>OZ022264.1:261281789-263681789 GCA_963978885.1 Nemotelus pantherinus | reverse complement strand
AATTCTTCGCTAATTTTAAGCCAACGGGAGCATTTTTCATAGAAAGACGTACTTGAATTGCTTCAGACGAAAGACTTCAAACAACTAAATGTAAGAACTTACTAATTTTCATCTGTTCTGTCGATACGAACGCACCACACACTCTTAAATCATTTTGGCTTTGCTGTCAGTACTTGTGAAATTCAAGGAGATGAGATGCCACCAAGTGCATCTTGTTCACACCTCTTAGAATTTTAAAAGTGTTTCGCCATGCGATAAATCCAATTGCGTTTAAGTCGTTGTCATATCGCTTTTAATTAATCAAAGAATCGTTTGGAAGTTTATAAGCATTGAATGGAAAAATAACCATCATGCAGTAATTTTGACGATAAAGTTTTAACCCCAGTACTGGTAATGCTATTGCCAGCGAAGTGATGTGCTGCTCAAAAATGGTGTGATAGAATTATTTTCATTCCCCAGACAAATTTGATTTTTCGCTAACAAGATTTGTTCAAAAAGTATTCAATTTTAACTGTCTATCCTCTTTATGGGAAAAATTAAAAACTTCTACCCTCTTTCTGAATCTGCATCATAATTAATAATTTGGTCTTACAAGGGTTAAACCACAAGCTAATGGATGTGTAAACTTTTTCGAAGGATTATCAAATTTATAAGATACGGGCTCCGAAATTTCATGGCTCCATGACTGCCAATCAAATTAACTGCCAACACGATGTTTTCCTCTTGCCAAAATACTCTGTTTTGTACTACTTGGAACTCAAACCACTGGAACTTTTTCATTTGATAAACTCCCATTGAAGATTATGCCATTGACATTCTTCATCTTTGTACTCATGAGTATAATGCAAAAACAATGGGAAACAGTGTAACGTGGCAGGATACGCACTGCCATTATGGAAAAGGTGACGAGTGGTTTGAAAGCTTCAAAACAGGGTATAATAAGCTAAAGTATGCCTTTGATGTTGTCGAATGGAACGAACATGTAATATACATGTATTGGCAAACTAGATTAGTATTATAGAGATGAATAGAGTACAGCTATTAAAGAATCTTGTGTTAATTAAGTGCATATTTGAAGTTCTTATTATTCCCATAAAGAATGAAATTTTCTCATTGTTCGTTGATGAAAATCGAGATTTTACTCGCGAAACATAATTTTTAGGTGAAATTGTTAATTACTTAGCGCTGATGAATGCGCTAAAGAAGATGAAAGATACGAACTTAAATTTGATGGGAAATTTAATAACCAACACCACACCAACAGCAGGTTTGTGAGCATAATTAATTTACGGTAAGTTAATTCACAGGTGTATGGTTTGAAATACCTATTGACAGTTGACACTGGAGACAGACCACAATCGAATCTCTCTTACGAATCTTCAATGAGCTTTGAGCTTTTTGTAACTTCTTTGCTAGAAAAATCATGTAAAATGCTCGAGACTCAGTGTGCCGTAAACTATTTTCGATTTCCTGTGAAAATTAACAATTTTGAGGAAGACACGAAGCCACAAAAGTCTAGAAACACCTAAAAAATTTTCAATATTGTTTGCTACAGAAAATCATACGTAGTGGAAATTTAGTTTGTTTCAACGATATTTAATTCCACATACACATCGAACAAAAAATATGAGAGCATAATTATTAAAAAAGAAGTATGCAGCATCTGATTAGATATAATTATGATTCCATTTCTTGTTGTGCACGAAAATTCATTCGCCCCCTTCTCAGATGGTAACGGCAATTTTCCTCTTGGCTAGCCTATTGGAATCGACATACCACAGCTCGTCCGACTGTTTCCAAGGCTTCCAGTTTTGTTTATTTATTTATTTATTTATTATTTATTTATTGTCTTGTCGCTCTTGTCGCTGCGTTACTATTTCCCGCCCGAAAATGACGAAATACGAGGAAAATTAAATCACGAAGCTCGTGCTAGTGCGTAATTTATCTCGGGTAGATTGTTGTTTCAATGACGGTGTTTGTCTGAGAGTACGCAGAATACGCTTCATATCTTGTTAAACTGTTCCACTGAATTAATCTGCGGATAGTAAAGCACTACAAATTTTACTCCAATTCCATAAGAGTGCGCTTGCACTAAGAATTTTTGAGAGCGGAACCGTACTGCATTATCAGGAACGAGAGCAGTCGGCAAGTCAAAGAGCAGAAACATTTCCTCGCGAATATTTTGGCCACTGTAGGTGCTGTTGTAGCTCGAAGAGGAAAAAGTAAAGAGAATTTGGAAAAGTAGTCGAGTATCGTCAGTATGTATTTGTATACTCTTGATTAATGCAAGGAAAGCCTCATAACGTCTATGCAAATTATGTTCCATGCCTTGAAGCCATATATGTCCGAAGCAACTGACGTTCAACCTTATTTAGCTGACATTTGACACACATATGCACACCATTCCGAATATCTGCGTGCACTTTAGGCCAGTACTACTAACGCTCGACTCCATCATAAGTGCGACGGAAGCCTATGTGGCACCTTTTGAGCACCACTATCGTCTCCGCATCGGGCCCCACTTGTCTCCAGTTTCTAAAGCCTCTAAAGTGTCGAAAACTAAACTGATTGTGCATCTCCAAAGCGGAATCCTCCCTAACTTGACGCCACAATCGTCCATACCAGCGGTGCATTGTAGCAATGCTAGGACCTGATTGGACTACTGTTACTGTTTGGAAACCCTTTTCGCAGGATGCTTGAAATAACGTGGCCATACAAAAGAGTAGTGATATGTCACTTCTGCAAAGCAGGTTCCCCAAAGTCCTTTCCTTTTCGATGGTCAAGTAATTCTTCTTCGCTCATATTACTGAGCAACATAGGCAGCAGATCACTTTCGCTTACACAGAGTTACTCTGACTTGCGTTCAACAGCACCATTGGCATTTTTACTTACCTGGAAGAGAACAGGTTCGGATTTCTTTCAGCAGACAAATTTGCGACCAGTGATGTCAGTAGTGTAACCAAAATGGCTAGATCCAATATGGACTGTCAGAGGCATGACACCATATCCAAATTTTGTCAAACGTCTTTAAGGTTTCTAGGCCGAGGAACTCAAAAGATGCATTCTACTTTATCGGAATCAACGTTCGGTTCATATTCGTCCACCAGATATCCCAGATACTTAAGTTAAGGACGGCGAAACGCATACTTTTTCTTGGACACCTTTAAACCAGCTTTCTACAATTTCCAGATCCCCTCAACCAATAGGTGTTATCCGAAGTGTGAAGTGATGACGATAGTGCTATCTAGATACGTAAAAACACAGGGTTCTAAATCGTTTCCAAAACTATATCAATCCCTCTATGAAACATTGCTAGAGAGTTTAGAAACCTCAATGTCATCTTCCGAAACTGAAAAAGTTCGTGCCTCTATCGCAGTTTGAGATGTTAAACCAGTGTCTACTTTTGTATATGGAATACGATCTTCTCAAAAGTTGAAAAGTATGCCAAACTCGCGAATGAAATCAACTCTTAAAAGAAAGCCCGAAATAATTTAGTCTGACTTTTCGAATGAAATGATACATGCACGGTCCTCAATGTGATGAACGGACTTTTTTTCACCGGTCGAATCGATTATCTGGTCGTCATTTTCAATGTTATTCTAAAACTCTAGAATTTCTTCGAAACATTTCTGCTAAAAATAGAGTTTGTTGCACTCGGATCTCCCACACACTTCCACCTGAAGGTGTAGTTGTGTTTTTTTCTTTCTCGGCATTGCCTAAGCCATTGCCTCGTATAGTCGCTTAGTCGGCCGCGTGGGTGGAAGTGGAAGCACAAAATTGCATTGAAACCCACGTTGCATCCAAAGTAAACTTGACCTTGATAATATCTGAGCTGGTTGCGATCGATATCGGACTAAGTTCAGCCTGGTAAAAAAACCCTCAAATTTCGCCAAAGAATCGTTAACTTCCACCCATGGTTGATAGAAATGACCAATCTCCTTAAAATACGCTCCATTAATGCAATGCAAATTCTTATCGAAGCATCGCGGCGGTATAAGTCCTGCAGCGTATCTCCTCCTAAAGCAGCTCGTCAAAATTTGTTGGTAGCGGTGCAGCCCGCAATTTATTTACCAAACCAGATTAGCCTTTAATCAACTCTTGGTTAACGTAAAATTAAATTAGGGATAGCCTCTTAAAAGGATTCACTGCTGAACGGAATAAGTGAACCAGAGAAATCAATTCTTAAAACCCATTAGAGAAACAATCAGATTCTCCTGAGAAAAGGACTCTCCACGTGTACACCTACATCTGATTATAATTTGGTGAAGCTGCTCATAATGATGAGGTAGCCTGCTATACGCCAGAAGGCTCATCTTTACCTGAACTTCCTTCGCCGAGGGCATATAGTTGACTCAACAGACTTAGCCAGTAGCTCAGCCTTGGTAACTGCCTGTTTCCCTGTTGTCCAGGATCCGATTTATGTGTCATTAACGGAAATATGGAGAAGAAGTGCCGCCGGGGATTTTTTTTAGAAGTGATGCGACTTTAATAACTTCTCCAGATCGTCATAATCTATTTCACGAGTATAATGATCCGCCGGGAAATCTAACGAAATCTTTGGTTTCCGTTCTATTCTGAGCAATTTTGTGGGATCATCAGATTAAACTGTTATTCACAAGATGTATTAGTCTTGGAAAAGGTCAGGTTTGCTGGGAGTTATTTTAAAATATGTGCAAAAAGTGTGTGGCTACATTAAGCCAAGTTTGGTAGTGGTACAAACGAAATGAGTACAAGAAATCTATTTGCTGCGATTAAACCTTGAAAACCACTGCATTCTTCTATTATATCCAAATAAATTTAAGTGCTACATTTTACTTTTCACTTCTCACCAATAATTTCGCAGTCAAAAACAACACTGGGCAAAAACCCTTTACAATACTCGTACGTCATGAAAATCTTTCGAGCTGTAAAAATGCTCACATTTCATTCCACGGCACATTTTCATCATTTATTAACTGAGCTCCGAAGCAAAAGAGAAAAGCTTTCATGTAAAAAAAAAGAAAGACTTCCGTCTTTAAAATAAGCTCTCGCAGAAGCAAGTGATATAAAAGTCAGGACAGGACATGCAAACGGACTATGAACTGAATATTTGAAATACAAATAAAGTTGAAGGATGTTGCATATAAATAAATAACTGGAACATATACAGTACACAATGCAGTAGAGTTACATTTTCAGTCTACTTCCTAGTCTCGGGTCTGTTTCGTCCATTTATGCATATTTCAAAACGAATGCTGCTTTCGAAAGCATTAAGACAGGATAATATATAAACTGAAATATATATGTATACAGTAAGATTTAACTTACCTCACATCCCGAGAGACTAATATTTTTCAGGTTAAGCCGATAGATGCCATTCCTGAAAAGAGAGGTTAAGTTGATAGTTTTTTTTTTACATACGAGGAACACTTGGATTTTCTAGAATGACATGAAAAAAAAAAATCAAGTGCTCAGTTTATCTGTGTGCAGGATTAAAAGTTGAGCATTTGAAGTAATTTTCGTGCAAAACTCGTTTGATTCATATTTTTGGTCGAACGTAAGTTTGTTCAAAACATTATCTTTGATTAACAGCGGAATAAAGGCAAACATTAAAATTTAATTTGGAGTGTTACACATTTTCGATAATATTCATTTTAAAGATTTTCCCACGACATCATGTAATCAAACGAAATCAATATGATTAACTTACATGGATCCCACAAATAATGAGTCCCGTTGTTCATCGAGCAAGAATGTTCGATAGTACAGTTGGCCACACGTGAATTCTCGAACATGATCTGCGAAAAAAAACGAAAAAAAAGTCATTCAAAATGTATTAATGATTAAGCTATGACTTAATCGGAAATCATATAATTCATATTCGTAAGATACTTTATTAGCTATTTGTTTTCATTCAAAGTCTTTAAATGATTTTCCATAGCCTGACTTGAAGCAAAAAAGGTAATCTTTTCACGAGCTGAAGTAAAACTACTATTAAAAAAATATTGTTAAATTGGCTCTCGAGCTGAATAATGCCCAACAATTACAAGCAATTATCCAGCGTTCGTTCGTAAAATTTTACATTATGTTAGAACAGTAGACACGAAAGAACTCTAGCCTGAAAGCAACTTACTTCAAATTATACATTTCTATGCAAATTGATTCCCTTAATTGGACTTTGGGCAAGCAGAGTCCACTAATACAATAGCAATACTGGTGTATTTAAAGTCTCTACAAAGCATCAATACGGTCGCCATCTATTCCTAAAATCATCAAAACAACGAATCTTTTATTTTCAACGAATTACCAACATGGTACTTAGCATTTTCCCGAACAACGCACTTAGCAATTCGTACTTAAATTTACATAATGCCATTGGACATTTGTAACAACAAAACCTTTATTAGCTACTAAGACTTTCACTAATCTTATTAGCTATTCAAATTACTCCCATGAAATTTCCTTCAATTGCAGTCAAATTTGAGGCTTCAACTCGTTTTGCGGTTCGACACGACACAGTACGACTCGACAAGTTGGCAGGGTAGCAAAAGATGAACGGCGCGGCTGAACGGGCGGTGACCAATAAAACTAAGTCGGGTGGGTGGCACTTTGTCATAACGGCAATAAAACTGTGAATTTCTATGACTTGACAGTCTCAACTAGGATTAAATTTCTTGACTTTTGACTTCGGATCTGTTCGGAGCAGCGTACTAGCGGTGAACTTCGATTCACAATTGGTGTGACAGCACGACAATTCTATGTCAACCTTCGCGTATTTGGTGGATGGTTTCCACAGCACCATTGCAAAATATCCTGACTAGGATGTCACAAAGTTAACTGTATATCTCGTTGATACTGAAACGGGCAAAGCTGAAATTCGGAGTTGACTTTGGATACCATCAATCAAACGTAATTTGCTACTACACAAATAAAATTAAATACAATTAGATTATACAAACTGTCAAGGATCTGAAGACGAATAGTCTAAGAGTCATTATACGTAACTCCTAGAAGGATATGGCTTTGACAGATTCTTGCCTTTGTTTGTAATCTAAAGTGTGGTAGATGTAAGGTTCATGCATAAGACAATTACATAAATATGCAATTGTTAGGATTCTCAAAGTAATACATTGTAAATTGTTATTAATGCGCTTATTATATTTTTTTGCATTTATCGAGCTACGAATGCTGCAGATTTTCTTCCCTCAAACTTGTAATTTTAAATAAAGTGTTTGCTCAATTTGTCTGGTTGTTTCTGTAATATAATTCTTTAACCCTGCTATGCTAAACTAACAACCTACTGGGACTACATCTGCATCGCATATGAAAGGACTTTGGGCACAATTGGCTCCCTCAGCAAGTTGGTGCAACCGGAGAAAATTATTTGTTGCGTTTGGTGCTACCACTACCTGAAGCTGTTGCACAAACCAATACCGATTCATAGACTGACAGCTTGCTGAAATTTAAACATAAATCTGAAACCATTTATATTACAACGTTTGACAAATTACCTACTGAATTGGCGTTACACGTCATGATAATGTTTTATTTACATTAACTTGTATAAAAATTACTGTGAAACCAGTAACATAAGCAAAACTAGCAGCTTAAGGGGGTATTCTGGTCTAGAAATTTGATCAAATCGATTCATTTTTGTTTGCATATTTACAAAATTTAGACCTTTAAGAATAAGCTTTTAAAAGGATTTTCGGAAATACGAATTATTTTTACAGCTATTTTTATGACACGCCAACTAGCTGCCCGAAACGAGACTCCAAGTTTTAAACGCGTTTTCCTCGGAACTACTTTTCCCGATACGGTTGACATGATATCTCTAGTTGCAATGAACCGATTTACGTGAAATTTTGCACAGACCCTCTTAACACTATTGGTTACCGTCTTAATTATCGTAAATCTCCAAAGTTGAAAAAATTGCCTAAGTCAGATGAATTTCACATTCTTCTTATTATAGAATTCACCAAAAATGTATGTTTCGGACCACCAGGCAGGTTGGAATCATGTTAACCATGGGACAAGTTTTTTTTTAGCCTTTACTTCGTCGGCCTGTCTCTACATCAATTTTAATTTTTTTTATTTTTTGAATACATTTTTGTACTTTCAAAATGTTAATAAAAGACTGGTAAAAAAATATTTACCAAAAATGTTTATGGCTGTTTTTTTATTGCGTCCGTAAAATCACCTCAAAATCAAACCTCTAGACCAGAATACTGCCTTAAGTGAAAGCAGCAACCTCCTTGGTGTGAATTGTCAAAACCTGAACTGACCTAAACTGCAAATAACGCGACTATTGACGCACTCCAAACGAAGAAGTTTTAAGTTTGATATGCGAATACAACCATTAACGCAAGAACGTACGAAAGGGTACATCAAACGCTACAAGCTTGGCCTCTAGCAGGCATGAATGCGAAAGTTGCAGATTTGGCAGCAAGTTAGAGAAGTGCCTTCGAGTCCACGATCGGCCCGATAACATCAGACTCCATCCTGTAGTGTTGCGTTGCTTAACTAAGATCCTTCTCTTAGCCGCGTCTGTCTAAAAGATCAGTAAGTATAAATCAAGGTGGTAAATATTCGAAGAGAAGAAAACAGGCAACTTAAGTTATTACTTTACTTCGCATAAATAATTTAACAGGATAATATACGAGGGTAGTTTCATAAGTCACTGATTTTTCGAATGAACAATTTTCGCAGCAAATAAGCGTTTTATTTCTTAAGATAGTCTCTTTTTAGCATTATACACTTAGTCCAGCATTTTCCCGATTTTTTTATTCGTTCCAAATAATAAGTTTCTTCAACACCATCAATATACGCGTTTGTTTCAGTGATGACCTCTTCATTCAACCCAAACCTCTTACCGCCCAGCCATTTCTTCAGGTTTAGAAACAGGATATAGTTGCAGGGAGAAATCTGGAGAATATGCTGAATGGAGTAGCAGTTTTATGGATTTTTGCCATGAGGAATACAAAAAGATAGAACAGTACTTATTTCTTCGGCAAATGTGGTCGTTTCTGTTCCAAATCAATACCAAATCTGTGCAAAAGCTATGAATAATATTCGCCGGTGATCGTTTTACTCTTTTCAAGGTAATCAATGTGAATGATACCGCGTGATTGCGGCTGAACATTGTCAAATACTCCGTTGAAGTGATCACACGTTTCCGCTTATGGTCGGCTATGAGCAATCGCGGCACTTATCGCGCGGATAGCTTCTTCATATTCAAATATTCACGTGAAATGTGATGTTCTGGCTCAGTGCCTCAGCTACCTTATGCATTCTCCGATCGTGGAATATCATTCCATGGATATTATCGATGATTTCTGGCGTGACGACCACTTTTGGGCGACCTGTACGTTCGGCGTCAATTGTGTCGGTTCGACCACAATGGGACTCAGTAAATCACTTTTTGACCATTGAAGTTGATGGCGCAGAGTCCCATTAGTATTTATCAAACCTTCTTCTGATTTCGGTGATGGTTTTTTTTGCGCAAAAAATTACGCTTAATCTGCAAAAGCAATAAACTTTTTTTCCATTTTCGATAAAATTTTCGAAGTTGTCTGCTTTCAATGGCTATCAAATACAAACTAAATAGCGCAGCAGGGTCAACATTTTACAGTAGTCTATTAATAGATGGCAGTTGACGGAAGCAGTCTTGCGTATTAAAAAGTATTAAAAAATATACTGACATCAAACTACCTTCGCATCATTACGAATTCTGTACTTACAAATTCATATTTTTCATTAAATTTTTTTTTTTAGTTAGCATTTGGTTTCATCTGTTACACAAATTTAAGTTATTGAAAGTTTAGAAAATAATTAGCAATTTTTATTAAGTGGATTTGATTACCCTGAGTTTTTAATGAACTGAGTGGTCTTCCTCAGCTCCACCGAAACTAGTTCGCTTAGGATTGCGAAGGAGTATAAACCAAAAGGACTGCTTCCTACTGCCAGCAAGTTCCGGGAATTCGCACAAAAGGTGCGTAACTGTTTCCTTTTCCTCTTCGTATCTACAGCTCAGGCAGAAGTCGTTATAAGGAGCACCTATCCGCATCGTGTACCTGCCCAATAGACAATGTCCGGGTCAGCCCCCTTCCTAGTTTATATAGTCTCCTAGTATTTTCTGGCGATCGCACATGAAGCTCCCAGGACTTCATAGAGTTCTATAGGTGTTTTGACTGAAGCCAATCAAGTTCCTTTCGATGAACCACTATGTAAATATGTGTAAATTAAAGAGACGATGAAATGTTGCGAACAACAAGTTATTTTTCCCGCTCTTACAGCTGTAAAAAGCAAATAATACCTTGCGAGATTTTTCTGTAATATTTTCGTTCCAAAGAAGCCCGGAGTCCAGGATAAGTCCTGAATGTGCACTTTTTTTTAAAGGTTTAGGCATTCTGTTAAGCTCCGGAAGATCAAAACTTAGAACTCTATACTGCAGAGTAATAATTCCGTTTTATTAGAGTTGATCTTATCTCCGATAAGACCAAGGTTAATTTTCTTGATATGTGACAAAAGCGATAGCATTTGCATATGATACCACTTCGCATCTAGTTTTATTAAGGGGGTATTCTGGTCTAGAAATTTGATCAAAACGATTTTTTTTTGTTTGCATATTTTCAAAGTTTAGACCTTTAAGAATAAGCTTTTAAAAGGATTTTCGGAAATTCGAATTATTTTTGGAATTACAGTTATTTTTGTGACACGCCAACTAAACCAACAAACGCGGTCAACAACGAATTAACCGCTCGGAGCTACGAGCTTCTCAAGCTTCTAAAGAAGTTCGAACTGCTCGTATGGCTGAAAGAGCTCCCGAAAATCTCGCTTTTGAAGTTGATGAAGGAAAATTGCATTTCTGATTAAAAAAATCGAAGTATAACATACCATTAAACGACTCAGACTACCCGAAACGAGACTCCAAGCTTTAAAGGCGTTTTTCTCGAAACTAATTTTTTCGATACGGTTGGACCGATTTACGTGAAAAATTGCACAAACCTCCTTGACACTATTAGATTTGGTCTGACGTAGGGATTTTTGAAATTTTTCTTTGTTGAAAGTTGAAAAGTTGAAAAAATGAGGCAAAAAACGCCTTTTTTGTACATGTACGCCATTTTGTGAAAAAAAAATCGCCTACGTCAGACGAATTCTACATTTTTCTTTTTACAGAATTCACTAAAAATGTATATTTCAGACCACCAAAAAGGTTGGAATCATGGCAACCATGAGAAAAGTTTTTTTTTCAACCTTCATCTCGCCGGTCTGTATCTACATCAATTTTATTTTTTTATTTTTTAAATACATTTTTTTACTTTTAAAATGTTAATAAAAAACTGATCAAAAAATTGATACTGAAAATGTTTCTGGTTTTTTTTTAGCCTCTAGACCAGAATACTGCCTAAAGCTTCTTAATAAGCTTAAGTTCGGTTTTTATATCTAACTGGAATTTCTACAAAGTAGTTCTTTTTTGTTTGGGGAAACAGTTATGAAACAACCCCTAGAGTAAATGTCACGTACATGTGGTCTGACAGAGAACTAAAAACTCATGTAAATATTAAATTTTTTATGATGATCTCATACAATAATCCACCTATTGATAGCAAAATCGGCCGGTTATATCAGGCTTATTCAAGCTGCCTTTACACTGTAGATGGGAAGTGGGGAACTTTTATCGTTTGGTAAATTGCATGAAACGATCCAGAATAACTTCGACTGTCATTGGAGTTTGACAGGATAGGACAGGACAGGACAGGCTATCCGTCAATTTGCAATACGCAAAGCCCAGTTTTTAACGACCCCGGGTTCTAATAGTGTTATCTCTCTGTGTTTCTATACAGATAGAGGAGAAGAGCAGGCAACACTGCCTTTGAGTAATGACAAGTTAATTTGAAGAGCCTTATTCTTTGTGAATTATAATCTCGTCTCGAATCAATGGCCTACTTAATTTCTTCTGTCAATTTGAGACCAAGGCGGCTACCTAGCTCAGAAGTCATGAAACCATTTTTTTATCATCTGATCCAAATACTAAAGCCATTATGTGGGACACTTAAATGGTTTTAAACACATATTTTGAGTATTTTTTGCAAAATAAGTTTTTGCGTACAAAACATAGATCTAAATTCAACTTCTTTATAAATTAACTTAATGACACGTTTACAGAAGTATGACATATTAGGCTGCTATCAATGATGCTGATCGATATTTGTGCTTAAAATAACACACAAATATCAATCACGGCATTGGTGCTAGAGAATACCATACAAACTTACTGACTGCTTCTTTCTAAGACAACCCTTGCAGAGAAAAAACAAAGATATTAAGTTTGACTTTTTTTGGTCATCGCGTGCTTAGTATACCCTTTTCAGATCAGTTTCCTGTCAAGGTGCATTTCGAGCTACTTTACTCCGTTACTTTGAGGCACATATTAGCATATAGTTGATACTTGAGGAACAGCTAGAACACGAATCTTAACTAAATTATATACGTCCTCAACTGTTATGGATGCACATAACGTATCCTAGTATGTAAGTTTCTAAAACTAACCGAAGTTTCTTGTACGATAGGAACAGCCAACAAAGTTATTTAAAAAAAAATCACAAAGTTGTCACATTTCCGTCGCATCGAAATAGCAAATGCAGTTGATTCAATAACACTTATTGAAGTGAAGTTGCTTATCCTTTGCTGATTTTTAATCAATTAAATCCAACATTTACAGAACTATGTCACAATTCGGGAAATTACATTTTTTTAGAATCTGAAAGTTTACAATGTACACATAGATACAATTTACTCTATTAGGACTGCTTTTGATCATACTTTCATCAACCAATTACCTTCAAGCCAATTCCATATAAATACCAATCGAATGCCACCCTGCTTACTGTAGGAGCATTACAGTTGAATTGTCTACGTTGTAACACCTTTCCTATTTCCCTCCGAATCTACCTAGGATTTCATTTAAAATATTCACTCACTTATTCCGTCTCGTGCTAGAATACCGACCTTAGTTCATTTTTCCCTATGTAAATATTCTGTCCATGGGATGTATTTTCTTAGGTTTTTTTCGAGGGTTTTCTTCGCCTGATGGAATTCGTTATCTCCAAAGTGGATTTCTCAAGATGAAATTTCTTCGACCTAGTAGGCATTGCTCCATACTATGTGGCACGATGATTCGAAAAGTCTTAGGGTAATTCAAATATATTTTTTTTCCCATTTGAATGGTTTTATTTTATGCTATTATGTTAATGGAATATTATAATCTATTTCTATGTCTGTTCTAAGTAAGATGCTTAGACCCTTATGCTTAGAATATTTGCATCAGAAATTAGATTGATCAGAAGTAACAATAGAATAATTCTATAAATTAAGTTAATTTGTATTTTAAAATGAAATTAAGCAAAATAAAAATATTATTCTAAAATTATTTAGCACACTTAGCACTTTTAATGCTGCGAATCTCGAATTCACTCGTTCCTGGTGTGTTTTCCAATTGGACTACTTTAAGCTTTAAGAAAAAAGGACGTGAAAAAAATAACACTTGGAAAATTTTGGGGAAAAACAATTCAAGTTACACCAACCAGTGAGAGCATTTAAATCTTCCTAAAGAAGCATCGATTCAGCAGAATTTTCGACCACCCGCAAGATTTTGAAGTCATCTGCGTATAGTAGATGAGATGACTTAAAAGCACTAGGAAGATCATTGATGAACAGATTGAATAAAACTGGCTTTAATGTGGAGCCTTGAAGTGCACCAGAAAAAGGAGAAAAAGATGAGGAGGTCAAGCCAAAGAAGGAGACAGCACATATACGATTAGCTAAATAAGTGGAGATCCAAGAAACCAAAATATCACAGATGCCATAATGCTTTAGTGTGATCAGAAGCAGCACATGATTATTAACTTGATAGTTGCTAGCAATTGTAGAAGTAGTTCTACGTGAAAATAGAAAATTTGTAGAGGTGCAGCGACCTTTTACAAAGCCATGTTGTTTCGCTACGAAGACACTGCTGGCGGCATCATTGGTTCTATTGAAAAGGAAGTTTCCAAGTTTTTCGAAAGCAAGAAGCACTGGAGATAGGACGATAGGGCAATAATTCAAAGAAAGGTTACGCTCATCCGATTTGAAAACGGAAATAATGTTTGAGAGGTTTCAGCAAATTTAGAGAGACTGCCATTGAATACGATGGATAAAGAAACAGAAAGGGAAGACGCAAGATTTTTCACGAAAAAATTGGGAATGCCATCTGGACTAGGGGAGCAGTTAGAGTGAAGTGATGACAAAAGCAATTCAACCTCAACATCGTTAGTCACGGTCGAGGAGGGACAAGGAGGAAATCAAATAAAAGCAGTCAGAAGCAGGAATCGGTGGGTCACTGGAAGCTGATGAAAAAAACATTGCAAAGAGACTGCAAATATCAAAAGGGTTGAACGCAGTAAAAGCATTAAACGCTAGGAAGTCAGTTAGTCAGTGAGGGAAAAAAGAACCAGAAACTGTTAAGAGGAGTTTACACACGAGTCTGTGCGTTTAAGCCTGCTTTTTTAGAAGGCGCGAGCTTTTTCAGAAGGCGGAAACCGATGCACGGTGGTACGGTTCGAGAAAGTAATGAGCACACTAACAGAAAGGGGAGGACGATGTAGGTTAGGTTGGATGTAGCGTGTTAGAGCAGGCATAATAAAAATAAAGAAGATTCAATGTTAGAGACGATCAGGTCAAAGCTCTGTTTATTAGCATGAACGAAACAGTTAAATAAAGAAAGTGAGCAAGAAGAAAGAAAAGAAAATAAGGCAAAAGAAAGGTTGTTGGTAGACTCAATGCGGAGAAAAGAGGAGTCCCATTGTACAGAAGGCATACTAAAGCCAACACAGATGATAAAGTTGCTCTTTTGATATGTGGATATTATGGGAAAAGAAAGTTTAAGTCGAGAAAGACGTGGCTGTAAAAGGATGCTACAAAAAACGAGGATTTAGAGGACAAATAGATTCAAGCAGCAACACATTACTGGGTATAAAATTAGCACCAACTTTGCTGTTGAGTGTCCTAAGCACCGCAAAAAGCACGCCACTATAATCAGATTTATTAGTAGTCAATGAAATACGGCCACAGTGGTAAAATTAGTATGTAAGCGAAAATTCAGAACTAAAAATATCACCTGTGAGCCAATTTTCCGACAAGTAAATCAAATGATCATTTCCAAGAAAAGCTATAGTTTTAAAGTTTTTAAGTTAGCTCCTCCTGCCGGTCCTCCTTAATAACTAGGCTGGGGCTCTCCAGTTGTTTATGGAACGAAAATTTCATCGATTTTCAAAAATTGACCTTAATTCCAGGAGGCTAAAGTTTGAAACAAGCGACAATATCCAGGTTGGCATTTAAAGTTAGTTTAGGCTGGCTATCTTTTGTATGCTTGACACAGTCAAAAATACTAGAAATCTAGCCAAGCTTTTTACAGATGTAGCGTTTCAGTGTAACCGCGGATGTATCGTACGCAAATCATGCTGGATCAGATAAAATAGTTGGATCATATAGTTTGATGATTCGGTGAGTTGAGAGACTACTCTATAGCCTTCGAAAAAGCAATCGGAGAGTGCTTAAGATTTTGGAGAAATAACTTCAAATGCGCTTTCAACAAACAAATAATTTTTGACGTTGACTTTTTTCGCAAACTGTCTGGTCCAATCATTCAACTCTAAATCCCTGTCATGTACAGAAAACTAATATTCTATATGGAGCATGACATTGGTCGCTCTGGTATTCGTACTTTGATGAAATCACATATCAATCAACTTCTTCTGCCCTGTTTGTCAAAAGTGTAAGATATTCAGGCACATGAGCAAACCTGTGGGGACCTTTCCTACGGTCTGCGAAAGTTTTAAAGCCGTTCACATCGACATAGTTAGTCCCTGAACACACTCACAGGGATATGCTTATTCTCTTACAATTATCACTCGTTGGCCTGAAGCAGGTACAATATGTCTAGCTGATATCCTGAATATACATAAATGCCAAACAAAATTATTTTTTTTCTTCTCTAAAAAAATACTTGATCGTGCATAGAAACAATTTTCATCCCGAAACACTACTCAATTGAATATTTTTCTCAGCTGTTTGTAGTTCGCGCAATTTTAATTTAACCTATTCTATTTCCATTCACATAAAAATTTTATCAATTCTTCTCTTTGAGTCTTGAGAACACAACGAGTATCTTTTGCGTTGCACATTTTCCAGTTCTCTTACTACAGCTAGATACAGTGTGCAATCAAGTGACAGCTCAGCACAAAAGATATACCGAATGTATAAGTTTCCACCAGTACAACTGAAAGGAGTCCATTCTATGCATACAATAGAGCCTCCGTGCAGACGTCATAGTTGAAAAAAAATATCGGTGAGATAGATACTATACTACTTTTTTCACTTTTGCAAGAGTTATGCGCCCGATGCATGCACTGAAATAGCGGTTACGTGAGAGTTACGACTATGTGAAGAAACAGAACAGTGTTTCGCAACTCTTAGTTCTTTTTTCGCAACCAATAACGTAAGTAGTCTTGTTTTGTTAGGTGTTATTTTTTTCAACAGAACATAATGGGAACATGCACTTAATCCTGCATGATCTTTCTTTCCTGGGTAAAATTTCAAAATTCAAATCAACTATGTATGTTATCTTCCACTGCACCACTTCATCTTTTTTCAATATTTTACACTATACTACGAGCTTTAAGGTTCGCAGAAATATGCTGCATAGCTAGTGTTATCCCGAACAACTTCATTCAGCTGTATACAGAATGTATGCTACCACCTCCTTTAAATCATAAGTAGAACGGCAAAAAAAGCGTGTAGATACACATGCAAAACAGTCTGACAGTGAAAATCTAAAGCCGTAACATATTGAGTTGACACGCTCTCCATGTCAGTTCGGAAAACCAAAAACGTTTTTCCTCTAACATCTGGGATTTTTCTATTGGGTCCAAGGGTAGTTTTTTCTTTCACATATCAAGTATACACATATATTTCTGTGTATCCCTATTTTTTTCGCTATTTCCGCTACTACGAATTTACAAACACAGAGTTACGTTCAGGAAATTAATCTTTAAAAAACTGTAATTGAGTGAACAGCTACTACATGTTAAAAAATATGTACGTATTTTTAATAAAAGAGTTGCATCTGTGCATGATTGATGTTGAGGATTTAACACTGATTTGTTAAAGAAGTGTTGTTTTGACGGACTGAGTTAGTCGAGGATCTAACGGCAAAATCATGTAATATACATTTAAATTTGATTTGATAATACCATACAGGGAGAAGGGATGAATGACTAATGTTGTTTAGGCTTTATTTATATATGTATGTTATATATATATATATATATATATATATATATATATATATATATATATATATATATATATATATATATATATATATATATATATATATATATATATATATATATATATATATATATATATATATAAGATTTTTGGGTAAAATAGTAAACTCATAGTTATTGGTAAGTATTACGATAGTATCAAAAACAATCAGCATATCTGCCCAAATTAGATAGTGATCGCTTTAACTAGCTTTCGTTGTAATAAGTGCTTTTATCAAATATGCCCTGTATCTATATTTTTGAATATATCCAGTATTCATTCTCATCGAACGAAACCAAATGAAAAACCATATGTATTCCACTTTCAATACGGTTATCTTTGAAACTCAATGTCTATCTAAATTGCCTGAAGCGATATCTTTGGAAATCACTCAAACAAACTTTAACGTTTCGATAGCAATCGTACACGCATATCAAAATATTCAGGAAAAATTACTGTCCGCCGTATGGAATTCATCAGAATGTTTACTTTGTCTTAGATATCTTTCATGCATAAGAGACTCTGTACACTATAGTCTGGGTACACAAACCGAATGACAATGTCCTTGTTTGCTTCATCATGTCCATGCTGAGCGATCGACCTTTAACCGTCATGCCACCCACTTAGCCCACCCACACAACCGGCCTAACCGATTCAATGCCGACCTACCCAGCCACTACTAAACTTTGTGTCCTTCAATCTATGCATTTCATTTTCCTCCTACCAAAAAGTACTTGAAACAGAGAAGCAAATAAACAAGAAGCATGACCATGCATACGCAATATTGCAACATTAATACGAAACTCGTATGATTCGCTGGCATATTCTAATGGGAAGCTAGACAGGCAGCATGATTTAAATGGAAGTTTTATTTACAAATTTATGTTCCATAGATTTGGAGAGGATTTTTACTGGAATAGGAAAACATATCTGTTAGTAGCTCTGAAAATAGACAAAATTATTCGTCAATGATCTCTGTTGGTTTTTGTTTCGTTTGCTGATCGACTAGCAACAATGAAAACACTGGACATAGCCTAGCGCTCCAACAAATCTTTCGGTATTATCTCTCAAACAATGAAAAAACAACAGAAACACATGTAATCGAAAAAAGGGACGCACGAAACGCAAACAATATATTCGATTCTTTGCCCTGGGACTCCCTTATACGAATCCTTTTACATTCCATCTGACAATTGTTTAACTGGAAGCTATTTTACAGTGAACGTCTTGACGGTGGTAAAGAGATGTTGTCACGACGAGGAATACCGCAAGACTTGGGCGCCCAGTACACTCTGAGAAGAGCAGAAAGCAAAAATGTTGATTGGCAAGGAGTTTGCAAATTGTTTATACAGAAGCTAACCTGTTATTGTAACAGTGTCATTATATTAAATTTACGGAAATACAACTAACGCGAAAACAAAAATTTTGAATGGTAGACAGTCACAGATTCTAAATTCTAGAAAAACAATACTACATTTTCTCATTTTCAAGACGATTGGCTATTACGTACAACAACCCACTTAAGCGTCTACTATACCGTTGTCACATAAATAAATTTCTTTTTACTATCCTTCAACTAGAAGCATCTCGAATCGGTTATCGTTGGAAGTTCGGCCTGAGGGCTGGCTATTGTCACTTGTATTGTATGGTCTTGTTGTTATACAGACGTCGGACATAAAAAAAAAATTTGCATAGCAATTCCTTTAATGTCCCGATTTCATTCAAAAAAAAAACCTTGACATGCATTACATGACCAGGAAACGATGATGTTTGCTGTTTGCAACTTGTTTGCATAGTTTGATGTTGTGTCATTCTAAGCTGTTGACAGACCCGCACGTAGACGTCAGTTTGATTTTCGCTCGATTGTTATGGGACGGCGGTGAGTGGGTGGCTGGAGCTGAGACTGCTTGGAAGTTGGTCATTGTCAAGAAGAATGTAGGTGCGCTGGGTTTATGAGCCCAGTTCTACAGCCAGAAACGGTTGAGTCTATCGTACGAAGGATGGATGGTAATGACCATGAATGTGAATTGTCGGATATATTGTTGAATAGTCTGTAGGGTTTATTAAGGAGTTTAATGCAAGTTTTTCTGCAAATGAAGGAAGTTACTTTAGCTATAAATGAATGCTCTTAGACAATATAAAGTTTTCTTACTGTGGATGTCTGAAAATTACACATAAGAGTCTTGGAGTAGAACGCAGTATTCTTCGGTTTGAGAAGTTTGGAAACTCTGCGACTATTGAAACTATGAATTCGAGTTGCAACTTGCAGTTGAACATTGAACATTGGTAAAAAAATATATATTTAGTGCAGACGCTTTACAGCCCCTGTCGGGTCTGCAGGTTGAAGTTGGTAAGGACTTTCAAAATCAGTTGTACGAGTCTTAAATGATCAGTTTCAAGACACACTATATTAGATTTAACTAGGTAAACTGAAAACGCGATGTATGTTCACGTTTGGATATATGCCACGAATGACTCTCGTTAAAAACTGGTGCTCTATCCACTTTGCTACTTAAGCTTCAACAAAAGTTTATTAGTTCAATTGTCATTTTTGACCATTTAGAGTTTCACACAACGATAATCGAAAACTTGAATCCAAAGTTTGAATCTTGTGTAATTGCAAAGCACAGAATGTTAAACAATATTTAAAGGTAACAGTCAATGAGAGAGTTTTTTTTATGAGAGTTTTCAAAAAATATACACATCGTAGTCAGTCGGGCATCTAAATTTGGAACCTTGTTCGGGGATATAGCTAGGTTCATAACAATCATTGATATCCGGTAGGGCATAATACTAAAGAGGTACAATAAATCCAGGATGTGGCAGTGCTAGTGGGTCATCTAGGCCCGCTCCATAAAGTCAATCAATCAAGCTACTATATTGATCATTCGTGCACATTCTCTAAGCATAAATCTCTGCTTAAACTTGATAAGAAAGTAAAAGAAGTAGGCCTGAGAAACCGTCAGCCCTATGAAACAAAAATCATGACACAAGCAAGAAAAGTGGTAAAAATCGACATGACATTCCCCAACCGGGAAATTTTACCAGTAGAGGGCGATTGTGTGAAACACAATCACAAATTGAAGAAAAACACACTAAAAAATATAAAAAAAGAATACATGAGAAGACAATGCAGATAAACAAACAACTACAAAAAATACCCAAAAACAAACACATAAGCACAAAAAAATACAGCCAGAAATCTATAGGCAAAACCGTCTAACGACTGCCCGTAGTTAAGCTTAGCCGAACATAGGTCAGGCTGGCGCAAGTTGTATTTCGAGTGGTGAAAATCGGCTGACCTAGCAAATTAATTCAGGCAAATTAGCTTTACATCCTGCTGACTGATGACCATGCGGGAAATAATCGACTTTTTTATGGAGTGTCAATTTTATAAGATGCATATAAGGTGGTACAAAAAATAGCAGAAACGTAGGATACTTAGGAAATCGCAATATGCGTCTTTATGAATATAGAAGGAACTTTTGACACTGCAATCTCGTGAACCATACACTGTAGAGATGAGAGACCTCAAGAGATTTAGCGAAATGGGAGAGTTAAGTACTGAAAGAAGCAGGGTTCGACCCAAGGAAAAAATGGAGGGTCATTATTTGCTTACTATAGTCCTTACTTTTCGGGATCCTCAACGCGGATGACCTCATGCCAATTGAAAAAAAAACTACAACTGGGATAAGATTGTTTTTGTTTTCAATGCTATTAGTAGGTTCCCACTTGAATACACTGCGTTGCAGATTTCAAAGAGCCTTAAATGAAACAGCCCAGTGATGTTCATTTAATATCAACTAACACCTAAAAACCTATCAAAATATCATTCAAAAGGAAAAGAAAAATCGAGATAGGGGTACAGGAACAGGAACATACTACAGGAAGAGCTCACATATTTACGAATTTGCATGGATGAAACGAACACCGACGACATCAACTCGAGGATTGATCTAAATAAGATGGCACTAAAGTCACTAAAGTTGCCAAAACAAATGGTAAAATCTTTCATACTATATGAAGCAGCAGTGCGGTGGAATAAATTCGCATAAAAACTGCCACTAACATGCTTCAAAAGCTTCAAGGAATGGGCTGCCAGCTGATTGCAGGAAAATGAGCTTGGCCCGGTACATCTTAAGGTTCAAGAAGGAGCGGCAAAACATGCTATTAGCATATAACAGGCCTGCGTGTCAGAGGAGACCTAAGGGGTAGAATATCAGGCCCATTTCGGAAATACTGAACTCTAGCAATCAAATTAAGACTAAAGCAATCTTCGAAAAAAGTTTCAAGGTCCCGATATCATCAAAAAACTAGTCGAAGATTGGCTTTTCTCCTCACATATAGAGATAGTAGCAGGGATCCTAGGACTAAGGTGCAAAATTAATTTCTTCCTTCACAAGGATGTCACTATCTATCAAATAGGAGGTCACTATCTATGAATATATCATACGAGATGAACTACTTAATCAAGGATGAGTGAAGTGTCGACTCAAGGCGTTCGTTTTCTTTTTCCGTTGCTCCTTTGTTACTTTGGTTACTTAGTTATTTCAAACCCTGAAGCGAGTTTTAACCAACATTTTCAATGAGTTTCCCGGAAGGGAGTCGTCATAGCCTTTTTTACCCTGAGCAAAATAGAGCAAGTTGAGCAATTTAGAGCACGAAATTTTATAGAACCCTTTTCAGGTAACCAATTCTTCAGTTCAACTAAGAACAGGCTCATGAAACACAAATCAGAGCAACTTCGGGCAAGGTAATGCAACTGTATTGCTCATGAAACACATTTTGCTGAGATAGCTCAACCTAGAGCAGATCATTAAACACAACTAACGCTTAGTCTTGAAATTCGAAAACCAAATATTAATGTCTAATGTCTACCAGAGCTTAAGATAGTACCAGAGCTTACTAGAATCGATGGGTTTATTCGAAAAAACTATTTTTTTTGTTTTCGGCCCTAATTGTTATCAGCAAAACAAATCACATAGCACTGAAAGAAAAAGTCGTGGTTGATTTAACTATTATAGATAGTAATGCAACAACTCATTTTGCTGATCCAAAATATATCGAAGCCTTCGAGGATTCAACTGTGTTAATTGGTTCATAAGTACGATAAATAGTTGATATATAGCAAATTAAGCATCGATTCATTTAAAACTACAAAATATTCAATTATTATTAACAATTTTCATACTCTACATTGTTAAATTCAACAAACATAATTCAGTAATCACTTATTATTATTGGGGCACCACAGACTATAGTCAGTTACTATTTCGTACTCTGTACATTGTTAGAATACCATAGATTGTGGTTGCTTACTTTTTTGCACCACGGACGTTGTTTATTAACCACGCGTTATGGTACATACAAGTAATCACAATTTTTTTATGATTGTTTTAACTATAGCCCGTAGTTGACGCAAAAACAACTAAGGAAAATTGTTGATTTAACCAAGATTTTTCTCTCTACCAATAATTTTGTAGTAATTTTTTTCTACCAACAGAACAAGGCAAAATATTACGAGTACATCAGATACGACAACAAAGGCACTGAGACAGATTTACTTCCGACTAAATGATCCTTTTCTACTGTCCAATCGTTCGAAGCTAATTTTTAATAGGATACTTTGTAAGAGATCGGATACACCAGAACAACTTAATCGACTTCTGTAACGATACTGAAATCCCAGACAAAGGAAAAAAACAGAGCACATCTAATAGTAAAATATACTTTGCATTCAGATAGTTAGTCGGAAGTTGCTTCCGACCCGGTCTACAACTATGAAATTCAAATAACGAACACCGACGACATCAACAAAGTCCTGTTCTTTTCAGTATCAGCAACGAACCAGCCATTTCATTCCACTTAGACAGCTCGATAAAGGCCAAAGAGTTTCAAGTCTTTTTTTACCCTTTCATTTTTCCATTTGTCTCCCGCGTTACCTATTGCCTTTATTTTTTTTACCCTAACCTCATTGGTAACCGGACTGTGGAGAAAGGAAAAAAAGTAAAAAAGTGCCGCAGGATACTTAATCAAAGAATTATCCTTTGCGCTGATAAAACAAGAAAAAGTGAAGCATGGACGTTGGAATGAGGAAAAAATGAGACACAGAAATTGTGTTAGAGCAAAGTTATGTCTTGAAAGTTTTCACCGATTTTCACTTGGTCATTTTTCCTTTGGTGTTCGGGGATTTGTCTCAGTGCAGCCTTTCGGTTTCGTTTGGAAAAAGGGACTAAAACGGTTTAAGTGTTAAAATAAGATAAGGGATCATCTGGTCCGAAAGAGTTGCTTGTTCCGGCTTCAATTTGTTTTGCTTTCAGGTTTCGATGAAGGATTTCAAGACATTTAAGCTGAAAGCATGAAGGGTTCATTACGCCCTGTTGTTACAAGGCTCGGTTATGGTTTTTACCGGGTGATTTTCGGCGGATGTTTATAAATTTCGGTGGAAGACTTGTTGTTGTGTTCTTTAAAATATTCGTTGAAAAAATGTAGAAGCCACGTAAGAATGATACTTATTCGCGAAAAGATGTTGATTGGTAATTAAGTTTGAAAAATTGTTTTCGAGCAGTAAATGGGTTTCTTTAAGATCAATATGTTTGATTTGAATCCTCAGTCAAAATATATTTTTGCGAAGCTGTCAATAATAAATCAACCAAAACTTGTAAGTAGCCAAATATTTTATTAGCACGTAATTCTTCTACTCCATATGAACCACACGTTATTTCCTCGCTGGGGTTATTTATTTATTGCGCTATTAAAATTGTCAATCCACACAATAACGTTTGCAGTTTGTTACAGAAATGTATTGTGAATCGTTTTCCTAATACAAAGCAAACGACATTGCATCATGCCATACTGAATTCATTTTGATTATAACACTGGTTGTAAACGCTGCTTTTGAGCATTTATAGTTCTTAAGAATTATATTGCCAGAATATATATCGTGCAAGGCTCATGTAAATAGTATACTATTATATGTTGATGGGATGAGTGGTTTTGATGATTTCTATTGGAATTTCGCTGTGAAATACATCAATAAGTTGAATACAACAGTGCAAAGAAGTATCGATGAATATTTATGACAGTCGAAGTTTAGTTCAAAAGCGTATGTATGCTTTAAAGCTTAATTAATGACAAAATTACAGTATTTGATTTTACTTGTTTTTAGATACTTAATGCATTAAAAGAAAGTTTCGGTGCTGAATATTTCAACTGATAAGTTGAAGCCTAACAAAACTATTACTCAAGGATTGAATTAAGCAATGGCTTTTGGTTCTCATTGGTACCTAACTGGTTAGTGAATTTTTATGATGAAAAGTCCTGGATTTAATTACTTCCTTTGTAGCTTTTCAGTTGAATATTAGCATTGGTATTGGATATGATTTGATTTTTTGTGTTTTTTTCATTCACTTTTCCAGGAAACAGGCTTGGATATTTCAATTAGGTATAAGCCATCAGGTTCGATTAGATTATTCATTATCTATAGTGCGGTTTTGCTTGTTAAAGATTGGATAGGAGTGAGAAGAGGATGATGTGATGTGGAAAGTATTCTAGGCAAACTATGTATATGTATTCACGTGATTAGCTATTAGAACCAAGGTAGTTCTGAAGTTGATTTTTTCCCTTTGTCAACATTTAAATTTAAGTTAAAGTAACTAAGAACCTTATTATGGGTTCGAACAGGATTAAAGCTTTGTCGATGTGCTACATATTCATCACAGCCAAACTAGGAGGTTCCATCGGACACCAACGTAACTTCTCCAGGCTTTGTTTGCCAGCTGGCATACAGATCGTTTATGACACTTCAGTCCAAGCAGCAGTACAACATGGAACAGTACATATCACTCGAATGCGCTAAGATTCCTCAACTGTACATTCAAAATAGCTTCTCTATTGTAAAAATGAACACACATTGAAAAAAATAAAATGAAGGTTGCGTCATCAAAGAATATCATTAAGCGTTGGCATGAAAAATGTTTGTCTACTGTTAATCTCGCAAGTCGCAGGCGTAAACACAATGCTCGTCCGTGCCGATCCGACAAAAAAAGTTGCGGCCATTTGAGCTAGTGCTGAGTGAGACGTCTCCAAAAACATCAAATCGACGCCGTTTTGAAAAACATTCAACCGCCTCAAAAACTGTTGTCGGTCGCTAAGCCCTGTCGCTTGGAATATGCAAATTTCGTCCTTGGAATGGCCGAAACTGAAAATTATTTTCGGCGAAAAATACGGAATCGTGATAGGTAAGCAAGTAAACAGTGATCGATAAACAGTATCGTGAACAAACAGTATTGTCGACTCTATGGCTCTACAAACCCTGTTCACCATCAAAAAGTCAGTTATTGGTGCGGTATTTGTGCTGATACACATGATCATTGAGCGGTTATTTTTCGAAAATGAATGTAATAAAACAACAACTATCAATCCGGAGCGTTAACGTGCTATGGCAACCGACTTTTTAATGCCAAAACAGACCAGTCAGATATGGAGCTCTTTTGGTTTCCATGAGCTGAACCTACATAGTTCAAAAGACCAACGATTTTCTGAAGCCATTATTTTCAAGTCGTTTGATATCAAAAACTAGTGATATTGGCTGGCACCCCCATTCACCTCATTTGACACCGCCGGACTTTTTTCTGTGGGTCTACTTTGAATTTAAAGTTTACATCAATAAGCCAAAAACCGATGTCATAATCCGTGGAAAATAACCGAAATATAGCCCGAAACACTTCGAAAAGTAATGAAAAAGGACGAAAGAAGGGAAATCACGCCATTCCTGTTCAGGGCGATCTTTTGCGGGAAATCATATTCAAGAAGTTATCTAATCCAATCTTCTTGGAGAGGTCGGTGGCTCTGCTAGCAAAGGCGCCAGTTCAAAGCAGCGAGCTACTGTTCGCGGGTTCGATTCCCGCAGTATGCTCATGGTTGTATTTGTTCGTCTTGTGCTGTCTTAATACCAGCTCTTCACTAATTAAGTGTCACATTATTGCTTTAGTGGTGATTGAGCATAAGACCAGAACTTAACAGAACTTTATGAATCTCTCGTAATTTCATTGCTTCAAGGCGCTTATGTAGGTGATTGCTTGAATTGGCCGATAGGGATGAAGCATGGAAATGGTGATGGCAGTGGATGGCTTTGTAAGCGGTTTTTCTCATCACATCAGAACAGCAAAAAAATTAGGACAGACCCACTCTGTAGACCCGACCTATGGACAGCTTGATTATGGTGGCCAACATGTTAACTAAAGCAGTACCGTCAGCAACGTGCTTACCAACCTCAAAAAGTTGGGTTAACTGCTTTCATATGTTGGCTTCTTTTTCGAGAAGAGCAGTAGCAGTGGTTTCACTGAGAAATAAAGATTATGGAAAAAATATTCCATGCAAGGCGGTATCAGTCCCAATTCGATTTGCTTTTATCAATTTGCCTTTGTATAAATAGACTTGGAAAAGAGCATGACAGCACGAAATCTAACACAAAAGCCTAACACAATAGACTACACGGAATATCTGACAACTTTTCCGATTCGCAACTGTAAACAACTATCAGTCACACAATTCCAATCAATCTAATAACAATATTTTGTGACCTAATCTGATTCACATCGCCACATTATCAAGATAATTACTTGGACTGTATTCGCAAATTACGATACACATCTGTTCATATTCCCTGTCATATATAATATTCAGATCAGAAAAGTCCTTACCACTTCAACACACACGTATCGACACATCATATTCGCCGTCAATCAGACTTTTTTTTTGCATGTGAGGGCAAAATCAAAATATTTATTATGTATTTTTATATTTGGACGCTTCACTGCCTTTAATAGGGTGATTTGATGTCTCCAGAGTCGCATAAATCACAGAATGTTTAGATAGTAGTAACGGAATACACAGTTTGCCTTGAGTTTCATTTTCTTAAGATATGAAACGATTTCGCGACAGTAGAATAAACGGAAGGGGGGCATGGGTCATGTGTTCAGACTTATACACCATGGAATTTCCTTCGGAAAACATATTGTCTTCCGGGAAATATGCTACTGGAGTGTCATTATACGTATGTCTAGTTACCGAACAAAATGCATTTGTACCATTGCGTTCCGGGCTATAAAATCACCCCTTACAAATTCCCTAGAACGAGGGCGAACATATCTGTGGCCTTCAAAGAGCATAAAGATAGTTGCAGATGAGGTATGGGAGTGATAGTCAGCAGTAGCGCTATAAAACAAAAATACTTTCAATAGTTTGATATTCATAGTACGGTTCTTCGTTGACGCATATCACGATTTAAATCTGTTCTTGTAATATTATGAATTTGCATTCTAGTATGTGAGCGAGAACGGGCCAAGCATTAAACGATAAGCGTATTGGAGGTAAAATAATTTTTAAAGTATCGAATTAAACGAAAGCTTCAAATGTATGGAATTTTATTTTATCTTGAACTGTGACATCTATGTTTAAACAGCAAGAATATTAGAATTTACGGTCTATATTTAGAAGCTGTACCGAAATTTGAGATGTAGTTAATACTTCATTTCTTTGTAAACCCGCCTTTTTCCTACCTAGGTCACAAAAGTTTAAAAAAACCCACCGAAAACATTTAAAACCTTATTTACACCCAAACTTATTCCAAAAGATATTATTTCAAAAGATTCCTACTTGGAATTGAATAAGATTTTTGTCAAGGCATTTTATGCAACATAAAACGCACGACATTTTGCAATCGGATAGTACCAGATGGTTGGAATCCAAACAAATTGTGGCTGCACGTCATTTTATTATGCTTTCATTCTTATCGTACAAAAGAGTGTATGTTGCTGTACGACGAGTGGGTGGTACTCGTGCATGCTTAGATACATACGCTGTCGTCTCGCCAGGCAGACTGTCAGACAGGGTGTCTTTATTTCCTCAATTGTGTTATACGGCTACATAAAAAAAATATGATTTTATTATCGTTCCTTTATAACTAGTATATTGTTTGATATGACTGACTACAGCAAGAGAAAGATATTATTTTGATGGGAAATTGGAAGCGAGCAGCTTTCGTTTGAATAAATCCACTTACATCGAATAAATACCGAGCCTGATACGATATTCATGAAAGATGTGAACGGTAAAACCATAATTGTTTTTTTTTACATTTTATTGTATTGGTAATTGCTAATGAAAAAGAAATCGATTGATGTGGTTTCGGACCATTAAACTCGAATAGCAGCTTTGTTTTGGAGACAATGAAATACATGTTCATCGATAAACAAAAACGTTTGGTAATAAAACGTTTACAGGTTTTTTGCATTTTCTGTCAAGTATTTTACATATCATTGGTTCGATTTCAAATAATACGGCGCCTTGGCTTCTGACACCAGAATGGTTTAGTTGATTAATAGTGTGTGTAGTCACGGGTAACGCATTTCGGTCATACTGGTGCAGAGTGTCAACAGAGTGTTGACACAAAAGTTAACACCACATCATATTCTTGAAATACTTTATTTATACTTTATTTATGCTTTATTATTTGAAGTTAGTTAAAAGTATCCCTGTCCAAAATAACACTTAGAACTAGAAAAAAGGAATTACTGCACAAAAAAATAGTTTTAGTCCCCGCCCAACGTAGGCTTATATAATAATAGCTGCGTTTTTTGCGCCTCGATCAAGAGCTGGTTAGGATAGGTAAAAGAGCTGGTTAGAATAGGTAAAAACTATGACGAAATTAATTAAAAATATCACGGAAATGGCTAGAGAAAAAGCTCTCAGTGATCTCGAAGCAAACAACTGCTATACTCATAGCATTGGTTCTTGCTTAGGAATTAGATGGGAAGGAAAACCAACCGAGAAGAGATAAGGCAATTTCTACATCTTTTGAAATATTTGGTGGTCAGAGCTAGTAATCTTTGGAAATCCACTCTTTTGAACCTATTCCGACCTAATCCGGTGTCGGCCCAGTGTCGGTTCGGAAAAGCAGTCACAAACGCTCTATCATAGATGGGAATCGGCAAAGCTTGTCTTTTTTTATTTACTGAGCAACATTTAGAAATCGGTCTTCGCTATTCTCATAAGCCAGAAAGGTAGGATTGAACGCGCGATGATCGCTCCTTACTCCTACCGCCAACACAGGAGGTGAAGGACCTGTCTCACTACATTGAATAGGAGATATTCCTGCGATGCGATGCAGACTCCCAGCACACCACTTGAGGCAGCAAAAAATGCAACACCAAAAGACAGATTTTTTTGATTTTATAACTTTTTCGGACTTAAGATTTTCAAAGCTAGAATTTCTTCTTACTTTGTCACCGCTTACAGAAATGAGGTTATTCATATATCACTATGTTCACCTGAATTGAATTAACAACAACCAGATGGCACGTATCGGATGAAATTGCTACGCTAAAGGAGGGAATTGAACGCCTAGATACCATTTTTTGGTTAGGTTAAGGTAGTATTTATACCAAAACTTGGCACAGATAAATATTCAGATCTAAGGAATTTAGGCCGATCAGCCAAACATCCTTTATGCTGACATGCCAGGAGTGGTTCTTTACACGAAACATACACACTAGAATGCTTAAAATCTGGTTACTTAACAGACCACCTCCACTAGCAATTTCCCATGGCATATCATCTGAAATTGCTAGTGGAGGCAGCCTATGGTATACCATATTTGATGACATGCCATAAAAGGTAGACAATATGGTATGCCATTTGCTTGGCCATCTGCCTGGCAATATTTTGATTTTCAAAATGGCGTTCAACCGTGATTATGCTTCGTTTCTTATACGAAAATGTAGGAATTCTGAATGTTCAGGGATTTTAAAATCTCGTTGAGTAATCCAAATCATTTACAAAGCATGGAATGGTGGGAAATTGCGAAAAAGTCGAATGAGGATACATAAATTGTTTTAAAGAGATATTTTTATCAATTTTTAAGGATGAGTAAGTAAATAAAATTACCTATTGATGATCGGTGGACTTTTTTTAATGACTTCTACCCCATCCCTCATCGTATCTCAGCAAATCATATAAATGTTTCACGTACATCTGAAATTTCACCCGCTTATCAAAAAAGGGATTTACACGCGGAGTTTTCATCAACAGCAGAATTCCTTCGCTCTTCACTTCAAATAAATGTTTAAGAGTATTCAACGCACAGATGAAGCATACGTCCTCACCGTTCAGAGGCATTTTCGAAATGATATGGCATGCCATGAAATTGCCCACGCATCAGATGGCATATCATAAATTGACAGTCGTTGCCATCGGATATGGCAGGGTAAATTGGCAATCGAGTCCCGGTGTAAATGGAAAACAAACGATAGCCGTATTAGTGGATATTGAAGGCACTTTTGACTGCGGGGTATTTAAGAAGCTATGCGAAGCTGCGAAAGTTTATGGCATGGTCAACTTCCTGGTCAAAAGAATACAGCAGAGATTACTGCTATCAGAAACTGAAGCCGACTGCAATATAAAATTAGCGATTTGGAGCTCTGCCAGTAGACAAATTCAACTTGACCAATGGGTAGACAACGGCAATTTGGGGCACTGCTCTACTAGAGGTTTGACGGAAGAGATCTCTCTAGTTGTCGCGATGTCTTCGTTCGTTCGAGTGCTGCTGCCCGATTTTGGGAGCACCCAGATGTCTGAATCAGGGGAACTCCAAGATCTTCTTCACGTACAGCTTAAGAACAGATGTTAGATATGGAGCTGGTGTCTATCTGTAATCATTGAATGATAGGTGCCTTTTTTGGTCAGAGCTCAGAAAGCATTTTAATTTTTTAGAGAAAAAATATTCACTATCTTGGGAACTACTTGCTGGACATTATAATATTGATATTTACTACGACCATTAAGATGCGTTACTGACTGTTCGCGGGCACCAGACGACTTTAAAAGTCGCTGACGAATAAAAGGCGCTATTGAACTCTGTCCTTAGGTGTCATAACATGCATCTACTCTGGGCACCGGAACAGAGAGGTATTCAAGGAAACGAAAATTCTAATGCTCCTTTGAAGCAAGACTCAATGCTTCCATATCATATGTGTCCATATGTGTCCTAAACGCATCTGTTTATGCCATTTTTTTGGAAATGAGTAGTCGATACCCATAAAGAAGAATGGTAGTCTTTTGATATGGCCAGGCACACGAAGATCTTCCTTTCAGAACTTAGACATAGGACTACAGGATTCCTCCTCCACAATAGTAGGAAGAATTATAGAACCATGACAGGCATACTTTTTCGACAAAATGAACTAGCTGGACATTTGTACCGCATAAGTGTTGCATGGGATAGTTTTCGCCCATCCAGACTGAACTGATGCGGACTTTGCTGTATTTATATTTCCTATGAAAATGCCCAGTTTTTGTGCGTGTCAGAGGATTTCCTATGATTTTGTGTGATTTTTTATCACTGATTTTGGGTGCTATTAATGGATACGGAAAAGTTTGGTAGACTTAGGGATATGAGTATAATGTGTCAATTTTAGTCTCAAGCCAATGTATTAGTCAAAAAAGTTGGATGAAAGTGGCATGGCGCCTCTAAGTCCCAACCCACACTCATTCAATCAGTTGCTTTGTCAAGGCATATGAATGTTCTTGAGCCCAGACTCGAAACAGCTTGCCACGATGAGCCTTCCATAAAAAGAAAAATCGATAAAAAGCTTCAAACATTACATTATCGTATGGTAGTGGATAAAGCTGAAAATTTAAAGAATTGAAGTAGAGTTTTGACTGCTATTTGTTGCAAATATTCCCTAATATGCTATTATCAATTTTAGTTATTTATTTTACAATGTACTAATTTTCTTCTCTAAACTCAGGTCGATATTACAAAAGTATATCATCAATAGAAGCAATGTTTCATAGTAACACCAAAATCTGGGCTCCTAAGAAAGTTTGCAATAACGAGAAATCTCCAATATGTGTTCCACGACCACTTATTTTGCATCCCTTTGAATCACAATTTTGTTTGAAGTAGTTAGACTAGCTTATAGTATTTCAACTACACTTGAATCGAACCCTCAAACATAATTAGGCTATGACAAGTAGAAAATATATTCGCATTTTTGGCATATTGTGTGCCATTCAATTTTACAAAGACCTTATTATAACATTCCAAGCAGCGACCTCCTTCCCATAAATTTCAAACCCTCCTTCCCATAAATTTACTAGTCTACAATTTACCTTGTATAAGTTTTATCTGAGTTTTAACATATAAATGATATTATTCTGTACCTGTAACAAAAAAAAATCCAATTAATATTTGAAGATGATTATAGTGGAAAATATAATGTAACGAAAACAACTGTCAAACAACTGTCAAAAAATTTGTTTTACTCTACTCATAAGGCAATTGAGAAACAAGCTGAACTTTTTTTTAGAATGAAAGTCACAACCCAAACACTTTCATTGCACCCCAACACGAAAATTTATTTACGAACGACAAATTTTACTTTTCTAAAGACTCAGTTTGATGATAAGACGACAGTCGCGAAATTTTATTAGTGCTCAGTTAGAAAACTCATTACTTGTAGACATCTCAAGCATAATGCGAAGTGAGTCATCTGATTGTTCTCCTTCAAATAAAGAGAGTCAATCTTCTGGCGTCTTTCTTACGAACTGAAAGAATGGGAAACAGTATGCTCAGCGAATCAAATGTACATCATTGCGAAATTCGCAGGATTAGTTTCTTCAGATATAACGAGTTCAAGAAATATGAAAATAAACAACAAGGGTTGCATCAAGGCAGGACCAAAAATTCAAGCATCAAAAAGCAGACTGGCCCCCAAGAAAATTACTAGCAGCCGTCAACTATATAAAACATGAAGAGCAACGGGCGTATTCTAGGAAATGAAACATGTTAGCTATTGGGGATACTTTATCCATATATGAGATATAAATTAGATGATAGCATCATATTGACGGAAGTTGCAAGAAAAGGGGTGGCAACGCAAGCTAGTTTATAGATATGCATCCAGCTTATCTTACGCAAGTTGAAAATACTTTTGGATAGACTTTCGAATATTCTTCGTATTTGAAATTAATACACTGCGGAGATGAAGAGATTTACGATTTCAGTGGACTGCATTACTATTTTGAACAACTAGGTACAAAAATTTCGGGTAAAAATGGAAGATGTGAGTCACAAGCAAGTGTTTTAAGAATTTCAGAGAAGATTTCCAATAGTATATAAGAATCTTCGGAAAAAAATTAAAGAACATTGCCCTACGTAGTATAAACGCCTTATCTGCGTTTTAGTAATTATTGAGTTATTTGAAGATTTGTGTTTTTCTAAGTGCTGCAGCTATACCGAAAGGGCATTTTTCACATTTCATTTTAACATGGGTACTTTCAACACAGATAGGTTGTTCATATTTGGTAGAATGATGTAATAGCGTATGTAATCTCAAATCCGGTTTTTACTCAAAAATGAACAAAAATGTCATATAAATGTCATTTATGCCATGTAGCATAGTATAAGATAAGAAAACAACTGGCAATATTTACCTTAGACACGAAAGAAAGATTTTTTTCAAATATGAATCCGCAATTGTAAACTAGCCCTGGAAACAATCTGACCTCTAGCTAAATATTATAACGCATAAATAATCGTACCGTCACATATCGTTATATTTTAAACGAATCTGAAAAAAAATGATTTTTAAAGAAGTTTAAATGGAAAATTGCTTTTTGCAGCTGATTATGATGCTTTAATAACTGCGCTTTTCTCTGAATCTGCTCTTTATAAACAAAGTGTTCTAAGATTAGAGCAAATTTATTTTACATTTTATATATTATTTAATTTAATTCAATCAATATATTTAACTTTAAATCATCTCTCTATGATGCGAGGAAAAATAATAAGACCTTTTTTACAGTCGATATGAGTCGCTTGTAGAGCAAATGTTTGCTCGTTTAATTTTACTGCCATAAAGACAAGTTGGGATAGTACTCTGAGAGTACGAAACATTTAAGAATCGAAACGACTTTGAGGAAACATAATACACTCTCATTTGTTAGGCAAAATTATAAGGTGTCACGAAAACTTCAAAGATCTTAATTTTTCGCATGAGTGCAATGAAAGAATCGGATTTCAGCGCATAATAATAACAGTTTTATATCTACAATCAACGCCAAATTTCGAAGTAAAATATAGCAATGCATAGGTTGTTTCAGTTGTATTATTTAAACAGTTCAAAATATAGTGTCGCTGATTTGTAAACCAAGCCTACGAAAGTTCAATTTGCAGCAGATCTCAAAAATAAGGTTTCAAATTTAATTTTCTTTTTTTTAGGCGCATAAAAGAGCTTATAATACACTATATGTTCAGTATAGTCTAAGAACTAATTGTTTATGATTCATGGCGAATGTCTGATTCAAGCTATCTGACAATTCTATGGGATGTTGTTACATTGTCTTCTCTCATTGGGTGCATGCTGGGTAACGTTATCTAATCTTGACACCAGCTCACTTTCGTCCAGCGACTTTTCTCTGACTCTACTTATAATTTTTGCCCTGGCCTATTGATCGAGACATTTTGGACCTAATCGCATCTGACACGGTAGTGATACAGTAAAATCTGTTCTTAAACGGCTCTGGGTTAACAAAACCGCTGGAAATCTCAGGAACCACATTTGGTTTCGTAGTTATTAGCACCGTTTTGCTTCTGAGAACTTGATTCTGTAAGGTTTAGGTAAGGTAAGCTACCTTAAGATTGCTCGGAATTGACAACCGACTACACATTTAAGCTTAGTTGGCGGATCTATGTTTTGACTCAACAGCATGCATCTTTCCGAAAAGAGTTGAAACATCAAAACTTGATGGATAGAAGTTTCACCACTCCGAATTCAAACTGTTCTTCTAAACTCTAGGTGAGAAAGTTTCCACAGTGAAATGCTCTAACGATGGATAAAAGTGAGTGAAAGGTTTCCTTCACTGATATCCGAAGGAGAATGAACCAGATAGCCTGCACCATCATCCACGGGTACTTTGCTCATGGCTTCGTGCTCGAGCTTGCAGCGATAAGGCAACAAAAATCTACTAGGAATACCAACTAGGCCGATTCAGGAATAAGCTGCACATATTGCTTCTGCTAAAGATACCACTCCTATACCAACCCTGCTCGAGCATACAGAATCTAGAAAAGCGCCTCGCATATTCTAGAAATATTTAAGGACTTGCCCCTAACGTGCGATAAAGAGAAGAATGCCATTGAGTGGGTGGAATTACATAAAAGGACTTGTCTCGCAATGCAAGCGTTTACAATATTTGCTCAGAAGCAGCAAAGGCCGAAAAACCATCATAACTGGAATAACTCAACCGTTCGATGTAATGACAAAGGGGTGTGTGGTTAATGCAACCATCAATAGTAGTACCATCACTGAATAACTGGAAATTGGTGCAGATAACGCTTGTGGTTGGCCTCAAGGACTTGTTTAAAGCAAATTCTTAACATTCATTGAGATTTTTTGGTGCTGGGTGCTATCAAGTGCAAACTGATAACCTGTCAGGATCAGCGCTTTGCGAACTTGTAAAGGGACAAAATCTAGACCCAAGACATGGATCTTCGCTGAGTCTTTTGTACCGGAGATTATTAAGAAGATCGGAAAACACGACCAATAGCGACCTATTTGTAAATAACTGCCATTGGATCTGAAGAAGATCTAGACAGCGCCGTAACAGATAAAGGTCAAAGCCATTCAAAACAACCGTTTCTATTTTAAGGCAGATTCGGCTGCTCTACTCCTTCATCTGTATCAACATGCCTACGATATATTTCTTTTTCAAGAATCTTAGGTCGTTAAGAAGCGCGTTTGTGGATCACATATTGGCTGCAGATCGACAGAGGCCTGCCGACCGACAAATCTAGGCACAAGAGAGGCCAGTTGTGATGGCATAATTCATTACTCTCTCCTGGTCACTGAAATCAGGACACCATCTGCTTCCTTTGAGAAAGAAAGAGTGCACCAAGTGTCGCCACTCTTCTTCTTGCCAAAGCCAGGCACTGGCACATGAGATGGAAAACGGATTCCTCCTTGTCCTCAGAGCCACAGCTCTGACAGAAGTCGTTGAACCCTGCGCCCAATCGTTGGACACGACGTCCTATTAGACAGTGGCCCGTAAGAACGCCCAGAGCTAGAATTATTGTCAGCGCTTCGAGTTAAACTTAATAGCTGCCTAATGCAATGCGCATCCATGGATACCCAGGATTACTTTGCTATCCACAGGATTATTCATCTGCTCAGGACTTCCTAGCGTCCTCAAGATATTTTTGCCTGATGGCCAATTTGACCGATGTCATCAGAATATAGACTCATTTGCAGGGGCATGCATTCTTATCAGTAAGCCTGTAAGTATCCCTGTCCTTTCTAATTTTAATGACAAAGAAAACGTTGTTACTGTGGTCAACGTGAAACTGATGTCATTAATGATTCCTTCACGCTACACTACACACGATTAAGGCTTGCTACTAGTAAGGGTTGATAGCAGCCGCAAATTCACACGGACTTCGGCCAATTATAGGTGTGGAGGCGGACGCAATTAGTAAAGGAGTAATTTGGTCACCCACGATAGAGGTCGATCATTGTATGAGTCCATCTTGTCTTGTAATTTTCATAAGCAAATATTCCGATAAACCTACATGAACGACCTCCCACAAAAGAGAGACCGTAGATAAAAAAAAAACTGATAAGTAAGCACTCTGCGCTCCTCCTCACGAAATACTAGACAGAGTGCCACAGGTACTTGACATTGGGAGGGTTACAAAACTTTGAGGCAACCCCTTACTTAAAGAGAAAAAGAACAGACTGGGACACATTCTGGTCAGCTTTCTTCACTGGACTGGACCACGTATCAGCACTCATCAATAACCAAGATCTAAGTAAGACGGTAATCGATCTAACTGTTGGATACAACAATGCAGTCCTAAGCAGGCGACAAATTAATAAGGACTTAGGTATGTTACTTAGAAATAGGATAATCTGCAACACAATCGAAGGCATACGAACCAGATTTGATGTGACGAATGAAGCTGCACAGGATTACTTTCATCCATTTTTTGAAGAGCAAGCCAACTCTGATAGTAATTTGATTCCTGTATACAATGAATCCACACTCAAAAAAAAAATATATCGCTGACAGATATAAAACGACGGAAATATAATATATCTCACATGAGTATATGGGTGTATTTTGAAAGACATAATATATTCACGGCAGATATAATATAAATATTTATCGTATGTAAGCAGAAAAAAGCTCAGGGGATTGCTCTTTGAAGCGAGCGCTTAGCCATGGCGGTAAGGAGACACATATGGGAGAAGCCGATCACAACTATTCCATTATTCTTTTAAGTGCCACATTTATTTCTCATTTTCTAAAGCGCTAATGTTATTCTTAGTCGCTACTAAAGCTTTAATGTGGCACTTAATTAATGGAGCGCCGGTATTATGCCCAGTCGCTGACTGTTAAGACAACATAAGACGAACAAATACAGCCATGGGCACGGCGGGATTCGAACCCGCGGGCAGTAGATCGCTGCTTCGGACTGACGCGTTAACGAGCTAAGCTACCGACCCTTTTGCAAGCTCAATCTCAAACTATAAACAAAAGATGCCCCATAATTAGAAACGATAATAAACCATATATCTACGATAAGCATATTACATTGTTCAGTGGTCATTTTATACCTGTCGCGTATATAATATACCAACTGTATGGATTTCATATCTTTCGCTACCAGAAAACAGAGAAACCCATATAGAACTTATACCTGTAGCGTGCATAATTATGATTGCTGTGTGCATATTTTGTGTACCCGAGTTATATTTTTTACGTGAAAGCCAAATTTTACTTAAAATGAGTATAACTCTGGATTTCCATATACTCATAATACCTTTTAAATCAATAGTTATACCTGTTGCTAGTATATATTATGTATCACACATAAATAGAACAAAAATATATTTGTAGGGGCAATTTTGTGCCCACTACAGTTAATTATGGCTATTACGGATATTATTATTTTTGCTACACATATAGCAGAGCGAATTTTTTTTTGTGTGCATTTCCACCACTATGTTGACCTTTAAGCTCGGCAACCCTTAATGCAGAAAAAAATTGACGTCATTGGCTTTGGGATTTTTTCGTTTTATCTGTATTCTTCATACCCAATATCTACAAAATTTTGCAATTTCGAGCAATATTACTGCTAATATAAACAATGCGGTTAAAAAAGAATTGCAGCTCAAAAAACTTCCACAAAAATTTGATTTCTTGGTCACTATTAAGACGGACAAATTGGTTTCAAATACATAGATCTTAGGTTTATGCTAGACATACATCTTAGGATTATGTTAGAATAAAGTTCACTAAATTCTCCATCCTCCTAAACTATTGTTTTCGACACAGAGGATTTTACAATTCGAAATACAATGAGGCTAAAAAGCGAATATAGTCTAGCAATAAGCAAACAAATCAACCTAATTCTTGCTAAAAATAGAGATCCGCATATAAAAAAGTACTGCCTTTCAGGAAGTATATTCATACGCACATAGACAAGTGGAAATGTGAAGTATGTACAACTATTGCCTTCTGCTGAATTCAGATTTTGTAATTAATATTCAAACTAGGCGAAGTTTCCAAAACTAATTGCAACAAACTCTGTGAGTTGTTGCTTTCAATAAATCCTACTTTTGCAATCAGCTCTCAAGTGTGTTTCTTCACTTGCGTTGCAACCGTTAACGTGAGCGCTCGCAATCCGCGAACTACTGGCTTGAATTCTGACTGCTGAAAAGGAGGACTGGAAATTTTCGTAGTTTATAAATCAATTTCAGGGAAAGATTTATTTAGCTAAAAATGTGGTAGTATTCGTAAATAGCTGTAAGATTTGAAGAGAAATTTTATGTTTGCATGGATTAAATTAAGATATTCAAAGAGAATTGCAAAAAGATTGATAAAACTTTGATGACTCATTTTAAGAGAACAAATTTCAAAACAGCGGTTAACCTCTAGATGAAGAATTCAAATTCAGTTTACTTCCTTCGGCACAACAGGACGACTCTTTTTCAAAAAGAGCAACGCGCAAAAAATAAATTAAGCAATTTTTCTTCTTGGTCAAACTGTTTTTTTCTCAATTACTTGCCTTTTGTGTTATTCTATGCTTCTTTTCGTCACACTGCCCAAGGAAAAATTAAAAACTTTTATTTACTCTTCCAATGGAACAGCATATAGTTTGCCGGTCGTCGAGCTCGACAGAAAGAGCAACTACTAGAACGACAACGATGATTGCTTCTTTCGAAAGAAAGTCGAAAAGTTGCTGAGGATCAGTTGAAAATGAGATTCGTGATGAATGAACGATAGTGCGAAAGTGTACTGAAAATAAGATTACAGAGTACAACTAGCCAAACAAGTTCTGTGGGAATGAATGAATTAATTAACAAGTTTTCAATGATATTTGCATTAGAATGCCGACGGTAGTGGCGAGGAAGACTCTGATGTTTTTTATGTTCCGTAAATGGAAAACTCTTTTTAAGCAACATTTCGGTAACATCCTGAAGCGTAGATGAGGTTATCCAATGGAAATGATAATAGTTTACGCTTTGAACAATGAAAAAACATTTTGATTCACAACTATACAGAAACATTTAGAATGCAATTATTTCAATTTACATTTCATTTTTGAGCCCCATCCAAATTTTTCACAACCATTTAGCTTCCAAGAGCTCTGATACCATATTAAATCACATTCACTCAATACAACCACTACAGTTTCATCAAATATCCTAAGAAATTCAATTTCCTCTTGCATTTTTCATAGACACCCACTTCTACTGAACAGGGAGCATATAAGCAGAGCTCATGGTAATTGAATTCATTTTCATTTTTGGCTGCGTTTTTTTGGTTTTCCAGTATCTGGATCGTTGATTCCCTGAAAACTGTGAATCAGTAGCAGAAATAGTCGGAATGGAAATGCTAGTGAAATAGTGAGGGTCACCATTGGGTTGAAGAGCATTGGCGCAGAAGTCACAGTCGTTGGTAGTAGCAAAAGCAATACTCAAAGCCTTCGGCATCTGCACCCCCATGGACTCGGCGGTAGTGGAGTGTCCTTCTAAATATGTTTTGATTAACTGCAAATGGAACTCGGGGAAAAGAGTTCATGAATTATTCATTACACTGACGTTAAGCTTAAATGGTCGTTAAAAGCTACGATTGAGAGATTTAGCGTCGCTGTCTTTTGATAAAACCCTTGGCTACGAGTGAAAACTGTTTGAGTCGCAGTAGTCGTCGTCCTTGTGGTGCGAGTGCCGAAAATGCATTATTGATTTGACTTTGTGGCTGCTTAGTTAGCTGTGGTAAAGAGCTATGTTTTCTGATGCTATTGAAAAGGTAAACCAAAATTACTGAAGATTAGGTAATATTCTATCTGCGAACGAGACGTCAATGGAGTTTTCATATCAATATGCACAACGCTTCAAATCACAATATAGTGGCTAAGGTACTTTTGAATGTTTGCGCGAGGTTAGATACTCACTCAACGAATGGTTTGAATGTATTATTTTAGCTATCGTACTTTGAATAATAGTATGATTTAACCATTTAAAATTCGAAGCTTAAAATTAAAAAAAGTAGCCTAGTGGGTTCTTGCGTGTGGAGTCTCTGGTTCGAATCCAGGTTCGGACGAGGATCCGCGCCCCAAGCTGAGTCTCAATTAATGACCATGCCTCTTACAAAACTAATGATCCTGAATAACTAACTCAGTTTCCACCTGAAACATAACTGAGCATTGATTGAATGAATAACTAGCCAAAACAGAACTCACCATTAAGACAATTTCAAGCCTGTGCATCTGTGTCGACTTCTTGTCGTTCAATTAACTTTAAGAAGATTTGCATGTTTGAATAAGACTGAATAAGACCATCCAAGTGACGAACTGATGTTCTTGCACATGGCCAATTTCCACTCGATTCATCAATCGATTTTCCAATCAATTAATTTCATGATGTAAATTGCACCGTGTACAAAACTCCATTAGCATGCTTTCATTTCGCCAAGTAAGCTCTTGCGAGTGTCAGTTGGATGTTTGCTCAGGGTAAGTACTGACGCACTCTCGTCATATTTACTGCCTCATCCCTCCAATGGTGTCTGCTGTTGTAAACGTTTTGCGCCAATTAAGCTGACGAACATTTTACAAAAATGTTTTAAATTCTGTTTATCCGGTATACAGAATCAGCAGCACTCATTCGTTTTCCATCTCTTCGGTCTCGATATTTCAAATTAATCCCAATATTGATGGATTTGTTTAGATGGTTGTGGAAATTAAGGGTTAGAGTTACGATTGGGGATCGAAGAGAATCGAAGCAATTTTCGCGAGTAATAATCGGAATAGTATATTCCGAAGGGAAAGAAACTCATCCATTAATAAACGACTTGACTATGCGAACAGGTGGAGCTCATATTCATAAATAATCGAGGGTCTTAAGTTCTGAACAGAAAAAGAAAGATCTTTTCTGGACCCGAATTGGATCAAGGAAATGGTTTCATCTAGTGTAGATTTTTTATAGGAAAATACTGATAAAATGCAATATGAAAACATTCAAGAAACATTTAAGGTTCAACCCTATGGACTGAGCTTTAAAGCGTTCCAGACTCGCATGAACATATTGCTGACGTTGATGAACTGGCAGCAGCAAACTTTCCAAAACATACGTGCATGCACTTATAGTTAACTCGTCGAAACAAATTTTCAGAGCAGCGGGCAGCAACTAGGATGACCATCACCAGCATCAAACCCTAACCGAGCAGCCGAAAACACCGAAAAGTGATGCTGAGTGGTCAAGATAAACTTTAATATAAACGAAGAGAAGCTTGATGGCAAGTGTGTTTACGTTACGTTGAAAATTTTATGGAAAATAGGACAGGATGTATGCAAACAAAAGCCAACACAAGAAATTGTTTATGTGTAAACAGAATACTAAAATTTTCTCAAATGCACACAGGCACATATGAATAAGGGAGTATTTGCTTGAACCGATAATTTGGCAGTTTTCGGCCGGCTGTCAACGTTTATGCAATTGAAGGGAAACTGTAAAATCGAGAAATAGTTTGGGGAGGGTATGTACATTTTATGAAAGCGAAGAGAATTGGGACATAAATGCATGCATGCTGTCAAATGTTAACTTTCGAAAATGTGCAGATGAAGGTTCTATTGCTATACTTGCAACATATTTAGCTACGAGGAACAGGGGATTAATATAAGCGCAGACCGTTTGGATACAATAATGTTACCAAATGAAGCGCAACTTACATTTATTCAATTAGAAGGTATGTAATTGCATGAAGTGAAATAATCTAGCATTAGTTTGGTAGCTTGTTGTAACTTTGATAATTGATTCAATTATTAGAAGTCAATTAAGGAGAGCAGGTGGACCTTTAATTTAATTTCGCAAAAACAATCACCCTCTGATATTCTTTTAAACGGCAAAGACACATGATTTCTTTCCGAATTCCGAGCACACTTAGCATTATCATCACGAACTTGACAAAACATTAAGCTATGCTCGATTTAGATTAGATTCCATTAGGCATAAAACAAATCATTTCTATTCCGTATTCGACTTTCCCAAACAAAAAAAAAATATCTGTTGAATTGCACATTTACGTCTACGGGCTTTTTTCACGAATTGCGCCCAGATCCGTTTTTAATTTGTTTCCGCAACATGTCCAAGAGCCTTGGAAGCTTGTCCAGTATCTTTTATGACCTCCAGATGCGATAATATCTTCAACTCATAAACCCTTTTCAAAATTCATGATGGTGATATGACACTGAGTGCCTGCCATGCAAATCCCGAACCGAGAACGAATACGAAAAGAAACTCATAACGATTAAACTTTATGTTTGTGCCTTAATAAAAAGCCTTCACTCACGTCCTTGTAGTCGCCAGTTCTGTCGCCGATGGAATTGCCGGGTCCTGCTTTTATTGGGTGTACTACTGTTATACACCCAGATATCTGGTCGTCGCTATGTACATATTTAGGGATGATGTTCAACTTGGGGTCTTCGGTAGTAGACATCAGACGCCTCGAGGAATTTCGCCGACATTTTCACGAAATTTGTTTTTAATTAATACTCTCCGTCGTTCGTTAAATGGCTCGCGCGCGCACACAAGAGTTCTATTTCTGGTCTTCTACGTTCTGGACAAGGAAACAAACAACGTCATGACATGAAGAAGCGATACTTGCTTCGACAAGAACAGGATGCTGTCATGACTGAGAGCAATACTCAAACCTTACGTAATTAGCGGATAAAAGTTTAGAGTTTTGGTATGATGCCTGGGAATTGTAGGAATTTAACCCATTGTGTTTGTTTGATTCGAAACACAATAACATATTAAAATAGCACAACAAAAAATATTTTTCATTTTCGCAACATATCTGATATATTGTTTGATATACGGACGATGCTGTCTTTGCAGCTATTGTTTTTTTTTTTTTTTTTTTGAAGGACAACTTGTTTTTAAAACCCAGTAGCATTGTCGCTTGGAGCTTTGCTCGCAACGTTCGAAAACATGTATTAGCTTATTATTAAGATTAATTGTTGTATAAGTTTAAATTCAGGAACGACTCAACGGCACCAAAAACGGAGCAACGATTTGCACTCTTTCTCAATGAAACGTCCGCTCTTCGTATGCAAGCAACCTAGCCGATGTCCTTCTCAAATATCGCTGCAGGAAAAACGTTTTAAAGAGCGGGGAATTTTGGAGAAAAACAATTATAACATTTTATACATATACCATCTAAAGATAAAGGTTGCCTCGTCAGTGAAAAATAATACCTGTGGTCATCGCCTTCACAGCGATAGGTAAAAAAGCTTTCCATACTGCGCTTATGAGGAAAATTATATAACACCAGCTTCATTAGCGTTTATGTGTCTACAGAGGAGCAACAGCTCAAGCAATGGTCATTGAGATACACTACGTCAATGGAAATCTCCAGACGCAAGTACTCTCAATCAAATAGATCAGGTGTATATAGATCACCGCCAAATTAGAAACCTATTAAATGTGAAAACATATCAGGGAGCCAATGTCGACTATAATCACTATCTTACTGAAAATACTAAAATACGTTCTATCAACGTACAGAGATAAAAAATCAGTACAAAGCACCCGAAAGAAACAAGCTATAGATGTAACAATTAATGATGATCTAAGTAGCCCTGAAGCTGTAGCTCATATGTAAGACATCTGACAGCACCTCGAAGACGCTCTCATTGGTACGGCAATGTGCATCTTCAACCCCAAACTTAGAAAAGGTCAGAACTACTGGTTTGACGTTGACTGCAACCCAACTATTGAATAGATGTCAAATGCATCCTAGAACGTGAACGAACCAAAAAGAGAGTGTGAGAAGAAAAACTGGTTCATGACCTCGAGCAGTACAGCGAGCAAACGCACTAGACACGGAAGTCACACCAGTAAATGAGCAAGATGAGGCAACGCACAGCACGCTGCAGCGATTACTCTGCTCTGCTTGCAACTGGTCAGAAATAAGGTAACTGAAGACGCACGGGAGCTGCCGCCTCTAAACATCGAAGAAACTACCTATGATAAACAAAAAGATAGATGCCACAAAGTGCAGTAACTGCGTGGGCCCTAAGTTGCTGAGTACCTTATAGAAGGCATTTTCTGCTATCTTACTATTTATTCAAGAATAATCAGCCCATAACAATTTATTCAAATCTGCAACAGAGCAGATTTTCTTTCTGCGGCGTTTGACGCAAATTTTTTTCGAATAGAACCTATAGCTGTTCCGCCTTTTCGTCAAAGCCAGAGTAAAACAACACCGCTATGATAGTATGCGTCATTGAAACTGATAAAACTGCCAAGGTTGACAATGACGAATAAGCAAAACTATATTAAGGCACCTGGATCTTCATTTCGGCCATTTACAATAAACGATGGTCGATGGCAAAATGACGGCATTTGATCCGGAATACACGGGTGAGAATGAGGGGTACCACTCTCATTGAGTCAACTTAACTGCTGCCTTATATTGATGACGTTGATATCATATGTCAGGTCGCACAAGCTGTTGAAGAATCTTTCATGAATCTCGAGGAGACGGTGAAGAAAATCGAGCTAATAAATAAAGGAAAAACAATATATATAAATTATCAAACCAACCAACATGACGTCAGCAGCAACGAAAAAGATAGATGAATGCAACATCAAAGAAGTTGAAGAATTCACGCACCCAGGTTCAAAAATTAGAGCCGAAAGAAAATACGGCAAAAAAATTCGATGCTGAATGTCAACAAAGCCTTCTCCAGCCTGCCAAACCTAGTTCGTTCAAGTCTCTCAAAGAATTCAATGCTCCTGCTGTGCAAGGCCACGGTCTTACCAGTACCCATATTTTCGTCAGAAACATGGGTCGTAAACAAAAAAAAATTCGGGCTCTTATTTGCGTTCGAGAGGAGGATTATTCGATGGATTCTTGGCTTCTGACATGAGGATGGACGATTGCGCTGCCTAAAAAAAAAAAAAAAAAACAAACAAAAAAATACGAGCGACTAGCACTAAAAAGATCAGCCCGAAAAGACAGTGGTGGGCTTATTAATTTGCTCGCATGAGTAAGGAAAATCCAGCTTCGAAAAGTTTATGAAGGCAGGGTTATTAAAAGAAATAAATAGAAAAAGACTCCAAGGTAGGCCATGTCTTTGGTAGAGCACTGACGTACGCTAGGACGCTAAAGAACTGCGGAGGAGATTGACCTGAATGCTGGCGGTGGAAACTTGGGAGGCCTGGATTTCTTTGTTGATGCAGGTGGGGCAACCGATTTTTGCGCCGTTGATGCATCTATCAAGAGCCCTTACTATATCATATCAACATTAAACGGAAAAGAAGAACGGGGACGGGGGGTGGTGGGAACTTTTCGGAGCACACTTTTCCACCTGCCCTGGAGTCTGGTAGATAAGTTATTTTATGGGCCTCTTAAACAAAGAAAAACCAGCTCACAAACATTCCAAGTCATAATCAAAATCGGATAATATCAACATGCTGTTGAGAAAGAGGATCCCGTACAAAAAGTAACGATGGGGACTTTTGACATTTTGTTCAACACGCCAGTACCAAGGTTCACACCAAAATTCAGCTTTCCCCTAATTTTTCCAAAGTTTCGCCTTTTTTTATGTCGGATTTCACTCTACTCTGGATAATGCTGTTTTTGTTCGATTTCCCGACCCTAAAAACTAACAATAACAAAAAGCAGCGCAAAAAATTCAGTTAGATGGAATACTATTTAATACTACGTATGTAATATACTCGTATTTTTTTTACAAAAAAAAAACCAAAACAGCACTTGCGGTGAATTGAGTGATAATCTTTTTTTATTCAGACGGGCACTTCGGAAATACATCAATCAATGCAAAAGTAAGAAATATGTTGAGAGAATGCTGATAAGCAGCGGAAAAAAAAATATTTTTTAGAAACATTCTGAAGAAGTGAGAGAATTGATGGTTATCGAAGTTTCTTAAAGTAGAATTGTCGGCTTTAACTACTGCACGCAACTGATATCGTCGATTAATAAAGTCACACAACAATTAGACTAATGAGATTAGATAAGTCGATTCTGCCGAAAAACACGTTCCTCACACACAAGATTTTACCATGAACAGAACTGAACTGAACAGAACGTACAAAAGACCGTATATCCAATGTAGCTTAAAATTGTTAAAGAATAAAGTAACTTTCAACATGGAGAATTTACCATGAGAAGATTATAAGGAATAGATAGCTTTCCCGAAAATTTTGAATTGTAGTTTTTGAAAATAATTGATATTCCCGAACCTTAAAAAAAATTTAAAAAGATTATTTTAAAAAAATATTAAAAACATTTATTATGATAAAAAAAATTATTAAAATCATTATTATATTATTATTATAAAAATAATAATAAATATTATGAACCTTTTAAAATAAATTAAAATGTTGCATTACATTTTGATTCACATGTGATTAAAAGCATAAAATCATAATTAATTTAAGATTAGCATTACTTTAAAATTATATTTTAGATGCTTTTCTTAAACCTAAAGTGCTGACACATCTACTATACAAACACTGGGTTAAAGCTTTTCTATTTCTGTTCGTGGACGATAACAATTAAAATAACTGAGCTGAGCTGTTCAGAATAGTGGGCCGATTCCAAAGAAACTCGTCTCAAGTTTTCTTGCACCAATTGCGAATAGCTTCGTGGCGTCATGAGAAATGGTTGAAATGCAATTCGTAAAGCACTAGATGTTATTTATGATATTACCAGAACAAAGATCAGACGAATGTCTTTCGCTATCGAGCAGTTAAGTGAAATTGGCTTTGCTATTTTTCAATTGAGTAGCGATGGTATTTTTTGCGTATTGGCTAAAGCGCACAAATTAATGAAAATAGCACACGAAATTGGAGCTAGAACATTGAGTATAGAAAATTGCAGTAGAGAAAACTTAAAGATGAATTTAGCATTTGGACAAATGAATTATAAAGTACGTATATGAAGTTTTTGTTACCAGCAATACATATTTTTAAATATAATGCAACTTTTCTCCCTGATTTCTTCTAATTGCAATTATGGTTTCTGTTTACACGAAATATACCTTAGATTTTATCATCTTAGAACCCTTTTCAATGATGCCTTTCACTTCGAGTAATTACAATGCAAAGCTTACTGACTATTAACCAGTTATCATTGCTGCCTTGGCCTGCTATTTATTTGATCGGAAATGTGATTAATTTTGTTCATCTAAATTTCCTATCATCACAAAATATATAGAAACCGAACCTTTTCGTTGAACAATTACGCAACCAATGTGCAGTGGAATTTCATTGGCCATCCCAAATTAATATTCCTCAAACAACTTTCAGGTATTTCCAATGGTCATTTCGCTTCCTTTTTCCGTTTGACCTACTGTGAAACGGCAATCTCATGAACAAGTCATTAATTACATGATTCCCGCCCTCGAAAAGTCAGTTACGTGCGCGAAGGGTTCGAGCCGGTGATTGTTCTGCAGTGCAAATGAAAGATGGTAGACGCGATCTATCAATTTTCTCAGCTAGCTCGGGGTGTACTGCCTCTGCTGTTCTTTGGTGTTCAGTTTTTGCTTGCATCATGCTCTGGACCAGCACAACAACGACATAATTAATCCCTGGCAGCATTAAATATTCTTGTATTGTGTCTGACTTTTTCAGTTCAGTCTGCTCACGAATCTCATCTCCACACTTATTTAGCATCGCTTGTCTTGAGAGGTTTTGCGCTGTGTGCAGTGAGGTCTTTTGATGAAATGGGGAATTTTTTCGAAACAGAAGAATACGTGCTGTGCGTGTACCGAAGAACTGATCGGGAAAGTTAAGCGATTCAAGACGAATCAGGACATAGAAAAAGTAGTTTACACTGCCAATAAAATTGAACGGTGAAGCCATTAAGTTTGCATTAGAGCCATTTAAAACATTTTAATTCTTTACGATGAACCTCTTTAAGAAATATAATTCAATTTTCATCTGAGAACAATTTGCAGTTTTATAAAGAGTAGAATTTAATTGTAGTGTTGCTGTAACGACCAGCACCATCCATCTATCGGTGCTGATATCACCATGGCATCAGCACATGGAATCGTGACACTAAGCAACGGAACAATTGTTGGATAAAAATGCAAGTCACTGACTCTAATTCGAGTTCGTGAACAGAATTAATTGGCCATTCTTGGTTCCTTCGAAATGTTCCCCGGAAAGCTCCTGATTTTATCCTTGCCGGTTTCATCGCAAGTCTCAAACAAGACCAATAAGAAATTTAATGCGATCAGAATCCTTAAGTTTTTCCAGTCCGTCTGGAAAAGTGCGAAACTGAAACCGGAATGCATTCAATTCAGCTCGGAAGACTTTCCGGACCGGAATCGAAGTTACGATGATACTTGCAAGCTACTACGAAACACGCCTGAGTTCTAACATGTTATCTCGACAGGATCTGAGCTCGGAAGGATGCATCAGTTTTTATGTCGCGTTTCGATAAAGATTTCTTCATGACCATTTTAGTATGGATCTTCATTTAGGGAATGGAGAAGCTATCACTGTCTGACTGCATTCGATCTAATTGAAATCCGATGAAATTATTTGGTTGCGAATAAGTTTGGTTATTGATACAAACAGCTAGAGTAACTTTCCTGTTGATTTTGTAGCTGAATGCAATCACATAGCTATTTTAGGTGTTTTAAGTAATATTTATTTTAAACACCAAATCTATAATTTTTTCATAAAGATATATCTCTTATTCGAAGCATTTCCTGTCATAACAAGTTTTATTTTTTTTTATTAAAAGCTTTTTGATGGTTTATGTAGAGTATTTCTTTAGCTTTGATACTCTTCCAGGAAGAGGGGACATTTTTTCAGCCAACATGATATTATTGCTACAGTTGTTTTTCTTATCAGATAGGGAGTTACTAGAAACGCAAAGTTATTAATTGGTGGAAAAGACTGAAAATATTAATTTTCAAAGTGGAATAACGAAAGCGAATATGTGATTGAATAACATACAAGCACCTTTTTAATTTCGATTAATTTTTTTCAGACTATTAACCATCAACGCTATATAAGGAAGTATTGAAATGAAGACAATATTTTCTTGCTTGAACTCACCTATATTCAATTCATTCAATGATTTATCTATTTATTTGAAAAAAATCGCCGAAGATTTACATAAAAAAGATGGAAACCCATAAAAACTGAACCCAAAAGCTATAATTAAAAGACGAAGAAGATATTTTTATATCGAACCCATCGTAAATATGATTAAAACTTCTGTTTATAGATCAAACGGACTCATTGAGGGTGTAATGGGACCGAAGAACGGACAGATAAAATTTTGAAATTTCCCATTTTGTCACTCTTGTTCTTGAGACCGAAAAGATTTAAGAGGCGTTCGGAGGGAATACTCCTTGAGAGGAACTAAGCAGCAGTTTTTAAATCTAATTGTAAACAGACAATCGTAGATGATCTGACCTAGCAAACTCACGTAAAACGTTTCTTTTTTCTTCATGTACACTTGTTCATAACATTATCCGGGCCAGCTTGAAGTCTTTAGCAGTCAGGAATGTTGAACAACTTTTTAAAGTTTTTGGCGCCAGATTTTGAAACTCACCATTGTCAAATGAGCTGATGACAGCTGTCAATGTCACTGCCATTTTTACTCAATAAGGTCTGATAAATAACCACGGACAGATTTACACCGCAGCAGCGTCTACAAATCGAGTTGTACAAACTCAAAGATCGCTTCCCGAGTCTTATGGACCGCATATTCGTCTATCATCTATGTGATTGCAAATGATCACAACTTTATCACGTTGCTGGACTGTGAGTCAATGACAAGATTGAGAACATTGTGTTCAGAAGAGAATATTGCAACCGTGGAAGCCAATTTTACTGACAACCCAAATTTGTCGGTTCGTAGGCGTGCGCAAGAAGTTGGGATTTGTGTGTCCACTTTTTGGAAAATTTCGCGCAAGAATCTTGGTTTAAAGGAATGCAAGATCCAACTGGTGTAAAAATTAAAGCCGTGTAAAAATTGAAGCCGTTCAGGGACGACTCTCGTTTTTGCGATGGGGAAATCAAAGTGAAATCACCGACGATAAACCAGATTTTGCTCCTGAATTTGCGTCGTATGCACACGAGAGAGATGCGGTTTCAACAAGACGGCGAAACGTGCTACACAGCAACCGACTATCAGTAAACATCGACTTGTTCAAGACGAAATTCGGAAATCGGATTATCTCGAGAGCTGGACCTGTCAGTTGGCCACCAAGATGGTGTGATTTGTCTCCGTTTGAGTATATCTTTTGGGGATACTTGAAGTCGGGATATAAGCCACGATCGACGCTTTGTAAGCCAACATAACTAGCGTCATTGACGCTACGCGGCCCCATTTGCTTCAAAAAGTGATAGAAAATTGGACCTGTAGAATTGGCGTCCTGATAAAGACGCGGCGGTCATTTGCACGAGATTATCTTGGGAGAGAGAGAGAGAAAATGTCATAAATGTAAAGAGCTCAATTTCGCAGCAAAGAAATCAGGCAGTTCGAGTAATGATTTTTTGTTTTATTCAAGTATGAAATGGGACCCTCTAAAAAATACTTCTTAGTAACACAAAAGAAAGTTTCAAAACAAATGGTATGTGATTACTACTTATATAAAAGATATAGCAAAGGCGCTAAATGGCTTTCTTGAGGAACTCCAGATATGACACCGATTTCTGAAAATGGGTGCCAGGGAACGATACATATTTGATATGCTATTGTAAATAAGAAGCTATCAAACTTATAAATAGCTATAAAGGATTAAGAGAAAATAGTCCCCACAACAATAATGAATGGTCCCGGCTGTCAAAAGCTTTCGTGATGTCCATATAAATATAGTCTACCTGAAGTCTTGCTTCGATTGATGGAAAAATGGTTTTAGAGTTAGCATGGTATCAGAAAGAAAATTCAGGAACTGAACATTGTATATATCTGATGTATAATTCTATCCACTATTGCCACAAAGCCAAAATCAAACGATCAATATAATCTCAATAGATTATCTTCTTGTTTGATTGAAAGTTTTTAAATCTCTTACGACAATTCGAAATTTGCTACCTTATGGATACAAATTTCCTATAAAATTTTTTTACGATGAACAACACTGGATGTGCGGGGTACATTTGATGTTGAAGTAGTACATTTTGTGTTGTTTCGCGTAATCTTTGTGTTGATCTTAATGTATATTGTTTGATAACTTTGACTTAGCTGCGATCGTAGTTGAAATTATTACGAAATGAAATAATTTGTCTTGATCTTGATCATTTTGAGCCCCTGGTATCGACGGTGATGATGAGCGGCAATTGAATATTTTGATAAAGGTGCTGTTGGGACCACGCGCTTCGCGTTTTCAAACCGAGTTTCTGAAGTTCGCTATACCGTCCATTTGAGCAGCCTGATTTTAGTTAACTTGTGTTCACTTTTCAATCACTTAAACCAGTTTTTTTTAGATCAATCATCGTCAGTACTGTTGCGTTTTTCTGTAAGCGAATTACAGCCTATTATGCACAATTTTTCAATTTGGGAAATTTTTATACGAAACACAATATAAAATGATAAAAGTAAGAAAAAGTTATAAAAAATATAAAAATAAAAACAAAAGGTCCCGCCCACTGCAAAAAAGAAACGAAGGATTCTCTTTTCCTGTATGTGGGCTATCATATTTAAACAGTTCGTTCAATTTGGTCAAAGCTGTCGGCAAAGTCGTAAGTTGGGCGAACTGAATAAGAGTGAAACCCGTGAACCTCACTTTATCAGCCTGCATTATTTTTTTTCAACACCACGTAGAACAGACCACAGGACACGGTATCCTTTAGTCGTAGACTATTCTTTTTATTTTACTGGCTTTACAAAGGATCCAGCGGTTTGAATCTAGTTTCGCATATTTATCGTGGCCTAACTTGTCAGTAAAATGACTTTGGCTGGGTTATCAAACTTCCTGTATTTCAATATATACACCAATTCGATGAGCTTATTGGACCGTGTTGAAGGTTTTTTTTTTTTTGATAGTTGGTGGTGGTTGAAGATGTCAGTTAACATTTGGTCTGTCAGCAGCTAACGAAGTATGTAAATGGCTGCCTTGTTCGTTGTACAGAGTACTGAACCATTCTTTCAGTATTCTCAAGTACTAAAATCAACAGATTTTCATCTTTATCTTTGCAGGCTGGTTAGCGATGGACGTCATTTTATTTATTCTGCTTATATGCATATGGGACAAATTACAGTGCGATTGCTTTCTGCGTCAGTGAAGATTACGAAGAGGTTATTTGGTTTAATGTGGCTCGGAGAACCTAATTTTTCACATTTGTAAGGTTCTGACCGCTTTTCTGGAAAATTTCGCATAGCTCGATACATTTTTAGGCAAAAGAATTCGTATTTTACGCCAAAAGAAATCAAACTCTTTTATGTAAGGTCAGCAATTAGTATTAACTAGTATTTTGCTAGTCAAGCTTTTAGTGTTTACTATGAATACAGCAGTTTTCAAAAAGTCAAGTAAAATATGTGTATTCCTGCCTGACTGATTACTTGTATCTGCTTTCATACTTGTTAGGTTTTTTAAATCATAAAAATTATAAAACCCAATGCAACCGATAAGTTTGCAACATTCTTTTTCATTCTGCTGTCGGTGGCTCTTAAGGGGGAAAATACATGTAACTGCTAAAAAAAAAATCGATTTTTTTTATTACATCAAAATGTTTGAAATGCTCTTAAAATATACCAAAAAAAGTTTTGAAGCGATATTCATATTAGTTCTCGAGTTATAGTCAGTTAAAGGCAGCGCGGCGTCCCCTAGGTCGGTGGAGCTTTAAAACTTTAAACGCGTTTTTCTCAAAGTAGTACTTTTTCAACTGCCGTACAAGATATCTAAAAAAATATTGAATCGAGCCGGCTCAAATTTATACCACATATACAAAAGAGTATTATCTCCTCGTTGAACCTAAATGTTATTGTAATTTCAGAAAAATTGTTTGTTTATTAATGCTTAAAGTGTGATTTTTTTGAAAAATAATCGATTTTTATGTTTAATCTAAAATTAATGTAAAAATTTAAAATACTTTTATAAATTTTATTGGTTCACCTATGAATTACATATTTCATTAGCATATTTTTTTTTCTCTGAATGTTGCAAGTTCCCCGGAAAAGGCGTTAAGTTGTACGAGGCAGTTTTTGATGTGTTTTTTTCATTCGCTCGCATCGCCGCCATTTTGTGTTGAAAAATTATTAAAAAAAGATTTTCATTTACTGTGAGACATGTATTTTAAGGATTTAATATTAAACATTTTCTGAATGAACAATATATATATTTTAATTCAATCTAAAATTAGCAATTTTTTTTCGATTTTACATGTATTTCCCCTCATAACCGGACTTCCGAAAAATATTATTCTTTCTTCTACCGCAAAAAAAACTATCAGCCTGAGCTCTGACTTTTGTGTATTCTGCTTATCTCTGCAGGAGTAAAATACGGGTCCAGCATCTTTCGGAATTCATATTTCAACCAGAATCTCTTTCATGCAAAGTTTTCGAAACCAAAAGCACTTTTTGTTGTTACTGCAGTTGCGATTTGGTATTCATATGTACATGGAGACGTAAATTCAACAACTTCTTTTCAAACTTAGTTTTCCTTGTGAAAGTCCTAATATGCAAATCCAAGTGACTTTAACGAAGGAAGAACCAAGGCAAATTCAAGACAGTAGTTTTTTTTCAAGTACAATGCATTGATTGATGTGATTATACACTTGGTCAAAATTAGTGGTATTTCATAGACCGTATAAAATGTAAAATATATGGCTTTAATTTATCAAAATAACTTCAACTTTATTGGCTGATTTTCGAATTCTAAAATGCTTATTTTTTTTCAAGCCTTCCAAGTTCCATCACAATAATTAATAAACATTTCCACAACGAAACATACCTAATGTAACCCAATTCCGCATTCCTTTTTCTAATTCCTCTTACCACGCTACCACTATCGTTTTCCGTTTAAAATTCCAAGACTTTGTTGAATCCATTAAACATTATATTCCCACCATCATCATCATCATCGTCACCGTTTGTTCTCGTCATTGCGACACAGACTACCCCTATGTACGTCCAAAGTATTCACAAAAGATGTGCATAATTCAGTTAACTTTAAGTAGAAAACTTTTATTTCGGTATATTAGTTGCCTTTTAATACGTAATAACTTTTATGGAAAGTTTACTCGAACCAAGCGAACTTTGTGTCGTTTGTTTTCCTCTCTTCTTTGCTTCTTTAGCAGTTTATATGACGGGCGACTTAGATAGAAGAACGTTTGTTTCTGCCTTGGAACATTCGCCCTGTCTAGAAAGCAAGTGAAAATGCATTTCACCTGAATAGCTCTCTGAGGACTAAGTCATGGTACCGACGTTCCATGGTGAAAGAAAAAAATATGTTCACTAAACTGCAAAAATTTAATTTTTTTCATCGACGATAGTCCGACAACGTCATCTGGAGTTCTGTATTTGTCGTTTTGATAGAATTCTGACAAAGACGAAGAACTTTTTTTTGTATCAGTAAAGTAAAGAGCGATTAAAAGTGCTTTTGACGAATAAGTGACGTTTTTCTTCAAAGCAATAATCAGCTCATTTATGGTCTGACTGACTAAAGAAAAAGCTTTAAAAAATACTAAGAAATATTCGTCGGTTGCTCGATATCGTCTTAATATTTTAGAGATTGTTTAGTCGACCCTTCCAAGCATGTCACTTTCAACTTGGACATAGATATTTTGCATGCAAGGAATACATTTTTATTCGAACTGAATTTTTAATAAACCAAAGAGCACTTCCTCGGGGCATCTGAATCATTAAATTGTTTGAAAGCATTGTACAAAATACTTTCTTTTTATCGATATTCCAAATAAAACAAAAATGCCGTCTCAGGAATTCATTTAACTACTCATGCCATTTTTATAGTAGTGGCGGGTTTATATCGTACTTGATGGTAGATTTAATTTCGTTTTGGTGAACTGCTTTGCTGTGTACCCGGAAATAAAGACTAACAAGAAGCATTTGAAAACAAGGCTTTAATTTTTTTTTAATATTCTCAGTGGTTGTCAATCCCAAACGGGAACATGCTCAATGTCCCAATGAATGTCCCATTTTCAATCAGAGGCAAATCAGATCATAGTTCTTACTTACATTAAGCATTCCAAAAATTAATCCAAAAATGCAGTCTGCATAATCTTACCTGAAAAAATTAAAAAAACATTTTTTGTTTAATTTGAATAAACAATTTTTATTGGATAAGATACTGTTTGCAAATTTTCTAAAGCGTTCATTAAAAAATCCAAACAGCTAAAAATGATTTTTCAACGTAAATTTTGTTTCAACTATTATATTGAGTGTATTTTTTGGATTTGATGTTTTTCTATTATATATTTTTAGACCAGTGGCTTCTATAAATATGCCAGAGAGAAAAAATAAAACAAAGGCTACTAAATACTTCATCTAGTTTGATACCTAATCAGAATTACTAAGTCAACTCAAAATTCGTCAGTACCTGGATTTGAACCACGAACCTCACAAGCTAGGAGCTAGAGTTTTATCGACCAGGCTACACCAATCTGTTAGTGGCTTGGTTAATTTAGTGAGATGTAAATATTCTCGTGTCTAATATTACATGTTTTCTCGTAATCAATTTACATTTGTTAGTAAAATAAGTTCATAGTGTGCAAACAGTTTTGGTCTCGGTGCCAAGTATTGAGCATGATGAGACATGTAACGTTTTCTTCTGCTATTTGTTATTTAGTTCTTTTTTTCCTTGAGATGTAAGCTAAACTGCCTACTCGAAGTGCAATCTTGGCTAACGCTAAATGATCTAGCTAGAGTCAAGCTAGATCATTTAGCTAGACCCTTCTACGATTACTTTCGTGTTTGATTCACGATTTTGTTATGCTGCGCTTGGGCTGGTAGTCGTACCATTTCGAACCTAGTTGTCTTCTGGTGCGGCTGCGTCGAAGTGAAATTTGCTTCGTGAAAAGTTTAGTCGACGATCTTCGTCTAGTAAAAACCCTGGTAGGCTTCTAAATACGTTCTCCGACACGTCGCAATTAATTTGGTAATGTAGATTCAGTTGAGACGCACTCATGGTAAGCACCGATCCGGCTTTGAGGACATGTCTCCATAAGAGCTTGTGCCAATCCTCACATGGCTTTCCATCTTGCATAGATAGCCATGGGACGTTATATATGACTGTGTTAGCGGTCCAACCCCTTATTGAATGGAAGATAAAAGCTCCAAACTTGAATTTTTCAGGCAATACAATTTATTACCCACTCCTTCGGAACCCTGCAGATTCCGCCCAGAAATAGCAGGGGTCGACAGTGGAAAAAAGGTAAAGCTGGCAAACATTGAAAAAGCCTAAACTAATGACAACTGTTTCACAACTAACTTGATCTTTCAAAGAAAAATTCAAACCGAGCCTTATATAGGCTGTGATTGATGCCACCAAAGAAGATAGAATCAATTTTATCGAAAACAGGCTGGGGATAAGGTAGAACTCATTCAGGTTCTGCTACAAACTGCCGGAAGCTAGCTCGTATCCCCCGCCTAGAGTGAATGACGTGGGTTGGTGTACAGAAGTATCATTTACACAATGTGAAAATTCGCGTCCGGCTTATTTTTACAAGTAGGCTTTCTCCGAACTTGAAAAACTTTGCCCACAAGCCAGACTGAAGGTGGTGGCTAAGGATGTAATCTTACATTATTCTCCTCACTATAAAATGTATGTTCAAATTAACCTGAACAATGGTGATGCACAGTTCCCTTGGTCTGTGTTTAGTCGTCTATTCATCGGGGTTTACCATACGTTGAGGCTTTTGTATGCATCCAGTTTTCATACCTGCTGTACTTCCTTAATCACCTCCACGTTGTCTCATGTTACGTTGTGCTCCTCTTCCAGGATGTGTTTCGCTACTGCTGATCGTACTAACGTTGTGTTCTTTTTCCTCGCTGAAGTTGCTTTCCGCTTATGTTCCGTTAGTCTAACACTAACTAACCATTTCGTTTGACCAATATATATTTTGTCGCATTCTGGGCAAGTAATTTTATATATTCCACATTTTTTCCTTTTTATCTTTTTTGTCCGTCACGTGACATAATCTAGTACCTAATTTTTTAAGCCAACTGGTTGGAATTGCTATTATATCAAAGCGTTCAAGAAGTTTCCGAACTTTTTTGAATATTGACGAAAAAATAATTGAAACTCTTATGGCTGTTTTTTGTTTTTCCTGTGTGAAGAGCGTATTTAACAGATCACGCTTTATTTTATCCTTCTTTTTTTTGTCAAGGTTTCCAATTATTTACCCGTCAAATCCATTTTTTCTCGCGGTACATATATATATATTTTCTCGCGGTGGTATATATAACTTCTGAGTTAAAACTTTTTCTAGTCTGTCCATAAATATCTCACTCATAAGTGGGGATAAAGGATTTCCCATGGCAACATCTTTCATAGCTTTATAGTATTTACCCCTTAAGGCAAAGTAACTTTCATTCATGCAAACCGGGGCAAGTTTCAAATAGTCTTTAGACCTCTTCCTCCCTTCCGGTGAGCTATTCTACTCTAATAGCCAGCCCATAAAGAACGTGAGTGCTTGTTTTACCGCCACGCTTGGGAACAGAGCGTTGACATCAAATGATACAACTAGCTCATTTTTCCCTGTTATTGCCACTCTTCCAAGCCGCTCTATCACCTCGTCTCGATTTTTAACCGTTTTACCGCTAATCTTTCCTAATGCCATACACTCGTCTACAATCCACTTTGCGATTCTTTTTGTTGGAGTAACAATTTCCCTTAGCTCACTTTCTTCCTTGTGTATCTTCGAAAGGCACCTAATTCTTGGCAGCGCCGGGTTTGAGACTGGCAGCTTGTTGACCTCTCCAATCGTCCCTATGCACTCTTTCAAGATTCTTTCGAATCGTTTGATAGAGTCTGGTAAGGAATCTTTCCTAAGCTCATGGTAGTCCCGGTTGTTGAGCTTTTCTATATCTAATCGATCATATTCATCTTTATCGATTATGACCAACGCGTTTAATTTATCTGCTTTGGTATAAAAGACCAGTTTAGTAGCCAACTCTTTAAGGGACCCTTTGTCCCCTAGCAGTGTTCCCCCTCTTACGGTTTTCCTTCAAGATTAGTTTAGTCACATTGCCTCTAATCTGTGCTTTCCCCTCCTTTTCATGACTGTTATGTTAATCATAAAATGTAGCACAGCTCCAACACAAATGGACGAAATGTAACACTCTTTTAGATTATATTGGTCTACAAACTTTCCAACCGAAAGAACTTCCTCCATCTCAAATTGGACGAAGATTCTTGACGGACGGCACACACATTCTCTGTATTAATGGAAAGCCACACTGAAGTGTAAGTTTTCTGATCAGATGTACATGTCTTTCATTTAGGCGAGGCTCAACTGAGTAGGTAGCCTTTGTTAATATGAAACGAACTGTGTGCACGAAGTTAAAATCCTTGGTGGAACTTACTCCGGCGAGTGTCAATTGTTACCGAGATTTGCATCAAGCGAAAGCCCTCTCAATACTCTGCAGGTAGGGCACCGTACACCCTAGCCAAAGCCAGGGAGATCCTAAGCTGCTATGGTGGAATGTGGAAGTCACCACCTTGCATAGAGAGATACAAAAATATAGAAAGAAACAGCAGAAAAGATTTTCACAACGCGTAAACTCCCGCAAATCTTTGGGCCCTGATGGTGCTGATATCCAACGGTCTGACGAGGTTCACTACTATGGTTGAATGAGGTAAATAATGCGTGCTTGCATTTTTCATATGTACCCGTTTGCTGGTGGGAAACAAGAGTTGTATTTATTTCTGAACTAGAGAAAGTTCTGCACATTAAGCCTAAAGACTATCGTCCGATATGGTTTTGCTGTTTTGCTGAGGATTCTGGGAAGGATAAAATAAGTCGATTGATCTTTTGCTAATCTTTCAGACCGACAGGACCCAATCTCTTAACAAATCACACACGAAATTTGCTTCTGAAACAACAGATTCCATAACAAAATAGCTCAAACCGTCTCAATTATTAACAAGTATACCCTTTACTCTCAAAGTTTGCTTGAACAACTTGTTACACTAAGTAGCACAATTCTGTACCACAATTTTAAAAATTCTGAGCCCAGTATGATTTTCAATGCTACGCACAACATTCATTGCACCAATTAACACAATTCTAAGTCACAATCTGAAAATTCTGAATTCTGTATGATTTTCGTTGTGGTGATAATGAAGAATCGTAACATTGTCTACGCCGGATGAAAATTCATTGGTCAATGTAGTAATATTTACCACACACAGTTTTTTTAATTACGTAGTTAGTTAAATTCATCGAATGCATATTGATGCCTGCCCAATGATTTAATGATAGTTTTTACTACAGCGCAATTAATATGAGTGAGTTGTAGTATGTAATAGAATTGACTATGTTATTCTTTGCAGGAAAATAATAAGTTTTCATCAAATTTGTGATAACGTTCATGTTTTGATATGGAATTTCCGTAATAGTAAATTTTATTATCCATTCTATTGAAAATCACTGCCGGAATTTCTCTCCGTGTACTGATACAACTTGTGAAAGTGGAAATTTCAATAAATTCTAAAAATAATGGTTTAATTAATTGTGGTTATGTTGAATGTGAGACAATTACATGATTTCCTTCCTTTCCATAAACCTTTAATTAGGTTTTGTTACACAAGCATTTGCATTGTTACATTGACAGAAGCAATCTTTATCAAATTACTGACTTTGGTTCACATTAAGATCTCATTTCGTATTCAAACGTGACTACCTTCCAAAAACTTATCGACAAAAAAGTTTCATGCCGAGTTTCCTGTTTCCTAGCTAATAACATTTTCCGCATTCACTACTCAACATCACATTAATGGAATTTATTTTACTAACTCTCAACATCCTAATTACCGTTCTTTCTCATTTAAAATGATCTTTTCTCCGTATTCCGTATGCGTAACATACATACATACGTTCGATGTAACATACGTTACATCTTGCTATCTGCTAATTAATGTCATTATTACCACCTGTCCTGTGTATGGTCGACATAGTGTACATTTTTGCCTGTTACGTAGATACATTAGGCCGCGGCAAGAGCTAAGCAAAATATGATAGTCCCGACAAAAGTGTCCCGTTGAGCATAATGAAATGATGCCCAGGCATCTTGTTAACTAGTCATTTTCATGGATACAACGATGTCAGCGTAAGTTAGATTTGAACATTGTTTTCGACCCATTTTCGGTGAGCACATATATGGAGTATTTAGGGAAAAATAATTTCAGCAGCTGGTCCCAACAGCATTGTTGTGGGCATTGTGAAGGACCAGTGACTGTACACATACTATTTAAATGTATTCAATCTGGTACATACAAAATGAAAAACAATCTTCAGTAAACCGGGGCCAACATATTAAAGAAGCGAATCAAGAAAATTAGGTTAAACTTGAATTAGGCATACTCTTTGCATGCACAATATGAGAAATGTTCAGCTTCCGTCGCAAGGACTCGGCAAAGGAAAATTTAAAAAATTTTCCTGTGATATACACAAAAACTACCTCGAAATGTACACGGAATAATAAAACCGACAGCCTTTAGCTAAGAAAACGATCCTAACAGCTAAATGAGGTAGCACGAAATTTGATCCTCATGTAGTTCATGTGCTCACACATGCACATCAATCCCGAACGTGTTCTTTTGCCGTTACACAATCGTTTTTATACAGTAATACGTTTCGCTGACATCAAGGAGCTGGTCGGTCTTTTACTCCTTTATCCAGCAACTTTTGTTCGTCTCGTTGCGCTTCAAGGTACCCACCTACCAAAATTTCCTAATGTACCGCATCCACACACTAGCATCGAACAGAAGACAACCTACTACCGTCCTAACTTTTCTCTCTGTTTGCCATGATTCCTTTATTTTGGTACTTTTCGACATCCTTTTTCGTACCTTCGAGAGAGAAATATTTAAGGAATCGAGTCACGTAATCCAAAGTGTTATACTATGTCTGAATTATAAGATGGTCGCCAGGAAAAACGATAGCACAAATGAAAACGGGCCAGCAGGAAGACCATTTTAGCGAGGCATTCAGCCCGGTAGGTTTGCATGAATATAATATTAGTAGTGTCAAAGCAAACCTGGATATGTGTTGCTCTTCGAACGTTTCAATGTCTTTTCACTCGAACCATGCTAGCAAGCCAAATTCAGAGTCGATTCATGCCGTGATCTGATGTGTAACTAAAGGTAGAATGTTTGAAAAAGGATTTTTTTCGCGACTTTTTTTTCGAATGTCTGGATGGATTGAATGGAACAGTAAGAGACGATAGGATTTGGTCAAATAAATTTGACAATTTGATAGAACCAAACCACATTGAGGCACCGCAGAAAAAGCTTAGTGCGGGTTGAAATAATAAGTACAATAGAGAGAGAGAGAGAGTTTCCCTTTTGTCTTCGTGTAATGCAATAGAGGGGGTCGATTCCCTCCGTTTGCCCTTTTTTCCGCACGTCATTACCAGTGATGATGAACAAGTGTAGAAATTTGAAACATTTGAGGAAAAAGCAACTATCAAACTATAGCGACGTTATTTACTTTTGTAGTGCTTTTTTTTCTTTCGAAGGCCCTAGCATTGGAAGATTTTTTTCAAGAGAAAGGCGTAAGCTTATTTCTTCTACATGGCAGCAAATAATGTATGTAACCCTTTTTTTGCTCATTTTTCTGCCTGAACAAAATTTGTATGAGCTAATAATATGTACGGGTCCAAGAGTTGAAGCTGGTAGAAAGCTGCATCACAAATTTATGATGAATTCAGCACCTATTCAGGTAAACTCAAAGCTTGGTGCGGTGACTCTCGACCGAACGCGGATTCAAGCCAGGGACCCCACAAACAAGATGACAGTGTTCTGCCCACTAGGCTACTTAAGCTTCAAGCTGAGCTAATAACTATTGTTTTATATGTTGTATCGCTCCTTTACAATGTCAGTCGTTTCTGCAGTAAAAGGGTAACTTGAGAAGTAAATATACCTCTTTTAAGGTACTTCTTTTGATGGATTGTGCTACAAAGTTTTTACATGGTCTCGACTGCAAGTTCTTTGATACAGCCTGCAAATTCAACGAAAACTTTATCATTTAAGGAGCATTTCGTGAACAAAATATGACGGCCATTTGTATGTGCATTGAAGAAGGTATAAAAAAGGCATTCTTAGCTTTTGGAACCAATGCAATATCTTCGTCGGCTGATTCATCTACTGTTTCCAGCTATCGTTCCATATCATTGAACGTAAACTCCTTGAACGCCTGGTTTATATGAGTTTATCCTTCTCGTGGACCTTTACTTGTTTCTGAGGAACATGGTTTTATCAAGGACTGCTCAACAAAGACCAACCTTACGATGTTCACCAATACCTTGACTTAAGCTTCCATTCTCACGTTGATGCGATTTGCACGAAATTTTTGAAAGCTTTTGACTTTCCGAACCATAGCCTGCTACACTATAAACTTAAGGGCTTAGCATATTTGGTATACTTAGTTTTTCTTGTGTTTTTATTGTTGTCCTGGCAAAGTCAGTTTAAACGATTCTATACTTTTTTTTTTTTCGAAGTTCCTTAAGAATCTAGCCTAGGCTCCTTACTTTTCTCCTTGTTTTCCAATCACTCTTCTTCAGTTATTGAATCCTGTCTTCTTTATAACGAGGACATAAAATTTTACGAGACATTCAAAGTCACGGAAGACGTTCAATGATTACCAGGTGATTTGACTGGTAGCAAAGCAGGTTTTCACCTCTTGTTGCTTTCATGGTTTTTTCCGTCTGTTAATACATTTTGGAGACTTTAGTGTGGTGTTTGATTTTGAATTAAAATTTGATGTTTATATCATATATTTATATCATTAGATGTTTATAACACGACCAGTCTTAATATATAAGACTGGTCGTGACTGGTCGACCAGTCTTAATATATAGGACAATATTCCAGTAGAAGTCCTAAAGGTAGTGGTGGAACGACACCCGTCAACATTACTACGCATGTACAATGAATGTTTACTAGCGGGTGTCTTTCCGTCACCCTGGAAAGTGGCGCGACTTGCCCTAATTTCAAAGGGAAAGGGAGATCGAAACACACCATCAGCGTACAGACCTCTCTGCATGCTGGACACTGCGGGGAAACTTTTGGAAGGGCTGCTGAAACCTCGACTTAAGGCAGCTATACGAAGAGCAGGTGACCTCTCGAAAAACCAACATGGATTTCGCAGTGGCCACTCAACAATAAGTGCCATCTGCGAAATAATTAGCGCAGTAGATCGCGCAGAGGCCGCTTGTCATCGGGCTAGACCCATTGTGTTTTTGGTCACGCTGGACGTTCGTAACGCCTTTAACTCGGCGAGATGGACAGACATACTGGATTCTCTTCAGCGACATTTTCAAATAGAGGAATACTTGCTGGCAATGGTACGGGATTACCTGAAAGATCGCCATTTGATCTATGAAACGAATCAGGGAACTGTACGCAAAACCATTACAGCTGGGGCAGCACAAGGATCCATTCTCGGGCCAGACCTATGGAATGTTGCGTATGATGGTCTCTTACGCCTCGAAATGCCGGAAGACGTGCTCTTGGTGGGCTATGCTGATGATGTAGCCGCTGTCATCACGTCTAGAAATCCTCATCTCGCCCAACTCAATCAAGTAATGAGAAGGGTCGAAGCCTGGATGAAAAGCCATGGTCTCCAGCTGGCGATCACGAAAACTGAGATTGTCATGCTGACCAAGAGAAGAATACCAACCATTATACCCATGACGGTTGGCTCTGAAGTACTTGAGACCAGGAAATCGGCTAAGTATCTTGGGGTGATATTGGACTCGCAGCTAGCTTATGGGGAGCACATCCGAAGAGTATGCGATAGGGCGCTACTGTCTGTTATCTCGCTTGGGAGACTCATGGCAAACGTTCGCGGTCCTAGTCCGAGTAAACGTAAGCTCCTTATGACAGTGGCTCATTCAATGCTGCTGTATGGCGCGGAGATATGGGCCACTGCGTTAAGGTTTGAAAAGTATCGAGCTAGGATGGTAAGCGTCCAGCGTAGGGGAGCGCTGCGAATTGCAAGCAGCTACAGAACAGTTTCAGGAAACGCCGTGTTAGTGATAGCGGGAGTAATCCCAATTGATCTATTGGCGAACGAACGCAGGGAAGTGTTCCTGAACAGAGCAGAAGTGGGAAGAGAAATTTTGGTTGCTCAAGCACGAGCGCGAACGCTTGAGCTTTGGGAGGAGCGCTGGGCTACGAGCTCGAAGGGAGTATGGACGATTAGGCTAATTCGCGCCTTAAAACCTTGGCTTAATCGCGACCACGGTGAAATAAACTTCTACCTGTGCCAGTTCCTATCGGGCCACGGCTACTTCAGGAAATACCTTCACAGAATGGGGAAAGTCAGGACGGAGTTCTGTAAATACTGTGCTAAGGAAAGTGATGACGCTTTGCATACCTTTTTCCATTGCGCCCGCTTCAGAAGAGAGCGTCACATGCTTTTCTTTCTCCGCAATTGGCCCTGTCACGCCGGAGTCAATCGTGGAGATGATGCTACAGTCAGAAGACGCCTGGTCAGCTGTGTCAGCATATGTGGAGCTGGTATTGCGCTTAAAAAAAGAGGAAGGATGTCTCATAGACTCCTGAAAGCCTGACAGAACGGAAGTAAGCCAATGGGACACCTGATGGGTGGAAGTAGCACGGCCGAGTTGAAGTAATGCGAAAGCGGTTCCGGCTCGGACCTACGTGGTCGGCGGGTGACGTTTTTTAGTAAGTAAGAATCTCACATAATCTTGTTTAGTTCGCAAGATACCTATTGAAGGTTTTTGACATCCGCTCCCAAAAAAAAAAAAAAAAAAAAAAAAAAAAAAAAAAAAAAAAGTCTTAATATATAAGTATTTGTAAACATTTTCGCTTATATTCATTTATTTAGTTTAGTACGGAGTACGGAGTATTCTGTAATAGCGTCTGATCCTTGAGGACCAGATTAGGCATGTCATTAACAGGTGAAAGGTAGGTCAAGTACTGGAAAAGTCAGGAGAATCAGAAGGTTTGCGGACCGCTGACATCTCTTCTAAAAGCTGCGGCGAAACACGAGTGGAGCAATCGTTGGAACAGCATAAGTAGCGTCTGCTGGAATGACAGTTTTTTGAATGCGATAGTGTATTTGAATGCAATAAATGCAAATAATTCTAGTTTCATAGCAGATTCATTGACACTCGTTCAAAAAATGTTTATCCTTAGAATCGAGTATTTTACCAATACTCAAAATTTATTGTCTTTGAGATGAATAAGTACATGTTAATACTTCTATACCTAAATAAATGCAAACAATATCAAAATCTATCTTAAAATACTGTCGTTTATCGACTCAAAGAAGACTATACTACAAACCCTAAGCAGCACCGAAAAAAAAAACGGTGATTAAAAAACAACGAATAGTACGACAAACGTGGTCAGAAAGTTCCCAAACATTTAAGACTACCTCCATCAGATATAGACAAGCAATTCTACGTATGCCGAAATGGACAAACGTACATAGGTATGCAAAAACGATACACCAAACCAATGTGCAACACCATATATGTACGCATAGCTATCAACACAAATTGTCACTACGTTCCGTGTCTTTTCGTGAAATTTTATGTTCAGCATGTTCACTGTGTCGTCAATAATTTAAATGGTCCCAGAGAGGATTGCGCTTCATCGTTTTGTCATTTCGACACAAGGACGAAGCAAGATTTCGACAGTGCTATGACGAAAACGACCACCATCATACAAAGCGCTATTGCCATAGTTGACGAAAAAATGCCAGGATGCCAGCCTGAAAAAGGCGAACACTCTCGAAAACAGTCTCGAACTGGCTTTTTCTATCGGCCATGAAATCTAGCAAGGACATTCCTATACACTTGTGCATGGTATCGTAAGGACATTGGGCAGACAACTGAAATAGCGAAGCACTTTTCAAAGCATTTGAAAAGGTTACGACTACATTTTCGTGAAAATTAACATTTAATAGTTGCGATAGAAGTTGGTATTACGTTAATGTTCTTCCTCTGCAAAAATGTCCATTTCAATTATTCAGACACGAGAGTTTCGAGAAAATACGATCCTTTTATTGATTACAACGAAATGGCAAACGTGTCTTTTGCAGAGCGTTTGCCAATCGAAATAGCGAATTCAGACAGGTTGGACAACAAGTATGCATTAATTATTACAGTCGCACTGTGAAAGGACGAAAGCTGTCACGACATCTACCCATCGCCAGTGCTGTTTTATCGTAGATAACAAACAAATGAATATATGGAGATGGAAAAATAACAAAACACACACTACCTGCCCACGCTTTCGAATATGTACAAATAGATACCAAACGTGAAAATGCATTTTTTACAACGTAATCTAGCCTGGCTGGTGTACACTGTTCCCGGAATCATTTTCATATGTGTCGTTTATTATGAGTGTTATCTGGGAAAATATGTATTTGCATAGAACGATTTACGGATTTAAGTTTACCTTGCTTGGATTATTATGATCGCAGTTGAGGCTATATGTCATGCTAGAATATATTTTTCGATTTTTCCCATGAATTTGTCATCGCAATAACAAGCTTTTGAAGCTAAAAGATAAGGTAGTATTTGCATTAAGCGTTTCAAACATGCACGACTACTGATTTCCAAGCTAAGTGCATGGATGTGGAAGCATTGTGATAGTGTTAGCATTGCACCTCGGTATGAGGTCATAGGAAGAAATAATTGCTTTTGAAGACACGAGAACCGACTGACAATTATACTTTTCACTCCTAATTTTGTATTTTTCAAATATTTCTTTTTTTGCTATATTAAGAGAATAAAACGCTGAATTAGGAGAATAAAATGCTAAATTAAGAGAAAATATGCTGAATTAAGAATTTTAGGTTTGTATAATGAAAGGTCTAGGTTGAGAGTGCTGATTTCATAGCCTAGAAACTCGTAGTTTTCATACGTTTCGGAACAAGATAAGAGAGCAGCTAAGATTTGTTCGAAGCAAGCAACTGGTTCAACTAAAGTATTTGAAAAAACCTTACAAAAATGCCTGCGGAAATATTAAAGGCTCGTGTGATGAACATTTATTAACACTTATACATTTATCAATAATTTCAGAACACCTCACTTCACCCCTCCTATTTTTACCAGTGCCTATTGTTCTATGTCGTGTTAGAATGGCTTCTGTATCGCAATATGTTACACCAAGAGCACCTGGAAAAAAGTCATGAGAATGTGTTAAAAGTCTGGAAATTCGCCTGTGCAAGGCTCGCTCATTAAGGCTGAAGCTCGGACTTTTCAGACCAGAACCTCATCTATAACGGTATGGGAGGACCCCCGTCATAGGCTCACAGGCTATCAGCGACTTATGGTATCATATCACAGGCTACCATTGTGTGGATGATACCATAAGTCGCTGATTGCATCTCCTATGGTTACAAGCTCCGGAGAGGCAAGTATAGCGTTAGCTCAAAGTCCAACTACGATGACGCCTGAGAAAAAAATGTGTTCTTCCAAATTCTCAAAAAAGAATACAAGGAATACAGTGAAAGAGGCAGCTCCTGCTATGTGAGGCAGCGGAGCCTCAGACCCTACTTGAAGAAAGGAACGATGCCCATGCTGTTATTTCGAGGTAGAAATGTCTTGAATTGATGGCTGGGAACAAAATCAACCACCATCAACCATTTCAACCTATCAGCTACAGACAGTCGATGCTTATGGGTGTGAATCAGGATTCACACTAAAGAGCAAGAAGAACGCAGCTACACCGCGAAACTTTCTGCCGGCCAGTGAAAGGATCGGATGAGCACGGTCGGAAAGTAGAAATAAAAGCGTCACGAAAGTAGACAGGAAAATATACGCAGAGGTTGCGTTTTCGTTCTTTACGCTGTCATTGGTGTATTCGATAAAGGTGGCAAACTCGCCGAAGATCAGTGTACTACTTTTCGGAACGAGCTGTAGTGGTAGACAGAGATGTCAGAGCCAGTTTACACCTCATGCAAGCGAAATTTGTTGACCGTAATTTTTATATCGCCTGTTCCAACCAAGTAGAGAGTGGCTAACACGAACCGTTTCAGAACTAGATATTGGCAGTTGACCCAAATTTACAATTTTGGGTCCCAATATTTTCAAATTCATCGATGGCAGGTGTTAGATACTTGGCCTTGTAAAGAGAGCATGTGACATCACTGGCATGTTCAATTAGCGGAATCTGAGCATCGATATGAAGCACTGGACCATAAAGTGCATAAATACCAAGAAGAGCCCCACCACTAGAGAAGATGGTTTTAAATTGGTGATGGTGCTTGATCAGGGAAGCTTCATCCAGCTCAGACAAAGATATCAAAAGATGCTGAGCTACATTTTGTAAGCAATTTTATTCTTATTAAGTTACTTTCACTGAAATCAGTCGAACCTTTTTTAGTGTTGCTGATAATTGGCCCGTAAACATTAATTCGGAATATTTCCATGTTTGAAGGTATCAAGTTTTTCAGATTCACTTGCAGAACGCCAAAGTTTCATCATTTTTTCTGAAGACAATAGGATCTGCGGACTCAGTGCAATCAAAGGGGCGAAAATCTTTTTTTAAACGAGTTTAAGGACTTCCAGTCTGCTTAATGCTACCACACTTAGACAGTTTTCAAACTGGGGTATGTTAGCAGTAATCATGCAGGAGCAGAATAATCGCAGGCTAAAAAGCAGAATTGTCGCTTCAACTTACCTTTTTCATGACAATTATTGCAGCCACTAATGAAGAAACTGAAGTACCTGATGGAGGACGCTGACTTGGAGAATATATAACTTTCAGTGGGTTTGGCGATAATTTTCAACACACCAGTTTGTCAGCAAGAAATGCCATACAAAACACATCGTCTTTGAGCTTATAACTTTTGCGGGGATAGTGACCCTTCACACTGGAATGTCTTTCACATATGTGGTCATTAACAGAAGTGAGGCTATTTATCCATCATTTTGTTTTTCTGGAAAATGTGGATCAATAACTGAATGGCGTGTATTTGATCGACGAGGAATATCTTGCGAGTCTGTTCAAAGAATTGAAACTTGTTTTGTTTGCCAGGAAAAGGAAGTTGGAATTACTAGGGCTTCCTAATATGAAGAGTGCAAATCTTCATCTGTCAAATGAAGTCAAATAATTAGGATTATTCGGAAAATGATCTCCAAAAATCATATGGAAGTGAAGCTTACTTTGACTCGTAATACGTTTGGGGAGTGCAAGAGTATTTTCGCCACCAACTGGGGTCTTAAGACTAGCGAAGTATGGACCTACGTAACAACCATAATGCCGAAGATTAGAAGTGGAGTGGCGGACTCTTAACTTCCAAGATATCTTGAGAATGAGTTAATTTCCAAGAGATCTAATGTGAGTATCTTGAGGGGCTTCGCTTAGCACTCAGACCAGAAGGATCCATGTTAGCAATACCTCCAGCCTATCATCTATTAATAAAATCTATAATCAATTAGAGGGGATAATAGGCATTCTCTGCTTTCACGCAACTCCCCAGCCAAAGCATTAGTGTCTGCTATGCACTTACGTTGAGCATTCCCAAAGAGAATGCTTCACAGAGTCCGCCACTCCACTTCTAATCTTTTTTTTTGAAAAGGTCAGTTTTGATCGGTTTTCCAGGTGATTTTCCCAGAAAGTTACCTTCATTAGTACTATGTGCTCATATATAAAAATCCTTCATCGAAGCTGACCCGTGACCAACCAAGAAAGAGTAGAAAGTGTGCCATTTTGAAAAGGATTATATTATCTTCCGCTGTGAGTTGGCATTATTTTTCATACCTATACTAAACATTCAAACTGGAACCAATCAATATCAGTTGTACAGACCGCTAGGAACTATTCACTGATGTAACTATTAATCAGAGCAGAGTAGTTGCCTCGGTTGAATTACCGGGGCTGGAGTCATTGTTTTGAATGCTGCTACTCTACTCTGCTCTAAATAGAGGTCCAAAAATACGATTGTTGAATATTGCAAAAAATTAAAAGAAGCCAAAATTTCATAAATAGCCTGATGTGCTCAGTCAAACGCTATAATGTATACCAATAGTGTAAAAGTTCCCCGCTCTCAACATAAGCGGATCCTATCAGCGGAATGAATACGGTCTAGTGATTTTTTCGCTTGAATGAATTTACACAATCATCCTTCTAATTGAGTGAAATATTCAAATATAAACTCACCAATTCGAAAATTCACACCTCATACTCCCACTCTCCATTCGCTTCACCTGTATTATTCTAAATGCAAACAGTCTTACCTCCATGGTGTCGCGCATGAGTTACTCCGTTCGTATTACTGCAGCACGGTTGCTCATAGTAGAAATTCCATGTGTTCTCGTAGTCGCAACAGGATTCACCAACAAGTATCGCTACAAGCACTAAAAACAACAGTCGAGCGCAGCCGATGTTTGCTATCATGTTGCAAACTTATGTATTTACGCCACGTCCAGTCACACTACCGAATTTCACTTTTAATTTATGTAAATCAATAAATCAATTTCGCTGGCAACTTTCACTTTTCCACTCTCAAAATCACTTTATCACTACCGCAGACAGTATTGCGATTCACTCATTAGCAACATCAAGCCGGGACGAAAACTAAAAATTGAAAATTTCGTTAAAATTTTCCACTTGAAAATTACCAATTTATTTCAATGGCCACTTTCACGGTCTTCATACGGCACTCATTCGTTGATTTTCAAGTTTCGCGCTTCATCATACATATGCTTGCGTTACGGATATATCGGAACTTCATATATGAGCTTAAGTCTGAATACTATAAAATAATCATTAGTATCGCGAAAAATCTGACGGATACTTTTAGTGGATATACAAACTACTGTTACCGTGCGCTAGGCGATAGAAAGAAGGGTTTGATGCAGAGGAAAAAAAATTGCTGGGAGGACGAAACACGACTGACTGACTAATAATTCAAAAATCATCGTGAGCGAAAAAATTCCGGGAATTAATATTAAAAATCAATTTGCCTAGGTTTCGCGGCTGTCATCATCAGGCGTCATCGGCAGTAGAAGATGTGGTCGATAATGTGAAGTCTAGCCGAAGTGGACCGTAATACCACTTCAACAATTCAAATTTTTCAGTTGTACGTCGATGGAATATATTATGAAATGAGTGAAATCTGCAAATCAGAGATATTAACCCTCCAGTGATAGGAATCGGATCTATTCGCACTCACAGGATATAACTGATAGAGTTTGGAAAATAGTAAAAAATCATTATTTTAAATTAAAATTGTGTACCTTAAATGAAAAAGTACGAACCAATTGTTTTTGTACATTTTTTTAAAATTACTTTCATTTTTTTCATCGCAATTATGGAATCAAATAATAGCAAGAAGTAAAATCATGCTATGAGATAAAGTCGCATACCGATACAATGAAAAAAATGGAAGGTGCTCATTTTTTACCTAGCCATTTGACTTCAAAAACATTTTTGATGTGAATTTTATTTAAGATCTTGAAATCGATAGCAAAATCTTGGCAACACCCTAGAACATTACGATAAGCAAAGTACACAAATCAAATTTGCAAAATAGAGTAGCAGACCCTGCTCTTACCCAAGAAGCTAACATAAAGCCATATATTTTATGTGACAAAAATATTACTGAAATTTTGAGGAATAATGAAAAAAAACAACGTATTGATAGAAAGATACAACACACAATGGCACAAAAAAGGGTCGAGGAAAACAGAAATAACACATAATCTATCTAACTTTATACTTTACACCTGCAGTCACTTGACACCCGCGGAAAATAGAAGCGAATTTCAGAAAAACTGTCAAAGCTAAACGATTGAATGATTTAAGGTTTACTGGATTTGATACGCGTTGAAAATTCATTGGTTTTAATTGAGTACATTTTAATGTTAACCGTAGGATACTGCCAAAAAATGTTGCTTGTTTTTGGTATAGCAGAAGAGCTGGTTTGATTTCGTATATGTAATGACTAACTTAGAGATGGGCAAAAGCGCTCATAGCTCACCACTCACCACTCACTTTTACAGTGCAGCGCCTGAAAAATGCAAAGCATAGTCTGCGAACGAAAGCTCTGGTTTGACTAAACTTAGTGAAATGTGCAGCGAAAAGTATACTGAGAGTACGGCGCAACACTGTAAAAAAGAGTCATGAGTGGTGAGCTAAGAGCTATTTTGCCCATCTCTAGACTAACTAAACAACGTAGACAAGACTCATTAAATAGAATACGGTGTCACTGTTCCTGTTAATAGAATACGGTGTCACTGGTAGTAGTGAACCTTAACCTTGAGTTCGTTTTTCTAAGCTGAGTGTGAATCATATTCCATCAAATTGCGTCACCAAATTATCAAACCTTTGGAAAGCTTCCGGTAGCAGGTTTGTCCAAATTTGATCGAGTGGCTTTTAACCGGTAAGTTAGATCGAGTGGCTGTTAACCGGAGAATTTCACCGAAAAGCATATAGAGTAACATCACTAGTATATTCTGCTTGCCCACTGGACTCTGACGAAAAATTGGTTCGATTTAGTCGATCGAGAATACATTAGTCAGATCTGAAAGGAAGGATGCCCCGAATGAGGCTATTTTTTATTTTATATTCTTCATCCTCTCAGCAACATCTCTGTCAGAAACTGGTGAACCCTACGCCCAGCCACAACTGTGCGTGCCGCCCTCTGTGGTAGTACTTCGTGCCTACATAGCGGAGAGCACTACGATTCTATCTTAACAGCAACCTTAATTCATAGAGACCTAGGACAACGTTGCGATTGCACTGGATGATTATTCAGCCCAGGAAGAAGTTTCGAAGTTTTTTTGTCTAAGGGCTAGTTTGACCAATGACACAGATGTTCCCCTTGAACAAGGCTTGCTACTTCTGCCAATAAGGCGACAATCTTTGGCATTTGATCCGCCTTGTTGTTGTTTTAGTTATGGCTATTTCCAGGTACCCAAATCAATTGCACTGCCGCATGACCGATACCTGCCTCAAAAACTCACGGCTCTTAAGAACAGTTCTGAGCATTGAACAACCAGGAATGTAATTTAAAGTCAATTGGCTGTCTGAGATACTGTTTGATACACTAAATTCAAATAAGTTTTGATATGCTGAGTTCGATTCGAAAAAAACCGCTACCACCTCCGCCTGAAAGACCCAAAAATTGTCAAAGAGACGACGAAAAAGCTATAGATTCAACTCATCTAAGTTTTTATCATTGCGAACTTTATTGTTCATTTTCGAGTATGTTAAGAGCACCAGCAGCAAGTGCACTTAGAGCCTTCCGTGTTATTTCTGCGAAGATATCGTTCCATAGAATTTAAAGTCAAAGATCAATGGAGACTCTATTTAATGCGTATAAGACAAATCAAATTTGTGCGGTCTTGTAAATGGTACTAGTTTTTACTTACTGAAGCCGCATTCTCAGTTTCAAAGCAAACAAAATATAAAAAGAGTAATTTACACTCTCCGAAATACTTTTATCACATTGTTTTGGTGGTGTCGTCTGAGTATGCAACCAATTTTCAACTGGCATAGTCTAGCTTTTGCAGAAGAAAACAAAAAAAAGAGAAACCATCAGCCACACATTAACATGCAGTCTAATGAGTGCCTCTACAATTGCATCAGACTTACTTTAGTCAAAAGCCACCTCAATGTCTACGCAGCAGCCAGCGTATGCTCTAAGTATTCTTCCTAAGTTTTACGAATGATAAATTTGTTTTGATTTATCGTATAATTCTAACTGCTAGCATGTGTGGTCTCTAGTTTGAATGCAATTGTGATCACTTGCCGAGCTTTTGGGTGACTAAGCTGTGAAGAGTTACCTGAGTGAAACCAAAGGAGAAGTGAGACTTCGTACGAACCTAATTCCTTTTACTACAAAGGACAAGCTATGACAAAAAGGTATCGCCATAAAAAGTGCGCTCACCAACAAACCTGAGTGTTCTGAGTTTCCAGTACCGCGAGCTCTACAAAAATACCTGCTCTCTTGCAATTTGTAGTATCTTTTACATAGAATATAGCTATGTAGATCGAATATTTAGTGGCGTCTTGACGTATATCATTGTTCCATCTAAAACGTGAACTTTGGGTGACAGGACTAATCACTCTAATGCCGATGGGCAAGTATATTCCTCTCGAATTCGGATAATCGATCCCTGTTTTACTAATCACCTTCGGTTTCCGACCAAAACAAGATGGCTCGCAAGATCATGGTGTTGTACAGCAGGAGCATGGATTTCATGGAAGTACGTCTTCGAAAAAAGTTTAATAACTAAACAAGGGTTTTTTTGCCAGAAAACAGCCACAAAGAGATTTCTTTGGCCCCGGCCATTACCAATTACAATTTTTGACTCCAGAAAGGTGAATAGCTTAACAACTATTTCGATTTTGTTTAATGCACGTTCAGCCCTTTATTTTTCATCTCGTGTTTAATTTTCAAGAAATGAACTCGATTTGTTTTTTTTTTTTCAAGACATAATGTCAAAGTCAACATATTGATTGGTGAGCTAGACGGAAAAAAAACATCAGAGCATCAAATCAACTTTTTCAATGTCAGAATACAGAAAACAGAGGAGATGTTCGTAGATCATCACTGATACTGATAGGGCTAAACTACATAGCCAGTCCAACCAATTTAGATGGAATATCAATTTTTGCCGTTACCGTGCAAATCTTTATGAATGAAGTGGAGGCAAAGATAGAGTCGCACTAGAAATTTTATATTGTTTGGTAGGTTCATTGAGTTCCACAAAGCAGCTAGCTGATTTTTTTGTTAATTTGCTTAGTGTTTGACTTGTTAATCTAAACCAATTAGGTTTTCAGGAAGGAAGCGATAAGTACCTTACATAAGGTAAACTAATTAGCTTTTTTGTATAAGATAGATCAAAGCTAGGTATCAATCTTTAAGTAAGGTTTTGCCAATTATGAAAAATTGATAGATACTACATTTTGTCCTAAGTATATTTATTTACGGATCATAAATTTACATTACGGATACTTTCTGCCCTACTTCAATCCACAATTTGCTCTACCCAAACTGTACCAACATCGATAAATTTCTCCAAAAAAAGATGATTTGTTCTATCGCCAATGCTAACCACTAACTAAACATTATCAAAAGATTTGGCGCACAAAATGCATTGAAAAACTTCCAAGTTTTTGTCTATTTCATGTACAACGAAGTACAATGATAAAGTTCGAAGCTTCATATAATTTTTAAATATATTTCATTCCGATGAAATTTGATTAATTTTACAATAAAAATTTAATTAAATTATTCAAAGAATTCCGGGAAAATCTACCCAATCATAAATATGCATCAAATACTTAATTTACTAGTTGTAGCAAAAAACATCCTGCAAAACAGGATCACTTAATTTTAAAACAAACACGAAGGGTTAAAGATAAAAACTCCAGACAATCACTTTATCACACCACTTTACATTGATCATTTTCTCTCGGCTACCACTGAAAATCCACCTGTGGGAAAATACACACAGCAAGGACTTGACACAACAAGAGCTGTTCCTGTTTCCATGCAAGCCTGTCATAAATATTTTTCACCAGGGGATGTAAATAAATTAATATTTTCCCTGTATGTGAAACTCGCAGCGACTGTTCAGTCTATCCGTTCTATAGCGACCGACCCTAGCATTAGTATGAAAACAACGCCAGTACAACCGCAGTCTCGCGCACAGTAAATCCGAATATGGCCTCTCTTAATTCCCGACGTTATTAATAAAGATTCCATTGAATAAATTTTCCAATTTTCATTTACAGATATGGGCATCTGTCAAAACAGGATCTTTTTCGTTGCTTCGCGGCTACCATAATTTGTTTTATTTTTTTCACTTATTTCATGAATCAGCATACAGGGCTTCTCGCTCCGCACAACCTCTTGTCTGCGTTATTTTGTAATTTGCGGTTTCAGTTTTGTACCGGACGAAAGAGTCGGGAAAATGCCAGGAAATTATATTTTTTAAATTATTTAATGGACTACGATATCGTTTTCACACGCACACAGCCATGGATATCCAGAGCTGTTTCATACGAATTTCACTTCAAGCGTGTAAATTTATTGTCCTGCTGTACTATACGCACGTCCGATTATGTATTACGGTGCACACAGGCGAATGCTTGCGGAATTAAATTGTTTCTGCGTAAATACCTCCGGTTCCATTGACAAATCTCTTTTTGGCGGATATAATATAAGTACAAATTAATAGTGTTTACCTTGCCCAAGCTCATAAGTAATACAATAATTTTGAGATACTAGTCGGTTGCACGATGCTTTATCTTCAGTTTTTAGAAAAAAAAATGCGAAGATGATTTCGAAAAATAAGATGGAGGCAACAACTTTGATAAACAATCAATTGGCACTAAACTAGCAATGATGCAGCTCTCGTTCTTGTTTCAGTGCGAAGACCCACGCAGCCACAACAAACGGAGCTAAACCTGAGCATCCTGCAAGATATTAATGCTCTTAATTACAACATACTTCTATGACGCAAAACTTCCTGGGTATCGATTCACAAAGCAATTTTCGCTGAACGGCCGATAGGAGGAGCACACGCCACCCTAATCGCTTTACAGCTCCTAAATGAACGATTATACCGACCATAACCAGCGAAACAATTATGTAGAGCGCTCACCGTTGCAATAAAATGGAGATGAGATTTATGCTAGTGGAATTTACAGGTGCATACTTTCGAAATTGGATCATCTAGTATCGTGCGTACTCTTCTATAAAGAAACACCTATGGAATCTGAGAGGGAGCTTTTCGTTTGAGAATTTCTACTCGCATAGCAATTAGGGTGGCATTAGCCACTAGCTTGGGCATAACGGAATCTGCTAAATGAAACTGTACATGATATCGAGGCAAGCATTAAAAATAATTTGTATTAAAAAATTTGAGAACAAAATATGAAATAGTTCGTCTTGGAATTCGTTCGAAGCAGACAAAATTGTTAGGGTCGAAGGATTTCGTCTACAGTTGAAGAACTTGTATGCAATCGAAATGAGATTTAACAAACGGTGATTTACAGTCCAGTTATTGTGCACAATACAATCTGCAAAAACAATCCAAATGAAGGTTTTTAACAGAATTATTTTTCTTTTGGTATCAGAAATGCTGAGCAAAATATATAGTGTGGAAAATAGTATTTCAGGGTCAAAATTATTCAGAATCTCGTTAAGCATTGGTGTTACGCGAAAAAAAATCCAATTTATTCGACATAAATATCTATAGAAAAAGTCCGGCAAGAAATTCACATGGGATCAATAGTTAACAATATATGACCCAGAGAAATATTCAACATTCTGATGAATTTATCATCTGTGTACTGCAATATGTATAAACGACAGTGAATTATATGACTGAAATCTAAGTTTGCTCGGAATAGTAAAGAGCTAAACTGCTACTTTTTAATAGCAATAACAACTGCTATTGCTATTTCTATACAGCAATTTCAAATACCAGGTATAAAATAACTACTAAAAGATAGCAGCTGCAAAAAAGCAGCTTGTTAGCTGCTCCGCGTGTGTTTCCATCGTAATTTAAAAACTTTGCGAAGGTTTTCAGCCATCCGCCAGATATGCATGATGTGTGGGGTGGAGTTGTATGCCAAGACAATGCACATGCTAAAGTCCTCAGCATGGGAGACGGTAGACAAGCCGCAAAATACTCAGACAAACGAATGGGAAACCTAGCACGGTCGATACCATCTTTCCTTTGTGATGTATTTCTTTACGCATGATTCTAGTTCTATTTTCTGTTATTGTTCTGTTATTGTCAGAAAAACAACAGATTTGTAAATAACAGGTTGATGTTTGTGAATAGCAGCTGAGATTTTTTATGAAAATGCAATGAAAAATGTCAGAAAATCTTATTTCTATGACCTTTGCCCTTAAATAACTTTTTTTGCGCACACGATTTTGCAATAATATTATGACATAGTGTCTCTGTTTTCAAAGTAAAGATAATTTTATTGAGAAATGCATAATGGCTGGACTATTATGTCAATCATTATTAATCTCAAATTTGAATGTGGACTGCAGATCGGTTGCAAATCTCAAAAACTAATGGAAAACATTTTATTCATAAAAAGATGCTAAAGCGATTTTCAAATCAGATTTTTTTCCCATATTTCTAACAAAACCTAAATTCTTACTAAAGAAACTATAGTAGCATATGTAAACATTTAACACGAATGACTATATAAGAAATCAAAGAGCTCTTATCGGCTTCAACGCTAACAGAGTCAGCAATATCAAAATGTGTTCAAACAAATGCAGACAATCTAAAGATAAACTGACTTCCGCGCGGAATTCTGTATTTACATCTGAAAATAAACTATTGTGATTCATAAAATTTTCGAAGCGAATATTGAAATTATCATGTAAGTCTTTATCGTGGAATGAAAAATCAACTGAAAATATTGGAGGTGAAGAAGCACCGATTTTAAAAATAAGCATGATTCAATTGCAACGTGCACACAAAAGCTAATAGCAAAAAAAAAATCATAGCGGTTAGTTGTGATACCTAAACTTTGGATGAATATTGTAAAACATTCGCACCAAACTGTATTTTCTCGCAAAAAGAGTTGTTTGACATACTTCCATTTTTTCCCATTTTGAATTAGGATAACTATAATCAATTGTTGCCAACTAAAATTAAATTTTCAGAGCTTAATTTTATATGTACAAATGCTACGACTCCAAGGCAGCTGCACTTTCTTAGAATATTCACGGATCGTTTTCTTCCCCTGACGTATTTTAGTTAACGACAACCGCTTGGACTTTTCTACTTATAGATTATGAGCCCTAAAAATCGAACTCACCAGCAATTTTAATGATCTGACTTCTAAAGTTGAGAGATTCTAGGGAGTGTAAATCCCTACACCATACTTCAGTGCTTTTGGTCATATTGAGAAGAACGTTATGATACCCACTTCAAAATGTTCTGTAAAAAGCGGTTTAAGCTAGCCGCTTAATAGGGTGTCACTAATGACATTGATCACAAAAGGCTTCCTTCATATGCTTAAAAAACCTCATAGCATCCTATGTAACATAACGTAATGCTGCTGCATAAATATTGAGCTGCGCTATAAAACATAGCTCACAGCGCCATATTATCACATCTGATAAAATCAAAACAGTGTATACTACTATGTAGCACAACGTAAGAATTATAGTCGCATACACTGAGCACATAGTGCTCTGGGCTATAAAACATAGCCTCGAAAGCCATAGGAAATATTGCTTCATAGAGAAAATTCCCACACATTATGGGATTTTATCTACAAGCACAGTCTCGACTTTTATGCACATAGCCTCAGTACATGGCATTAAAGTGGGCTATATAGAATCAACGGCTCAATTATCTCCTGTAGCCTGGTGCGTAGAGCATCGGCTCTTAAACTAAGGAACCAACAAATTTTGCTTTTAATCAGGGCTTACAATAAGCGGTCAAATAGGGGTCACGTTAGTTGCCGACTGAAAGCTTCCACATCAACCACACAGGTAACAAATCAAAAGCTCAAAGGGGTCGGCAATAAACCGACCGAATCACTTGAATATGGGAGTGAATAACTGAGTAAGCGCCGTTGTGCAGATAGATTTCAACTGGGTCATACACAAGCAGTTATATATGTCAGTGCAGCAAATATATAAGTTTCATTCACTCAGAAGGTAATTGGTTCATAGGAATTATGTTTCACCCCGGAGATATCAGGTTCGATTCAGCTTTTTCCCTATTCAGAAGTTAGTTGAAAAGCTTCTAGATTATAATATTAAGAAACTGTGCTATCTTTCAAACGACTCTAATCATTGTTCATGAGAAAAATCAATAAAACCAACGAGTAAAGTGGCCTGGCTGGGTTCTATATGACAAATGCAGATTTTATCGGCTGAGTTTTTGTCCTCAACACTCACAAAGGTCTACGACAAAAGATCTTTCTTTTCCACGACCTCTTTAAAATCTCTAAAAAATAATGACTAAAAAATAGTATAAAATGAGATGAGTATATGAGGAAATAATTATTTTCTAAATCAACAGGAACAAATCCAAATATACAATGGACAAAAATAAAACGAATACATACATTCATAAAATCTAAGAAAACGATAGTTTATACAGATAGCAAAAACAGCAATATAAGAATAACAAATCTTATCTGATCGCTAAAAGAAACTAATCCATAAATATTTTACCGATAGAGAGAGCTTATATACAGCCGTTAGAGAGTTCAAAAAGGAGGAGCTCGTCGAGGGCCACTCTTCTTGTTATATTCATATACGATTTATAAAGAGGTGCATACAATAATCACAATAATGAATACTTAATTTATAAAGAAATGAATGGGTGAGTTGGCATTGCTTAGGCTCCACCGGATCAATCAAGTATCTAACATTACTCTTGAATATTATGGACGAAGAGAAAAATTTAAGATCTGTGGAAAGGTTTAAAAAAGGTTTGAAAGATATAATAATGAAGTCGGAAAACGAAAAGCTTAACCAGTGATATGCAATACACGCTAGTCAAACTTGAACTGCAAAATAAATAAATGATCACGGTAAGGTCTTTGAAACTGTCAACGACATTGAAAGAGGAGCCAAGAACAGAGTGGGATAAAAACCGGAAAATGTTTTGCATGTCAATGAAGCTTCGTTTTGTTGATACTTCGCAATATTCAAAACAAGGGAATTTGCACGGCACTCGAAAACTAAAATGCGCAAGCCGTTTTGCAACAGGCAAAAATCACTTTTGAAGTCATCGGCGTGCAAAAGACAGGATGAGTTCAAAGAAGATGAAAGATTGCTGAACAGAAGGAACCTAAAGAATCCTTGTGGAACTTCTGAGGTAGGAAAAAGGGTGTGGCAGAGTAAGAATTAGCAAACTGCGAAATCAAGAGTGATCAAAAATGTTGGAGGAGGACATAGAAAGAATAACACAAGATATATCCTTCAGATTAGTAGCCTAATATTCTTATTAAGACTGTCAACTTCTGATTTATACTGACAGTGTTGGCATCGTGCACCGAAAAAAAAAGCTGACAAAAACATCTTTCAGGTTCAAACTATTAGGATTTACCGAATACTCGACAAATGTGTATATTAAAGAATATTCACCTTAAAAACTTGTGTGGGTACACGAGTGTTACATTTAAGTAGGTCCAAAAAAATGAAAATATTTTAAATGTTATATAAATAAATAGTTTGAAAATAGAAACTCCGCACGGAACAGTCCCTTCTTACTTTAAACTTTACGAGAGTAGGATTGACGCACAAAATATGTCTGCAATACTGGAGAGGTGCATGCTAGGACACCAAATAAATGCTAAGAATATCAAATTTAAGGGGGGTTTCCTATTTGCCTTCCGCCACATAACTCGGGAATGGCTCTATCGATTTTTTTAAAATTTGGACAACTGATTTTTGAAGCTATAAAATAGTGCTTTGGGAATTATTAATAAGAACTTACATTTTGTAGTCATTTTTCGCAACTTTAACACAATATAACTTTTTTGTTTTAATTTTTTTAAGAGCATATATAATCTATAGTAAAACATCCCTACCAAATTTCAGACCAATCGGGTGATTTTTACGTGAGATCTGTGTTTCTAAAGGTGAAAAAACGTAATTGTTCAGGAGAAGCATTTGAAAGAACCGAAAAACCAAAATACTATCACGTTTTTGTGAAAAAACACTTGTTCTCTTACACCATTGCCTATTGGAAAGGACTGGCCATAGTTGATTAGCGAGCGGGTAGCTTCAAAACTATGTTTAACAATTTCGAAATACAAGTAGCGGACCAGTTTTGAAAATTGAAAAATTAATTTCTTATTCACCTTCAGCGAAGATAATTCGTTAGCAGAGAGTTAGAAAACGAATAGCACACCGTTTTTTTAACTAATCAATTTTAGATGTGAAGCTCAATTTTAGCGCAAAAAAAATTAATATGTGGCTTCAAGTTCTCAAAAGCAAACCGATACAACCACATTTTAGTGCATAGTACGATTTAACAGTGTCATTGGACAGTTCTAATTCGAAAATAAACCCAAGCAAGCTTAAATTTTGAATTATGCCTGTTATTATGATGATATTGGGTTTTTCACAATATATTTCAAAAGAATGGGACTACGAAGACCTTCAATTTGAAGTAGAATACACTATATGCCATACAAAAACAATAATCGTCAATTTTGTCAGTTTGGAAATTAAATCTCCTTTAATTTCGCTGAAAATTCATGAGTGGTTTGCCCACAAGGTTCTTTATAACGTGACGAGTCAAACCAAAGTTTAGGAAGACTAAACTCTAAGAAGAACAAAAATCTAGAAGCGATGAAAACGAATAGGTAAATCGATTAGTAAAGATTACAGAAGATTCTGATGCACAAAATATTTTCAACTTGTCCTTTTATTTATCTTCTCTGCTACTGAATATAGCTACTGAATATCATAAAAAAAAGCTTAAAAAAATGATAAACACATTTTTACTAAAGATAAACTTCTGCAGAAATCTTCGGAATTATATGTACATTAGTGATGGGCATTTCTGTTGTTTTCAGAAAACGAAAACGAACTGTTTTTTCCAAAAATAACTGTTTTTTCAACCTTTTTGAAAACTTTTTTCACTCGACCAGCAGCAAATTGATACTGGGTATTACAATTAGTGATTGGCATTTCTGTTGTTTTCAGAAAACGGAAGCTATTTGAAAAAAAGCAGTTTGAAAAAAAACAGTTGGAAAAAAACAGTTTTTTTCAAACTGCTTTTTTTCAAATAGCTTCCGTTTTCTGAAAACAACAGAAATGCCAATCACTAATTGTAATACCCAGTATCAATCTGCTGCTGGTCGAGTGAAAAAAGTTTTCAAAAAGTTTTAAAAAACAGTTATTTTTGGAAAAAAACAGTTCGTTTTCGTTTTCTGAAAACAACAGAAACGCCCATCACTAATGTACATACATATGTAATAAGCAATGATAGTAAAATCATTTCCGTTGAAGTTTTTGCGCCGAATTTTCCGTAAAACGAACATAAATGTTTTTTTCGAAATAAAAGATTATATTCAAGAGCCACAAACAACCTGGTACGAGTCTATAAACTCGTATTACATTAATGTTATTTGGCAATTGACCAAGTGCGATTCAATTCAATGAAAATAGATTTAAGCAGCTGGAATCCACTTAGATACGTGAACTCAAAAATCCAATAAGAAAATTTTCATGAAAATGGATTTCTATTTTTTATAAATGTTCACTGATGGAATTTCATTTAGCATTCGAAAATCGTCATATGCAAGGCTCTTGAAGTAAATTTTCTCAAATAACAGCCATAAATCCTAAAATAGGCAGCAATCAAACCACGCTCGAAACCAATGTTTGAGAAAAGTATACAAAAATTTCTAAGAAACCAGTTTATTTTTGGAGGAAAACAAAGAGATAATTATTATCTCCTTCATTCATGCTCAGATATAATCTTGGCTATGCAATATTGTATCTGCACATCGACATGATCACTTTCTGCTTCTACTGTGCTCATATTGCAATGTATCTAGATGGTATTCCAATCATCATGTATCCGTATCGCAGCAGCAAGTTAAGATATTTGGCGTCCATATCACATAGGGCATTGACATATGGGCCGTGAACTTAGACAGATCACTTAAAACACATTGCACGGGACACACACACTTTATTTCTTTTGGATCACTTCAAACTTACATTTATCACACTATCAATTGCACGAAATAAAACCAAACAAAATCACAAATAACGTCGTGTCAATATTGACGAAAGAACGCTTTGCTGCAACATTCACGACATCGAAATTTCAAGCGCGGCAAGAAACCGGCAATGCATGAATCATGCGTAAGATCGTCGTTGAATCAGACGACGTTCTACACGATTCACTGTACAGAGAGCAAGCGGACTCATAACTGAAGTGGATTTCTCTTTGCATCTGTTAATGTGTCGTTGTTGGATTGAAGATATTCCTTCGATCGCCATTGCTGAGTGTATCTGGTCTCTGTAGTTGTTTCTGGTTTTAGCAAAGACACCAATCAAAGTGATCGCAATGAAGGAGAAAGTCATTTGAATGCGCCGGAAATTGGTCTGCGATCTTCCAAACTATGAGTTTTCATGGATTCGGAGTGATATTATGAGTGCTTCGTGTGAATTCCTTCGAGAAACTTTCAGTAAATCTGCTATAAAAAACCCAGCAACATGCATATTGGTTGGGATCTAAGCTTAAGATCTGAATTTGTATCTTTTGAGGAAAAGAATCTTGTAGAGAAGCATGGGGTGCATATGAGTGATTCTTACGTGCTGCGGAGTTTGATGATATTATGGATGTGCGGTGCTAGCAAATAATTCCAATGAGTCAGATATTTCTGTCTACAAAATCAACAAACTCGTAACGATAATATTCTACGAACTATTTAAAGTCTATTCAATTCAGTCAAAAAAATATGTATGCATATAGTGGAGGAACGATTCGGCATTGATTTCTTCTTGCGCCAATCTCATCTACGCCGCACTCATTGTGCGTCCCACCACACAAAGTAAGAAAAATTGAAGGTACTTTCAATCGATTTCGAATACACTTACGCTATTCTTTCATCCACTACGGCAGTATCTCATTATTCCTACCTTTACCTTTTGAACTTAAAAATACCTGAACCGAAACCGGTTCTAAGTACCAAGCGAGTTTCGTTGAACTATTCAGCCATGTCTACAGGTCGACTCATGTACAAAAAGACTTGTTTCGTCGCACACCGGTTACCACACACACAAGACAAACCATCAACAAAATCTTTTCTAGCTTTGGAGTTTGTATCTAGTACACGCGAATTTAGCTTTCGCATTGATTCAGGTATGGATGAGATAGTATTCGTCTTTAATTGGACTCAGGCTTAACACAAGGTGATATTTCTTGTATTTTTCGGAAGAAAGAAAAAATTGTGTGGCTCATCCACTGAAGACCAAAGCAGAAGGGAGAAAGCGTAGAGACATGTCGGATATGTGGTGGTAATTAAGACATTTGTGGCGATTTCTTTGCCGACCCGAGGAAGTTATTATTATTTTTGGTTGCTGGGTATATTCATCAATTTGAATAAATAAGCAATTTAGTTATCTGATTTGGCGACGTTTTAATTAAATCAAAATTTATTTGTCTAGCAGAATACGAACATATTTAATTAAGTCAGTTATTGTCGAATATAATTCGAAGCCAAAGAACACGATGTAATGGTGGTTATTAATATATGTATGTTGAAAATTTAGCATCAGAATTGCATAGAATACAAATTATGAATTTCTTGCAAATATGGACTTCAATTTTATACCATATACCTCATATTCATGATGGTTTAAAAATGTTCGCTTAGGATGGGACATCTATTAGCTAAATAAATTTATTTCAATAAAAGTACGAATATGGAGCATTAACGTATGAATATATATGTATGTATATAGAAAATGCAACCTACTATGTGGAATGTATGCTTGTCGTAGAGAGTATAGTTAAGATAACTCATTGCCTGATTGCTTGGCCCGATATAAAATCGAAGGTTTTACTTTCTGGCAGTACATGTGCGTAGCTGTTCTACTGTTATTAAAGACTTCTACTGTTATTACGGATTTTAGAATTTTATCAATAAAAACTACATTTTTCGAGAGCTGGTTAAGATGGTTGTATTGAAAACAACATCTGACCTGATAACCATCATCGTCCTCTGTCGGTAAGTATATACCTCAAGGGCTCTACGCAAGCGGAACATCGCATAATGTTACAATTTCTATATGCCTAGATTTGACAGTCTGAATTGCAAATATGCACAGTTGCGACTAACTATATTAATTGGTTCAGGTTTTTTCGTGAGCTTAATGCCGACCGTGCTAGTCTCAGATTCTACCACAAACTTCATCAGCTAATTTTGCAGACACTCCTATATGTCTGGCTAATAAATATCCGTAGAAGTTATGCGTGCTACAGTTGATAAAAGCGCTGCTCTCCTGGAATACCTGCATTCCAAGAAGGGCGATGATTATGCCTTTTATTCTCATATACGATCTGCTGCCGAAAAGAAACAAATATTGCAATGTGCAACTATTTTTCGCCTATTGAATCCCTGCCTTAGCTCAATTGGTCCTAAAAAGTTCTGGCCACATGTTTGTAGTTTAAAATTTTCTTCTTCTACCCCTGATTTTCTTTGTTTTAATAGATCTTGCGCATCTACTCCGCAATAAATTCCTTATCCTACTTCTTCCGTCTACTACATTCCTCCCTTTCATTTTTTCTTTTGCCTTTTTTTACTTGTGACCAATCCTTTAGAAGTTCAATTTACTGTACTAACGTTTGACTCCAGCTTTTCTCTGAGCCCTGATGGAATTCCTAGCTACTGCGTAAAAAAATTTGCTACTTCTTTTTGTGTTCCTCTGTTCATCATTTTTAACTTTAGTCACTGTAATGACGTTTTGCCAGCTTCTTGGAAATTGTCAAGCATTTTTCATATTTATAACTCCGGTGGTCGAAACCTAGTTACTAACTATCGTTCTATTCCAATCGCATCTATGACAATCTTCGCGACACCCTTGCTTCTCAGCAGCACGTTTTCATGAAAGACCACAGTACTACGACTAATCAAGTTAAGTTTTCCCATACATTTGCTTTCGCTTCAGATAGTCACTATCAGGTGGACGTCATATACACTGAATTCTCCATGGCTTTTGACTCAGTCAATCATGAACTCTTCCTAGGCAAATCAGAGCATTATGGCATATCTGAGCATCTGGTTTCGTAGATATTGTAATTTGTATTATATCTTACTTGTTTTGTCTCTCTCCGTGGTTCCTCGTACTCTTCTTTTTATCCTTTCTCTAGTGTACCTCAAGGGTCTTTTCTTATACGTTTGCTTTTTAATATTTTCGTCAATGATCTTCCTAGCGTGATTGCTTCTCCTTGTTTCGTGTACGCTGATGTACGTACGAAAGGCTTGGTGAATCGCTGGTTTTGTGACACATGTTTACTTCAATTCTTTTGAAATTGCCACTTGTGTGCTTTTTTTCGTTCCTATGTTCGCTCTATCCTCGACCATTGCCCCGCAGTGTGAAGTCTGTGGGGGTTGAATCAATCCAGAGGAGGCTCACAAGCGTACCTTGGTGTCCTCACAGTGAACGATTATCAAGCCTCAATATTCTACGTATTGATCGGCGCAGAGATCATCTTGATGAACGCGGCTATTTTTCTTCATCTTTGCCATGTTTTCTTCACGAAACCACTACAAAGTTTGAAACCCAGATCCCAAGCCGAGATGACTGGGCAAGGTGTTATCTCTAAGAACAGATACTGTGGAAAAAACGGAAGGCTTCAAACAGAACGACACTTCTACTGACAATTTGACACATATATTTTAAGGACGCGGTGATGTCTTGGTTGAAAAAACCTTGTATGGAACTTTTGTCAGCAATCTTTACCGGAGCTTGAGATGCGAAGAGGAAACAGTTCTTCACGGAGCTTCTGAATGAGCGGTCCTTGCTCAAAGTATCTACGGTGGACTAAAAGGGAATCACCCAATTCAAGAAGGAATCGGGGTGGGTCTCCAATCAATAATGGTTGTGCACTATGCAATGAGGTATCACGCAGGATTGGCCCAATTGTTCCTTAGTATACCATCTCCAGAGTCTTAAAGCCTCGGAACCTAACTTTACCTTGGATATAAAGGAGAAGCAGGCACTTGAATATGGGACATCTTTTTTCTATGATGATGCCAATGCTCAGGGTATGCCCTATTATGTTATAATACAACTTTAGTGGAAGGAAAGTTAAGAAAAGGGGCGAAGAAAGGGCTGAGTTTGTAGGAGATAGCGGTATACATTTCGCTTAAGCAACTGTGAATTATATTCAAGGGGAAAATCATCAGATGGTAAGCTGTTCCACAATCGTATTGACCTAGCTAAGAAAGAATCATGAGCCTTAACATTTCGACTGGCACCAACCGAAAAGGTGTTTGCGTGAGAGCGTGGAGCGGCTCGAGTATTGTGCGTAGGAGGTGCTCTACAAGTAATGAAACTTGATTTTTCCCCAGAACAATGTCCAAAGTCAAAGTGATAAAGAAAAAATAGTCAACCTACAATACGTTGATGCTCAAGGGATTCAATGTGTAAAGAAATGGTTTCATTGCCAATAAGCTCGAAATATTTCCATTGGACTTAGTCTACTTCCACCCAAGCAGTGTGGTCTGCCCCAGTCCATATATGGGAGTTACAAAGTCTAGGTCTTATGAGAGTCACATCGCTATGCCTAGTTCTTACCTCTTTGAAGCAAATTCAGGCACTTCATGGTATTTTCCACAAATTGGGAAATGTGGCGGGTCCAGCTAAGATTGTTGGTGATGTTAAAACCTAACAGGTTTAACAAGGGCGATTCAGAATTATCTACACCATCAACGAAAATACTGTAGCTAACAGGAGGAGGATAAAGCTTGAGTGAAAAAACACAATATTAAGTTCTGGACGCATTAAACACAATGCAGCTTGCTGAGCCCCAAGCGATAATTCCTAATAGGTCCCTGTTTAACGAGGGAAGCATGTGGACATTAATCAAACGTAGACCTGATTCTGTGGACTTTTAAACCACCGACCTGACAGTGTCTTTGATCTGGAGTTTGGACTTTCATTTTGAGGAAAGAATGATTGGATGGAAGTATTACATTTCCAGCACGATGGTACCTTCTCCAATTGATTCTGCTACAACTTGTCTAACTGGTCAAATTAAAAAATTGTGTAACCACAACGCAGTCTTCTTCTGCATTCGACAAAATTTTGTCATTGATTTTTGAACTTCAATACAGTTTCAATTCTCAGATACGAATCCCCATTGGAGAGATCTATATTAACTTTAATTAATCGAATGAAGCAATTCCCATTCGATCATGGTCCGATGCGTACGATTGCTTCGTTCGAATTGGCATTATTATTAACATCGTATCAATTTTCCTGAAACGTTTTTCGTTGTTATGACTGCATGAGATTTTATTATTATGGAAATGTCCTGATACCGAACAACCGTTTTGTTTTCAAGCCTTGAACAATGGAAACCTATTCGTATCGGCAAAAAGTAAAATAGCAGTTGGATCCAATATCGAGAGTGTGAAGTGCTATGAAAATAGTGTGCTACTCTGAATAGCATTATGTACTATGTATTATGTTACGGCTTGCAACAAGCTCTTACAGCATGAAAACGCTAAGCATTTTCATACTGGTATGATACGACGACGGAAGCATGAAAGTGTATTTGTATGCAAAAGACGACAATGTCAAGATGTTGAGCAAGTCAAATCCTTAGGAAGTAATTTTTGTATATTGCTAGTGTTAAGAGCTTGCATGAGTGTTAAAAGGCAAAAAAAAACATATCTAAGAAAGTCGGCTTTCTTCAATATGTAAATGGAAATGGAACGGTAGAAGTTTGTAGGGTGCAAAAGGTTTGTCTGAGTAGTATTACAGCTTTGATGTTGCCTGGTAATTTGAGTTCTCGACGAACGTTTCTTTCAACTTTAAATATAGACGTGTGTTGGACATATGTTTTAAAAAGGCTTTTATGTAATCGGAAAATGTGTTTGAAAGAATTTCGAAAACTTATTAAAAACCACCACAGAATAGAATACCATAGAGTTTTGATTCTAGCTAGAATTCGCAATAGTTTACGGGGTTTTAGAGTATTTAAGACACTGGCTCTTGTTTATGTGATACTATATGACATAACAGCCAAATTAACAGATTATGTTTTTTAAAAGGAAAAGGAATTGTGGAAACTAATTTTTTTTTGTAGTTGTTTAACCTTTGCTATGGTAAAGTTTTGGAAATCGTTAACCTTAGGTGAGCGCTGAGTACCTTAGAGTGATGAAAAAAAAGACGTGATAAGTTCTGACCAAGTCAACAACCCGGTAAAAGAAATATTCGAACTGAATAGTTCAGATTCAGACCAGATTCTCTGCGTTACCATTTGAGCCAAACAAATTAAACTAGGCTATAAAAGTTCGTGAATACCAGAACTAACATATTGCGATTTTGGTTCGGTATCGGGATTATTTGCTGTTAACAATTGCCATAAAAGGTACTTAAAATCGTGTGCCATAAAAGGTACTTATGAGGTTGAAGTCAATAAGGCCAATTTTAAGAAGATTGAAGTCTCCAAGCCTAATTATTTTGACTTCCTCGTTCAAGAAACCTGGCGCGAAGGATGTCATGACACTCAGGTTATTGTCAGTAGTTGCATCAAGGTAACGGGGGACATAAACAAACCAGTGGATTCCGAAGAGTAGTTTGAGCATTAACTTTGTGATGCATCTACGCTTGCTCCACAAACTTTGCACTAGCAAAAACCTTTGCAGATAGCCGGTTTCTTTAGCAACGTGTGCAGTAAAATTCACTTAAGGGGGTATTCTGGTCTAGAAATTTGATCAAATCGATTTTTTTTGTTTGTATATTTACAAAGTTTAGACCTTTAAAAATAAGCTTTTATAAGGATTTTCGGAAATTCGAATTATTTTTGGAGTTACAGCTATTTTTGTGACACGCCAACTAACTGTCCGAAACGAGACTCAGAGTTTTAAACGCGTTTTTCTCGGAACTACTTTTCCCGATACGGTTGACATGATATCTCTAGTTGCAATGATTTACGTGAAATTTTGCACAAACCTTCTTAACACTATTGGTTATCGTCTGACGTAGAGTTTTTTCAAATTTTTTTTGTACTACTTATTAAAAATCCCCAAAGTTGAAACAATGAGGCAAAAAAACGACTTTTTTTTACATGGACGTCATTTTGTGAAGAAAAAAAAGTTTTTTCAAATCGCCTACGTTAGACGAATTTTACATTCTTCTTATTACAGAATTCACCAAAAATGTATGTTTCGGACCACCAGGCAGGTTGGAATCATGTCAACCATTAGACAAGTTTTTTTTTGAGCCTTCACTTCGCCGGCCTGTCTCTACATCAATTTTATTTTTTTTTATTTTTTGAATACATTTTTGTACTTTCAAAATGTTAATAAAAGACTGGTAAAAAAGTATATCCCAAAAATGTTTATGGTTTTTTTATTGCGTCCGTAAAATCACCTCAAAATCAAGCCTCTAGACCAGAATACTGCCTTAACAGAACTTGTGATTCATAATTGCGTGGTTGTCCTAGTTGACATCCACGACACACTTCACCCATGATTTGATTTGCTCGATGCAGAGTCTCTAGCCTGAACCAGTATTCGAACCAGGGACCCTGCAAACTAGGAGCCAGTGCTCTGCTCAAAGCACTACACCAGCTTTTAAAACCTATAGTATGAGCAGGTAAATATTTTCATGCAAACTAAGGCGGAGGCAGAGGTTTTAGTTTGAGGAGTCTGATATGTTCAAGTGTTTTTTCAACAAGTCCTAATTTAGCTAAATCTGTGTGAACGAACGGTCTAAAAATCACATTATAAAATAAACCAAGAGCTTGTTATTGATGCATTTCAACACTCCGGACGGAGGTCTACGCTCAATTTAAATGTGGCGGCAGGAATCATAATCAAGAATTGAACCTGACGAAGTTTCTATGTACATGGTATCTGACTCTATTTGCCTATACAACTTAAGGAGACCATCTATGTTAATTCATGCACCTGTTAAAGACAGTATACTTCACTATATATAATCAAATAACCCTTTTTCCACCTTACAAAAAAGTGCATTAGCTTCAACAAAATTAAACAAATTCAAATGAAGCTCCATGATTCACGCTAATTTTCAAGTACGAACGTCGCCCTCGTGAATAATCTAGTCACCCTTTTCATTAACGTTTTAAACAGATCAACTCCTCGCTAATGCCGCGAAAAAGAAACAAAACAGAGCACTCCTGCCGTTTGTTTATAAAACAAAATATAATCTCCTGTAAAATCGGTATACAACGAAACAACTAGACAACGATGCACCTTCCCTTTTTTAATATGCTCGTCGTTTCCCTAGATCGCTTTTTGCTTGTTTTATGCATCCAGGCTGGGAAATAGAATCCCCGAAAATGTGCCAGACAGAGCTAATTCGTTCAGCGAAACCGCTGAAATCTCATACTAACCGAAAGACCATCCTCTTTAAAACAAATACTAATTAAAATTTTATACTTCTTGTACGTCTTGTACCTGCGGATCATGCTTGCTGTACTGCAGGGAGTGCAGTCACTCGTACATGGTACATGGCGTACTTAATGTTCGGTTTGCGTGTACATGCATCATAGTAATTGAGCGTTTGGGAGAATTGGAACAGATTCTGCTGAGTTGCTGTTGTCATTTTCTGCAAAAGGAAGCATTGAATATTTGAGTCTTTTCTTGCATAAAATATGAATGTTTGAAGATCCCAATTATCCAAAGAATTTACATTTTTGAGATACGACGCACATTGATCCACTTTTTTATAAAAGTTCAGGCTAAAATGATTTTTCTGTATCCACCAACCCTGGAAATAAAATCGTTCAAAGTTAATTTCAAGCTACTCTTTTATCCCGAATCTAAAGAATATCATTCGCTGAAATAGGGTGGTTTCAAATGATTAAAAAATAAACAGATTACTGCAGTCATGGGATGGGAAGAACAACAATCAAAATGATTGACAGTGGTGACCAGTAGAATAGATAAAAAGACACGTGGAAAAAGCTTCATTGAATCTAATCAGTGCAATTGCGGATAGAGTGGGGATGTACACCAGCCGCCTGGCAAATATAGTTCGACCGCAAATGATAGCGTCACGGGGGCTGACAATTTAATGGTGGTATCCTGTGACGCGCCAGGGAACATTTTCAAATTACCCATCCTGCAACATGCTTGATGTCACGAAGACGTGGCTATCTGATTGTGATCGATTGTAAGTGGAATGTGGTTCCGTTGATGGTCATTGTCGTGTATTAGCCCCCTGGGGGTGGTGGTGAGTATCAGCAAAACAACGTACTGTGTCAGTGTCGGCAGTCTACTTGCAGTCTACTCGCCAAATGATTGAGTAGTTTGAAATGGTATTTAGCTTCGGGATGGATTGCCTAACGTACTGATTGTGTTATTGTCAAAGGACTATGTTTCCACTTCTCTGCGCCATGTGGAAACATTCAGTTTCGTTTCAAGATACATGAGAGACAGAAATGCGAACATAAGGTAAGCATTAAAATCAATAGTTTGAGGATCTGTACATTGGGTGCTTTGCTTGTAGAAATGTGTATAACTGGCATTGACTGAAGGCATTCATTTCTGTTAACAGTTCGTTCATGTTGGAATCTAAATCAATTTTGGAGACATGTTTGGCATGTTGAACGAAATTTCGTTTTCATTTTCGTTTATAAAGCTCCAGAAGATTAAATGAATCATATTCATCAGTGAAAGCAAACAAATATATTTTCTGAAAACAAAATTTACTGGTTATATTGGCAAGTCAATGTAGGTCTATGTTGCAGATTTTATCGAAGAATTTGTGGGATGAATGTATCAAAGGAAGTTTGAATTAGATGACAGAGTATATTTTAAACAAGGTCGAATGCAAGGAATCAAAATTTGTCTTCTTGTTGTAAAAAAAAACTTACTCATTTTAGAGACATCAAACTCAAATCGACAAATTAACGGCAGCCACGAGATGAAAAAGCTTACCATACATGAAAAAATAGTATAGGCTGACAAATCTAAAATTACTGTCAAAATTAGAGTACCCGGTGAAACTTCATACCCACTTCAAAGTTACATTTCGTATTTCAAGGATCATCATTATCAATGGCCCAACAACCGGTAGTTCGATCTCTACTTGCTGCAACATATAATTACAGACGTTTTATACACGCGCTCCAGTCATTCTATTTCATACTCCCAGTATTTATTTGGTAACCATGACTTACGCGTTTCCTCCATCGATGCGTCTTTCCAATACTTCTACCTTCATAGACTGCGTCTTTCCAATACTTCTACCTTCAAGGTCCTGATATCCATCAGACATAGGCGGGACTTTGACTTTCCAGATATTTCTACTTGAGCGAAAGCACTTTAATGAACTGAAAAAAGTCTTTTTTAGTAAATATCCCTCTTTTGTGGGTTGTTTTGCCGAAATTCAACGCCAGAAAAGTGAATGGTTTAGCTTTTTCGAACGTGTATTTTTTCAGCCCATAATTTCGCATCTACTTCTTCACCGATTTCAAACTCGTATTGATTTTTTCGTTGGACCATATATTCCGGTTTCTGGATTTACTCGCAGCTCTACACTATCGCTGCCAGCTCAATTCTTCGATCGATTGTTTTTTTCGACACATGATTTCAACCTCACCGGGATAAGTATTTGCAAGACTGAAAAGAATGCAGGAAATACCATTCTCTTATATTATACCGTTGTTGATATCAAATGGCTCCAGTAGCCTAAATCTGGTTTGCATATTTTTCATACTAGTCATTCTAATTGGGTTGATCAGGATATCGAAAACTCTCATAGCTATGAAAGAATTCCCAGCCAGCCATATCCACCAGGTGAAAGTTTAAACAATAGATGGTAAAAAAGCAGTGAAACGTGGTAAAAAGTCAGTTCTTGTACGAAGCTTCATTGATGTAGCACAACTACGTTCTGAGCAAATGAGCTACGCGGCTTTGTAAAACAGTGAGGTACAGTTATTCAGGACATACAGTTTTCATCGCAATTCATTGTCATTGAGCTTCATTTAAAATTAACGCCCTAACTCTCCCCTTTCGTGTTTCAGTAAAACATTTGAAAAAGTGGTTTACCATAGTCCAGCCTTCTCTAGCAGCAGATCAACAAAGACTCATATCAAATGTACATTGACCAACTTGCCTTCTTTAATCAATGTTGTTACATCTGATTTGGATCAACGAAAGCAGGTAGATGTAATTTGTAGACAGATTTCTCTAAAGCTTTTGACCCTGTAAATCATGATCTTATTTTTTTGAAGCTTTAAAATCATGGTATAACGGGCAAACTACTCTCCTGGTTCGCTTCTTACTTGATCATACTTGTGTCATAGCTGCCAATTCCTGCACCTCTGTTCCATTCTATCCAATCACAGGTTTTCCGCAAGGTTCAATTCTTGGTCCTCTATTGTTCTTACTGCTTATCAATGACCTACCATTTTGTATACGTTCTCCCTGTTTTTTCTATGCTGATGACTTCAGAATGTTCAAAGTAATCGAGACATTTGAAGATTGTTATCGGTTGCAAAATAATCTCTCAGCGTTTAATAAACTAGTGCATTGGTAACGCACTTAATTTGAAAGTGGCACTAAATGTATAAAATTTTGCCTTTAATTATCCGCACAAATCCATGTTCTGACTGTTCATAAGCGTCGATGTAAAAATTGTGTTGTCGATCCTGGTGGGTAGAGAACTGGCTCCTAGTGAATGAGTCTTATTTTTGAATTCTGGTGCCTAGTTTCAAGTTAAATGTAGTCTTCTAACACCTGCAACCCTCAAGACCCAGGTTGCGTTACAGCGGGATAACTTGACAACTATGTTTTGAAAGATAAAAATTGACTCGAAAATATATTTTATAACAAAAGACGTCCTGTGGTTCAATGAACTTTTGAGAAGCAATTTTACTTTGATCGAAAACAGTTAAGCAATTGAGAAATTGTCAAGAATTTATTGAAAATTCATATTCAAGCCCCTGAAAAGCCTGCTCAAACAGCTAATTATTCCCCTGAAAATGAAAAGTTTACTGAGTAAGTAAGTAAGTTTACTGTATGGTTCTTGTTCTGCCTTTAGAAGTATCCCTCTAATTTTACTTACATATTTCTAATGGATTTGTGATCAAGACGAAAAATAAGAAATAATCCACACTTTTCCACCCTTCTCCAGCCTTTGTTTATAATAGGATATCTCATCTATTCAATATGCTTTCTTTTGAGTGCTTGACTCAGCTCAATATTCAGGACTTAAATCAATAAGTTAAGTAATAAGTTAGAATAAAAATTCATTCCTTGATGGAAATCTTAAAGCGCAAAGTGGGGGCAAAAATGGATTATTTAGAAACTGGATTCAAAAGCTATTGAGGCCAGCAAATTACGGGTAAACATAAAAATTTTCAAGAGGCTCTAGCGCATAGGTACCGCGAGAAAGACTGCCTTTTGAAGAAAAGTAGGGGAATAAGTCAACATTTGATTTTCAAATAAATAAATATGCATACGAGCTATCAGTTTATTTGTCAGTTTCTATACTCAAACAGCTTTACTAAACTTAAACTTAGTTTCCAAATGCCCGAAAAGGCGAAACATAAACTGTTATTCGTAACAAAATATCACCTCACTCCGCATATTTTTGATTGAACATGAAATTTTAAAATAATTATTCATCAGATCATTGGTCTCATTTATTCAAAACATTCTGGAAAATCATCTCGATTCAATAAATTTTCACAAATTGATTGCAAGCTCCTGCTCTCGTTTAACGACAAAAGTCCTAATTAGTACATTTCAGTTTCTCCTCCCTCCGCAATTTTACGCTTAACGAGGAAAAGTATAATGAAAAGTCACAGCCATGGTGACATGTGCATTTAATCACCGTATGCGCCCCCATTTGCTCTTGTTGTCGGTCCTGAAGCATCCTATTCACGAGGAAGAGCTGCTCACAAAGCAGAACAGTGGAAAAGAGTGTTCTGGAGTTCTTTTTTTCGGGAAAAGGTAAAGAAAATTGTTGTAAGTCTTTCTCGTATGATCAGATAGCAATAGGACTTGAAGATATTTTGTAAATGCTAAAGAGTAAATTGATTTGATTTCAATTTGTTAATGTACGTAAATAGAAAATTGCGGAGTGGAGTTAAGTTTTGAACTCTGCTCTATCGATCACTCTCATTCACTAATATGTAAATAGACATGACTATCTTCATGCACTCACTGACTGAATTACTATTACTGAATTAGTAAAATATTCCGCTTTCTTAATCTTTCTATCACCTTAGATTAACATTCTTTGTGCATAATCTGCACATTATCAACCGCCTCACCGACACTTCCTCCAACAAGAAAGCACCGCATCCTTTGCTTGTTTCGCATGGTTTTCAATCTGTTCGCCGCTCTATACGTACGAACAGCACAGACTGATCGAATTCATGGAAATGAATTATGTTGCTTTGTATTACTCAATTATCCTGATGGAAAGAGCTAAGCGGTAGTCTAATTTGGCTGTAGATTAGCACTGAACGCTCTAAGTCAGTTGTAATTACCGAGTACAATGCTGCTAAGTACATGCGGTGTACCCTGACGACGATTGGTAATCTTGAGGGTGTAAGAGGGTGGCAACAGAAGGTGGCCACGGGTGGCTATAGATTCTAGTCTTGGGTCGTCAGTCATATTGATATGTATTTGTATGAGTTACTCATTTTCAAATTTGAGGTGGTACAATGTCATACTTCAAATGAAGTGTCATGTTGCATTCCTTCAATAATCAGCGCCGCTGGCAGCCATACAGCCCCACCGCCGCCGCTATGGTAGGATAGAACATTTATGCTACTGTAGAACATTTATGCTACATTTAAGTACTGGTTAGGTTTTTTGATAGATGGGGGATTTTTCATTATTGATTGTAGCATACTTCCACAAAAGATAAGATTTTCATATTTTGGAGAATGATTTAATAGAGTATGTAGTTTTTGAATTCGGCGTTAACTCAAAAATGAAAAAAAATGTAGGTAAAACGTTTATGCTAAGGAGAGCAGTACTGTTACTAATCTACTAAACAATTTCCCAAAAATGGTAGCTAATTACCACCAAATTGTTTGTTTAAGTATCGTGCAAATCAAACTCAAAACTAAACTCGCATGCATACATTTTCGCCTTGTACTGCAATCCTTGTGCCTCAACTATCACAAGTCAATCGCTGCAAAGTTGAGCAAAGCACCTCAATATGACAAAAAATGAGGTGGTACAAATCAAACTAGTCTCGCGTGCATACATTTTCCATTGAGTATTACAATCGATGCGCCTCAAAAGTCTCAAGTCAATCGCTTCGAAATTAACCAAAGCATCTCAATATGACAAAAAATGAGGTGGTACAAATCAAACTAGTCTCGCGTACATACATTTTCCATTGAGTATTACATTCGATGCGCCTCAAAAGTCTCAAGTCAATCGCTTCGAAATTAACCAAAGCATCTCAATATGACAAAAAATGAGGTGGTACAAATCAAACTAGTCTCGCGTACATACATTTTCCATTGAGTATTACAATCGATGCGCCTCAAAAGTCTCAAGTCAATCGCTTCGAAATTAACCAAAGCATCTCAATATGACAAAAAATGAGGTGGTACAAATCAAACTAGTCTCGCGTGCATACATTTTCCACTGAGTATTACAATCGATGCGCCTCAAAAGTCTCAAGTCAATCGCTTCGAAATTACCAAAGCACTTCAATATGACAAAAAATGAGGTGCGCCTCAAGTCAATCGCTTCACCTCAATATGACAAAAAAAATGAGGTGGTACAAATTTGAAGCTTGAGGTGATGTGACATTTTGTAGATGTGAATGGGACATTTGTCATGCATCTTGTATGAGTAACACAACACTAATAGATTCTGCTCGGTGGGTCGTTAGTGAACAAAAGTAACATTTGGTTACGATTAAGACTATCGGATTTATAAGCGATTAATTTTGTAAGTGATTGCAAGAAGTTTGGATAATTTATTGCGTTTAATTATTCTTCTGGAAGAAAAACGGCGGGAAATTGAATTGTATGAAAATGAAATGGTAAGGGAACGTTTTGTGCAATTTACGAGCTTCTTCGACATTGATTATACGGTGATTGTAATTTATTAAATGAATTATCAGGGAAGATTTATGACGAAATCGAACACGAGCTGAAGTTTGAGAGTGATTTTTTGAAGAGGAGAGCGGATGAATTTTAAAATATTGTGTTCATAAATATTACGTACATTTAGTAATATATATTCCTTGAAAATATGCAAATATAGATATTTAGTTTGATGTTAAATATTTAGTTTAATTTAGGACAAACTTTTGATGAATGTGAAATTATATCTATCAATATAATTACGTATAGCGTTTGAAATTTCAATCATTGTTTATTTCATGCTGTATCTTTCACTTATTCCAAACACCTACAATTGAAAGAATGAACGCCGTAGCGGCAAACAGTTAACTCTGGCCAAGTTTCAAATGTCCATGTCTAACCAAGAGTAAGTGAAAATTAAATTTGCAGTTTTGAATCATCATATTTAGATAAAAATTTGCACGGAGGGACGGGAAATGAACGCGAAAATCGTTGAAATTTAATTTAAAGGCAATGAGGTTCATTAAAAAGAAAAAGGGAGAAAACCAAGCAAAATACTGGTTTGAGACTTACTATAATAGCAGAAATAATTAATAATTTACTAGAGCATAAACAAAATTCTCCATGTCTAATGACTGTTTTAAGGCTTTGTTTGAAACTGAATAAAGCATTTTGATTTGAGTTGATAGAAAAATAAATCCATGTTTATTTATTTGTTTTATTAAATGGAAAAGAAAATATTATAACTAATAAAAACAATTAAAAAACAACATCAAATATAAGCAAGGGTGCTCGACAAAATACAAAAAATACGGTTTTTAATTAAGAGCCAAACTAGAACCAGTCATGGCTTGAGAGAGAGAGAGAGAGAATGTAAATATACGAACGGACGAGCAATGAGAATATCAAAAAATTATTGAGTTCTTGTGTCATGCAAAGAGGTATACATGCAAATGCTGGACGAAAGTAGACCCTGATGCTCCACTTAGATTCACCAAAAAGTGGTTCTCATCAAATGGACAAACCAAAAAGGATAATGAAAGAAAAAAACTTATAAGGCAGACAACGAGTAAGCCTTACAGTATTCAAAACGTACGCGAAGCAAGACCCTACAGTTGGTAGCCTAGAATATTAAATTATACTAAGATCTGGCGAAATAGTAAAACGGGAACACGTATCAATATCAAACGCAAAGCGTGAGCAGCGCAGGGCGAAGCCTGCTTTCTTCGATGCTTTAGTGTTGATTTGAAAAACATGCACAGCAAATTTCAATTTTCGGCCAAAAATGATGCGGAGCGCACCAGAAAACCAGAGAGAAAAATTAAAATTAAGTGAATCAGATCTGTTGTAAAAATATATAACGAAACAGTTGGAAATATTTAGTACATAGCAGTTTAATAAGCACCATTCATTTAAAGCTTTAAGGTTATTTGCAAATAGAAATCAAACGTGGTTTATAGACCAGGTAAATAAGAGGAGCCAAATGATAGAACCTTGCGGAATGCCTGAAAAAGGATGGAAGGGAGAAGAGGACTACAACGCGACCGTGGATAATGAATGAAAGCCAAGAGAGAAGTGTACCGGAAACACCAATGCATCTTCCTTTTGCAACAAAGCTGAGTAAACCACTTTAATACATTCGCAAAGTCATTCGTCAGATTGTAGACCGTTATCAAAAGACCAGGTGACATAGTTGGAAAACTGCTCCACGTTGATTGCCGTAAAAGAACCTTCAATGAATCTATGTAGCTCTTCAAAGAACAGGTGACTTATAGCTTTGTGAATTCTAGAATGAGTTCAAGAGAAACAGGGCAGTAATTGACAACATTATTTATGTATCGCGACTTTCAACTCTAGAAATTATTGGTGATTTTACAGTTCAAAGGAAAAACATTCACACATAAATTCATCTTTGATGAAATAGACAAAGAAACACATACTCATACAGTCTGTTAAAAAAAACCAGAAGCGGTTAATTTAAATGGCCCGCGTAAATGCCAGATATGGAGCTTTTTCCTAGATTGGTATGACTGCATTTGTCAGTCAACCGAATAACTAGTTGTTGTTCAGAGAAAATTTCTTCAAGCCTGAACAAACCAAATTATTCCAAGAAGATTTTGCCTCATAACAACATAGCAGTAGATACCCATTTCGGTTCTACTCTTCAGAGCACTTGATACAAATTGAGATATCTGTTGCATTTTTAATCTTAAGGTAATTAATGCCCTCTCTATAATGTATTTATAATATGAGTATTGATTTATTAATTGCAATAGTGATATCCAGAAAGAATTACCCTTCAATATATGTAATTTTGTGAGCTGTATTTCTTAGGAACCGCACGCAATGAATATAGCAGAGATTCTCAACCATTTGCTTGTAATCTCTTGTGCACCCGTGTTTAAATATAATATAAATATAATTTTCTATTGTGTTTTCTAATTTGCATGTCTATTTTTGACGCTTCATAATATTTTTACTTCGGAATCCGTTCGGCAAATTTTTTGTAAAAATACTTATGTAGAAACCAAAAGATATGATGAAATTTCACAATTTTAGACGAAAGTTTTTCTCTAATCCCGCGAATTCATAGAATTAAATCAGAAGCTTATAAAAACTGGACTGAATTTCAAAATACCATTTTTTTTAGATTGAAAAATTTCAAGTTCTCATTGAGATCGATTATTCTCGAGCTTAATGGATGACAGGACATACGAAACGTACTATACTTCCGTAGAACAATGGTTGAGCTAAACTGACTTCAAGATATAAACTATCCAGACGGACACGAAATCTCTATACAGGTAAGATAGCACGAGCACAAAAGCCGAACGTTGTACAATACATACACCATAGCGATAACACTTGGAACGTTCGGAAAATCGGAAAATGCCAGGCATTCCGGGAGAGACGACTACGTTTGGAAACGCGCATGCACGTTCCGTCACTTGACATGCCGCGAGAGCCCGGGCGAACGTCCTTCGCCAACTGTCAAAGCAAACTGATTTCCACTAGTGCCGGTATCAAGAAAGGAATTACTACAATTGGGGCACCCGGCTTTGCCACCCTCTTTTCGTTCACCGATAAGACCGATATCGGTATGCATCCGATTTGTTATGGAAGCAAGCTGTTCTCCAAAAGGTAGTCTTTGTGGCTCACATTCGCTATCGTAGCCAGGAAGTACCGAAGTACGTGTTTCAGCTCGAGAATAACAGGAGCAGCCAAGCAATAACAACAATCTAGTGCTGCGCTTTTATGGCCCGATTCCCCTTTATCGAACACGAATGCGGAAGTGGTGGTGTACTAAAATGTTATTTCCCCGGTTTTAGTAGTCACACGAAATCAAACCCCATTGACGGTGTGTGGATGGTATTGAATATATTCTTTTATGGTATTTTTGAGGTAAATTATGGGGTAAAAGAGCACAGCTGGGAATCGCATCTGATGTGGTTGGAATAACGTCTGGGAAAATGTTTTTCTTTGTTTTTGTAGAGTGAAGTGTCGAACCGTAGACTATGCTAATGTAGATTACTGATATATTGAAATATCTTTTTTATCTAGAAGGAGGTGAATTTTGACTTTCCAGTTTATGGTTGTCTTGATTCCTTTTAAAATTGTTTTCCTTATTAATTAATTTTTCCTAATTAACATTCATTATTAATTACTAAAAATTTAAAAGTTTCTAAACTGAAAGTTTCAGTCCGATTGTTTCCACCAAGTATTAATAGTCATTAGACATTATTTTTAAAGCAATCTCATTTACCTCAAGTTAAGTGGATAAGAATTTTCAATTTTAGTTCAGACAGATTCAGAAAAGTTAATGCCGATAAAACGTCATAGTCGTAGAAGCCAAGGGAGCGAGATCGGTAATTAGCCACCGATGAGCAGTCTAAGTTCCGAGAAATGCCTGTTCAGTCATGAGATATGGTATTTTACAGTCAAGAGATATGGTTCAGAGTCCTACCATAACCCTATCTGAAGATGTGTTTTCATATTGACTTACTACTGAGAGCTCTCTTAATATTATACACAGCAAATGTGGTATACAAAAGAGGGAGAGTTTTAAGCGCTTAAAACTGCGACCTCTAACCAGACTGGCCCTCCGAGCTGGAAGTGAAGCAATGAACGAATAACCCATAACCGTAAATTTTATAAATTCAGGAGCTTGCTACTTCAACTCGGGAAAGACGAACTACTCTAAACAGACCTGGAATGTGCGAGCTCTGTATGGATCAGAGGCCATCAATGCACTTCGCGGACAAGAGACCAAATATAAATTAGATTTCCTTACTGTCCACGAAACAAACCGTTTGGTGTAATACTTTAGTACGAAATCTACACAATGTTCAAAAGTTGTGAAAGTTTTGCTGGGGAACTTAAAAGCAAAAGTGAAAAAGGAGGGAAGACGTCGTGTAACCATCGGCCAGTATAATCTTCACGTTTATCTGCAACAATAGTGAACAACGACTGGTCTATTTTGCGGGCAGCAGAAAGCTACTAATAAATTCCATTTGCTTGTCGCATAAAAATACCCACAGAAGAAGATGGGCATCCCTGGTTGGCCAAACTTTCAATTAGCACATTCTAATTTAGTATAGATGGGTGTTAAGTATTCTCTGAGAAGCCAGCTAAAATTTCAACCTCTGCTTAATCAAGACCGAATTTCCTTTGCCTAGAAAACTAGACCAAGGTCGAGACTTAAGTTCGATCTCGACAAGCTTCTAAGGAAGTCAATGGAAGCCAAGTATAATGCATATCCAACCTAAAAACCGAATTAGCCTACACCACGTGTTTAGACTTGGTCTGCAATGTTATATAAGGCACAAACAATGCCTGCAGAAGCCACAAAAAAATACTAATCAACTCGACAGAAATAAATGGTTTGATCTGGAGTGTCAAGCCGCGTTGGATGGAAAGAATGTGAACCACAAAATCCGCAAAGCAAATGGAAGCATGCAGAGGGGCGGGATAAGGGCCATCCATGGGAGGTAAAGCAAGGGTCCTTTTTGGGCTGGTTTTAAGTAAAGAAACTATGAATAGTAAAAAGCTTTGCAAGTCCCCAAGAAAAAAAGTGGGGGTAAACTGGGGGTTGAATCTGAATCTGCACAAGATCTTGACGAAAATAAATGCAAGGTTAAAACAGGGCAAGAGGTTAATGCCTGCTTTCTTTAATTTAGCTCTAGAGTATGTCATGTGAAAAATATCCGTTGGCACAAAGAGACTTACACTATTTCACTGACAAAAGGTCAGGCGAGTCGGAAAACCACGTATACTCAGAAGTTGCTGATAAAAGTGCCAAATTGGAAGAAGCAGCCATTGACCAGAGACCACTGAAGGCATTTTATAAAAAAGGCTAAGGGCCAATAGAGGCTGTACTCCAAAGATGATGATAGTGAATACGAACTAACAACTGGTTTTTTAGCCCTTTGTACGGGAGAAAAACAGTAAATTATTAAAAAAATAGGGAAACGAAGTATGAATTTAAAATTCAACTACCTGTCGTCACCAGTAGCAGTTGATTAAGATGCGCAGGAATAATACGTACTACGGTTTACATTTCTATACTTCACCAGCTTCTGCTGCACAAGACCATGGTCTTGCCATACCTCATGTACGGAATGGAGACTTAAGCTGCATTTGAGAGGAAAGTCTTAATGAAAATAATTGACTCCACACGTGGAGAAGGACGATTCCGCAGATATTAAAACCCAAAGTTGTATCTAAATCTGCTTCTAGATTTACTTGCTTTAGTTGATTAAGTTCGTTCGTTCACAAAACTCTTTGTTGCAGATATGATGTCGGATGAAGCGAATTAGACATTGTTTTTGCTGGAAATATAGTGAGGAGCAGGATACTAAACAATCTGATCGTCTTAATAAGGGTTGCGAAAATTTCCATCAACAGGCTATAGTCTTTTTTTTTATATTAAATCATTTTGAATACTTTAAATATTTTTGATTCTAATTCATAAACGTACTATCTTAGCTCAAGTTCGAAAGTGGCAAGAATGAGAACCACGCAGAGGCACTGTGCTCTAGCTTTTTGGGCCTGCCAGCGATATTATCACAGCAGTATATTCCATCATCATAATCTGTGCTAATACTACCTCACGCTGGTATACAATGTTATTTACTAGTACTGCATCGCATCCTTATTTAGCCATTAAAAACCTACAGAGGCTCATACCAATCATCAGCGAAAAGAGTCACAAGATTGAATATAAATGCATTTACATTCTAACTGCCACTCATTGACATTTTAACATAAAAGTTTACGGATTGACACTACTGTCATGGAAATTAAAAATATAGTGGATGGAACCTAGTGGTTTCTGATTTGGCCAAAGCCTACCGGGGAAAAAAACATTTTCTTGTTCGAATCAAGTGGGAAAATTTAAAAACAATACGTCTGGACCCAATAAAAGCATAATAATACCTGATATGAATCTATTAGCACTTGAATAGATTCATTGAGAGATTGTGAATCAACAAACCTTGTTCATAAGCCCATTCTTCATTTAATGAACAAAACACTCTCCTTCTGGTAGACACGCATTCCTTTTAGACGAATTCTTTTCTTATTGCTTTAGGTCACAGGATCTAAGAGCACTGTATTTTTCTGTTTTTCAAAAGCGATGTATTGTTTTTAGCTTCGTCCTTAGTAGTTGTCAAGCCACGCAGGATATAAATATAAGTCAGTCTTACTATATAGCGTATAAAAGCTTTCCAGTTATTTCGGTAGCGCATACCATACACTCTCTAGTTTATTCAAATTGAATTGTCATGTTGGTAGTCATATGAAAAAATCACTAGGTGAGATGAAATAGCTGGAAGCTACGGGCTAGAGACCATCTCACGGACAGGTGGCGTCGGAAATACGCTCGGTGAACAAAAGGGACTCATAATGTTGAATGAATATGACTAGAGGGCATTAAAGCAAGAGTACGGTCAAATTGGGGTCTATACAGGCACACTATGTTATACATTTTTGTCTGAATGAATACGACTAGCCATGAGTTTGTCTAGCGGCAGTTTTGCCACCATTAAAAAATAACTGAAAATGTATAGAGTTTAGCGGTTGTGACAGTTCAAAGCTCATACAACGTACGTATTCAGATATATTCACTGACGGCACTTTGCGATATACAGACCGTGTAATGGCCGCATTCACAATACAATGTCCATTTAATATAAAAAATCGCTCTCTCAGTGAATGTAGAACCCTTGCAATAAATTATGTCCGGAGGATTAGAGACGTGGACATACCTTACTATCGTAAATATATTTATAATGAATGTGTCTTTTCCTCTTATCCGGTAGATGATGTTTGGGGGAAAAACATATCTCGTAGTCGTACATATGAACCGGACATAGGTGTGATATATATTCCATTAAAATACGGAAATATTTTTTTGTCCATAGGTCCAACAAGGGATGGTAAAAACATGGAAGCACGCAAGCAAAAATATAGCTAAAAAGATTCCTATCTTATTTGGTGACACATCTTTTAGCAGGTACGTCATTTGTCAGTGTGATATTTCTTTGCAGGTTAATCGAAATGTTGCCCTCTTTGAAATTGCTATCCAATTATTATCATAGCCAGCATGGACGTATGAGTAAATGCTGATACAAATGGTCCAGGAGGATGATGTTTGACTTTACTGTGAAGATGCAAGTGAAGTTGTTCTTCTGCAGTTTTATTCAGGCGAGGGGTCAAGCTGGTAGACACCTTATTCGTAATCAATATATACGACAGGACTAATAAGTGTCGCGATTCAGTTTTCCCCGGATTTGACTGAGCCACGGCTACTCAAAAGCTAGGCTGTCTTTGTCTTATCTGCTGTCCTAGCTAGATTCGATCGACAAAACGCACACACAAGTAGCCGGCGTTACACATACTTGAGTATACTCGTACATGCTTCGCAAAGATTTAAGATCGGTTAAAAAAAATTATTTTGGATCAAATAACTAACGCATCTAAATAAAGTGCCTAATGGACATGTTGTCGACGTTTCATATGCTTGAGCACAGTTTAGAATTCGAATTGAAATCAAGTTTTCATACTGACGGATACTGTATATAATTGTAAACATTCCGACATTAAAACTGTAAACAAATGTTTATTAAAAGACTAAGGAGAAAACAATGAAAATACCGGAAAATGCCACTTTTTCGCTCGGATATATGTATTTTTTCATATTTTCTAGTCCATACTAAGTTTGGTAGTCACTGAAGCAATTTTCAATCTACTAAATCAAATGATGTGGTCAAGCAATTTAAATTAACTTGCACAGAACCATCCGTTTTCATTTGCAGCCATTTTCATTTTCATTGACAGCCAAGCAGCTAAAGAGTTTCTTGCTATGATTTACATCTCCTTAAGGTAGTAATTTAATGTCATACGTCTCTAAACAAGCAGCTGTTTTAGGTGTCAGGATATAGGCACATTAAGGGGAACTGTGAAGTGGAAGTGTTCTCTAGTGTTCCGATTGGGATTCCGATGGTTTCAGTTAAACAGGGTCGCACTAGGGAACTTCTCTACTTAGGAAGGGGGATCATTTGCACAGAGGTGGCAGTTTTAATTGGACATTGACTGTTTGGCTAACGTGCAGTACGGCTCCGTCTTACAACGACTTCTGCCGGAGCTTTAGATACGAGGAGGAAGCGAAAACATATCTTCACCTCCTGTGTGAATATCCGACACTCGTAAGAAGAAAGATGAAGTCCTTTGGCTCATATTTCTTTACTGATCCAACCAAATTGGCTTCAGAGGACCTGAAAGAGATCACTCAGTTCTTCAAGGACTCGAGCTGGCTCTCCACCCACTAAAAGTTTTCCACTACACAATGCAGTATTACAATGGAAACTTGTGTGTGTAAGTTGATGTCACAATATCCTAACGCGCCTACAGATCATCCCAAAATATCCAAATTTGTAGTATTTTTCCGATGCGCCACTATCCTGAACATGACGTCGTAGGGCCATAAATTTTCAGATATTTCGTTCGTGCAAGGTGTCTACTGCTCTATATCAATATCATTATCAATAATAAACTTTTTCAAGTCACAAAAAAATTAGTGCCTTTTCCTAACACCAACGAAGAGTGAGGATGTAGCATACAACTGTTGATGCAGTCATATAAGAGGCTAAAATCTCAAAGTTAGTGATGGAGTATGGATAAGTATTCTGCTCACTGTACCTTCATTTCTTCCAAATGAAAAGACAATCAACACGCTCGCCAAAAAAAACCAAGGCTACATGGCATATCCTCTTATAATTATATTTATTTTGGGGACAGATAGTTAACAAAGGGAGTGATAGGAGTACACAAACCAATGGCACTATTACCAGTGCCCTGCAGGATTCGATAATTGGCCTTCTCGTATGAAACATATTGCACTCTGGGCGCTCGTTCATTGGATAAACTGAAGAAATTGCCCTAGTCACTCTAGTTTAACATGTACACCAAAATGAAGCTATGGCTGATTGCGCCATTGGCCAAGTAAAAACATGTTCTGGGAAATCTCATATAAACTTCGTTGAGCACGAAACAGGTGTTGTATTTTTAGTAACTGGAAGCATGTGGCGGAGCACAAATTGAAGAACACCCTTCAATTTGCAAAAAGGTTTGTGATCTTTGATGACCACTTGGTACATTGAACTTTAGGTACATTAAGCTACTTGCGTGCCCTTTTGTATCAGTCAGGATCACCAAGCCCAACCAAAGTCGAATTGCATGTCGTCAACCAAATACCTTAAGTATATTCTCATCAAGTAAATAACCGTATGGTTGTTTTTTAAAATTATAAAACGGAACAATATTTTCTTCGTGTGTAAAGAACATTTATGAATCATAAATGGATTTAATTCAAGATTACTTTTTTTGTAACCACTGAACCATGACTCTCTTTGCAATCAATTTCGAAGCTACGATTATCATTCGTCCGATCTTTATTGAGCAGAAAATCAACGAGACATTATCGAGGAGTACCTAACAATCCAACTTGCTTGACATACTATCATAACATACCATTTGCATCAAAGCTATCCTGCCGAGAATTCTCGTTTCGACAATTCCATAGCAAATTAGAAATGTGGCCGAGTTCAAAAATAGTTAGCGTGCCCGGTACGTACGCATAGCTGACGCAGATTAACCTTTGAATCATTCTAGTCCCAGGATCCAGCTTAAGGGGTTAGTCCACTGTTAAACTGCTCAAAATGAACTTTTTTTTAAAACAGCTACCAACAAAAAACTATTCAAGATATCGATTTGAAATTTTACATACATCTTTATTAAAGCTAGGAGTTAACATTTTCATTAGAAAAAATTGTTAGAAAGCAAAATGGCGGCCGCCCCAATCGCTCGCCGCAGCACCGCCGAAAAAAAAAAGCAAATATCGCCTCGTAAATTCCTGGACAAAATAAGCGTCTGTGAGCAAACTACCAAAAAGATTTCATTAGTTTTGAGTATAAAGGACTGCACGGGCCTAAATTTAGAACAAAAAAAATTTTTTTGATGATCTGGGAAACATTTTATTGATTAAAAGAATTTTTTTTATTAAGTTTTTTGATTCAAAAGTATACCACATTTTTTTTAATCGCTTTAGGGCTCTAAAGTTAGGCCCGTGCAGTCCTTTATACTCAAGACTAATGAAATATTTTTGATAATTTGTTCACAGATGCTTATTTTGTCCAGGAATTTACGAGGCGCAATTTGCTTTTTTTTTCGGCGGTGCTGCGGCGATCCATTGGGGCGGCCGCCATTTTGTTTTCTAATATTTTTTTCCAATGAAAATGTTAACTCTTAACTTCAATAAAGATGCATGTAAAATTTCAAATCGATATCTTGAATAGTTTTTTGTTGGTAGCTGTTTAAAAAAAAAGTTCATTTGGAGCAGTTTAACAGTGGACTAACCCCTTAAATCAAAACTAGAGAAGAACTAGCTCTAACGTCTACGCAGCGTTCTCCTTTTCAAAGTTACGTTATTGTGACGACCGCATTTCAGTATCCGACTGACTCATGGAAATATCATACTTTGCTTGACAATTTAATGTGGCTTTCATTCTGTTCTGTATTGGGCAGCACAAATCCGAAAACTGTTTCAGACCAGCAACGGACCTCAATTTAGCCAAACTCTAATTGTCTGAGTTTCTGTAAATCTCTTTGCAACGACCACGACGTCAGAATATCATCAAACACAGGAGGTGAACAACGATACCAAAATGTCATTCATAGGTTGAGTATTATCCATTGTGTACAGCACAGTCTTGCTGAAAATAATGTTTATACCCACAAAGTAAAAGTCTGTGAATTCGGTGAGGTAACATTAAGCTTTTAGAAATATTATGGGGTAAATCATTTTTTTTTCATAATTGTGAGGAATGATTATGAAACATGGATCGGAATGCATCCAACCTGTACAATATACGCTGCGTACGAGTGTGCTTTCAATTCAATCTTAGCGAAACCATATCAACAGCATACTTGCACCGTGGCAAATAAATTTTCGCTAGTTTGTCCTCGAAATTCATCTTCTGACAGACAACAATCGTCCTGTGATTCTGGTACATCGCTAGCGTCAGTACTCTATATTATTCCTTTCTAGCATACATTTTCCTTTTCCGGGTTTGCTTTAATTGATATGGCTGCGTATCCTTTTTGGTAGGCAATACGTTCATTAAGGCAAAAAGGATTACCGCCTGTCAGTTCAAAGGCTAATTACTGCTGCATTTGACATGACATGTTTATTCAATCCACATTATTCCGTCGACATATGTGCTAATCTGGATTATATGTGTGTGAGATGCACGATGACAAAACGAGACCGCAACGATTTCGAATGAACAAACTTCTGTCAGTGATTGGTTTTTGTAGTGGAATGAGTGCATATGATGTTTCATTAGGTCGGCAGTGCATTTTTGACGCACAGCTCCGGTAAAATTTATTAACATACGTCAAAAATAGAAGTTTTAGTACACATAAGAAACATTTAATAAATCATCTGTTGGCTGTGTGTTTCACCCAATTCTCAGGGTTATTATACTACTTTGTTGTTGTATATTCTACTGTAGTATTTTGCTATTGTGAGTTTTTTAATATAACATGTTTCTGCTTACCCTTTGAAATAATAGTGTTGAAGAAAAAATAGAAGGAGTTTACCTGAAAAGAAAATTAATTAAAGTTTTTATTTATGATTTCAGTTGGATAATGTTAAGTAAAAATTATCTATGTTTTTAGCCTAAAAACTTTTTCTATTTAATGCTGAATGACTTGAAAATTACTTTCTGCTTTCGCGCATACTAATATTCACGAAAATTCCCGTTTTACTGCTAACCCGTCCCCCATCTTCTCGATAAATATCCCACTTATTCAAAACACAAACTACCTCAGCATAACTATCTGGAATATCTTCTCGAAGTTGGCAAACTTTCTAGGTTATCGATATTTATCTAATGCATAGATGCCTACACTTGGTACCATAGAAGTGGTCGATATGTTGTCGTTCCCTTCATTGTTATACGATGGAAAATTTTCCATACAAAGTTTAACATAACTTTCGGATATATCACGTGAAATACCATCAACACATAGGGGAAGAATAGAGCCCCCAAAAAATGACATTCTCTATCATCGTCGATGAAGAGAATTAAATTCCGATCAAACTGCTACGAATGTCAGTTTGTCATATCGGACTGCCGCATGAAACAAAACTTTTGGTATTTCGCTAATAGAAGATTGCTTCGAGAAAAGTGGTGAACGTCAGATTAAACTATGTTCTAGATCGATAAAGTCTTTGAAGTATTTATGCACATTCTCTCGCACTTACAGCATTAGAATGTGTTTTCAATATTTGTAAGTTAAGTTTATTTGACATGCACAATATCTCCAGAGTGAGTTTAAAATAGTTGTAGATAGTAATAAAATGGATGAAGTTAAGCATATCTTTCATTTTTTCATAGACCTAAATAGAGTTAGTTTTTTTTCCAAAAAAATATTGCTTATTATCATATGTATTACTTTTTTTTCCATGGATTGAGGTCAACAATTTTTTGGAAATTAGACTAAATAAAATAATCTATACCTACAATGAAGACAGTGTCAAAAACATAGCTTTTTCGAAATCGTACACTATATCAATCCTTGCACTGCTTTATGTGATTCATCAGTTCTGGGTAAAACAGCCTATGCTTTTTTAACTATTTTAATATTAAAGTTAGTGTTTTTATTGATAAATTGATAACGATCCAAAACAGACTTGCATTTTTGGTAGGGACTCAACTGAGAAATTCTTATGAATTCTCTAACTGCAAAATCCATTGACTCATTAGTATTTGGAGATTCCGGAAATTTACTTAACTGTAACCTTTTTGTCTTGGTGAACCAAATCGAAGACTTCACCCCAACCTGTGGGAAACTATTTTCTCAATCGGAAAAATGAGATGCCTTCATCTCTCCTGACCACTTTTTAGCTGCTAACGGATCCTCAAGCTCGTAGTCCTAAACAAAGCCACTTTAGTTTCCCTCTACAAAAGGAACTTCGTTCAGGAATTGCTAAACCAAGAAAGTCTGTACATTCTTTTCTTGTCAGAGACTAAGCTCAAGTTTCATTATCTTCTAGCCATGGATGATTATAAAATTATCCGTGGGGGCACCTCAGATGACCCAAATACAAATATACGGGGAGCTCTACTCCTCGTCCAAAATAATATCAAAACGCAAGGTGAAAATCGAAGAGATAATGCTTATAGAAAGGCCGCAAATACTGCTTTGAATAGGGCAGTTGTGATGAAACCTATCTTCCCCAGGAACAAATCTTCCGTCGCTCTTCATCGTTTATTAATTTTTTTCTCGTGTCTCCGAGCCTGATAAGCTTCCTTCAAAATTTTAGGTATTTTTGAATGCCCAGTTTATGACGCTGATTTCGAACATCATCATCAACTATGCAGCCGGCGGAAACATGGCCTTGGTTTCTTGTCCGCTGATTCAGACCACATCATTCTCTACGATAGGTTTGATTGCGATTAATTTACTGATGTTTGATCTCAAATTCAAAATCTCCATGTTGACAGCTCGCAAAATCTATGCTTTCAGAAAATTGATGAGACTCTTGATATGCTCAATCATATCCTTTCCTCAGTAGTTGATAGTTAAGCTATCTCAAGGAAATCGACCAACTTTGCCTGACGTGATTTATTGTACGACCTCATTTAGCTCCACAATAGATGAACATTTTTAAAATGCCATCTTACCTGCATCTACCACAGATTTCTTAATAAAGGTAGCAACCAGTCTAGAAACATCTCTGCATTAATTAAAGGCATCAACATCTAAACCATGGTTTAAAGAATACCTCCGAAAAGTAGTCCTTTGCCAAGATATATTTCGATAAATCAATAAAACAACAGGTCATACAAGTTTAGAGGCAATTTTACTTCAAATGATAGCCTACTTCTTGATGATTAGTCTACTGCAGATCCTACCACTGCTGCTTCCTCTACAATCTACTATCAAGAATAACAAAGCTCCGAAGCTGATTTTGCAAAAGCTGTCAAAACCTCAATTTTTGATTTTAGCCGTCAAAATCATTTGATGATTCTTACTCGATTCAGCCTTACAAACCGTTCGATCGAACATGGTCATGATATTGCATGGTTCCATGATTACATAAAACCTTCCATCAAAAAAGCTCTTCTCACGCTTATGTCGACCCTTTCTTCAATAAAATCCTCAGGAGAAGATAAAATTCCAAATGCCGCTTTTAAAAAGACTCTTTCCTGCTTTTTTGAACATCTTTGTGTCCTTTTTAGCTCTTGTCTCAATATTAGATACTGTCGCAATGCATGGAAGCGTGCGAAAATATTCGGTATCGTCAAAGCATCAGGAACATTTGATGTTCTCAACGTTCGTTCAATATCTCCACTTTTCGGTTTGTGTACATCTTTCTTAAGGATGATTCATAAGTAAAAGGTTCAAAGTACATCCGGAGGACAATTCCGCCTTAAAATCAAACACTCTACAGCGGACGTTCGAATGGCGGTTAAAGTGGGGTTAAAGAAAGCGTCTAGAAAAAAAGAGTTTACCGTGTTTGCCTGATTTATATACAGAAAGCTTTCGACTCCGTATGGACTGAGGTTCTCCTATATAACAGTACGGGATTCTCCTCTATATTAATTCGATCAATTTGGTTAATCAAAATTGTTGATGTTTTTGTCAGTGGTAGTGGTTCTACTTTTGTCAGCGGCAATGCTTTTTTTTAGAAAGTCATTGTTTCTAACGATTACTAAGCACTAGAGTTTTTTATTCTCAAATTTTCCGTTGGTTTTTTGTGTTGAAGTAAATGCTTTTGTGTGTGCTCTAGTTTGTAAGGAGTTTGGCAGTAAATATGCGGTACAGAAGTGAGCCTAGAACACTTCCTTGTTGGAAGCCTGCTAAGATTTTTCAGGAAGTGGTTCAACTGGTTAATGCTTTGATAACTTCTGATTGTTTAGAAGCAAGGGTACTCCTAAAAAAAGTAGATACTGGAGTTTTATTTTATTCAGCAATTTGTTTTGAAATACAAATAAGAAAACCATGGATCACTACTTGTTATCTTCAAACGCAAGCTTGGTCTCGGAGAAGATCTAGTGAATTGACCTTTCAGTGCTATGCTGTTTGCAAAACTTAAATTGGCGTCTTGTTGTCATTGATAATTGGTATCATTTTCTTATGGGAAAGATTCTCCGCTGCTGTGGAGATGCTTCTTTTTCAGGTTTTGCTACCATTGTTAGACTAATCATATACTGTATCAATAATACGGTATCGATAGCTTGAGAGGGTGATACACTACGCATACTTGGTATTGAATCCCCAATAGGGTTAAAAGTGACATTCTTACAACTATTAGCGAGTTTGGTGTAGTTACGACTCCAAGCTGGGTTTTAAGCTTCAGAAATGTAACGGCTATGCAAATCAGAGCTTCGAACCCTCCACCGTTTGATGCTACTGGAAAAAACGTCGAGTCTGGATTGTGGACAAAGGTAAGTATAAAATTAATATCAAATTAGCATCAAAAGAAAATATTTTTTAAGCGAAGAGTTGAACAAACCTGGAAGTAACTGTTTCGCGGTTTAGTAAATCGTAATTCAAAAACGCTTTTCACGTCGGCCAAAAAACGTTCAACTTCATAATTGGTAAGTTGGGGCGTTTGACACGAGATGACCCCAGTTTACGACTGTAATCCCTAACGCGCTGCGGACATTAGCCGCATACCGAGCCATTGTAAGTATCTTTGGAGTTGGATGGACAACAGTCGGTTTTGGTGGTTTGTCATTTCGTTGCATATTTCCGTAAGAAAATGTGTATTTCTGCGGTAGCCTCTGAAATCATTCAAATAACTCCGCATATATCAATATAAATCTTTATTTCGTTGAAAATGAAACCATTCAGTGACATTTGTCAATGAACTGTATTGGAGAGTTTGATTACAAACACTCAACACTGGCTGGAAATTGTTTCTGCTGGCAGCTTAATCTACGATATACCAGGTAAAATTTTTATAGAGCCAAAAGGCATAGATACCACGTATAAGCTGCTTTGCCGAGCTGATACTAGCCTAGAACTGGGTGTTACACTGATGCCATAATATCAATACCTGCAGCGAATCAGTATACAACACATTAGTGTGTTGGCGATAATTATTTTTTATTTATTCATGAGTCAGGATGAAAATTGGTACCACATAAAGCAGCATATTGTAGTTTAAATAAGTCATAATTTTCGCATGTAAAAGCCCGTATATTGCACGCACATATCTAGATTGGTATTCAACCATGATATTCGTTGCTGGGCCAGGTTTCCCTACGTTTTTGGCAGAACTGATAGTTATAGTAGTAGTTTTTGATAAAAATAAAACAAAAATTGAATTGTATTTCTCGACCAGACAGTTCAAGTATTTTATATTTTTGCTTCAAAAAGTTGTCACATTCTACATAAACTGGTCCTCTCTTATGCTACTCGTATAGTGGTTCTAAATAAAATTTGAAGGAATTTTTAAGAGTACGCACCCCGATATTTAAGAAAACAGTAATAATAGAATCTTTATTCGTTTATTTATTTGAGTAGCAAAGAAAATACGTTTACCAAAATTTTATTTGTCTGAATTGGAATCTTACTACCTGTGTATAAAGGCATATTTCTGCTTAGAGTGGCCTAATAATCGTGCATTGGCAATAAAAATAAAGCTTAACCAAAATAATCATATATCATCTAAAATATATCAATAGTTGAAATTTACAGACGGAATACAGTTAAACTTAAACTAAAGCTTTGAACTATAAATGTATTCTCGGATGTCTAACAATTTAAGCCGCTAATATCTTCAACACTTACATTGGATTTTCGTTTTAATAAAATTTCCGACACGCACAATAAAAAGCTCCATACGATTCCATTTATCACTCAGATTGGATGGAATCAATCTGAAGTGTATGCTATTCCATTCGGATTGAGTCAACATCCCAGATAAAACATTGTAACCTTTATCCATTCCCAAATAAATATTTCCTCTTACCATGTCTGCAAAAGTGAAATTCGTCTGTGTCTACTGATCCTTGAAAACGAACGAATTTTCTGCAGACAGTTTGCAATTCAGGTGAAAGTTAATGTTCGAGTTAACCCTAGAATGTATGTAGGATTCAAACCAGATAAGTATGTAAATGTTGACTTTTCGTGAGCAGTAAGGCCCAGCTTTTCAGTTTGATTTGCATAAGCTCTTTGGAATATTGTATCAGAGTTTTCTTCATTTATTTGTAATTTAACAATACGTTTTGATGCTGAATAATATATGTATATTTTTGAATGTTTGATTCTGAATGATTTTTTTAAAAAAACAATTATTATGTGTCCGAAAAAGGTTTACGAATGGTGGGAAAAGCTTAGCAGCGCCTATTCATATTAAATAGTCTCACCAAGTATACCATCAAGCTCCATAGGCTTAAATTCTTTTCGTTCGTGCAGCGAAATGAACTAAAACGCCATAGACCATACTGCGATTGGAAGGAAACTAAAAAAACGTGTAAATGGTACACCAGACAGACATATTTAGTTCGAATTCAACGGATCAAATCGCGAAATGGTTCAAAAGGAGCGGAATGTAAAAAAGGCCTGGAGAGCATTAAAAATGGATCTTACTAAGAACCTTTCGTACTTCCGATGTGACGTTGAAAAGGGCAGAGTTTCTTTAGAACGCCGAAGAAAACGCTTTGGCAATACCAGGATTTCGTATATTCGTATTTTTCCAATTGCGACATTTGCTTTTGTTGCATTCAGAAAGCGCTTTATGGCACTCAGACATGATGAATAAGTCAAGGAGTTTCAAGTAGTTGTTGGCCGTTTAACGATAGATAGGATTTTATAAGAAATTGAATGGTGAGTGAGTGATTTTTTTCTCTGCAACCGTGAAATGGATGTATTAGAGTTATTTTCGGTTCCATAAGCGGTTTGCGATAGTGTTTAAAAAACGTCTCCACTCACTATGAAAGCCTAAAAGCCTATAAGTTAATGTATGATTCCAAATTGAGAGAGCCATAGAATTGTTCGTAAAAGTCATTAGATTTCTAATAAAAACTAATAATAAGAAGAATAAGAATATTATTTGTCTTGAGAAAATAAATTTCCACTAGGAAAGTAGGCTATTCAGCAAAGATGTCAAATGGATTCTTGCCACAAATTGTATATAACGGGTGATTCATTATAAGGTTTCATTTTCAATAGGCTTTTTTTGACAGATCACGCGTGACTCCTGTCAAACTGTAATGAAATTTTTATCCAATATTGTTTGACAAATCATCATGGAAAGACTTACAGCGCAACAATGCGCATCAATTTTTGGGGAACGGGCTCAGAATGAGCTCAATAAAATCCGCTATTTTATCGCGAATTTTTGTTCAGTGACGAGGCGCATTTTTGGCTCAATGGATACGTCAATAAGCAGAATTGCCGTATTTGGGTTGATGAACAACTTAAAGAGGTGCAACAGCTACCATTGCAGCTACAGAAATGCACAGTTTGGTGTGGTTTATGTGCCAGTGGAATCATCAGTCCATATTTTTTTCAAAATGAGTCCGGTCAGAACGTAACTGTCAATGGCGACCGCTATCGCACCATGATAACGGGTTTTTTGCTACCTGAAATTCAAGCCCGTTATATCGGTCAACTTTGGCTTAAAAAAACGGTGCTCCCTTGCATGCAGCGAGAAAAACAATGGACTTATTGAGAAATCATTTTGGTGAGAACCTGATTTCATGTTTTGGACCAGTAAAATGGCCGATATCACACGATCTGATATCACACATTTAGACTATTTTCTTTGGGGTTCAGGGTCTTCAGGGATAAGCCAGCATCAATCGACGCCTTGGAATCCAACATTACTCGTGTCATTCGCGTGATACCGGTCGCTATGCTGGCACGCGTCGTCCCAAATTGGACCCTCAGGATGGACTTTTTACAGCGTAAGCACGGTCAGCACTTAAATGAGATAATCTTTAAAAAGTAAATGTCATAGATTGTTCTTTCGACTCACAATAAAACTTTTACTATAGAATTCAACTTTATGCCTTTTATTTGAGATTAAAAACCTAACCTTTTATAATAAATCACCCTATACTAGCAGTGCCAAAAACAGAAAATATCATCAAATTATTCAAATGAGATCGAACTAGATTTTTAAAAGTGTGAGGCCACAATTAAAATTTTACTAGTTGTAACAAAAAAATTATATCGATGGATATAAGTCGGTGATATTAAAAATTTGTCACAACTAGCGTAAATACAAAGTTAATGATTTCCAACTGCAAGTGGTCACGCCAGTCAAGTATGCACTGTGTGCTGGTGTCTGATGAGAATCAGTGCATACTTTCGAAACCACTTTGTCAAAATAGAATTTACAATGTAGATTAAAATTTTTAATGTAAATAAAAAGTTGTTCAATTTTAATCATTCCGCAAAAAATTCCAATTTGATTCTGCTTTCGGAGGCTGATTCCGCAAAACTATCGAGTTCCCCGTTTCAATATGCTCTGCTTTGATAAGCTTTAGAGATGATATACGTTGTTTATGCTGATTTATAGACAAGAAGGGAACCATGATCACATTCAATAAGATTTAGTTTGTAGATTTAAGATGGTCGTAAAAAAATCAAAATCCAGTGGATTATACAGATCTCTCAAAGCAAAAAGTACAAGCTGCTTTTGAACAATTTCCAATAGGCTCTTGAATTCTTTGGCACATCTCTTAATGAAATCCAGCTGCTTGATAGAGCTCTTGCAGAAATTTTGCATTGTTGAAGATTAAAAACCAGCTTTTCATCCACAACAACACTGAGATCTACAGCACTATCAGTGATTAAATAAAAGCAGCTGATTTTTCAGACTGTAATCAGAATTCAAAGTCGTTATCTTAAGAGAAGACCTTATGGTATTGCATTCGTCAACGATAACAACATATTTATTACGGTCATAACTTAGTTCAAGTGATAGAGTTTTTAATTGAAGGAAATTTGAACTTCAGAACGGCCGGAGAAAATAGTTGCGTAGTATCGGACAACACCTCGGAAAATATTGAACAAGATCGGCCTTAGGTGACTGCCTTGAGGTACCACAGTAGATACAATAATTATTTTGGAAAGAGAACTTTGGAATTTCACATGTTGGGTTTGAATTTGTAGGTTGCCCAATGCTCTGACGATTAGTTTATGGAAAATAATATAGAACGGAATTGTTATGATTGTGAAGTTGTCAAATTATACATAGATAGCTCGACTGTAAAAGAAGAGTGATGAAGAAAAATTACTCATTATAATTTTGGTGATTAAAATCTTCCAGTATTGGAATATTTTCAGTGTCGTTAATAAATGACACCAGAGAAGAAACGTTTTCATATATACACTTATATACACCATACACAGCGTCACCTGAATCAGGGGGAGGTTGAAAGTTCCACAACAAAATATAAGCTTAAAACAGAAAAAAAATGACTCAATTCAAGGGTCACGATGGTATATTTTCTTGATACTAATAATTCATTTAAGCCGGCAAATCTTACTCGCTTTAGAATTTGCGCGTATTCCAAATATATGTAAAGAACATATTTGGTAATGTAAGAACCACAGCATTCGTATCAGACATTTTTTTATTACCGTATATACAAATGAAACGTGAATTCGTTATATAATTTACTTCATGCGCACACTATAATCAGCTTACTGCTGACAAGATACATTCGTACATGCATTCGCCAAGCTAACAAATCATCTCTGCATCTCTTAGTAATTATTCAACGGAGACAACCAGAGTGGTCATTGCGGCTGATGTCACGGAAATCGCATCTTCCATCATCCTGATACTTTTGTATGTATCCTGGCCCGGAAAATTAACTTGAGCTTCCTACAATCCATTTACGTTGTCTACCGTATGCAGAACGACCACCAACAACTGAGTGATGAAGACATCCCAGTCACGACAGTAGTTAATGCAAAAATCTTGTACTCGTTCGTTGCCTTGGGAATTGGGCTTAACGTCTACTCAACTATTCATGGACAGGAACCATTTCTTCATATTCCCTGAGAACCTTTACGCAATCATACCGAGTATTTCCAGTAGAATATTGGGTTTAGAATTGTCTTTCTGTTTCTAGCAATGGGTTTTGCAGGAGTGACCTCTAATGAGATACATGCGAATTGGATGAAAAAAAAAAAAAAATGAAAAGAAGGATATCATCAGTTCCAGGGAATCGAATGAAATGCTATCAATCGTAGAGAGTAGCATTTCGTGTTGCTTTAGGATGAAATGATACTGCAGGACGAGGTAAAGTTTTTCTATTGAAATCAATATTAGAGCATCAAGCTAATGTATAAGAAATGTTTGCAGAATCTAAGTGCATTTAATTAATGATGGATGTGAAGGATAATGAAGGATAGCATGCAGAAAGAGAGATATAATGCATGCTTGCACATTCATAATTTATAAACGTATGAAACTGATTGCGCCGAACGTTTCCCAAGTAGATACATATCTCATGTATGTACATATAACACTTGGATGAAATATGATTTATTCCTAGGGTTCAAGATTTTAATGTGTTTGTGTTTTCTAGTAGTAAGGGCTAAATGATATTTTTTTCCTTGATTAGTTTAAGGTTGTCCATATTATTTCGGTAGTATGCGCAGCTTACCTGTTAAAGACTTTATTATAAACACGCAAACTTGCTGGTTGAAAAAAATCTTTGTATTTATATTATCGTAGATATAGCTTTTATCCAACGCCATCAGCAACTATATCAGCGATTTCTGGCTCATTTTTTGTTACTTGCAAGTAAATTTTGCGTTTAGAGGTTAAAACGATTTATTCTTTTTAAAAAAAAAGTGTTAATGTGAAAATTATTTACCGGCACATAGTCTAGTGACAACTCACGAGTTATACCGAGACTTGGATACTCAGTAAAAGGCACTCAGGACTCTTAACCGGAAGAAATCTCAGAAGAAATTCTTACAGAACTTCGTTGGCCTAATACAACCATGATCTAGTAGATATAATCACAAAGATAAAACTAAATAGACTACGATCAGGTAGGAACCTAACTCATATAAAAGCTCTTGGTGGTACATTTTATGGCCGGCGAAAACGGGTGTGATCTTGCTTGAGCTGGAGCTCTTAAAAATTAGGAGCGCGCAATCGAATGACATCTGATTGCAATCAGGACTGGTGGAAAAACATGTTGAAGCAAGCCACGATCGACCTACGATTTTAGTGCTAATAATTATGACAACAATTTTCTATTCTGGATCTTCACCTCTTTTTCGACAGAGCCTGGCAATAGGATTTTCTTGAATTTGTAGAAGTAGCTTATTTTAAGTTTTTCTTACCAAATCTGGCCTTACACTGTATTTTTTTCTTTTCTTGTCTAACATTGTCTTATATTGATCGTTTGTTCGTATTTTTTGTGATAATAACCGCAGTTTTGTTCTTGCATTTTTTTAGTATTCTTTTTCTATATTCAAAGAAATTTGACAAATAATTTTTTCTTAACCCAGAGCGAATTTTCTCCATTTTTTGTTTGTTTATTGCCTGGAGTTGGAATATTCAGTCCGTGTTTCGAAGTTTGGTAGCTATAATTTGTATTGTATTGAATTTTTTCGAAAATAAAGCATTTTGTTGTTATCATATTATGAAAACAAAATGCGAATATTTCATTTACTTTTGGGGATCACTAGCTCAAAATAAGAAAAAGGCATATACTTTTTTCAGTTGGTGCTCGGCTGCATGCCATGCCACTAATATTTAATATTCCACTTAAAAGTTCATTTTTAATAATGATTTACAGGATTTTACTTACATCAGGAATAAGTTAATTGTTTAAAAAAATAATCGGAACATGTTTTTAGCGACTATAATGCAATTTTTTTCGAATACTTCAGAACGCTATGGATATTGTGGTCATTTTGATAATTTTTTCTAGAAATCCGGGTCATTATGATTTCAGTTAGATTTTTCTTGTTAATGAGTAGACTTTCAGTTAAAACTTTATCTCCGATTAACTGCGCTATGAATTAATTTAAAATTGGGTTTTTTCTTAAACTCTTTTCAACATACATACATCGGAAAATGAATACCATTAGTCCCTTGTTTTCAAATTGACGTCCTGAAATTTCATCAGCCTTCCATTTTCCATCCTGCCTGACATGTTACACTCGTTTGACTTCCCTAGACAGCAACAAACTTTAGGGTTAGACCAAATTTAGCTAGGTAATCAAAAATTTTTGATAGGGTCTGAAATTCTGTTATTTGTGAAAATGGTGGGTGAAACCCCAAATTAAAAAATCTGCCAGTTTGTAGGTGCATTATATTCGCATGTGTACAAAAAAGTTGGTAAAAAGTGTTGTCTACATTAAGATTCGAATTAATAATTCCTGAAGCAATAATTTGGTGAGCAAGCTCACAAGCCCATACTTGGCATAATGAAGCCCGCGTTTCTAATTAAACCTACCATTTAAGTTCTATCATCTTTATTATATTACTTTTTTTTGGTTTTGCATAGTCTTCGTTACTCTCGAATCCCCTATTCACCTACATTTCTACGTCACAATGCATTTGATTAAATGCACTAGCAAATATTTTCGGTCGATGCGCAATTAAGAATTGAACTGTTACCATTACATTTAACTATAGTATCTGAACAGCAAGGACAGATCGTATTCTGTTTACCTTTGGACCTGTTCGACAACCAGGTCAACTTTCTGATACAGAATTCCTGCTGTTACGCCACAGGGGAACTGCATCGAGTCCGAGCTGACTGTGCACTTCCGTTTTCAGCGAAATTGCATATAAACAATTTCAATTTGGGAAAACGTAAAACACAGGCCTGTTTGTATCTAAACAATGTATGGTACTAATTCCAATTCAGTTGGATGCCACGAGAATAGATCAGAACTACGAGAGGCTAAAAAAATACCCGCTAGTTCTATAACAGCGCGATAGGATGTTTGTATGGAATATGTATTTGCTTGAGCTTATCGATGGGTGCAGAAGTGGACTCAATATCCGGTCGATATATACATAAGTATGAACATTGTAAAGTTTGTGATCAGTGTCAGCAAAACATTTCTATAATTAATTAAATCTCGTAGGTGAAAAGTGTGTTCATCATAGTTTTAGGATTTGGGGAAATTTTTTGCCTGGAGAACGGAAATCAAATGTTTCGGAGTTGAATTTTTTACTTGATAGAACAAAAGAGTTTCCAATGATGAAATTGAAAGATTTCGATCAAATTTATCTTTGAAATAACTGCAGTATTTTTGGATGCAGTATCTTTTGATTGTTGATTCAAGTCGAATGCTGGTAAGTTTAGAATTACAAGACTTATTCTAGGTTCACTGCTATGTGTCTGCTAATTCAATTAGAAATTCTTATATCATTCAACTTAGCTCTGTTCATTTACGAGTTATAGTAGCTACAATGTGACCTTATAAGAAAATAGGGTTGAAATATCAAATTTGGGCTAAGAATATTTTCGGTATGAAAAAATGAATTGAATGAATGTGAAAATCCATTTTTTTTTTAAATTTTGTCTAATAAACATTGAGAGGCATTAACCAACAACCTATTTTCTTCTGTTTCGATGAGGAGGCCCTTTTTCAATATTTTGGGCCCAGATAAATTTTTCTTCGCCGAGTCGTTGCAAGTTTTTGTATGAAATGCATTTCAATTTTTTTCGTGCTACGTTGACGTGGTCTCAGGACTAAACGACAATCATCTAGAAGTTTTTTTAGAGTCTTGGCTTACGACGATACAACACTATAATTAAATATATATTTTGTATTATTCCATTACGATGTACAGACGCTTGTCTACTTTAGCAAATTAAAAATTGCCAACAGCATTGTAAGTGCAAGCAATTTAATTCTTTGCGAATAAATGTGTCAATATAACATCGTTTCATGGTTCTGCTATGATAAGTGTTAAGTTGAAATACGCTTTTAGATATCAAATAACGAATTTGCTATATTTGTTTTTTTATCTTACCGGTGTCTCACAGAGAAAATAACACTTACATCGACTATTAAGATTTCGATCGGCTGCGAGACAAAAAAAACTGATTTTAAGAACGGCCCTTATCAAAGAGAAGCAATACGAAAATAATCATTTTAAAGTCATCTTAGTTTGAACTCTTTAAAAATGAATTATGGCCATTGTATCGCTTCCAAGCAACACAAAAGTTTTACAGTAATGTTCGAAAAACAATAGATCCTTTCGCATACCATATTTTCAACAGTTTATTTTTCGATTAGTAAAAGAATTTAGAACAGCGAACGTTTCTACAAGTGCTGTCTAGAGAAATCAAGGAAACAATAATATGTTTTAAGAACTAGATCAAAAAAAGTATAAATACAATTATGGAATCCTACAGGTAGTTGCCGAAATGGTTTTTACTTTACATTATTATTCTATTGGGAGTAAAAGTTTGTTTGAAATGTACAGTTTAATCAAATCATTGTCCATCACTGGCTACTGCTTTGCCTCAACTTTAAATCAGGTTTTAAATCCAATCAGAAAAATTTGTCTCGAATTTTGATCCAAGTTAGAAGTCAATTTTCGATTTATGCGAAAGAAGCGATTTTCGCCAAACCATGCTGCATCCGTCGGAACAACCAGCAATCAGAAGGAGCAATATCTGGAGATAACAATAAGTGCAGTAAAATATCCCATTTGAGTGTTTCTAAACATAGTGTTTTCATCAGCAAACACGCTTCGTGGATTCGATATTTTCCGCATTTATGAAATATAGCAGTTCGTTTACTATGACTCAGCGGACTTTTGATAAAATAATAATTATTACAACTAAACCGCGCACATACTTAACTTATCGCACTAATAACAATATCCTCGCGTTACAATTGTCTCGCTTTTGAATTAAAGCGCCAAGAAAGACTTAATTTAATTTTCGACAGAATCACTTCGCAAGACCCGCTGTATAAGGCTGACTAAGTTAAGACCTCTCGCCGGGAGTATTTACCCTTCGGTCAATTATGATTGCATGATATTTCTGGATGCTTCTCATTATTTCTGGCAGTGATAGAATGAAATATGATTTATTTGGTGTGCATGCAACAATATTTTTAACGAATTTCGCGACAGAAGACCGCGCATTGTCAAGAAGAACAAGAACTTTGTTATTTCTTCGCTTTTTCTTTGCAGCCTATACCGTTCGCCCGTAACACTGGAGACAGTTGAGTCAAGTGTATCTAGAATCTTGTTGAGTCTAGTGTATTAAGCAATGAATATTGAAAACTAAAAACTTATTGGAGTTTCTCGAAATCAGATTCGAGTGTAGTCTGTCTCCTATATAGTGGATACGCCAGGTTTAAGCAGTTCGCAGTATATAGCTTAATTTTGGGTCCCACAAAATATATAGAATCACGTTTAAACCATGAATATTCCGTATTCGTGTTGAGGCTGATAGAATTGATTGACCGGGCAGGACGAAGACCGATAAGATCCTTCCCCTATGATGAGTCATCCCCACGATTGTTTCGCAACAGCGACGCCACCTTTTAACTCTGAAGCCTATTCGTATATTTTTAATTCTAATTGGATATTATTGTAGAAAAGTTATGAAAGACACTTATTATTATTTTACATATATTTAGTACATGCTTGATTCGATAAGAGGTCACGTGTTTTCTTGTATCAATCAGGCTAGAGCCAATCGACAAAGTATCTCCAATAATTTTCAAGTATTATGTTTTGCGAAAAAATCTTTCTAAATTGATCACATCTGCTGTTTGAAGTATCATATCAAAATAAGAAAAAAAATATTTGCAAAATTTATTTGTCAATTTAACTACTCATCTGTGGCAGCGCTGTAAGCAAACTTAAAAGCAGGACGAACGAAATGATTTGACCGACCATCCAATGAATAAACCTTGCATATTTCAGGAAAATATTATAATTCCATGAGTATTGAATGAAGCAGCCATTTGGATGAATAATTTATACTACTTTTTGCCTCAAAATGGAATCTGAATTCGTAAATTGCACTAATTAGCTTCTTTGATATGATTGGGTTGACGGGTTATTCGACTATCTCTGCAGTAATTTGTCCTGCAGCTCATCGTTAAATTTTCATGATTTAGATATATCGATACTGTAACAAATGCAGCATCTTTTATTATTTTCAATGGTACATCCATATTCAATTATAATGCAAGATTTGGGGTTTTCACATTAAGTAGTTACTTATGAAATGATATTGTGCTTGATTTATGTCGTTTTATCGGGTCGTTTGTGCTACTAGTACATACCTGCACATAGAAAGATATACCACATCTTAATTAAAACAGATTGAAAATACGTTTTTGTCATTTGCATCATACATGATTATGACATGTAAAATATAATCCATACATTATGCATGAAAACATTTATTTATTGAGGCTATAAAAATTACGAAAAATCTGTGCCAGCCAAGATCGAGTTCGACACACCATTAAACCACTTCATGTCTGTAGTAAATTAGTCGAAAAAATGATACTTTAATGGGCTTAATAACGCTTACGAACGAGGAATCTGCATATCGGAAAATTCATCATTTTGATATTTTCGGGAATTTTTCACAACATTTATTAACATCAGGCATCGATCCGACAGCAAGCCGTAACGACCGAAATGATGATGGGACTATCCTGTTATCGTGGTATGTAAATGCCGACGCCGTTGCTCGGGTTCAGGTCAAAGCCGAAATTATTCACGTGAATTATGATTTAATGCTTAACAGAAATTTCCACTTTATTTTCGGGTCAAAGTACGGGGCACACAAGTCTATTTCCTGTGAATTTTCAATCCTTCCCTGCGTTCGGGAATATGATAGCGATGGCAAAGAAACGTGAAAGAACGAAGCGTGGGTCAAAGTAGAATGATAATATTGCAACCCTCATCATTTTTCGTCCGACACTTGGGGCGTAGGTATACGATATTCACCAAAAATAAATGGACAGGATATTGCATCTTGAAAAATTAGGCACAATCAATAATACTGAGAGTTTGTGTCTGTCCGACGACCTAAAAGCTTGGGAAGTTTCATTGGGTAAGATCGATACAATCAAATTTAGAAATGGTTAATTGCAACATAAAGAACGATGAAAATCACGTTACCCAGCTAACAGGACCATAGCACCATAATTCCCATAAAAATATGTCCCCGTCAAATCAATAGATCATCCATCCGGAAGAAATATTTGCAATCGGGAAATCTACAAGCAGCCATATAAACATCTAGCTTCCTGTTAAACATTAATATTTCATGTCACCATATTTCGCCGATAAAGTGTGCAAAAGGACAACTAGTGTCTTAGCCAGTGACAAGCCGTACAACTCATGTCTTCCTTTACATCGTCTTGCCTTGTGCTCGAGACGATGGAATATTTTTCCATTTTTCCGGTATTTTATGATTTCTCACGTAAGAAAATATGTTGAAGGAAATAGGAACATTTGGTGTTTTTCTGACCTCATATTTCTCATGAAATCATTTTGGCGTATATGATGCGTGATGGTCGGTCGAAATCATCCGATCATATATTCTGAAAATTTGCATTATTAGGATTTTGGGATTTCTGAATGTGGATTTATTTGGATTTATTTCAATTTTTTTTCAATTTTTGTGTTTCGGAAAAGCTATTCATATGCTCTGTTGAATTTGTGAGTTACAACAATGTTCATTTGCATTTCTCGAATATGAATCACTCGCACTGGACTATGGAATTGTTTCAAATGAAAATTTGTTTTTTTTTTTATAGTTAGCTACTTCTCTATACGAGGCCACTACTTCATCAAAACGGCAAGTGAAATGTAGTGTTTATTTTAAAGATTTCAAAGATTTTCGTTATCTTTCGGTTTCTACACCTCAGTATTAAGTGTATTTCTTTGCGCTGGAAAGATCCAGGGGCAGTGTATAAATGGGAGTTTATGGGTTAAAATTGATTCTATAGCTTCCATCGCTTGCTGTTTCCTCCACTTCATAATTTTTTTCAAACTGATTGTCAGAACACATCGGTATATTACTAATCTATTAAACTGGGTAGTTTATCAGAATATTTAAATCTTCTCTGGCAAGTATACTTTTCACCAGAACAATTGTAGATTGATTAGCATGTGCGAGTATGTAGGTAGAAAATTAAAAATCTAAAGCTAATTTATCGGGTAATTTTTGGGGGAATTTTCATATCTAGGATCATTTGTGGTTTAAAAACAGTGTATAGGTTGTATACAGGGTGGGCCATCTAGTGGTTCATAGGTTATTTTGACACTGACAGCTGTTTTACGCCCGAAATCTTGACAGAAAGTCAGTATCATGCCTCCGCGGAACGAAATGAGTTGCTTTCCGCTTGAACAACGTTGGAAAATATTGAAAACTTATTTCCAAAGTGAGTGCATTGTAGCCCAAACATTGCGCCTCTTGAAAATTAGTTGGGCCGAAATGAAGCACCCCCCGCGCCTGCTGTACGCAAGTTTGTGCAAAAAGATCGTGAGACTGGCATGCTAGTGGACAATACTCATGGCCCCCGTCGTCGTACAATGCGCGCAGACGAGAATGTGGCTGCTGTAGCCGAGAGTGTGAGACGCACTCCACGAACATCAACTCAACGTCGATTTCAACAGCTCAACATTTCACGCACTAGCCTTAGGAGAATTCTGCACAAAGATATCGGATTATTCGCTTACAAGGTCCAATTGACTCAGCAATTGAAGACGCATGACCATCAGCTTCGTTATCGCTTTGCAATTCGGGCCCTAGAGCAGCTTGAATTGGACAACAATTTTGGGCGAAAAATCATATTTTCTGACGAGGCGCATTTTCATCTCGGCGGCTATGTTAACAAACAAAATTGCCGCATCTGGGGCTCGGAGAACCCGCACATTATTATCGAGAAGCCAATGCAACCACAGAGAGTGGCAGTTTGGTACAGATTATGGAGTGGTGGCATCATTGGACCATTTTTCTTCGAAAATGAGCCTGGGACCAACGTTTCGGTCAACGGTGAACGTTACAGAGCCATGTTAACCGACTTTTGTTTTACTGAAATTGAAGACATGGATTTGGATTACCTCTGATTCTTGCAGGGTGGCACGGCATTATACACAGCCCATGCCACAATCGATCTTTTACGCATCAAATGGTGTTATCAGCCGTCTTGGCGATGTCAATTGGCCGCCTCGGAGCTGCGATTTGACCCCTTTGGACTTTTTTTTGTGGGGTACCGTGAAAAACCGATGTTATGCCAACATAAACCATAAACATAAACAAGGTCTTGGCAAATTGGAGTGACAGAATGCGCTACTGCGAAGCCAGCCAAGGCAGCCACTTGAACGAAATTGTGTTCCATCATTAATGGGAATGTTTACTCTTACTAATAAAGTCATAATGCATGGAAAGAAATTCAATGTTGTTCATTTTATTGCATTTTCAAAAAGAAACTTGTATTTGGCCCACCCTGTAGCTCATGCATTTTAATTCAATTATCGATAAGCATGAATTGTGAACGAGAAAAAACCTGCTAAAAACGCTTAGTTGTTTGAGGGGCTACATGTGAACTGAAACTGAAGTCAAAGTATTCAATTGGTCCTTTTTTTGCCGCAAGCACACCACTGACCAGGGCCCAATCTTCGAAATATGGCACATGACATGAATGAGTAGAAATATAAATGGTTTAGTAAGCTTTCATTAAATTGATTTGAACACCTTTTAAATGAGACTTTTGTGATTTTGTTTTGAAGATAGTTCTCCTACTCTCAATCTGCAAGCAGTAACCTTAAGAATGAGCTCAAAATGTTTTGTGAGGATCATTGTTTTTTTTTAACTGTTTCAATACTGCTCAAGTCCCAATTCCACATATGGGATATTATTTGCAGCACCAACCTTTCTGCTGACGTCTTACGAAATGTTTGGGGTGAATTTTGAAACCAAAATTTGCCGATAAATGATTATAATTACAAATGTACGAGCTGTCCAACCGCGTCTATTAGTTTTTTTTTATTTTGACATTTCTTAACAATATTCGGCTAGCCTCGACTAGCCGTTAGACGATTTTGCCGTGTATTTTTTTCATACTTTTGTATGTTTTTCTTAAATTCCTTACCCCTGCTACCATCTATTTTCCTCCTGATGGTAAAATTTTTCGGCTGGAGTGCTTCAAGACGAGTTTTACTCAATATTTAGTTCACAAACAGAGTTTCGTGATAAAAACGCCAGATAAAAACGAGAGACGTTCGTGCATGGAATCGTGAGTGACGACAAAAATGGACTTATGATTCGAATCCCCAAGCAGAAATATTCATAACCTGTCGGTTTGTCAAGAAGTCCACGCTTTGTGTGCTCTGGGACCGAACGTTCACGGTTACTAGTGAGCGCTACCGACAATGATTAGTCGATGTGAACCGAACACTCCGTCCAAAAAAGGTCTGGAATACAATAGCCTAGTAGACAATGTGGGTTCAAAGTGGATTAGGATTAGTCAAACCATGTTGTGTACGTTAAAAGACCCGGCTGGGAGGTTTTTTAACGCGAGGGATTGAAAAATTTAAAGCCACTTGAGTTCTGCCCATATATGCGATATACTTCACTTAAGTAGAACTGGCTGAATTGTATTCCGTTAATCCAATCGCACCAAAAACTTACTTTGAAGTTTCATTTTAATCCGTTTCAGTCCAAGTCAGCCCAAGTCGGTCTTGCCTGTGTTTTAGACTAATAAGAGACAACAAAATGTGATTTTTTTGACGACCACGCCCTCCTGCACCGTGGAAAGTCGGTCATGGAGACGATAGAGCTGCTTCATTGGAAACAGCTACCGCGTGCGATTTATTTACTAGACTAAGTTTATTTTCATTTCCTTATGGTTTTCCTCAAAAAAACCGAAAACTATTTTGTGATAGAGTCCACAAATTGCCTGAGATATGAGTAGATATCGAATACCAGTTCTGAAACACTTAAGAGAAGTAAATAAGAGGAGCAAAAGAAGAGCAAAGGGGAGGAATAAGAGGAGTAAATAAGAAGATCAATAAGGGCATGGTGCCTGAGATTTCGGCCCGCGCATGACGTAAGCGATGATCTTTGAACTGATAAGCAGCTCAACTGGGCAGTCAGCTCAACGGGGCTGCTTGTTAGCTCAATAGGGTTGTTTATCAGTTCAACTAGACTGTTTACCAGCTCAACTGTTTATCAGTTCAAAGATCATCGCTTACGTCATGCGCAGAATGCGCAGGCCGATAGTAGCAGGCACCATGCCCTTATTGCTCCTTGTTTGCTCCTTTTATTTGCTCTTCTTTGCTCCGCTTGTGCTCCTCTTATTTGCTCCTCTTAAGTGGTTTAGAACTAGTATTCTTTATCTGCTGAGATGTAATATATGCGAATCTAGCAATGGCAATTACTTTGAATGAAATGTCATGTACCACTTATTTATTTATTTTATTTATTTATTTATTTACTTTTTACAATAAACGTCTAATTTGGGAAAAAAAAATCCGGTTTTATATTTGTAGACCTAGTAGATAGATTGCTGCAAACCAGCTAGCTGAGCCTATTAAACAACGTATCGTGCTGACATAAGAGCCTTGCAAGAAATACGGTGGGAAAAGTACAGGTACTTTCGACAGGAGCAGCTGCAGCATCTACTGAAGCTAAGAAAATTGAAACCTATGATAATTGGCTTTACAGCGACAAATAAAAGGATTTATGTGCTTGTTTTGATTATTGATTATGTGTTTATTCTTATTACCAAAACGTAGAGCAGACAATTTTGGATATTGAGACAGTGCAAAATACAAGTGTCTCTCAGCGCGGTCTATCTGATATCTTTGGTTGGAAGATATTGTTGTCCTCATAATTACCGTCATTTTTGTTTTAATAGTAATTTTTGCAAACACTGAAACTTATTTTTATTTACTCAAGAAACACAACGACCCATAATTTGGTCTCTGCCATCGACGTTGCATGCATTAAAACGGTTTTCAGTTAGAAAAGCTTCGAGCATATATGTACATATACATATATTTTTCACTCGACCGATGAACGATGTAAAGTGTCGTTATGCAACACGAGCATGCTTATTTACCAGTGCAATGTTTAACATGAAGGCCAACATCGTTATATAATAACTAAATAATTATATATTTCAGCTATTTAAATGCTGCATTTAAAAAAAAAACAAAAACCGATCGTAAAAGTATTCAGATACCCAAGACAGAAATTTTGGGGTTTTTTTAATTTAATTTTTCCAATGTTTTAGTCTATGTCTATGGTGTTTTATGTCCTTTTTCGGTTACCATAAACATTTAATAACTTCCAAAGCAGCATAAACATGAGCCTTATTTCCCAATATGGCCCAAAAAACCATAGCTCACTAAGTTTTATAATTATGCAAGTTCCGTTTATTCTACGAATTCCTTCACTCTTCACCTTCCTTATGCAATAACACTTCAAATATATTCCCGAAAACAGATTGATACTTCAGCCGAACTTTGAAAACTTCTTTCTCATTTATATATCATTTCACCCGACACTCCATTTTTATTCTTGCACCCGGGGGAAAAACTCATCAAACACGACCCTAAAAAAAAATTAAGAGGAAAAAGTTTTAAAACAAATAGGTACCAGCTTTCACTTCTTGAATTTCTCGCCGAATCGCTTCAACAATCAATATCATCGATAAAAAAGGAAAGAAAACGATGAAAGTTATCGAATTCCGGACAGAAAAACATTTCACCAAAAAGATTTTCGCATTAAGTCCAAAAAACTTGAGGAAATGATAAATGATAGAAACTCGGCAAGCTGTTTTCACTTGGTAGTTTTCATTGAGAAGGGCTGAAAATTTGACTATGAAATAGATAGGAAGGAAATGAAAGTTTTTCAAAGTCTGTTGAAAAAGATTAAAAGAAGTATTAGGTGTAAGTATTTGCTGAATTGAAGCATGTTTTTGTACAGCATGTAGCATTTGTAGCATGTTTTTAATATTAAGTCATTAAATTCTTTCATCAAATAGAATTTTCAAAAATTGCTCAAACAGCTTTTTACGAACTTTAAACTTCAAAAGATTGTACTAGTCAAGTAGCCAAAATATTCCTTAGAGAGCGAGTGAAATAAGTATTACAAAGTGAATCACTATACTCTCATGGCACCACATCTTTTCGTACAAGACAGCTCAATGCGAAATTTGAATTTAAAATCTCAAAAATTAAAATGCCAGTTGCTTGACTTCCAATCTCCTTGCCACATTCTATTGTAAACCAGTCTCAGCACTTGTCCTACTGATTGTATTGGCTCCACTACTGGTAACTGAAAATTCACTTTTCGCATTTCCACCGTTTTAAACATTTGACACTGCATAAATAACATGCAAGTGGGAATTCCATTAAATTTTTCTGCTTGTGTCCAAGTTTTGCATCGCCTTTTCAACCAACAACTGAACGACTTAAGATATCTGTTCCATAAGATATAGAAGCATACAATTTCTTCTTCTAGCACGACAACGATAACAATGGAGAAGAGACACCACACAAATGCTGAAGCGCAAAAATACAGAGCTGATGGCAGATAAAATTTGAAATGGCAATCGAATCTCAGTTGAATGTGCTTGAATTGTATGTAGTGGTGATGAAGCCTTTATTCATTCTGGTCGACATTTAGATTTGTTACTTTGTTTCGGTCAGAAGTAAAGGTCCGTCAACAGATGTTGAAATATATTTACAGAAAAAAATATGAAAAAATATAACCAATCAGAAAATTATAACTGGGACGAAAACATGATAATTTTTTGTAAAATTTTCACAATCAGAGACAGTTTGCTCATCGTTTCTTCATCTGTTGTTTTTTAATAAACTTTTAAACTTATAAATATATTGAGATTTCTTTTATTTTGTGATTGATAGCGTCAATAAAATTTCGGAATGTATACTACATCCAAAAATATAAATCATGGTGAACGGAATTTCCTTTCTTCAAAAGAAAATTGCAAAATCAAAGCCAAAGCCAACTTCCAGTTGAGTGTAATCGATTGTAAGTTGCAACCGATTACAATTTGTCACCAAAGTTGAAAGAGCTCGCCTCTGAATAAATTCTAATTCTTCTGAACGATAGCGCAATATATTAGCCGCCCATAATGTTCTATTCTTATTTATATTTATGTTATTCCATCGTTACATCTTACCAGATGTTTCTATCATGTGTGTTTGCAACTTTTTCTAGCTGCATTTGACTTCATAGGTGTATCTTTCAGATTTGCAAAATTAAAAAAAAAATATACATACTAAGTTGCTACTCTAACAAAACTTTTTCATGACATGAATGATGTAAAAAATCTACCACCACCACATAATGTAAACTTTTGTCTTTATTTACACAACAGAGCCAGCATAAGTGGATCATCTCATTCCTTTCGATCCCAAAAAAAATTACTAAGTTATGAATGCTTGAATCCCAAACAAATTGAAAATCGACAAAGTAAATCAACAACCATATAAATATTTATTTACTAATAAATTAATTCAGCTAACACACATACGATAAGCTCCATGAAATATTTTCATTATTTTACGTACATACATACATATTACATTGATAGAAACTAGGTTTAACTTAAAGACTTATACGAACGTAAGTTCAATCCTTCTTAACATAATAGCAAATACCTACACGATTGGTAGCAATAAATTTAACTCTACAAACAGTTGCAGGAATGCAATTTATTTCGTCGTCCCATATATCTCCGTTCAGGTGTTCAAAATCGATGTATCGAGGCTTGCCTTTTTCATTCACCCATTGTACTGGCTGGCAGTTTTATGGCCGATTTTCAAATAAGCTTCCAAGCAACGGGAAAATACTGGTATGATGAGCAGTAAAATTTGATAAACGGAATTATATCAGTACTTAATTAAATTACTGACTGCTTAAAAAAGCACATTGAAAAAAGTCGACGCTCAGTGACGAAAAATCAAGGAACAAGTCGAAATATTTAAATTTAAGATTCTAAGAATCAGGCGCTTTTACGTTACGAGGATATGATTCTGCAAGCAAGATTTTTACTTTTTTTCAATGATGAGGCTTGGGCTCAGCGGCTATCCTGCTATGCTATAGCATAGCTCATGTCAATGGAAAGTGGAAGCTGAGTCAGTCGAACCGACGTCAGTGCAACATTTTATTTGAGGTCGAGTCCTGATCTGTCTCGCGTGCTAACCGCGCCAGCTAGTTCAGTCCGGCGTGGGTTTAGGAATGAACTCGATTTCCGTACTACGACACGTACATAAAGTAACATCACTAAACACTTTAAAGAGAGAGGAAACTTAAAGGAATGAAAACATTTTCCCTATTGGAATGTAATTGGGTTGGTAATGTTTCTCTTGTTTTTTGACCATGCTAGATACTTTCATCTAATTGATGAAAAGCATCTATTTTTTTAAATATAGAACGTATAATATATTATATTATATCAATTCAAATCAATTAAAATATAAACTAAATCAATCTAACAACGAAGCTTAACGATAATATTTTTAAATAAATATAATAAAAAAATGAAGAAGGGAAAGCACTAAACAGCTTTCGGGGCAACAATCAACTGCAATTAGATGGCGCACAGTGGCTTGGAACAGCCAAAAAGTTGGTCAAAACTCCAAAAATTTATTTGTTTTCTACAGTCCACTGTAAGGGTGGCGGCAGCTGCTTCCACTAAAGGGAGGAAGTGCAATGCCCAACCCAAAGCGAGCAGTCAAGCGAGCAGTGATGTTGGAATCCAAAGGGCAACCACGTACTGGTATGGCTGTGAGCAAGTGCCAAAGCTCAGAGGAGCAAATCTCGCCGAGCGATAAATCGATGAAGAGCCCACGCCGGGAGACGGTAGCTTTTAGGACGTAGCTGCTAGTCACCTTAAGCTGGCCGTCGTCGACAAACAGGAGCACCTCAAATGGAGACTCGAGGATGACGTGGCTAATGTTATTCTTAAAAGGATCACCGAAGAACCCCTCAAGTTTGCCTTGTCAATGGAAGAAGGGTCACCTCGCTTTGACGACTGTAATATTTTTCGCGGCCACATTGCGGTGATCTACAGTAACGTTTTCACGATGGATTGACTTCGGCCGACAATCCTGAAAATTTCCAAAGACCGTCTAGGTTTAGACGTGGTGGTGGAGACATCCGTACCCAAGCTTATTACAGATTCTTAGCTGTAATTAACTTGGCGCTACCTTTAGCGGTGCCCCACTCGACCGCTTCAGAGACTGTCTCTGTTAAAGCTATAGAGCCCCGATGTGAAAGTTTAAACTTGAGATTATTTTAGGTGGTCAAACTCAGCAACCAATCAGTGGAGCCTCATTTAACTGGTGTAGCAAAATGGGTGCTTGCGCTGGAAATTGATCGGGAATCCAAGGATCAAGCATGGGCCAAAAGACGGTCGATTCACTTCGGACTGAAGGCATCTTAGTCGGAGGCAGGCCGACATCGCGCTGAAACAGTAACCGCTTCTGTATAAGAATGCGGTTAGTGGATTTGGCTCGAGTCTCAGCATGTTCCAGCTAACAGATAGGGACAAGACAAGTGCTTAAATTGTCGCCAAGAAAGAGGTTAATGCAGTTTTGGTTCCACAGCTTTGTTATGGGGATACAATCACTGCGTGTTGGGAGAGAACGATCACTGGTATCGGCACGCAGTGGTGCCTGCCGTCGGCAGTCTGTTTACTATAACACATGGATCTTATAACGCCTGGACTGAGGAGCAAATTTTATGAGCTAATGACAAAATTTGTTCAGCAAATTTTATGAGCTAATGACAAAATATGTTACATACGTTGAAGTATAAAACATCGCGGAAATGACTACTAGCTGGTAAAAGTAAATTATTAATTTATTATTCAATTTGTTGCAATGAATGCTAATTACGAATTTGAGTGGGACCCGTAAATGATGTGCTGTGATCATAAACCACGAATATTTTATACCATCAATAATATCATTTTATCAAAAATTTATATGCTGATAAATGATTTCAAGCTCTCAGATACCTATGCAATTAACTTAAAAATTATTTATCAGCTTATTATAGGAATAAATTATGATAGATAATTATGATAGTTTATACTTAACTTGTGTAAATATCGAATCTATAGCCCATTCATTTTAGATAAAACCTGCAGAAAAGTGCAAGTTTTTTTCAGCGGAATGATGTTCACTATGGGACTAAAAACACAATGTGCAAAGTACATAAGGAAAAAAGAGGCAAAAGAAGTTACTAAAGGTTAAAGGTTGCAAAAATTACTTTTTTTTCAAAACAATATCTCGCTAGGAATTGGTTTACGTGAATTCTCAATAGATCAAATTTGTTCAACTAAAAATTCTCTTCAAAACCTTCGAATACCAGTTTCACGTACGACTAATAATGGCTGAACAGTACTTTTTGGATTATATTACTGGGTTATTACTGGGGGCAACTATGAGAATGCTGGAAACTATATCGCTGGAAAAAATGAACGAATAATTATATAAGTTAGATCGAAAAATGAATGTGAAAGTTTCTGGTGAACGGAAGTTACCACATGCAAAATCCATTCATCCACAAAATGGAGCATCACTCGCTCAGCCAATTCGAGTCAAATTTAAATATTTGATGATGCGGCGGAAACAATTCCTAATGCTGTCACTGATGAGTGTTTTTTTTATATGCTGAAGGGGATGCGATACAGTGCCATGTATTTGTATGAATTGCCAGCGTCGATGGTTTAGGAGTTAAAAAGTATGTTGCTGAGAGTTGCCACCGGCTGTAATTCTTTTGACAATACTGAAAGTGGAATCGAAAGATCTGCCATTCAGTCTTATGATGATTTTACTTTTCTCGGTAATTTTCGGTATTATAAATGCTTGTACACATACTTTTATGTACGCCCCAATAAAGGTACGCATCTTAAAGTATGATAGCTTCATACTTCTACAACTTCTAACTCATATTTATACCTTTAAAACACGATGGCAGGCCCAACAAAACCAAATGCAAAGTTATCCAAAGCTCTCTCCTAGGCAAAATAATAACAAAATAAGGCCGCACTCACTTGAGAATGAAAACTACGGATTTTTATGAATTACGTATTCATAGAATGCATGAACGAAATGAGTTTTATGTTCACTACATGGTACTGACTGCAGCCTAGTCTGGATGAACAATATGGTCGAAATCCAGTTTAGCCAGTACTGTAAATTGCTCTGTCTCAGTAATTGAAATCGTTCTAGTGCTGTAAAAGTCCATAGTCTGGAAACACCTCCTGATATATGAACACGTGTCCACCAAACACCCACACCTCTGTACACACTCCTGGTCAACGGCACAGATGCGAACTGCTGGAAATGTTGACATAAAATATTAATTGCCATTTCCATAAATGCATTTTTAATTTCATGTAAAAGGCTGAAGCTGCAAACGGTAACAACGTTACTTCCACTGATTATTGCTTTCGTTGGCAAGAGTTATAGCCAGACCGAGATGACAATGTTGATGACTTTTTGATTTGATTCACCATCAGCATATAAAGTTAAAAGAGAATGCGTTTAGAATTGAAATCGCTCAGTTAAGTAAGTATTTAATATCAAATACATTGATTGCCATGTAAATAACTACACAAATATTTCGTCTTATTGATGCTTTTTTGCAGATTTGCCAACTTTTCTTGAATAACAAAGAGAATATTGATCGTTAGTTTATTATAAGCTGCGTACTCACATCCGTGCAAATATTCGGTCAATTGTAGGATTTCAAATTTCTTTAAACTACAAACTCTACCATGAGGTCCCACATAGTCAGCCGTAAAGCTACAACAACTATAATTAATGGTAATATTTAAGAGCACTTATTCAATAAATGCAATTTGCAATAAATTAACCCAAAATAAATTGGAATTGTTTTTGCGGGATGATTAAAATTGAAAAAATTTTTATTTACATAGAAAATTTTAATCTACATTGAAAATTCTATTTTTGACAAAGTGGACAAAGTGGAGACGACATACGTTGTCCATGCTGATTTATAGACAAGAAGGGAACCGTGATCAAATTCAATTACCTTTACTAACCAAAATAAATGTTTGTTTCGAAAGTGATATCTTATTTTGGAATTTCGACAGGAAAATCCTATTTCTAGAGATCAGAATTGATTTCAGTATATGTTTGGATTTGCATCAAAACTCTGTAAACAGATGCAGTCGATGAAGTATACAGATGCTGTAGAGTATTTACTGGCTTAGCAACCTGTATTCGTTTTTTTTATTGTTTTAATTTATTTGGTATTTTTAAATATATGTACTAAGTTTATACCTTGGTTGGTGAAATAAATAAAAAAAGAATTGTTTTGATGCTCATAGAACGTTAAATATCTCTACAAAGGTGGAACTGCTCAGCGACGAGTCGATGCTCTGGCTGAGTACAAGACTTTTTACCGTTAACCTTCTCTGGCGAATTTTTAACCTTTTTTTGTAGTCTCGGGTTGCCTTGCTCACGAGAGAAAGGGATGAGATCGGGCCCCACTTGTTTCCAACCCGAAGCTTCTTAATCGTAGCGCAACCACGAAGCGAGGATTTGATAGCGGACCTATGACAACGATAGGAATATAAGAAGGAATACCTTCGTGACACTTTTGGTATAATAATTTCTGACATAGCTGATTCTAATAGTTTTTACTATGCAAAAGCTAGCGTTCCTGCGGTTGGCATTTCTCGTAAATAAAGGGGAGAATTAAAGCATTTCGATTCTGAGTGCGTTAGAGAGGGGTGGATTGAGCGGATTTTTTGCGAGAGAGCACCGTTGTGCGTGTATTAAAAAAGTCTAGCTTACAGTACACGGATAGCCATTTCGCATCCAATTTCTTTTATATATTTGCTGCCCTACTAAACATAAAGATCCTATCTACATTTTAGTACTTTCGAGATATTGATTTGTGCTGGAGATATGTGGAGAGTGCATTTTTCATTATAGATAACATACTTCCACAAAAGATAGGTTTTTAAAATTTTGTAGAATGATGTAATAGAGTATGTAGTTTTCGAATTCGGTGTTAACTCAAAAATGACAAAAATGTAGATGGGACCTTTATAGTTAGTAGGGCAGTGTGGTTATCAACTTTGTTTTAACAGCTCAGGAGCGAAGCGTCGTTTTTGCCTTGATACTATGGGGGCCTAAGCCGTTCCGACGTATGTATACTAATGTTCTGGTTTCATTGCATTGAACACAAAAAAAAAATTCCGCTTAAGTGATCTCATTGAGGTGGATTATCTGGGTAGCAACGCGTTTGAGTAAAAGCTCATGGATCCACAGCAGAGTGGGAAATCAAGGAAAATTGTTTGATATGGCTGGTGCGACCACTACCTGTAGCACTTGCGCCAGTCAATGACGGCTCACAGACTGACAGTCCGATTAAATTTAAACACTCAGAAGAGGGAGAGATATAAGGAAATGAAAATATCAGTGGGAATTGAAGTTATTTGCCTGAATCTGACTGTTAGTTTTAGTGAAGGAAAACTATGGGACTATGGGCAAATTTGCCAGTATTTTCCTCCGCGAATGTCAATCCAGCAGCTTATCTGGTATGAATCATTTTTTTTGACTGATCTGGTTTGATATGAAAACGTACGACTAAAGTCAAACACGCACGTCGTCTCTTATGTATCAAGATATTCATGATCAATTTCCTTCTTCATTAATGTTTGTGTCACTACCGCAAGAAGGAAAAAAGAAAGCCAATTATACCCACAGTGTATTTAGTTCGCTCACTGCATTTCATCTCTGACAGGTATAGAAGATTGGAGGTCCACATCCTACCCTCTTTCCAAGCTTTACTTCGGCGGGATCCCCATGTCTCGTTATCACTTCGCTGATCTTTGAATTTATACTCGCGTGCGGTCAAGACACTCACCTTGCCGGACTTCCGGCTTCTTTGGTATCATTCCTCTTCATGGGCTCGACGGAACGAAGTCCTTTTTCAAAAGTAATGTCTGAAGCTCTCTACTCTCGCGTCGGTTGACGTTTTGTACTTGCAACTGACGTGACCCTTTTGACAGACAAGTTATAGAATTGTCCTTCGACTCTTCCTTTTCGTCGTCATTTTTAGATTAGCCTTTCAAAATTCTTTATTAACAAATACTCAATCTTAGTTGTAAATCTCCACAAGAAATTCACTTCAAATACTTTAATTAAATGCTGCAGCAATATTATCCGCTGCAGCAAATTAGTATTTGCATTGAAACAAACTAGACATCTGTAGTTAATGTGAAAACTCACACTCAGGTCATTCGTATTTCAATGAAAGCACCACAAACACTAATTAAAGCCAAACTCGTACAAATTCAAATCAAAGCTGAGCAAATTGGTTCTACTAATCATAGTCAATTTGTTTCACTTACAGCAATAAGACGTCCATTTTCGGTCCTAACATCCTAATTACTTCAACGGAGTCAAGTGAAATGTGAAACAGCAACAACAGTCTATACTAGTCCAAATTTCCATATTTTCCGTCGTAACAAGCAAGGAATTTTCTCAAATTCCGAAACCACCGCTCGCCACTTAAGAAATGCACTGTAACAGGTGCGGCTTATTACTTTACGAAAACACAACTCGCCCGAATAGCCTAAAGGGCTGGCTGCTCATTCACTCCCCCAAACACATAAGGGATTCGCTAATGCCAGTCTAGGCTGCAAAGACACTAGACACCATCAGGCTGATTTTGTCCTGTGTCAAATCTCTTGCGTGCAACTCTGCCAGCTACTCATGGCTATGGTACAGCGAAAAGTTCAAAACAAGGAAGACATTTACATCTTTAAAAAGGCACTCCAAAGCTGATGGCTTCGTACGAAGTATGTCTAGCTTGCAAGCGTGTATACTACGAGTACATCATGCGACGTCCGTCAAAGGTTCGTCCCTTCCTATGGGCATAGCGTTATGACAATGGGTGGCCAGCATGCAATTTTTAAAATAAATTATCGCTATGTCTAGTAAATTGCTTGGACATATTGTCTTATTTTGATAATGGTACGGCTAAATAATGAGACATAGTATACAGTATCAAGAACCTACGTCTTTTGAAATTATCAAAACCTGTGCACACTATCGTCAGTTTCGGGGATCGGAGACGGCTACACCGGCAGCGGGAAAATGTAAATAGAAAAGTTACTTAAATGTAAAATACACCAAACACCCCAGCAAGGGCAGCAATGCAATATGGTTGTAACTCAGACGGTATTATAGGAGATGTAAAGCCTGGTCGGCGGAAATGGAGGTTGGAAGGTGAGCATTAGAAGTACGTATGTCAGCATTGAAGCAAGCATGCCGTCACTAGTACCACTGCCAGCCAGCCAGCAAAACACCCAACCGGTTCTCGATCCTTTGCCTTAAATGCATTTTTATGGAGTTTTATAAAAGTTGCAACATATTGCGTAATGGAAATTTATGTTCCCTGTTTTGAACGATATTAAGACATAACGGAAATTTTCAATTAGACGTGAAAGCTTGAGGGCGAGATTGGAAGCAATTTATTGCACTTTTGGTGACACCAACAGAAGGGACGCGCGTACAAATTCACGCGATAGAACAAAATGTTATGTGTAACGTAACCGTACACAAAGATAAACAAAACAAAGAGTAGGACTTTTGTTTTATGGTGCCTAGTTGAGTGGAATGAAGGAAGGTTTTCGCAATAAGCAAAAACTCTTTTCATTGTGGGTTTCGGGGTATGTTTGAATGGTCCTTACCATTTCCTAAAAGCTGAAATAGCTGTGCATGTTTGGGATATGGAGTAAAGAGTGGAAAAGGATTGAGTTTCAGTCTCGTTTGTGATTTATTTCAAACAGAAAGATGATATTATTTAGTTATAATTTCAATCTGTTAAAGTTGAAGCTTTGAAGAAAATCCTCACTGACAGAAAGATGAGAAACTGTACAATAGTTGTGTATCATATTTTACAGCCACAGTAAGTGAGAATGGATTGGATTGATTGGAATATATTGAATAGACTTAAAATAATGCTAAATTTAAATCTACCAAAATTGATATAATTTTACCTATTTCATATTATTTGTTCTTATTTATTCTAGTATTAATACACGGACACAAGTATATAGTATACTACTGACGTGAGACTTTTCCGAAGGAGGTTTCGCATCATTTATGGTCCATTCGCTTTACTGTCGCAACGAAATGCAATGACCATAGTTAACAAAAGAGCACTTCAAAATTATTTTGATTTTCTTTTGATGAAAGATACAAAAATGACACCCAAAGTAATAAGTAGACATCCTCAAGAAGTTGGCTTAAAAGATGGCATAAACTTATGCTACTTGTTCTATTCGTGTCTTTCCAAATGATCAACAAAATTATGAACATGGCTAGAGAATAAGCAAGCATTGAAAAAAATAGAGCGAGAAACATAAAGTTTGTCAAATAAGTAATAGATATGGTAGATTTTTAGCAATGTTAACTTTACTGCAAGGAGGATATGTTTTTTTATTATGTAAAAAAAGCCAACAGAATTGATTCTTCGTTTTCAAATAATTGACCATGATAAGATTTCATCTGGAGAAGAGATGTCTTCTTCCAAATCCTCACAAAAGAAGAGGAAGGAAGCAATGAAGGAGTTAACTTCGGCTAGTACGAACAAGTTGCCTGCAAAGCTTATAAGAGCAAAGAGTGGGACTATGGAAAATTGCAGAGGCTCTCTGTCGTAGCGAACGCAAAGAAAGAGCTGCGAAAATGAGAAAAGCTGCTGGCGAAGATGGATAGGTAGATCAATGCAAGGGAAAGAAAGGTTGACAGATGATGTCAGTTTGGGGTGGCTAATATTTGAAATTGATGACCACGTCAGCTAGGTATACCCCTCAGTCGTAAGCACCAATAACTTCTGGATAAAAAGTATATGCTTACCGAGCTTCATCGGGATTGAGATGTAGTTAGCGACTACACCTGAGAGCTTCCTGTTGGAAAGCAAAGACACTCAACTTTTCAGTGAATGCGCGCAGAGGTAATGCTAGGTTCCTGAGCGCAGTGTGCCGAAAAGCCCCACAATAAGCGAGAAAAATCTCACACAAACACATCATCTGCATAAGTAGAGAATAAAAAACGAACGCAGAAGAAGCGTCTTAGTTCCTCATTGTTGTCATAGATGTGTTCAACACAGATGGTAAATTCATTGATGGTCAATGTACTATTCTCCGAAACGAGCTGTGGTTGAAGATAGTAGAGAAGGGACCAGTTTACATCTTCATGCAAACGTCAGCTCCTAGGTGCCTACGGAGTGGCTGACACAGCTTGCTCAGAGACTGGCAATCGGCAACCGTTTTCACCATTTTGGTTCCCGATTTCGCTTAGGTCACATCCTACACAAGAGTGCATTTGCCATCATTGATATGCTCAATAAGCTGAATTCGTGCATTGGAGTTAGGCAATAGATCATAAAATAAAGAAATCCCAAGAACAATCCCTTCGCTGGTGAAGATGGCTTAAACTTGATGGTACTTCTTAGCCAGGCATGCTTTTCGGTGCTCATAGAAAGCTACCAAATAATACTTCGCTGCTTGTATGCAGTTAGCATCTACTCTTATATATCGATATGTGTCGATATCAAAACGCAAAGATCCTGTGGAACTTCTCTCTTACAGAGTTACTTTCACTGAGATCATGCGGGCATTATTCAAAAGTCCTTACAAAGGAGAGAAAAATGAATACAAATGCTGAACGTTTCTATGCCTGCTGTTCTAAGGTTGGACCAGATCAACTTACAGCATTCCAATGCTTCGACAAGTTTAGATAGTTTAATAGCAAAACTTGGAAGATATGTTTATTCAGATCCTAGGAACTTTCTTACATTGTTTATGCTGAAATGTCTAGAGAAGCTTTTTGAACGACACAAGAACACAACAGCGTTCAACTATATTCCCTTAAATGAGAAACAATAAACGTATTAGCGAACGAAATTATGCGAGATGGGTCCTTTATTCTCTGGATTCTAAAGATGCGTGAGGGATTTCTAAGTGCGAGCATGAAATATGAGTATTTATGGACATTGAAAAGGTTTTGGACATCGACCTTTTGAAGAAGCTTTGTGGAACTGGAAAAACTTAGGGCTACGTCCTAGTTTGAGCCAACTAGTGCTTGAAAACGGATCCAAGAAATGGATCCCGCAAGTAGGTGTCCATTTACCTCTCTTGAGGAGTATGCTTATTGACCCCCTGATAAATGACCTGAAACAAGAGAGGGAACACTAGCCGTCAATAAGGATCTGAATGTGGTATGTAAAAATATACATTGTGAATTTACTTTAATTGATAGTTACAACTGATGCATCCATTTTTTGGAAGTGGTTAGTCGATACCCATAAAAAGAGATGGCTGTCTTCTGTTAGATCTTCCTTTCACAGCCTAACCGAGGACTGTGGTATTACTCCTCAATGCGGGTTAAAAGTCCTCAATTCAGAGAGACAAATATATTGCATAAATGTTGCATAAGTTTAGCATTTGTCCATCCTGTTTAGAAGAAGCGAACCTTGTGATGTATTTTTTTCGCCAGTACCTAGCATGTGCGCATTTTTGATACCAATGCTTCGGCTGGGGTGTTCCGTGTATGCCGAAGATGGCCTCTTATCCTCCTATCATTGATCCTGAACTTCGTGAAAAAAAATGCGGAAACTATCGTAAACTGGGCGTATGAATAAATATTCAGCTTTGGTGTCGGTTCAAAAACTGCTACTGTAGTATTGAGTTCCAAATATTCGATTTCACCCTAAAATCGTCCGTTTCTTCGCGCTTAACAATACTCTGGTGTTTTGGCACACACGACCATTCCTCTTGTAACAGAAGTTGCCTAGGCTCCTTTTTCCAGCAATCTTGCTTTCGAAAACTTTCCAGGTTAGATATTCCATATTCATACGATCTATGTGCTTGACCTACTTCAATCTATTCAGCCTAATTTTACCAGCTACCTAGCCACAATAACTCGTGCATATGCTTCATTCTTGGAGAGCATATACACATCGGAAAATATCCCCTCAGTGGTTTTTGTCTGAAACTTCGGTATATGAGAACTGCCTTCTTGGAGGGACTAAAACGCAAAAGTCGGAGAAAGCTTTGCCGTGTTTTTTTATACCAGTAGTATGTCTTTCTCTTGGTCATCGCCGCTTCCGACGCTGTGTTCAATTGAAGGTTTTCGTTTCACTATAGGCCTTTCCTTCATTCCTTTATAGCCTTATGATTTTTAGTAGCTGCCAAAATTTTTCTTCATTTTCCTTCCCAAAGTAGTACTTACTAAGTACTCTCTGGGAAACTTCTCTTCACAGTTCCAGTTCAAAGGGCTCGGCGGCTCGATGACTTATTTCTTTGTCTATCAGAGATCGAGATAAGCATCATCTGACTGACAATAGCACGCTGATGGACTCTAATAAGGAATTCATTGATCGGTTGTCATTAGACAAAAAATCTGGAGAAGCTTTGGTTTTTACATTTTGAGGAAAAATGTTTGCTTTTATACGTGATCCTTTTAGCTAATATCCAACAGAGTTCCAGAAAAAAATAAAAAGTGCAAAAGTTATTTGAGAGAAATTAACAAATTAATAATAAATTCAGATAAATTATTGGATTTTGTTGGACCTCAAATCTAACGCTTTGAGCAACCGCCATACAAATATAGCTCGAAAACGAATTTGTTTCCAGGCACGATTTTCTCGGAGCAAGATGAATTCAAAAACATTATCCTGTCTTGAGCCCACGCAACTGAACGTGACATAACCAAAATTATTACTGTTTTATATAAGCGTACTCAGTCTTAATTTTGAATAGCTGCCAGCATATTTGACTTTTTCGATTCACAAGAATTACTTTCTTGCGAAATAACACTTCTTCGTGAAAATGGAAATGACGTATGCGAAAATTTTCCATTGAAAACCAGAAAATTACATAAAGAAATCTTCCTGAAAATTGAAAAGTTAACTTTCCATTTGCATTCATATCAACGTCAATCAGTGTGCTTCGGGCACATGAACATCAGAAACATGCTATGTTTGTTTATTGTTCGGGGATTTCTTTTATTAGCTAAAAGCCGACAAGTTTAAATTTTTGCACTTTCTAGCGGCAATCGTACGATAAAAGTGCGAGATCTTATTATCCTTGTCATTTCGGCTTTTGTCTTCCGCTCCCAGTGCCAAGGGCTGCCATGTTCGACACAGCGAATGTCGTTGATACCATTAACTTATCCAGCACCGCAGCACTTTCACTTATCCCATCTTGAAGCATCAACATGGAATCGAGTGCGTAATACAACTCGTGTGTATGTATGACATGGACTACTTTTCGAGTTCATAAAATTTTGTTAAGACAAGGCACAAGTGATGACAGAGTGTACGCAATTTCGAAACTTTTCTTTTAAGATTTCGCGTCGAGTAAGTACCCATAAAGTGTGTTCGTCTAATTCCGAGGGTGAGACACAAAAGGACTCATTCAATGCGGCAACAAAAACAATTTGGAAGAAGGAAGATTTTGTAAGACAGTTGATTTTTGGATTAAGTACAGCAAAGATGGGTCTAAATAGAGTTTTAGTGTGTTGATATTGAAGTCATACAAAGACACTAGACTAATATATAAAACCGATGTATTTTTTTTACATTATGAAAGACATTTGGAGAAGGAAAGTGTCACACAATTGGATTTATCACACAAAAGAGATCAGTATCTTCAAGATCCCTTAGAATCTTCCTTGGTGTTGTTTCGTTTACTTCCCTTTCCTAGCTCCCTCTCAATTTGAAATCTCAGATTGTCTGAAATAGATTACAATCTCCCTAAACTTCTAATATTCTCTGACTAAAATTAAATTTTCACTTTGAAAGGCACGAGGAAAAGAATGCCTTAGCACTTTGTCTACACCGCTCAACGACTAATGCTATTTCCACGTAATCTACATTTAGATAGAGTGTGAAGGATTTGCCCCGGGGGCAAATGTAACGACGACGATGAGGACATCTATCTGAGAGAATATCCATCGACAGTGTGATTTTTCTCCATGAAATTTAGATGCTTTTCTACGTTTAGTCGACACATTTTTTCATCGTTTTTTTTTGAAGCATCCTCCTTTATTTTTCTATTTTCTTTTGATGTTTATTGCTGTGGCGCTATGAGCTACGACCAAGAAAACGCGATGATAAGGTGATGGTTGTCCTTTAAGATACACTATGAGTTTAAGAAAATTAACTTATGGCATTAGGGGTAAGCCATACGTTTAGAGTAAATTGTATTTGGATAGCTAAATGCTCTGATGTGATGGAAAATGATGAAAGGTTGGAGAAATTGAATGTAATTACTTGTGTTACACGCTTTTCGTTTTTGCTGAAGAAAGACGATGAATTCTGTATTCAATGGAAGAACGAAATCAGCGAAGACGGAATATTTTCATTTTGAAGTTTCGAATTGTTTTCTTTGATGTCGCGAAGAGAAAATTAGTCGGGACGTTAAACGAAATTTTCGGAATAAATTAAGCGTAACATTAAAAAATTGTGGTTACGAGTGGGTGGAGATTAACATTTTTGTAGCACTTGAAATGCAGCCATGACTTGGAAAGAACGGTAATCCTCTTATAATATTCGCTTAGAAGGTTTTCAACAAGGGCTAGGCAAAATTAAGAAAAATTCGTTTGTATTTGATTTTGCGATTTTATAATTTTATTTCGTGTGGTGTGTGATGTTTATTCTGCACATAAATAATTCGATTCAGTCATTTTAACGTCCATTTTGAGAGAGAATAGGAACAGCTATTATACATCATGGTGTATTATCACGCCAAGTTTTTCCACCAAATCCGATCGTGAGCCGGTGGTATTCAACTAAGCACCCTTAAGCTCTGGAGTGTTCTGATCGAAGTTCAACCCAATCAAGGTCGTCCTCGCGATCGTTTGCCATAAAATCTGCCGCAAACGATTTTCCAAGCAGGCTCTTCTTTTTCATACGAGCTAGATGCTTAACGCGTTGGAGTCTACCAAGCTTTGTCTATGTAACTACTACTTTTAGGCAGAAAGAATTCAACTTATAGTCATAGCGTCTTCGGTATCGCCATTCTTCTCTTATAGGGCCAACGATTCACCGCGAGAAGTTCCTCTCGAACAGTCAAGGTGCCAAAGTACCAAACAAGATGGTTTAGTATAAGAGTAGCTTTGAGGCTCGGGTGAGATTTCAGGTTTTGAAGAGCCTGGACAGCGTGTAGAGGACTTTGCTGGATTTGACACATTACTTAAAATTCTTGGTGCATAGCTTTTCGTCGATGGCATTAAAGCCATGATGGTACACTTAATTTTTTGCCAATCTGGATAGCCTACCCCCAGCACATGATGCTTTGGAAAGCAGTTGTAGTTTAAATCACATTCATTCTTTTGTAAAACACCGTTCCTGAATTATCTGATTTTTTAAATTTAGAAAGACCATCGGCCAGTTACAGAGCAGCATGAGAAAATTCTCAAATCGTTTACCCGTTTTCGTTTGCGTGATCACAGTTTTGGCATTAGTCTGGTTCCAAAACTTCTTGTTTAGTTTGTGAGGAGGGCGTCGGAAAGTTTTAAATCGTACAATCGGCTGAAAATTGTCGCAAATTAACAGAAAAATTCAAGAATTGTACATAGTTTAAGCAAACCTGCGTTAATAACAAACATTTCGTAATGTCTTCAATCCTGATATTCTGACTTTCGACTGATTTCTTTCTAAACGAGACAATACTTAAAACTTTCGACTGAATTTTACATTTTCTATCTATTCTTTTAGAGTTTACGAGATTACACATCAACCACCTTCTACCAATTTCGCATTATAGTTACTAATTTATTTATCAGTTGCAGACGCATAACTAACTGCAGTCGTATCAACATTTTTGAGAAAATGATAATACAAATTTCACAATTAAAATGTACTGCAACGTTCTTATAAAGAGACGTAGATACACCCAGAAAGCTCGTGTGCATTCTTAACATCACTAAATTTAGTATTTAATTCGTCCCAGACAGAATTACAACTGTACAGTACTAACAATTTACTTACAATCGTAATAAAGTGTAATAATTAGAGGAACACTTACCTGGTGACAATTCTTCCGTTATTCCGCGAATCGTAGACACAAAAGCGAGTAGCAGCAGTATTGCTTGATTCCGGACCATTATCCTGTCTTCATGCAAAAAGCGCAACGAGTTTACTTTGCTGTTCTCCGTTCTTCCAGCTTTGAACGACGCCGCGTCTGTACCTCCTAGCCTATCGTGTTTGTTGTATTGTACTAGCAGTGGCAGTCTGATTGCAACGCTATTTTCTTTGCCGCGCTTATAATGCAAGTCTGCCGGCACACTTCCTTTTTTTGTCGTTGTCCTTCTCGAGTAACGTAACCAACAAGGTAAAAGTATAGCCTTCTTCCGTTCACTACGAAATTCCGAAATCAGCAATGACAAAGAAAATTTCGCGTTCGGATTTCCTGAAAATGAGAGAAAATGAATGCGATGAAAATAAGAGAATGATGTAGTACAAGAAGTTTTTTAAAACTGAAGCAATTGTAAAAAGATGGAGGTGTAATTTTTACTAAATTGCTGTTTCTTTCATTGCTTTGGAAAGTTAAAAGTTAACCGATTTGGGAGTCAAGTTTCATTGTAGCATTTTTGGATGAAATTGAATTATCTGGTAACTTTTCCATTTTTCAGTTCTAACCTATATTAAGTTATGATGGGAACCAAAACTACACTCAAAACTACTTTCCCTACAACAATCGATATTGGCAGATTTCTCAGCTTTTAGGTTTATTTTGTTTACTCGCCCATAATATTCATCTAATTTAGAATATGCATGAAGCAACGATGTAAAGAGTCATACCACGGAAGACCGCGAAGGTAGAAACGTAAGAACCTCCTTTGAATGGATTCAATTTAGCCAATGTAAACTTTTTGATATGGTGCCGATACAAAAATTGCATATTCAATAATAGATCTAACTAAGTTGCAAAAGAACAAACACTCTCGAACATTTTCTAACAAAACTTAAAGCATTGCAAGTTTTCACAACGATTGAGTCGATGTGATCGTCAAATGTGAATGATTGATTCAGCATTACTCCTAAATCAAGTGCTTTCGCTGATATATTTAAAGGTGTACTCAAGTATATTTAAAGGTGTATTATATCACACTTGTCAGGGTTAATAAAGACATTAGATTGGCAAATCTGTTAAGAGCCTGCTGCAATTTATTGAAATCGTTAAGGCTTCTCACAACTTTGTAATTTTTAGTGTAATCGACATAAACAAAACAGAGGGCTAATGCTGAATGGAACATAAAACATTCATAAATAAGCCAAACAGCAAAGGGCCAAGATGACTACCTTGTAGAACACTAGACGGGGTTTTAATTTCTAATGATAAGACACCGCAAAAAGATACGTTGGGTTCGATTCGTCACGTAAGAGTCAAAAACAAGTTAGGGAGTCGAAATGAAGGAAGCCTAGCTAAAAGTAAAGAGTCATCGAGCTCATTAAGGTATTTTGTCATGTCTGTATTGGCACAGCCAGTTTTGAGGCCAGCTTCGGCTGAGTTGGTTACTTGGTGAAAAAAATTTAAGCAAGTAAGTTACTTGTCGTTCAACGACCTTTCATGAAATCGTGCTGGAACGGTATCATGAGTCATTACGAGTCATTACGATATATGTATGAGTCATTTGATTTTAATGTGGGTGGAAATCCATCGGTGTAAGTCTTAGAAATAAAAAAACTACAAAATTTCTTCGGTTGCATTTATAAATTAAATGTTAACTCTTGCGTATGTCTGAGACATGTAAATGGAACTCCTTTATGACACATATCTCTCATTGCAGAAAAAAATTGTTAGACCGTCCCTGAGCGAGTCAAGTGAAACCATTTCCAGGCTTTGGTTTTGCAATTTCTCAAATAATTGTTGTTAGTAGAAATATAACAAAATATAACCAGCCTATGAGCCTGCCTCGTATATAACGTCGAAATAAAACTAGGTGGTTTTGGCAGCAAAATGAGTGATTGAGGCGAGGGATCTCATGGACCAGTAACTAAACTAATGCTACAAGGCTACGAAGTGTTCGATCTGGTTTGCGACGAAATGTATCTATGAAGTAAACTGTGGGTGCGAAAGTGGTCCCATACCAATTATATCGATCCTAAAAAGATCGATTACCACCACCTTAGTAACAGGGTATGTTCATGAAAAATCTAGATTCTTATCTTGTAGTCGTAGTGTTCAAAGGTGCGTATGGTAACAGTCAGTAATTGGCGAAGCAATTAGTCTCTGGTAAAGCAATGAGACCATACAAAATCATCCTCTAAATTGCAAATATCCTGTGCTATTCCACTTTAATTATTACTTGGGTACTAAAGAGTCTGCAGTTATTTGTGAGTGTTATTACAGTTTAGACGATATATCTACGTCATACAACGGTTAATTGTTCTATGAAGCCAGATCCTAGTAATTGTCGAGCCAGTTGTAATCTGAGATTATACTTCTCCGGCTAAGAGGAGCAGACCTTTACACTAAGTCATAAGTAAAACAGTTAGTACCTGAAAGAAGCATATAATCTGGCTTACTGATACATATGTAAGCCAAATTGGATTGACAACCGAAAAGCAATCTTTAACAAATTTAAGAGGTTTTTTTCACTTTAAATAATGTCTGTTAAAGTGGATACACCAGATTTTATCACGGGATCTATCATTTTTGCAAGACATATGTATATCTTAATCATTAAAATATAGAATAATTAAGCGCAGCAGTATTACGAGAATATATTTCATTGCACTGTTTCAGAAAGGTTTTATTTGGTTTTAAAATTTTAGGATAAATGCAACCGAACTTACTGCCAAGCACGAAAGGGCTACAGGATCTGTTCTCGTTTATGGTTAGTAGCGACTGTGCCCTAAAACATTATACGAAAACTACAAGTATCAGACGAAGCTATGCAGGTAAGTTTGCTTCGTAATAGTCGTGTTAATTCTCCACAGACTTTGAAGTTACTCTATTCGAAAATAGCATGTACTCGCTTGAACTGAAACATAAACGAACAAAACATGAAGCAGACTCGACTCGACTCTCAATTCGCCAGATATCCTGTCGAGGGAATATCACAAATACGACGAGAAAAAGTAAAACGCGGAAAATAGAAGAAAATAAGAATACAGTCGGATTCATATGCATACAAAACAATATAAATGTACATACGTGTATATGTTGATAGATGCAAGGTAAAACGAGCTGCCAGCAGAAAAGTAGACACATTCATATAAATATGGAAGTAAAGCTCCGTTACCGTCGCCATTCCCACCGCCAAAATTCTCTTAAGCAGCGGAACAATGGGCTAAATTGCATTTTTCGGATTTTCAGGTGAATTTACGACCTGCTCTTTATGTCTGCAACACATTCTCCAGCCTTTTGAGAGTACCGATCGTTTCCCGTATGTACACCTTGCTGACAACGTCTAGCTGCTTTCAGTTGCAAAATTAATTTAGTCGGAGATTTTTTTTCAATATCGCAATTCTCTAGGTAGTTAAACTGTGTGCAGTTGCATGTATTTATAATACAAGGAAAATATGCACAAAGAGCTCCTTGGGTGCCGGCATCGACGGTTGTGTGTGAACGAAACTTTTCTATTGATTTTAATTATGCATTAATTAAGAATAGTTCTGCATTCGCTCTTTGCGGAATCCGGGTACAGCTATGCATGAATCGCTATTCGAATACACATATGTATGAACAATGGTCAGAGAAAAGGTTTGTGGAACTTTACAGACACATTTGTAATAGTTTTGATCATAATTTATTTGCTCTGCTAGAGGTTTTAGGTCGCTTAGCATTTTCGGGTAAAAATGGTTTCAGTTAATGTTCATGCACTCAAATAAAATCTATTTCCATAATGGTCATTTCACGATAAATGAAGATGAAAAGGATCAAATCGTTGACTGCGGCCAAATTCCTGGATTGAAACTTTAGGTTTATGTACGAGATTCAATAATTTCAAAAAATTAGCTGTGACTTAGAAGATAATATATACGAGTGAGGGCACTTTTCGTGTTACAGTGAGCACGTAAGAACTACCGATAAAGTAAAGTTATCCCACTATACCCTTTTGTCAGGTATTGTGGTTGAAGTTGGTAGAGAGCTTCATCACAAATTTACAATCAATGAAAATACGAGTGTGGAGTGATTAGTTCCACAACTCATTTCATTCCCGATTTAAATCAGGTACCTATTCAGCCTTGGATGAGCTCAAAGTTTAGTGCGAACTCTCTCATCCAAACCTGGATTCGAGTCAGAGACCCCAAGCACAAAAAGCCAGTGCTCCACTCACCAGGCTGCTTAGGCTTCAAGAACTACCGTTACAGTGAATAAATATGTCCCTCTTCCATGTTACCTTTGAACGAGTTTACAACACTTGCGATTCGCAAGTAATACCCAAACAAGCGTAAACATTGTGTATTCCATCATCCAAAATATCCTACCGATTCCCGTTAATTGATTGTCATCAGCATAAATCCGATATGCAATAAGTCTCGCAATGATAATCTCGCGCACCCTTTGAAAACTTGCGAATGGTAAATTAAAGCATTGCCGCGGGCAATCTAACTAGTTTTATTTCAGATGTATTTTCGTTTCGAATCTCTGTTTCGGGCACGATAATTTCCTGACTCGTGGAAGCACCAGTTTTTTCAAAAGGTCCACTAATCAACACAACATCCCACTGATACCTGGAAGCAAATTGAACCGACGATTGAAACCCTTTCAACATAGCAATCGAAGAGAAAGTACACGGTGTTGAGTATTGTGGGGAGAAGGTACACGATTATTTTTTCAAAGAAAAAGCACCAAATTAGATTTGTTTGATTTTGATTCTTAGGGAAAAGGTGATTATCGAGTACTTGGAGCGCAATCTTTTAGGATTTTCGGAAACAAAATATGTAAATACGAAAATTTAAAACTATAACTTTAAGTTCTACCAGTTTAAAATTCTTTGATTCGGACCAAAAACTTCTACAAGGATTTGAAATAAGGCGAAAAAAGGTAATGCCAAGCTAAAAGTTAATTTTCAGAGAACTGTGATTCTGTTCAAAAGTGGTTGATGCGAAATGAAGAGAGTGTGCCAGGTAGAACAGCAGTGCAGAATATAATTGCTAAAAAAAAAAGTCTTAAAATGACAGGATAAGGAAATTTCCCCGCAAATCTTTGTTTGTTGATGCATAAGACGAGCTTATGAAGAGATGGTTCAAAAAATCAATCAAAACAGACTGTATATCCAATTTGTTTTGTTTTGAAAAAGTCAAGTGCTCTTGTAACTTCAACTACCCAAAAAAAAAATCAGTACGTGAACAAAAACTGCGCGCGGTGTTCTTCGTGTGGTCTGTGACTCGTTTTTTTTTATTATTTTTAATATTTCTTATATTTTATAATAATATAATACAATTACAAACCTATTGTACCCTCTTTTAAGATAAAAAAAAACTTGTGTCAGGAGTGAGGAGCCACAATATCAATCTATTTCTACTGTAGACACAGTTACACAGAGTCGAATCGTCTTGGTTGTTTTAAATAATATTTTAATGAGTGTTTCTTGGACAACAATGGAAGGTTTAAGAACTCCTTGTGTGGGATTACCCCAAGCAACTGTCGAAAATTGAAAAATTGACTGAATTAATGCAATATTTAAAGCTCTAATAGTTTTCAATATCAAGAAGGCTCAAAGTAAGAAGCATAAAGGTTTGAGCCCCCTTACTTTATTAACTATACTGTTCATTATACTTTATTATTTAGCTTCGCAAATTCTCACTCTCTATCCTCCACAAAAAGTACGGTATCATCAGCAAATGATATCAAGTGGCATTTTATATGCTCTGAGAATAAATTATTAACATAAATAATAAAAAGAATAGGCTCTAAAGAATAGGCCTCGCTTTTGTCGATGTTTATAGCTACATTTAATGGCATGATGGGACACATCACTAGTTGCCATGATGACACATCACTAGTTGCCATCACCATGTTGGCCAAGGACTGGCTCTACATACTGGATAACTAGATAGATCAGTTGCAATTTTTTGGTGGTGGATGATGATGTTCTTTGAAGTGATGAGAAAAACCGCTCCCAAAGCCATCTTTCGCTTTCACCATTTCTACATTTCGCCACTATCGGCCAGTTCGAGCCATCACCACTTTTTTCACAATGGCGATGGTTTCCGATGGCCCGTTATGGGCCATTATGCTGGAAGGTCATAAAAGCTTATAAAAATGTTCAATCATCGGTGGGAATAAATGGAAATGTGGTTCATAAGAAAGACACTTGGCGCCAAGAATGAGCAAAAAAGAAAATTTCTTCAATGTTTCTGTATTCTTCAAGACTCAGAGTGACGATAGCAATAGATTGACACTGACTGAGAGCTGTCATTCGACAACCAGTTTGTCAGTCGCTGATAAAGATCTCTATTCTAAAGTGGAACGGGTCGATTGACACTGACTGAGAGCTGTCATTCGTCAACCAGTTTGTCAGTCGCTGATAAAGATCTCTATTCCAAAGTGGAACGGGTCGATATGGCAGGCTGGGAGAACAATTCTAGTGTGGATTGTGTGGCACAATTGGGTTGGTTGAACCCAACAGATTTAGGAAATTCAACTGCAGCTCAAAAGTTTCTTCCGGCTGGGCAAATCGAAACAAGGGTTCTTCTGAATTTGACGGGGTAATAAGTCAAAGGCATTGAACTTTTTAATTTTCTTTTGACACATATCTGGTTGGTTAATTGCTCCGTGGATCACCTAGAATACTGAAAAGAGAATTCTGAGGTTTGGAGAGAATCAGTTAATTGTACGCAGCAGCGTGGGCGGATATTCATAATTATCAGCATTGTTTCGACATATTTGGTTTCGGAGAATATATGCTTAAGCAAAGTGACAGTTGTTATGATTGCAGGAAGGAAAACAACAAAGAACCAAACAGCGACGATTTAATTTTACAAAATACATATATATTTAGAATCTAACGAATTCTTTGTGTTGGATTGTGCACAGAAGTTCAAGCGGCATACCGCGAGGGTATCTTCGCTAGTTTTTTTTTTAAACGTAAATTGTTTCTTTTAAAGTTAGCTATTCCGTGAATATAGTGTCTTTGAGGAGTAAATAAATCCACTAAAGTTTATTTTTTTCTAAAGATTTTACTTCAATTTCGAATTTTACGGAAATCGTTTGGGAAATTGACTTTGGAGCCACAGGCTGTCATTTTTGAAGCGAAATTTTTGAAGCTGCTTCATTTCTATTCCGATTTAGAGATGAAAGTTGGACGACCGCAATTTATGGATACCAGGAGCGAAAACCGGTTTAAGCTTGCCATAATATAGTGATTCAGATATGCTTGTTTTACCACCATCGTCAGTTTTGCTATACTCAGCATTTCTTTAACTTTGCGGCGAAAGGACAAAAAGAGACAAAATTTGGCTTGGGATTTGTATGAATTTTCAAGGCTAGGTCGTCTTCGTTCATAGGAGCTTAGTGTCTAGCCCTCTGACCTGTTATCTTTATGTTTTAAGGGACTTCGTAAATTCAACATTAATCTTAAATTGTATTTTGGAATACCTAAAATCATAGTATAGCGTGTGTAGTAGATCCCGTCTGAAACGATGAAATGAACCAAGTTCCTGGCCGGCAAATTGCAGGACAAACACCGGAGGGTGGAAGTTGAGTGAGTTGCTGGATTATTCCTTATGTGCGGGAAATAGAGGCTTGGATAATTAATAAAAAAGTTGGTCACGGTTGTTTCCACGGAAATCTGAAGTGATTAGGCGACGTTGTATGCCAAAGGTTTAATGGAAGTCAAAAATTTCTTGATTTCAAGATTCGCTGTTGCTGAAGCAGAGTGACATTTCGGATGTGCGTGACAGTTCTCAAAACAAACAGCGCTTGTTTTGAGATCGCTTCGTTTTAAAATGAAACGTAATCGAATTGTACATTTTTATCGCGTCCGGACGGATTGATCGTGGTTTTCGTTATGGACTTGTAGCAAAAGTTCTGGTGAGATATATACAGTACGAAGTGTTTGTGCACCAGGAATATTGGTGCAAAAAAACTAAATTTTAATGGAACTTAGTGCAGATTAGACCTTTTTTTTTAGCTTTCTTGTGTGCACAACGGTCATGGTAAATTAGTTTTGAGTCAAATTTAAGTGCCTATCGATTTAAGAAACCAAATTGTGGATATTAATCGATTGGCTGTTGTGATTAATAGGTTACATTATCATTCGAAAACATCCATTTCAGACTGTTAAATTGATTTTTGTTGCCCAATTGTCATAGTTTATTGTGTATGGTACAGTGCTCCGAGCGATAGAATAATATATAACATAAATTCCACGATTTTCTGACTCCTGTTGTTCACAAATAGCATCTGATTAAGATTCAGTATAGAAATCTGTGCCTTTAACAAATCAGTTTTATAAATCGGTCGACTGGCATTATCTATCTTCTTGGCGTGAAATTTACGATGCAAAACTGCAAAACGCGGAAGTTCAGTACTATGAGGATAATTGGGCTTTTTACTTTTTTATCTGTTTATTTTTCAGAGAATGGTTTTAAATGTATTTTGAGCAGAGAGCATACATCTACACGGACAGTGGACATGATTAAGTGACGCGATAGTAATTGTGATAACGAGTAACTGCTTAAATTTAAAAGCGCTTCCAACCAATTTCTTTAACTCGATCTAACATAAAAATGATTGATTTCAATATGGGTGCTCAGTTATCACAAGCATTCGCCAAGTTTTATAATATTTGCATTTAGTTGAAAGCATTAATTAGCACCACTGGTTGAATCTATACATTATCTTTTAAGACATTTTATTGGCGAATAGCACACCCTAAAACGAGCTCTACAAGCTTACTCGTGCATATACCATTCAGAGTACACTTACATACTTGGACATAAATACGTTTTCGAGAACAATTGTCACCCGGAAGCGTATCAAATGAAAATTGAATTGGTGTCAAATTCATCGTTGCCGTACACAGCCACACATGTCTGCGTCAACGTCGAGCAACAAAGCTCCCTTTTAATTACCGTCCTTCAGCGTTCCGGGTGTCAAATAAGTGTTCGTGACCGGATCCCAAACACAGGGATCGAAATAACAATAAGAATTTCGGTGTACTCGGCAGCAGATTAGATTCCTATTTTTGACATGTACAAGTGGCACTCGGAACTATCTCAAGCACTTTAAATAGCTCTATCTCGTACACTTCATTCTATTGTGCCATAATGTTCCAAAAGTGAATCAGCGGTACTTTTGCTAGGAAACCCGAAATGGGATTTGAACATGAGAGGTTAGGCCTGTTGAAATTTGCAATTGGAATGTAGAATTCTCTTTGGTTTTTAGTTTTTCTTTAAGGTAACGTGACGTATCCTGCTTGTGTTTTAAACTAGGATTTCACTCTGAGGAACCCCTTAGCAAAATATTACGATGCAAACTACAAAAGCGTGAGAAATTACGCTTCTACTTAGGTCATTTAAATGAAGGTAAGATGCTCAGGAGCTGAGCTAAGTATTTATGCTCAGCCTAAAGTTTAAGTGCGCTAACGGCACTCCTACTAGTACTGTGACTTCATTTAGGGAACAAGCTAGTAGAGGTTGAATAGAGTTCTCTGACTGCCAGATGATTTTTTGGCGAACAATTCCCGCTGCATACATGGCAGTCATCATTTTTCGTTATCCGCTATGGGTACAATAATGTTTCTCTGCGAGGAAATATCTCCGTCAAATTCACCTTTGCATATGTTAATGTTTCCCCCGTGCGATAGTATGTGGACCGAGTTTTATGGATATGGTAAGGCATTAAGCGAAGAACAAGTGCTTCTACGTTCGACGTCTTCGTTTGCGTCTACGTGCCACTTCGGCCTTTCCTCTTGATGCTTCTCATTAAATTGGCATTATGCGGGAGAGTGCTTTCACTTTATCTTCTTACATTAGCATATTATATGGTTTATTACCGACAGTCACAAGATAATAGTGTACCGGGGAAGGCAAAATTGTAGGTTTTGATAAAAGGTGGCGGCTTTTGCTGAAACGTAACGATTTGCTTCTGCACCATCGTACTTTCTATGCACATGTCACGACTAGAGAAGCATCGCTATGTACGACTAATAAATTGATTTAAAACTAACATTACATTACGGTTTTCATTAGAGATGATGCGGTTCGGAACTGTAAATGAACCGCCGTTCGAGTGGAACAGTTATTATTTTCCTGGGAAAATACTTGATCCATTTCTCAATGATGGTGTGGTATGATTCAAAAGCAACCAACAGTTAAAGAAATGCAGGCAGGCACTACGTGAATCTATACATCTAATTTATTTATTTATTTATTGAAAATCCATTTTAATAGGTTAATGCTCAATTAAAAAAAATATAAATAGTTAAAACAACTAGAAAGATGCTTAGGAAAACTAATCACGCAAGAAATTGAAAATATACATATTTAAAACCTCACCGAATCCAAGGAATACATAAAAAATAATGTACAAGAAAGTAATGAAGCATGACAAACAGTTTTTTTTATTGAATCTTTCCCTTTAGATTCAAATTGAAATAACGTTGGTGGAAAAGGACAAAGCTGAAAGTCTTTGTATTTACTGGAGATGCACGAAAACTGCTAGTTAAACTTAACCTCTGGTCAAAAAGCACACCAAAGTCCTAAAAATTGCCAATAGTTATAATAGAAGATCCGTATAGATAATACGAATATATAAAAGGTGGCATTTTATACGTGAAAGACAGATGATACTTGGATTTATTTAGAGCAATTGAATTTTCATAGCACCAGTCGCGCTGAGTACAAAAGTCATTTTTAAGTTGGGAGCAGTCGTGAATGTTTTCAATTACTCTGAAGACCTTGAAGCTATCAGCAAACAATTGGCAGTGATGACGAGTAAAAGAAGGGAAATCATTGATTAAAACTAGGAATGATAATAAACCAAGAATCATGCCCGGAGGAACTTCAAAAAATGAATAGATAGGAATAGAGGTGATAGAATGCACAATAACAGTACAGGTACGATCAGTAACTTAAGACGAAAACCAAAGCAAAAGAAGATCACATGCTTCGTAACGTCCAAACTTTGCAAGAAAAATTCTGTGATTGACAAAATTAGAAGCTTTTGAAAAGCAGAAGCAATTGAGTAAGTAAAGGACATAAGGTTAGAGGTGGCTGATCTACCTTTGATGAATCTATGCTACTCAGGCACTGAATAAGGATGGATAAGAGAAAGCAGCCTGTTGTGAACAACCCGTTCAAGAACTTCACCAAAGTAAGGGAAGAGGAAAATAGGAGGATAGTTGGAAATGCAGATTGAGTCGTCAGATTTGTGGATGGATATTATAAACTAAATCAGCTTCTTTTCTGGCTCTTTCCAAACCAGCTAGAAATATGATTATATTTTATTCATTCACAAGTTTGACGACTCAAGCTGCATTTCCTCCCTTGTTTTGGTAAAGCTCTCATACAATAGACGAAAGAGCACATAGGGACGATGAGAGTGACTTGGCCAACAGGTTCGGGATGCAGTAAGGACCACAAGTGATGTTGATAGCAAGACATTCGAGGAAGAATTCAATTTCTGGAGAGAGGAAATGAAAAAAAAAACATAGAGAACTTCACAAGATGAGGTTAGGTTGCGCAGGGATAAGAAGGAAGTAAAGTATTTTGCAAATAGGACGCCATTTTTGTGTGAATCAGAAGCAGGGTACTATCATGCTAGATGGAATCGGAAAAACGATGGGAATTTTCAAGAAGGGTTTTGATTGATTAGAGCGGATTAACGACTTGGTGCTTGTAAAGTAATCGTAGATAGCCAGATTGACAAACTCTTTGGCACCAAAATGTAGGCTCAGAAATTCGAGGAATCATGAGTGCCAGTTATTCTAAATCCAGCTCGAGGTGTATCTGTAGCATTGAAAGAAGGTAGACGCAACATTACGTCGGAGGCAAGGAGCATCATTGAGCTTGCGAAGATGGCTGGAAAGGGTTAACCGGGAGATTATGTTGGAGAGGATGTTGAGATAGGTGATGACAAGTTCATTAATAGTGAGGCTGCTAGAAACGGAAAAATAGTTAGCCCAGTTCATTTCAATCCTCAAACCAGCGAAATCTACTTTTTGGTAGCTAAAGCGTACAAGCTTGAGAAGAAGCTCTACTGATAGAAAGATCAACATAAAGTGCGACTGAAAAAGAAGAGTCGCGCAAGTCAGATTGGACATAGGGAGTGGAATCAGTGTGAACATTGATGAAACGAGAGTGAATATTAGATAGTATTTTTTAGTTTGATTTGGGACCAGAGCTTTGCTGAGAAAGAGAGCACAACAAGAAAAAGGAGAATGTACGCAAGAAAGTATTGTTGGATGATATTAACAAAGTAATGTTATGATTCCATACTTCGTTCGGTAAAATGTTGTTAAGGTAGCTGGGAAGTTCATAGAAAAATTTGCCATAACCTGCAGCTGAAGAATCACAACGAACATATATTGAGGAAACAATGAGAATTTTGGAGGGACCAAAACTTACGCGAACAACAATACTTTAAATAGAGAGAGAATTGGACTAGCCCCAACAAAGTGCTGATTGAAGAGACAAGCAAACAGTAACTAACACCCCACCACCATCACTTTTCGCTAATGTAGCTTGATCACGATCATGGCGGAAGACTATTTGAAAAGGAAGAAACTCGTTATAATAAATATCCCCTGTCAACCATGTTTCAATTAAGTATCTTATGCTTAATTGATAGAGAAAGAAAGAGTAGAAATTTAGTGTGCTTAGCTTAGTCCTCTGTCCATTAACGTTTTGACGGTATACATAGATTTGGGTGAATTTAATAACTTTGGACATTCTGCGATGTGTTAGAGCGACTGATCGTACGGCGTTTCGGAATAAAATCCTTTACAAAGGTGCCCGAAAATCATGCAGGAGAGTTTTGTTGCATCCAGGATGAATAGTAATCCGGAATGAGGTAATGGTTTGATTCTCCAGGCTATCCTTCGTGAGTTTTTTGCGTGTAAAGAGAGAGGGAGTATGCTCCAGTCTAGACGTAACATTCAATGCAATGTCCCCCACTGGTTTAAGTAATTCTCTTCTATGACAATTTTTCTTACACAAAAAGAAACCTCGCCAAGCTTCGAAATAATCCTGAGTATAAGTGGTGACATGCTGTAAGTTAAGCGTAACATTAAAACTGCAGTTCAGGTCTTATTACCGTTATTGATGGAAGCGAGGGTGAAGCATTAAGTGCAAATGAAAACATTGTAGGTGTAGCAGCTGAACTGCAGGCTGCAAAGAGCCTGGATCTGAGTTAGGATAAGTGGTGTTTTCATGCTGAAAGTTGATATGATTTGGCTGCAGGCATGATTTGGCCGTCGATGACGATACACGATGCACTAAGATGCATTCTTCTTTTTAGAGCTTTTGTGGTGTATGTTAGTAATAGAATGAAACACTGTAAAGATAATGATTATCTTTTTTCTGCTATGACGACCTGTGGCCGTAAATTGTGAGTATTCTCGTTTATGGCAGAATAATCGGTCAATATTTATACTTCGTTCTTTTGCCACTTTACTTATGAGCCTTCTAACATACTATCCCTAGCAAAATAGCTGAAAATATTAGGCGTCACAATGTCTGAAGAAATCTGAATACTGAATTTCAATTCAACGAATTTATCTAGATACTCAATTTTGCCTAGCATTCCTAAAGATATGTAGTTGATATTTGTGCTATAAGTTAGATATTTGTGTTATGCTTATAAGCATACACTAACGCATAATAAATAATTTTTTGATTATTGAAAGTCGGGCAGAGCTTTCTTTTAAATTGTTTACTAGCAAAAACAGAATAATATCCAAAAATGGCTCATATTCTTCTCTTCTTTGGATCTCCAACCCTATAGTTTGTTTGTAATCCCTCATTTGCCTTTTCATGTATTTTCGCTTTATCACAAACATGCAAACAACACACATACTGCTCGAACCAAAGCACTTATCTCCGAGAATTCAATCAGAATACGAATTCAAATACATCTTCTTCCAAATCACTATAAATTCTATCAAGCTATTGCAGTGTTTCTTTTTTAGTCAGCTTCAGTACTTCAGCTCGATGCCTCTTCAAGAGGTTTATTTATTTCTAATTATGGTGTTTTGGTAAACACTAAGTCCTCTTTGCTTGTGTCACGTGCAAAATGTAATCAAAAGATGCTTTGGTATGCGATTATCCTACGTGATGAATCCGAAGGATGGCACTCGACGAAGTGAAGGATCTCTCTGTACTCCTTGTTCGTTGCTGCTAAAAAGAAATAACACTCGTTCGTTCAGTCCCGTTTCCATCTAGGACTATATAATAGCAGTGAGTTTCAACACGACTGTATGTTGCTGATATTCAAATAGGAGATTAGATTAGGTTAGATTAGATAGAAGAATCTTAGTATGTTTTTGCAGGAAGTGTTAGAATAACTGAAGTTTCTTGATATTATTTTTTGATTTATTTTTGTGGTGTTTCTCTTTGGTAGGTTTTCTAGACAGTTAGAAGAATGGTTTAGTACGACAGTTGCTGTCTTTCCATTTTTCAAAATATTCGGTCGTTATACGGGATCTTTCTTTCAGTTTCTATTGAGCACTAATTAAAATTTAGTGTTAAAATGCGGGCATATTATTAAAAATAATGCCCGTAGATTTATATTTTTTATCAACAAGTTAGTAAACAGAAATTAAAAACATATTATTGAAAACTCGAGCCTTGAATCTATTATATGACTTCTGAATTACTTGGAATGGAAACTGTAATTACGTTTCATTTCAACATTCCAAAGGCGCATACTCTATCGCAGCATCGACAGGCACAAAAAATAAGTCGAGTAAAGTAAATTGGAAACCAATGCAAAGTCGAAACGATAAGATTCAAAGCAGAAAAATGTCGCCCCCTCAAAATAAACATTGGATCAAATTAAACGATGCCATTTAAAAAAGAGTATTTCCGTTTACAGTCACCGTCGACGTACGTATACCTCCGAATTTCAAAGAGGAAACGAAATTTACTCTATTTTTTTCCAAATCCAAATCAATGTCCCTTTTTCCATCTTCCCATTACGTCATCCATCTAGTCATTCCTACTGTCAGTCACCGACGACATCGGACTTGTTGGTAACTGCTGCTACTAGAAGAAGTCGGATGAGAGCAAAAGCAAACATTTTTTTCTAGTTTCGAAAAGAATCAGAAGCCACTTCAGTATACTTGGTCGTGTACGATTGTAAGAGTGTTCTCCTGATGAAATCGCTCTTGGATTCCTTAAACACTTATCCCTTGATTTAAATCAAAATTCAATACGAAAGTTAAATATCACATGCACACAGTTGGGAAAATTAAATTAGAAAATCGATAGAGCGAATTGAAAGGAGCCTCTGAAAAGGGATGAAGAATATAGCATTTTAGCTTTAGTTAGTTCCGATTCGAAGTCTCGGGTTTGGAATATATCGAAAAATCATGTATTTTCTTTGGCTTTTTGTTTCTGCTTTTAATGTGGAAATATGATTCATTATTTTTCTTTTGGTAAGGTAGATAGATTCGAATTTAATAAAAGAAAGATGGAAATCGGGGTTATAAATTTATCATTAAATTTGAATTCAAATGGAAGAAAATTTGGTTCAATAGCACTGGACATTGCAAAAATTTAAACGAGACTTAAAATCATGCCTGGATTTCATTTAATTCTCAAGCTAGTGTTTTGATATGGTTAGAATAATTGCAAAGTAGGATTTCTTGAGATACACTAGAACGAGAGTTCTCAACAAATGGCAGGATTTTTTATATCAACAATAGAATTTTTGTGTGTGCAATATCATACTGGATTACATATAAATTCAACTCAGTGGTTCTAATTTACATATATTGCCTCATTGAGTTGCATATTTTGCATGAAAATTTCGTTAATATTTTTATCTTTAGTTCGCGTATATCCTGTTTTGTTTTAGGTAAAATCATGACTTTGTGTGCTTGGCTACTATATTACTAGCGGGTCTTCGATTAAAAAGAGATACTTGCATTTCTAACCTGATACTTGTACTTTGTACGAGGCTGGGTCATTAAGCTTGTAGAATAGGGTGTAAGAAGTGTAACTAATAATGCAAATTTATTTTTCCCTTTAAATATATTTCCTCCTTCCTTTTCAATATATTTCTAGGATCTATAATTGAGTTTATGTATACCCTCTAAAGAAATGTTTTATCTTTGTTGGAAAAGTAGTCTGAAACTGCATCCTTCACGTCTTTATTGTTTGAAAATGGTTCTTTTTCAATTTTGGGAAAGCGTAACAATCACTGGGAGCTAGGTCAGGGCTGTAGGGTAAATGATCTTAAATATCGGAGCTCACCTCATATAGGGCAGCCAACGCAAAATAACTCTTGTAAACAGGCGCGTTGTGGTGCAGAAGCAGAACACTTTTGGTTTATGTTTATCTTCTGTTTTCTTTCAATGCCTCTTTCAACCGCTCTAGAGCTTTTTAAGTCTTTATTTTTAAATTCGATCAATAGGATCCCTTCTGAGTCCCAAAAACGGTCACCTTGACATCTTAAACTTCTTGAGTGGTGTTGTGCCTTTTTTGTGCCACTGCAGAGAGTCTTGTTTGGATTCAGACTCATAATGATGAATCCAAGCCAGGTTTTCAGTAAAGATTCGACTCCATACTCCATCATTGCTTTCACTCCAGAGTTCCTAAAACACGCGTTTATTATAAAGGTCAAAGCCATTAAATTATGTCAATTATACTTTTACTTGATTACACGAAGAGCATCAAAATATTTTATTAGGTCAGTTTTCCTTTGAACTATCAATCATTCCAATCAAATTTAAAAATAAAGACCGAATAACAGATTTTCCCTTCAAGTGCCACCCCCCAAATGTTCGTATAATTTCTATTAAAAAACGAAATTATTCCCTTCGCAACGCCTCTTAGTTGAACGTTTTTCCTTGCAATGAGGGTGGAACATGCACTTAGCCATGACATTTGATGGGGATGATATTAGATTGTCAGAACCTTTTAGGACAGACACGAGTCATTCGCTGTGATTTGCTACTTGTCGACAATCGATGTGGATGGTAAGAGATTCTAATGTCTGCAAATGTTTTTGCCTTTCAATCATAATGTTCAGGATGGATGCGAAAGCCAATTTTGCCGACTGTGGGTTACGCCCGATGCATCAATAAAATGCAATAGTAAAAAAGTTGCTGTACCGAAGAATTGACGTAGTTTGATCTAATCGAGTACGAGTTGACTGTGTCGAGAGCTCGGGCAGGGCATCCTAGCCCGCGTGATTGCAAAAGTAAACACGGGTTTCCAGATTATTTGCCGCGGGGAATGCTATTAAGTTTGTTTTTGTTGGTAGGTAAGTTACCAACCCAGTGTTTTTTGGATGCTGGGTGTATACAGTTGCTGTCCATCGACTGTTGGTTTCCTCGGACTGGTGTTTGAGAGATTTTTTTATGTCAAATGCATAGCAAATAAAACATCTGTATAATTCAGGACTTGTCAGGATTGCCGTTTTCCATTAGATGGAAGCGACATGCTCCCTTTGTTGATTTGTTTTATCAAAGAGTATTGTATTTCCTGATGAAGGGGATAGAATAGAATTTTATATTACGGAGAACTTCGATGAAATTTAATATCTTATTTGCTTTTTTGTGTAGGATTGATTAAGATGTCTGTACAACGAGAGCAGAATATCAGAAAACGGCTAAGGAATGTTTTGAGGGCATTTGAATTCTGCTATTTTGTTGGTCCGCTCCCAGTATTTTTACATGCTGTTGAATTTTTAATGAATGAAATAAAACGCATGCAGTATGCATTACGAGCTTATATTCCACATGAATATGTTAATTGACGCTAGAGGTACATGTCAATACAAAATAAAAACTAATAGTTCAAAAAATGTTTGTCCATAAATTACAGAAACCAATAAATTAATGAATTCAATTCTCCGACTACTTCAAACCGAATATTACGTTGCTTTATCAGAAAGTTTGCCGTTTTCAACGAGGCAAAATTTCGCAGACACAAAGCTTTCACATTTGTTATCTTTCCAGACCACTTTTCAGACACACACGCTACTGGTGGATACAGGCTGACATGGGCATACAGTCACTTTGCGTTTTCTGAAATTGATAAAGTTCTGATAATCTCTACCTTCGCCAGATTGGACAGGTTTAATCCATAAAAGCCCTCGATGATGCGAAGAGTTTCATAGAATTTCCTTCTACTCACTAAACACAGTTTTTTTTTTTTTTGGACCAAACATCCCCTCACTGTCGGTCGGTCGATAAGTGCACTTGACTGTTGTCGTTTGCATGAAAAATGATGCAAATAGCAAAAAAGAAAAAAAACCAGGAGGGTGTGTTCCTAAATTTTGTTTTTTGTTGTATAGTATATGAAGGGGTTGCTGATATATTGAAGTTAATTACCAAACGCAGTATGACTAAAATTATATCAGTACGTTGAATTGCGCTAGAATAGTGAGAAACTTTGGTAAAATATTATTACTTAAAAGTTTACTAGCAACAAATTGAGTTCTAGTGCTTTAGGATAGCTTGAAATTGTTGTATGTTTCTATAGAAAATAACGTAAATGCTAATACGAAAAAGCCAGCTCTGAGTTAGTCTTTCTACGTATGCAATCGAAGAAGTCTCATGATGAAAAACGGTGATTTAAATACTAAATTGTTATGCCCTTATTGAACAACTTTGCAGTATGGAATTCATTTTCCATTTGTCCGTATCGCCTTTATAAAGTATTTTTAAAAATCTTCTCTTATGTCTTGTTTTTTATTTATATGGAAGTATTGCCGGTATCATAAATGAATTATTTTTCTCTCCAAATTCTGAGGAACATCACAAATAAAAAAATGACCCCTTGGGACTCTTCTAAATTGAATAGCTTGCTGATGCACATGACTAAAACCCTGCTTTTTATTGAAGCTTTTTGTTAGGCAATGAGAATAGATAAACTTACAGAAGAACAGATTGGCTTCGCAGAGACTTGGTAACAGATTAATTCTTCCATTTTCAAAGATTTTGCATTGAAATTTAAATGAAAAATCTAAAAACAATACATCGATTTAGGAAGTCACATATAGCAGCTTAGGCATTGAAACAATTGATGAAAATCTCCTAAACTAGTATGGCAATAGGCTCCGAACTTTGATTAATTCTCCAGGTTAGGTAGGTCGATGCATTTCGAGAAAGGTTGACAGACGAAAACTGATCAATGATCAATAAAAAATACATCTGAATTTGCCACATGTGTTAGAGAAAGTGAAGACAGTATGTGTTCAACTATCTAGACTAGATGATTCTCAGCACCAGATTGTTCAAAATCTCCTGGAGATACATACTACCATCACTTTTCACTACAACCAATGGCACAACAACTAGTACCTAATCCGAACTAGACTATTTCCAGGCATCTTAGATTTTAGTTGCTGTAATTTAATTCGATATCTCCGTGATTTTTTGACATCCCAGTGACCACATTGGCATACGCGGCTGTATCGAAGAAAGCTTGTTTAAAGATTGCTTCGGACGGATTGCTCTTCATCTTCTGACAAAACCGTAGGAACCTGTGCACATTCGTTGCGTCCTAAGAGAGAGTGGTCTCTGAGAACGGCTACTACACGTCAAAGAGGACTAAAGATTAAAGTTAGCAGCACTCTAGTTCGGCCTTTGTCCATGTACACCCAGGAATGTCTTTCGATTGCACAGGATGATTTTCGTCCCTAGGACTTATTAGCGTCCTTATGGTATTTCTGCCGACAAATGGCTAGTTTGATAAATGACATCAGTGTAAAATGTCTTGTCATCTCCCGAAGAGATACATGGCATTGAGGAACAATTCTGAACTATGTACAAAACCTAGTTAATGTTAATTTATACCCACTTGGTTATCTGAGAAAATTCAGATATATTTTCTTTGAATATTTTAGCCTAAAAAACATGCACCAGCTCTACCTGATGAGCTCAAAGCTCATTGCATTGTCTCTCGTCTGAGCCTGGGTTCGAATCAGGGACTCCACACATAAGGAACCAGTGCTCTACCCACTAGGCTACTCAAGCTTAACAAGATTAGCTTGCTGTAGGGTTATTAGATTGCTTAGCAAAGCATCTTAGCAGGGGGTGGTTCAGAGAGCCCGTTCACCAAAAGTGCCCCAAACTTATTCCCTAACATCCCAGTAGCTTTTAGGTGCTTTCCAGGTCAGGCCCAAGTATTTGATCCTACGATTCAGATCAATGGAGACTACGTTTCATTTCGGTATTTTTACTTTCTTGCAAATAGAACTAGCGCTATTTTACTGAATTTCACATCGGAGCCACATTTTTGAATCAAATGTGAAAGCATATCAAAAGAGTGATAAAATTTCTGATTGAGAGTATTATAAGCCTTCCACAACATGGGAAGGAAACACCACCTTGAGACGTGCCCATGCTGACTTCTCATGGCAAATGAGCATCCTCCAGTGAAGTTGACTCAAAGCTTCGTGCGCAGTCCTTCGGCCGCAACCAGTGACCCTGCGCACTACAAACCGGTATTCTAGTCACTAGACTACACGTGCTTCAATTTCCAATTTATGTTAAGCGCGTTTTTTTGCGTCTTTAGCGAATTTAGGTTGTGTTATTGTTGGCCAGGATGTGCTATTGTTTCCAATGCAACTCTTCTAATCTTGACTTGATACAACTGCCAAAAGGTAGAGATTTCAATAACTAATCTTTTTACTTTACGATTTAATGTGCACTGATTTTGTAGCCTTGACAGTTTACAATGACATTTTACCATCCATGTTGTTGTCAATGACATTTCACCAGCCATGATAAAATTGATTGCTGTGAACCAATCCATTCTCGATAAAATATATTGTTTTTTCATACTGTTTTCGAGAAAAAAAAACAGTTCCTACAAAGACGATAGTCTTGCAACAATTTCAACATGGTGAAGAGTTCTGGGACATATTGCAACAAATTGCTACTTAACAAACATGTACACTTTGCAAACAAATCCAAATCCTTTACACTTTTCTTCGTCCAAAGGGATGCCTGAGATGAGGACAGAAGTGGTTACATTCTACGTTTATTACGAAGCCTTAGGGTTAGAAGGTTAGATGGGAGTCCCAGGCTTGTGGCTGGAATCTATTCGTACTTTGGCTAGAGGGCTGTGTATTGGACAATATTTCAACTTACCTTGAGCCCGGGGGCTTTAAGCCTATTGTAGCTCCCAGGCATTGTAAATTCTATCAAGCGTAATGCAGTTCTTCGGGCTGTGCTGTGGCAGTAATTTACGACTGAGAAATTAACTGCATTCGCAGATGCGTTCCAGACTCGTTTATCACGTCGACGGCTACTCAATGGCTAAACATTACTTCCAGGCCAATGACGCGCGCACTGTTCGAAGCAGAGACGTGGCAGATGAGGTGCTTAGGATACGTATGAGAAAATGTTCGATGAAAACAAGCGTCCTTTCACACGGTTTCATGTCCGGTTCAATTAACTCTAATGTGTTCCGGGAAATTCATAGTGAATGCTTCCATTGCATAAACGCATAAATCCCGATGGCCGATGGCAGACTTCACAACAAGCATCTAAAAATCAATGCGGATAATTTATTCGGGAAGCGAGTTACAAATGTCGTTTTGTTGGGTTTACATACATATATATTTATGGTTACGTACATATTTATGCATATTAACCGCAAACAAAACAATCAACAAAAGAAAATTCGGTAGAAAAGCATGTGTGAATTTCATCGGATCCATCTAGAATAATTTAAACTTCCAACAGCCTGTAAGCTGAAGTGCTTTAGCCAACCGTCATGTTTCTGTCTATTCTAGCCGGGATTTGAACACAAGCTGCTACTCAAATAAATACAGTCCGTGTCATAGCTGTCGTTCTTAAACAGTGCGTCTACACTGAAACGCACGGCAAAACCTCTTTAGCATATGTTTTTGACAGAAAGGATTATATGTGCCTCTTATCCTAGGGATTTTAAATCAATTACTTGCTAGTTTAGAATATTTTTTCCTAGAATTTCCATCAAATTCGCATATGTACATATAGAAATTGTTCAAAACTGTGCGTTATGAAGGGAGAACATTGTAAACTAGGATAATCATGTAACCAGGATAATTGTATACCGAAAAACAAAAAGCTACACACACTAAAATAAGGATGGGAGAGAATTGACAACATATTGAGTGACTTCGGTGCTGACACTGCCCTTTCAATTGTCATGTTGGTTTCAGTGCAAGTTTCATTTTCGAAATCAACGTATATTGTTTTTTAGATCTGAGTTGTTTCACAGACCTGTATACCTAGCACACTTTATGTTTTGACTCATGACTCTCCTACAGATTCATAAAGTTTCCCGCACACACGAAAGTGTATAAAGCATCGCTTTTGGCTTGACTGAAATTTGCTACTCATACGAATTTAATGGTCCTTCGTCATGGGCAGCGTCAATCCAAGCTGTAGCAAAAGGAGTCACTTTGCCCTGTATTTAGGTGGAAAATGAAAAATTACTGGCGAAATGGAAGTTTATGGATGTGCGAACACATGCTGTGCGGTGTCTATCTACTGACATGGGTCCAAATTGGCTATGATTAGAAGTGTAGAATGGAAATTTGAAAGTTTCAATTGCAACTGATTCAGTTCGGGATTTAGGTCGATTCTGCTGCGTTATTCTTGTTGAAATGAATCTTACGTGGTTGCGAATATGTCTTGGAAACATGTCTAGAAAAAACGTATTTCATCTTTAGATAATTGAAAAAGGCAGAAGTCACGCCTAGAGATATGTAAGTATGATGATTTTGTAAGACCACAAAAAAGACAACAAAACCAGACGAGCAATTTATTTATAGGTATATATATATATATTTTTTTTTTTATTTGATTCTGCCGGCAATATGCCTTGACCTCAGTGTGTTGTGGTGGACCTCCGAGCCTGAAACTAAAAGAAAACGATATGTGAGTGTGGCACAAATTATCCAGCGTCTAATTTCACTCACACACCCACACACGAAAATATTAAGTGCTCTACTTGTGTGGCCGGCATTCTTTTTCGCTTGGCAATAAACGCGACGCGCTCACGAGAAACGAACTATTATATTCCTGTTTAAGGGAGAACACACGAAAACAGGGATATAATGCGCGAGGAGAGGAGTACCATCTCCGTATTTACGTCCTGGAAAAACTACCGCATGTACGTGTAACGCAGCGTCACACACATCGTCAAGGGAGAACGCACAAGACGATGAACATGGCCCGCAAGGAGAGGAGTACCATCTCCATACAAACGCACTCGGTAAAACTAATGCACCTACATAGCATATCGACATCATCAAGGGAGGACACACAAGATGACGGACGTGCAGCGAGGGGAGAGGAGCACCGTCTCCACACACATGAAAGGGGAGACCCACCAATCATGTGTTCACTCGATCGATGCATTAGCAAGGGAGGAGAACCGTCCCAAACAAATTACAATTATCGCGCTTAGTAACCGACGAGAACACTACCTCGAGAATTTTGAACTACTGTACATATGTAGCACATCGACATCATCAAGGGAGAACAACGCAAGATGATTAACGTAACGAGGGGAGAGGAGCACCATCTCCACACACATGAAAGGGGAGAACCACCAGACATGTACTCGCACGGTCGATCCACTACAGGGAGGAGATCCATCCCAAATAAAACAAAATTACCACGCGTAGGGAGGAGAACCGTCCCAGGTACACATTAACAAGTAAAGTTTTACGAATGCCGCGCCACGATCAAAAGGATAATTTCTATTTTTCACTGCCACCTTCCACAAAACAATAGTATTAAATATTACCAATATGTACGTTTATCTAATCTACGGTTACTTTCTGTTACAACATCCATACCACACTCAGTGAACTACTCACCAAAAATTCTTCTTTCGTCAACACTCTTTCAAAACTATTCTTACTATACTTTTAAATTCAGTCTTAGTACACCCGTTTTAAACCGCGGCACCACACAGAATGCTGAGGCTGTTATCAGCCGCAACATTTCGAGGATCTAGCAACGAGCTCAAGGCCATATGCTTATGCGGATTGACTCATACATACACACTCAAAGGAAATAAGACAAAGGATACAAGACAAACGACAGATACACGAATACACACCTTTTCTTTGCTTACATTCGGCCATCCTGCAACAAACTCGACTCGAGTTATGGGTCTGGATCCTCAGCATCACTTGATAGAACAACTCCATCTTTCCCGCTTTCGCTGTCAGTGTTCTCTGATATACCTCCGGGGATGCTCCATGGTTTGATTCTGTCCACCGCAATCACTCGCTCATAACCTCCTCTTCTCGTTGTTCGGTGACTCCCTTGCATGTCTTTAACGATGTATCTATCATTTGGTAACACTTTTTTGACGATAAACGGGCCGCTGTACGGTAGAACTAGCTTTCTACTAGTATTGGCCGCCAGTTCTGTCTTCTCGATCAACACCAGATCACCTTCTTTATAATTTCTTGGCTTCTTCCGTTTCTTATCGAACTGAATTTTTTTGTTTTTCTTGAGCTTGTTTAATATTTTCTCCAGCTAAGTTTCTTTCTGCCAACAGGTCATCGAGAATTCGGGACATCTGACTGACTTCATCACTCAATAACACATCCGTACCTCCTCTTGGTTTAAATCCAAGCATAAGTTCGCTGGGTGTTTTTCCTGTACTTTTACTCACCACATTGTTTATGGCAAATTGCACCTGCTTGACATTTTCATCCCATAATTCTTCTTCCAGAGTAGTGGTCATCGACGCAGACAAAATGGATTTATTTAGTCTTTTAATCTGCCCATTCGCACGGGGCGTAGCCACAGCATTTCTGATATGTTTGATCGCATTTTGATCGCAAAAATATTTGAAAGCTTTTGAGGTGAATGAGCTTCCCTGATCTGAAATTATCTCCTTCGGTATTCCATACACTGCGAATAAATCCCTGCAGAAATCAATAACGTATTTTGTGTGCGTGGTTTTGACTGCTCTTATGCACAGAAATTTGGTGAACGGATCGACTAACTCGATTATATAGACATTTCCCCTCTTACTTTTTGGGAATGGTCCCAAATGATCAATGTGCATGGTTCTCATAGGTTCAGGTACTTTTGGGATCAGATGCAAATATCCTTCCTTTTTTCCTGCCTTTCGTTTATTAAACAGACATTTAATACAGCATGCAATATACTTTCCAACGTATTGGCGCATCCGAGGAAACCAATAGTTCTCACACAAGCGATAGAGTGTTTTCTCGACCGAAAAATGACCTAAATCATCATGAGCAGCTTTAATAACTTGATTCCGCATGCCACGTAGGACTACCCATTGAATTCCTCTTGCTGTAATCCTGTATATTCTTCCTTCTCGTAATGCATAGTTCTTGTATACACTCCTCTCGTAATCAGTTTTAGGTGGTTTCATTAGCACTTTATGCATTTCTTGAATTTTATCATCTGTCAACTGTCCTGCCAGAACCCAATCAGCTTGTGATATTTGCATTACTATGTGCTCTGCTACTGGATTTCGACTTAAGGCGTCAACATGTTTCATTCGCGTCCCAAGCCTGTAAATAACTTCGAAAGAAAATTCTTGAATTTGTAGCCACCACCTAGCTATTCGTGGTATGAGTTCTTTCTTATTCTTCGTAGCTTTCAAAGCATTACAATCAGTGACAACGGTGCCAAATAAGTAGCTTCGAAATTTTTTTTTTGACGATTCCTCGACCGCAAGGGTTTCAAGTTCATATGAATGAAATTTGCTCTCGAGATCAGTGGTTTGCCTGCTGAAATACGCTACAGGGTGCAGTCGACTGTCTTGTTGATATTGCAATAGGATACCAGCTACGCCCAACGAGCTAGCGTCGGTGTGAACCTCGGTAATAGCATTTGGGTTGAATAGTGCTAATACGGGTCTGTCCATCAGGATACCCTTTAATTTTCGAAATGCATCGTCCTCTACTTCTGTCCATTTCCAGGCACAGTTTTTTCTAATCAACGAAGTTAATGGGCGAGCTATGATCCCATAATCCTTCATGAAATGCCGAAAGTCTCTTGCTAGTCCCAAAAATTATCGAATGTTCTGCATAGTTTTTGGTGTCTCAAAATTAGCCACAACCTCGGTTTTTTTCAGACCTGGGTTGTACCTTGCCATTGCTTATGGTATATCCCGAAAATGTACCTGATGTCATGAGAGAGTAACATTTTTTAAAAATTCAGTGTAAGTCCTTCTTTGCGAAAAAGCTCAATGAGGTTTCAAAGGCTTTCCAAAGCTCTAGGAATGGAGTCGGCATGCGAGAGAATGTCATTTAACTAGACGGAAGCAATCTACCCCACCGGTCTGAGTATTCTATTCATCAATCTTTGGAAAAGTCTGGGTGTATTAATCAGCCCGAAAGGCATGAGTTCGAATTCGAATTGACCAGCCGGTGTCACAAACGCAGTATATCGTTTTAATTCCTCCTCGTAGGAATTTGGTGGTAGCCTGAACGTCACTTGAGACAAGGGGAGAAAATACCCCCACATAATAATCAATCTAGTCATCGATTTGAGGAAAAGGATGATTGCCTTTGATAGTAACTGAATTTAATTTACTAAAATCGACACAAACTCAAGATTCTCCATTCTTCTTTTTCACTAATACTGTTGGAGAGGCGTAATCCTAATTGGAATCTCGGATGATATTTTTCATCAAAAGGTCGTTAACAATCTCATTCATAACATCTTCCTCGTGTCTTGCTATTCGATACGGGCGAAACTAAAACGGCTTGTCTTCTCGCAATTTTGTTTTCATTTGCACTGATTCTGCGCAACCGATTTCGTCAATATTTCATGAAATGTAGTCACGAAACTCTTGAAGAAAATCAACTAATTTTTGTCGTGCCTCGTCGTCGATATTTCCAACACCTTTGTGATTTGCATTAAAGTCTGGTACTTTTCAACCCTTCTTGACCAAAAATTACCTCGTTTCAATGCTAAAAAGATTTCCATTACTCATGCAATTTTCATTGTAAGGCCAACCTCGAGCCACAATTTCGTTGTTCGAAAGAATAATGTCCGCATAAAACAGATTTATTCTTGGAGCCGAAGTTTTCTTGTTCTTATCGATTGATAACATTACCCCCTTAACAAGATTTTAACGACGATGTAAAGACGTAAACTAGCCACAATGCAGCGATTCCGGAATAATCATCAGATTTTAGTCAAAAGGTGCTCTGATGATTAGATGGGCTAATACACAGATCCGCTGCCCGCAGGATTATTTTACTGATAGGGATTGTTTCATTACATGTCAATTATAGGTCCTGATCGCTATTTTATTCAAAAAATCTTCGCCGCTTTGAAAGTTCTTCTCAGAAGGACTTTGATCCTATGTTTACGATCCGAAACTACATCAGCATCTACCATTACAGTGACACGATCACCTTCAATTTATATTTTAGTGGATCCCCTACTACAAATTGATCCTTTACAATAACCACACAAAATTACTCTTTCTTCAGTACACAACCAATTTATAGAATACAAAGCACACGAAATATGTGCAAAAAAAAAAAAAACAACCATATAACAATGTATTTCCAATTATGCACAAACTAAATGCTCGGATGTCCAACCACGTCGCTGTAATTTTCCTTCTACATTCATTAGCTCTGTGTTTCTATCCCACTTCTGATATGTAAGACCACAAAAAAGACAACAAAACCAGACGAGCAATTTATTTATAGGTATATATATATATATTTTTTTTTTTATTTGATTCTGCCGGCAATATGCCTTGACCTCAGTGTGTTGTGGTGGACCTCCGAGCCTGAAACTAAAAGAAAACGATATGTGAGTGTGGCACAAATTATCCAGCGTCTAATTTCACTCACACACCCACACACGAAAATATTAAGTGCTCTACTTGTGTGGCCGGCATTCTTTTTCGCTTGGCAATAAACGCGACGCGCTCACGAGAAACGAACTATTATATTCCTGTTTAAGGGAGAACACACGAAAACAGGGATATAATGCGCGAGGAGAGGAGTACCATCTCCGTATTTACGTCCTGGAAAAACTACCGCATGTACGTGTAACGCAGCGTCACACACATCGTCAAGGGAGAACGCACAAGACGATGAACATGGCCCGCAAGGAGAGGAGTACCATCTCCATACAAACGCACTCGGTAAAACTAATGCACCTACATAGCATATCGACATCATCAAGGGAGGACACACAAGATGACGGACGTGCAGCGAGGGGAGAGGAGCACCGTCTCCACACACATGAAAGGGGAGACCCACCAATCATGTGTTCACTCGATCGATGCATTAGCAAGGGAGGAGAACCGTCCCAAACAAATTACAATTATCGCGCTTAGTAACCGACGAGAACACTACCTCGAGAATTTTGAACTACTGTACATATGTAGCACATCGACATCATCAAGGGAGAACAACGCAAGATGATTAACGTAACGAGGGGAGAGGAGCACCATCTCCACACACATGAAAGGGGAGAACCACCAGACATGTACTCGCACGGTCGATCCACTACAGGGAGGAGATCCATCCCAAATAAAACAAAATTACCACGCGTAGGGAGGAGAACCGTCCCAGGTACACATTAACAAGTAAAGTTTTACGAATGCCGCGCCACGATCAAAAGGATAATTTCTATTTTTCACTGCCACCTTCCACAAAACAATAGTATTAAATATTACCAATATGTACGTTTATCTAATCTACGGTTACTTTCTGTTACAACATCCATACCACACTCAGTGAACTACTCACCAAAAATTCTTCTTTCGTCAACACTCTTTCAAAACTATTCTTACTATACTTTTAAATTCAGTCTTAGTACACCCGTTTTAAACCGCGGCACCACACAGAATGCTGAGGCTGTTATCAGCCGCAACATTTCGAGGATCTAGCAACGAGCTCAAGGCCATATGCTTATGCGGATTGACTCATACATACACACTCAAAGGAAATAAGACAAAGGATACAAGACAAACGACAGATACACGAATACACACCTTTTCTTTGCTTACAATTTGAAATAATTACAATATAATATTTGCAGCAGAAATTTGAACTTTACTTTGAAACAGGATCCAAGCTATGAGTTACGCCCAGTACATAGTGCACCGGCCGTTAGTGTGCTTGGTCTTTAATTCTTGCTTGATATGGTCAATAGAAAATGACTGCACAGCAAAATTGGCGTACATTCAGCTGTGCACATACTTGAGTTTGAATAATCAATATTTGATATCGACCATAGAAAAACCATTCTGAAAACTTTTCCGTACACCCGAACAAGTTGTAATTGATAAAAGTTGCTTGGATTCGAACATTTGCTTCACTTCATAGCAGGATTTAAAGTTTCAATCTTGATTGTGCAACGGATACGCAATCTGATTTGAATGGGAATAGGAGTTTTTGAGTAAAAAGAAGGTCAACTAGTTTGAATTACACCACAACAAAAAATATAATACAAATAAAAGCACCGTTACGGTGTCATATATCCTGTTATGCATCTCTGTTTTTTTCTTATGTAAGCTCCCTGAGTCCAACCCAAAAACTTTAATTTATAAAAGCTTTTGATCATTTTAAAATATTTTCCATTTAAAATCAAACATATTTTCCATAAAATCAATTCAAGACAATTCCAAAATCTATTTTGGTCATGGCCCACTGACCTCACTTTCTGAATTCGTTACATCTATCATAAAATGTATCCCAGCAGAATAACGTTTTTTTCTGCACCGAATGCTACATTTTACTACTTTCCGAAACCAGCAATCCGAAATGACGTAATTACAAATCAACTAAATGTATAAAAAGAACTGAGGAATGTCTCCTATCTACTTGTCATTATCGTCATGGCTCTGTCGATCCTGCAATTGGTTCAAGTCTCAATCCAGAATAACTTTATTAGATTTTTTCTATGGAAATTTAATTATCGAACCTTTTCCCACCGGCAGGACACGGACGAATGCTCCTTCCTCTCTTGTGAATTCATTTAAGGTTCCTGAGCTAAGGTTGCATGGAGAATTTATCATATAATATAGTAGACACGTATTTGTATACACATACATATAGGAAGGAAATCGTCCACAGGCCCAGCCAACAATACTATTTTTTCGCATCGTCGTCTTTTCGATCTGGCTCGTACATACTTGGCATTAAAATTCAGAACTTGGCTCCCAAATGTTATTATCCTTAAGGGGCAATTAAAATATTTTTTATGATTCCAACTAGGTTTTGTGAATTTTAATAGGTCGGCCGGTAGGTTGGTTGGCTGACTATGAAGTTTTTTTTTATTTTTTGGTTCCGTCCTGATAAAAATTAATGCGGGTTTGAGAATATATGTCGAATAGCTGAATATCTGCTAGGGAGTGATGCTAGATGCTATTAAGCTGTTTTCTCTCATGCTCTACCACTGAGTAATCCTAACCTGATTTGTATAAATTGAATTTTTTATTGAAATTAATGCTTAGTGTTTTTATTACGAAGCTAAGACGTGCATTCAAATACTGTTATTTTGGTTCAGAACGTGAACGGTTTTAGTAATGTCAAGTATCAAAAGTGATCTACATTAAATATAACCTGTGCAAATACATTTCAGTACATATATTGGTTTGCAAATATATGCTTATGCGACAACAGCAATTGTTTCATTTTTACTTCTCAAGTGAATAAACTGAATGAATAAGCCAACTAGCGACTTATTAAAAATAAAATGTGTCTTTTAAGTTTTAGGATGGCTTTAGCTTCATTGGTGCAAATCTAAAATTTAAGAATTCTTGTGGCCAGTTGCATTTTCTTACTCAAATTTAGAAAAGTGGTTGATCAATGAATCAAACTTCACTCAATTCAATCGCATCTAGTCTTCATTTGTACAAGTTAGAAATTAATTTCGAAACATTTTACCTTGACTTGGTGAATGGTGGAATGCAAAAGGAGAGTTATGTTTGGATAACAATTTTTATGATTTAAAAATCTGAGCGTTGCAATGATTGATCTTCCTTTCTGGCCGTTCTCAATAAAAATAAAATGACGCTATAATCCTCCGTCTACACAATGGGCCACATTATGGCCCACAGTGTGAAGGTGACATTAAAACTCCCGGGACACCGGTGCTAAGCCCGCAGCAACCACAATCCGCTGTGGTGGTGCCTGCTCAAAGCTGTTTCCACGACCAAACCCACCCGTCTTTTCAAAAACTCACCCAAGCCGCGTAGAGCCATTAAGAATGTATTTCAGGTGTGGACGAAGATCCATTGTCAGGGTACCTTGCTACAGGGGAATTACATTTTTCAAGTCACAAGCCAGATTAAAAGGCCCCAGTCTAAACAAAGGTTAAAAACATATAATACAAAAAAAAGCAAACACATTGAAATCAATGTAAAGTCTGATTTTGACTGAAAGCAGAGGAAATGCGTGAATTTCGCTTCATATTGAACATAATCGAAATTTTTATTTGAGCAATTTCTTCTCAGGATCGGATCGCTAGACCAGATCACTACACGGGATCATCTAATCTCGCTTTGTGTTTAGATTAACTTACTATGAGAAGCTCATTTTAATCCGATGATTATAATATGGGAAGGAAATATTTTCAGTGTCACGCGCAAAAAACTCAACATTTAAAGCATTTAAACGTAGTTGGCATATAAACATTTAAAATAAATTTAAAAATTTTTCGTAGCAATTCTTTTTGCAAAATAAGCAAAATCATTACCGTTTCATTTTGCAACCAAAAATTCAAACTCTGCGAAAAATCTAAAAAAAAATTGTGTTACGATGATGAGTTACTGTTCTTGTGAGACACAGCATTTTTAAAATTTCATCCTGATAGGGTGGCCACAGCATTTAATTTATAGATCATTTGTCTTTATATGTGAAAAACAAATTTTTTTTTTTTAGAAAACTCGATGGTTTTAAGGATCTTTTGTTCACGTGCCTGATAAACGTCTATTGCTGGTTAACATTTATATATCCTAGACATTTCGTAATTATCTGATCTTGGTGTCAGAAGTTACCATCAATCGAACTTTGAGAAAAATTCTTTGTTTACTTCAATGCACTAAGCAACTACATATTGTTGAAAAATTTCCAAGTCGCAGTCATAGCCAAGCCTTAGCTTTATTATAGCCCGTCCAGACTACGGATACTTATGTATCCGGATACATAAGTATTGTCCTCACTGCAGCGACATCTGCAGATACATTTGACCCTTGCCATGAAAATCAATGAAAAGTGTGGACGATACTTATGTATGCGGATACTTAAGTATCCGTAGTCTGGACGGGCTATTAGGTTTCATTCCGCATAGGGATGTCTTAAAATAGGAATACCTTAAAAAATTGAGATACCTCAAAATTCACTAAAATACTCATCACCGTGAAAGGATAAGTAGGTAGGAATATTAATTTTGGACCATAGTGTTTCTTATACAATTTTTCTTCGAAAATCAGTTCAAACTTACTTTTAGCAATTGTTTCTCAACCTTAATTCTAGTTTCTTCCGGCTACTAAGAAATATTATTTTACTTGGTTTGATCACTTCATATTCCAATCTTCCACTTGCGTAGCGTAATTACACTTCTGGTTTACGAAGAGAGTTGAACTGGCCCTTAATGACAGAAATGTGGCCGAAATAAAATCATGGATTCCCATTTAAACCAGGATTATACTCATTCCTCTCGATTACTTTTTGCTGTGTACGAAATAAAATATGATATGTGCAACTTTTTCTCGTCCTTGATTTCGTATAATCTCATATAATCTGTTGCGTGAGACGAACAATCCTAAAAGCTCGCCTGTGCTTTATTTGACTCTCTCTCTCTTTCTCATTTAATAATGCTATTACTGCTTAACCTCAGCGGCTTTGTGATCACTTCATAGAGTGATTCTCCTCAGTATACTTTGATTTATTTACTCCTAAAAACTTTTGTTTCCATTTTCCTCCTTGCCTTTTCTTACTGTCCGCTGGCCCTCTCAAAGTTAACCTGTTTTCAATTGCTCTCCTGATCCCACTTTTTCCGAAAACTCTGGCTTATTTTTTGTGTTATTCTATCCATTTGAACAAAAATTAGTATTTGCGTTTTTAAATTTATTGCTCATTAGAAGCTGTCTAGCATTCTCCCCATTCGCAAATCTTGCGAACGAAGCTTTGCTTTGAACTATCCCCTCTATCCATCCTGCCCTTGTATTCTGTGTGTTTTTGATAAAATATTTTATATACTTAGCTATGTCTTCGTTCTTCAGCTCCATAGCTATGTGAAAATCTAGTGCGCTTCTGCAAACTTCAATGAATTTTCTCACGTAGTCAAACGGGCTTAAGATCACAATTTCTAAGGTAATGTTACCACTACAGATTTTCCCAAAGCATTTGACTCGGTTAATCCTGAATTATTTCTGAAATATCGAAACAATTTGGAATCACTGAGTCCTTACTTTCATTGAATTCTAATTTTTTAATGTATCGCCCACACATTGTCTCTCATTGCGGCTTGGGTTTCTTCGTTTTTTTCCTTAATCCGGTATTCCCTAGAGTTCTATTCGCGGACCTCTTTTGTTTAATTTGGTCGTCATCGATCTTCTTGGTGCTTTTTTGCACCCTCTTGCCTACAATGTACATGCTGATGATCCAAAAATATTTGGGGAAAATTCAAATGTTAAATAGAAATGTTTCTAAGTATTTTGCCGTGTCCTTTTCACTAATCTCTAGTCTAATGCTTTTTTATATGTTTGTTTGGAAACACCATTTTCTCTGCGGAAAATTTTGATTATCTTGAGGAAATTGAAAATTGGTATTTAATGTTCGTGTTTAAGCGATGATCAAAAGAGCTGCAAAGAATTCTGGCTGGGCTATACGTTCCTGCAACAATTCATTTAGCTTTTTATGCTTGAATACAGTAGTCAAGTCTGGCGTCTTTGATTCGTATATCTTACGGATTTAATTGAATCACTTCAGCGAAGATACACTCACACTTTTTTCTCCAATATAACTTTCCTTATTTAGCTTATAGTAAATGTTTGTGACTCTTAAGCACCCGCCTCCTGAAGAAATGCAGAGTTTTTTTGTGAATTTTTCTTTTTCAAAATCAGTTTCAACTACTTCTCTTCTTCAGCTGTATCTTTGATAATTGAAACGGGAGGCAAATTAGATTATCTGATCATTTTCCCGATTCTACTTTGTGCCTTTTGTACATTCATCACTGCCTCCAATATTGTTCTCTTCCACATTCCATAGCCATCTTTACGGACGAATCGCAGGTCCACAGTAATTCAGAGTTTCAGCTTCTTTGTATTCAGAGACTTTAAATATCTTTAGGTCATGATGCTTGGTATTTCGTGATGCTTCTAGAGTAGAAATTTTGGCTACACAGAGAACCTGCAAGAGCACTAGTAATATAAAAGCCAAAAGGTGCATCCAAAAGGAACAGCTAGGCTTACATAAAGGCTATACACTTGTCCCCCAAATAATAGTAGAAAAATCGAATAAAGGCAGCAAGTTAACCTAAAATTCTGGTCTGCAGATTATATAAAAAGACAGGGTACTGTTTAATATCGATATCTTTCAAGAAAATAAAACATGTCTTGTTTTTAAAGGACGCAACGGCTTATCAATTTTGACTCCAATTATAACAACAAAAGTTGCCAAGGTAGCTGCCTGATCTGATCTCGCAGCTTAATTTTGTTTAGTTTTATTAGTTTGGTTAGGATATCAAACCTCTTGAAGTCGTGATAATTTTTACTGCGGCTAGACTATCAAAGGCCGCTTTGAAGCCGATTGAAATATGTGATGGCTTTAGGTTGTATTCCAAAAGATTTTCCATTAACTGTCGCAGACAGGATATGTGGTTTTTTGGCGGCTTGCTTGGAGTGAAGTCCCACAGGTGTAAACACTAAGCAACAACGTAATACTGTTATAATTGCAACACTCAGCGGTGCTTCCCTTCTTGTGTATGACACCAGGAATAGACTTGCCATGCTGGACATGGTAATCTGTTGACTCCATTCGCCAACAAATTTGGCTAGTATTCAATCAACTTCCAACGACTTGGTGTTTTGGAACTGCTAGATCAGATAAATAGTTTTATCGATGGCTGGTTATGGCATCTGTCGTCCGTCATCAATTAATCGGACCCCGCATTGATCGACTTCTAGGTTTTTAGCATCGAAGTTGCTGAGCCCATGGCAAGCCAAAAAACATTTTCCTTTCTTTATTTTTGCACGATGGTCAAGCTGTGTATCGCCATCCTACCTATTCATTTACTGGTAAATTTTCTGCACCTGGTAAGGCTGCTCTCTCTTTTTTCTAAAGTTGTGGATCCAGTTTTTCCTACCAGTCTTCTTATTTGGCTTGGTACAGTCACTTCCCCACTTTTCGAAGATTACTTTAAGCCTCTACGTGTTGTTACGTTTTTTGTGATTGTAGCGTAGTTTATGTTCATCCTTAAGCTCAGTAGATAGCTTGCAGTAATTAAAAAACCTGTGTTTGTGACCTTTTTTGCAACTATGGCTTCGGATGTTTGTGGGTGTGACAACGATAGACAGTTATATAAGCTTCAACTCCGGGCCTTTCCATTATTATTTATGACGGAATCAAGTTTCAATTCATCAGAAGCTATTTGAGATAAAATCCTGGGCAAGGTCTTTTTAGTTTTTTATTTGGCCAATCCTTGCATAGGTATCTCTTTCTTGCATTATCTAGCTCAAAACTGCTCTAGCAAAAAATAGAGATATCTAAATGAAGAATTCTTTCTCTTAATTGGCTGTCTTTGCCACCTGAACTCCGAAAAGATTTTGAAAATGTATCTCACTATAATCCGTTTCTAGACATAAACTTAAATTCTGATTTGATGAGTAAATTTTATTGAGTCAAGCTTTGCCTTACAAGACGGAGTAATGCATTATGGGGATTACTGTTAACATGAATTTCAAATATTTGCATTGAAAGAAGAAAAAAATGATGTACCTGCTAGGTGAAATCAGTTACAGTAAGGCAAATTAAACAATAAATAAGCAATACAATAATTCTTCTTTAATCCTTATTGTTGTTTTATCTCCCCTGACTTACGAGCTTTTCATTTTTCAAACAAGCATTTTTTGAAATTAATGACTGTCATACATTTATATATATTATATTTATTCTTAGGTTTCAGCAATTACTAAAGTAATTGCTCCATTTCATCGAAACAAATACAAAAATTTTCACATTAATTGCTTGAATTGCTCTCTATTCATTATCCAAAATTGGCTTGTTTTGCTTCTTAGTTAATTGAAACTTTGAAGCTTGTCTAGTCTTGTATTGCAAATTCTCCCACAGTAATTTTAATTGAAAAATGCGTGCCTGAACTAACATTATCTAATCAAATCTCTGCTAGTTTAAGTTGAAAATATTGGTGAAATTCGCACTAGGAAAAGTCTTGATGAATGATTCCTTTTCACTTACTTTCCCATTCTGCATTTTTGTTACTTTGATAATTATCAGATTCAGTTTTAATTTGCACTGTTTATTCAAAAAAGCTATGGTGTGTTTAGAAAAGATACCGGAGTTTCAAATGAAAACAATATGTCTATCGATTTTGAAGTTATATGTAAAGGTTATGGTTATTTGCTAGTGGCCCACTTTTTCATCCAACATAAAATAGATTATTTTTATGACAGGTGATAGGTAGTTAACATATGTTTAGTGTCTTTAAGATAACTCAGTAATGATAAACACAAAAACAATAGAAATATTCGAAGTGCAAAAATATACATATTTGTACTCACAATCAAATCGACATCGTCTTCAGGCAAACTTTCACATCCGGCACATTATTTTTCTAAAATATACGGAACTTAATAGCTTTTGTAAATCTGATTCTGTTTACTAAATCCTTTATGCTAATTATTATTTTTGTTTTGGTTTCACTCAAATGTCATACTACAACCACCTTATAATCAAATTCTATACACAACTTTTCACATTCACATGCTTGGAATTTGACAGGAAGACCACAGTGCGCATGTCTAAAATGTCCGAGAAACACACGGCTGGGCAAAACGCGTTGAAGGAACGACAAGTGAATACCAAAGATTTTATGTATTTAGATACATTTATCGCGGTTCACCAAACATTTTCACTAGGAAATAACAGGTCCAAGTTGGCTACCAATTAGACATATTCATCAAGAATACACAAGTTATCCGATAACCGAAAAGTGAAAGATTTGCAAAAGTTTCCCGAACGCGATTCACACACAAAAACAGCACACGGCCAGCAACTCGTATCGAGACTGGAGAGCGCATCAAACTGTGCGCTCAAAGGATTTTTCAACCTGGGGTGGTACAGTGAAGGAGATAAGGTATTTAATTGGGTGAGGTTTTGATAGCGTGCAATATCATTAGATCTAGTCTCTGAGGAAAAAAATCATCAGATTTTTCGACAGAATCAAAATTTGATTCCTGAAGGTGAAAATTAATTAGTGGAAAACAGTCATAAAATCCCAATCGAGTTGACTTTCAGCTAGCAATTTTTGCAAGCAGTTAGCATTTAAGCTAAAGTGATCATCTTGGATGGATACCTTCGTCGAACTTCTTCAAAATACAAAAATCTTCCGTGTAGCCCTGGCACCTATCTACGTCCCTGAACTCCCATCTGAATGTTGCGCACCCTCCATTCAAACAATACGCACAACGAAAATTTTTTGCCCAGAATTCATTCTCCGTCAACTGAACGTTCTCCCAGGCGAATTGTGCAGCCAGGACTACCGAAAGAAAAAGAGTGCAAAATTCACCCCTTGGTGGAAGAGCGAACATCTTTCCTGAACAACTTACAGTCCATGAATGACACTTTGTGAATCTTTTCTTGTTCATAGTGAAAGGACATTTGGTCCTTTCTATTGCAACAAAGCAAGCGATATTCCATGTGTACTAGTGGTGTCTCACCGGGTGTTCAGATAGTTGACGGGGATTCGTATGTTCAATCCGTTCCATACCGGACATATTTTTAGCTGCTATTTCAGGTGAAATCCTGGAATAGGAGTAATGAGAGGAGATGAGGTGATTTCAAAGAAAAAATTCAGAGGAAAATTGCTATGATTCCGATCTGTTCTGAATTGGCTCGTTTCGTAGGATTTGTGGAGAATGGAGCGTTGAGGCGACAATGAATTAGCGTTGAAAGAAGCTTAGTGTTCTTGGGGAAGGAGTTGAATTAATTCAAGTTTTTCGTCATGTGGCCTTACGTTGTCAATCAGCGAAACGTAATTGAGGTTTTATGTTAGCTATGGAGCGTAAGTAAATAGTTATTAATGGGTAAAAATCGTAAGAAAAAGTGAAATGAGGGAAATTGCGCTCGCCAAGTTTTTCAACGAATGCGCTTTGGCTGTGGTTGGAATACAATACAAATAAATATTTGGTCAGGACGTTGAGCTTAATAGTAATTTAGTCCTGCCCAGCATACTTGAATATGCAATATATGCATAGTTAAACAACTGGCATACTTGAATATTTCAGCCAAAGAGTTTAGCATAATTGCCCATTTTTGTTGGAAAACGCACGTAGATAAAGTAGCTGCTATTAAATGGGCTACCAAAGTTTTGATGTTGCATCTGTAATAAGAAAAAACTTTCGTTAGTGAGCCATGGATGGATTGAACTCAGATCATTAGTAATTCCAGTATTTAGGATCTGACTAGCTTCAGAGTTGAAATCAAAATAAATGGCGACATTTGGCGGACATCTAGAAATCTTCACAATGACTTCAAAGTTGCCATTGGTGATAATACCTGGTTAAAACTTAACATATCAATATTTAAAACGGTTCGATAGCTTAGTCAAACTTAAGAAAGACTTAAATTGCTAAATATAAAGATTTGGCAAGGCCAGAACAAAGGCGCTGAATTCTACCTGCCATTACACATTAAGAACGACCTAGTTACAAAGAGATGCCCTTTGCTGTGTTTTTTTCACAATGGAAAAAATAATCTGGATTATTAAGACGAGCACGAGAAGTTCCACCAAATTAAGTGCGTTTTTAGCACTCTTGGGCAGGGTAAGTTAAGGTAAGTTTAGCTCTTTATGACAGAGCTTTGGGTAAGTACATTGAAAACAACAACAATTGCTGCCACAGTGAAGTTACAGTGGGAGCGATTGTTTTTGTATTCAATGTACTTACCCAAAGCTCTGTCATAAGGAGCTTAGCTTACCTTAACTTACCCTGCCCAATAGTGCAATAACAAGCACCTATTAGATTAAAGTTTCGAAATGATTCCACACATGGCCCCAGCTAATTTAAAGTTTTCCGTTAGTTTTTTTAATTTAATTTATTTTGAATTAAATACGGTTAGTGAAAGTAACCTCGCTATCAAAGTCCTTTCTGTGCTATAGAATGAATCGTTAACCAGTCCGCAGAATCTCTTTTTTCTGCAGCTGAAAGAGAAATACGAGTACATACATATGTAGATGAAATTAATCGTCAAATAACTATATCAGAAACATCATTCAGGCACACACGCTTACTTTAACTTAGGATCAGTTTTTCAACCAATTGCGCACAAACTATTCAACCTGCTGATCGTTTGCAAAACGCTCCCTTCCAACCAAGTTTTTCCTTGAGAGGCCCAAACATATGGAAATCACAAGGTGGAAAAGTCAGGGCTGTTGGGAGGATGATCAAGTGTAGTCTAATGCATTTCATCAAATTTTTGGGTTGTTGGGGCTGCAATGTGGGGGTCTTGCATCATCGTGCAACAACAGGACGTTCCGGATGGGCTGGCGGCGCTTTTTTGTCCGATATGTAGCTCGAACCTGGTCAAAAAGCTCACAGTAGTAAGTAGTAGCAGTGTTTATTTTGCGATAATTGCGAAGAAAATCAACGAATTAAACTCCTTGAGAGTCCCAAAAACCGTTGACATCATCTTACCGACTGACATGTGAGTTTTGGTTTTTGATGGGCCTGGCTCCCTCTCTTTTCTCCACTCCATAGAGGCTTTTTTTGACTCGGCAGTGTAGTGATGAGCCCAAATTTCATCGCTTGTGACAATGCGCAGCAAAAAACACTGCGCTTGATTTTGATAATGAGGAAGAAGCATTTGACAAACTTCAACTACCGCATTTATGTTTTTTTTTGGGTATGCGGTTGTGGAACCCACTTCGTCGAGATTTTTTGGAATTCTTGGTGATCTCGGATGATGGTGTGTACATTTCCAATACTGTTTCCCTGACTGCTACAACAGTGGAGCGACGACCTCTTTCAATGAGTTCGCGAACATTTGCAACATTGCCAGGCATAATGCTGGAGCGAGGGCGTCTTTGGCGACTTACATTTCCTACCATTTCACGCCCTTATTTGAACTCCGGACACTAGGTTTTCACTCGTGGCCGTGAAAGTGTATTCTCTCCAAACTGTGTACGCACTCGGTTTTGAATTTTGGTTGGTTTAACGCCTTCGTTTTTTAAAAACTTTATTACAATGCGTTGCGCAACTGTAGGGTGAACCTCTCTTTCGCTCATTGCGAGGACAAGCAAACAAACCGGTCGGGCGGACGATTTGGCCTTGAGTCATCTAAACGGGGTCCCTCCCTACCTTTCCCGATGCTCCGCCTACTTTAGACACGCTTTCTAAGTCCTTAAAAGTAAAAGGCTCGTTTATATTTGAATGCCACTCGTAAAATATCAACACAAGATTTCCGTCCTACATAAAATATAAAGATCAAGATGGCCGATAGACAATATAAGAGAAGGCAACCAATTCTTGAAACACCTTGGTTGATTTATAAATGATTTAACCAGTTGGTTGGATTTTTTTTTTTTTTAAATTGACTTACGATATTTTCACAGTCCAGAAAATATCTGATACGTCTCAGTAAAACTCTGTCGAGTATTGGCAAAGTAAACATGGCCAGCTGGATTGGGCTGTAGTTTTTAGACAAAATGGAGATCTTACCTATGATTGCTTCTGGGCAAGCTGGAAAGTATATCAGCTTTAAACAAGCTATGTCGATGAAATAACATAGAACCAGAGCTTTCCTCGAAATCTGACTAAAAACTTTGGTGGATTTATCCCTATGAAAAATCAGAAATTGTCGATATTTTAAGCAGTGACCAAATGGTTTGAGATTTTACAGAAAATGTTGAATGTGTAATTAGATGAGATTTGGTTTTTCATCATTACAATAAGCATAATTGTTAATTTTGTGGGAGGGAAAGGACTTCTCATGAATGTCTTGTTTAATCGCCAAAATTGATTTCAGCATTTCCCTTTACAGATTGCTGCACAGGAGGATAATCTTAACATCTAAACAATTAGGTGTCTTAAGTTTGTATATTGGCTGCAGCATCGATCAATATTTTGCTAATATCTCTTGCTTTTCTTTGGTGTAATAGCTTCGATTCGTTAGCAAGCAGTTCTAGTTAGCTGTGTCGTAAGCTCATATATGTACATATTATGTTACAAGTATTTTCGAAATATGCACGAGTTACTTAATTTTTTTTTTGGTTTCGATTGTATAAGAAAAGTGTAGTAATAGGGACTGGTCTGTCGCTAACAAGAAAATTTAATGGAATAGGAAACATTTTATAATTAAAGCTAGTTATAGCTATAGCATAAATAAGGTCCAGCATTTAAGATGTACCTTTCGGATAGAAGAAAGTTGGATTGTACGAGAATCGAATGAGTAAACTTTTCCGTGGTTCAACGTGTTAGCTTCTCTTACCTATGCTGAGCTGGTAGTATTATTCAAAGTCTGCCCCTGTATCTAATGAAGCTTTGAGAAATGACCAGAAATGCAATTATGATAGTTAAATGTATTTTTATTTTACAATCACAATTAAAATAGAGTTTGAGGTGAATTGTGACAGATATTCTTAAAATTGAATCTATCTATATGCACTTCATACATAAACATAAAATATAATACCTTTGAAAAATCTTAAATCAAGGATAAACTAAAGGTTACAATTCAACTCAAATTGAGAATGAAATAAAAGTGGGCATTAGTGCTTTAAAATGCTTGATGGTGAAGTGGCTAAATTTAATATTTTTGGTTTGGTACTCTCTAAAAGCTTCTCATAATATTGTCATTTGAGTTCTTACTTAATATTCAAAAGTCTTACAATATAAATAGACGAGAAAAAAACTCTTTAAGGATCAAATCGACCAATTCTTCTATTTAGATATAAAGCTGGCGTCAAATCAGTCATTGCTTCAAACAAAGCACAATTTACAGAATAAATAAATGTAAGTATGCTTCTCCCTTCGGTAAATAATCAAATTAAAATAGAAAGTGCATAAAACCATACGTTTGGTGGCTAGTCATCGAAAACACAAGTGGCATCATGCTGATTTTCACCCGAAATTCGTGACGCAAATAGCTTAAGTGCTTTGCAACATGCAGGAACGCAACACCGAATATTATCTGGATGTAATTCATTTCCACCCCATATATTCTGCCACCTTCAACGATCATGCATTTAATTACATAATACCCAAAAAAAAAGTAAACCTTCACGACGGATATGCCGCAGATATGACCGTTTGATAAGCAAGTCTTTCGAGCACCACTCTTGCACGTTAGCCCATGAAACGTTCAAGGAAATGCGTTAAAGACACTCTATGACCAAATAAAAGCCTGTAACCAATAACGTCATCTCCATGTCCTTAGCGTTATTTAATTCAGCTAATTATGCAAAAACGCAATATTGCGTGTGCATCGATTACATTTTAGGTAGTGCGTGTGAGGGAGTATAGACTGTTGATATATGTATATTTCCATAGAATAAACTCAAGACCACTTCCAAAACGACTGTTATTAAGGGGTAAAACAACTTTCCTGAGTGGAGAGAAGTAGAATTAACTTGGATGAATTTGAAATTTTCCAAGTAATGGTATTTTCGATTTTCAAAAATGGTACTTTGGGTACTTACGGAGTACTTATAGTTTATTCGATGCCAAGAAAATAAATAAATCGTTTGCGAATTGTCTTATTTCTTAGGCCTCGATTTCTTGCTTGGTTTTTGAATTGGTAGACATGAATATTCCGCACTAGGAAAACTCAACCAAAAAAACCCCCCTTAAAAAATGTCGCTGATACTCCATTAGCATTTTGAGTAGAACTCCCTGTATCAAATAATCGAATATGATATCCATGCAAACAGTAAAATTGACGTCACCCCTACGCATCGCCCTGACGTTTACAAATATGTATGAATGTACTCATTGATAAAATATAGTTTCTTCCCGGTCGTCTTAAGAATACCAGTTTCTTTGAATATTGACCACGAAGCTGGGGTAAAAGGATGAGTAACAAAGCTACGACCCTTTTGTTGGTCGTCTTTTGGGGCAATTATCGAAGAAAAGCCATTATATTTACTCTCTTGCAATGGCGAATGGACGATGTTATGACTCTAGCCCATTCAACCATCATAGGTCACATCGTATTGCAGTGATAATACACTGAAGTTCATTTAAAAAGGCCACAACTAATGACCTGTGATGGGATTATTGTTTTCTTTGTCCACTTATTCTCATCCATATGCCTAATGTTTTCCATTAGACACATTGTCTTTTATTAGTTTTGGGGGTAATGCGAGTTGTCTCCGTTATGGTAGTTTCGTTGTTTGCTTTAGTATTTCACAAAAGTCTGAATAATATAAGATAAGAATTATGGAGGTAATAAGTTAATGGGATCAGTTAATATTGTTGGGTGATTTGATAGTGTATACGATTGATGTGCTAATGTAAATTTGGAAATCAAATTACTGACAGTGAATTATGATTATTATATCGAGCTGGTAAAATATTAGCGGTCCGTACCTTACAATTGTTTGTTTCGAAAATCTAACGCTTGATTACTAAGAAGCACAAAAAATACTGCCGCCCTTAAAATAAACACCTTATCTACAGCTCCGCTCATGTCGTAATCATAGGCAAATAAACTTGACTTCCAAACGGTGGTGGTTTATAATAATATACGAAGACAGTTTGATATGTCAGTGCCTTTTTGAACTTACCGTGTAGTAACCTTGAATGCAAAACTGCTCCCGTCACTTGGCATCTATTAATAGACTACTGAAAAATTTTAAACAAACTCCGCCAATTAGTTTGTGCTTGACAGCCATTAAAAGCAGACAGTGTCGTGAATTTTAGCAAAAATAAAGAAAAGTGAAATTCATGTGCTGATTAAGCATTACCTTTTGCTTAAAACACCATCGGTAAAACCAAAAAAAGGCTTCATAAATACTATAGGGACTCTGCACCATCAATTTTAATGGTTAAGAAATGGTTTACTGAGTTCTGTTGTGATTGTAACAGCACAAGTGATGCCGAACATTCAAGTCACCCAAAAGAGGTCATCATGTCAGAAATCGTCGATAAAATCCATGGAATAATATTTGATTTGACGATCGGAGAATAAAATTGCGTGGCAAGGCTGAGGCTGTAAGCATCTCAGCTAAGCGTTTACATCAGATTTTACATGAATTTTTGGACAATCGGATTAAAACCGGTTTAAAATCCCGATTTCGTGTAACCATACAATTTTATCCGGCACACACACATATTAACGCTTCGTACAAAACCGGTATTCGCAAATCAAGCTCATGTGCAGTCTGCGCACACAGCCATGGAAATCGGCCGAAAGCTCAAAAATTCCGGTAGATTCCAAATCCTGATTTGGGAAGTGCTGCACTGAGAAAACACATGGCGCCAGACGCCATAATTTATAGACTTCTGGCGCCATGTACATAGTCGATTTAGGGATTGTGATAAAGTATAGCGCCACACGCCATAATACATGGCGAAAAGTACATAGGCCTACACGCCATGTACTATAGTCTTCCACGCCATGTACATGGCGTTGCGGACTATATTACATGGCGTGGAGAACTATAGTGCATGGCGTGGAGAGCTATAACACATGGCGTGGAGGACTATACTGTATGGCGTGGAGGACTATATTGTATGGCGTGGAGGACTATACTGTATGGCGTAGAGGACTATAGTACATGGCGTGGAGGACTATAGTACATGGCGTGGAGGACTATAGTACATGGCGTGAAGGACTATAGTACATGGCGTGAAGGACTATAGTACATGGTGTGAAGGACTATAGTACATGGCGTGAAGGACTATAGTACATAGCGTGGATGACTATAGTACATGGCGTGGAAGACAATAGTACATGGCGTGGAAGACTATACTACATTGAAGAAGCAAATCAGTCAAAACAGTGCTACTTACCATAAATGAGCACACGGAGAAGTCACTTGCTTGCAACAAAAAGGCGCTGGCTGCATTTAGAGTCGCCGAAGGAGCCATTCAATTATATGCGCCCTTAGCCGATTGAGAATGTTGTCGATCTATCGACGATACTCAAGTATCACTTGCTGACATTTATAGATCCCCTCACACAGTATGGCTGCGAGTTATAATTGGATTGCCATGAGCCATATTACATGGCTCATGGCACTATGTAATATGGTGTGTGGGGCCATAATTTCTGCGCCATGTAATTATGACGCTGGGAGCTATACTGCATGGCTCAGGGCACTATGTGCATAGCGTGTGGCACCATAAATGCTGCGCCATGTAACATGGGACCACGCGCTATGTAGATTCTGAGATTATGGCGCTGGGAGCCATATTGCATGGCTCAGAGTACTATGTACATGGCGTATGGGACCATAAATAATGCGCTATGTTACATGGCTCTGGGCGCTATGTGGATTTTTTTCAGTGTGTAAATTCGCTCAATGTTAAGCCGCAATCAGAGCAAGTTTTCCCGTTTTTTCGTTACCGTAAATAAAACATGGATTCATCACGCCCCACCAAAAACCAAGGAGCAATCAAAACAATGGGTTTCTTTGGTTGAACGTGCACCAAAGAAGCCCAAGATGGGTCGGTCGGCCAAAAGGTCATGACCACAATTTTTTGGGACACTCGTGGTATCATTCACATTGATTACCTTGGAAAGGGTAAATTTATCCTGCTGAATATTATTCAGAGCTTTTGGACAGGTTATAAGTTTGAGTAGTTGTACACACAGGTCCCTTGTTAAAATCTTGGGTCAGACGAGGGTCCACGAACAAAGCTTTGAGTTCACTTAAATCTGAGTAGATAGATACCTGAGTTAATCAGGGTTAAAGTGAGTCGTGGAATTAATCACTCTACTCTTACACTTGTATTCACATTGATTGTAAATTTGTGAAAGAAACTCTCTACCAACTTCATCCCCTAGATCTGTATGAGATAACTTTGCTTTGGACATATTCGTTTTTTGGGTAAATCAGGAAGGATCAAATTTAGTAAAGAAAAAAGTTTTGTTCCATCAAGACAAAACACGGATGCACGGATGTGTTGTCACCACGGAAAAAAATCCATAAACTGGGCTATGAATTGCTAATCTCAAGCATATTCTCTAGATTTAAGCCTCTGCGATTATTTCCTGTTGCCAAACCCGAAAAAATGACTGCTCGAAAAGAGATTTGGGTCGAATGAAGAAGTCATCACTGAAACAAACGATTATTTTGAAGGCCTTGAGGAAACCTTTTATTTCGACGGAATAAACAAATTGTAGAACTTTGAACTAAGTGTATACAGCTAAATTGAGAAATAAAACGCTTATTTACCGAAACAAAAATCCTTCATTCAAAAAGTCACTGAATTATCAAACAACCCTCGTATAAAATGTGCCCTTAGAAAGTACCTCTTATCAAAGCGAAAGCAATTCAACTTTTTAAATCCGCAGCCTTCATTAAAAGTGAAATTCCCCTCGAGCAAAAACAACAATTACACCAAATCACTTTATTTTTCAAATTCTCCTTGATTTCGCCTACATTTTGTTCGTATGATTTGACCTAATTTTCAATATGCTCTCATCACCTAAAAATCGAAATTCTACTTCGGCGGCCTTAAATCAAACTCGCAATTCCGTGGTCATACTAACACGATTACGCCCAATAATGAAACACTTAGCAGATGCTTCCCACGTCCAATATCTTGTCTGTAGGCGCTTCGGAGAAAATTACGCCTATTTTCCGTGAAATCGCGTGCAGACATCGACAAAAGGTTGTCTCCTAAATATTCAAGCCCAGGCAAATTGACGAATTTCCGTAAATTCAATAATCAACTTTGCGAGGAAAAAAATGTAGAGCACTGATTTACGTCTTTACGACATCGGATGAAAGCTTTCTTCTGTTCCATTTGTTTCCTTGGCAATCGGGGATTCTCATTCGAAATTTTGTTTGTGCACGGAACTAAGGAGACTGAAATTCTATGAAATCTGAATTATTCCAAGTTGTAGTTCTCAGGGACATTCTAGCACCGAAACTGGACAATGAGGCCGATAGAGGAAACGTCCTGTCTGTTGAGAATTAAAATAATGTGTTACCATAAGATTTCGAATTATTAGCTAATTCGAACTTAATTTATTTATTCAATTTTTGTCTGTTGAATTATTTGTGCATAATATATGTTTGGGTTTTAATGGAAAAAATTGTTATATCTTTGATACAAACTGAGCAAATACGACCTTTATAAAGATGTGTTGTGAAATTGAAAAAGTCGGCATCACTTTCCACTTTTAAAATCGCAGCTCGTGTTTGGCCTAGCCATACGTAAGTAATCACAGAAAGGACACCTTCGTTTCATTTAATCTCGTTCAATTTTCAGTGAATCCAATTTCTTGTCTTTTCATTATTTGTTTCGTAAATATACGCCCGTCTCTAAAGCAATGGTGCTGGACGGGACCGTATTGGCTCAAAGTAATCCACGACGAAAATTTTACCAAAGCTGATGGCCATTACCTGAGACTTTCCGAAACAGATAAGTAGAAAACGAGGTGAATGGGATTCATTCACGAGAGATAGCGAATGGACAGGAAAACTGCAATTAAAATAATTTCTTATTCCATTCCGGGGTGGCTTTCATTTACATAAGAAAATATCCAATTTGCATACGTACTGAGAGGGACAGGCTACTTTTCCCTAGCTAGCAGTCACCAGAAAAGCTTGCATACTTTAGGTCGAAATTCTCCGGAATGTTTCAAGGGTGCAAAGAGATACATTCGTTTGGAGATTTTTGTGCTGATTGTAATGAAATGAATCGATGTTTTAAGGTTGATATGTAAATATCGATATCGAGTTAAGTTTTGCTTCGCAAATATGTGTTTAGTTTTTGTTTTCATTTCGTGGTTGAGATTTGATGTGGGTTTTTTTGTGGAATAATAAAATGACTCGAATATTCATGGAACTCTACTATTTTTGATAGTAAACGATCTACTTAACTTGACATAGCTTCAGATAACTTTTTGTAGATGTAGTATCTTAGGTTGCTGAAACCAAATTGGTTTTCTGGAACTCTAAAAAGCGAGGTCTGCAGCAGGCTCGGAAGTTTTACCAACAAGTACGAAAAGTCACACATATCACACTGCACGAGTACATCGAGTACACTGGAGAGTACATCGAGTTGAAACAGTCAGTTCATCATCAGCTTTGCCACCATTCGTGGAACGAATTTGGCTGAGGACTCCTTGGAGTTGCGAATTTCCTTCGCTCATGATTCCAAGCTAATTTGTGAGTATTTGCTTGTCAGGGTGAAATCTACTTTACATTTGTTGGAAGCTCTTTCAAAAATAATTGTAAAGTTGAGCTTATGGAGATAGTTTGGTCATAAATAAAATCTTCAGATTTAAAAGCAGGGTTCGTTGACCAGGCTAAAAAACACCAGCTGGTGTCACTTTAGACTTTACGCAAGGTTAAAAATGACATTTTTAAAGCTATTTTTTTTCTTTCAAAAATGAATGACCCCAGTAGTTCACTAGGTCATATCTACAGGTAGATATTTATTTACGTTTTGATCCTTAAGCTGTAAGATTTTTTGGAAGCTTGAAGAGGACATTATTGTAACTTGTAATAGCTTGAGTAGCATAGTGAAATTAAAAAAATTTGTTTGTTTCCCGAATGCAGTTCCTCTTTTTGGGGCGTCCAAGCGGGTTATCCAGAAAAAGCGGAGCTCTAGCTGACAAGTTACGATCATTTTAAAAAAATTCACAGCCGGAGTGAAACCTTCCTTGGACCTTTCGATAAAAATATTTCACGTAACCCATATTTTACTTTTATTTTTGTAGATGACTGGTAAGATACGTTTTTAAATGACTTTGGAATACTTAACTTTTTCTGTAATAATGGAATATTGGTTATCACGCCAAATTCCGTTGGCTTGGCAATTATAGAAAAATTTAAATATTTTGAAGTCAATATGTGAGATTTTATAAACATAGTATTTTGAAAGTGAACGCGGAACGAACGAATTTCGTAACGAATTTTGGACACGCATTATGTATGCATGCTGCAATCAAACTTTGTTTGCAATTTTGAGATATTTCCACTCAAAGTTTCAGTTCTAGCTAAGTTTTTGAGTCATGCTAACACTCTTTGTTCCAATCATTTAAGCCAAATAAAATCAGGGTTAACTCGAGAGGTTTTCAATACAACCAAATCTCAATAGTAAAAGTAGTTACGCTTGTCCTGGCATAACCACAGAAAAACAATGAGGAACTGCGGCTACAGGAGGAATAGTGACTGCAGCCGTAGTAGAACAACTTTGACCTTTTTCGCTGGCCTCTAGTTAGTCCAATCGTAGTTTTGTTGAAGGGGATGTCGATTTGACCACAGATGTGTTGTTCATGAATCATTAAATGCATATACACCATAGGCTTTTAAATATATCTTTTAAAGCTCGTGTATTAAGCATTAGACAAATAAATATTCAATGAAAATCAAACTTTCAGATCTACCAGCTTCGGATACAGTAATGATCTTCGCAACAGTGCTCGCCACGGCAAAAGCCACAGTGTCGGCCTTTAGATTCCACAGCAGCCACAGTCATAGCTACACGTTTTGTTTTTGCTATTATTTGTTCTTAAACAATCGAGTCCAGCAGCTGATTATCCAGCAATTGATTCTAGCCATCAAACTCATCCATCAGCTCTAGCAATCGAGATCAGCACTCGAATTCAGCAATTGTACCCAGCAATGAACTCCACCAATCGAGTCCAGTAATCGAGTCCAGCAATCGAGTCCAGCGATGAAGCTAAACATTCGAGTAGAATAATCGAGCGTATCGATTGTTGACCCGACTGTTCTTTCGATTGTTCTCTTGGTTTTTGACTCGATTGTTCCCTTGATTGTTTCGTGGCACCATTCGTGATTTTTAAAGCATGTCGCAATCATCCATCACTTCAATAGATACAAAGAAAGAAAATGGCATTTTCAATATTAAGTTAAACTCTTTTTCCTACACATTCGCTATTCATAGATCATTAGGCTATGGCGAAAGCTAGAAGAGGCTTTTACACTTTTTTTTTTATTTTTACGAAAATGTCATATGACTTCAGTAAATAAAAAATGTTTAGCATTTTTTTAATAAATCGTCTTTTTTTAGATCAGTGCCAAACGCCACAAGAATATTTCCTAAAGTTCTACTTCTTTTACGCTTGTTCAGAGGCAAAATAGTGCATAATGCTGTTGAAATTAATTAAAAGGAATTAATTCTGCATTATAGTAAAATAAGCTCAATTTCGGCAACAAAGGTCCTACAAAGTAGTTGTATTTTTTTAGATACTTTCAAATGCTTTCTCATTGCCATCCTGATGGAAGAATAATTGAAATTTCAAACTGTTTCATTACTCCTCCTAAAAATTGTATTTTCCAATAACTATCGATATCTTTGAAAAGACAAACCCTATCTTATGCGTTTTTTGCCTTGTATCATGAAATACCTATCGGCAATAACGAAATCTTCTCAGTGCAATTCCATTCACGATACTAGATAAAATTTTTACTTGCTTCATTGGATTTATCTCTCTGACTCTTGTAAGTAATCATTCCCTCTGTCCTTACCACCAGTATTCCTACGCTTGGATAGTGTTAAATAATTGTATTTCTTGGACAATTAATTTCTTATCGACCATTAGTGATTGAGTCAGCGAAGAAATTTTCATCTGATTTTTTCCTCCAATACATGCTTGGCATAGTAATTAAAAGCTTTGCTTTGCTTCATTTAGTTTATTACAAGAGAAGGCAGCTTCCTAGCAGGCACTGTCGACTTTTAAAAAAAAAATCTGAATTGTAATTGATTTCTTAATAAAATCTATTATGAAACAGATGATAGGAAGATGGATGCAATGTAATTTTACGATGTTCAATGGAATGGCAATATAAGCAGACTCATTGTAGTTTTGATAAAATTAGCCATGTGCCATATGAATCTTTGTTAAGTCGAGTGGATCAAAGCTAGGAAACTTTTCAAAAATAAGAATTATACACGGTAAGGTTGATTGGAAAATTTATGAATATTCAACGGTATTGACCATAAACAAGAGAATATTTGCACTCAAAATGTCAGTACTTTTGAAAGGCTAAAATATAAAAAATAAAGTTACGGTAAAACCAATAAAAAATTGGGATAAAATTGGATCGGGGAAAATCAACATTTTCGTATATTACTATCTCGTACGATCCTGATCATTTAACCTATAAATACTTAACTTCATAGAGCCGAAAGGCTGAACCAAACGAACATTCACTATGAACATTCTTCAGGTTGACTTACATTTGCAGGTTGACTTATAACATTCTTATATGCTTTCATAAGAATATTCGACCGAAAACTTTTCATAGTGGTTTAGAACATGCAACACATTATATCAAATATTTTCGATGTAGCAAAAATATTAAACAAATAGCATTCGTAGAGAGACAGTCAGATAAAAAGTTTAGGTTTTGTCAAAATTTAGAATTCATTTCTTTAATAGGCCATATTGTGATTTTGTTCTACTCCAATATGGAGTAGGACTAGTGGAGAACATCTTCTTTGACTTTATTCTCAGATTTCTCGTTTCCTTGCTGAGCTTCAAAGCTAACTATACATATTAACTCGAGACTATTCTATACCCTTATTTAATTCAGGACTTTCTTCGCCTCAAAGACCACTGTTAAATTTATTTATTTCTTGTCTTCATTATATGCGGGACCTTAAGTACGGCAAATAATTTTGCCTAAAGTCCTCTGATTTGTTCCTAGAGGCTTTGTAAGCTTTTAAGCTAATAACCTGTGAAGGCGCTTGGTGATGTGGTGGTTTAAAATTTAGATGGAATTCTTTCCGTTATGATGAAGCTGATTGATTGATTGAAAAATAGTGAAGTGGTATCTTTACAAGACTTCTTACACTTCTATATGTTTTCCGGTGTTTTCCATTTTCTTTGTTTTCCATTGGTTCATTTGGCTGTGCTCCCCTTTCTTCTTACAGCTTATTTTTAGTACGCGTTTCAGAAGCACTAAGTTCACAGTAATGATATTGTATACCGGATCTGTAAGCATCTGCTATTGCATTTCAACAAGCAACGTGCTCTTATCGTTATTAAGCTCCCCCAGTGCTTAGCAAGCACACGTAATCTATTTCATTGAAACCCCATAAAACCCTTACCTGGAGTCCATTAATATTCTACGAATGTCCTTATGCTTTTCAATTTTTCACTCAGTGTTTTAGATCCTTGTTGACCCCATATGGAATCCACCCGAATCCACTTACGCGAAGCTCCAAATTGAAATCTATTTTGACTAACAGGTTCGCGCTCAGGACATTCATACTTTTCATTCGTGCAAGGTAAATGCTTTCCTTCCGCACGACAATATCAATGAACGCCAAGATAGTGGCTATAAAGTGTCGTAAATTGAATGCTCAACTCTTTGCGTATGGCATCAGGAAATTGAATTTCCCACACGCATGTTCCTTTTTTCGAGCGTTCGGAAGTCGCTGAAGACTGTTATTAATGGTGTCGAGGGTTAAAATCTTTGCACTGCAACATAAACCTGCTTTGACTGTCGCATCAACACCGGTTTTATCTCAGCACGGCACTTCCTGTTGAAGTAATCTGTCGAGTTCTGTTGCAGGGAAAGAATATTTAAAAGTTTGCTTGCGAACTTGAGCAGAATTTGCGTGATAGGAACATTAAAAAGACATTTTTGAGTCAGCAAGAACAAAATTTGAATAGTGCTTTGCATCAGTTTCATTTTCAGAAGTTTGGACTGCAGACTTGTCTAACTTTCTCGGTTGGTGCATCGTTAGTGTGAAATTCACAGTGAAGCTGCGATGTTATGAGAAAATTTATACCACCAGGGTCATACGCTACTATTGTTTTTCAATTTCACGAACATAAGCATCTTTCCAAGGCAAAATGATAACATATATGACTTTATTGTAACATTCAAGAAAAATCCGAAAATTAACTTTCAAAATATGGTACGAAATTGCTAGAAGTCAGAGAATTTATTTTTTGCATATAAGTATACAAGGTTAATTGCACGCCCACCCATTTTATTTGAAAACTGGCAACTCTTTCTTATAGCGCCTTTAAAGCATGTAGCTGGTTTCGTTTAACTGTTTGTAATTTAAAAAAATACACATAGTCTTGAATGTAGCATTCTGAATTATTTCCCGGCGAATAAAGTATCGGAAATAGTTGAAAACATCTTCATTTTCTTTCTCAGCGTTAGCCGGAATAAGTTTTTCGGCTGTTATCCAAGCCACTGAGGCGTAATATGAAAAGTTTCGAAGACGATGATTTTTCGCTCAAGCACTTGGCAGCAGACATCATAGAAATATTCCTTATTGCTGGTTAGTTTGAAATGGACGAAAGCAATATCAAGGTGAACTTCGAAGGACGATGCCAAAATGTCGAAGAAATTAATCACGCAAAGTTTTAATCATCATTTCCCAAAATAATATTGGCTATTGAAGTGGTTGCAAAACTTTAACTAAAATTAATAATTCTATTAGCGCAAGAAATTGTACACATTTGTAGATCCTATTACTTGATTTGGCTGTTATTTCCGTTGGTATTATGGTAAATATCAAGGAGCTTTTTTAGTTTTTTGATCGGTAATTTTTAACACAATCGATTCTGATGACCATAGCTAGTTAATTCTTTCTCCAAAAGTTCCTGTTTTGGTTACAATTTGGCCAGTTTGTGATACTGAAACTCATTTGTATAATAAATTTTACTTTCTCATCCAAGCAATATGACTTTATTTTATTTAGTTAAAAATATACACATTTTTATTTGAAAAATACCAAAAAAGTGCAATTACTCAAAAATCTATGTAAAGCTCCATGAAACTTAAAATTTTCCGTTAATTATTCACGATTAGCGGTTTGATTTGACGAATTGAAATTAATTTGACGAGTCAAAACTAATAAAAAAGAGTGCCTAGAAATCGCCAATACTCATCAAGATTATCCATTTGATACCTAGAAGTGTTAAGTAAATTTACTATATTCTAGCTAGACGAAAAACAGCCTATGTTGAGAACAGTAAATACTTCGTTAGAAAACAGAATCTGCAGCCTACAGTTAAACACGGTGGAAAATGTCTTATTTATTTATTTATCATCCACTGCGCTATGTCAATTACAGCGTCAAGAATGAAAATGAAACTTAAAAAAAATTAATAAACAAGAAGAAAAATGAGAAAGAATTTAGTAATTTAAAACTAACGGCAACAATTGTTTGGGAACTAAGGTTAACTGGAATTCTAAATAACATTGTTAACACAGAGTACCAATATTGTCTTCATACAGCAGCTATTTGAAACAAAAGTGTTAAAAAACAGTAAATTGTTGAAAGAAATTTGAAAAAGTTTTAATGCAGATGTATTTATTAGACATCTTTATTTAATTTAGAAACAAAACTAATCCATTTAAATTATTCATTACAAAGTTATTAGCTTAAAATAAAACAAAGTCGACAATATGACTCCAATAATGTCTGCGTATACTTACGAAACAGTTTATGAAAAATCTTACAAACTATTTTTGGTTAATATTTAGTTGGGTAGCCTTTGGTTTTAATCACGGCTTTAAGGTGATGTGGCATCGATTCTACAAGTTTTTTGCATAGCTTGGCTCTATTTTTGCCCGTTCCTGCTGAAGAGCCTGCTCCAACTTAGGTTTAGAGCCAATATGATGAGTATTGGTCCTTTTTTCCAGCATGTGTTGTGGTGTTTTAGGCAGATGTAGAGTTTTGTACGCCAAGGACATCTTCTATAATGAGCCATATGCTTAGGATCATTATCTTGTTGAAAGTAAAAATCCTTTGATACATCCAATTTATCAGCAGTTGGCTCCAAATTTCTCTTATGCCCGATGATCCATGATTTTTTCAATTATTTCTAAGTTTCCAACACCGCTGGCAACCATACAGTGCCATACCATAACGCCGCTACCACCGTGTTCTACAGATTTAAGTCTGGTATACCTCTGGTAAGTGAAGTAAATCGTAAAAAACGTTTGAGCTTCGCTCGGTAATACCAAAATGCATCCCTCGAGTTCTGGCCAGTGAGATGGTAGAAACGGAGTGGACACGGACGGTATAGCTTTCCACCATTAGCCCCTTCAACCCTCTCGCGCACAAAGTATGTTAAAGCTGCCTTTCGGCCATTTCGACCTGAATGTCAAACTGGAGGGGAACCACTTGGATTTGACCAGATTTGACGTTTAGTGGACAACAAATTACTACCATCCCCTTCAATGTAAATCTTATGGGCATGTCCACTCCATTTTTATTACCTCACTGGTTCTGGCACAATGTTATATTTTCTGATGAGTCCAAACGCAACATTTTTGGGTCTCATGGGAGATTAAGAGTGTGAAGAAAGCCAGGGGAAGCTTACAAGCCAAAAAAACACCATCGAAACTGTAAGAAGAGTACGTACAATAGAAAAGAGTTGGTACGAGCAAGTGAGCTTACGCTGAACTGATTCAATAGCGTCAAAGAAATACTGAAAGTGAGGGAACCTTTTTTGGCACGCATATTCCACAATACTACTACGTAATGAATTGATACATGTGGAAATGTTGGTAAACATATACGATGAACGCAACACAAAGCCAGCAATCCTAGAGGCCCTGGTAGTGATATTCATGATATGGACATCAAATTTCAGCTTAGAATCAAAGGTCATTAAAATGCTGGACAAGACGTTTAGTAATACGAAGTTGTTTTGGCACCAGAAGTTAAGGGCAAACAAATCAGTTTCCAATTGGTGACAATCACCAAACTTGACTGCCGTGTATATTTTTAAGTCATCCGTATTTAGAAGAGAGGAGAAGCTGATGGCAGAAGGAAGGTAATTGAAAAATAAGATAAAAAGTAAGGGACCTAGGATAAATCCTTGAATAACTCTGGATTTGGTAAACGTAGAACAAGAAATAGTATCATTTAAAGTGACTCTGCAAGGACGACTATGAAAATAGGAGGAAAACAAGGAGAGAAACTGACCAAAAGTGGCGAACCCTTTATGTTTATTGAGTAGTAGGTTATGGTTCACAGAGCCAAACGCCTTTGAAAACTCTTATGGTATGGTGGTGCTTCTTTATAAACGAAACTTTAGATCAAATGAAATAAATGAATAGTCCTTAAAGGAATTAAAAAATCCCTGCCGAAAAATTAGTACTCTAAAGTGATTTTACATTTTATCAGGACAACGACTCGAAACTTAATGCTTATGATACAACTGCTCAAAAGTTCTTGTTATACCTGTTCAGTCATCGGATGTTAATCCAATTGAGCAGCTATGGGGCAAGCGAATACTGTGATTCCACGAAATTTATAATATTTTGGAATTAAAACAAAAGTTGGAATAGACAAAAATGTGAGAGAATATAGAAATGAACAAAGAAATGTTCTGTTCTCTTTTTAAACATTAAATTCTCATGATTCGGATTAGTTTTTGTATACACTCACTTTCCCGTTTTCAATTACCACATATGTGGAAACTGTTAAAACAAATCCGAATCACATTCATTCGACCTCATTATGTATTCATGACCAGGATTGAACCTCAAATACGGGCTCTCGAATAAAATATCTGTTTGCATAATAAAAGTGAATAATCTCGATTAGGTTTTTATTTAAAAAAAAAAACTACCTCTGACCAGAAAATACATATCTTGTGTTAATCCTCTGGAATATTTATTCACCACGAATAACCAAAACGGTTGGTATCCACTTCAGTTATGGCTTTTCCATCTGCACTCAAATTGGACAAGATATAGGTGAACTCATTTCCCTGTTCAAACGTATTCTCTCCAGATCTGCAAATGATCAGTTGAGTAGCGGGGCCGAGGTAGGAACGGACCGAACGTATAATGTGGATAGCATTTCACCTGTATGTGAACTAAGAATTTCCTTGGGATTAAGTTTTCAGAGCAAATGAAATACAAACAAGTGCACGTACGGGCAAGAAGAGAGTGCTTGTCGAATAGACAGAATTCTATTTACCTAAGAAATGCACTTCGGACCTGGGCCAGGCTAACTCGTAACTTTCATCACAAGATAGAAGATTCCTGTATAAATGTGAGCATATTAATGGAAATAAAGTTTACGGATACCGCTATTCTATGGATAATCCGTACTGGTCCGGTTTTCAATCTTTTTTCATCGCTGTGGTTGGCAGAGTGACGGAAAATGGATACAGGGCCTGGAACGTTATCTGAATCCTGTGTTGAAGCTGCTTTCATGAAAAGTTAAAACAAAATGTGAAAAATCAAGTGAATGTAAAAGGAATGTGCATTTACACCGCTCTCAAAGGGTCAGCAGTAATCAATACCAGATATGCGCATGGGAGCTCACGGCAGTGAAGAGGAAATTTCAGAGAAGTTTGTTCGTTGGCGCATTAGTTGATTGGAGTGTTGGTTCTACGAGATTGATAGATTGATTTTCATTTGAGGCAAAATAATTTTACAAGGCGTTTAAAAACAACGTCGAGATTCTTTTATACGTTGAGATTCTTTTATACGTACAGGGCAAACTTTAAACATCAGAAATGTCCGAGTGCAAAGTTTTCCCCATATTTTTCAACTCAAATAGTAATTCTCAAAGCAGATTATGAAACAAGTATTGCTGGGGTCTTTGCTGATGATATATAAAAATAAGTCTCAATATTTAGTCCTTTGGCAGCAGCGGACATTTTGGTGGATTTGTAGCTACAACTATATTTCTGTGGAACAAAATTATTATAATGATATAAAATAATAATAAAATTTGAAAACAACAAGTAAAAAAAAGAAATTTGGCTATGTTTTTAGCTTGGTTATGAAATTTTTTTTGGAAATTTTGAAACTCATGCGGGTTCTCAGTGCCTAAAAGTAAATAAAAATGTTTTGATAGTTCTATTTACGTAAGTAATGTTGTAGTGATTTGATGACTCTAGTCATTACAAAATATACAGGACACATTCATGGGCATTTAAAGAAGAATGATTATTGTATGGTTTTTGATGAACGGTTTGGCAGTCTTGTAGGTACGGTAAGCCCTGAGAAAACCTCAGTGAAATGAAATAATTTCTTGTTTCAAGTCAAAAAATACCTCATTTTCTTAAATAATCTTCCAAACATATTCAATTCGCGCTTCAAATCGAACTTCGCCATCACTCGTTCATTACTGCAAACCATACATCTTCACATATTCATTCGTGATTCGTTTCATTCAATAGCACAATGCTCGCATTGCAGCTAGTGGAATCTCTTCTAGTCGAGACTTCAGTCTTATTTTGACTCCATTATTAATATTATTCGGTTTTATTAATATATTACGGTTTTATTTCATAGCCCTTATAAGGTTATTGACACATGTGGCTACATTTTGAATTATTTTAGCAATTTTTCTATCAAATTGGTTTATTGTTCACTCAAATATTTTTTCAAACAAAAAAAAAACTTGTATCAACAATGAAAACACAATATCTGAGTTTCAAAATTTTTGATTAAATTATTTTTTCAAGTCTACAACTTTCATTGTTGAGGCTTTGGGTAGCAAAAATAAAAAAAGGCGTTTCTGTCCAGGCGATTTATTATAGATAAGTTTCAGTTAAGGTAAATTTTTGCCATAAGAATAAAATTGAAAGAATGCATATCACAATCAAATGATCATTCGACTGATAATCAGTAATAGCCAATGCAACATATATGTGATTACTACGTTTTTTGTTCTTTGATGTTTCCACTCTGCTTTTGGTCCATGACAAAATATTATTTTAAGGAGCAGCAGATTTTACATCAAATAAAGGTGGTGAAGTAAAACCGGATAATATCAATAAGCATGATAATGGGTTAGCTTTAAAGTATTCATACTTAATAAGCCTTGGTCTTATTTTATTGCGAATTTTATTGCGAAACAAAACATACGTGGATCAATTTGAATGAAGTTAACAAACAAAAAACTCTAGCGCATAGGGACCACTAAAACACTAATTTTCGAAGAAAAGTAGAGGAGTTATGCAGATATTGAGTACATATTCTACCAAACGTGCTCCTTATTACAGCGAACCAGGTATGATTTGCAAAATTTAGGAAAGTAAAACACTTGTTCCTGGTAAATGTCGAATGCTTATCTTGAAATTTTGAATGCTGCATCTCCTATGACATAAATGATGAGAATAATCATTCCTTGCAACACTTTGCCAGCACTGCAACTTCAAGTCTACCAGAACTGATTCACGTAATTTTCATCCGATGATTTTATCGTAAGCTGCGGGATGAAAAAATGTATCTATTTTCATTGCAGATGTTTGTCACATAATTATTGAATGGTAGCTTCTGTTGGTACAGAAATAACAAAAATGCTTCCGCCCACGTTGGGCGCCATTTGATGCTATCCTTATTTTTCAACCAAACTTTTATCAAACTGGTCTTGGGGTAAGATCCAGCTACTGTGTGAGTTTAACTAAAATCTGGTGAGAATTTATTGAAATAAAACCAGAGTTTTTCTTAGTGATTTTTCAAGATGGAACCATAGCTAAAGAGCAGCTCGCATTTCAAAATTACTTCTATCAAACTTAATCATATTTAAAACCAATATATCCTGAAAATCTCATATTGATCTGATTATCCCATCGTGAATTTTCGTTAACATAGGTTCCGAGTGATTGTGCGATGCAGAAGTTTAACAGCGTGGACAAAGGATAAAATGTATCAATCAAGTGCATTTTTTTTGCTCAATGATCTTCTTCGAACTTGCGAAAAAAGTCAAAAGCATGTCTTTTCACACATGATTCAATCATTGCCGATGTGAAAGTTGATTCTGAGCGTTAACTTCAAACAATACTCGATACTTTCATAAATTATCACTGTTTTTTCTTTTATCATCGTTTCATCATTCATTATCAATATCATTTCGCTGATTATCCTATTCCAACAAATACAAAAAAAAACCGATTCATAAGCACGCTGGCTGACATATATATAAATTGCTCTCTGAACTTAACCTTGAACCTCACAAGCACTGCGCTAGATTGCCTAGTTGATTGAACAGCATTAATAACATCTGAATACGAAGCCATCCAGAATATAATAGATATTCCTGCGAATTCAATAAAATGTACTTTTCCGTACAAGGACATTGCCTATTCGTGAAACAATTTATATAATCGATTAAGTAATGGTCGATGTCAGTTTGGCAGCAACGGCAGTGGTATTCGTGCTTGGCTCTCATAGAGCCATTATACGGCAAGTCAACGATATAATACCTTCGAGAAGATCATTGGCTGGTAAGGGATGAAACAACACAGCAGCGAGGACGACATGCGGTGATGTGACCCCAGGAGAGAGGAGCTAAATGATAAACGATATTGTTGCCATTAGGAAATTATTACGTCAATAATGTAGTAAAGTCATAACATGTCTGGTATCCTGCCATGTTGACCGGTCGTTTCTGTTGTGCCCCCGGTTCCATGGAAAATCAATTTCGGTCAAACAGGAAAAAACGGTTGAGCTACGCTATGTTCAGTGTTCAAATATATCGAGATAAAGTGTTACCGATTTTAGGTTGTCGATGTTCATTTGGCTTTCTGGGTTGTTTCATATGAAAAGTATATACATATCTAATGCTATTATAATGTAATCAGTAACGATCAATTTTATGTAGAACAATGAAGGCTCTGAACTACAGTGCCTACTAAAATTCTCGCAACTTGAACTTGTGTTGTATGGTGGCAAACATTATCAACACTGTCAACATTCCTTGTTGAGTCCAGAGCAGGAATAAATACTTTCCTTGCGGCATGGCTACATCTCTGTATGTTTATATATATCAACCTTTGGCCGACCATTGGCGGCTGCCATTAATCAATTACAGGAGTAGACTCTTCGCCGAACGGTACGCGAACCAAACACATATAGTGTGAGCGATTTCCCAAAGTCATTGAGTAGCAACAGTCTGTCTGGTCCATAGAGAAGGCAACGAAGCATTAGGAACAGTACTACATGACATCATATAGTTTATATGGAGCATAATATCAGCGGATGGGGTCTGTAAAATTGAAAATCTCTGGAGAGTGTCAGGAACATAAAACAAAATTAGGATATGATTTATAAGAGCCCAAATCAAGAGGGGTTGATTTTAACCCGGCAAACTGACTGCACGGCAACAGTAAAGCAAGGCTTGCTCTAAAGCAACCTTTCCCCTGGATTTTCCACATATACTTGGTAAAATCACTTATTTCACAATGATGTCATTCAAGTGGATTGAAATGCAATAAGACGGCTTAAGAGTAAGCAAGGGGAGAATAATATCAACGTTTCGAATTCTTGGGACATACTATTACTTTTGACTGTAGGAATGGTAATGGTAAGGTTTTACATGATCAAGAGAAATACTATTTTCATTTTTGTTATTTATTTGGAGACGAAAATTCTATTTGACGTGATGATAAATTATGTAGACAGTAAATTCGTTGTCAAGATATGTTTACCATGAATTATTGAGTAAATCCAAATATTGCATGTTAATATAGTTTGAAAATAGCCTAACATCACTTAACTCCAAAAGAGCATTTTATAGAGAGTTTTTAGTGTCTGCATTATTTTTAGCTTTAACATTCGGCATACATCGTAAGAAAATTAACTGCGCAAGCTATTTTCTGTTTTTTTTTTAAAAATTAAAATATGCATTAATTTCATATTGTAAGCCGAAAGTTAAGAATATTTCAGTACTTTTTTCACTATTTTGAATTTATCTCACTACCCTCTTGGTGTATACATTTTAGAGCAGGGTGGGGCTAAAATCTTAAAGTAGTGCGCTGCAAATTAATTTAGGGGTAAGCGCTGAATATTAAGCTTGGCTGTTTTAAAAATTCTAGAGAAAATGAAAAAAATACAAGATTCATGAGACAGGATAAACATTTTCACAGACAATCAAGCACTGATGTCTCACATATATAAATCGAAGTGCGTTCTTGACTGCATTCAGGCCCCACATGTGCTAAGCAAAGTCAGAAGAGTCAGAATCTTCTGGGTGCCCGATCATAAAGGCATTGATTGAAATGAGAAAGCGCATATGTTTGCTAAGCATGAGGCTAGTCCTGCTTTACTTGAATCAGCAGACATCCCAATTCGTACCCAAACGGCCAAGTGCTTGATCGACTCCAATGTGAAGGAGATGGCGATATACTCAGATCTTTAGGATAAACAAAATCATGCCACGTCCACACAGTCTCCCAACTACAGCATACTTACTTGAATCAACTTAAACTGACTTGTAAATAGTTGGTTATCTTTATAATTGTCAATTGTCTTGTAGCAGCTCAACTTATGAAGGTGCGAATGCTAACCAGTGAGCACTGTGGAATGTGTGAGTACGTGGGAGTCTTAGAAATAATTACGAAAAAACAGACAACATTGCTTTGGTGAGCCCTGGTTGGCGGAAATCACCTACGTGGTAGGCCAGAGATTTAAAGAGATTCGTCGTCAAAGGTCTGGAGCCTTCGATGGTCACTTGGACTGCATCTTTACCTACGGACCAATAGGTCTATGCGTGACCTTGTGTCGTTTAGAAATACATAACCAAACCTAATGATTTACTGTACGAAAAGCATATCATCTTTTTATTTGATATATCTCATCAGGTTATTTTAATTAGACTGTATTCAGGCCCTGAATAAACTGGAGAATCAGAATTTTCTGGTTTCGCGGTCATAAAGGCATTAATGGAAATGAGATGGCGGACGCGTTAGTCAAGCATGGGGCTAATCTTCCCCTGTCAGCATTGGTCGACATCCCAAGTCCTATACAAACAATCAAATACTCAATCGATTCCAAAATAATGCAAGGTGGGATGTGCAGATGGTGTGCAATTCAGACTTGAAGGGTAACAAAATCATGTGGAGGTCATACAATCTCGCAGCGACTAAATACCTGTTCGAATGAACGTGGACTGACTGCAAAACGCTGGCTTGCATCATTACTAGCCAATGTCTTGTAGCAGCATCTGCCATGAAAATGGGACACTTAATCACCGACACCTGTAAGAAGTGTCAAGAGCCGGGGGTCTCAGAAACAATCTAGCATCTCCTGTGTCACTGCCTGGTACTGCGGAAAACCAGACAGCATTGCTTTGGCAAGCTCTGGCTAGTAGATCTCTCGCAGGTTGCGGAGCAGATGTTGAAGGACATCCTTCAGTTTGCGAAAAAGTCCGGGACCTTCGATGGTCGCTTAGACCGAACTTTCTTTCTCCTGGTCCACCTATCTGGTATCCAAATAGGTCTAAAGTGGCCTTGTGTCAGCCAGTATTACCTATCGTTACCTAACCATCTGCTGAGCTATACTTCGTCTACTACAAGGCAGCCACCTAGGTCCCCTTCTGTTTAATCTTTTCATTTCAGACTTATCAGTCGTATTATCTAATACTACGCGCCTTTTCTAGGCGGATGATCTAAAGATCTATCATCATATCATTCAATTGAAATCTGACTCGGAGTTCCTTCAAAACAAACTGGTTATCCTTTGAGAAATGGTGTCAACTAAACATTCTATCTATTAACGTCCACAAATGCCATGCTACACATTTTTTGCGTAAAACCATTACTTTGGATTTCAGCTACCACCTCAATAATAAGTTACTGAGCCATGTTAATAATGTCTCAGATTTCAGTCTAATTTTAAACAAAAACCTATATTTCAATCTATAGTAGGCACACAAGCAGCTTGGATTCATAAAGAGGTGTGCGAAGGAGTTCAAGAGCATGTGGCTAACAAAATCTCTGTATATTGCTTTGGTTTGCCAGGTACCTGTGTATGTCTGTTTTGTGTGGCATCCTATTTTTTATATACTCAGCGATAGAATCAAATCTAGCTAAAAGCAATTTTTTACTTTTTGCGCTGAAAGATGAAGACTTTCAAAATCCAAACGATTTTGAAAGTATATCATCATACGCATACAGACTTAGTATTCTAAATATTACGGCATTATTTTTCAGATGGACGGTATCTTGATTTTGTTTTTTTGGGTCAAAGTTGAAGTTTTGCCCAATGAGATCACCCTGAACAATTCAAAAAGACGGGCTTGGCATAAACGTCTTCTGAATAAACATCCACATTATACTGTGCAACGAGGCAGGGAGCAAATTAACAGGTGCTGCAAAATATGAAATAATTTTGTCTAAATTTAAGACTAACCATTCCAAGTCACTAATATTGTTAGCTTCCGGGCACCAAATTAGATTAAAAAAAAAACTGGAAATCTCCTTACCCAACTTACAAACGGACAAAAGTCTTATGATATGTACAATTTAATTTCGTATTAGATTATTTGTGGTTAGTTTAACTTAGTTCAAGGTGATGTTTTTTGTTGTTAATGCACCTTGCTTTAGCTTGAAATAAATATATAAATAAATGATGTTCAAGGCTTTCTACGGTTATGGAAATTTTAACCTCAGAATGGTGTCTGTTGTCATCCGCAGTGTTTTCGTATGAAAAAAACTGCACAAACTATCAGTCATCATCAATGAAACACTCGATATGACACTCATTATCGCAGGGTAAGCAATAGATAGACTCAAGCTCCAGCATTAAAAATTAAAATTAAACTAAATAAAATTACTTTAAAACATCAAAATATTATTTATTCTATCGGAGGGAGTTGAAGATTTGTTTGTGGGTTTTTCTATTTACACCTTGCTTAGCATTAGAATCTTATATTTTTTATAGTTTGCTAATTAATTCACATTTTTAAATACGTTGGATAGATTTTTGACTTTTTTTTGTCAATTTGAATACAAATATGCATTCTGAATCAAGCTGAATTACTCGTTATCCTCTCTCACTTGTTATCCTCTTAATTGGTGTAGACTGGAGAAGCAAAACATTCTCAGCGCATTTAAAACCTCAATATCATTGAATTAAATGAATGAAAGATGACCGTACCTGCTACCAACATATCAACTAGTCTGCATTCACTTATTGAAATATAAATGTGATATTGGACATTAGCACAACCTCAGATAGCAATTCGGTTTGCTTCTAATTAAAGAGAAGTTTCGTATAGAAGCCACAGGCAAAATCTGATATCCCAGACTGCAGTACAAGTAGATACAAATTGATGAAGTTGATATGGCGTGCACTTAGTAGCTGACGCTGCTTATCCTCAAAACTCACTCTGCTTATCTGTTTGCTCGCCTAGACTGCATTCCATGTCCAAAGTGGATGCCGGATATGCACACTGCACATATGTATGTGCAGTTTTGCAATGAACGAGCCTAGCCGAAGGATATTTAAGGTTAGTCCGATACAAATAATTGTACTCATGCTCGAGCATACGGTTTCTACGTACGTTCAAGCGTTCGTATATATCAACCCAATGTTCAGGTGCACCGGCAGTATGACAGGTAGCTAAGTGGTTTGAGTGTAGATCAATAATCTTATCAAGATTTGATCGGGCCACCTAGCCGTGTGTTCGAAAGCGCATATTCCGAAGATACAAAAACAAAATGAGCATTTTGTAGACCGATTGTTCAATGACTATATTTTGTTTGCTTTGTTTAGTTTGATTTGAAACACCAAATAAGTAGATGTAAGTAAATATTTTCCATTAAGGACTATGATCCGTGGACACAGGATTGAAAATCCATGTAACCCGCGGCAAACCAAATGTACAGCTTACACAAACAATTATTACGAACCAAATTGCTTTAAATCAGTTTATGAAAACATCTGATTAAAGAAATATATTCTAGTGTAACCAGCATCAGTTCAGAGTTTGTCTTATTTAAGATACAAGATATATTCATAATGAGTAAGATTTTTGGTTTTCATTTAACTTATTTGCTTGGTGTCACAGTTTCTTGTTTTGAATTGAAAGCTAATTGATTTGTTGCTTAACTGACTCTTTTATACAGCATTTTTACTAATGTTCCAAGAACATAAGTATTAAAATCGATTTGGGCGAAACTGCATATAACGATATATATATACATATATATATATATATGTATATATATATATATATATATATATATATATATATATATATATATATATATATATATATATATATATATATATTTATATATTTATATATATATAAATCATCATCAAAAAAATTCAGTGACTAGTTCTCGGGAACGCGCTATTCGATTGAGGTGAAACTTTCAGGATGCATTGGTGTATATGCAGAATAGATTCAGGCTTTACCAAATGTCAATTATCTTTAACCCTTTGGTGCCGGTGGCCATTTTAGTGATATTTTTAACATACCTATTATTCCGTCCACAAATAATTTTTGCAAAAATTAAGCTAACGAAATGAATTTCGAACGTGTTTTAAATGTGAATCGAATAATGGTTTGGAATTTTTTAGCTCTATGTGTGTGCTAGGTGCATAAAAAGAGATCGAAAAAATTTGAAAATTTTTCAATTGAGATAACTTTTGACAAAGCGATCAAATCATTAGGAAACTTTCAGGACATATTGATATTATTAAGTTGTAAATTTGTGTTGCTTTTATGGAGCATGTTGGCAACCCTGTAATTAGGTTAGGTGCTGAAAGTGAAAACCTTCAAATCATCGACTCTGCTGAAAAATTGTTGGTTTTTGGAAAAAAGCAACTCATACATAAATTTTATGCTTTGTCTACATAGCCAAAGACAAACAATTGAAATTTTACAACGGGCAAGAATGGCAACCCTTCCCCAATTTACCTATATTTTAGCGTCAAAAACTTCTATTCACTGAACCATACTTTAAGGCACGTTTCATAGCAATTTGGTTGAAAAATTCGGTTAGAGTTGCCAGCTATATTTCGCTGAAGAAAATAAAGTTCTTTGCTCTTTAGCTGCCAGTACAGTCATGGAACCATAACGAAATTCAAATGGCAAATTAAATTTATTGTAGGCAATTTTCAGTAGAAACCTTGTTAGAAAAATAATGAAAAAAAAATAGAAAAACAACCATAGCTGGCAACCCTCTATGGTTATTTTTGTATTTTTTTGGCAGATCTTTAGTAAGCAATTTTATCATGAAATAAACACCAAATATTAAGATCTAAAAAATTTGAAAACTTTTGCGAATGGTAGCCCAAAATTTGTTTGTATCCCTTTAACTTTCAATGCAGTCATCGGATCAATACAAAATTCACAGAGTAGGTTGAATTTAACGTGAGGCAGAAGGGCTGCCAGCACGAGGCGTTTTTGTTATTTTCGTACTAATAAATGCTTGTATTAAGTATTCACATCGCGAACATTTACAATGAAAATAAGTAAAAAGTTTTTAAATTTTCTAAGGTCTGCTTATTTTTCTAAGGTTTGCTTATTTTTCGGATGGCAGCCCCAAACACCTTTCTATCGCTGTAACTTTCGATAAAGTCATCGAAATGAAATTCGCTTAGGGTCTATTATTACTTAGGGCGTATTGGTCTCAAGTAGAAGTAGTAGTAGCTGGTGATAGAAAGAAGTAGATAGAAGTAGTAGTAGCTGGTGATAGAAAACACACTCAAAATCTACACCACTCCTCTAGTGCTCTTCGAAAATTTGTGTTTCTAGTGGTTCTCATGCACTGCGGGTTTTTTCAACTTAGTAATGTTTCTGCTAAATTTAGGAGCATTCGATAAGTCTTAGTCTTTCACAAGTAATTTGGGTAATATTCTTAGAAGAATTTCAATAACATTTAGTAAAATTTCCGCCTGAAGAAAACCAGAAGGTATCATTTTCATTACATACGTGTGTATTCGATCAGATTTTGACTTGGCATGACAATCTCCTATCAATGGGGGTCATTTATGACTTGAATACAATAACGCTACAGTTACTGTCTTTCGTTGTTAATGTTTTCTCAGGATAGTTTGGCTGATAGTAGCTTAGTATATTAGTCATTTTGTTACATGCTTGTGAACATTGTCACTTGTGAGCCTACCTGATCATTAATGGACGCCATTAAGCTAAATATACAAAGCTGACATCTAAGAATTTTAATTGTTAAGAATATTAACCATAGGGGTTTCCATTAAAAGTCGTTATTTTAATTTTGTGTCATGTATCCGATCAGCATCTTTTATTTTTTGACATTTGAGTAGAAAAACTGTACAGTTAAAAGAAATCAAATGAAATAAACAACCAAAACGCATTTAAATAGTGAAAATTCACTACAAAAACTGTAAAACAATTGCAGAAACGGTTCGTATAGTTCGTACTGCGTTTTGTTATTTTAAGGCACGCGTTCGTTAAACTATGGTGGATTTAGTCAACAATTTCTAGCGTTTCGAACAAGTTAGTGATGTGAAGACTCCAAACCATGTTCATCCAAAAGGACCAGCTGAAAACATAAACGCTATTGCTGCAAATGTCGCAGAAGACCCTAGTTCATCCATTCCAAGACGTTACCAGGAATTAAGGATATCACAATATATGGCCTAAAATTGACGCTCTCGACATGGAAGATATTTTTTTAGCATATGTGTCAGAAAATTTTCTTATTGCGTGAAAAATCCCTGCAAGGATAAATTCGCATAATGCAAACATCAATTAGTCGCACAGATCTTACGATGTAAGCCCATTCGACTTTTTGCTTTGCGGCTGTGTTAAGAATAACGTCTACGCTAAAAATCCTACAGCAATTGAGCAGCCAAATCACAACATCATAGTCGGAATTCGAGCTATAAGCCCGAAGATGTGTGAAATCGTGGTGCAAATTTCCTCAAAACAATTATCGGTTGCAAAACAAACCAAAGAAGACATTTATTAAATGTTATACTAGTGCTATAGTAGAGTTAGTATTTTGCTTTGAAATAAAAACATAGTCAATTTTACAAAAAGTTGTTTTTTTCCGTATAAATATGTATTTTAAAATGTAAAGAAAACTAATGCTTACTAATTTCAAGTGAAACTTTATTGCAGATATCAGCACGAGAGCACAGCCCAAAAAGTTTACAGTTAAATACGCCACATTTCTACGAAAACTTTTAAAGTACAAAACGCAAATAAGAATGTATATATTTATCAATAATTTTAAGCGCTTAAAGATTCAAATCAATTTATTCTTTGATGATACTATTCACATTTTTTATCCAAATCTTAAACTAGACACACAGGATAGTTTTATCTGTATAGCTCTCAAATTTATTTTGAATAGCTGTTACAAGATAAGTGGAAATCTTTTAGTAGAATCTTCTCAAAGAAAAGCGGTCAAAAACCTTGTATTTAATTGACTTATGAAGGCAGCTGGTCACTAAAATTTAAACAAAACTAGATTTTCATATTTTAACAATTATTTATACATTGATATACTGTGAACATTTTAAGCAATTTCGCAGTATCACCATATGAGCAAAAGTGTAAAAAAATAATTTCAAATTAAAAGGCTAGTAAAATTTAAATAGCTCCTGCCTCGTACGACGAATTCTCTGCCTCCACTCCCTCCTCTCCCTCCTCTTCCAAATTTCTTTTCGTCTTACTTCTTACTCCACGAATATCTGTTGATGCAGTTTAAAAAAATAAACGTTTTCCAATTAGAATATTTGATTTGAAATTACCAATCCTGAGAAATGAAAAAAAAAACTGAAAAATCATTTTTGTTTGCACTTAAATATATACCTTCTTCTGGGGAATATTTTGAAAAATGTCGATGAATCTGTTTTTCTACGTTCTTGGGTAAATGGACTATAATTTGGTCGTTGTGTTTTAAGAAAATTTGAGCATTGGCATAATTAGGTTGGTTCAAATTTAAAAATAGCTAACAAAAATTAGAAAAATCATTGTAAGTTAAAAAAAAAATTTTTTATACATTCCCAGCAGTATAATTGCAGTTGAAGCCATTACAAGCTAAATAAAAAACAGAAAAAAGTATTAAACTAGAGCTGAGAAAAAGGTACATTAAAATCTATAAATAAAAATTAAGCTTAGTAAAATGTTGGTTCACTCTTTGCTAAGCAGCTAGGTACCGCTCACGATTGGTACAGTTAGGAATTTTCAAGAAACTTCGTTTCTGCTTATCTGACCCGCTTATATGTAGATCAGAAGCATATTTGAAATGGAGAGTTTTGATATGCGATTTGTAAATGACAGCGAAGCATTAGAGCACATCAATATTTTAGTTTGTTTTGCTCATTGTGCTTGTCATTTTTGAAGGTCATTTTTTACCAAATTTAATTTTTTTACCGAATTCAATTCATTTTGAAAATCTTTTCCATTCTACCGCTTGGCTAAGTAAATTAAGGCTAAGATACTGTTTTTACTATCAACTTGAAAAAGTTTTGATAGAGTTGTTCAATTTTTTCTTCTAGGCTGATGGCTATTGCCAGAAGATGTGCTTCTGTAATACTTACAAGTTTCTGCTGGCTGCGAAAATGCCTGAGGCATAATCAGAGTCCACAACAAAGTCTGTCGAGTAGATGTTATAGAGTGCAGATCTGATGCCAAACCCTTACAATACTTCTGCATGAATTGAGCGTCTTGGAGAATAGCAGCCAATTGATTGTTCTGTAAACTTATATTCACTTCAGAAGGATTGTATTACCTTCGTAAAATGTAATGGAAGTTAAAGGCTTTAATTCATATTGGTGATATACTATAATATATGTCAAATAAACTTGAAGGTATACTATCATTATCTTAATAAATGAAATTGTTAGCATACTAAATTAAGCAGTTTATTTTTATTTTTCGCAATTTACTGCTATCTATTTTCTATATTTTACTTTTATATCATACCTTCAAACAGTTCTCTTTAAATATCTAACATTAGTTGGTATTCTGATTATTTTTGATGGGTCAATACTATTATTTTGCGCATTCAGATGAATTTTTTATGCTCAAAAATATGCAGTCACAAATATTACTGCAAACGATATCGTTTACTAATAGCAAATAATTGAAGGACCTTCGATCGACTACAACATGGCATCATAATTTTTTTTTTTAAATTACTCTTCTCTATCTGCCAAGTGAATCGATTTCTCTTCAACCAAATACATTGCCAGCAGTACGTTTCAGTTCCTCTATTGAGAGTAAATAAAACCTCATCTTAAAATCTATTTCGTCTATCAAATAAACATTATTCAAACTTTAAAAAATCATTCTCATTTTTCGACAAACATGTCACATACGTTTCGCAGCAAAGTTCATGGCTCTGGCTTTGATTCGCAAACATTCCTTCCACTCGATATTGCTTATATGGCAGGTATATGTACATGTGGCACCGTCCCGCATTCATTCAACCATCCAAATATCCTTTTTGTATGTGGGGGCCGCAGGACTCCAGCATATATGCGATGTGTTTTACATTCATCATTGTTATAAGAGTGTCGTGCCCTGTTTTCGCATATCTCTGGAGTATTTCAAATAACCCGAGGCAACTTCCACACATCGCTTTTATCTTATGAAATGCAAACACTTGGAATCAGACAACGACCGTATGAAGATGACTCGAGGACGGTGAATGACAATACCAGCACATCCTCGAAAATCTTTCGGAGTTTGCAGATTTCATTTTCGCAAAATCGCACGCGTTTTCAATGCGTTCATTGTCAAGAAACCGCGTCGCGACGTCCCAGCGTGCACTTGACAAGGGCCTGCTTGCAAAACATTCACACCTTCACTGTTTGGCTTCTACATATGATGAGTTAGTAGGGTGTTTAAATCTCAGTTTATTCTGCCAGCCAGCATGTCGTTTCTTTCTCTGCTCGCATTATTCATGTAAATGTATGCTTTTTGCATATTAAAAACTTGCGAAAAATGGCAAACAATAATAGGCTTCATATTTTGAAATAAGCCGGGAAAACAGCATTACGATACGGCGTTGATTTGTAATGGAATTCGATGGGGGAAATTGTTTGAGGGCATGAAGTTTGCGGTTGATGAATTTATAATGTGAATTTTTGCGTCAACATTTTTATTTCCTTAATCGTTTCACTTGTGACTATGGAATATGAGTTTAAAGAAACTTTTTTTTAGCGTGGTTGGATTATATTACAATTTAATGTATTCTTAAGTTGGTCAGTTTGTACGAATAGAACTTGGACTATTTTAAAAATGTTATCCCTTTTTACCAAAACTCAGAAGGGGTAACAATGCCAGGATATATTTCAAATATGTATATTATTATTTTTTTATTTAAAAATAATATTCAACAGATAAAAATCCACATGCTGTTTATGAAAATAAAGCAAAAAAAAACAATAAAAAGTTAAAGAGAGAAAAAGTTACGTCGTGGTATTAGGATGGAAAACACTACCGTTTAGAAATTTTGAAAAAATATTCATAAACTTGTATGTAACTGAACTACCCCACAACAACGAGCACGTGCTCAGACAGACTTGTTTAACCAGCTGGCAAACAAACAAGCTCCAGCAGCTGGTTATGATTTGTTTTAATTCATTTAACACTGGCGATCTGCACCATACGGACACGGTGTGTGCCCCTGAGCAATGGCTTCTAGAAGTACGGGCCGTCAGGCTACGTAATCGTTCTCGCCGTGACGTAATGAGTTTAGGAAATTTGACATTTCCACGAGGCAGTGCCGATGTACACGGAGATTTCACTTGCGGGTTTTTGGTTAAAATATGAATAAAACGTTAGTTTTTTGTGCGTGGACGCGTTATAATAATAATATTTAGTCATAACGTACACTTTGTACCAATAAATTGTATCTCGACAGTAAATCGACACAAACCATCACATAACCTAACACCAACCGATAAACATTTCGTAGCGAATTTTCCACATTCTACCGCACGCACCGCATTAATTTGTGTTTTAGCTGTTCACTAGCACTGTTCAGCGTATACCACTTTAGTTTTCGTTTCACTCACTTTAACACAACCCGTACAATTAACATTTTCCCGCGGACGTCCCATAAGACTACGTGTGTTTTTCGCGATATTTGTCCCGATGCTCTGACGTCATCATTCTGCATTACGGCCCGTACATCTAGAAGGCATTGCCCTGAGCATCGATATACTTCTCTGATCAAGTACGATCACTAGATAGAAACCAGTTTCACCAGCGGCTCCTAGGATTCTTTTACCTGATAATCCAGTGTTTCACATCGATGCCCGGACTCAGCTTACTTGACATGACTTTGATGTTACCTGTACTATTTCGATAACCAGGAATCTAACTGACATGAATGCGTGTGAAAAGATATGGGATCCAAAATCTTTCGCAAAGTCACAAGTGCCAGTCATCCGTCCAGGAATATTTCTGCCCCGCATGAACAGCCCCAGCATCACCAGCCAATGCTTTTATTGCCGCTCCAGTTAGGCTCAGAGATTTCGCTGCCTAATATCCAGTTTCCAATGAAACTGCATTGGTATCCCTGTTAACCTTCGCCGGCAGCTTACTCCTTTTGCGCAGCTTCTTTCGTTTCTTACAAGTGAAAGTATCCACAGTTTTCCAGAATTCAGAAGAACAAGCACACTTACTCTGTATAGCTCCTGCGGGTTTCTCGTTTATACTAGTTGAAGTTGCCTCATTCAGTGCATCTGTCCTTCTCTTCTTTTTTTGTGATGGTTTGGGACCAAACTTATTTTCTCCTGGTACGGCCGTAGTCAGACTTCCAACTGGCGTTGCACCCGCTTTTCCGAAACCTGCAGCTAAAAGCGCTGCTATCAACAAGCTCCTAAATATTCCACGTTGTTAGCCTGTTAGCTTCTACTGCAATCAGCGTCCTCCGTTGCAGACATACATGAGATTGGAGTCTGTAGAATTTTAACTCCTGGCATACTGAGCACGCTCAGCAAGGATGTTTCTCCAGACTCAGTCTGGATGCCATCTACAAAGATGCAAGCCTTGCGATTCAGCTTCATGCTTGCAGGAACTCTTGGTGTGGATTCTTGAGATGCAGAAGCCATAAGGTGGTACCCGATGGAAAGACGGGCAGCATCGGCAATGGAGAAACAATATTGTTGGTTATAGTGTTGGCTAATTAAACGCAACAATGGGGTATAAAAGTAAGTGTCAATGTGCGCAAATAAACACTCACTTGTCAAATTGGGACTCAAATTGCAAACGCTTGATATGACAGCTGAGGTGTATATATCTGCAGACCAACTGAAATTGAGACAAATCGGAGCCCTGATCGTTACGTGTAAAAAGGCACTAATACTGGAGACATACTACCATCGAATCTGGTTTTGCAAATCCCCAATAGTTTGGAGCTTTTAAATTACCTTTGTGGGGTAGGGTAAAAGATCAACAAGATTCGCGGTAAAAGCTCAACCAATTTTGCTAAACCAGATTCAATTGTATAATCACAGCTTAGATGTTAAAAAAAGATTGATTTGTGTTTAGAAGACAAAAAACGCTGAAGTAAAGGCTGGTACTGAATTAATAGTGAAGCTTGATTTTAATCAATCAACCGACTACAACTCATACGATAAAAGCAAGTTAAAACTGGAAAACAACTAACCAAATCAATTCAATATTGACTTTTGAAGAAAGTCACACGGTTCAAATGTTTGTGTGTTCTAGCAATTTAGGGCCAATTCGTTCACACTCGGATAAATACTATCAAATACAAATTGTTCCAATTTCGCAGTTTATTTGTAAAAAATATTACCAAAACAAAATCAATGACTAAATTTGTTTTGGTTACGCATTGTGCTGATTCTTCGTACCAACAAGTATTAATCTTTCAAAATGTTGTATAATCTGAAAAGGTCTACTAATTAATGCTTTATAGCAAAAAGTGAAGAGAAAACACTACTGAAATTGATTTTAGAAAAAAAAATATTTTCGAATATAAAAAAAAAACAGGAAGAACAAGCTGGGGAAAAGTTGCTGCGGTAGTTCAATGCATTGAGTCAATACACAGTAAATACTTTGCTATTTTCAGTTAGTTATCATAACAAAATGCAATCTATACTCAACGAATTCCAAATATGATACGCAAAAAAAACTGATACTGATTGCAAATGAGAGGAGAAATGTTATTTCATTTTTTCATAGCAAGGAAGATTTCGAGAGAAATCTTATTTCATTTTCTATTTATATTTTCTACACATAAGTTAAAAATAATATGATAACCGATATTTAATGACTCCTAGGTTAAATAGCTTTACCTGACTAACATGGCTAGGCAAGCATTTCTTTGGTTAACTAACCAAACCATGGATTCTCTAGTAAAAAATTCGGTAAGCAAACACAATCGGTGCTTACCAGTTGAAATAAACATGGACTAAAATTAACTGAGAGTGAACGAACCGAACCTTAAAATTTCTGTTTTTTTGAAAGAATTTAAATTCACCATGTATTTTAATTTTTTTTTTTACATCATTGTAGTAGAGAAAAATTCAATTGCAGTGTTTGAAAATCAAAAATAGATCGTTTTTTGTAATACAAATTTGGCTAAATAAATAAAATTGTATGTTTTATCATATATTCGAATTGTATTAATGAATTCATTTGCCATGTCTGCGTAGCCAGAATAAAATTCAAGCTAATTCTGCAAACAACCTAAAGTAAAATATATTATCGAAAAAACTTCTTACGTTTTTCCTTTCAGGCATCATCTAAATCAATTAACACCACCAGCAAAGACAAAATTTAATAATTTTGTCTTACCGCAAAAACATGTCTGATATTATTAAATTACACTAATCTCCAACTGGATGGATCTCTTAACGAGCTTGTACCTTCGGGTCGAATAATTGATATGCTTGATATCACCCCAAAAGATGAGAGTGGGAAATTCCGAGCAGACACATTCATGGAGACGTCAAGACGTACAGGCAAAGCAGATATGGTGTTTCCAAAGTCCTGATAGTGTCTGACCATCCATGCTCTGGATGAGGTATAGAGTTCTCAGCCGTTAAATGCCCTCAAAATAACATTATTCTTAAGCAGCCTCGAGATATAAGATATTGCATACATATATAATTGCGCAGCAGTTTGAGACGATGTCATTAGACCATGCACTTTCCAATTATAAATAAACCTGATATGTCTGTATTCGAGATTCGTGTGAGATGGATATGTGGGATATGATGCATGCACGACCGGAAGGATCTTTAAAATGAACTTAAATGAAATTATTTGTTGCTTACATTTCGTGCAGAAGAACACAAGGATGTGAAGGAAAGACATGTGTTTTATATGCATACGTGGATGAAAAGCTTCGGAGACGTTCAGTCACGTTTGCAAATGTTGATTAAATTAATCACCGAGTGTAATTAGTTTTGATCAAAGGATATTCTTGGTAAACTTTGTGCCAAGTGCCCGGTAATGAAATCGGTCATTGTGGCTCATGGCGAGAATATTTAGATATACAAAAATGATATCAAATCGCTCGGATATTATTCTTTGAAGCTGGTGGTTGTAGTTAGGGAGGCCGCATGTACGTATGCTATCAATAAAATGATTTTTAGAAATATAATTGAATATGTTTTTAAATGACTCTGTTCCTTACTGAAGTGGGTACTTTCCATGCCATGTTTTAGTACTAAAGCTAGGAGTGAAAATCATTTAACAAAAACAGCCAATAATGAAATTATACTTATAAAGTAAAAAAGTTCAAATCAATTTTTTCGATGTCCGTTTGCCTGTTGTCGTTTGCCGTTCGTATATTATTTAATTGGTCAATAACATTAAACTTACGCTGCTTATTGACATAATATACTCCTCAAATGAACTATTATGTGAAATTCTCTGTTTCATATGATACCGACTACTTGCTACGCCAGTAAAAATAGTGAACAGCGACTTTCTCAAAGAACTAAACTTAAAAGCAAACAAGCAATCGACCAACAAGCGATTTTAGTGTACAGTCGTCAAACAACTCTCTGTAAATGTTTGCTTCCAAGCAACCAACTTCCCAGTCCTATTGTCTGCTTGGACAGGAAAAAAAAGACCGAACGAAAGTGAATAGAAAAAACTGAATCAGTCCAGCATAGTTCGACAGCGAGTTGGCTCCCGTTTCGAGTAACTTGAGCTCGTGGAAACCAGCACCTCTACCTACCGTTCGCATGCTAGATTCCATGCTCCTTGCGCGCCCGTGCTTCAAGCAGGGTGGGTATGGCTCAGATTTCATGAGTCCTTCTCAATTACATCCTCGATTCCTTTTGCCATTGTTCGTTTCGTCCCAGATTGTATGTCAGACACGTTTAGCAAATATTTGGACACGTATCGAGTCGAGTTGACCATTTCCGCGGTTAAAGTTCCTGATTGACTGTTAATAACCGCACTCGGTTTACTCCTGTTTCTTGTCTGCTTATTGGAAAATTTTTCAAATAAACTGGCTAACAATGTTGTATTATTCTACTGGACGACACTTTGTTCACTCTTTTGATGCCGGCACGAACAGCGTCTGTGACAAGTTTGTTTAGAGCTTTTGGTTAATTATTATGGTGTACTCAGAAATGGGACGTGATTCGCATTTGTTATAGCCTCAGATTTTGTAACGGAACTAGAAATCGAATGTCTGACTGTGATAGTGATTATCGTTGGCGAATCAGATTTTAATTCAGAGAATGCTTTATTGAAGAATTAGGTTTCTTAGTTGTGATTTCATGATGAATTTCAAAACCAAAAATATAAATTTGGAAATTTGAAAATAATATGATTCAATGGAAATCATTTAATCAACAATTAAGTTTTGACCATACTCCGGAGAATGTTAGCACAGAAATTTTTGAAGATAAAGTTCAGATAATGAGCATCTGTTCGACTCAAAAGCGTCCAAAAAAAGACTAATGAGTATGGTAGTGCAGAAATACAACTAATTAGTTGATTGCTTTCATACAAATCAATTTTTTGTAGCTTTTCAAAGTTCAAAGAAAACGTCGATATTTGAAAAGAATTTGAATTATCTTTTAATTACGAATGAAAAATTCGTCTTTAGATAATATAAATAGTCCATATATCTCAAAATTCCATAGATTAGTTGAAAAAACCAAAGTATGTCGAGTAAAATGTAAATGCCAAGGAGTTGGAACCGGCCCATTAACAGGTGTACTTCAATACCGAAAGACTCCTAATAAAAACAAGAACTAAATAAATAGTATTGCTGCAAAACTTCAGCCCCAAAGCTATAAATAAAAAAACAATTTGCGCGTAGCTACCTGTAAGAAGACTGATTTTGGAAGAAAATTACATTAAATTACGTACATTAACAATTCATGTCCTACCAAAGGTGTTATTTCTCACGAACATTCCGATAACTGACACTGTGACTGACAGCTACAACAGGCGGTTCAACTAGCGGAAAACTGAGCTCTTAAGGACGCCTTTGAAGCTGCCAAAATTACCATCCGTAGTATAGTCAGACTTCGGGAAGTAACTTTGATCGACTGGGTCAGCTGATGGAGCCTCACGATGCATCACGGTTGGATTGTCAAAAGATAAAGCATCTGAATCAAGAATGCCGTAGGAAGTCTGAGAGCTGGTACTGCCACGGATGCGGACCAGGATTTGACCAAAACGGAGATTCTAAACGGTCGAATATAACCATTTCTTCTTGGAAAACATCAGCGAGGAACTAATGATGGTGAAACGGTAACCGTTTCTAAACTACAGTCATACGACTAAAATTTTTTGTCCTTGTCCAGCCAACTTTAAGTACCTATTGCCACAGTCTCGAGTCAAGCGCTTATGTGCGGTTGATGAGAACTGAAATCAACCAAGAATGGTAACAGCTAGCTGACGATGACATTTGACCATTGCTGATAACTAAGAAGTCTACGGAGCACCCTAAATAGAATGATGTATCAGAATATAGTGCAGAAATGGCAGACGGTACATGGTATGCTTCCCAAAAGCCGAGCTATTCCCAAAAGCTGGTGTTCAGAAAAAAAAAATCCCGAACTGAGAGTAAACAAAACCCTAAACAAGATGTGCAAACCAGAAAACATAGTGGATGAGTACCAAAAGTGACCCTTCTGCACTTCTGTCAAAGGTCCAAAGCGAAGAATATGTACCGTGGGAGTACAATTCCAGCGAATAGCCGTAGTTGTTGACGATATCTTTCATAAATCTGAAAGCAGAAATTGGAAGAGGCGAAGTACTTCGGTAAATAGCCAGAAGTATACCCAATTCCAAACCAGGGGGCAACAAAAGTGGCAAAACAGATCGTCTCATATTTTGTAAGTAGATATGGCGTACCCCGTAAATTGTATTCGACTATCCCGTTATTTATGATGGCCTATTTCTTCTTTAGAAACAGCCTTTGGCCGTTTTAGAGAACGCGAGCAAACTAAAGCAACGGCATCACAAGGTTAGGTTAGTGAAGAGGGCTGCCGGGAACGCGGCCAGCATTAGGCCACCAGTTTGGGCCCATTTGCCACCCTCATAGAAAATCAAACGCATTCACACTAACAGCCATGGCACTGGCGAGATTCGATCCCGCAGGCCCCGTAGCACGCCGCTTTTCGGCCTGACGCCTTATACGGCCCATACACGACGCATGCATGCATGCTCAGTACATTGATTGTGCAGAATTGCGCCTGCCCTTCACGATTCATGCAAAACTGTGCAGTTTTAAAAGAACTTGAAGTGGGTAAGATGTACACTGGACAAAAACTTCTAAAATTTGAGCTTCAATGCACAACATTTAACATACACCTCTCATGCAAGCATGCGCAGTCGAGAAAATATCAAAAAGTTTTGTAATCATACAGTCAGCATGTGCATTCAGTCAATCATTGCCATACACGTTCACTCCGCATGTGCAGTCACGCGATTGTGCATGGATGCATGCGTCGTGTATGGGCCCTATTAGCGAGTAGAGTTACCGGGCCCCCTAACGGCATCACTAAATACACATGATTGTGCGATAACGACTCAAGGTTACCACCGCATGCATCAATGCAAAGCATGACTTCAGGGCTAACTCAGCAGGATTCAACAGCACGTCCTGGTCTAGTTGTACAACCCACCTTGTCGAAAGGGCCGATCTCCAAAGCTAATGGGGGAGGATCGTAGAAAATCCTCTACTGGATAAATGACGGTGTGTATCGCATACAGTGACGCCAAAACCCAAGTGCAAAATGAAGACTCCTGGAACGCTCAGCTGCATAATACGAGCATGACGGCAAAACATCGTTTAGGGATAAATAGATTTAAGGGAGTTATTGTTACATGTTCAAGAATTCTCAAAACCGCTGTTTGAAAAATGGACGAAGAAGTTCTTTTATTCACATAATTTACACTCACACAATACAACTTTGCATTATACAGCAAAAAATTATAAGCAGAATGGTCTCGAAGGAACTAGAACTACAAACTAAACAACCTTTATCTTCATACTCGCCGTCAAATTGTAATTGTAACAAATACAAGTTATTACAAAGCATTTATAAAAACTATGCAATGGAAATCTACAACTATCGAAAACAATAAACAACAACAGCAACATTCAATTGCCGAATTTAATGTACCCGAGTGTGAATGTAACAACAACAAAAGTACCGTAATTTAAATTTAAACATTGAGACAAAGAAACCACTTACCAGTTTCGGGCTCGAGTAGCATCTCCTATAAATACTACGAGGATTCAGTTGAACAACGAAAGTTGCGTTTGGCAGCCATTGCTGAATTGTTGTCATGAAACCCAAAGAAACCCAAAGTATAATCGTGGTCAGAAGAAAACAAATTGTACCTTTACTTGGAAGAAAAGAAAAACGTTATCATATCGAAACTTAAGACATAATTGAGCGAACATCACTATTCTGTCATTTAATAGCATGAGCAATGTGAAACCTTTTATCATGATCTACTTGCCAATATTTTATAACATCTTCCACTAAGCATGAATCATTTAACGTGCAGTTATTTCCGTTGCATAATCATTAAGTCCTTCAACTTTTCACAAACAATGATTAATGAAGTAACGGGCTCATAGACTATCTAAAGTGATTATTTACTTAACCTTAGACGCATAATTTCCGGCCTCAGTAATTGCTATGCACTTTATATTTCTTCCACGTAATAAGTCATGACTTCGTGGGGAGGAGTCGAAGGTGGCCGCAACTACGTCGTTTCCGTTTTAAGGGTTAGCTGGAAGTACTTCTGTTCAGCATATTTTCGCTGACACAGCTCCGAACCTTGGCTTGTCTTAACCCCTCATCTTCATCAAGTAAATTTGTCACTTCTAATTGGCGGGTTGAAACTAAAGGTAAATTAACTACGACAGGGGAACAAGAGGAGTTTTCATGCATAAAACTTTCTGGGAAAAATGAAAAATTTCCTTGTCATTTTCGTGAAAAGTGTAAGAAAGGTTGCCTGTGGAACAGGATAAATACAGTAAATAATATAGACAGGGTGTTCTTATGAATGCTTTTAGGGTTTTAACCGATTACAACAATATAGTTACAGTTTTCTAATATTCTGCTTTTATGCCGCATTATTCGAATTCAACTTTTAGATAAAGTCATATAACTGAAGTCTTCATTGCATGAAAGTTTACTAGAATCAAAATGATTAATACGGTATGCATACATATTTTGAGCAAATAATACATACATAGCTCTTTCGTTTACAGACCCCAAGAAATGATGCAACCACTTTTCATTCACCTTATAAAAAATGAACTCACTGAATTTCAAAAAGGTAGACTTGCTCGACTTTTGCTCTTACCATTACTCTTCGCGTGACTTAGTATGAAACATTACTCTTCACTTTTGTATTTCGTTTGCCGTTTTCCGGTTATCCTTTTCGACTTTTTTTCGTATTCCAGATGCAAATTGGGGATGAACTTTTTATTCTTGAATATGAATTTCATAAGGGTGAATGATATCACAGATACTTTCCGACATTTCGCATACACCAAGACTAGAGTGGAGATAGACTCAATGGCATAAACATTTAGACCTCGAGACGTTAACTTTATTAAAATAAATGAAAGGGTCATTTGCCTAACAGCAGGCATTTCGAATCTCTCGGCCTTTTGTCTTTTTTTTATTACTTTAAGAAGAAATGATGGATTTCTGAAGTTGGTGGTGTTATTTTTTAGAAGAAAAAGAGGCTGACTTGAGCAATCACTTTGCTTGAGTGCATTAGCATTCATGACGGAAAAATGCTTGAAAAACGTTTTAGATAGTCATGAAAGAGAATAATAATGTTGTAATGACATTACTGTGGTAAGCCAAAAAAGATTTGAAGAAATATACTCTGTTTATTGTAATTATTGGAATTTAATGTTTCGATTTAAGGGGTTACTCCTACTTATAGCGCAAAAAATAGATCATTTTCATGAATTTTTTTTTAAGAAAGCTACGAAATTTTTTTAAATGACTATTAAATTATCTGAAAGTACATACATTGAACACTTTTCAGTAATTTTTTTTATTGAAAAATATTGCATTGTTAAATTACAAATGGCCGTCAAAACAATGGTATTTTACTGGATCATCCGAAACAAAAAATAGCGATGGATTTAGTTAAATAACAGTATAAACTAGTGTTTGATCAGAGGATTTAAAATAATATCCACTTTTCACAAAATGGCGGACAATCGAAGTTAATGATTCGATTTTTACTTAAAAAAATGGTCGTCTTTTGGCTAAAAAACGGCCATTTTTTGTCAAAAACACTAAATTTTTATGTATTAAATAAGCCTGCTAAGTTTCAAAAAGATCGGTTCAGTAGTTTTCTTTCGAGAAAAAAGCGTTTAAAGTTTCAATTTCAGTTTACACGGAGGAAACAATTTTTTTTTTAACTCACATAGAATCATCCACTCCGGGGCCATATAATAGCTCTTCCGCCGACTATGCCGCATCCAAAAATGCAATTTGCTGTTGCCTTCTCAGCATTCTGCCTTCTCGAGTGCTCTCGGCTGCAGCAACAGATAGAAACCGCAGAGAGGGTAGAGCGCGGCAGACGACAGATGAATCGGTTGTATAAGTAACGGTTTCTTCTCTTTCAACGCTCTTATCTCGGTCAATTTTGTTCGGATCGACTTTGAAAGCCGTATTCTCAGAGAGCTAAACTTAAAAAAAAATGTAACAAAAATAATAGGAAAATTTCAAAGTTACAAGTGGGGGTAACCCCTTAATGAAAAAGTCAAAAGCGAGTTGATAGGCTTTAAAACCGAATAAGCATTTTACAGTTCAAATTTGCGCCTAACCACAATCAGAATAGAATCGTCGAAATGCTTATGAAGATAAAATCTGAAGCATACTTAAAAAATATCATACCAACCAATACCATTCTGATATAAGTTCCGTGTCGTGTAAATATTTGAAAAATGTATAGGTACATCTGCTTTCAAAGAAGTTTAGGTATTACATACTCGTGTGAACAGTCACGAAGATGAGCTGAGGAAAAAGAGTAATCTGCAGCACAGTGGAATGCAACAATATGAAAACAGTTTCGTAGATAGGCATGTGTTATAGTTTGTTTTGCTAGAAAACCTACAACGAGGTACTTATCAATATTAAGGAAAAGCTTGCCAACAGTGCACGATTGATTAAACGAATCTGGAAAAATTGTCTACCAGATTAATGAGGTGATGAATTATCAGATAATCAGCGTACAGTAAATGGAGTGTTTTTGATAAGACGTTTGATCGGTCCGATATGAATATATTTAAAATAAGAGGGACAACGATGCTACCCTGTGGTTCACCAGAGGAAGCAAAAAATTTGTGGATAGACAGATTTAAAACTTTATAGATTGGGTTCGATTGTGGAGGTAAAAGTTATGCCAGCTCAGTGAAGATTCAGTGTCTTCAAAATTATGTAGCCTTAGATCTAGGATAGTCAATTTGGTCGGATGCCTTCCTGAAATTTGTGAAAGCAGCCTCGATTCGGTAATTTTTCTCTATTTTAAACAGGACGTTCAAGACTAGAACTGTCAAGTTAGTAGTAATCGAGTGTCCTTTCCTAAAGCCATGCTGTTGCTCATTTAGTTGAAAGTTTGTCACAAGCAACTTTTTCAACTAGAAAGGAAGGATTAATTAATGGGAATTCCCTCCAATTTTAGAATATCGATGTTACATACGAGTACTTTCAATGAAACGGGAAAAACACAGAGATGAGTGACATATTAAAGAATATACGCAAGAGGCTTATTAACACACACTTACGCACGAAAATTGGGAGAAGAAGATCAGGACCAGGACCTTTGCTACTCTATAGTTCCTCAATAGCTTTATGTATTCTTCACGTACTATTGCTAAATCTTTCACAAAAATTGTTGGAGCAAAATCACAGAAATGGTGGAAAGTGTTTGTTAAATCAGGTACGCCAAATACAACTTGGATAGTCTGGGCGAAGATATCGCAGATATCATAAAAAGATCAAAATGTGAAATTGTTCAGATACATCGACTATTCAAAGTAGGTAGTTGTGCTCCTAAATTTTACAAAATTATATCGTTATAAAATTATTTATTTAGGTTCGTGGTTTCATATTTTCAACAGTTATGTTAACGAAACAGCCATAAGCCTACCACGACTGCTCAGTGATTACGTTATGTTCTTCTTGAATAGAAGAACAGGTGTCAGCTTTTTGTTTAATGAGCTTACAGAGCTTATTTCTAGAATTTCGTGTATGTCTTAGGTGTTTATCAAGCCATGCTGAGTAAACATTTTTCTCTCTCTTAATCTTAAGGACATATCTTTCAACGGAGTCAAATAATAATAAGTACAACAACAACAAGTTTCATCAATAGCGTAGTCGTTATTAGCGAGTCATTTGTAATAATTTTCATTATAAGATTACATCATTCGAAGGTGCAATCTATTCGAGATCCGGAAAGAAAAAAACTATTATTGGATACATAGTTTTTTATCAAAGCCGCAATGAAGTCCTACTTTAAGCTTATCTCTGAAGGTATTCTGAGAGCACCAAAGTAGCATTCCTGCCACCTATAGCTCCGTTTACTCAGTATATAATTTTCCGACATGACATTCAAACTGCGAGTATTAACGGCTATTCAAATAGTGGCTAGATAGGCACCTGTCTCTAGTTCGGTTAGGTAGTAAGTAACGAATCGAAAAAGCTGACGAAAACAAGATACTGTTAGATCTTCTTTTCGAGAATGTGGCAAGGTTGAGCATAGAAGCTTGCCTTGTAACGTGTTTGCTCCTTGGCTTTCCCGACTTACAATGGGACATTTACTGAATTGTGTGAGTGGTCGAAAAAGTGTAACTATTGATTCCTTTCAATTTCAACAGTCGTTCTGAGCTATATTAAATGCCTATGATGAGTGCAAAATGTATAGTTGAATAATATTGGCGTTGCAATTTTTGTAATTAGTTTGGTGCTGCAAATACACAAAAGTATTATAAATTTTTTTGAGACGGATTTTATTTAATGATGGCAGTGTAAAGCACCTCTTAGACGGTCAATATTATTGATGAATATGCATTGATCAATACGTATTGAAATGCTTTATGGATCGTTTAGAAGAGCTTCAAACATATTGATAGCATGTAGAAGCATTTTCCTGGAAATGTATATTGAAGTGTGTTGATGGAAGCTGTATTGATGCTCATATTGATGTTTGTAAGGCCCATTGATCAATATAGGCATCACTCTTGTCTGAGATATCGAAATATAGCCACCTACGTGATGACCGACGCAAGAATTTCAAGAATATCTGACAACTTCAAAGAAATGCTCTTTTAAAAGGACCAACTAGAAATAACACAAACAAAGAGGTAAGTGAAACTTATTTACGTTTAATTACTTGATCAACCCAGACTTGTCATGCAAACTCTAAATTAATCTGCTGTGTAGTAGTAGTAGTGTATAGAGATGTGCTTTACGAGTTTTCAGAAAAATATTTTTTTTTTAGTAAAAGCAGCTACACCAATTGAGTTCTTTAGTTGCAAAATGAGACTGAAAGGTTTTTGAAAATTTTTCAGAAACAGCAAAAAACTATATTTTCTTTCCTGGTCAATATATCAAACCCATTTTTTTTTTAATAAATTGAAAATAAAAAACTACACAATATTACAAATTTTCATAAACTATGGATTATGTTAAATATTAATTAATTAGCATTTACAGTTCATCAGGTCGCGTTTTGGAACAAAATCGCCTTCAGGTGTGGTTTTGGAACGAAACTTCATGTTGGAGTCGGGTTTTGGAACAAAACAAAAACAATTATATTTTTTCATTTTTGCAAAGTGAGCATTTTACTTCTAAATATTAATTTATACGAAACCTTCTAATTTCTCTTTCAAACATAATCAAATTAAAAAGTAATAAACACACAACGATAAAAAGATAAACAATTAATCAATCAACATAGAAGCAAATAATGACACAACTTCAGTCAACGCACACATTTAATGTGTCGGCGCACGATTTCTAAGAAGAAACATGTGAAGTCGCAATCAGTATGGCCAACTTTGAAATATTTCTTATCATTCTAGAAAAAGCCCGCTTAATTTAAAACAAGATTAATAATAAAAATAACCATTTAAAAATATGTGACGAACAGAAGTTTAGCCTTTTCTTAAAGTTAGAACATTAGGTCGGTTTTTGGAAAAAAATAACAAGAACCGTTTCCGACATTGCTAAGGTTTGAGACGCTTTTTGGAACCAAACCGTTCAAAATATTAGACGCCATTTTGAAAGAAAAAATCTCTGTTCAGGTCGCGTTTTGGAAATAAGGCTGTTTTTTAAATCACTTTTCAAGGCATTTAGACTGGGTTTGGGATAAAATAAAGTGCACAAATCGATTCCTGAGAAGATTTCCTATAAGAAATGGTGTTTAACTCAGTTTCGTAAAAAATCGCTTGAGTCTCATTTTGCAACTAAAGAACTCAATTAACACTGATATAATTTTATTCAAGTTTTTACAAGTACAATTTAACTCAGTTCATTAGCAAACCATTTATGAATTATATTATACTTTAACAATTAATAATGGAATTGTTTTTGTGGGATGATTAAAATTGATATTTTTTTTAACTAAATGGATTCTACATATTTTTATCAAAATTCCAAAGGCATTTTCGACAATCCTTCGTGCTTGAGATAGTCTATAGTTAAAAATGCGTTTTTCGACGGTTGAGTGAGCTCGATTATAGGGTTTCATAAAATTTGGATGTAGTTGAAAAGCATCATCTCCTACAAGCACATACGAGTACAGCTTTTCAGTGCCAGGCAATTTTTATCGGACAGTTTTCTGTGTTTTTCGTAGCTCCAGCATCTGATACTCGTCCGTTGGCCTCATAATGCTCAATTATCATAAATTGATATTGAGCAGTGACAATCACAATACTGATAGATCCTTTATAATTGTAATAGTACGATACTGACCTATAAGGTTTTTATATCAGTTTATGTTTTCCATCAACACTGCCTAGGCAGTTGGGGAAATTCCACTCTTCTTCAAAATCATTTTCAACTTTTTTCTATCCTTCTGCAGTTTTAGGTACATGGGTACAAACATGAAAAATGAAATTTTAATTGGTAGAACATTTTTTTTTTCTTAAGGTTTTTAGATTATTAGCTAATGATTTTTTTTTTGCTTCAGACCGAAAGCCTATCAAGCCAAACAGCAGAGGTACAAGAGTGACTCCCTGAAACTGTCTGAGGACGCAAAGACTAATCAAAATTCAGCAGATGAACTAGTCGGCTTAGCTTCAGCATAGTTTAAAAACCTGAAACAGAATTTTACATTGTAGCCCAAAAGTGGACTTTGAAACTACTTGCAGACTAACGGAAATTTGCAGAAAAAATAATAAATGACACTCTTTTTGAAGCTAAGTTGGGAAACTTAGCAAGGTATGGAGCTCATTTCAGATCTTTTGACACTTCTTTTATCCATCCCGTCTATCCATCATCACATTCATCCATGTTCCGATCTCCCTATTCTACTCCAAGTTATAGTCCGATCACTTTATCACCTGTCATAAGCTCTACTCCAGTTAACGAGCCACATAATGCTTCCTAAATATACATTGAACCAATGCATCAAGCTGAAACTTACCAAATTGAGTACATTCCACAACCTTCCCAAGACAGCCTCAACCCTCAACCACAAAAAGAGATATCAACAGCGAAATATTTATCAACGTTTACTTCCTTCTGATTTTTAAGTACACACATATCTACAGTCATATCATTATCTTGCTACTTTATTAAAGAAAGAATTCCTCAAATAAATGAGTAATAATTTGGAATTTCATAAATAACTTTTTAATTATTTTGAATTTTTACCTGTATATTTTTTAGTTTTTATAATAATTTGTTCCAACGTTTTACGTGTCTTGTTTTTCGATTTTTAAGCCCAATAAATCATCAAGGGCCGCGTCAACCATTCGGCTCTGGGACTCGAAGATGGTACAGGAAACATTCGATTGTAAAGTGATCTCTTTAGCTTGTATCATTCTTTTGACCAGCGCCTTTCTCTTTCCTTGTTTCGTTTTTTCATTTCACACACAGCCAAAGTCAAGACAAGAAAAGCTAAATATCTATGGGACACCATTGCTTTATATTGAAAAAAAAAACGAGTAATATAAATAAAAATTTCCCATACACTTTATTTCAAATGGTAAAATAAAAGTGGCATGCTTAACCATAGCTTTTTGAACGATGCATCGATTTAACGATATAAAATTAACATTAATATTACTAACTTTTTTCTGGGCCCCTCTTTCTCTTCTCCTCTTTTTCTCTGAGCCCCTGCCTTGATCTGGTCTAGGCGAAAAATATGAAGATATCGAACAACATACTTCATGCGAAAATGTTCCACCATATAGACGTACGTGTTTGTCTGATTAACTTAAATATCCATGTACCACCATGATTTTATAAAAGCTTTAGCATGGACTAAAGGAGTTCAACTTCATTCTCACTATTCGGAAAAATATACTCATACAAGTTTGCAGATAGTAGTGCAATTTTACCTTCAATCCAGTCATTATGCCCTTGTAATTACATTTAACCTCAATCTCGAGACAACTTCAGCATGCTGACCCTGTTTGTTCTTCTTTTCCTAACGGCAACAGCAGTTCCTGTTTACCATGAGATTCATCGGTTAAGTGCAGTGAAAACTGTGTTTTCGCATTGCATAATGCATATAATTTGAATCCATTTAATTTTTCGTCTACAACCTGAAAATTTCGGAGATGTTTTCTAAACCAATTGAAATAAGTGAAGCGAAACAAAAAAGTTATAAAATTGTTTGCTTGAAAAACTGGCTTTTCTTTTATCTACTAAGCTTCAAAGAATCAAGCAGCATATTTAAAAATGCTGTTGTTTTGCTAAAATTTAATTTTGCGAAAATAAGAGCTTTGAAATGGGAGTTAAATTACTTGTTCATTGACAACACTTGCTCGGACTAGAAAAACTATGAGCGATATTAAAGCCTCATAGATAATATAAACTGGCACACAGATTTCTGTGCGTAAGAACTTTTTCAGAAGCTGCCAAGCTTGTCTATATTAGGACTCTGGGACGAAAACTGCTGTCGGTATCATATTTCATGTTGAACGAGTTCAGTATTTTGTTAACTCCAAAACTTTCACATCCCACGAGGAACTTTCTCGCTTAAAACAACCTAACTAGATGCTCAACAAATATCGTCACATTTTCTTCTCTCCTGATAGGTTGGTGCTGGTGGCACCGACCTTAGTTGGCGCGTTAGTGTCATCCGATGCCAAAGTGTTTTATCTGTTCTGGCTATGAGCGCCCTAAGGAAGCAGGGCTGTGGCTTTTCGAATATCATGCGATAAATGGTCAAAATATAGAAAAAAAAACAGCGAGGCGGCAGTAGAATCCAAGTCCAAACCAGCTTCATCTATAAATTTAACGAGTTGACATCGTTAATTTATGTTCAGTACAGAACTAATTACAATAGTGGAAGGCAAAGTTGGGAAAGTTTTGGGTTTTGTTCGGAAGACTCCAACCGAGCCTTACAAGAATTTATGACGTGGTCGGTTTAAAATTGAGTCTTGAACGGCGACTCTATAGACAACTTGTTTTTGCCCTCGATGCATACATACCACCCTACGAGAAAAATTTTTTCACCACGGGATTTCAAGAATTCCCCGCCGAGGCTGGCTCGTACTATTCCAGGAGTCATTTAATGCACGAACATGTTCGACGACCAGATACATACCGCGAATCCTGTGTACGGGTTTTTATCTCTGCGAACAAAAACGCAAAACAAATTGTTGAATGAAACTGCATAATAAACAACACGAACGAATAAATGAAATATGACGGGCTACGGAAGCTAAGGTGGCCCGGGAGTTTGGCTTACAGCAGTGACCGCAAGTTGCTGTTCAGGATGAAGATGTTTCCCACGGCAGTGAAAATGTTTCGACAAGAAATTTAGTTCTTGCAAAGTTTAGTCGTTGCCAATAGTTTTCACGTCGATGCTAAGTTTGAAAGCTCCTCGAACTACAAGAAATTTCCGAGAAGATTATATTGTGCATTAACAGCAGATTTGTTGCTGCCTCGTAAGGATTCGAACTGATGTGCCTTGCAAAGGATAATACTTTTCCATTGAATTGTATGAATGTTCAGTCAGCAGAATGCTTCACTTTGAGATTGTTCACCTGAACTGGAACGCATTGTAAACTTGTGCAAGACATGGCGTTTTTTTCTCAGATCCCAAGTAGCCTGAGGCAAATTGCTCTTTGTTGAAATTATCGTCACGAAAGCCTCTACACGATCCTGACCCGTTCCTGGAAATGAGAAGTAACGTTTTTTGCATTTCTGCCTTTTTATGAGGACCTTTGAGCTTTCGGCACGAAACGTTTTTCAATGTTGAACTATAATTTTCGACTTTAAACTGTTTTAACAGTAGCATTGCACTTGCTATTTTTCTGAAATTAAACTCAACATGGAACGTAATAGAAGGAAGGATGGATTTTATTAGCACAGACATCACGACATCAAAGCGACTCCTTCATTGCGCATAATTGTTAGTTTCGACAGTTGCAAAGACTTAAAATGAACCAAACAACTGAACAAGTCTTGACTTGAAATGGTCACTAGGCTATATTTTTGATTTTCTTGGTGCCTGAAAATGGTCAGGCCCAGACGTGGAATTAATGCAAAAACTGGAAAATCGGTTTGCATATGTTTTGTGCTCTGGCCAGGTTTATAAATATGTATTTACCTAAGTGAGCTGAAATAGAATATTATTTAAACAATATGGGAGCAGTGGCAAAAGAATTCATATAACCCACATGCCAAGGCGTACGGGTGTTGAAAGTGCAGTGACTCAGTTTAGTGAAGAAAATGATTTAAAATAATATCTTCGTATGGCTTGTACCTACATATTCCAAAACTTAATAGCCTACTAAAGAGGAGCTTTCTTTAGATTCGCACCACAAAAAAAGGAAATGAAAGCTCCCATTGATAGATTCGCACATTCAATATAGTCTATCAAATAACGTCCTTCACTACTTGTATTTGTATGCAGCCAAGCAACTCGCAAATTCAATTTGCGCTCGAAACACAAAAATTGACAAATATAGTAACGCGGATGGAGTCTGACGCAACTAAATCAATTTTCGATATTCGCATCAAGGATTTTGCCGCAGGATAACGGAAAATTGAAAAAGGCATGTAACATTCTTCTTCGTTGACATTTCAGTTTGTCCTCTGGGAGAGGCATCGTCATCAACATTATTATGATCATCATCGCCGTGCCCTATAAATGTTTACGTGAATAACGTTTCTTTTTGGGGAACCAACAAGGTTGTTTTAGATTGCAGAATTGTGTAGAAATATTTTTGCCAGTATATTATTAGATGGAAGAAGATCCGAACATAAATTGAAACAATAATGCACTATTTTTAAACTCAAGTGTTTTCAAGGTGTAAAGAAAACTTATCAGAGAAGTTTGGTTATGATTTTATTTAATCACACAAAACAAGGCATCTCATGAGAACAGATGTGTCGTCGTTCAAGACGAATAAAAAATTATTAGAAGGAGAAAATAACACCTCTCAAAACGTACAAAAACATATAAAATCAAATAGAATGAAACATAAAAGACTATACTGCACATTCAGAGACATAAATAATTGAAAAAAAATCTTTCTTGAAATTCGCTCTCGAGCACATAAATAAGCCGCTTGGAAGAGTAACCAGATGCAGCACATGAATCCGGATTTTAATTTTCGGCTCCAAAAGAAGAAGAAAAATGGAGTGTAGACAAATCCAGCGCGGTATTTTTTCCTGGCGAAAAATTATTAATATGGGCTTGTGATTCTTACAAGCAAATGGACCTTTAGCTAGTAGCCCAGAGAGCATGAATAATACCACCCTTTGCATTATGGATAATATTCACACCTTTCAATGTGTTGTCATAAAATTTGAACGGAAGTGTCTTTCTTGATTTAACAGTTACTTTGTCTCATTTCATAGAAGTCACTCGTTTTCCACTTTTGCCCGGAAAACTTTTCACACTTCGGTTTTTAGTCCAAAATGATTAAAAATCCCAGTTCTGACAAAACATTTTCTAGCACTGCAACGAAAACGCCACAGAGTTCTACATTTGGGTCCGATGACTGCATCGAATATGGCAGGGGTTGAAAATTTTTTGGGTTTGTGAACCGCTTGATTTCCAAAACTTGGAAAATTTGTAACTCACATTCATTATAGGTGTTTCCCATAAGAAAAATCAAAAATAACATCTACTGGTGCAAATACAACAAAAATCCCAGGAGCTGCTAGCCCTTTTCTTGCATCCAAGCCAAAAGTATACTAAATCTGTAGACCAACCCACCCTGTGAAATTGGAATCGATCCACCGATTGCGTTGGAAGACATGGTTAAACAAATTCTTAAACTATTTGTGATTTTCACAAAAAGTTCATTACCATTTGAGAACCTTATAAAACAATGGGATAGGACTGCTAGCTTTGGTAACTTTGACCATTTTGTAATTGTAAAGTGTATTTTACAATTACAAAATGGTCAAAATGGTCAAAGTTAATTACCATTTGAGAACCTTATGGTAGCACTTTACAATTACAAAATAGTCAAAGTTACCAAAGCTGGCAGCCCTATCCTATTGTTTTTACGAAAAATCTGTCAAATTTAGGTTGTAATAAATTAAAGCAACTGTGTGAGTTTAGTTTAAAACTGATGAGCAATTTTTCAAGATGGCACTACCGCTACAGGGTTGCTCGTATATTGACTTTTATTTTTACCAGATCTGGTACTACTTAAGATCAATATATTGTACCGGAAGAGCTGTTTGCAAAGCAACCGCTACACAAACACAAAATGAAGTCAGTTAAGGTAGATCGAATGCAACGAGCCATCTACCAGCTTAAGCACTCGCATATTGCATTTCATCTGCACCACAAACACACAGGATGTAAGCTGTACGACCAAATGAATGGTCATGGTTTGGCACCGGAAGTCCTACAATACCTAGCAGTATTGACAGTTTCATCATGAGCTGAAAATTCGATGAAAATGAGCCCTTTGCGGTACCACAACATGGATATCATTAGTTTTTCAATCATTTCGTGTAACGCTATTGGGAAAATTGTCTTTTGGTTTCAGAGGTAAAGTGGACAACCAAAGTTTCGCCCTCTGTATTAATACAGTGGAAAAAATACTGCTCCAAAACCTCTTCGGAGGTTGCCACTTGATTCAATTTGTGCTGCTCTGTTAGTTGATTTGGGATAATGCTTGTACATTATTTAGGAAATCCGAGTGTTTCTGTGATTGTTTTGCGCCGCAGAAAACTATATATTTGTGGAAACATCACCGAAAGTTCATCCAAAGTCATTTTTTAAGCAAGCGAATCAGTCAAAACCGACGGTCTTTCACTACTTTGCTATTCACTCGTAAATAGACTCGTGCGATTCATAGTTCCTTCACCATAAACCGATTTGACCTCGTTAAAAATTTCAGACGCAAATTTTCCCTTCACAACAAGATAACGGATAACGCTGCGAATCTCACACATGGCGGCCGATTTTATCGACATCGTTCTCAGGAAACGTTGCTGTGACCACAGTTTCGGTCATACAGATGCATTTTTGTGCTCTTTGGGACTAACAACGACACTCTATCCGTGAGAGCACTAGCACACTTACTTTCTGGACGTGCTTTGGACCAGATCTTTAATAAGATTTACTAACAAACATCAAATTTGCCCAGTAAAATAAAATAAAATAAGAATATAAAAAACCTGAATAAAAATGTGGAATCGCCGTATGCAAATAACACTCTCTGATAATAGAATAAAAGCACAAAAAATGACTGTTTTCACTCATCCAGAATTTGTTATAAACCTTAAAACCTAGACCATAATTCAAAGCCAGAATACTAAGGTCACAGATAAATGCACGAAAAATAGGTCGATTGAATTGCATCGTTGATGATTTCATGTGGATAGTGTGAAGCCGACATTAATAAAGTGTATAGTAGACAGAAAATAAAGTGCGTAGATTCTTTATGTATGAAAACAAGTCAATCAAATCAACATCGATATTGTTCTAAATTATATAATTTTATTTTTAAAACAAGTTTCTGCAGCCAGACTATGCAGCGGAATACTGGTGTCTGGATCGGTTGATTTCAATTGCTTTTTGTGTTATTTGTAGATATATATTTATTTTTCAATAAGTTCTATATGTATGCTTATTTTATTTATTTATTTGTTATTACTTTCAATTAAAATTTTTGTTTTAGGTATTTGTATTATATGTTTATTTTTGTTTTGCATTATTTTTCGATTGCCTTGATAATACTAATGAGCTGGTTTTACATTAGGTTCAACACGGCCAGGTTCAGGTCGACTCTTGGGTCTTCTTCCCGGATTGATTGGATTGATTGAACCAGGTGCTGTATTTACCTATAGCACAGTGGTTTTTGGAGAATTCGCTGAAATTCCGTAGTTAAAATAAATAAACTAATGACCTTAAAAATAACGAACACTATTTGTTTTTCATGTAATTTTTTTATTATCTCTTTTTTTTTAATCATGTTTTAGGATATATTTCCTTAACGTACGTGCTCTATTCTAATTCTACAAAAATAATTTCCTAACTTTCAAATCACTATCAATATTATTAAATACCATCATGTAATTTATAAGTGGATATGAACCCAGACAAAGAGAGTACTTCTCATTCACTTACAAAATTGGTTGATTTGGGATGATTTCTGGACATGTTTTGCGGCTGTGGCATCAGAAAAGAGTTTTAGTATGATCATGACATGGTCTTGTCTTTTTCGATCATGGTGTCGGGCACAAGATGTCTGTTGTGGTGATGGCTGCCCACATTTCTTTCACAAGAATATCCTATTATCCTAAATTAATGAAAGCTAATAGTTTTGAACCAAATTCTCTAGTAGGTATACTACATTCAATGCATCAAACTCTTCCCTCATTTTCATATTCGAGCTACTCCCAAGAAGTAGCTGGTGGAATCAGCTCGCAAACTTTCTTCCAAAACGGCTATATTTTTGGGTGTGCGCTCCGTACAAAGACCATGCGTGTTGACCACTCGCATATACCAAGCGCAGTTGGCACTTGATTTCGCCTAATTTTTTTCTGTCGAAATTCATATTGTTTTTGCTACACAGGAGAGAAGTGAGCCAAATATATAACACCAAACTACTGTCACAAAATCAAAGCCCAAAAACTATCAATTTCAAAATAATTTATGATCTAAAATGAAACTACTAACGAGTCCACTCTGTGGCTTCAATTCGAAATAAAAACAAGCACATTTAACGTTTGTTTTCATTTCCTTTCATGTTATATTTTGAAATTTATAAATGATTTGTGTTGGTTTCAACGCCGATTTTTTGACATTTTTTTTTCTGCTAAATGAATATCTAAGTAAAACATTATTACTGATGTATTTCAAACATGAAATCCTCTTTTGGTTATCACAAATATTTATTTAACGCTATCAATTTTTTATTAAAAAATCAATAGCTTTGGCATTACTCAAGTAATAGATTTTTTCTTTTTCCAATGATTTTGGCTTCATTTTAGCATAATAACACAATCTAACTTCTAGCGATACTTTTTTCATTGACAAATATACGCTTCGGCGAAAGTTTCTTAGCCGCAAGCAAAACTTTTTGATTTAAGTTTTCTGACTATGCATTGAAATAAAGCAAAATATCTTTCAGGTCCCTAGTCATATACTACTTCACGCATGACTCGCGGCCATAGACTATTCCGATTCACATTTACATAATTCCCAATGCAGATTGGACAAATTGAAAAAGAAAAGAAACACCAAAAACCCATAACATCCCTATTGGCCTGAGGATGTAAGTTTTGTGGTGGGTAACACTTGTTATGATATCCCTTAAATCGACCCTAAGCCGCATAGTCTTTGCTTGATGCTATTTTTCTATCCATCTTGATTCCTCCTTATGCGGTAACGGTTCTTCATTACGTCGAAACATCTTGCTTTATTCTGATGCGGCAACTTGTCCACGATTCACCCGAAACACCAGGGTAATTTAAATAATCCCCCGAACACTTAAACCCATACCCGGAACCACAAAGCGAATAGGTGCTTGGCAGCCCGGTGATTCTTGGATGGAAAACTTGTAAAAAGTGTCCGGAGCGAGGCACTGTTGAGACGAATTCGATGTATCAAAAGTTTACTTTCGATGTCTCGCAAGCGAGGTATAATGGTTTTTGAATCTCTCGGGGTTTTTATGTGAAAAGTGTGAATTAGGAGAAATCTCTGTTGGTCATAAATTTTTGATTTACTCAGGGTTGCGAGATAGCAGCTTACAGGAAAGACAGCTTTGAGCTCGAAGAAAACACTTGTATATTTTTGTTATTGACTACAATTCGAAATTTATCTCAGCAAATTATAACATTATCGAATGCGTCCTTTGGTTCTTATGCAAATAAATGTCGTGTTCATTGTTTTTAATAGCCAAATTGACACAAAAAAGTATCCCTTTGCTTTATGGTGTCAGCTACAATGCTGCTGTTTTTTTACAGAAATGATTGTTCGTCCAGCATGATAGTTATAATATTCAACGAGTCCTTCTCCAACAAATACTCATTAGCATTTTCTCACTCTTGATGCGATTGAACCTTCCTACGGCAGGAACCGTTCACTTAACGATCTGACGATGTCAAGCAAAAGGTCTGAAGGCCCATACATCTGTCTGTCGACATCCTTTTATGATCGTAAATTGAATTCGGCAGGATTTACATATTCAATCAAAGTGTGAAATAATATGTAAATTTCGTCTACGTACGGAGGTACGCATCACAATTCACGTGCCTGCATTCCCGTCTTCAACCATTCTCTCGATGATTACATCTCAACGACTCGCACTATCCTGCTTCTCTAACAGTCGATAACAAAACAACATTAGGCGCGTTTTTTTGCTCCTCTATCCAGCGGAGAGTAGAATGAGAGTAGAGTAGACGCATTGAAAACAACAACACTCCTACACCAGTGAATTCACTGGTGTAGGAGTGTTGTTGTTGTTTTCAATGCGTCTACTCTACTCTCATTCTACTCTCCGCTGGATAGAGGAGCAAAAAAACGCGCCTAGTATCGCCTCAACCTACCCCGAAGCTCGAATTAGGGAGTAGAAGGCGGTATTGTGGAGCTGTTTTTATCGATAAGGACGAAATAATTAACTTGCTCTCACGTGAATAACAAGCTGGGAAGAAGACAGTCGAAGAAACACAAAACAGCCCTTCGTTCTCGCTTAAATGCCGATAAGGTAAAGGTTATGTTAATGAAGTTGAGGTTTTCGTTCGAGCATTACCGCTGACGACATCGATATGAGATTCCTTCGCTGCGATGCTGGTGTCGCTTCGTTATTGTTTTCAATAGACTGGAAGATTAGTTTTTAGGATTTTCAGAGTGTTAGGTGGGTGTTGTTTTGAAAAACAATGTTTTTGAGAAAATACGAAATGAGAACGTCGAGGTTTCGGTAACACATTAAAACTTTGAGAATACAAATGCTTTGCAAGAAGCATTCTCCTTGTTGGAACTGGATCAATTCGCTAATATTTTTTGAGTTACGCTGTCGTATTTATATATGATACTCTGATATTTCTGGTTATTTTCGTACTAGGCTCGACTAACCACATTTCGTCTAAAATCTGTCATCTCATCAATATGCGAAAATTATTATCTATTTCGTAATTCTGAATTTTCCAAAGATTTATTTCAAAAGCATGATTATGCATTCCTTTTCGGAAAATAGGAAAATTTTGAGTAAGCTTTTAATGGTGGTTTACTGATGCATCTTCATAGTGAATATGCTCTATTAATTTGCCCATTATTTTTTTTTTTGCCATTACTCACATAATTGCTCATGTTATTCACCTACCGAAAGGCGAATGAAGTTACAAATTAAATTTACATTCAACTATTTTGAATGAAACATACTTTTATAGCTTTGTTCGAATGATCCCTTGCGTGCTGTGACCTAATTTCGAAGTTTTACTAGTTTTCCTTTGGGCCAAACTGGTCAAGATATTCAAGAGTATTCTTAGCATTGAGTAATTTAGCATTTTGAAGTCGATATTATATGTATGTATGTGCTTCAAAAGCATGCTTTATTCCGGCCGACTCCAACAAATACGAAACATAACTTCCACGATAAAAGCTATACTTAGATTGCCATTTGAATGCTTTGCATGGTCACGTTCACAGGCAAAGTTACCTTTAATTTTTATGATAATTTCACGTGTGTATGTGTATTCGTTGCCGAGCACGACCAGGACTATTGGGATCAGTAAACAATCATTTGCATGCGATATAGCCATTAACACGTAATCAATATCCGATACAAGGGACGATAGCATCGAAACCTATCAGATTAAGTTTGCCTGGTAGCGTTTTTCTTGGAACGAGCAAGGCAAAGGAACTTAATCAACCCCGCTGTTCCTTATTATTGGTATGGATGTTGTTTTGTGTTATAAGACTAGTAGTAGTAGATCCTTAAATAGTGAATTTGTTTATTTTTATGTCATTTTCAGACAGTTTTTGCCTGAATTATTCGCACGAACTTGTAGCACAAAGAAAACAGCTATTGACCTTTGTAATTGTCTATGAAAACCAAATCTATTTTCGATAGTCAAACATTAGATAATAGTTGATGAAATAGCATGCTAACGACACTGGTAAAATTTTCTTTGTTCCGTTTAAGCTTCACTAACTAAGTGAAAAATTCAGTCTTGAAAGTATACGATATAGCTAACACACGCTGAAATCAATAATTCATCCACTTTTCTAAAATAATATGTTTTTACTTACAAAACAGGCACTCGTGACATCGTTTTTTCTGTTAAGGGATATCCAGAACGAAAAAATTAAATGATGGATATCCTTATAAGGGCGGTCGCAGTAAAATTTGATCCTTTTGTTTTTGTGAATATTTCCGTGTGCATACCTACTCCAGATCTCTTAGCCGTATGATAACTTGCTATATAAAGGACAGAAAACTATATGGGCATTCATTCATCCAGGACCTCTTTAACTGGCAACATGAAGTCAAAACAAGAAAAACTGCAACAGTAAATTATTTTCAAATACTTGAAAAAAATCCCGAAATTAAGCTTTCAAAGATTGCTAAAAACCTAAAAGCGTCACTTTTAACGATAAAACGAGTAATAGTTCACTACTTGTGAAACTCTACAGGCGCAATTCCTTCCATATGATCTGCTAAGGTGGAATATAGAATGAGCCATTTCATAAAAGAATAAAAGAAAACCCTCCCGACTTTGGCTGAAAATATATTTTATGATACTAAATGATCACTAAAAGTTTAATGTTATTTTCATTTTATTCAATCTTTTATCTCTCGAATATAAAAATTTGGTTTTCACGGCATTTCGAAACAAAAAATCAAATCATCAAAACAGCAACAACAAAAATCATCAAAATAATCAAAGTCAAAAATTAAAACAAAATCGGCACGAAAAACACAAAATTTCCGCTATATGCGTGAACTTCAGTTATACTGTAGCATATCGTGGACAATTTTAGAAAATTATCTGAGGATCCAAACGGAAAAGCTTTTCTTTAAGGGTATTTGAGTATCTTTCTTTCTTTCGACGGCCTTGAGGTTTGGGCGGAGTAGAGCTTCATCACGTAAATTTACACAAACACGAACAATGTACCAATTACCATAATCAGCACAGTGGAAAGAGTGAAACGACGCCAGCTGGATGGAATTCTTTTTCTTTTTTTAATTAAATTAAAACTATCAATGTGATTAAAAAATAAATGTTTATATTTCATAAATATTAAGAAAAGAAAGTGAAAAATGATGTGAGCACAGAGAAAAAAAAGGCTACGCACGTATAAAAAATAAAGCAAGCAGAAACACCGATGCCAGGTGACGATCAACCGTTGCAGGAACCGCATAATTATCTGAAAGTTTTTTTTTCTAATAAATTATTAACTATTGTATTCAATTTACTTTTATTGCTCGATTGATTAATAAACTTAAGTTAAATCTTGCTGCTCATGGCCAAAAACTGTAAGACATAAAGTGCTGGGTATGGTTAACTAAAATCGTTTGATCTGTTAGATTTCTTTAAATTCTTCCACCTGGAAATTATTTGCGTGAGTGCTGGCTTCCTTCTTCCGACGCTGTTTCGTACCATGGATGAAAAGATACGCTTATCGTACTGATATTTTTAAACGTCCAAGGAAAATTTCAACGTACTCATCTGACTTTTGTTTTATTTGAATTTATCGGTTCTTTTTTCACTTCTATTACACTAAACAACTTTTCACTAACTGCTCAATTTAGTTATTGTTAGCTTTTACATAGGTACAACACTGAACACTAAAACGATTTTTCAAGCTTTTTATTGATTTCGCGCAATGTATCTGAGTTGCTGGATAGTTATTTGATATTCAATTTGCCTCGAAAATCTTGAGCACCGAAAACACTTAATTCGCACAACTCTTTTTATTCAACGGCTACAGCGAGTTTCTGCTTCACAAGCATGAGCATATAATAGCATGTTTTCCAAGAAAACTACTGTTCTCGGAACCTCGCTTAAGCTAAAATAATTTTAAATTTTGTTAAATTTCAATTTTTCATCCTATAAAAAAACACAAATAACATTTCACAGCCTTGTACCGTCACTAATTGTATCAGTCTCTGTTCTTCGAAAACGCCCGACCATCTAGCCAATTCACACTATTTCAGGTGAATCGTGTGGCAGTTAATAATCATATTCCAAATTATCCTATTTGACGTTGATAAGGCAAGATGAGCAGATTGCAGGGCCTTCTACCAAGGAACAATCAAGTTTTGATTGATTTTTTTGTGTATTTCATTATTTCATAGATATCGCGTCTTTCTTTTTATACAAAGTTGTAAAGTTAAGCTCCTCAATCATCCTGGGTATCCAAACATGTAAGTAAATCATTGCCAAATATTATAACAAATGCCATATTGTACAATTTTCAAAAAACGCTATCTTTGACGCCGCATAGCTCGCGAGCCACTGTAAATACAAGAAAAATGTATCAAATAATTTTTTTCATAAATTTAATAAGCTTTAATTATGTATATGATCAATTTGTGCCTTCGACCAACGGCTCTCGAGATACTAACGAAAAACCAAAAAACTGTCCTGTTTTCGCTAATTGCCGCTAAAGCTCGCTTCATATTCTTGAGGACTTTTGGTATATTCATCGCTAGGTACGTATAACTCAATGTGCAAAGCTTCAAAACTTTCGGACTTTTCCGGAAGTTGGGCAATTTTTTAAGATTTTTTTGACTGGATTATAAAGGCAAAGCTCAATTGTCACCAGCGTAAGAACGGAATTGTGATGGACATGAGCAATGAATTACCTTGTTGTCATTGTATCACTATCACTATGTCGATTATATTTAACCGCAGCATCGCAACTGGCGTTTTTCCTTTCTTATGGAAATCTGCCAATATTTTCCCTATACTTAAAACCGGTGACCCTGCTTGCATCTCGAATTATCGTCCTATATTGCTTTTGCCTTGCTTCAGTAAACTACTTGAAAGAGTTGTCTGCAACAGAGTTTATCCTCTATTTGTGCCTTTCCTCGCCACCGAGCAACACGGACTTGTCAAAGGAAAATCTACTGTTACTAATTTGCTATCGTTCACCAACACTGTTGCTTCTGCCACTGATCAGCAAAGACAGGTGGATGTTCTTTACACAGATTTCTCCAGGGCGTTTGACTCTGTCAACCATGAGCTTCTTCTGTTGAAATTAGACAAATATGGTTTCCATGGTCCGCTGCTTTCCTGGTTTTCTACCTACATTCATGAACGTACTTGTGTTGTTACGGTGAACTCCTGTTCGTCTATTCCCTTCTATCCCTCCTCAGGTGTTTCACAGGGTTCGATCCTTGGTCCCTTATTATTTTTAATTTTCATTAATGATCTCCCGGGTCTGCTAAACTCTTTTTCTCTTCTATACAAAACTAAAAATATTCAGAGTAATCGATACAGTCGAAGACTGCTTACAGCTTCAGAATGACCTGCTCACTCTTATCAACTGGTCTACTGCAAATCATCTTACTTTGAATGTTTTAAAATGTCGCCAAATGTCATTCACGCGTAAAACTTACCCACTGGTATTTTCTTACTACGTTCCTGGAGCCTCTCTCGACGTCGTTTTAAATTTTAAAGACCTCGGAGTAATGACTCTAAACTTTTATTTGATAAACATATCTTGCACATAACCTCCAAAGCGTCCAGACTTTCGGGTTTTATACTGAGATGTTCTAAATATTTTACAGATATCTCCACTTGTGTACACTTGTTTGTCTCATTTGTCCGCAGTATCCTCGAATACTGCTGTTAAATTTGGTGTCTACATTTTCAATATTTGATTGATGCGGTTGAATCTGTACAACGCAGGTTCACCCGCTCTCTTCTTTACAAATTCAATTTTGCTTACTGTGGGTATAGTGCGAGACTTACCATGCTGCAAATACCATCCCTGAAATCTCGCAGACTTTTTCTCGATGAATGCTTTCTGTTCAAACTGCACCGTCAACTTGTCCCATCTGACCTCTGCAACCAGGTTTCCGTTCGTGTTACGGATCGGTCAAATAGATACACGTTAACGTTTAACGTTCCTTTTGCGCGGACTGACACGTACTACTTTTCACCGCTGTTACGTATACCTAGGCAGTATGAGGCACTCGGACTAGGTTCTCTGCTACCGACCTTGTCACGTTTCAAAACCATTTTAAAGGATAAAGTCGTTACATTTTCTATTTAATACGTTTTTATCTTTTTTCTTCATGCATTTTAATTTTGATTTTTTCAATTGGCTTTCGATATTCTGTTTGTTCTATATATATGCTTACATTTTTCTTTTTCATTGTCATTTTCATTATTGGATTTGTTCTGTTGTTTTGCAACAATGTTTTGCTTACTACCAACTCAATGTAGTTTTCTTCTTCTTATTTTTCTAAGTTTTGAATTTATTCTTTTTCACCTTGACTTTGTTTATGATATTTGTTCTTTTTATGAATATTATTTTGTGCTTTCTATTTTACATTCATTCACTGGTAGATTCTTTGTCTATATTATATGTTTCTATATTCAGTTATTGGATTTTTATCTGTTGAATATGTAAATAAATAAATAAATAAATAAACATGATTGCGACTTTGAGGTTTGTAAAAATTTACGTGCGTTATTATACAACCGAATGAATTATCTTCTGTGAATCGTTAGACTACTTCACAGACAGCTTAGTTTGGGACAGTTCAATCAATCTACGTTGATTTTACGTTTCTTCTTTGCCTAATCTCATATTCATGATAATTGAATTCCATTGCGAATTTATATTGACTTATAATAAATCTTACTGCATCATTTCACAATTCGAAAATATAACGATGTTGAAACTAATTCGGATGCCAATACGATATTCAATCGAATTTTGCCATGTATCCTATTCTATACATTATATCGTAATACTCACGTAAATCTCATTCAGCCAATTAAATATGCTTTTTGTGGTCATGGATGTTCTCTGTTTTCATTCTTCTCTTAAATCCATGTAATCTTGTTGCTATTATCTCGTTTCGACGTAGCATTCGACGAACAAGCTAAACACAATGCAATACATGCGAGTATAGTGCAAACTGGGACAGACAAAAAATCGTATTTGGCCTTTTACTTTGCACCTTTAGAACAAGTTCGAAGCAAAGATCACCAGAGATTAAGGTAAATATTTGCAGAACGTGCCTGTTAGTGATTGGATATGGAATCCGAATGTTACGACAATCTTTGACAGAGGCTGAAAGACAGCAATATCCTGGGCCAGGGACCAGAATGACAAGAGAGCCGACGATACAAAACTAGACAGCAAAGACCTAATTCCTAATTTCAGGTCCTAGGTGAATACGAAAATTGCTGAAAATGTTTAATTTACTTTAAGAAGGGAGAATAATACAGGAGGAAGAATCCTGTGATACTTAATAATGGAAATGCTATTGATGTGTATGCAGAGTGCACATAGGCTAAATCATCAGTTTTTGTAAGGTACATACTTAATTTATCTGGGTTAAAATATTATATATAATAGTATATAACAGAACTTTATAGACTTAAATCGAAAACCATTCTCAACCTTATTAATTGATAAGACCCCTTTGGCATTTCATTCAATTTTTCCGACAATTATCATTTTTATTTTTAAAATCAACCTTTCTGTAAAAAATTTAGATGGTTTTGTCAATCATCTTAAATAGTTCTAATTCTAAACATAAGACACAAGTGTTATATTTATGACCAAAGTCACAAACGAAATCAATTTCAATTCACTAAGCTAGAAAGTCAATCGTAAATTTTCTTAGCAGAAAGGGAAAGTACAAAACTGAAACACTGAAATTTATGCGTATGGGAAATTAAATTTCCTGTTTAAAATTCCGTTTCTCATTGCTGTCTCGCAACAAAGTTCATCCTTTCCAAGGCTTATACAGATATATTTTAAACAGGATCGAGGACCAAAAAAGCTTTTCCATATCATCGCATAGTCCTGCTTTCCGGTTGACTGCGTGCGTTTGTGCCTAGGTCGACTCTGTCACTCTGCTGTAGTAAGTTATGTTCGCAGATAAGCATCATCACAATTAAGATAGAAAGTGTCGAGAGTTTTTTTTCGAAGTTTTGGGGATGTACAGTATAATTTACATTCGGACTTAATGACGTGTTTAATTTAGTGGCATCGAGATAACGTATAGATAGACACGAGCTGAGTTCTCACAGACGAATGGACACAGTTTCAAAAGCAACGTTACAGAGCACCCTCTGTCGTTGTTTCTCCATTTAAATTACAAAAAAATATCCCTCGAGCGAAGTTGGCGCTAGAACTTCCTTTCGCTTCTTTTTTCTATTTACTACGGTAATTAGTGGTTACCCACAGCGATGTAAATCTCCCTAGTATACCAAATTGTCGTCATATCCTGCTGGTGATATGTCTTATGGTCAGGAACTTCTTAACTCCAACGCGGTCATATACAGCTACACTGTTTCAGGGCTAATTGAACTAGGCCGGATAAAGCTAGGGAAGAACCGAGCTAGACAAAGTTAAATATATGCAAGTGAGAGGGAAAGGAACAAATAAACATGGAAATCGAAAAAATGATGAATTATCTTTGTTGCTATGAAACAACGGACGTGTGAATATAAAAATGAGTTTAGAAGATCACATCAGTTTGTGCAGGTAAATATTCCAATGTGGATTTATTTAGGACTGTTTTGCCTGCCCAGGGTATCATGTAAAAATAATTGTTGGAGATTTTAACGCCAAAATATGTTGAGAACTGGTATTCAGAAATAACCCAGGCACCCACGAGAACACTAATGACCATAGATCTGGAGTCACAGAGCTATCAGCATTGAGCAGCTTTGTCGTTGCTAGTACCAGGTTCCTCCGTACAAATATCCATAAGGACAACTGGGTCAATCGTGTTGATATAGATCTTATGCCGATAGACCAAGTCCACAACTCGGCCTTGATTATGGCACTATCTAATAGCTTATAGAATTAAAAGCATACAAGTATAAGTATGAATAGAAGTATAAGTATGCTCATCCTTCAATGAGCTTAGAATATCAAAACTACCAATCCTATTTGGTGGGTTGCTTTATGTAATTTTTTTCGATAAGGACGTGACAATTCACCCAAAAAAGCCGTTTCTCGTAAACGCGTCATTCGATTAAACTGATATTTTCAGAATACATTGGTGTATACGTAAAATAAGTCCAAATTTAAGTTAAATATGTACGAAATACTGGTTACTTATGATTTTTAGGCGCTGCCGGTCATTTTAGTGATATTAGTTACTTGGTAATACAGATTTGTAGTACCCCTAAATTTCCAACAGCAAATCAATTTCCAAAAAAAAAAGAATAAGCAAAATGAATTTTGAACTTGAAATATGCATGTGATAAGGCTTTGGAAATTTAAAATTATTTGTACGCTAAGCACCCGCTAGAAGTGGTCGAAAATTAGCTGCGAAAAATCAATCGCTGCGAATGTGCTTGCACAAGTCATATGATCAAAATTGAGCTGCATACTAAAATGTGTAAATGGTATGCTGCACTTGAAATAAATTTCAGCTCGATATCTTAATTATTTTGTATTTTAATTAAATATTAAATTGCTTTGTCCTTATTGAAAACTTTTTATTATAAATTAGCTACCGATTGATCAGCTATCGTTTTTCTGTCTACATAGTTTCAAGCTATTATAGGCTACCATCTTATCTGGTAAACTAGGAGCACTGCCAGAGCAGCGATATAAAAAAATTAATTGATATAATTCTGCTATGACAACTTTTAACCAGATTGCACTCATAAAAATCCGCAAATTCCGTTCATCTTAGTAACATAGCGTAGCATTTATGATCGCATACACTATGTCATAATACACTGAGCTATAAAGTATAGGTGCAGCATCATAGCATATTGTAATATATATGGATGCATATGCTATCGACACTGTATTGTGAAGCTTTCTATATGTCGAGCAATCTGCCCCATTCTTCATCACAAGAATAGAGACTAAAAAAGATGGTAAATTGAGATTAATATTTATCAATATCTATCGTCGAAAACATATTGCCCAACAGCAGTGATGCCAATTTAGCTACATTGTAGCTAGATTTAGCTACAAAAAGAACCTGTTTAGCAACACCATTTTTCATTTAGCTATTGGCTACAAATTTTGATACAAATTTATAGATTATAAATAATTTAAATTTTTGCTTTGATTGCATAACTTTTTACTAGTTTATTAATATTTAAAACACTCAGTGCTTGAAAATAATTTCCTGAAATTCTAAGGTAATCGCTAATGCTTTGGGTAGTAGGGTAAGTTTCCCGGTTGTGGCCATAGTATCGTTTTCCAACCATAACTTTTGATCAAATCTTATTTCTGCAGATATATGTATATCAATGGAAAGCTGGAGGTCTTAGGTAACTACTTATAGAAGCATAAACTTGAATTTGTCAAAAAGCAAAGTAGTTACTCAACTGTAAAAAATTTGTCGTTTTTGACCATCAAATTTTTTTTACCCGGTTGTAGCCACCCCTGGAAAATGTCCTAAAAATGGAAAAAATATTAAATAAAACGCCACTCGATGTTTAGATAATGGAATTTTATTAAATTTCGAAGCTATTACTTGAAAAAAGAACAAGAAGAAGTTGCAAAAAACCCTTCAGAAAAAAAATCAATGAATCTATAAATGACAAGAAATTAAAACGGAATTATTCGTCGTCCCCATCGGTTTCACAATTTTTGCAGGTGTAATAGCCGGTTTGCATGTTAGCGCACTTCAAAAATACCGGTCGTTTGCACATGTTGCATTCGATAGAGTTGTTAGCGGTTAATCGACTTGGCAACAGCTTCATGCAAATCATGCAAAAATCACGATCCTCCTCCTTATCATCAGGTGATACTGATCGAGTTTTTTTTTGCATTGGCTCGTTTAGTCGCCGGTTTGACTGGCGTTGCTGTAGCTCCTCGCTTAGCGGTTCTCTTTCCTCGTGTCAGCTTATTTTTTTTAGTTTCCTGCTTGACTGCTCGCTTCGTGGCTTTGTCCTTCAATTCAGCGAGGGCTAGCGGCGAAGTGAGAACGGCGCTTCGTATGGGTTTTCGGCCACGGTTGGAAGGTTTCCGTGGTGGAGCTCCCTGCAGAGGACCTATGGAATCCAAAATCGATAGGCTACTTCTCGATGTAGTTTTGTTAACATCAACAATGATATTCAACAGTGTGTTCGCCAAATACGCCCTTTAAGCGATAAAAAAGTAGGTGGCTACAACCGGGCAAATTTTGGTGGCCACAACCGGGAAAAGCCCTGCTATCTAAAAATGCTCAGCAAATTTATGTGGGGCAAACAATTTGATCAAACCGAAACATAATCACAAAATATAATGTTTTCCCTTCCCAAGAATATATTGCATTCACCTTTTCGAAGTCACTCACTATAATTAATCGCACTTTCAAAACGACACGAAGTTACATCAACGTTGACAGGAACACACAAGACAATTTTACCGACCGTAGCTACTTCACGTATGATTCTTCTGACGGTAGATATCGACAGAAAACATCGTGTTGGCATCGCGCACCAACGACAATTGTCATATCGACTGTATCTGCCCCCTATCGAAAAGTATCCAGGGGTGGTCACAACCGGCGCATGGCCACAACCGGGAAACTTACCCTACAATAGTACTACTACTATGTACTATGTCTTTCTGGGCATATAACAATAATAATCTTCTCGAACAGTTTTATTTCTTTTGTTCGGTGCGAAGAAAAACCGTCAGTTTTAACTCATTAAGAATAAACTAAAATAGGTGAGATAAACGAAATATGTTTAATGTAGAATACACATTATCTGCCTAAATTTGAAGACAAGAACCGAAAAATTCAGGCGTTGATATAAAGAAGCAATAAAACGTGGACAAGGTTTTGGCACAAAACCCTAGAAGACAGTAGGAACCGTGCTCAGTAGTAAAACCAAACGTTAGAATTATTCTAGCTTTGTTTTTTTTTCATTTTGTAGAGTTTTTCAGCACCACGAAAAATAAAGACTATATTTTCTGAGTTGGGGGCAGCACCTGAAAAACAACATCGGCAACAAATCAAACTACAATGTGTATTTTCGTTGTGAAGATCAATTGACTATTTGAGTAAGATGTGTAGGAAACTAGCAGTTGAGTCCAAAAGTTGGAGCAAGATTAAAAGCAGCGCCATCGTGAAAAACGTTATGTTTGCATGTTTCAAATCGGATTTAAAGGCAGATTTCAATAACTGTATTTCTAGTATTTTAATTGACGAGTTTACGGACATTTTAGTGATATTTAGCAAAAATTTATTACAATTTACTTGAAAGAGCTAGAAAGTGGAGCTGTTGAAAGTATTACTACTGCCATAAACACGTACTTAGAAAACTGCAACCTTAATATTACAAATATGACAGATGATAACGGTGTATTTAAAAAGTTAAGTCACCAAAATCCTTTTTTAATATTAATAAGATGTGCTTGTTCAGGTTTCAGTTTCTGCAGCTGCATGATCATTTCTTCCCCAAACGTTAAAGTTTTTACTTGCAGAAATTTACAATTGGTTCTCTTAATTCCTTTGAAGACGATACGGAGTTCATAAACAAGGTGGTTGTCAATAAAAGGATCGGTATCAAGGATCATTAGTCAGTAGTTAGGGCTAAAACTCCAGTTCAGTATAGTCCAAACATCAGAAGAATGTTATTTAGCAAAAATGATTTAAATGATTTACAAGGAGTATAACAATTAAAAACTTTTTAATTCTCCTATTTCTTCAACCCATTTGAAAGGATGCTTCGATTATGAATAAAAGAATAGAAAGTAATTCTGTTGAACTTACTAAGCTCTTCAACGATTTTTACACTTTTGTATACTGTTAAATTGATTAACTACTCATAATACGATGTATATCCAATATTTTTCCATATGAATTATAAACATTAGCTTAATAAAACTGTTGTCAACAACCTTAAGTTTTTTATTGTTGGAGTTAGCTACACTTTTTAGCTACAATGGGAACTTTTTAGCTATTTTTGGGTATGTTTTTCCTGAATTCCAGCTACAATGGCTGGAAAAAAGTTGGCAACACTGCCCAACAGGCACCGCCTGACAGCACTATTCGTGGTTTGGTGTCGAATTTTGTTGAACACGGGTAATGATGTGCCGTTCCCGGGAATATTCCCGAAATGGAAATATTCCTGTTACATTCCCCGGAAACATTCCCACTTGGGGAATTTAACGGGAATTTAAAACTGAGTTTAAAGAACAGTGCCAAGATTACGTCTGATTATTAGTTTTTATTATCTTTAAGTATATTGTTACGTAATACCCGAAATAAATTCAAAATCTAATAAATTCCCGGTAAGTTCCCCTGATTGAGAATATTCCCGGGAATTTAAGGAACATTTCCGGGAAGTTAAGGAACATTTCCGGAAATTCAAAATCAAAAAGGTTAGTTTTTATGTGGTTTGGGGTTAACAAGAAGCTACAGAAGTCATAATCAATAACTTATTTTTCATGTTTATTCATTATAATGGAAAAAAATATCGTTTCACACAAGAAAAAAACTTTCATTTCAACATAAAATATTTCGATCATAAAATTAATAATAAAATTAATAAATAAGTAAAGTATACAATAATTCACTCTACTTTTCAAGTCGTTGACTGAAAGGTAACTGGAGTGGTAACAAAATAAAAAACATAGGAAAAATTGGCATTGCGGAAAAAGTATCTTCAAATACATATAAATGAAGCAAAAGTAATCGACTTGAATTGTAAAGTAAAAACATTTTTCTTTGTCTGCAGGTTTTTGTAGAAATAAGGATTTAAATATTAATTGCAATAACATAAAACACAACAACCTAAAACTTACAAAGCTGAAAAAATTACAGCTTGCTCAATCTAATTTTTGGTGAACGTCACAAAAAGCTTTAAAAGCAATAAGTGAACGAAACAAACATTTATGTAATTTTTTTAAGTTCCCAATGTTTCGGGAATATTCCCGGTGCATTGGAAAATTTCGGGAATATTCCCCGAACGGGAAGTTTCCGACTCGGGAATGTTCCCGCGGCACATCATTAAACACGGGACGATGAGAGATCGTCAACATGGTTTTCATCAACGACCAAAACGTTCCAATGAACTGCTTGAAGCGGTCAGAGAGAGCGTTGCCCAGAACCCAAAAGTGTCATACGTCACCGCGCTCAGCATTTTGGCGTCAGTAGAACCAGTTTGCGGCGCATTTCGAAGGATGTTTTGTATTTTTTTCTATATAAAGCGCATTTAAAACACAAAGAATATTGCCAGCAGACCGTCTCCGTCGCTTGGAATACGGCCAAACAGTCACTCTAATGGTTGACACTGAACCTGATTATTGGAAGCGAATTTTGATGTCGCATGAGGCCCATTTCACATTCTTTGGCGGTGTTAATAGGCAATATTGCCGCATTTGAAGAACAGAAAATCCACTCAAGAAACACCATTGCATGACCAAAAAGTTACTGTTTGGGCAGTCGTTTACGCCAAAACCATCATTAGGCTATAATTTTTCAGAGCAAACGAAACCATCGATGGAAATCGATATCGGTGGATGTTGGCTTAATGTGTTTGCCCGCAAATGCGTTAAAAAGGTCTTGACGACTACTGGTTCCAACAAGATAATACGCCATGCCATACTGCAAATCAAACAATTCAGTTTCTGCAAAAAGAATTCCCTGGACGTCTGATGTGAAAAAGAGGCGACATTGACTGGCCACCCAGATCCCCAGATTTGACCCCTCGACACTTCTTTTTGTGGGGTTATTTGAAAAATAAAGTATATTCTAGCAATTTTCAGACCAATGATGAGATCATGGCAAACATTCGTGCCGAAATCATCCTTATACCGCCCGAGATGCTCGAAAAGGTAATAGAAAACGCACAATAAGGGCTCATTTTTCTTCGGCCAATACAGGCGACCGCTTAATTGATTTTGTATTAAAAACCAGTCCAAATAAATTATAAAATACCAAATACCTCATATATAGAAATTGTTATTGAAAATATAGAAAAAGATATTGAATGTTTACATACCGACATAAAATATGGAGAGCTCAAAATTATTCTCACTAAGCTTCTAATGGAAAAACGATTGTATTTACTGGAAAATAGTGAAAATTCTGAGCGTGAAATTGTTCGCTTGTACGAAAAATAGCTTGTTGTAGTCAGTTATTTCGTTGATCGCATTTCAAATGAAAATTCATAGCTGGAAAAATTTCCCATAATGAATTCATCAATTGGTGTTTTCATTTGCTTATTTTAGTTCAAAATAAAAGTAGGATGGTTTTTCTTTGTTGTATGAATATTGCGGTTTAAATCTGAACTAAATTGCACTTTTTCAGTTTTATGAGGTGCGTCTATAATCCTAATTTCAAGCATAAATATACTTATCATATCATTGGTGATCCAATGAATACTTAAAAATTATCCCCAAAAATTACCCAAAGCTGTGCAACCGTTCATTATTGTAGAACATAATAATACAAGTTTCCAGCTGACAAGGTGACCATACGTATATTATATTCCCTTGCCTTATGATTCTACAATTTTAGTTCGATTTTATTGAAAAATCAGTACGCTCGTACGAAAGATGAAAGTCTTTAGATGAAAACAATTCGAGAGTTTGAGACGTTACAACAAAAAGTACTGGCTATTTTTGTTCAGCTTTCGATAAAATAATGATGTTCTTGTAGTGATCAATTAATGTCCCTTGAGAGAAATCTTTTAGAAAAGTTAGGCCAACAGAACGAATTAGAAGAAGCAGACATTGTTGGTTCAGTAGAAGTTCAGCAAATGATGACTTCTATTTATAAAGACACCATATAAAAGACAATTTATTTTTTACTTAAAAAGAAGCACTCTGTAGTACTTTATTCAAAAGCTGCAGAGTTGCTCAAACTTTCATTAAACATTTCACAAACTTATTTTTGGTGAATTCCAATACGTCCTGTGAATCTTGTAATAATTTGACAGATCTGCCATACCCAACGACCACATTCGGTTAAAAATTTCCAAAGCATTCAACATTCCGTTTTCAAGTCGCATACCTATTTTTCTTCCTCCCTTCCGACTAAAGGAGCTCCTGAAATTTCAGTGAAATTCCGCTGTTTTGATTTTGTCTTAACTAAAGCGTATTCCTGGCAAACATGACCATTTTTCGACAATTTATACTAACGACAAATGAAGCAATCAGTAGCTGTATGTAATGACTAGCTAACTTTAATAAATAATTTTTCGTTCATAGATCTTATTTTATTGATGTGTAATATTTGCTGATATACACATATCTTATATTTATGTAAAGAAAATGTGAAAATTTTAACAAAGTTCTTCAAAAAACAGCAATATTTTTGATGGGCATAATCAGGACATCCGTATTAAAAGCTAATTAACTGTGAAAATAGGATGTTTGCTAGCTAGTACTCGTATGTACCATAGCCATCAGCCATAGTACTTTGACAGATAACAAGATGGTTAATATTTTGCAGCCCATGCATTCCCTTCCTTTTTCTTCTACTGTGCTACGATTAAAAATCTCACAACTTTCGATATAATCAGCAACTTTGAAATACCCTTTTCTCAGATATCGTTCTGCTACATAAAATTGCGATAAAATAATGATTTACGATGCTTCCACCTTCAAATAATTAATTTTCTCTTGCCATTATCGTCTCTAATCTGCAGTTTCATTATATTTTCCCCAAAACTTGCTACATTCTGTATCGTAGGTAAGTTGGATAGGCATACGTACGTATACGTACGTAAGGACATTACGATAACTGGGTATTAGTGTAACGGATACCTATGAATTTATAAACGATTACAAAGTTTAAATAGGTATACTACATACGAGTATGTGGAACCGTGCGAGAGGAGTCTTCTCGCCACTCAGCATCCAGGCACAGCAGGAAGTTTTATGCTCTCGCAACACTCCCATGACACCCTTTGCAATATGAAATCACAAAAGTAAACACAAAGTACTAAGCCAACAGTCATAAATTATGCGCTAATGAATAATAATACTTTCATTTTTTCTGCACCCTTCAGCTGTTTTACCGCGTCGTCGATAAAGTTTGAGTGGGGAGGAGATCGTTGCCAGGACCTGGTTGTTGGTGGATACTGTTCATTATTTAGCGAAATCATTTTTGAGCGAGAATTTTAGATTACACTGAATTTTGTATTGTTGTGAATTTATAAGCGAAATACTGCGATTAAACCAAAAAATAATATGCTCATGCTATTGTTTCGCTCTAACGAACGAGGTTCAACAATGAATGCTAAATGAATTTGAAAATCTGAGAAAGGTATTTTAACTGTCAAACTGGCACTGCCATTATTGAAAGTCATTTCTTTTGAGCGCGCTAGCACAAGGACACTTTACTACTTGTGACATATTTTAATGTGCTTTTTCCTTGATATGTATCACGTTCGTTAACCGAAATAACGTTGCCATTAAACGGGTTCATTACAAGCCTTCGTTTAACCTTTACTTTCTCACTCGACATATGTTGCTCGTGGTCTTGGATTAAAATTACCCCAAAGCTCCTTTAATAGTCGCCGGTTGCAGTAAAATATGCCATAATTTCTGTTCTTGTGTCGTAAAGTTGATATTAGAACGAACCCCTTTACAGCGTAATCCCAACAGTCGACTGTAAAATTTATTAAGATTTCATTAAAAGAAAAGCGGCTTGGTTTTAAAGTATACTTGATTTGATTTATTCTAATTAGATATTCAACTTATAATTTAAAAGGATATATTTTCCACATGAAGTACAATTGGCCACAAAAATGAATATCAAAGAAATTAGCTACTGTTCATTAAATATTTTAACGATGAAGGTCGATTGATAAATGAAAAAAAAAACGATTGATAAATGTAATCTTTTGTCCAACCTGCCAAGTTGAAATGATCGAAGCTCCACGTTGCCCTAGAATAGTAGATCTTCACTAATTCACTTCTATTTTGAGGACTCAAAATTTCTGTTCACGAGAACTCAAGATCGAATCATCATATCCATATGAAATTCGCAGCATGTGTTAACCCTAAAAAAAGTAGGTCTGATAGAAGTAAGCTTTTGAGAGGTAAGGACTAAGAATTAAGAAAACTGCCATCAAAAATGTATATGATAAGTGCTCTAAAATGTAAATAAGTGACAAGAGTTTTACTTTCCTAAATTTGAAAATGCATTCAAATGGCAGCCCTGGAAACCTTTTCACCTAATGAGTTTCAAAGCAGCCTTCGGATAAAAGTGGAACGTAGTCTTCGGAACAGGTTGTTTGTAACACAGAGCACGTATAGTACAATATGCACTCAAAACTTATATTTTCCTTCAAAAATTAGTATTTTTAGCGGTTCGTATCAGTATCAGTATTTTTTGGTTTTATGCGCTGATAAATAATACTATTAAACTAAAAATCTTGAATTAAATATAACTCTGATAATTTTCGTTTTAAAATGAAAATCAGCAAACAAATGAAAACTTCATTAGCAATGGCATTGCTTATTTAAATAAAAAGTCTAATCTATCGAACTTTCTGAGTTTGCTCCTTTACGTCAAAAGATTAGAAGCCCTTTGTCAACAAATCGAGTTCCGTAATTACTGCTGACAATCGTTCGACTTTGATTAAGAAATCTATAATTCAATCAGCTCTCTATTCTAATATTACGGCACTAGATGGCCCAAGGAGGAAAACAGCATTCTTAATTTCCAGTTTTCGATTAGGTCATCGAAAAGCAATATAGGAAAAGTTTCTGTTGCCACATCTCTCCATTACGGGCTTATCTATAGATAGATTACAACCGAAAGCAAACAAGAAAGTGCTAAGTTGTGGTCGAAAGCGGAAGGCTTTCGGTGCCTTCTAGGTGACGGAAAGCGAAAACGTAAAGTGAACTGACGATGTATATAGCGTCAGGCAAAGGAAGAAAAATATTTGCGCAAGCAATAGCCGTTTGGAGCTGTGAATCGAGAAGGTTTGTCATGAAATGAGGTTGTGTTTGTGCAGAAACAGAGTCAAACTAAAGAAGTTGTGAAGGCAGAAATGTCAGGTCAGGGACAACTAAAGGTACCGCAAATTAGCAAAACTTTAGTGCGTAATAAATTATATAGTGCCGATGCAGACTACTGTGTCTTATTTAAGGCAAGGCAGCTACAAAACTTTTCTCAACACTTGTGATTAAGTCTGACGTGGATACAGGTAAAAGGCTGGATTTGCAACGCCTATCTGTGGAAAGATTATGCTTAAGGACGTTTCGACTAGGCTGCTTAGGACGGGTGAATATGTATCCTGTGGCACTTGAAACACATACAGACAAAGTTTAACCGAAACATCCATTGCGTTGTTCTTGAATATACTTTCTAATTAGTCTACCAACTGTATTTTTTACTAAGCTGCTGAGCGCTGAGCTCTGCGCTTTTAATCAATTTCGAGTTGCTTATATTATTGTAAGTGGTATAGGCAATGGGCTCAAACTGGATGTTCAACATCGATGCGGATAGGATGGATATTTAGCATCGATTCGGGAAAAGATTTATTTGACAAAAACAATGGCCAAATTTTGTAAATTTTGAATTTTTCGGCGGGAAACAGCGAAGAGATTAAGGAAGTGATTGGACGATGTATTGAAAGTATGCCAAAGATAATCAAGGCAGTAATTATTGCTAAGGAATGTCTTACAAAATACTGACCTTGTATTAATTTATAGATATTAAATGAACTGAAAAATTTAAAAAGCATTAATTTTATATTATATATCCCTTTTTCAAAGAAGTAGACTATAAAGAAAGAGAACTTTCTCAATACTGACTACGAAAGCATTCACCATGTACTAGACTCTATAGATTGGACGAATACTCTTTCTATGTTCGATCTTGAGGAAGCCATTTCCATTTTTTACGATAAAATATTTGACGCCGTTGATAGATATGTAGCTAGGATTAAAATAAAAAAAAAACAAAAAAAGTTGTCTTAACCAAGGCTTGATAGGGAACTTAGGCATTTGCGAAATCGCAGAAACAAATTCTATAAGCGAATAAAGGAAAATATTGATGTTAATCCTACTATTCAGGAAGCTTATAATGAAGTGGCTAAGCAATTCTTGGCAAAGTCTTGCGATGCGTATGCCAATTACATTAAGAAAACCGGTGAAAGTTTAATGCACGGCCCGAAAAAATTCTTTGATTTTGTAAATATGAAGCGTAAAGTCACCGGTTTTATTATGTCCTATCATAATATCACCTCTGCTTCTCCTAAAGATATTTGCGATATATTTGCAGATAATTTTAAGAGACTTTCCAATGTATCAGACCCATCTAACTCAAGCTTTTCTCCTTCTAATTGAAATCCAACCACATTTGTCAGCCACATAAAAATATAACGCGTAGAAATACGTAAAGCTATCTTCGAGCTCGATTACAACAAAGGCCCTGGTCCTGGTCTTCTTCCACCGACCTTCCTGCGTAAGTGTGTAGAACAGCTAATAACACCCTTACATATATTCTTTGACAGGTCACTTTCATCCGGTGCTTTCCTATCCTTTTAGAAACTTTCATGTGTGTCACCAATTTTCAAAAATGGCGGTAGACGCTGCGTCGAAAATCACAAGGGCATTGCCATTGTATCTTCCATTCCAAAACTTTTTGAAAAGGTGGTATACAATAAACTAACACAGTCACAGTTACAGACTCGAGTCCTTTCAAAACCAATTTTTACTTTTCGCTCTAAGAGATCGTTACAACCCTTACGACTTCGAAAATTTACCATTATTTGAGTTTAGATCGGGTCATTTAAACTCAACTTCACTTGCATCCAAAAGAATGATTATATCGGCCTGCTTCACATTTGACGTCATTGGAGGCGTTATTAGAGTTGAATTCCTTAATAGTAAATTTGTGATAAATATTCCCTTATTGTTTACTAAAGGAATATCCACATTCCACCATATATAGAGCTAATGAGCCGGTGAATAGAAGCTGCAGGGTCTTCTACGGCTTTAGCAATCTTTATTCGCCAGCGATTTCCAAACTATTCTTCAAATCTTCCCTTATCCAAACACAACATAATTTCTAAGCTTGTTATAAATATTTTTTTTTTGAATTGGTATTCTTTTATTTCATTATTATTTTACTTATCGTCTATTTTAAACTTATTTGTTTACTCAACTAGTTTTTTTATTTATGCATTATTTATTTGTATCTTGCACTTTTTTTTATTATTAGTGCTGTATTCATTTTTTTCTATTAAATAGTCTGATATCTCATTTTTATATGTATATATATATATATATATATATATATATATATATATCTATATATATGTATTGAATTTATGCCTTGTTTGGATAGTAAATAAATAAAATAAAAATTAGCGAAAAAAACCTTAGTGGTCCTAATTTAATGAATAGGGACTGCATATTACAGAGTAATAGCTTGCCTAGAACTGAAAAGTAATCCTGATTCCGTGTATCAACAGTAAACCGGTCAACTTCAGGAACAGCACTCGCAACAGTCAACAATACGTTTCATAGCAAAAGTAGGACACAGAAATTACATATACATATCTGACGGTAACATTCGATTGCATGATGGTCATGTTAAATAGGTAGATACACACTACCGATTTTCGCATTTTTGCAGAGTTTTATTGCGCTAATGACAGAATCGCATGTCATTGATTGCCCTCTATTGCGGCAGAGCATAAAACTAATGTCTAGCATGTTATTGGCTTAAGCGGAAACGCTTCTTCTTGTCGTCCTTTACCGGCTGTGATGGCTAGTTAGTGATATGGTAATTTTTTAAACTATTTGCTTAATAATTTCGATTTGATGAGGCCTAATCACTGTAAATGCTTGCAGTCCTCCGATTGATCTGAATGGTCAATTTTAATGTACGTAAGTTACAGAGGTAATTGGAGAAGTAGGTATATTTGATATATCAGATTAAGTAGGCACGAATCAAAGGAACAATTACGATTAAATATGCATTGGTAGCTGCTACTTGAGCAGTTAGTTTTAATAAAAAATACGGATATGTGCGACTGACTGAGAGTAAATATCACCATAGACCGTGCATCATACTTTATTCGTATAATGCAGATTTTCTTTTTCTGAGGGGGGGTGTAAATTACACGGTACTAAAAAATTAATGATATAAATTATTAGACATGACTATTGCTATAAAAGTGGTTGTAAATTTACAAGGCAACCTTGTTAAAAACATTGAGAAAAGCAGATCTTCACTTACCAAATAAAACACATTAAAAATTTCTTTATCGATCGATATGTAATTCTTTCAATTGCAAATTAAACAACTCAAACTTCGAGCAAAGCTTATGGTTTTTCTTTGATAAGCTATTGATAAAACGTCTTGCAAACTTTTATTAGTTTATGATTGCGTAGTAGCTAAATAATTAACAATTAATATTAGTTACCTACTAAAAGTTAAACATATTTTCTTGTTAATCAAAAACTTATCACAATCTGGAGAAAGCCCATTGAAATTTTGTTTTAGTACATGATTGCTATGCCATTACATCTCAATGGAAACCAATAGCAAATCACATGAGTAAATTATGCGAGCAAAAAGTATATTTACTGATTTTTTTGGCCAACTTTCATTCGTTTCCCACAAAACTTCCAATAAATTGAAAGATTGCTTTTGGAAAATTTAATAAATGCAAATTACTAGAGAATTCCAAGTATCTCTTAAGTGTCCTTACATCTACTTCACATTTTAATATTATCACTCCCGTTATCAGAAATCCTTGTCGTTTCTATTAGCAACGTTGGTTTGGAGACATCAAATCAAATTTAGCTCAAAAGGAATTGGACAATAATCAAACCTATAAAAATCTTCAAAACGACTTTTGTGATTTTGACGTCCAGCAACAACATTTGTACGGTGGGACATTCAGTTAAAAGCTATGGCCTGGAACGGCATGTCATGACGACCGTTTCAATTTAACATAGCCAATTGTGAGGGGTGGTAATGGCCATTGAAACTCGTGAGCATATGTGGTATTTCAATCTCAGGATAAAGTATCCAGCCTCTTAACGTCCAGAGCACAAACAGCTTCATATTTGCTAGGAATTGGGACCACGCAGACTTACACATTTTTTCCTGTCCTAGTATCGTAATTATTTGGAGGCAATCAACACAATTCAAAGAATATTTGCATGAAAATTGCTCTCAATTTAATGGGTATTTTGTAATTTGAAAACAGTAAAAATGTGTGCACCGGATTTGATGATATAATTTGAACCTATATGATTACATATAGGTTCATATTATAGCACCAACCATGTACAGCTTGGGATATCTATGGTCAAACAGTTTTGTAATAGGCTGGTTATTTGCAAATTATTGATGATGAAAGGAAGAGTGCAAAACAAATTTTCGAAACAGATTATTAAAAATTCCTTCAAAATAGCATACTAAACTCATTAAGTACCGGGACCCCCAGACCCTAGGTTGGCCCCTCCCAGAAAAATAAATATTTCCAACAGTAGACACTTAAGTATTCGCCTCTTTGGTTTTTGTGGTTACAGCAAGAGTTGTATAGTGCAGTAGTGTAAGCCTATTCCAAAGCATGCACACTACTTATAACATAGAGACTGTGTTATTTGCGGTATTAATTACGATGTTATACGACTTATCTCGAGAAATGGACGGCAATATTTAATTTCGACAAGTAATACGTTAAGAAAAAGACGAAAAGCGCCTCGTCAGTCATCCTTTTTTTATTAAGATTATCTATTCATTCCTACTAGGCAATATACAGGTATTTAGATAAGAACACTTTTATAAACTGGCGTTTTATGCAATTATGTTTTTCACAAAATATAGTATGAGTATTAAAATGGTAGGCAATAAGATAATTAACGTAGAATACAATTTTAGAAGTCATTTGGGGAGTAAAAATTGCATCGCTGCCACTTATATACTATTTATTCAAGACAGTGTTGTTTATTGCGAGCAATTTTCCCTGCGCTTACTCCTTCTTGACGGGACCATATATAATTAGCACATTCATACCTATCATTAAGCAAAACCAACACAGTTTCATTCCATATTTTAGAGCATGTTTCTTTGACTTTTGCGTATAATAAAGTATACTTATTAGGTTTGATTCAAAAAGTCCATACTCAATAGCTCGGAAATATTGCTGATGTAAACCTTTTGACACTACCACAACAAAGACTATACCAAATTTGCATCCCGTTAAAATAACTTATCCTATAACTTTGGTTTTGCTCCATTGAAAGTGTTGGAAGTTATAAGAAAAAAAAGGGTCTTTGGAGTTACCTTCCGCGAATGTGTTGAAATTTTTGAAAATTGAAATATTTTCGGCTTATTTCCTCTACGAAATCATTAATATATGAAAATTTAATAGTACCGATTTCCAGGACAAAAATGAATCAAATCGTTAATGCTGGCAGCGCGGACCTAGCATTAAAACCAAAACTCTGACCTACTTGGTTTACACTGAGGTTAAATGCGTGGGAATTTCATTAGAATTTGATAATTGCATTGGAAGTTAAAAGGCATAGCACTTCAATTTCACGGAGCGTTTTTTCATGGTGACACAGCCGCCACATGGTTACTATCATATTCATTAATCTCTTTCTCTATGTTCTTTCTATAACGAACATGTTAAGCACATATTTCCAAACTAAAACTGCAACTCTTTGGGATGGGATGGATCTTGTGAATTGGACAGTTAAAACACTACTAAGTGAGCGAGAAAACTTTCATGTAGTTTGGGAAAAAAATAAATCATTCGCAGAGAAGCACTGTCTAGATCTCACATTTCCCAGAGGATCACGAAAACGGAAAACAGCGTTTGAAAGGTGTTGATATTTCATATAGTCTCGGACACGCTGTTAGGGCTACAAAGATATCCCTGCAAACCAAATGGCTCGAAAAGAGTAAGTTACAGCACTCTTCATCTTGGCAAATTATTTATGCTTTTTTTAGGTTTCAAGCAAGAGATCAATTTCTTCCTTGTAGGCTTAATGTATTCCAATTTCTTCAAAGATATTTTGAGAGAAAGCTATCCCCTTCTTCAAGTATAAATTGAAATATATTAAGCTTCTAAACGAAAAAGTATTTTTATATTTCTAATTATTTCCATTCTATTCCCGTATAATTCATACAATCGTTCATGTCTAGATAATTCATGTATAGTTCATACCTACCGTTCACATTACATGCATGTGGTAGTAGCTCATACGTATTCACAGACACGAAGTTTATTTGATAATGCATTATGCATTAGCAAATAACAAAGAAAAACATATAATGTATTAGTAAATTATGTAAGTTATATAAACAGTACGTGTACCTTACGGAAGACAAAATCATCGCATGTTTTGAACCTTTTGGTCCCTGGCCCCTGCCAGATTTTAGGCCACGGCACGCCTATGAAACCATGGCAAGTCTGGTTTAATGCCACAAATACACTAAATCGATACTAACATTCGCAAAACTTTTAAAATTTTTTAAAAATATTTATAGCAGAGCCTTTATAAATATTGTCAACTGAGCCTTTATAGATATTATCAACGCTCTTTTAAGTTCAGTGAACGCTGTCAATATTCCGTACAAACTCCCTAAATCAATGAAAATACTTATCCGGAAGAGTAATCAAATGCCAAGAGGAGCTAGAGGCACAGGTAACCCTAGACTGAAATGGCTAACCAATACTAACCGCAGCCAAATAAGCGAGTTCTACAACAAAAAGTGGGAGAACCTGATACACACCATTAGCACATAACAGTGACTGCCTTAATATTTTAAGGTGAAAAACAAACAATTAACTTCATGAATTCACGGATCCCAAGGTGTAAAGTATGATTTGGTAGGCAAAGCATAGTCCTTTACTGATTCTCTGGAAATGCAATTTCTAACAAACTTATTATCAGACGACGAGTTTGACGTCGAAAAGGCCATCGAAAGTGCCACCAGGGGAATTATAAACTCTGATTTCGGGGGGATGAATTCTCTAAGATCAACCAATCTGGACGAAGTGAAGAGCCTGGGTATAAGTTTGGATTGACGTAAATCACCTAGAGCTGACCAAATCAGCAATCTTTGCCTTATTCATGCACTAAAAACATACTACAGAGTTTGACAGACATCATCAACGTGTCCTTTTTAGACTGAAGACAAAAAACTTACTTTTCACCGGAACCGAAGGTCAATCAGCTTATTCTTATCTTTCGCTAGTTTAGCAGAGCGCATTCTCCTGTCTCGTTTAAACGAAAATTTGCTCGAGAATAACATCCTTCTGGAAGAAGAATTCGGCTTCAGGCCACTCCAGCTTGCAAAAGTGGTCAAATACATCTGCATTGGGCGTAGCTATAGAAAGTTAACAGCTTGGCTATGTTTGACGTAGCCAAATCATTTGACAAAGTCTAGCATACAAGATCGATATTCGAAATGCATGAAACTTTTGGAATCATTCTTAAAGAGCAGAACAATTCACTCAAGAATAGACACACATTTTCCCTCACAGTGAGCCATAGAAGCTGGAGTCCCGCAGGAATCACCTTTATCTCCACTCTTTTACTCAGCGGCGTGCATAAACTATTCGCGCAGGGTAGGCAGTCACATACTGTTAGAAGTAAATATTACAGTAAAACGAAAAAGGGCCTTTGTTTTGAAAATATTTTTTTTATTATATATTAATTGTACGTTCTTAGCCCTAACTTAAAGTTTGATTAACACAGAAAACTTAAAATCTAGTGGCTATGCTATTTTGTCCTGCACACTATTACGGCTGCATATCAAGTAGGAGCTTTTTGTCAATTCGAATCATGAAAAGTTACGTGAGTCTTTGCTGACGCTGTGTTTATTTTAGATAAGTATGAATTCGTTGCAAAAGGGGAAAGGACCTTTCTGTTGATGCACTGGCTGCGGGAATCGTAAAGCCGGAGCCGCAAATGTCCGGAAACATTTCAAAAATATTTCCAAATCATTTCGGAAAACTTTTTGAAATATTTCCGACACAATCGCGCACAGTTTCAGTCCGTCCCGGCTACACCAGTCCAATCATAATTAACCTGGATTTGCACACAACGTTAGAGCTGCCTTTTTAATTCAACCATCTACCAAATTAAATGCCATAAATGCCATGGCATATAAATTGCAATAATTTAGCAATCTTTTTCAAAATATAGTATAGCATACAGCTATTGTAAAAAAAATATTTTATGCACTAGATTTTTTTAACATCCTTCAGATTCCTGAACAAATCACAAAACCAACCAGTTACAAATTTCATGCTCATATACTTTCTATATAAGAATTTCAGTCGATCTAAAATCTTTCTCCCGCAATACCTTTATATCGTGCTTAGGGCTCTGATAAAATTGAAAGTGTTCGGGCAAATGCGAAAAATGATACTAATCTTATTTCAGTAGAAAAACATTATTCAATCATCAGAAAAACATCCCTTCTCAGAAATATTTCATTTGGTCCATTCCAGATACCGTATCAACCAGCTAGTAGTATGTAGTGAATTTCTGAATCGCTTACTTTGATTTCCGTCCGGTTTCCCTTCCGTATCTTTTCGATTCGCTAACTTTATCTCCGAAGACGATTCCGATTATGTTTTCCCAATAGTCTCTTTGACGTTATGTTTGCTTTTTCCATTATTTATTTCTTCGATTTCGAAAATTTACCCATCTTGTAAATTTCTCCAAGTGTAAATATGTTCCCGGTGATACAGATGACGATAATATGGCGACATGGGGAGCGCGATGAGTACGAAGCGTGATTTTGGAACACATCCTAATAGTGTTTGTAAATAACTCGAAACGAATTTCCGATTTTAGATGGCTGTGGAGTGGATTTTGCGCGAATATGAGACGAGGTAATGCTGAAAGCAAGAAATGTTCAATCAAGGCGGTAAACATAGAGCATTCATTGTAGAATGAACGAAGAGAGTTGATTAAATTTACTGTAAGAGTTTCGACTTTCCTGACAAGGTTTGTGATTTACTATTTACTGCATGTCAATTTCATAGTAAAACAAGTAGAGGAAATCAATTGATTTGATGCAATCGAAAAATATCTATAAAAATCGGTAACAAATTTCGAGAATCAAATTATTCCCTTTTATTTCGTTTCTTGACTAATTTGTAGGAGTGAAGATGTTGATCTTAACTCACTTTACACAAGCACTCACACACAGGCACGTAAAGCTCATGGACGGGTTGTGATTAATTTTCCATGCACAGATTCGAATTTAATGTCGCCAGATTTTCATTCACTTTCATACGAGCTATGTCCTATGATTCTCAGGCCTAGTTCGCAGATTAAATCCTAGAAAACTAGAATTCCAGAATTAATTTATTCGAGTCAACAAGCCACACAAACGGAATTAATATTAAAATAAAAAGAGCCAATTGCAAGATTTTGCATTAGGCTGCCTGCTTTTCTTGTTCGCTTTCACTAGTGCATCTTCAGAAACAAATAAAGCAATCTTTCAGTAGATAACTCATATATCTACTTCAATTTGTTTTCAAAGTTTTGAAAGCCAAATAAAATTGGTTTATCGACAAGAATTTCTGGAAACTTTCAAACTAGTCCAGACGACTAAATGACTGCGACCAGATACAGTCCTACAGTAGTAAATACATTTCTACCTTCGAATCAAGCACTTTTGCATATTCAATCAAAACTTTGAGTAAAATGCAAATCAGTTCGGAATACATTATAACGATTGTTTCTGATACTGCAACTGGCACCGTAAAATATTCCCTTCGAACGCTTCACTACGACCTCTAGCTTGCTCGCTTCTAGCCAGGAGCCGACCAATAGCTAACCATCAAACCAGACCGCAAACGAAAAGGTTCTAGCTCGTTTTACCATTGTTCCGTTGACTGGTTCGAATAGTCGGAATCGGTTTCGTCACAGTGTGGTGTAGCATTGTCCTTGAGGGTTGAAGTTACCGCATACTGGATCTTTGTTGCGGTGCCTGCTGATTGATTCAAATCCGATTTTCTATGAATAGCGGATTCTATTTTGAGAAGTCATCATCAGACGTACAAATATAGATGGAAATACTTCAATGGCCGAATGCCGTACTTGACTTAACAGTCCTGGAAATATCTGAAATCAGATTTAAATCAGATCAGGGTTTAGTGCCGTGATTTTCAGCTTAGGTGATGCGTTATAATCTACGTCTTCAGCTCATTCACGAGTCTAGTTAACGCTTGGTTTGAATAGATAATCTAATATGTACACATGAGAATTAATGTATTCAGTTAAGGTTAAGGTTTGCGTTAGCATGTTGGAAATTAAGGTCCTACCCTTGCCAAATTTGCTTTACAATAAAACTTGCGGTGTATATTCCGTGAAAAATCTAATCTCTTATTTTTCGAGGGGTTAATTTGGCGCTGATTGTGATTGTTCAAAGAGTCAATATTTCTTATATGGGGCATTTCACGTGAAGCGCACAACGAAAAAAAGTCGAGGCTCTGGATTTCGTTCAAATTGTGCATAATGGTAACTCTAGAGAATATGAACGTGGATACGCAATTTTTCTTTTCTATGAGGTTTAGTTGCCGAACTATAGGCTTTTGAATAATTGACAAAGCTGATGAAAGGTTTTTTTGGGAGCCGGTTCTGAGAGCCGGAGCCGGTTCACTCCGGGGTGTACATATGATAAAAATAAATCACGCTTAGGTCGACACACGACTGAACAAGTTGACAAAATCGTTACGAAAGTTATGTTAAAATGAAAAGCAGTCAACTAAAAATTCAAAAACAATAGTAGTAATAATAAATAAACTATCTTCGAATTGTTAGGATGAGTTCAAATTTAGAATGATTGACAAGTTGCATGAAAAAACCATGAGATTGGATCCACCATGTTCGAAATTCGTCGGAATTCTATTTACGCCAATTTCGAAAAATATATGTAGCTACTAATATAATAAAATGCAATAAAATAAAAATAATGACATTTAAAATTCAAAACTTAATGTAAATCAACATAAACGTACAAAATAGATGTATATAAACACATAAATATCTGAGTTCGAATACAAAAGAATGCATTTCGTGTCAGATTTTCCACATTCTTAGAAATTATGATTCATTTCTAAAATAACGCGCCATGATTTTTCACTGGAAGGGCATTTCACGTGAAGCGCACAACGAAAAAAAGTCGAGGCTCTGGATTTCGTTCAAATTGTGCATAATGGTAACTCTAGAGAATATGAACGTGGATACGCAATTTTTCTTTTCTATGAGGTTTAGTTGCCGAACTATAGGCTTTTGAATAATTGACAAAGCTGATGAAAGGTTTTTTTGGGAGCCGGTTCTGAGATCCGAAAAAAATCTGAAAAACGTTACATATAATGATTTGTATAGATTATTAGCTGTTCTTTTTAATTTTGAAATTAGATTTGAAAAACAAATTTTTTTTCCTGTGCAAAACCGGAAGTAATAACTTCAACTCGTTATTTGAATAATTTGGACCAGGTTAGTTTTGTTTATTTTTATATCAAAACAAAGCTTAAATTGTACTTGATAAAAGTTTTAAAATGGGATGGCCAGTAGTTTGGGAGGTAGGTGATTAAGATTTAGATTTAGATATAAAGACTGAAATTTTGGTTTTCGAGAATTTATCAGCTTAATAAAGAGCTTATTTCAAGCACATTTCAGCAGCAAGATGCTTCATTTTGTTAAAAATAATTGAATATGAGATTCGAAATTCTTTCGCCTTGAGTTTACCAATAGAAATTAATTCTGAATGACAGCTAATTTCAATCTACTCAGCTTGAATGCATGCGCTTGCACAACTGTTATTTACAATAAAAAAAAATCGAGCAATTAAACACTGTGGCGATTAGGAACAGACAAGCATAAGACACTGTTCCTGGTGCTATTTAAGATCCTGTTTTCCTCTAACTACGAAATATTGGATTTCCTTGAAATTTACTGCTAAGGGCCCTGCTTTCATTAAAAACCCTGTTTTTCTAAAAAATCAAAACATATCACTCAATCATTACATATATGAGCTATTACCTCCCCAAAAACGTGAATCTAAGCAGTTAAAGTGTTCCGAATTTCAGAAAACACTCGCAGTAATATCATAAACTAATGGCTATATGAATTATTTGGGCTTTTCCATCGCTTATGCAAAACTCTATCCTGAATATATTAGTTCATCAAAAATTGAAATACTTACTGACCGGAAAATTGAATTATTTGAAACTATTTCCGCGGTAGTGAAAAGGTTAAATTGCATAGTCGAGTAATTTGCATTATAATATGGGAGTTTGTTTGCATTTTACGAATCATTACGCAGTCCTCTTTCCTGGTTACGAAATATGGAAATATTTTCATTAGGTGCGTTTTTTTGCTCCGATGCAGTGCAGAGTACAACTATGCCGCAAAAACAACGATCTAGTATAAAACAGCAGTGCATTCGCTAAACCTGACATAGGTTGCTATATTCGCTGTGGTCGCACAAAACAGCTGAAAAAAAGGGAGAAAATAACGAGTATACACTACCACAATCGATAGAAAATAGAAAAAAAACTAACAGAAAATTAATTCTAATTAATAACTTTCTACACATTATGAGGGCCTTTTCTAATTTCTTAACTACCAAAACATTCAACATAACCATGAAAACCGAAAGCCACCTCACAGAAAAAAATACAACTTCTCATGAGCTTTTCTTTTTTCTATCAGCACATTCTACACTTCAACACGTGAACTACAAATGACGCATAGAATTTCTGTACTAGTGAATTCACTGGTGTAGGAGTGTTGTTGTTTTCAATGCGTCTACTCTACTCTCCGCTGGATAGAGGAGCAAAAAAACGCGCCTATTGTCTGCATATCTATTAGAAATTTGTACAGTAGCTCTCCAATAACACGTTGATATAAATTTTAATGTATGAAATTGAGATTTTTTTTCACAGTAGCATGAGCTTGCGACGACCTGGTTTGACGTCATAATTAATGACGTCATTAATAAAAAAAAGCAGCCCGATTTGATTTTCGAAGTATCATTTTGAGCTCTAAGGCTGCAATTTCACACCAACGCGAATTTAAGAATCCGGTTCTTATTGCAAAAACGAATTATGTACGCTTATAGACATTCATTGCCTAGTCGGCAAAAATAGTCAAAAAACTAATATGTTATAAAGGATGCATTAGATTGCTAACGTGAGCATTTTGCGGCGAAGTCATGCACAGTCATGCTGTAATTTTGTCGCATTGGAGAAAACAAATGCGATATGGTAAATAATGCAATTATAAATCCAATGGTGTTTTGAAAGCAGAAGTATCTCATGAAAATTGCAAATATACTGTTGATTTTTTCAATATTCATTACTTTAACAATTCGTTTTGGTTTTGAACCGGTGACGGTGGCACGAAATCACTCTGAAATTAATTGGATTTGTGTTTTGCTCATTTTGTTGATCTGGTCCTGTCTAGAGACGTTTCGTAATGTTCAGGGTTATCCATTTCGTGCTTGAGAGCCATCGCCGTCAATTTTGACGCTATGTAAACCGATTATTTTTGGACGCAGATCGAAGATTATGATCTTGACGCTATGTGGTTTCAGCAGGATGGGGCAGCAAGTCACTTAACACAGGCAAATCGAGCTCTTTTACAAGAGAAATTTCCAGGATGTGTAATTGCGCGATTGGCTGATATCGATTGGCCTCCAAGGTCCTGCGATTTAACGCCTCTGGATTTCTTTTTGTGAGGATACGCGAAAGATCGCGTTTATGCGAACAATCCCCAAACTCTGGACGAACTGAAAGCCAATATTCGTGATGTCATGGCCGATATATTGCCCTAAATGTGACAGAAAGTCATTGAAAATTACCTCAAAAGAATTGAGTCCTGTAAGAAATCCAGTGGTGGACATTTAAACGATATTATGCTTCACATATAATGGCAAGGATCAATCTTTACAATGAAATAAAATTTACATCATTTTCCGAATATTTTGTGTTGTTTTAAGTATACTTTTTCAAGCATGAATTTATTGATTTATGCGACTGCTCGAAAAATACTCGATTTCTACTCCAATTTGACGAAAAAAACGGATAATGTTTATCACTTCTGATATCAAAAAGAAATTATTTGAAAATGCCATTCCTGAATCGAAATACTACATTTTTGAGAAAGAATTGGAATTTAAAACAATTATATTTTAAGCTAGTATTGAAGCTTTCATATCTTTTTCAAGCCTCGAAGAGGCGTAAAGTAATCCAACTACATAGCAAAATCACGAACATTCATAAGTTGCCCATAAATCGCAATTATCTGCCAGCTTGTATTATTTTTGCAACTCTTATATTATTTACGCATTATTAAAAATGCAAATCAAAAGCCATTTGGCTATACAATTTGATGATTATTTTAAAATTCCTTAACCACAATCCTACCGACAAATTGCAAAACAATACAACGTGCGGGTAGAGCCTGTATTTCATTAACAAGGGATGCTAGAGTCAGTTTCGGCTGCATCTCATTTTTCCAAAATTTTACAACTCCCATTACCACTCTAGGCTTAATTTCAATGGTACTACATTGTTAATTATTACAATACTGCTATTTGAAGCATCCCCAGATTTTAGTTTGTGATTGATGATAAAAGCATTGATTATAGCTCGGTTATTTTTGTTTTTGAAAAATATTGGTCGTTGACACGTACAATTTATGTTCCGCTAAAGACTAAGTTGGGCATTTTCATATCAGAATCGGTATAATGATAGTCAGGTCCTGCATAATAAAGATGTGTTTGGCATGTTTGTTGCATTAATACCTCTTGTTCATAGCTGTTAGACGAAGGATATGCCCAAATCAAAGTAGAAATAATAATATGCAGTGTAGTGAGATGTTGGTATTACAAAATACCTTTATTTATTACAACTTTAAGCCCTGTCATTTTCGACTCTGTAAAATAAATCCAAGAGATGTTACAAACGTTCTGAAGTGTTAACATAGACGTGGATCACTATATTGTTTGCATGGTTCTCTGAGCTCGGATTGATTGATTGATAGCCTGGAGTGGGACCAGAAAGCCCCTAGCATTGCAATTTCCTGAGTCTATTGTGCCTCCTCTACGTTATGTCCTATTGGATTCTTATGAACCTGGAACTGTCCCTTGACGGGACACTTGCTATATCCCTGATGGAAGGAAGAGCAGAGCCAAAGAGCTCTAATCTTCACCTCGCTAGTGCTAGATAGTGTATGAAAAGATATTCCACACACTCTGTCGTTTCCACACAGTATTTGCAGCAGTCATTTATTTATTTATTTATTAATCCCTTGCGCTACTGATACAATTCCAATTACAGCGTCAAGAAAGCAAAAATAAAAGAATTAAACATAAAAAAGACAAGAATTAACAAAAATAATTGAATAAAGAGAAAACTAAAATTAGGACTAAGGTAAAAAGCAATTCAAGGTAACATTTTCAATACATGCTTGAATTGTGAAAGAGATTGCGGGAGAGAACCAATCTTAAGGACATTGTGCGTTCTGGGTAGACGCAGCAAAGGTGAATGGAAATAGACTTCCATACGAGCAAACGGAACAGAGACAACCTCAGAAGAACGACCTGGACGACTAGATTCACGTATGGTTATCTGGGAACCAAGATCCGACAAAAAAATGCCTTGGCAAAGTTTAAAGAGAAAACACTCATCAAAGAATAATCTCCGAGATTACAACGAGGACATACGAAGGAGGGAAAGACGAGAGGAGTAGGGGCAATAGGGGATATTGAATTTAAAAAGAAGCGAGCGAGTGAACCTGCGCTGAACAGATTCAATGGCGTCAGATAAGTACTGAAAGCGCGGAGACCAGATTTGGCACGCGTATTCTAGAATACTGCGTACTCAGGAGACAAATAAATGAATACAGGAGGAAATGTTGGTAAACATATACGAAGAACGCAAAACAAATCCAGCAATCCTAGAGGCCCTGGACGTCATATTCATGACATGAACATCAAATCTTTACTTTGAGTCAAACACCACACCCAGGTCTCTTAAATGCTGGACAACTGACAGAGAAATACCAGACAAAGAATAAGAGAAAACATTTGGAGTATTTTTATATGCAAAAGACATCTGATGGCACTTTAAAATGTTCAGTGGCAAGAAGTTGTATTGACACCAGAGATTAAGAGCAAACAAGTCAGCTTGCAATTGCTGAAAATCATTCGCAGACTTGATTGCTCTGTATAATTTTAAGTCATCTGCATATAAAAGACAGGGAAAACTGATAACAGAAGGAAGATCATTGACAAACAAGATAAAAAGTAAGGGACCGGCGATAGAACCTTGAGGAACTCCGGATGTGGGAAATATAGGAAAGGAAATGGAACTATTAAAAGTAACTCTGCAAGGACGACTATGAAGATTAGAGGAAAACCAGGAGAGGGGGGGGGGGGAGCAAAAACACCGAAACCATTAAGTTTAAGGAACAGCAGGTTATGGTGCACAGAATCAAAAGCCTTCGAAAAGTCTGTGTAAATTGCATCAACTTGACGTTGACAGTCGAAGGCAAAGGCTACAAAATTAGTGAACTCCATAAAGTTGGTCGATGTAGAGCGACCCTTGATGAAACCATGCTGCTCAGGAGCAAGTAAGGACTGTAGAGACGGATAAATTCTATTGTAGACAAGACGTTCAAGGATTTTACTGAAACTGCAGAGGAGGGATATAGGACGATAAAACAACGGAAGGATCACCACATTTGAAGATTGGGATGTTGGCGGATTTCCATAAAGAAGGGAATACACCAGATGAAAGGCTAATGTTGAAAAGGATAGCTAAAGGAGCACAGAGCGAGGATGAGAGGGTTTTAACAAGTATATTAGGAATACCATCAGGACCGGAACTGGCATTAGAATTTAAGGTATGCAAAAGGATTTAAACTTCCAAAGGATTGGTACTAAACATAGATAATTCAGGAGAGGTACAGGAGGCAGTGGGAGCTAACGAGGTATTCAGTGGGTTTTTTTTAAAGGAGGAGCAAAAAAAAGGCAGCAAACAAAATTTTCAAGATAAAATAAAAAAAAAATTTTTCAATTTTAATCATCCCGCAAAAACAATTCCAATTTGAAATCAGAAATAGCCTGAGGAGTGGAAGCAGTAACATCATCAAGAGACATAGAATCAGGAACTGAAGAGTTGGATTTGAGGGAACGGATGTAGGACCAAAAAAATTTGGATTGATTAGAACAGATTGAAGCCTCGATGTTCGCTCCTTACCTACTCGGTGAGATACTTTTTGCAAAGAAGGTAGCCTGTGAGATGCATTCTGGTTTCTTCTTTGGCTTTGATATGAGCCTCCTCGTTTCCTTGGTGCCCCTCATAGCCGGGGGTCCATATCAACTCGAGGCTGTTTTCCGCCCCAATTTAGCCCCACCTCTAAGAGTATAGCCGACTTTATGCGATCGCGATTGATAGTCTTGAAAACCGCTTGACTATCCGATAAGATCTTAATTCTGACCCTTATCTTTATTATATATGAGGCTTTAAGTATAGCAGATCGTTTTGCTTGATAGATTATGTCTTTTTTTTAGGAGGGGGAGAAATGCATTTCGCACTTCAGATCAACGATCCCTGCTCCTACTGCAAAATTTTTGTTTGAACTATCCGTATACCACATTTGCGCTCATTTGCACGAGGGAGGTGTCCCATCCTCCCATTTCTTACTTGATGGAATTGTAACCTTGAACCTCTTCTCGAAGGCTGCTTTGAATTTTATTTAATCACTGAAGTACAATATTTCCTTTATGGGCCTGATGTCCTCCAGGATTTTGAAGGGGTCTTTAAGGTCTCCTGATTTGTACCTGTAGGACTGTTGTAGGCTATAATAGCCTGTTTCACTGCTTCCTCCTGAGCTTTGAGGATTAGTGGCCCTGATTTTAGAAGTGCCTCCATTCCTACTACTAGGGTGGAGCTTATTGCTCCTGTAATCAGTAGGCAGGCAATCCTTCGAAACTTGGGAAGCCCGTTAAGTTTTTGTGTGTGGTTTTCTGTTACCAAACTGCGGCTCCTCATAGGATTATAGGTTTTACCATTTGCTAGTATGCCCATAATGCCTGCCTTGGAGGTAGTTCCCAAGTGCGTCGATTCATTTATGTTGTCACCCAGAGAACCTTAGTGGCCTTCAGAGTCGTCTTGTTTAGATGATTGTCCCAGGTGAGTTACTTATCTAGGTGGGTGCCTAGATATTTTGCGTATTCCTCTCTTTGCATAGACGTTTCGCATTTGCGAACCACGTTCAAACCAGCACAGCTGCCTTACGCAATGAGAGTAAAACATTTGAGCTCGAAGAGTTCGATATACAGAGAGTAAATCCTGGGATCAGGATACCAGGTAAACATTAGAAGCGGACACGTTTTAAAATTAGTACTCTTGACGGCATTTTAAGCAGTAGTCGCAGAGCAACTAGTTTTATGATGAATCTAAACAAATAACTAAACATAAGAATATTGTAATGCGAGCAATGTAGCAAAAGAACAGAGAAGATACTTCACAGACGACAAATAAAAACAGCCTGAGAAAAATACATAATCTGCGAATGAGGAAGAACTAGAAAGCAGGGGCCGGATCAGGCGTGAAAGTTTTACCACATTGTGTGAAACATGCCGCAATACACGCCACGCTGCACACACGGATCAGCGATCCTGAAAGCACTGTGAATTGTCATAGATTTCTCTACCCTGCAAGAGCGAATATCTCCATACACTTAAGTCATCATCGGACAATATCAATGTGGCTTCATCCCCTACAAATCAGTACTTAGGAAATTGATGGCAAAATGTCTGGAATTTAATACTATTTATAACTGGATGACGTTGGCTTGAGCTCGAAGCCAGTGGAAAAACTTATTGAAGGAGGCTGGAACCGGACTTCGGTTATAGTGCCAATGATGATGGTGTTTGATATAATGAACTGTTTTCGTAAGAGAAAAGTACAGTCCGTTGTCAGATATCAAATCCCAACTACGCTTATCAACTTACTATGGATTTTTACTCAAGTGACTAAAATTTTTGCATAAGACAGTATATTCCGCTTCGCATCTAGTGCAAGCAATTGTTCAAAAAATGCATATGTATTCCATCAAGTGTACAAAAATCACGAGTTTGTTCACTGAATCGATTACGATTATTTGCTCAAATACTTATCAAACCTTCACAGAATTTCTAAAAATACCTTCTCGTTCCATTTTCCACGTCTCGACCCCCAACCAGAATTCACCTGTACCGAATTTATTGATTTTCTCAGTAGCATATTGCGGTTTTCCGTATGAAGGTTTCATATTATTGGATACACTTGAACGTTGCTGCTGTCGTCATATACGTAGGCTCAAATATATAATGTATGAAATCTATATAGTGGTATACTAATACTACTTACCTGTAGTACTCGAAGGGATAGATGGCTGAATATGAATTGAAGCAAGGAGCGAAGGTGGGTTGGCTACGATTTTAGAGGCTTAGCGGTCGTATTCCCTTCTCTCGCTTCGCAGACATTTGATTACCTTTTGCTACGTGAATTTTCAACGTGAAATGCTTTTCAATTTTGCCCTTTCTTGAACGTTTGAATTTTCAGATGATTTAACTGCGAGAATCGAGAGCCGATCTTATCAACATTTTATTAAAATATAAGAAAGTAATCATCTGCAAGTAATTCAATGCTTATAACGCTTCGATAATAGTACAATGGTTTTATGCTTTTTGTAAAATGAAAGCGAAATAAAGATTGAAAGTAATGGTGAATTGATAAAAGCTTTTAAAAAGCATTAATTTTGCGAAAGGATATATATGGACCATGTGATATATTTCAGAATGAACCAGAAGACTTTTACTCTTATACTACGTTTACGCCGTTGTGTTTTGTGTGTAAAAAAAATTCGTGTAATAAAGAAATAAACCCGCTACGTTTTGAAATATTATAAAAAAATTAAAAATGCATCTCAGGCTACGTGATTTTTTTGCAGTTTATGTTGCTTATTACTACGTACAGCAGAGTTTTGGCATAAACGTTTGACTCCGGAGTATACATATGATAAAAATAAATCATGCCTAGGGAGACTCACGGCTGAAAAACTTTACAAAATCCTTGCGAAAGTTAAGGAAGATCGATATATGAATGCTCATGAGATAGCTAAGAAGCTGAACTTAAATCAAATAACAGTTTAAGACCATTTGGATAAAGCTGGATAGAGAACAAATATTTTGGTACCTCAAAATGACATAAACGAAATTACAAAATTATATTCATTACCTTGACGAATTTGAAATTGATGCAGTTTCCACGAAATTGATAACGAGAGATCAATGATGGATTACGTATGATAAAGTAGTGCGAAAAACAAAGATAATTGTCTCAAACCGCACCAAAGCTGAGAACAATATCAAAAAACGTTTTGCGGAGTATTTGGTGAAACTTGATGGAATGGGGATGGTTTCTGAGGAGGAATCATTATTTACGAATCACAAACTTCTTCATTATACAATAGTTTAATCAAAAAAGGCCAAGTTACCAAAAATTCAAAAACAATAGTAACAATAACAGAGGGAGTAGTGCAATGGATTTTGTATGATATCAAAATTATGAAAATAAACGCACTATTATAAAAAAATAAAAAAATAATAAATAAATTAACCTCAAATTATTAGGAGAAGTTTAAATTTAGAATGATTGACAAGTCGAATGAGAAAACCATGAAGTTATATGTCCGAAATATAGCCACAATTTCGTTTACGCCAATGTAGAGAAGTAAATAAAGCTACAAATCAAGAATAAATAAAAAAAAAATTGAAAACGTAATGTTAATCAACATAAATGTATAAAATATGTATAAACAAAAACATAAATATCTGAGTTTGAATACAAAACAATGCACCCACACCAGTTTATTTAAAAATGAAAATGAAAGAAAGTTATAAAAACAAAAAATAAAATTTTTGTTTAGCAATTCGTAATTTCCGTCGACTATTTCTACTTATAACACGTATCCGATTTTCCACTTTCTTTGAAATTATGATTCATTTCCCAAATAATATATTAATACAAGGTTAGCACCTCCTCTGACTATTGATTTTGCTGGTTTTTTCCTTGGCGCCATGGTTCCTCACTGGGAAGCCAATCAAAGAAATAGAACGATTTGTCCACTGGCCCGCCTTCAAACAATTCAAGAATAACTTTGTTTCTTGGTTGCTTCCTTTCCACTTGGTTAAAATGCTTTCTTTCGAAATAAAGCCGCTTTATGATGGATTTATTTTCTTCACTTTTCGCTTATAAAAGTACTTTTTTCGCTTGATTTGATTCTTAATTTTTCCTATGTACAGTTTTTCAATTTCCAATTTCAAACCCACTTTTTTCAAACTTACAACAATTCTTTTTCATATCCAACTCTCGAAAAATTTTTCCCGTTGATTTTTCTTCTGATACAAATTTTCTGTATCCCGTACCACCAGTTATTCCCTTCCCAGCCAAAAAATGATATGGCACCACTATCTTTTTAGCTTTTACACTGGAAAAACCATGGATTCCATTGCAACCTATTTCGTATTAGTGGACGACAGGCATCAATCGATGCCGAAAAATTTGAAGCGGAAGAAACATAATAAAAACAGTTGAAACATAATTGTTTCTACCAAATAGTTTAGTGACGATCAGTCTCTGTAAGCCGGTAGTGAATCACTTTGGGAGCCAGGCTGCTATAGGAAAGAATAGGAGATAGGTACAAACCATGCACAGACATGCAGTCCGCAAATGGAGAACGAGCAAGAACTGAAAAAGTATATGAAAAAACTTGCAAGCACGGTCAAAAAAGGATATTACATTAAAATCAAAGTATGACAAAAGGATAACTACCGCAAAACAATGGATACGGAATGAACAACGCAAGGAAATGGAAAATTCACTTAAGAAAGCTCAGAAACCAAGGACGAAGATTAAAGCAAAAGTGGAGCAGACTAAAGCTGATTATCACGCAGCATGTAAATTATTTTATAAATCTTTCATGCCCGAAGCAAACGACCACTGTGTCGTAACTGAGTATATAAGGTTGGTTTCCAGCCACCGGAATCTGACACTGTCACACGAGAGCCACTTGTTGCCTCTGATGTCAGAGGCGTATAATTTTCTACAAGTTCGATTTAAAGTGTTCGAGCATGTGGAACTGGCAGCGTTAGCCAGCATTTTGTACAAAAGTGGGAAGAAAAGAAGAAACTTTTGGTTCATCTCGTTTGCGCGCAAAGACTAGAACATGGGGGATACGAAAACTTGCCCAACGAGCTAATAGAGGACGAAACAATATTCTTCACCTAATTCCGTATGTCAAAGTAAACATGTGATAAAATAAAATTTAATTTTAAATATCAGGACAACATTTTTTTCTGGGATCAAATTTGAATCCCCTAAAGGCACTAAAAACTAAATATTCTGTGAAAACGCAGTACTCTGCATTGTATTGTTTGCAGAAGGAATGAGTGGTTTATTTTTGATTTTTTATTTGTTTGCTTTTGCAAGTACGTTTAATATTCTGGGCTGCTTTTCAAATGCACATGTAAAAACAATAAAACAGCTTGCCATCATCGTCCCTATGCAACCCGTACAATTTCGTTTTTCCCGCGGACCGTCTAGTACACCATTTGTGTTTTAAGGGGCATTTTGACCACTTCTTATTATGTTTTAATTTTGTATGATCAACATCTAGAGTACATTGGTAGGACTATTGATTTTGATGTGTACTCTCAGGAGTTAGTCCGACTGCAGCAATTTTTTACCGAAAAACGTTCGAAATTGGACTATAAAAAATATGTGGTCTTCCATAGCAACAGTACAAGACGTCACACACCTTTCTTACGCCAAAAACCGAAGTAGTTCGGTTAGAGAGTTTTAATACATTTACCGTAAAGTCCAAATATTGCACTTTTTGATTGTCATTTATTTAGTTTCTTACAAAACTCACTGAAAGGAGTAAAGTTAAATTTCGTGAGGGCCAGTAAAAATCACTTGTCCAAATTTTGCTCGGATAAATGCTGGAAAGATTGGACCAAAAATGACAATATTATATTTCAAATTGTTGTGTATACAATTTGATCAATAAATTTTTAATATACACTCTGGGACAACTGGTTGAGACACCTCTTGGAAAATTAAGTTTTGAGATGATTTTCTTCTTAATTCCTCTTAAATAATCCTTATCATTATTCCTAACGATGCAAACTGGCACTTACTTGTCATCATCCTTTAGTACTTGGGAATTTCCTCTTGACTTTTATGCAGGTACGACAGCTGGTTGAGCCTGGGTTTCAAACAATTTTTTTTTTGTTTAGTCTATTTTTTATTTACTAATAATGAGTATTCCCACCATTTTCATTCGTAAAACCTAACATTCTTGAAGGAAGAGATTTGTTCAAAATTTTTAAAAGCTTCCCTAGAACTTTATCCCAACCATTCTTAGTCGCATTCTTAAGGTCTTCCATGTTATCAAATTATTGTCCTCTTTGGCAAATTGTCCTAGAAGGTGTCTCCAAATGTTTTCAATAATGTTTAAATCCGGGGAAACTGCCGGCAACTGAAGAACACGGGCGTAATTCCACTTTAGATAATCTTTAATCTTCCTTGCCGTGTGAGCTGGCACATTTTCTTGATGTAAATTGAATTCTGATATCAATCGAAAAAGCGTGTATTCACCTAATCGCCATAGCATATTTCTCCACAAACCATAACTCCCCCTCCTCCTTGCTAACGTCTTTTCGGAAACAATTTTTCCATCCTTAGACCATGAAAATAATGACAAAAGCCACCAGGACCGTATAGGCAGAGCCTCTTTTCATCAGTAAAGACAACGTTTCTGCAACGCTTTTTCCATTTTAAATAGTCTGTTGTTGCAGGGCTGGTTTACTCCTCAATCTCTTCCGTCGTAAGTGCTCATACGTATATGTTTAAAAGTATAGTAGGTATATCTGAGATATGATTTGCCAATTCAAGCTCCAAAAATGTCCGCAAAATTCTTAATGATACCATATTAATAATGAAAATAAACACGCTCTTCTAACGAACACACAATTATCACCATACTCAGATAATTAGCCTCTAGTCGGGTTTGTGGCTGACGACAAAGCCCACTAATCTTTGTCCAGACATCCGGGATTTACTCGTACGTTATAGCTCTCTGTCTGAGCGAAACAGTAAACATAAATTCACGATTTTTGCCCAACCATGCACAAGTGGCCATTTTCTTTCCGCACCCGACTGACGAATGGGAGCATCGTGAGCACTTAAAAGCTCCCATTACGGTTCATCATGCGGAGCATAAAAACACAATCAATCATTCTCATTGTGTCCAGTCCTGTAATTAATATAAATTCTAATGTGTGGAATCACTGTAGGTCGACGTTTCAAATAGGTTTGTTCGATGAAATTATCCTTTCCGCAACTCTGACATGGTGCACCAGTGAGAAATAAAAGTAACAGATGAGTTCTGGTTTTTCCTACTTTTTGGTTTCTCGACAGTATAATATGCGCAGCCTACACTTGAACGAAAAAATGTAAGACGAAATAGAGTAAACATTTTTAAACTTTTCTTTCATAGCCAACGGCTAATTTTTATTTAGACTATTTACTATGCCTTCGGAAATAACTGAAAGTTTCGAAACAAATTAACTGATCTCAGTTTCCCCTAAAATGTTCGTTGACCCTTGCTAGTCGTTTGTGACTGCTCTTATCCGTGTGCATATTCGTTTGCTTGCATTTATGGACCGGCCCGCGGGGACTTCAGTACAAACATTGAATTTCATCTGGTGGATTGTGTGTGGTGCTGTAAAATTTGTTATTGTGGCCGAAATGGCATGTTTAGGCAAAGCAGGGCTTAATGAAACGATATATATTAAATTTATTTTAGGACAAGATGACCGACCACTCAGTGATGTCATGTCCTGTTCGCCAATTAGGGGATGCAGTCTAAACATTTACCGCACAAACTAATTTTCAAAGGGACTTCCGATCTGTGTTTTAATATCTGTGTTGATGCCACGACATTTCATTGCATTATTTGCGGGTGCATCGATATTTGGAACATAGAAATATTAGTAGATTGGGGGTGGTATGTGTGGAAAGGAATATTGAAGTTTGATAGCAGATCTGTTGATTGCTTGGTTGTTGTTTGTTAGGTAAACAATGAAACACTATTCTTGCTTATATTTTGCAATGAATTTGAAATCTCCTGGTAATATTGTAGCGAAGTATACAACCGTAAATCATGATTTTGTGGTCAGTCCGAATAATGCATTTTCGGGACGGATATATTTTGTGTTGGTTTCTCATTTTACATTGAAAATAGTTTTAATAATCCAAATTATCATATAATCAGGTGCTCTTAAGTGTATCGTGTTATTAGTTTTAAATTACGTTTTGAACCTGTAGTGAAATTGAATAGTAAATAAAAAACAAGAATATATTCTAATTAAAAAATTCCGATACCTAAATTTATATATGGTACGCATTGAAAAGAAATTTTAGTGGTTTTTTCCTCGAATCGCGAAATCCAATCAAGCTGTTTTTTATTAATTTACAGAAAAAATTATTTCTACCCTCTGGCAAAAGTGGGTGTTTAAATACATTTATATATGTATAATTTATTATTTATTAGTTTATTTTCTATTTATTGATACCAGTATATACTTAGCTGTGGAAACAAAATATTCGGAAAAACTCAGTATAATGAATAAAAATTGGCTGTTTTTAGCTTGGTTATAAGAATGTTTTGGAAATTTTTAACACCATGCTGGCAGAAATTTCCCAAAAATAGGCAAAAAGTACGTAAAATTCCGATTTTCGATAAGTTCACACAGTGTTATCAAATTATTTTATTGCTAGACATCATGTAGCTAAAGCAGGTACATAAACAAAAAACTTTCAAATCGACGACTCATTAGAAATTTATTTACTGTTTTAGAAAAAATGATAACGATTAAAAAAATTTTACGTCTTGCCTGGACAGTCGTATTGAAATACTTAAAATTCCATATTGCACAAGAATGGTATCCATTGACCAAATTACCTCTATTTTGAGCACCCAAAAATTCTCTTCACGAGAACTCACGAGCTGATTATCAGATCTAAATGAAACTCATAAGATATAATTATCTTATATGAGACCAAACATGTTAGAAGTTATTTGAAAATGAAGGTATCCTTGGCTTAGTAGTGCCACTTAATAAAAGCTTCTTGCCACCAGATTTCAACCATTGCAATGTAGATCCTTAATGTAGCCCAAGTTTGGTAGAATTTTGTTTGAAAAATTAGGATAGATAGGATAGGATTAAAACGAAGTTTTCAGGATGGGTTGGTCCGGACGTGAAGCAAAAGTGGCATACTCTTGGCTCTAGTGTTAAAAAAGGATTACCTGGATCATGCATTTTTCATTATTTTCGTACCAACAGATGCTGCCATGAAATTATCATATACTAAACATCTAAAACCAAATTAGTAAAAAGTGATTAAAATTTCTAATTTTTTGAAATTTTTCAGATTGCAGCTCCAAAAACCTTTTTACAGCTACCATATCTGATGCATTCAGGCAATTTACAAGGTGCCTTGATCTTAACGTGGATCAGGTGTGATATACTTTTATTTACAGTGCCAGCAAAGTGCCAGTACTGACAATTTGCAACATTTTTGTACTAGGAGATGCTGCCATAAAATTTTCATATGATAAACATCCTCTAGTGAAAACAAGTAATAAATGTGTTACTTCCTAAATTTTGAAACTCATGCGAGTGGTAACACAATGCTAAAAGTGATACTCATTGGTAAAAGTTTATAACTTATGATTATAGCTTTCGAATTGCAGATTATATTTTTAAGACCGATGTATACACGAAACAAAAATCAGGCGCAGTAAGGTCATAGTGCTTTCGGGTCAATGAAATGTGGCGTTTCTGTAAATTGCTTTAGTGGGAAATTTTCGCTGCACTTCTGTCAGAGCAGCCCTGAAAAGTTACATCATCTTGAACAAATATAATCAAACAAAAAATTGTTTGGCGAGCGTTTAGGTAGAAATTATACAATAAAATGAAAAGTCGAACTCGTTTCCTTTCTTTCTACCAATTTATTTTTCAAAAATCCGTATACTAGTATTTCGGCTATCACTTATAGCCGAAGAAGGCTATAAGAAGGCTATAAGTGATAGCCGAAATACTAGTATACGGATTTTTGAAAAATAAATTGGTAGAAAGAAAGGAAACGAGTTCGACTTTTCATTTTATTACATCATCTTGTTAAACCTACACCGAGTTTAAAGGGATTCTCTTTCGACGTAGTTTTGGAAAGAAAAACTCTTTCAACATCTTTTAGTATCGGTCTCCATTAACCGTAATGGTAAAACCACAATTTTCGAAAAACTTAGGCTCTAAGATGCAGCTTGATGAAACTGGACACTACATTGTGACTCAAAATGAATGCGATTCCTTCTCATGGATTATTTGTGGGTTAAAGCTACCTCATATTCAAAAATTTTGCTTGTTAACATTGCTGTTTGGATCAAAATGACCTTTGTCAAACATATCTCTCAAACAGATCTCACGGTCCTTTTTTACCATTTGAATGATCTTTTGGAAAAATTTGATATGAATCGAAAAGTTTGCTATCTTGAATTTTCCCGTTAGCTTAATTTTATAAGAAAATACTGTCACCGTTATCTTTAACGCGCACTAAAACCCTTTATCTTCAACCGAGATACAAGGGCGGCAGTTTCCGGGCGGCTTTGCTCGCGAAGAATAAGGTCGCGGGTGGGCGCCACTGGCTTCTATTTCGAGTTGTGGGTTGTTTGTTACGAACCGTCTACCTCTTCTCGCTTCAGGGCGACGGTAGCGAGGCAGTTTCTCGAAATAGAAGCGAGTGGCGCCCACCCGCGACCTTTCTTTCTTCGCGAGCAAAGCCGCCCGGAAACTGCCGCCCTTGTATCTCGGTTGAAGATAAAGGGTTTTAGTGCGCGTTAAAGATAACGGTGACAAATTGGCGCCCAACGTGGGGCGTAAAACGGTACTGTTCTGCTGTTGGTGTGCAGATGTTCGACTGAGTTGTGCGTCTGTTAAATGTTCGTTTGTACTTATGTGTCATTCGTCGTATATTCCTTCAGCATGCCTTGTGATAATCAACTGACTTCCTATTAATTACACTACATTCGGGGATTGTGATTGTAACAACAACTGACCTAATCTACCTTAAATTACATTCATGACTCTAATAACTAACTCATTAAACCTAATACTCCTTAACATTAAAATCGTGAATTGCGAATATTATCCAATCTCCATCGTTCTCTTTTAGAGGACGATGGAGATTTTTTTTTTTTTATTATTATTATTATGAAAAATAGTAAACGCCGTGACAATACATAAGTGTAAATCTTTACGCAGAACTTACTGCGGTGACTGTCTGCTGATCTCTTGTTGGGCAGAGGAGCTCCTTTTTAAAACTCTAGGATTGGCTTTTATGGTAGTTTCCCGCACCCAAACCGAAGGACTTCGGTAATAAGCCATTCTTGAGATTTTTACACGCTCAGCAAAATAGTTCACGAGCCTCATTATAGTCCATCTGCACGTAGGAGCGCTGCCAAACGCGTACCTAAACACTTTTTGGACAGAAATCACAGACTCTAGTGCGAGATAGCGGCGCACAATCTTAATTCATGTTTCATTATTCCATTTTTGTTAAATTTAAAGGCTGATCTGTAAAATATTATAAAATGAAAATTTATTACATTTTTTTGATAGCGTTTTATAACTAGAGTGTTTTAAACTGCGCAATTCAATCGAGGCGAGTTTTAACTTAGTCATAGCCCCTACAATGGTAGCCTCAGGCACCGGCACTAACTCAGTTTTGGCTGCTTCAGCACTAAAAACGGCAACTACAGCAGTATTCTACGTCAAAGCAACCGCAAGCTGCAACGCTATAGCAGCTTATTTCACCACCGCAGCAGCCACCAGCCAAAAGACGCTACATCATAGTCCGGTTTGCCACCACAGTATGGCAGTGGGGTCTACTAAGAAACTCAAGAAACGTGAGAACTAAAATCAATAAATTAAGGGTAACTTTAAAAAACTATACATGGTTTTTTTATAACATTGCTATAAAACACAGCAATTGTTAAAATGGCACGATTAAATTTCATCTGACTTTCAGTCTGATTTATTTGTAACCAGCGCTGATTAGTTATTTCATAATGTTAGCATAAACCTACAGTTAAACGCTTCGGCTCGATCTAGTTTAAGTAAATTATGAAAACCGCCATTATCTCACTTGTCATTTTATCTTTGTCAATTTCTCAAAGTTTCTTAAATATTATTTGTGTCCCAAGATAATATTCATATATGACACAACATATTTTCAAACAAACAAAAGTGAACATGCTAGTACATCTGCATAAATATCGAAAAAAGCCAAGTCGAGTTCGAGTGACATATTCCAAAAGTTTGTCTTCAGCTCGCTATAAAAGGCAAGTTGAAAATAAAACTTCTGCCAATTTCTCTCCAACCCCGGTGAATTCCCATTGGGAACCAATAAATTTTCGTATCTCGAAAATAATTTCGAAATCATCGGAGCGTATGATTTTCGTTGTTTTTCTACAAAGAAGTCTCTTTAGCAAACAGAACGACAATAGCGATCACAATGCTTGGCCACTGAACCATAAAACTTTCGAGGAGTTGGTAGTATCTATGGTATATGAGTACAGTAATTTCACTTAGACCCATTGTTATATAGGACTGTGTACATATGTGAAGTTTTTGTGATATGCCCACTAGTTCCAATATATTATCTCTGATACGTTCCCGTTCCGGCCAAGACAAAAAAGCACGAGCTGCACTTATTTTGGCACATACTCAACAGAGTGCACATTTCGGATAATCTAAAGAAGGATAAATACTTTAGTTTCACAACCGACCAACGACTACCATCCAATGTTACTACGTATAGCACTGAGCCCGAGTCCGACATGTTGGCAGAACCACGAATTGTCAGAATGGAAGAGTATTAATATGACTTGAGGAAATGCATGCGACGACATTATGGTAGTTCACATAACAGAAAATGATGATACGATGATAATGCTGTGAAGTTATTATGGAGCCATCATTTCAATTCAATTTGATAGTTTTATTAACTCCGCCAGAGATGACAATTTCATAACTCATATATTTTACTACATACGGGGTATATGATTGCTGGCTTTGGCACTTTACTGCGGCGAGGACATAGACGCCACTGTAGACTGAAGCGTATATACTTATGATTAAAAAATATTGTTTAATAGATGGACTAACTCTTACTCAATTCCAATTCCCTTCAATTCTTTCACCTTCACTTTCCAGAGGGAATAGATTGATTAAATCGAATAATCGTATCAGCTATCAGTATTTACATTACACATAAATTAAATAAAATGTAGACTCAATATTATAGTTATTAGATACAGATTATTTAATGTCTAATAATAAATGATTTCTTGAAGTAAAATAATTCTTCAGTGTTTGAACTACCTTGAAATCGTGAAACGATCTGCTTTAAATCTTACGTTAGCGTGTGAAATTTAAAGATTTACTACTTTTGCCGATGTTGTTGTAAATGAAATTGAATTTGTACTTAGATATAAATAGGGTTCTGTGAAACATTTAACAGTTTTTTTTTCAACCCAACACATTCTGAGTAGCGCCACTAAATCTGAAGTTTTCAGTGGAGATTGAACCTTTCAATTGTACTAAATCAATCAAAAGAACCGTCAACAGAGCTCCTCCTAGAGATGAGCCCCTGTAAATTTTCTTTATAAATTGGGCTTCTCACTGTTCCACTGAAGTGGTTTGTGGTTACGCTTTGAACAAGCTGCGAGACAGTAGTACTATAAAGCTTCCCTAAGTTATTATGGATTTAATTAACCAAGCTGCGAAATAGCTTGTAGCTTTAATTCAGCATATCAAATGTTTGATTTTGATGATACTGTTGATACGTTCAAGTATCGGCTTATCAGACCGATTAATTGATCTTGATAAATTTAATTTTTGTGGTAATCACTTTGATGATAAAACTGTTAGTGAATAAATAAAAATAAAAATAATTAAATAAGTTTACCCGTGAATGTATTAACTGTTTGCTCTTGGTCTACTGCAGAGTCAATCTTGGGAAAGAACCTAAACTATTATCATATTCCCATTTGAATATCTTCGTGTTTGTACTCCTGGGAAATTTTGCAGACTGAACTAAAATTCAAGGTAAATCTTATGCATTCATGATCAGAGAATGATAGTCCGGACGTCCAGTTCCGTAGCAGTTGTTCATTGGACCCACTGTGCAGAGTAACCTCAAGCAGGTTTTTCCTGAGAGATCTCCTCAAAGTCGCACCATTTTCAAGATTTAATAGGGCTAAACTGTGATGTGTGAACTGTGATACTATGAAGGGGCCTGCTCACTTCGTTGATGTCCTTAGAGCCTCAACTAGTGCTACGCCTTTTAGTATCCACTGCTACGAGAAGCAATTTATTTCTCCATTGCGACACCGTGACGAGTTTTGTCATCTAGTCCGGCGAAGCTGTCGTATTTTGTGCCATGTAAACAGATGCTTGGAGTATGGTCTCTTCTTTGTCAGCTCCCACGACACGACGGTCTAATCATCCTCATCGACATAACCATTCTTATTTTGTCTTCTGCAAAGATGAAGAAAATATTGAAATTCTGTGACCCCAATTCAGGAAGCCAGCTTTTCGATGAAAGCTAAGGTCTCTGGCTCTAGTAGCACATCACACTCACCTCCGTAAACAGTCGAATTCAAGCTACTGTGATTCAGATTCACCTGCACAAGTTGCAGAGTTGACAGCGACTTCCTCATTAACTCAAGGTTTTCGCTCTCTGTCGGGCAAGCTTTGTCAGTTTTTGGAAGTTGTTTCTTCCAGCGAAGGTAAACGCTGGCTTCATGTAGCAATCATACTTCTTGTTGATTCGGAGAATGTATATCTTTGTGTATATCATTCCTCCGTTGGAACAATCAAATTCTACCTCTGCAGAAGCTTAAGGGCTAGTTCTACTTCCACTTCCCGCGGCATTACCACCCTCGCTCTGGTTTATGTCGGAAAGCTCATTCTGTTTATTATCTCTGGAAAAAACTGCTTCCATATTCCAAGTGACTCTTGAACTCCTTGTTTGCACTAACGCAACGTGAACTCGTCATTACACTGGATGATCTTAAGATTCCTAAACTAGCCTGCCCCATCAAACAAGGGCATGGTCAGATCGGGATGTTTCTCCCGGTCAATCATCGCATCTAACAGACCTGACTCTACAATCTTCCATTCCGCAAGCTATAATTGGCGTAAGGGCTATGCGCTCCAGTCAAGAAGTGCCACGATAAAATGCTGTCTAGCCATATTACCAGTTTTCATGGCTCTTGTTGATGTAGGAGTGGAGAATAGTCCGATTTTTAGTCAACTATTGTGATTTTTTGGCCTGTTTGTCGCGGTTTCTCATCCTTTATTGGATTGTATTTTCACAGCAAGCTTCTTGGCCAAGCTCTGCTCTACTTTATTATAGAGAGCAGAGTTCTTCAGCACTTGCTTATTCTTGCTTATGAACTTCTCGTGGCTTTTCGCCACTGTCACCTTAGCTTAGCTTAACCTTCCCTACTTCTCTTCGAAGTGGGATATTTTGTTGTTGACAATTCGCAACGCCATCCTGTATTCTGCCAGCACTTTCTTACTTTCTTTGTTTGGCTTGGTTTCACTTCTCTTCAACGACTTAGGACTCTTGTCTCTCGTGAGGAATTAAGGAAGTTATTCCCGCACTCCAGTTATTCTTTTCGCATCACTTGAATGGCTGCAGGTAGAGTTGTCTGCATTTGTCACTATTCTATTTAAAGATGAGGATCGCAGCTTGGAGTTCCTCTGAAAGGGTTCGGCATTGGCTACACCGTCTTGTTACTGTAAATTGAACCCTTTTGTATTATTTTCTGTTATGATGGCCAATTTGTCACCCATATCATAGCAGTCACTGGATAGTGACAAGAGGCATATTAATTCGAATAAATTGGAAAAAATTCTGAAAAAACTGCCTGAATTCACGTTTTCATGAAATAGATAAACGACTTCGTGTTTGGATTTTAGTTTGAATATTCAATATCAGAATTAATTGTTGTGAGAACACCTGACACAATTTCAATGGGGAACTATATTTATGAAACTATACATAATTATATATGCTAAGGCTTGAAAAAGTATGTGTGCATATTGTATGTGCGCATATAAATCAAGTGAGCCGTTACAAATTGACCTAATTTTATGATTTAATCGATTCATACAGGATATCTGATTACCCTTTTCATTATGTTTACTATTTTGCGATTACTGCCTTTTCAATTGATTAAATGGAAGCAAGCAATAGCTTTCACGAAATTAAATTGATTGACGGGTATTTTTTCAAGCAAATAAGCCTAATTCAACACGAATCGAAATAATCGACCACGTCAGCAGCTTATTGTCGCGATAGAGTAATAAATAACACTACACAATATAGGAACCTAACATAATCTGAGAATGTGTACTTACATTCAGTTCGTAATAATCTATCTATTATCTGACATTTTAACATGGTGGTCATATCGACGAAATAATAACCTTTGCGTCTGGCATTGATGATTGGAAAAGTAATATTGTATGCGAGGGAATAAATATGTATGTATCCATATATATTGAAAGTACAAGTGTCGAGCTGCATAAAGTAAAGTAAAGCAATCCCACGACAACCCTTGTACGGGTCTAGGGGTTGAAGCTGGTGGAGAGCTTCATTACAATTTTTTTAATCATTGTGGATACGCGTGGAGTGATTAATTCCACGACTCACTTTACCCCTGATTTAAATCAGGTACTTAATCAGAGCTAGGTGAACACAAAGTTTGGTGCGCGGACCCTCGTCCGAACCTGGATTCGAACCAGGGACCCCACACGCAAGAAGCCAGTGCCCTACCCACTAGGCTACTCAAGCTTAAGCGAGCTGCATGCCAGACGGATATGTTAAACTCATTAATATACGAAAGTGACGATAACGCTACATACCTGTATGCTTCCAAATTTTCAAATCTATGAATTTTTCATCAGCTTACCTCAAGGAATCTCGTGGTATTCCACAAAAACACCTTGATATGAATCACCCCTGTATATGCTCCTTCTCCTTCTATTGAGAGTAATCTGCTCTCTTCTTCAGTCTCTATCTGTTTAATCTTTATGTAACGAAAATTTGTTTCTATTTCTTCTTTCTATAAAAATCCTAATTTTTCATAAATTTCATTCTCTGTCTGCAATTTAGAAAAAATTCATACAAGCAGCTAACACTTCACAAAAATACCTCAATTTTTGGCACCCCTTAACGAGAACTGACTGCGTGACAATCAGCAATCAGCGATCCTTAGAAGTGCCAGGACTGATATTAATAATTTGAAGAATTGGGCGAAATTGTGCCTTTTCACCCTATAACTTCCGATAAGGCCATCAGTTTTAAATGAAATTTACAGAGTAAATATACCTTAATGTAAGTTAAATTAGAAACCAATCGAAAAAATTGGTTGGGCTGAAGACGCTAACCCTATAAAATTGACCACCGTTATAACTTCTACCATAGTCATTAGATCAAAAGCAAATTTACAGGGTGGGTTGACCTCGACGCAAGGCAGATTTGGTATCCTATTGGCTATGCTATTGGCTAGATTTGGTATGCTATTGGCTAGCAAAGGGTTATTTGTAAGACATTCATATTAATTCGCACAAATAGATATTACCATTGAATTTTCATATGATAAACATCTACAATGAAAATAAGTGACAAATGTATATATTTTCCAAGTTTTGAAAATTGTTTGGATGGCAGCCCCAAAATAATTTCCATCCGTAAATTTTCCGATGCAGTCAGCAAATGAAAATAATATTTACGAAGTGTGTATAAGTTGACGTGGAGCAGTAGTGATAGATTTTGGTTTGGCACTGCAACTAGTTGCCAGAACTTAATATTTTCATAATCTTTGTACTAAGAGCTATTGGATCTTTTTTTATTGCCATCAAATTACAAGCATGCTATAATGAAAATGAAACATTAATCTTTTACACTCGGAAATTTGAAATTTTGTAAAACAGGCTACTTTTAATAGCATTGAAAGGAAATATGTAATTTAGCGAAAAAGAGGCTTAATTTCCTCAAGTTTAGTTATGATTTCGAGCTTTTTTTTCAATTGTTTTTGTACAAATTGAGGTTTGTTTGCACCCGACGTTCTTGCTTATTCGGAACCATTGTTGCTTATTCGGAAAAAAACCAGCTCTGCAATCTGGAGCAAACATTATCTTCAAGGTAAATTCTAAAATATTCAGAATACTATTTCATTTTTATTGTCGGTGTCTTTATCACTGTTAATTTATGAATTATTTGTCTCTTTCTTGCTTCTCATTACGTTATGTTGTGATTTGAATTCATTTTCTTCTTTTTATTTATTATAATGTTTAATTTTATTTTTTGCTATATAGCTTTATAAAATTTGTTAAATAATTTAAATCACTTATAATTATCATTTGACTCGTTTAATTAAAACTAGTATTTTAATTATCATTTTGATTCCTTTTTATTTATAACCTTACTGCTACAATCGCCACAGGAATCTTATTCATTTACATAGCGTCCATTTTGGTGCGATTTTTTTCAAAAGCAAAATAATTTTTACGGCTACCAATGAAGATAAGTGTTTTAAATTTCACTCAATTGAATATCATATCATATTTCACTTATAATGAATCTCATATCATATCTTTTTGTATGTAAATGCCAACTTAAAATTCCGAACAGAATATTTAGAGCGCGATCTAATCTCCTAAGTATGTTAAGTGTTTCTTAATATTTAATGACGGAGTAATACTATTCGAAGAATAGTAAAATCTACATCGAGAAATTCGCTATAATACCGAAATCTAATAACTAAGAGTTGAACCGAATTGAGCTATTTATTATTCAAAAATCAATTTCGTTCTTGAAAGTTTGTATTCAGCGAGCCTTGTGAACAGGAGCATATGCCGGTGAATGCTTTTGAAAATTCAGTGCTACTATATGTACATATGTATGTACATATTTGCGAGATATAAGCTTTTTGGCAATGGTAGAAGTGTTACGAAGTGGATCAGAATATTCTGTTTCACATACATAGATTCGAAATTGATTAGGTTTTCTTTTCTTGTCTGAAGTTTGTAGAATTTAACAGACCATTCACAAGAGCCAACAATCAAATTTGAAGAATCAATTCGCAAATGCAAATGAAAAGAAAACTCAAATTGTTCAAGCAATAGAAGTTTTAAAGCATAAAGTCTAATGGGGCTTATGAAATATGGAAGGAAATGCTTGATATGATTGTCAATGAAAGTGTTGGCGTTTTCTTTCATAATTTGGATACTAAGACAGTTTTATCCGCAACATGGATACTAAGGTCTGGTCGTTTTGCCACATTGAAGTAATTAAGAGAGTGCATTTATTTTGAACTTATGTACTTATAAAGAAAAGAAATTTTTTCAAATGTATTGATAGATGATTGATGACAAAATTAAATTCATTTCAAATAAAGAATATGTTCAACTTTGCTTCCAACTTATAGGTAGAATGGAGGAGTAAAATTTTGCATCCAAGTTGTTGCTTGAATAGTCTTGCAAATTAAAAACATAAAACTTGAAGTAGACCTCGAACGTGAAGCAACAGTCGTGTGTTTTATTAGAATAGAAAGAGTACTTCAAGTTTAAATTGCATTTGTAATGACAAAAACTATCTTTTACAAATAGTTTCTAGTCATATATGAATGTGTATTAAAAAACAAAAAAGAAACGTGCTTAATTGAGCATTCGATTGTTTTATTTTATTCAAAATGAAAAATGTCAATGGTTAATCTTGCTTTTTCATTTTATCAGAGATTTATTTATTTATATATTTAATCATATATACAGAATATAAATAATAATCAAATTACATGTTAGTAAATTTGCTTTTAACTTGTTTCAGTGGATGGAGAGAGTTATATGTTCTCATTTACTTGTGTAAAGGCGAATTAAACTAGCTAAAGCTCTAGCAAACGATACTTCAATAGTTTTTGCACAATTAGATTTATTCGTTCAATTACGGAACCTGATATATTCACAAATAGGATCATATAAAAAATTCATACAAATTTTGAATAGAAATCATTGATCGTAATAGATATTGTAAAATAGAGCCTGACATTTGGAGGCTCGATTGGCTAAGTCCGATACAAAAGGAGCAGATAGACAGAAATCATACCCAAAATATCAATATCGATCGTAAAGAATAATTCTATATTCTATTCTATCTAAAGAAAAATCAAGTTTTGTCAATTTAGAAGGAACAAGATTAGGTCTGTTCACGTACTTCCAGTCACTGAATTTTGCCGAATTTTCCGGAATCATGTGGTGGGGGAAATTCAGGAAAAGGACGAAAACGTTCACATTGCATTTCCTGAAAATCGACAAACAAAAGTGTCAGTTGTCGGTTTTTGGGAGAACAATAGTAATTATAAAGTCATCCTAAGCGGTGATAAGTTATCGCCACAAAAATAATCGCCCTTCATGATAATATTACACCAAAAACCGTTTGACAGTTTTTAGTAAATTTCAGTAGCTCAAACCCCACTGAAATTTACTGAAAGAGGGGAAATTTTCAGTTTTCAGTAAAACGGAGTACAAAAGTGGTTTCATTGCAATTAATTGCAATAAATCGTAGTACGCGAACAGACATATTGCTATCAAAATGATCAAAAGCACATATACAGCGTAAACTTCAAGTTCCAACCAGCTTTAACATCCAATTTCTTGAAGCATTCGAAGTTTGTGCATGTTGAGCAGCATGGTAGTAAATCGGATGGTTCATTTTATAACGAAATGCCAGTATTGACGCATGACAAAATCATGCAGGCACCGTTCAAGGATTTTGGAAAAAGATGGAAGAATCGATATTGGGTAAAATTGTTTGCAGAAACCACAACTGCTTTGAGTAGACGTGGAAACTTGATCCCCATACTGAATAGAAGTCGAAAGAATGTTACTGATTTATTTATTTATTTATTATTGTATAAATCAATAGAATGCATATCCAAGTAAAGACTAGACAAGAAATAAACTAAAAAAAAAAAACAAAAAAAGTGTGAAAATAAAATAGAGTAAAGAGAGAGAAAAAAAGATTATGAATTAAAATTAATCAAATTTACAAAAGTCGGTAAGCCTAAAAGTGGAGAATACAAAGAATACAAAAGTGGATAAAGAAACGGTTTGTTGAAGGTATATGAACGCCTGGTAAAACGTACCGGGTCACGAACAGAAAACTGCAAAATGGAGATATATGTAATATTGCCTCCACATTGTGGTCCATACCGGCCACTGCAATTGTCGCAATGTTAGCCACCACCACAAAGTTGGCTCCACACATTGGGCCACGAGATGGGCCAGTCATTATTTTTCGGTTACGCATGATGGCCCGCTTTGATGTTGTGTGAAAAATCGCTCCGAAAGTCATCCTGGAACATTGCCATTTCCAAGTTTTGCCACTATCGTCCGCTGTAAACTTAGAATAAAACCCAGCCAATGGTGATGATGGCCCATAATGTGGGGGCAACATAAAAGACCCATCAATAATTTTGTTCAAACGCGAGGCTTTGGATGTGGCACGCAACATGTGGACATCAAATTGTAGTTTGATGTCAAACACAGCACCAAATTCCATGAAGTTATCAGTAGGAATGAGGGAAGAGTCAAGGATGGAATACGAAGACGTGATGCGGGATAATTTACACGTAAAAGACATCTGGGAGCATTTTGCGATATTAAAGCTAATACAGTTGACAAAGCACTAGTTGCCCAGAGCAGACAAGTCATCCTGCTGCTAGAAGCAGTAATCTCTGACTCAATCAACCTGAATATTTCCAGATCGTCAGCGTACAAAAGACTCTGGGAATTTAAGAGTCAAGGAAGATCTTTTATAAGCAGGAGAAAAAGCAGATGATCAAGCTTCAAGCCTTGAGAAACACCAGAAGAAGAATAGAAGGGGAAATAGGACAAAAGTGAGCCGTTACAAAACAAGCACGATCACGATGAAATGGTGAAAACTCGCAACGGAGTTGGCCCAAAAATATTGAAGCTACTGATCTTTGAGAAGAAGATGTTATGGTTTACAGAGTCAAAAGCTTTGGCAAAGTGTGTGGATAATACATCCACTTGTTTTTGCTGGTCGATGATGGACGCAACAGTAGTATAAAACAATAGGTTCGTTTTTTTTGCATTCTTGGGCAATGACAGAAATGTAGATAGAACCTTTATGCTTAGTAGGGCAGCATAGGTAGAGTACATTCAATAATGTGATGAAAATAGTCAACTCAGTCATCAGATGTGAGCTCTAATAAAATGCCGCTCCAACCAATGATGGTAAGAAATGAATTTAGTCGAGAGAAGTCACCTTTGAAGAAGTTACATATGGAGCATTGGCGTGAATGGAGAAACTAAGGAGTGACTATGAAAAATAATATCTAATAGTGGATTATGGAGATCGATCTTTGGATATGGGAGCATGGATTTCGAAATAAAAAGATCAGTGTGTTGAAAAATACTAAATCAAGGATCATAGCAAGGAAGTTGAGAATAAGGTTAAGTTGTTGAAGCGCAAAGCTGTGCATTAAATTTCTGAGCATAGATGCGACTGATAGCACACGGAGTATCACACGGACAGTAAAACATTCAAAGGAATTGTTACTAAAGCTGCTTTTATAGCTACGAGAACACTTTCACCAAAAGATTTGGGGGATATAGTTGAATTTCGATCACACCGAAATATTTTGTGTGACGACAGCTACTTGGATCTCAGACAGCTTGAATTCGGACACATTTCGGATAAATAGATGAAATCATGCTGGGCTTCATCTTATCTGCTAGGTGTAGGATTTTCGGTAATTTAATCTAATTGGATGATTTTTACTCGTCCCCTTATGCAGCATGAGAGGCTATAGCATGCTAATGATACTTCAATTGATTGTATATAACTGAGGGTCTGTTTTTTCTTTGATTTCGCCATAGTTTTTCAACTGCATACTTTATTAAATGCCTAACTGGACTCGAAATTTTTTTTTTGAGTTTCGTTATTCTTATTAAATTCAAAACGTTATTCATTCAAATGCACGATTGTATATCATAGAATCCTGTTAATTTTCGTAAAGTAAAATGTACTACACCCATATTCGTGAGAATCTGCCATAAAGTTTCTCCGAAATCGCACACGTTCTCCTAGATGTCCGCTAATTTACTCTTTTATTAATATACTACAGCAAGGCACTTGACACTTTTGATATGCGTATTCATCAGCCGTCATAAAGGAAGCACACAAAAGCCACTGAAATATTTTACTCACTCAATCCTTTATGTATTTTTCATAGAAAATCCCCAAAATGCTTCCGCAAGTGTTTGGGTTTCTAATCTAATCAACATATTTTTCGTCGTTTTATTTTTGCAGTTTCAGGCGCAAGGCCGTTTATGTTCGTGATATGAAAAGAGAAACTTTAATTATAATAAACAGCGCACACAGTGTATACACAGTCTGTGAAAATGGAAAAAAGAAAGAGTACATCGCAGTAGAATGGTAACCGTTGTTTGCTACTTTCACATTTCATATTCATTTGAATGTGGATTTAGTTTCGGGAAATCATTAACTGGCATCCGTACTTTTTCAACGGCATGACTGAAGGAGAAGTTTCGTGTACTCTCGGGTAGAGGAAAATATCGATTGTTGAAATGCAAACCAAAATATGAAAGTGCTATTCATTTTTTTTTATTTATGTGACTAAGCATATAAATTGTAATTGAGGCAACATTATTTACGTTTACGTATTTCAGTTTTGAAAATCGATCAAAATTTGGTTTCAGGTAACTAAAATATGTCATCCTGCTTTGCCCTATTTAATGAGCTCATGACCAAAAGTGCTTAACATTAACTTTCAAAGTTTTCTTTTTTCGTGATAAGCTAACGTTTTCGAATATTCACAGTCGCATTCTGTTTTCATTTGGCTACACCCGAAACAATAACAATTTGTTTATTCAGTTCATAAAAACTATGTTTTCCTTGTTAATTTTGAGGAACGATTAGGTTGAATTTATTCACTGGCATTCAGCCCGTACATATTTCCGGGCAAGTGTTCTTCTAATTGTATGTTTTCTTACCATGAAATTTCGTTATCATCAAAGTTTCTTGTTTTAATTTGAATTATTACATTGTTTTCCGAATTTATTTTACCACAAACGCATCATGACATTTCTCACTTCATGAATTTTCATAAAGCGTAGTATAGTAGAGGGAAATTCTCATCGCACTTAGCACGACATTGAATGTTGTTCGAAAATTTCTTCATTTATCCTTGAAATGATATTGTGATTAACACATGCTTTGCATTAATGACTAGAATATATTATTTTTCAAAACGCAAGAGTTCAATCATCAGAATCAAATGCAAGCTTATTCCTTGCTATAGAGGAAGTTTCGAAGTAAATGATCCCATGCTCGTAACAAGAAAGTATGAAGTGCACGTAATAAAAATTTTATAGGTGTTTGCAAAAAAATGAGAGTATCTATTTCAGGGCTTTTTGGAATCCTTCAAGAATGGGAACGCAAAAGTTGAAAGGCATTTGAAATTTTACGGAAACATGGGGCTGCTGAAAAATGATCGCCGGATATCAAATTTAACTGTTTCATTTCAAAGTACTCATCGTGCTTCCAAAGTGCTGATGAAACTTAATGCCGAGTTCTTCTGGTCTCCAAAGCAGTTTCAGTTACAAATAAATGAAATAATTTATCCTATATCAGCTCATATTCGAATTTTCTCAGTAGGCAAATGTATTGGATATTGGTATGTATCAAGTTTATATTCCACACCATTATTTAACACGTCAGGAGCTCATGTTATCCATGGAAAATATACCACCGATCGACAATGATTGAACCTTCAAACTGGCTGATGTTAATGCCGGCTAGTGCTTTCAAGAAAAAATAGTCTATTGAACCTCAAAATTTTCTTCAGAAAAACAACCCGGCGAATAAACAGACTGGTAGACACATTCAACAATTAGTCGAATGCTATGATTTGCTCTGAAAATAAGATTCTTCCCACCTGCAATATGTTAGTCTTACACACTCTTTTCAAAACTTGAGGTATTATTTTAGCAATTATCCTGAGATTAAAATCCTTTCCGACTCCATGCGCACCCCTAATTGAAAAATTATGGTTGACTGGCTAATTTTCTTCGCTCTGTGCCATCGTTAGACTTGCTTTTCTGGTTAAAGTATTTTCCGTCCTTCCATAATCCTATATCACTCTCTCTTAGAAGATTTTCAATAGGATCACAACGGAGTCTGATTAAGCTTCCGTTGCATTCTTCTCCAGGACTAAGGCCTGAAGGTGGCACAGGCGTGAAAGAATAAACTGCGATATATTGCACGTGTTTTGTTCGGAAGTTCGAATTGAAATTATATCGCCTTCAAGAGAAACCCCTTTACAGCAGGTAAAAATATGGTGCAAATTAGTCGATTTGTATTCAGCGTGGGTCACAGCGGCAATATTGAAGTTTCGGAAACAGAAATATCAGCGCTTCTACATGGAATAATTTTCCGTGCTATTTGCTTTCTTTACAGAGTTTCCAGGAAAGGCTGAAATCAATGACATGAATGTCGAGCAGTATTGAAAGTTGAATACGAATATTTCAAACAACGAATGCAAGCAGAAAATTAATCTATTTGTGTTTTGAAATCAGCAGTTTTCCTTTACTTGTCATCCTGCTACTGTTCTTCATGCCCATTGAGTTTTAAGAGATTAGAGGTAGTCCGCGGTGTAAAAAAATGAGTATGTTACATTTCTATTTATTGGACAAATAAATTATATTTAAAGTAATTCCACGATAACCTTCGTACGAGTCTAGGGGCTGAAGCAAAGAAATAATATTAAGTTATTATATTATGCTTTAACTCAAAAATTTAAAACAAACTATTAATTGTTGGCCAAGTTATTGTCATATTCGTCGGATCCCGTCCCAAAAGTCCTGCATTGCAGTGACCAGCATAACATTTTACTGGTTCATCTAAAATCGATTTAAAAAACTCATTAGATTGATAGTTAATCTAGAGCCTGATTGACGCTTTTTTTCTTTATTCATATAGTCTCCCACGTTGGGCGCCTTTTGGTGCGTCTTACTTTGCTTTGCCGAGCCGTCGTAAGTGTCTTTTCCAAGCTGACCAGTTCAATGTGGCCTGGAGATGCAGGCGAAAGATTCCCTTTGTGTTTCCGAGTGCTATGATTTCAATACATTTTTTAAATGTTCGTGGTACATTTTCAAAACTAGAGAGCTACTAACACAAATTATCAATTCCTGTTGCCATGTAAATGGTTTAGCTCCTTATAATTTTTTAGATGCGCAACACCTTCACAAGACCACACAAAGCTATTAGTTCAGTGTAATCTTCTAGATTCGTACGATCGGCGACAGAAATGTCGTTCTTTGGTGTAAATATAGCGCATTCAATTCACATTCCACTAGTCAGTTGCCTTTCTTGAGAAATTCGCTTAAATACACAACATTTTACCAAAAATAATCAAATCAAGGTAATTAATTAGAAAAATCAGCTCTGCGTTGTTCATGCGATTCCACGCTTAAGACTTTCACGACTAATGTATGATCTTGTCAGGATTTATACAAAACTCACATACGCCATAGTTTTCCTTTAAGAGAAGCCTCGTGAGAATATGTCTTTCGATATTCGTTACTCGATTAATGAGTTTAAATCACTCTGCGGAATTTACGAACCAGAAAACAGCTTTTAAATTATTGTTGTCGCGAATTTTGTAGAGGTCCTCCCATCCAAGATCTTACCGTTAATTTAGCCTATACCATCCCTTCTGATAGCGAAAAAGAAAAACTCTGCAAGTTTACTTCCACGCTTCACCTGCATCCCTTACGGAGATTTCTCCCAAGGGATACCGTCTTATGTCTGGAGTGTAGCAGAAACCCTCTTTTACGAATCAGCTTTTCTAAAACTTGTGTAATTTATAATGGGGTTACGTGAAATAAGTTGTTCGTCGTCTTGGTTTGTCGGTTTGCACATATAGGTAGATGGGTCTTAAATGGGCAAGGGATTTGTTTTTCTTAAGGGTTGGTAGACCGGGATTTCGTTGCTAGCAAATATAATTTGAGTTTCAATAGAGAGTTCCTGAAGGAAATATTATTGTCTAAAAGCATGAAACCAGTACTAAGTCTCAGTAATGATAGTCGGTTGAACTTTGAAATCACACTCATAAATCGAACCGATATTAGTCGAACGTTATTATTTTAAATCATGTGAAGGATAACTCACCGCAAACTTACTTAGGTTAGTTCAACATCCCTTAAAATAATTATTGCTGCCAACCTACACTGCAACCACCAGTACAAAGCATCACCACTGACATAAATTCCTTGTTTTGTGATGCGTGCAGCCAGGAGTAATCTCCTGAGACGCATTTATTATTTACCTGACTTCAATATATTCTGGCAATGAGTGAATAATTCAATAGAATGGTTTATTACGATGACCTTCACTATTTGCGAAACCGCTTTTATCGACCAAATGTGAAATCCTAGTAGGATTTCCTAATGATATTGGAAGTTTAGTGATAATGATTGATTTGTACGGCTCGGTTTTGACACAATCAAACAGTATCAGCCCGGCGAATCGAGTAATAGGCATGGACTAGCTTGGATGCCCAAATTGTATTTATTTTTCAGAGGCTGTAAAACTTCATGTTGAGTACGCAGCTATCAGTTTCATTTAGTTAATTTTTTTAGGAAAAAAATTTGAACCGATAAATTTGTAATTCTGGTACTAGTTATTGGCACACTTTTGAAACGACTTTAATTAATTGAATGCCATAACTGCGAATATTAAATACAGTTGAATTTGGCAGTAGAATGATTAAGCCTCCTGGAACTTAAATATTCTTATGAAATTTGGTCCTGCGTTCACAGCAAATAGAAGAAGTATCATTTTCTTCTGTTTACGTCCTGGCATGCAAATAAAATTCATTTTATTTAACAAAAAACAAACCCAATGCATACAATTGTGATGGTAACGAGCTTGCAATTTTGCGCGCAACTCACATGCTCTGTTTCTCCGAAAGTAATAGCGTTCGTAATACGTTAGGAATTTGACTTGATTTATCATACTTAACCGATTGCGTGTTCATACCCAACGGGAATCGCGGTAATGTATGCTGGCGTAATGCATGAATCAAACAATGCTGGTAATGCACATTTCCGACTTCCAAAGCTATTTTCCAGCAATTATAAGATATACTCGTAAACATGACTTGGAGCATGGAAAATGCTGCAAGGGAGAAAGCTCATATGTTATAAGTCCAAGACTGGCCAATGAAATTCACTCGCAGAAACAAGGGGAAAAGAACTTGCGAGCATACATCGGTTATGAGTTGTCTGCTATATAAAGCGGAAAGATGAAAATTTCGAAGCATTTCAAATCATCACGCACGGGTAAGTAAAATGTATGAAGACAATTCCTCCTAGTAGCAAAGAGCATGTGCTATTGGAATTTCCAATAAGCGTCAGCATGCAAAAACCACACATGCAGAGATACGATCGGCCGCCGGCCAAAGCTTTCATTCATATTGAGGCGTATAAATGCGAGAATACGATGTCGTACTTCCCAAAAAGCTCTTATACATAAAGCTATAGAGCTAAAAGCATGAGTTTCCCCTTGTATAAATCTTCCTAGCCTAGGACATGCAATGTTAAAAAGAAACAACGCGTAATGGTCCGGTAATGCTTACACGCATTACGCGTAATGCTTACCGAATATATCCGTAAGCATTATTTTTCCCGTTGGGTAGCGAGAAACTCATGCACTATGAAGGAGAGCTGAAGGTAATCAATCGCAGGAATCGTAGCATCAATGATCAGGTCGAGTAATCAGTAACCGTTACCGTCTCGTCTAAAAGAGCTTTTACTGTGGTCGTATCAACCAGCAATCGTAAGATAGAATCTCCGATAGCCAGAAATGTGAAACTTGAAGAGTTATCGATATACTACATACATATGTATGTATGTCACTCTTTCAAACATTGATTGAGCTTCCTTTATGAGTTCAATAAAGAATTTCTAACAACCCGAAGTGAATTGGTTTTAAATTATAAATTTCATAGATGAGTCGGATTCCGTTTTCTACAATTCAAACTAAAAGAAGAAACGGATGTGTATTTTGCAAGGATCTAACGTTAGCTAAATGGAAAATGGAGTGCAAAAAAATACATCTCGGAAGATATTGCTAGGAAATTCTGATTGATTCTCAGGAGATAATGTTTGATAGACAAGTAAGGAATAAAGTAATTATGAAGTCAATTATAATGATGTAATTTCGGGATTTTAATACGAATACTTTGTTTCTTATTGCATCCTACACACATATTTTTAACATTTTTCTCGCTCTTGAAGATCGGAAAGTTCGGAAACTCTTAATTTTGAAAATCATGTACTTATTTGAAGTTTCATTATCTTCTTCAGCGCTACGACCGGGATCAATTCCTATTTTCCTCCAACAAATGCTCCCATCAGTCCGACCGCGAGCCAATATCATCCAATTGGGCACCGATAAACTCGGATCGTCATGGTCACCGCCATCTTTCCAGCGCAAACAAAGTCTCACTCGCTGCCGGCTGACGTAAAATCTGTCGGAAAGAGTTTTCCAAGCAGGTTCCTCTTTACTCATATAGCGCACCGAAATCTACCGAGCTCTATCTTTGTCCTTTGTCCTTTTATGTCCTTTGTTTGCTTCTAGGTAGATGGTTGGAGCACCTCCGGAATTTGGTAGATTATCATAGGCTTTTTTTTGTTTTTTGATCTAATCTCTATGAGTTTTTTATTGATCTAATCTCTATGAGTGCTTTATGCATTCGTCTGTTGTTTTAAAATATGTCCCTCTGTAGAGGCTTGGTTTCTTCTACCTATGCATGCCGTTGAAAGTAGTATGTTTCATAAAATTAGAGTGCAGGAATTAAAGTTTCAGCTCAGATTTATGGTTACATTGTGCCCTGCGAGAGAGGTAAATTGTAACAGTGGCTAGAATGCGCTGAACAGAATTTCTGTAATAGTGAATTCACTGAGACAAGAGTGTTGTTGTTTCCAATGCGTCTATTCTGTTCTGTGCTAGATAGAGGAGCAAAAAAACTCTAGCGCAACTGAGACGCTAGAAATACTAATGATCGATGAACAATAGAATAATCGTGCAGATTTTGAGTGCATACTCTACCACACGTGCTCCAACCTGTTTCGGGAGTAAAACCACTTTGATCTTAACAATGCATTTAAACTCATAGTGTGAAAATGATTTCAGGACTGACACTTGCATGAATTTCAAGATTAAGGAAGGCCAAACACTGCAAAACTTTGAAAGCAGCATAACATAACATAAACGAAGAAAGTGCCCAGTGCTTGAAACACTGTACCAGCACTGCAGCTTCCATAATAACTTCACGTCAAAATCAAATAACTCTATCAATCTCGATTTTATCCGATGATTTCGTCGAAAGTTACGGGAATAGAAAGATGTTTGGGGTTAAAAAACGAAATATTTTTGGGACCGAAAAAGCTCCACAACTTAGAAAATATAAACATTGGTAACTTATTTACATGGTAAATGTTCGCGATATGAATACCTAATGTAAGCATTTATTGACGTGAAATAGCCAAAAACGCCTCACGCTGGCAATGTTTCGCCAGCGTCAAAGCCAAAAATATATCACACCTGCCTCACATTGAAATCAACCTACCCTGCGAATTTCGTTTTGATCCGATGGCTTCATTGGAAGTTATAGGGGTACAAAGAAATTTAGGGTTACAATTCGCAAAAGCTTTCAAATTTTCGAAAACTGAATATTTGTTGTTTCATGTCCCTACTAGATCATTACCGTTTAAAAATTTTACGATAAAATAGCTTAATAAAGATACTGCAAATAAATACAAAACCAACAATACCCGGCAATCCTACCATGACTTTCTAACCAGATTCCTTCTGAATAATGCCTATAATAAGTTTCATTTATCATACAAAATTTGTTTTGGAAGTTATAGGGTAAAAGCTATATTTTCCTGGGCGAATTTTCAAAACCCAAGACACCAAAATTGCTACAGCTGGCAGATTACCAACCGTAATTTTCAACTAAATTTCCACCAAACGCGGCTTACAGTAAGTTTCAGTCACTGCGTGAATTTCATGAAAATCTGGTGGCTGAATCAGAATTCGTAGGGCAAAAGCTGTATTTTCTTTATAATTTTTCAAAATGGCACCAATTGCACAGAGTTGCCTGCATTTCCAAATCCTTTCTATCAGACTTGGTTCTACTTAATACCAATACATCCTGTGAATTTCATATGTAACTGCTAATTGGGCCGTGAGTTCTCGTGAACAGAAGTTTTTGATGATTAAAATATAGATAACTTGGAGGAGGGTTACCGTTCTTGTCCGATGTGAAATTTCAAAAGTTTTCCTTTGGTTGTATAGACAAAGCATAAGATTTTTATATGAGTTGATTTTCACTGTAAAAGACGAAAATTTTTCAGGAGAGTCGATGGTTTGAAGGCTTTCACTTTCAAAGCCTGCAACAGCTGCAGGATTGCCAGTACATTCATAAAAAACTACGTTGGTCTACAACTTAGTAACATCAATGTGTTCTTTAAGTTTCATAATGACTTGATAATTTGGTTAAAAGTTATCGCAATTCAAAAATTTTCAAATTTTCCCAATCTCATTTTACGTCACATAGGGTTAAAAATTTCAAAAATATTATCGTATTCCGTTTTAAAACACGTTCGAAATTCATTTCATAAACTTTATTTTTGCAAAAGTCATTTGTTGACAGAAAAATAGGTATAACTCAAATAGCCGCCGGCACCAAAATGTCAACGATTATTAACGTTTGGTGGGACCTGGCACTATTCTGCATATACGCCAATGTATCCTGTTAGTTTTGAGGCTCGAGACACTCGTGTGCTGCCTTCCTAATTTTGGAAAATTACATTCGATGGCCAGGCTGGCGACGTTCTAAAATCAAATTTTGCTGGTTAATCTGTTGATTTAAGATGGCATCCAACTTAGAAAAGTCGACCTACAAATAGTCATTTCTTTAGCATTATTTTATTTTTATTCGTTATATACGAGTATAGCTAGAATTCGGGAAGAAAAGTGAAAATAACTTATATTGTTTTATTTCGGCCTTTGCAAACTCAGTGAAATTCCTACTAAGATATTTGCTCAAGTGTATGGTTGTTGTATTGGGCATCCTGATCATCTTATTTTCAAACTTACGTAGATCTAGCATTTTGAAGCCATTTGAGTTTGTTCTACATTGAGTTCAGTACTAATTTATGTTTTTTACCAATCAAACGATTATAAGCCACAGACAAGATAGTAAAAGTTTTATGTTCAAAAAATTTATGACAAAGTTGCATTGCAAGCTTCGCTTCGTTTATCGAATTTTACAAACAATATTTCTTTAAACCATATTAAGGATTAAAATTGGTTATTTGATTAGTTACATGTAAAAGCACTCGAGTAATGTTCTCATTATTTTTCAATTATGCTCGATCTATGCTTAAACAAAGTCTAAAACCTTCATTCACACAAAGGTGAAATTATTCAAATAAACCATTTCACTTTAAACATCCATTAATAAAGATGTTAACGAATTGTAAGTGCGTGTTGGATAGACGCTGTGAGGTTTCAACTGTACAGTGAAACAATAAAATATCTTAATACTATCATCAGATTTTCCAACTGTATTCTGTACCGCTCATCAGATTTTCCAACTGTATTCTGTACATTTGCTTTACTGTGCAGAAGAAGCCACACCTCTACACGGATGTACTACGATCAACTAAACAATTCATTCTAGAATTTCACTTTTGTTGTCTCAATGACCTGACAGTAAACTATATATATTAAAGACCAGTTTGTACATTACTTGCTACGATCACTGCTACGATTCGCGGTCATTGCTCAAACACCCACAATCGGCTTTTTATGCACCCCACAATAATTTAGACTGTAGTATCTCGACCTGGCGGCTGTGAATTCAGAGATACATCAAATTAAGTAGCTGATTGAATTAAAAGCCCCACGTATGATTGAGCTCTTGTTGATTTAAATATAAGTTTAGTTTTAAGCCAACTCTCTGATAGAGAGCAAGTAGTCACCTAGTTGTAGTCCAATCACTTACTACAAAGTTAAGTTACAAATTATATATCAAAACGGAAGTTCATTTTTTTGCTGAGAAGCATCGGAACACGAAGCTTGTAGCAGTTTTCTCAACATGTTTGTGTTATACCTCGCATTTGTAGCTCCAAGCATAGTTGCTGGCACAACTTCAACGATCGAACCGTTCCCGCTAAACGACCCATCCGACTTGTACACCCCAGAAGAAAGTTCAACTTATAACTACAGTTTGAGTAATGATTTAGTGTATTTAGATGCAAGAGGATCCTTCTCCATGGAAAATCGACAGTCCGATCGTAATCAACCTGGTGACATAAGTTCGGACGTAAATGACTTCATTGGTTTGATTCCGGTTGACGAAGTGCGAGTTGTAATGGGGAATTACTATCGAAGTGATCCGGATGTTCGTAGCGGATTTACTTATTTGAGAGAAAGCCATTTTTTCAAAAGACTTCAGAATGTTACAGAAATAAGGCTTTTGATTCGTTATATTAATGAAACTGGACTAGATGTGGAAAAGGCAGTCGATAAACTTTTCGACGTCATAGGAAACGTTGAAATGTTTAAAAATGCCAAAATGAATTCTGCAACAGGTGAGTTCGCTTTAAGAATAATATGATTTGCTGTAGCGTAATTACCTTGTACAGCACGTTTTAATCAGAACTGTGACACAGTTGTTCAAAGTCCCTAAAAATCTGGTAGGCGTCGATGTTGAATTCCATGCATTTCTCAAGCTATTTTTTGACTGTGAAAATTTGGGCAGTCATTCATCATCCATCGCTCCATTCTCAAACCTGGAGGACCGAACTCCTTACCACTCAATTTCTTTCTCTTTCACTAGTGGATTCACATCACCAAGATATTGTTACCCGATCTCCGATGAAGATCAACAACAACACCGCAGCAGGGGAGTGAAAGCTTCAAACCACAATCGAAATTTTTCATAGGATAATTCAGGAGCTGTATAATTAGCACAGTTTCACTTCTGACAGGGAATGCGATGTAGCAATTAAAGAAAGTAGAAAACACACAGCTCACAAAGCTCGTTAGTTGTGATATTTTGAGTCAACTAATTTTGAAGAGCACCCAGTTGTAATAAAATGGCTGCCAGGATTGATGCAAAGAAGATATGTTGAGACTAGGCCTGCAAGAATCGGTACCATTTTGATGCCACGAAGATTATCGCGAAGTAAATGAAAAATTGTTTTTTACGCGCTAGCAGCGAAAAATTCTATTCCGTTTGATTCTGATGGGTCTTCAATTTCGACTCCTCTGATGTTGTTACCATCGAATGCACATCTGGCGTCTATAAATGAAATAATATTTCATATTGTCCAACGGTGGAAATCACTAAGCATTATAAAAATTAATGTCGTACCCTCATCTCGATTCAAATTAATTTTAAAAGTTAATTAATTAATTAATCAAATTAATTAATTTATAACAGTTTTTGGAAAACACTTAATCTTAGTCATAGCTTTAGCTATCAAACTTAAGCTTGGAGTCATTTTGGAGTCCTTAAGTCAAACCTCTTTTTAACTTTTCTAAAGACGAACTGCTCTTTCATTGCACCGTTAACGTTCATTCACGTATATTGTAGAAGTAATTTGAATTTGTAGCCTGGAACTTAAGTTTGATGCACTTTTGTAAATCTTTATGACCATACCATAAAACTAATTTTGAAAGCAAAATTTTTAACTAGATCTAAATCACCTTTTTTTAATAGATTCGATATTCGGTAATGACACGGAAGTAGAATACTCTGGTGGCATGCATGTGATGGTTGATAGTGTTCTAGAGGTAATTCCTCAGGATGAAATTCTCAATATGTTCTTCGAAAAAATGGATAGCAGTCCGGCGTTCACCGTATTCTTCGATAAAATTCGTGAGCCAAAGTTCACACTACTACTACAGAGACTGGAGGTATGTACTCGAATATACAATGCATTTTCCAGAGATCCGAATAAAAATCTAAGTCCATAAATGTATTTGTATAATGATGAAATATTTTCATTAATTGAAAAATATGTCTGAAATTACTTAATAACATTGTTTGGAGCTAAATTTTAATTCTATAATTTTATCCACTTCACCTGCAACTTAGTTTAATTTTAATAATATAATAATGCGCTTTAAAATTAACCTTTCATTTTTTAGGAGTCTGCAGAGATGAAATACATAATCTACGATTTGCATAATCATGGTATCAACATGGAAAAAATTGTCGACTCGCTGAAAAATTACTTTTTCTTGGGTACATTTAATTAATTATCAATAAACCTTTCTCATTTCTTAACATTTTTAGAATTTTATTTATTTTCACTTCAAATATAAAATCCCGAGTGATTGAAATTTTGTATAGTCGTAAAAAAATATTTGTGTTGTTCCTGCTATAAAAAATACTGAAATATGCTGGTGCCTTTTGCTGGTGCCTAAAACAATATAGATATTTATAACAGTAAGCCTTGATTTATCCAACATTACCCTAACTGATTCAAAGCTTGAACACAGCAAAGACGTTCTTTTCGTCTTCTTATTTTAGAATTTACAATCCACAATAAAGCAATCACTTTCTTCATTTAAATAATATTCCTCTTTACCTGTCGTCACCTGGAACGTTTGAAACGCATTAATACGCAGTAAAAGGTAAATATTTTGTTTTATTAATGCTAATCCAAGCGTAATCCGCGATAACTGCGTACCGATTCCAAAACAGCTAAAGGCTTTAATCCTTGTAAATACCAAGTAGGATTGTAAACTTTTATAGACCGTAAGAACTTTCATCGCGCTTCTACCGAAAAACTGCGCGAAAATGCCATTGTTGGATGATTGCGTGTTCTTTCTCCGTTTTCATTACGGGTCGCATTTATCTGAAAAACGATTACGAATTGCTGCTATGGCGGCATACTAAGTAGCATTACTCCGAGGTACGCACAATGATCCCGTAAGCATGGTTGCCGTTATCAAATATCTCTAAATGAAAATATGTTCGTTAGATTGGCAAACAGTGATAGGTCCTGGAACAAGGCATTAATTAATTATATGATAGGTCCGGTGGATTTTAATTTCAGCCTTTATGAGTGTTGGCACTTTTTATTAGTGCTTGCTGAGTACAATCCGCGTTGCGTATTAGTCATTCTTTCTTGTTTAAGTATTCATGTTCGTGGCAATTTTTGATAAGGGCGCTTTGCTAAGCAGCATACTCGTATTCGCTATTTTTTCCATGGAGCGCCGCATTTTTGTGTCTATAAGGCAAGAGTGCCAAATATTCTTTAGAGTTACCATAACGTAATTTGAAAGAACTTTCAATAAGTTGTTCCCATATTTATAAAATTAAATTTTAGTGTCTTGACGAAGAAGCGTTTCGATTTTTCACTTGCAGCACTTGAAAATTAATTAGAAAATGTATATGTGTATATCACATTTAACACATTTTTTTTCAATTTTTGCCACATCGTGGAGTCTGTTTTTTATTTGGATATCCGTAAGCTCTGTTTTCGCAACAACCCGACCATTTTCTCATTTAAAGCTTTCCGAGCTACATATTTTTCAAATATTATCAAATATTTGATTCAAAAAATTGCATTGTCCTTGGTCGTACGGTGAAGGAATGTTAATATTTTTTGTCTGCCATTACTGAAGGGTGATCGAATTTCTATCAATACTTAATTCTAATCAAATACAACATCACAGTACTTCATAAACATATTACTGCGGAACAGCTGTGAGCACCCGCCACCACAGCAGAAAATTATCCTAGTCACCGATATCGTGGGTGGATTGGCGTGACCGGCCAAACCCTAGCTGGTCACGGTCATCAGAAAACTTTGACCAACACACAAGAAATGGGGGCCCATACCAATCTGGCTCCACTGAACTTATTTGTTAAGGGGCATGATAATGTATTTAGGGATTTTATGATAATTTTTGAAAGGTCAAAGTAGGAACAGATTCCGTTACGATGGTATTTTGTATAAGCTTTACTTACCAGGAATATGTAAAGGGATAGTTCCTTTGAAGAACACCAGCCATTGGGGGTATAGCCATTGGGATTGGTATGTGGACCGTTCAGCGAAAGCCGATGCTTCGTATTAAAATTACCCTGTACGACAAAACGTCCAGTTTTGTTGCGGGACCGGCATCTATTTGGAAGACCCAGTTTACACATGCGTCCATGTATTTAAGCCAGTTTATTAGAAGGTGTGAAAAACGCTGATAGGAAAGTTGAAGGAATTGGTTTGTTTTTTTTTTTTGAAGTAGGTGCGACAGAATAGACTTTTCTTCCCTAGCCTATAGTAACTGTTGTGGTATTGATATTTTCCGTAATATTAGGCTTATAATCTTTATCTGTATAGTTTCAAACTGTCTTGTCACCAATGCCAGTTCGTCCACCCAGATTGTCAATCCTGTCTGCGTAGAAGAAGAGGAGTACAAGGCGAAGGTGTTTTGCGTTGAGGGAAAGACGAGTTCGTGTCGCTTTTTCTGGCTTAGGAAGGTATTGAGAGTCATGGACACAAATCTAATATCTATCATAGGATATTATCTCTTCTATCTGTTTTAAATTTGAATTGAATTTCAAAACTAAAGTGAAATAATGAATATGCAGCATGTTTGACTCTCATTTTATTGTCAAAACCAAAACTAGATACGTAATTATTTTAAGCTGTTTGGCAATTGTTATAAATTACATAAAATATTTTTCATGCAAAGCATTTATTAAAGATTATACTAGGTCGGTTCGTGTACTTTTAGTCGCGTTCATGGACTGAAACTTCCTGAATCATGTGGTGGGGAAAATTCATGAAAAGTACAAAAACGCTCTGATGGCATTTCCTGAAAAGTTACAACCAAAAGTGTCAGTTGTCTGTTTTTGAAAGAACAGTAGTGATGATAAAGTCATCTGAAGCGATGATAAAGTCTCGCCACTAAAATATTCGACTTTCATCACAACATTACGAAAAAAATATGTTGAATTTGAAAATATATACGCGCGCCGCACCACTTTTCAGTTTTTCTGACACTTTTCAGTTTTTGTTACTAGCGCAAATCCGACTGAAATCTCATGGTATTTTCTGAAAGAGGGGAAATTTTCAGTTGTCAGTCCAACGGCGTACTGTAATGACTTCTGCAATGTATGGAGTACGCAAACATACCTATCACATACTACGCGACAGTATATTTCTTTTTTCGGCAATTGTGTTGCCAGTGATCCAAAAGAGCCGTTCTATCAGAGCCGAGGTGAGAGGTTTTACCTTTTATACTCGTATTCATTTGTCGACAAACACAATTTGGGATAGAAGGACTTTAGGTTATTTTTAAGCTCAAGATATTTCATGATATTTCATGTTCGAAATCAAAATTATATGAAAACATCCTCTTGTTTAAAGCTAACTGTGTTTATGGTGATTAGACTTATTCTGGCATTGGCCAACTTTTGAGTCTAATGATGATACCACTCGGGATGTACAATTTCTTTTATTTGAGTAAATGTTCTCGCTAATGCAGCTGGGTCGACGATATGCATGTTCATTAAACAATATGCTGCTACTTAAAACGATATACTATTTGACAAAACAATAAACGTCTCAAACAGATAATACTCAGAATTTGGATGAGTTTTAAAATACCTGGGTTAGCTTCAAAAAGGGCCCTTTTCATTTTCCTTTTGTAGTTTGTTTTTTCTCAGCTGATTACTACTACTCAAAACTTTTTAAGTAAAAATTACTGTATCCCAAATTTTTTTACAAGTTCACTTGATAATTTTCCCCAATACAATATTATTCACACATAGCCAACATTGCTCGCCTTCAAGTTGTAAACAGATATGTTTATGGAAAATAAAATCACTTCAAAGCACCAAATAAAACATATTCTTCCGCAACATACAGATACTGGAACACATTCATTCAATAATCAGAATTTTGAGAGCAGTACCAACAAAATAACAGCAGAAACTTGGCGGCGCTCTAGTTTTCCCCATAAAAGCTGCGGTGAAATACGAGTGGAAGATTCATTCAAACATTGACAGTTCGTTTAGCAGCTACTGCCTAAACGAGATATTTTACTAATAAAGGTTATTGATTTGTGATCACGGTTCCCTTCTTGTCTATATATCAGCATAGACAACATATATCGCCTCTAAAGCTTATCAAAGCAGAGAATATTGATACGGAAAACTCGATCGTTTTGCGGAATAAGCCTCCGAAGCCGAATCAAATTTGGAATTGTTTTTGCGGGATGATTAAAATTGATAAATTTTTATTTACATTGAAAATTTTATTTGTGTCCAACTAACTTTGTATAGTTAAATTTATGAATTGAATAGTGTGAATACGATCAAATACGATATTCCAATATTTCGGTTGTAAAGTTAAGGGTTTCAAATTCATTAAACTTCATCAGATGACAGGAACAATACCAACCCGAGTACTGCTTTAAAAGTAAACATTAGCTTTTGACAGGGGAGTCGATTGAGTTTCATTGAAAAAAACATTAATGTTTCTCGAGAAAAGTATTCTGATGAAAAACAAAGAAAATGTTCTGATGAAAAACGTCGATGGCGTCAAAAAAGCCGTGTCTACACGTAGTACAATCCGCGAGAATCACATATCATAAGGTTTTTGCCGTCAGTAGTTTTGAAGATATATTAAAGAATCGTTGTACGTTAACTTAGACTATTAACTGTTATATGAGCTATAAGGTCAGTTTTGAAAGAAACTAGAACGGATGGTACTTCCATTTACCAAGAAGTAACTTATCATGATTTTTCGATCTAAAATTTCCACTTATTTTTCATCTTTGAATGTTTTTATTATAGTTGTGAAAAAATATAACTCCAGGCTGCACTGCACATATTAGATTGCAGTCAAGCAACTCAATGAGTAATCCTCAGTGCGTAGAACGTTGGATTAAAAAAAAACATTTTCAGGGAATGAGCTCTTGAAAGCCAAAAATTTGAAACAATATGGTATTCATGCTTGGTGTTATATGTTACATATGTTACAGAAATTATTAAGATTGCATGAATCATTTAGAAGAGTGACAATTTAAGATTGAATTCGTTCACGCGTTCAATAGCTTTTCCATAAATTTCTGTCGTATAGACATACATATGTATGACTTCTTGTTTTTTGACGCTGGAAGGAGAACATTTACCGACAACAGATTTTATAACAACAGTTTAAATATTGGTTAGCTGAAGCAAATGGTGTGCGTAACGAGATCACTGCAAATGCCACCTAGATGGATGTATTATTAGATATACCAATCAATTTTATGCAGGTGGAATGAAATTATATTTGAGAATTACTGAGCATACACAACAACTCGTGAAATGGAAACCACTGCCGTGGCCATTCTAAATCTGCCTATTAAAAAATTAGGTCTAAATTTGAAGTGAGTTTTGACTACGGAAGAGACATAAAATTTGAATAGTCATGTATTATGTACTAATACAAGCAAGATTTGATTAATCCACACGATTTTGGTGAATATTTTTGCTCAGTTTAATGACATCACTAGCTGGTATCCGTTTTGGTTTGATGTTACTATGTTTTGTTACAACGTTATTTTCCATAGATGTTTTCTGCAATTATAAACGTTTATTTTACGAAAGCTTAGTTGGCAACACAATCTGATTTTCGAGAAATCCAAAAATAATTACTGTTTATTACGTGATACTCAATCGAGCTGACTAGCCATCAAAGGGCAAGGAAATTATATCATTTCCAACTCGCAGTTCAAATCTTTAGCAACTGAATGAGTAATGGTCACAAACTCGTTGAATAAACCAAAGCAAAGAAAAGAACACAGGAAAATGTCAAAGAGTGCTGGCAAATTGCATTTTGATGGAAGGTTTACAAGGTAGACTGATTGCTGTGCAGATAAAAGGCAGATTTATGTCATCGAGCTGGTTTCGGCGTGAAGAAATCTGAATCAGTCACGTCAAATGATCCGGCTCCAGTTTCCGCTGTTGGCCAAATTCTTTGATGTGATGTGATTTATTTCGATGGTGACTTTGACCCAGTCAGACGGAGTTGATTTTAGCAGGATCAAGAAAACTGATTGTGTATCGATCCAATCCTTATTTGAATGAGAAATACTAATTTTGTTTGTCCAGTCATGTACAGACGAATCGATGTTCTTTGTATAGATGTAAAGTAATTAATCTGAATTGATGTGGTGATTCGAATGTTCTTAAGGAAAAATATGTTTTGGGCGTAAGGCGAAAAATCGTTAAAAGTCATTATTGTACACGAGCTCAACAATGACGAAAAAATACAAAAAATTAAACAGATTACCGAATTGAGTTTTTTTGACATGCAGATAGGCATAACCACAGTGTGACAATTGTTTACAAACATTATATAAAACAGAAAAAAATTTTTTAACAAATATTAGTTTTATTCTTCATCATTCCGCGTTAATAGAAAAAAAAACTTTACAAAAACAAAACATGCTTGAACATCTAACAATTTCTCAAATTACGACCTTTGAGCTGGGCTGGGGATTACATTTTTTATTACTAGCACTATTTTAATATTTTGACATATATTCGGAAGAGTTGGCTTCATTATTGAATATACAGTTAAACTCCTTAAAATACTTGTCTTGAAAAAAAAGAAACCACAGATAAGATGAATTGAAACTACTGTAAAAGTACAAAGCTAATACTGTTTTTGTATAAATAAGTGCCACTTTAGAGCTTCAATTTGAAATTTTTCCTGAAAAGTCGTGACGTCTTGAGTCATTGTTCATATAGGGATGTTTTAGTTTCAGTAGCAGATTGAAGTTTTGTTCAAACCAAGGAAAATTGAAACAAAGTAAAAAAATGCTTCTATTTTATATGTCTATAAAACAGATAGTCCTTTATATTCGTTATTTATCGGGAAACTTAGCATCTAAAATTTAAAAATATCACTGTGCAATCTAAAATTTTGAAATTTCGCGAAATATTTCGCAACAGAAATTAAAACCCTTAAAGCAACCAACCTAAATTATACTCTCTCAAAAGCTAATTTTTTCCTCGCAATTTTCCAAAAGCTTATAATTAGATTAGAAGATGCTAAAGAAATAGAGCTTCAAGTCACGGAAATGGTCTGCATTTATCTTTTTGACCAGTACGTTAAATAACAGCGTGCTATTCGTTTCCTCCTTCAACATCAGAGTTAATTTGATTTTGTCATTACGGACAATGGAAAAATGCTCGCTACCCATTTTACGCGAAATGTAGTTCGTATGTTTGAATTTTTCCGACGTCTTTTTCCTCGTTGCTTTCATTATATTATCTGCAATTTTTTTTTGTATAAAATTTTCTCAGCTGACTTACTACAGACTTGTACTTGCAGTTTAATATTATTCAATTTCTTTTTGTAACAAGTCAGAATGGATGCCGTTAAATTAACGGCAAAAAACGGTAACAGCAATATTGCACCGACAACAATGAGTAATATTACTTCATTTTATTCAAATTATCTCAGGAGCAGATATAAAAGTAATATTGTGCAATTTTATTTCATATTCATCTGAAGGTTATGAGAGTGCTTCAAATGAAATTGATTACACTTAATGTGGAATAACGCAATGCCAGTGATATAATGGAGTGTTTTGCGTTCAACAATTCAAAATTTAATAAGCTCGACAAACGCAATAATACATTTTGAAAAATTCAAGGGTCCAGTTCAATGGACAAAACCAGAATGTCCTACATATATCTCCATGATGATATTAACGCAAAAAATTTATCCGAATTAATATTGAATTCATTGAACATTTTATAATTTTAATACGAGTAATATGTGGAAGATATTGAAGAGAGGAGAAAATAATTGAAAAATATCACTCAACTTGAAACTGGTGATTTAATTTAATTTCTGCGAAAACTGAATTCATGATCACCAATAATTTCATTGTTTCAGTACTTAAAAACTTATTAGTTCCTTATTATTATTTCATTAAGCAAAAACTGCATCTGTGGTATCACAAATGAATAAAAAAGAACCGGAATTTTATTTCTCATGAATAAATCAATACATTTAGTATCATTTTGGAGAGAATGAAGAAGTATACCGGCTGAAATTGATTTTGATATGGCAGAGTTTTAGGAAGTATCTTACTAGGAAGTATCGCACTAAATATTTTTACAGGTTCGTTGGCTGGTTGGTAGCTCCCGTTACCAGTAGTGCACCTTTTCAAGCTAACATTTGCAGGTAGGCTTATGAGGAGCCCTCCACTAGAATGCCACCCCAAACAACAGAATTGGCTCAACCACAGCGGTATAGACCCAAGCAACAGTACGAGGCTTCTTCAAGGTAGACTTTGGTAAATTTTCAATTCGAGTACTCACAACGGTCGAACTTCGTCTGAACCTGTTTTTTTTATCACTTATCTAGTTTGGTTTACTTTTGTTTGTATTTTTTTATAAATTAAATTTAATATCTCTCTTCTTGAATTATTAAGTATATGCTTGAAAACCTTATAATTTTTCCGTTATTCGGAGTAAAAAGGCTCATTAATTATATCAAATCGGAGTTTAAGCCTAGTCTCATTCAACAAGCTTTTCCAATGGTCTCGATCATGAGCCGATGTCGTCCACTTTGGTACAGTGCACCCTAGTCAAAGCCGTCTCTTTGGCACAAATAAAATCCACCAGCTGTCAACTGGCATAAAATCCGCCTCGGAGGGTTTTTCGAGCAGGTTTCTCTTCGCCCGTTTGAGTTAGGTGCCCGAAGAATCCGAGTCTACTGAGCTTATTTTTTGTGATTTTAGCATTTTTTAGGTAAATAGCATAAAATTCAGGATTGTAGCGTCTCTGAGATTGCTCTTTTTTGTTTATGGCAATGATTTTCCGCAAGTCTTTCCTCTCGAGCTCGGCTATGAGGTTACAGTGTCTTATGTTGAGCACCCAAGTCTCGCATCCATATATGAGTGCTGACAAGATAAAGCTTGAAGGAATGCATTCTTTCAAATTCTTTTTGACTAAATCTAGCTGGTCTTCCTACAGGCAACGCCGCCATGTCTTTTCCTCATTTGTGTGCAGATCCAGGTTTTGTGCCGTCTACTCGATCTGAGTGGATGATTCTTTTGCAATTAGTTTGGATCTTCCACTGACAGCAATATCGTCTCCATAAGGCAGTATTTGGCTGAATTTAGTGGAGATAGTCCCTATAGTGGACTCGGCAGGCTTTCGGATTACTTTCTTTAATGTCTAATTGAAGTGGAGGCAGGCAAGACATCTTTTTATTGGTGATTACTAGTTGGCTGATTACGTAGCAATCTAGCTATTACTGTTTGGCTTATTACGTCACTAGAAATCGTGAAAGTTTGTTATGTTTGTTATATTCAAGCTTTGTTGCCGAAGGTGCCCTTAAAAACTATAAATAGATGATAAAATAATATATGGTATTACAGACAATTTTTCATCGCCTGCCTAAGATTGAAAATCTGATGATCGGGGAAGAAGCCGCATTCATATTGTTCGATGGTGGCTTTAGGGTAGAAGGCTATCTATTCTTGCAGGACACAGGAGATTATCTTATAGGAAATACTCACCAATGTTTAATTCCTATATTTGCTGCATGTTTTGACATAGCCTTTCTTATCTGTGATGCATTTTATCTTAATTCCTTTCCACCAGTCTGCTGGTATCTTTCCATGCTCCTATACGAATGCTACATATAATATCATTCGTTGCTTGGTATAACATATTTAGTCAACTCTGCCAATAGGCGTTTTTATTATACACTGTGTTTTAGTTTTTTTGCTAAGATATTTCAAAACATGCTTTGTCTGCTGGTGAAAAACTTAGGCTCAGCTGTTTCTTTGATTTCTTATTCTTTCTTGTCCTCTTTTTTGCATGCTGGTCCGTGTTCAACCCATAAAGCTTGTCTAACTGGGGTCATGACCCGTCCCTCCAAACATTAACGATACCGGTAACTAGCCTCTTGAGGTAACGGGTCGGATGAAAAACTGTTGAGGGAAACTGTTGAGGCAAAAAGAAGGCTAAAATTAGACTAGCATTGACACTCATAAACACAGAAAATTTTATATTATAATTGAAACATATGTATCTAGCGTTTGGAAGTTAAATTGGTATTCACGTTAAAACTTAACTCAGCTTCTATTCACACCTGCAATCCAACACCGGATAAGAACATTAAAGCCATCGCGAGGCAACAAAAGCGATTTTATTTCAATCGATCGACTAACATTAGAGGCAATACAAGTTCCATCTGACTTCCGACTGTTGTGTGCTATCCTCTTGAAATCCCGGTGATAAGAACAGATGAAGCCAATCCCTTTTCTCATATAAATACACATTGCGAGAAATAGTTCGGCTTGGTTTCTTTATTTGTATAGAGCGAAAAGGCGCAACATACTCCATTATCGTGAAAACAGAATAGCAGATTGTGTGATTCTGGGATAATAAAGAACAATTTCACATTCAGAACGCTCTCATTTATATTGATTTTCAATGTAGGTACATACATGCTCGGAAGGTCTTATTGATATCAGAAAGTATGAGGAAATAGGATGAAAATAACATTATTTGAGCTTTGTTAGAGCTTTGCATATGATAAGGTAGCTTAGTTTTTGAAATAAAAAAAATAATTAACAGAAAAAAGTATTAGTAATTTTTTAAATCCGTTTTTGTCTTTACAACTTATAACAAATATTATTTTTCTATTGATTACACTATTCTTTCAAAATCCTATTTTTCGTAAATTATGTGAAAATGGAATATAAATAGCTTCATTTTTATTTACATCCGTGTTGAGTAACCAGAATCGACGCTTTTATTTCTTTGTTCACGCTATCTTTCAATATTAGCGTAAACATACAATTTTTCCGCACTGCTACACCAAAGAGTGTACTCGGTGGCCCTAAGTGCCAATTCGCCGTCATTCTTCTGTTCATCACGTGAATTGAGCAAAAGTGTCTGTTTCTCTGCATTTCTGCTTCAGTGGCAATTAAGTCACATCCAATACGCCATACTTCTAGTAGTTTTCATGCATCCTCTTCGACATCTGTCGTTCACTGGAAACACCAGCAGTATCTCCTATAAAAGTATATCGAGAGAAAGCACAGCATCCTTGAAGAATGTTCGGCTACTTGTGAAAATATTCAAATATTTCGCGAATGTTTTCATGTGCTCTGTGCAATTCGAAGGTTTTCCAAGAAGTAAATAGCATACGGTGCATTTTCTGACTAAAGAGTTGTCGTTCTGTTAGAATAAATCAAAGTTAGGCTTTGTTTTTTTATTTATTTGAGCAAGGAGTTATCTCAATATAAGAACTAGTTATTGTACGAAAAAAACTAGCAATTTTAGGTTTCAATAATCTTTTGAACTTGTCGGTGATGGTTGTTCATTGCGTTATCATCGCGATTGGATAAGCATAAATTTAATTAGCAGCCAACTAGGGTATTAATAAAAATTGTATATAGTCTACTCGGCTCTTAAAAATTGTCTGGCTCTTTTGTTTTGGCAGCACGTATCTAATAAATACCTTCATATCGAACATCACCGACGGACACGAATTTCTTTAAGTTGAAAGAACGGCTCTTGAAAGATCAGTCTTGTAAGCCACCAACACTAGCATTTAACAAACCTCCGAAATTCCATCTATTGCATTTTCTCGGTCATCGGTATCGTTGATGTTGAAAGTTGAGAGCGACGTTAGTAACGGCGGTGAATATACCATAAAAGCTCCAAAAAATATTGAAGTTTATGCTTGATCGAATTGAATAAAGTATGCATTTTGTAAGACGGAAACGATGCAAGGCGGAAAGACGAGCCAGACGTGAAAATATAAAAATTTCTCAAGAACCAAACGTTTCGAAATCGAAAGCATTACTTGATTTGGTGCAACGAAGCATTCTCAAAAGCGAAATATGATTGCATCGATAGTATTCAAATGGATTATGTATGGTGCAATGATGCCAAACAAATAGCAATACGGCTTTAAATTTAAAAATTACGTCAGCTTGGAGATACTGTGATGTGCAAATAGTTGGATCGATATTTATTTCGCATACCTACTATACTGACTTGTATACCGCGAGGACTAGACTCTTCAAAAGACTCAGTTTAAAAATTCTCGGCTTTTAGTAGTATGATACATGAGTACAATAGAATAGATCATGCCTCTCGTGTATTTTATTGTATAAAGTAAAGTAATCTCACAACAACCCTCGTACGCGTCTAGGGGCTTTTTTGTATAAAGTTTAGTATTGAAACCGCTTAGTATATAAAGCTTAGTAAATTTCGCGTGAAATTTTGTATTCAAACTTCACGTAAAATTTGTTCCATAAAATCGAAATCGATCAAAAAATTAAATGCTTGACATTTTGTCTGTCAGTAATCAGCATAGTCTCCGTTCTTCTCCATTGTCAAAACCATTCACTCGAAATAATGACCAGATAATGGACACTTCTCAACATTTATCTTCACGATTAAGTCAATACCAGCCTCAAAACTATACTTTTCGTTAAAAGATACGAATTTTATTTGAGAAAATGTTTTATTTATAAAACTACCAACAGGAGGAATATAATTCAAACGAAATCAGTCTAATCAAACAATGAAAAAATAACTTAAATGAAAGTGAAAAAAATTGCCAAAACAAAAATCAATGGATTTGCATGACGATATCAGATGATTTGAACAAAAATAGGATGGCGGGATTGCTGGTGACGCAGGCTCTGGCTGCTTTTTACGCTGTTGGTGGAAAAACAACCCGAGACAGTGGAGGTGATCAGATCAGAGCAATATTGGACAGCGTCGATTAAAACAATTATTTCAAATGCATTCAAAACCGTGTCTTAGTCCTCAGGGTTGGTAAATTTTCCTTCTACCCTGAAATCACCCGTCGCCCAGAAAAGATGAAAGTCTGATGACGAAATCTCGAGAAAATATGTTGAACGAGGGAAAGCTGTCCAGCCAATTTTATTATGGTGTTTATACTGTATGCCGTTTTATATGGTTGAGCGTTGTCCTGGAGAGTTAGGATTTCCATCTTGGTAACGAAAGCTGCATGCTAACGTCGTGGCTCTTGATGAACTTCTCGTGGCTGCTCATAATACACTTTGAACGCGTTCCAACAGTTATATCACGCAATACCTGCGTAATGCCACAATTCACATAAACAAGGCCTTCCGGTGATGAGCGCTTGGCTTTGGGTTGTTCTAGAATGACCCTGTTTCGACAACCACTGATACAAACATCGTGTTTATCATACGTAATTTTTTGAAGATTTAAAAACGCCTACCACCCGTTACTCAATAAAACCGAAGTACATATCTCTATACCCTTCAGTTTGTTGTTTTCGGTGAATTCACCATTCGTTAAGACGTCATTAATTTCACAGGTGCCGAAAATGGTGCCTAATGGTGCTTTTGCCAATTTGGAACCCACTCTTAATTTGCGCACAGTTTCTTGCTGTCCCTTATGTCCGCAAGAAGTTCCGTGCCGTTTATCCAAGACACCACGCCAGGATCTAGTTCATTGGCTGTCGTTCTGATATTATATCTTCATCAACTGCGTTACACACTTAGCCTGTAACCGGTGCTGCATTTGTTCACATTCCAAAATTTAGCTTAAGAAGCTCAAATTTAGCTCAAGATGTACTTGTTCTAAGAACTGTCCCAGTAAAATAGGACCTTTTTACTAAAGCTCATAAAATGAAACCTTTGTGCAACTTACATGGACGTTTTTTTACAGAGACAGAGAATGTCAGGTACATTTTGAGCTTTCGCATTACTTCAATACGCGTTTCATTTGAGCCTAGTATCGTTCTATTGGTCTAAGTTCAGGAAAAATTGGGGTGTAGGCCTCCTTGGGGCAAAAGTTACGTGGTTGACTTTATACCATTCCAACGTTTTCTTAGCATAACGACTTGATGCTAGGTCTGGCCAAAACAACATGGACCTTTTATGCCTATTCATGAAAGACAATAATGGCTTCTCGTTGTAAACCTGCACTGCATGCAAATAATTCCAAAATTAAACTAATTACAAATATATATTTTAGATTTGGTATAAAGAAAAAGTGTAAAAAGTGTACATATATATTCAAAATCCATTTATTAGAAGGAAAATTTTGATTAGTTGACATTACTAATCTGCTTCAGTTGAAAAAGGGTCAAATGCCTCTAGAATTACAAACAACTAAGATAGAAACCAATATATAAATTTTAAGCAATATGATTTATATGAGTCTTTAGTTTCGAAAATTATATTCAAGTGATTAGACAATTTATCTATTTTTATTGAGCTACTAAATTTCTAAAACCTGTGTAAGAAATGAGTAATGTTATCCAGGCTAATAGACCATTTTTATTTTACGGAAACAACGAATTGAACTAGTAGGCTGAAAATCAACAAATTTTTATAGAGTATTATGACTATTTCTTTTACCGCATACTTAATTATTTTTTTCAGTGTGGGCATTGATTGCGTCTTCGGTTATAAAAATATCGTTTCTTAGACTCCATCGACAAAGTGCCTACCTCACCATGTACTGTTGGGAAATTTACTGTTTTCTTCGACTTAAATACTTCTTTTACTTCCCCCTTTACATTGGCAGTGTAAAATTCATGGCCAGAAACCTGTCTCAAATCCGCTTTAACAAAACTCTCGTCATCTAAAATGACACAGTCGAATTTCACCACATATTGATCGTATAATTTTCGAGCCCTCGTTTTTGCTACTTTTCCCTTTTCCTCGTATCGATCCCGAGCTTTCTGCACCTTATATGTTCTCATGTTGTAACGTTTTTTTTATTCGATCGACCGTTTACTTCAATGTACCAGCAACTACTGCCATATTTCGAACCGAAATGTTGGGTTTTGGTCTCGAATTTCCTGACAATTTTCTTCGCTAGGTCCTTGTGTGTACTTCCAGTTTGTCTGACTGACCCTCGTTTCTTTGTAACTGTTTACTGTTTCTTCTGTTTCACTTTTAATTGCTTCAACGTCCACAGTGATGTTTTTTGGGGTCCTTATTTATAAAGGTTATTTAATTGTGATCATGGTTCCCTTCTTGTTTATATCTTTGAGAACTTGATTTCGGGGTTTTCCACGAATTTGAAAATAATTTGTTGTGGTACTTTTTACTTACCTTTACTTAAGTGCGTTTGATGAAATGAGGGTACAAAATTATTTGAATTACATTTGGATTACAAGTGAAAAAGCTAATATTAGGTACGTTTTTTGACGTCTCGATCAATAGCAGGTTCCGATAGGCAGCATGGAAAACAACTACAATCCTGCCTCACTTGTTGTTGTTTTCAATGCTACCTACCCTAACCTGCTATTGATCGAGACGCAAAAAATACGCACCTAATAGTGTTTGTAGGGTGGAGTCACTGTACCCAATTTCTAGCGAACGATGTTATTTAAGAGTATTGAAAGTCAATCTATGGGGACCAACATAGAGTTTTTTTTCATAGCAATTGAAAAATAAATTTTTATAATTTTGCCTTTGGATAAAAGTGTGGAAAAAGTAATTTGGTAAACTTTTAGCCAATTTACTGATTTTTCAGTTGATATAACAGGTACCCACATATTACCCAATTGTCTCTATATGTCTCTCAAAATCTACAAACAGTCTACACTTACAGCAATACAAATTCAAAGCATCCGTGAACAGCTGCTCCAACCAAATCCATAACAATTCGGCTGTGGATCCAACCATTAAATTCTTCACAATGTCGAACGCAAACATGAAATACACAGTGAATAGCAGATTTAGACAGTTTATTGTTGCATAAAATGACGGACAATGTAATAAATCAGAACCTTTCCCTGAATTTGATTTCGGTTGAAAATTCTCTAGCCAAATCTATGAATTCGAGACCGTTGCAGGTCCCGAAAGGAGAATCGATCCCACAGATAGACGTGAAATGTACGCAATTTTGTGATTTACAGAATGTAAAATGCAGGATAGCTGTAAGTTTAGGTAGATTTGGTTACCGTTACTGCAGTTGGAATTAATGGAACGACAGGCAACAAATATAAGCTAGAAACCGTCAGGAGTAATGCATGGCTAAGAGCTTAAAAGATGACACCAATGTATTGTTGATTGGTGCTGTGTATTCGTATCAAATCTGCAATAAAATTTTAGCGAGTTACGTTGATGGAATTTCGATGAAAGTAATAAATGGTTTGTACAATGAATGAATTTTAATTCATATTTGGAATTCTACCTACACACATATAATGTAACATCAGGAAACGTGCATTTAAATTCAAATTTGAAAAATAAATAAATATTAAAATCGCCATATTTGATTCATCAGTAAACAAAACTCTACATATAATATCAATTTCGAGACATAAATGAATGCAAAACCTTAACCACTCAAATTGTTACTTTTGTTTCTTTTTATCGAGTATTAAAATAAACCAATATATTGACATGGTGTGAGTGCTTTATGTGAAAAAGAAAATTTTGTATGAAAAATTACATTTGTTTTCTATTAATTTTCAAAAGACAAAAGAAAACTTACTTGCAGGTTAAAAAGCACCAAAGTTTTTTAATTTTTCTACTAGCATGCATTATCTTTTACTTTGCTCTTTCACCCATTTTAGCCTATGCAAACCTGCGGCATCTTTTATACAAGGCATATAGTAAAATGTGGCTATTCAGCATCGCTGCGATGTATTTTCAAAGACAAAAACACATAAATCTTCAATTCAACATTTTCCTCTGAACCTCTAGACCTTCCGCGTTCACCACCAAATAAAACTTTGCCGTCTCCTCAGAAATAATGAATCATTCTTTTGAAAACTTTATCCTTTTGTCATTCGCCTCAGAATATTCCTTTTGAAATGATTTTCCATTGTAAATCATTTGAAATTCACTCGATTTTCTTATCCTTAAACCAAATATTTACTCAACTTTCCCCCATTCAGCGAATCGTCTTCAACTACTGCTCCCTTCATTCGCATTTCTAATCCTCTCTCTCACTTTCAACTGGAAATCTTTTACCAAGCGACGCATTAAAATCCTGATTAGCTTTGTTTAGTGTTCCGATTATAGTCTCTTAATAATACAGAAGTAAAAGGTCCCTTAAAATAATGTATGCATATTATGTGTGCAAACAAGTTTGCTTTGTACTTGTTACTGCCGGTATAATGCCTGGAAGACGAGTTGTAGGTACAGCATTAAACAAGGAACGAACGACATCATGTGCTTGACGTTACTCCTTTCTGTGCGGGTTGCAGAGTGCGAATGCAATACTCGTCGCTGCCCCAATGCTGCCTAGTTCTTATGTTTGCTCTTCACAAGGAGCATATTTCTACGAAAGGAATATCTAGCGAAGAAGAACTAAGAGACTCGCAACTGAAGATTGTTATCGTAGTGCAGAATATGTGCGAAAGCTTTTCTGTTAGAAATTGAGACATACACATATATGCACTTAAATGACACTGTTCTGAGAAGGTTTAATTTTCAATTGAGTATCTTTGATTCCAAAGAAAAATTTAATGATGTGATCCTGAGAAATGTGTAAACATTTATATGGCACTCACTATTTTGCTCAGATGTGTGCTCTGAAATATAATATCAACGTCGGACATGTCACAATCATATGATGTTAGAGATTCACAGCTAACAACACACTATTTTTATATTTTTTACATATTAAATAGACAATGCAAGTTGAAAGAGAAACGAAGAAAAAATGCTCCCTTTATTCATTACTATAGAGCCCAGTACAACTCAAGATATTCTACATGGTTTGTCGAATTGACTGAGGAAGTCAAGCACACAAGGTAGAGCGTCTTGTAAGCACTGCAGTCATCAGTATTTCTGCGAACCTCGTCTTATTTTAAGTTCCTTGTCAATTAAGCTTACGTATGCATGATACGACGATGATGTTTTGAGTTGGGAGTCCTTCAAGCGCTACAAAATGTTAGTTTCATTTTATGGATCTTTATTATGCATGATTCGAATCATAAACTTCTTTTGCAACTTTGTTTATATGACTTTGCACGGTATATTTAAGCGTAAGTACACTGAAGAAAGACAAAGATGTGTATGACATTGTCATTCAGCTAAAAAGTGTGTCGATTTTTGAGTGTTTATCAAGAGGAAATAGATTCTCTGGCTGCAAGCCGTTTTAAGGAGTAAGTTTAAAAATTTAAAACTTAAAGAATTCAAGAAAAATGGTGCTCAGTTTAAGCTTTATTTGTATGGCTTATAAACGAGAAAAAAACTATATTGCACTAGAACCGCTAAACAGTATGATTTTCGAAGTAGACGTAGAGGTGTTTTGTAGATTTTGAATAAACATTCTATGAAATGGTCTTGTTATTAAAACCAACCTGTACCAAAGGTCATGTTTGTCTTTGATCTGATGACTGCATCAAAACTCAAAGGATATAAATATTTCCATGTTAACCATTCGCATGAATTGTTAAATTTAGGGAAGTGATGTCCATGTTTTTTATATTCATTAAAGGATGCTTATCATACAACACATTTATGACAGCATCTGCTAAAACATAAATGATGGACATTTTCAGTGCTGGCAACATTTTTCCAACGCAGCAGCCATAAGTCTACCATAACAAGCCCATGCTGAAATCAACCTATCCTTTGAATTTTGTACTTTTGTTCTTTGCGGATTTCGGTGAAATCCGCAAATAATAAATAATATTTGAGGCTGCCATTCGAAAACAACTAAGTTTCATTTATCCTAAGCTTTAAAATTTTTCAGGCGGCAGCCCTCAAAATCTTTTCATGCCGTCAACTTCCGTCACAATAATCAGATCAAAACGAAATCCACAGAGTAGTTTTGTCTCAGTGAAAAGCGTATTTAATGTACTTTTGGTGTCAGCGCAAATAAGGGGTTGTTAGAACCAATGTTTTTGCCTCTGTTTTGCCAAGAGATAGATACAAACAGAAACTGTTTGAATTTCTAACACTGGACTCAGACTCTCGCCGTGACATGACAAACATAGTCGAGTACGAGAGTCTGGTTGGTTTGCTCGTCGGCGCCACGAACCACACTCTCGGCGATTAATGACGAAGGAGGCCGAGCACGAAAGTGTAGAGGGTTTGCTTGCCGTCACTCGCCTGTTTAGTGAGCGTGCTCTGTTTGCTCACCACACCTTGAGATCGCTCAAAATTTTGTCGGCATTATGCCACGAGTGAAAGAAGTTCGACATGGTAGCAAACCATTACATGGTTTTAAGCGAGCACGTGCTCAGGTTGAATCCAAGACTTGATAGCAGAGTCGTTGCACATACTTATTTTCAATTAATACTTTTAGTACCGGATCAAACCAATCAGCTAGTTCAATAACATTTTACCTTGCAGATAATTTTCACTTTGCACTTTTCAATACTCCAGCAAAAGAAATTAAAATATTGCGGAACGTCAATAGATATATAAAAATAACTGAATTTTTCCATGCATGATGCAAATATTTTTTTGTCAACTCGCTATTTGCTCATCATTTATGTTTTTCTGCGTAGGTATTGTGCATTTTTCTGTATGCAATCCATTGTAAAAGGTATGCGCCCAGCGTGGGTGCTATTGGCTCATTTTTTTGTTAGTAGTTGATTTGATTTTTTCTCTTTACTGAAAGACCTCAAAATCCAATTCGTTTCTAGATAAAGCCAAAATGTTGGTTGAAATATTTTTTAATCGAATAATTGACTTTCTAGTTTATCTGGTAGGGGTCCAATAAATACATACTAACGATAATATCGAGCTTGATATTGTTGGGGTAAATTTCACAATAACGTTCGTAGCTTAACTTATTTTAAGTATAAATGAATTGGCAAAGAAAGAGACTTATGGCACAGATACGTGTTTTCTGCTCGAACAAAATACGCATCTGTTCAACGTGACCTTTATTTCTTTTAACAATATGTAAAGTAAAGCATTTCCACGACAACCCTAGGCGGGTCTAGTGGTTGAAGCTTGTATAGAGTTTCTTTCACAAATTTCACAAGCAATGCATACGAGTCTTGAGTGATTTGTCCCACTACACGCTTTACTCTTGATTTGACTCAGATACCTATTCAGAGCCAGGTCAAATCAAAGCTAGATTCGCGGACCTACTTCCAAACCTAGATTCGAACCGGAGACTCCATACACTGACTCCTAGTGCTCTGCCCACTAGACTACACGAGCTCATAATATAATAATCATATTATTCATAACTAGAAAAGTTTTCATTACTGAGACACTTACCTTAACTATGAAATATCGGAAATATATACACCTGTACCAAAAACAACTTCAAAAATTTAACAAAATCAAATGTAAATCTGTCGCTGTTGAACATACCATATATGTATGTTGATAAATAAATAAATAAATAAATTAAACACAGTTTTATTTTCAATCTTATCACATTTATTGACAATTCATAATTCTTTGTCAAATTTTATAGGTTTCAATGATTTTTATAATTATTTCGGTTTTTAAAAAAGTTTTTTTTTTCTCTCATTATGTGATTGTCATACAAAACATGTCACATAAATTATAATACAATCCATCGTCTATCTATAGCTATCCGTTCCTTAAGATTAAGCTTTTTTGTAGTGTTATAGCTTTTGCTTTATTAATTGGCTACCGCACAGAAAAATAATGTTGATTTGTTTATCAGTATTATGAGCATTTTCACATTTATTAGTTTGAAAAATATGATGATAAAATCATACAAAACCTAATTAAAATATCTTACAAAATGCTATTAAATAAAGTGAATTAAATTGCTTTACATTCTATATCGCGCATAAAAAATATTTAGAAGCTCTTTATGAAGTGTGATTAGATGAAATTTCATACCACATAGTGAAGAGAGAAAATGTTTTTGTGTAGTTACATAAAATATATAATTTGTGCCAGATCATATTGAGCTTTTGGAGGTCTAAAATTTTCGCAAGATCTTGACTGTTAACTTAGTAAGACATTTATTTTGTTTTAAAAATTGGTGCGGAATGCTTTCAAAAGCGACTCATTCTCAATCATTCGTTCATCTCATTTTCACAACAGTCGGACGTTTTGTGACGGCTAAAAACAAAATATTTTTTTCCGCTAAACACTAGATGCTAAAACTTAAAATATCGGTCACACATGCAATGGAATAAAATATATGTATCTTTTACACGCGCTAGCCTTAAGAATACGTTTCGTTCTACGTAAATATACAGAGTTCTACAAATCTTCAATACGACGAAAGTAATATTGCGAATTACTTTATGCACTAAATTTAAAGTTCAAATTGTTTTATTGCTATAGTTAAGCGTTCGAATGAACATCGTGTGCGCCATGGTGCTTTGATGTTGCATCGTTTTTTTTTTTATTAAATCTCTATTACCCTTTTTTGGCAAATCATAGCTTTTTATACAAAAAGTTTTAGACATCAAGCCTTTTCTTGCAAGTGTTTGTTTCCAATGCGTGTTAATATAGTAATACGGGTTTGAAACAAAATGTCTCAAATTCATTTAGACTTAGTTTTATCGTGCTCATTTCTAGAATTTTTACAAGTTTTCTTTCGTTTTTCAGCTGCATTGAACAGATCCATTTCAACGAAAATCTGTTCTGCTCAAACATCATCTGTTCCCAATCAAAATTTCACACCTATCTCACCGTTCATCCCGATCAGGACGTAGTTCCTCATTGAAGTGAAAATTACGTCCACAACCTTTAAGATATTAATATTATACACGAAATTAGAAAATGTAGTTTGGACACTAAGTCATAGTCTGTGACTCTAGATATCTAAGATTAAGTCTACGCTAGGAATTTATTTTATTTACAGTTTGAAGTATTAACAATGCCTTATTTGACCGTACAGCTAAAATTCCAAAATGTGAGCGTATTTGCTAGTAAATTTTGTTGTTGATCACTGACACGACATCAGAATTTTTAGGTGTTGAGTTTGTCAGTGGTTTCTAATGCATTTATTTCTGACTGCATATTCGAATAAGATGATGGGAAACCCGATGCAAGAATTTTTAAAACACAACAAAGAATTCAAGTCGTTTATATGCATGAAAAGCATATCTTACATATTCTCTTAGCTTTATACTCTTCAACTCGTGCCAGCGACATTTTAACAGTGCTAAAATCAAAGTAAAGCCACTTTTGTAGTTTAAAATCGGATTCGCCTTTCAATGTAAAATATTGCATGTGTTTAGAATAACGGAGAAAATTACAGTTAAAATCGATCTTTTGTTAATTTTGTCTCACCTCTAATCAATTGTGTTCATTCGTTTGTTTCTTCTCTGTTAGTTGTGTATTTCATTCATTTATTAGATACTTACGAACGAAATGAAAACTAAATATGAAATAAATATTGTCTCTCAAAGCTAAAATTTCAGTCTTTTGGTTGATGAAACATAGCCTGTACGTATGAGCTTTTTGTGAAATACTCCTGTCGGCTACTATTGCCCTAGAAACCGTAATTTCTCCTCATATCGTGACGTCAGCGAGCTTGTTTCTTCGCTTAGAACGTCATTGACGTGCTGACCGTTTTTGTCCAATAATGCACATTCCTGTGAAACACAAATAGAATACATAATCATTTAAAAAAAGCAGAATACGACTGTTAAATAGTATTTGAGATTTTTATTAATTTATTATTACTATTTTTAATAATTTTTGGAAATAAGATCTTTTGCATCAATTAATTGATGTCTGAAAGATTTTGTTAATGGTTTGATAGTTCTCTTCTTCCCACTGTAACTCCTGTTTACCTTTTACCTTTTTAGAGGACGCTCCAGGATTCACGCTTTAACTATCATGGAGCGGACTTTGCTACAATGGCAAATAAAATTAAATTAACTAGTCCAGGCTTAATATTGACGCACTCATAGTACAATTTCATTATTTTCTTTCCAGCCTCATCCCTCCTCCAGTCCTTCCCACAAATCCAATGATGCTCCTTGATTTTGGCATGATGTGGTCTCCATTCTCAAGGCATATGCTAGGTATCGAGCTTTGGGTTATCGTGATGACTATTTTGAATTCTATCGTCAATTTTTTTGTATTGATATCATCTCCCTTGTAATTGAGGGCTCACTTGAGTTTCGTGTTGTTAATATCGGTTATGACCCTGATGACATCTCGAACCTGTTGACTAAATCGATTTCATCCTCCTTCTGCGCTCTTTTGTATATTCTTTTCAACCTCAGTTTCTTCTTTGGCTCCTTTACGTTTACTGAAAGACTATTGATATTTCTCTCATCGATAAATCTAGTAAACCAGGTTGAATTTTCAATTATCGTTCCTTGTTTTGATTCTCTTTGTTTTGCTTTTCCTTGCTTTGGTAAGGTACACAAAAGAGTTCCTGAGCAACGTGGGTTTATAAAATGGCAGATATTCCACCTCGAACCAAGTTAGTGTCGTATAAATATGTTTTGGAATGGCCTTCGTCTCTGCTGATCAAAGGTTATTTCTTGTAAAGCTCAAAGGTTTTGAGGCATCATCCCACTTTCGTACTGGCTCTTATCCTATTTTTCTGGTCATAGCTGTGCTGTATTTATGAACTCATGTACCATTTCCCCATTCTGCTTTCTTTAGTGACCATTGAGGTATAACGAAGTTATTAGTAATCATTGTGTGTCTAAGATGCAAATTACCAGCTAGTCCAAATGGTGAGCCGGGAATGCATCTGCTAGCGGTATGAATGCTAAAAGATGAGGGTCAGTTAGGACTTTTTTCCAGACAGTTTGAGTTTTTCTGTGTCTATCTCTTAGCGAATGCTCCCATAATGCTTTCGTTGGAGTTTTTTTTAGTTTCAGAGATACGGACATGAATTTTTATTATCACAGAGCTGTACTATTTTCAGGATTTTTTGAGTGTTTTTTTTATCCAAAACTAATATCAAATAATAAAATGAAATTGATGAAAATTTTATTTTGTTAATAGCTTTACGATTATGTTGGTAATTCGTCAACATTATTAGCAGCAATGCTGATTTTTATGTCGAGACTAGTTTGAATGCTTTACGAGTTGACTCTGACGCAGCTTCATCAAGTCATCGTTTTTTTCAGACAGTAGGGAAATGCATTTTATCACCTGGCCGTTGACTAATAATTCATGACAACTGGTTTTCGCAGCCGACTGTCTCCGCTTGATATGGCTATTACAGGCACTTGTGGCCATTATAGGCACTTGCAGCCATTAGAGGCACTTTTATTACAGAATCCAAAACTCCTGTCATTATCTACATAGCAAACCATTTTCTGCAGTATAAACCTGGCTAAGATCTACCATAAAATCGCAATCCCAATCCTTCGGACTGCCATCTGAATCTCCTTTGTATTTTTTTTGAGATCACCTCAATGACCTTCGGATTTTGCAATGCGGAACAATCACTTATCGATTTATTTCCGAAGTCCTATACGACTGAAATTTCGCTTTATCTAACTCCTCGAAATTTTGCTAGCTTTGACTTTCAACGATTGTATGTACGATTTGTACATTGTTTGCGCATCATGACCTCATCATAACCTTGAAGAAATACTTTTTCTTTCGACCTTCAGTAAAATTTTTTAGGTTATAAAGTTTAGCCATAAGGCTTTGAACCATCCCCAGATTGGGTTGAGGCAATTACAACAGCTAGACCTCCTAATATAGTTAAAAACCTGAGACGATTTTCCTCCCTCGTACAGCTCACGCCTATCTTTGTGGCTCTAAAGAAAATAGTTCTGAAACTATCGAGCTATCTCTTGAAGGTAGCAAAGCTTAAGATTAAGTCAAACCTGGTGTTCCAAAGCCACTTTATGATTATTCCCGGACTGAAATGTCAAGCTTGATCTGTTCGTAGACTCCTCTAATATCCCTATTAGAGCAAAAAAAGCAGCAAAAAAATTATGGGCCTTGGCAAACCCTAGGTATTAATTTGGCCAAACAAGGCGACGCACAAAATAAATAAAGCGTATACGGCCGCCAACTCATCAGGGCATTCGTTATTTCAGATACTTTTAGAAAGCCCAGAAGTTCACACTCTACACTGACCACAAACTACTAACTTGCGTATTCAAACAAAAGCGAAAAAATATACCTTCTTACCTAAAGGCTGGTACTGAGTTCGAATTCACGTGAAATTTGGACATGTCTCCATTATCTGGTCATTCTTTCGAGCGAAAATTTTGGCTATGGAGAAAAGCAGAGACAATGCTCATTTCTGACGGATAAAATGTCAAGAATTTCAATTATCGATCGATTTTCTTATTGGAAAGACATTTGCACTGCACCATTTTCAAATTGAAACACCAAATGTCACTTTCTACCTCGAAAGAATGAACTGTACAAACTAAATTGGCGTGAAATGATTGGAGACATGTTTCAGTGCCATCTACGTTTTCAACGCGAAAGCAACTTCAAAGCAACTTTTCATGCTAAGAACTTAGTACCACTCTTGCTTATTTTCAAGCTAAATTTTCGTCGAAACAGATTTCACGTGAAATTTTGTATGAAAATTTCACGTGAAATCGAACTCAGTACTATGCTTAAGACATATAAGTTACACTAGTGAGGTATTTTTTGACATTCGGCATATCTCTGGTTGCCCCAACGTCCAGTAGATTCAACTTTGCTGCAAACATCCGCCTCAAAAATCAAACAATGAGTTTCGAGAGATCCAAAAAACAAGTCAAAGTCGATATTTTGTCTGCAGTATCTGCCCCAATCATTCGACCTTGCATCTGTTCAGCTTTCAGGAAAAAGATGAGTCACTTGAAACACAATATAGCTGGCTTTGGTATACGTACTGGATTACCAACAAAAATGTTCTATCCCTGTAGAAATGTTCTATCCCTGTAAATGGCAAGGCGTTACTTGAGAATTGATTCTGGAAGTACTATATTATTCATGAAGCTCCATTACTAACAATGTAATTGAGTTTGTCGAGTAAGCGATCAAGTAACAACTTACCCACTGCATTACTTTTCTTAAAAAGTAATGCAGTAGGTAACTTGTTGCTTATTTTTACGAGCAAGTGAGGCTGCGTAGCCGCAATTTTTGTAAAATTACTGCGCAATTCTTATGAACGCATCTCCGAAAAAAATGTATTTTTCAACAGTGCGAGTTATATTGTGCATGTGATGTAAACGCGTGTGTGAGTTTTCTATTTAAATATAGGTTTGAAATAGTGTATTTTGAATAATGCTGGAATATTTTGATTTTATATCCTTGTTTTGATAAATAAAATTTATTAACTTTATAGCGATATTTGCTGTTTTACTTGTTTTTTTTTCATCCATGAAATCTGTGTCTATATATTTTGTAAAAACTTTGTAATTATTTATTTTTCAACTAAACGATTCAGCGTCATTGGTGTGTTACACTCCGAATTAGACTTTGATTTCCATCACGCATGCTCGTACATTTTCGAGATGATTATTTACAATTTTCGTAGTTTTCACCATACATCAACGTACCATATCACCACTTCTGTAATGTATTACAGTATATCTCTTACTGAACTGATTTTCTATCATCACTTCTGAAAGCACTAGAATGTAACTGTTTCTGTAACTAGTACAGAATACAATCACAACACATTACCTCCTCTGACATAATGAGTTAAATGTAATGCAGAAATTATATTGGAAGTGGTTACCTTGGTAATTAGTTGCCATTACCTAGAAGTAGTTACGAATCGTATGCTGAATGACTTACTGAAGCTACAGGGAGAGGAATCCTACAATGAACAAAGACATAGCTACTTGGGTCAGAGAATATCTAGGTAATGAAAAATCCAAGATAATAGACACCTGGGAAAACTTGCGTATGTATATCACAGAGATACTACTGTCGGACAGCCATCGACCGTTACACTCAGATGTCTGAAACTATCTTTTGGCAAGCATCATCACCAATAACAACACTTTTGCCCTACTGAGTACCTGGATTCCATGATTTCATCCATCAGACGACAATTTGCATCAGCACTCCACTCTGAGGTTGATCGATTCTTGGTATTCGCGAGCAATGGTATTTCAGCGTTCAATAGTTTTATTTAGAAAGATCGCATCGGACACTAAAATCGGCTATCATTGCTCACAACCATTTGTTCTGGATCAAAACACTGGCTTTGTTTTTTCTTTGATTAAGATCTCTAATCCAAAAACAATTCACAGCGCCACCTGCAAAACTCCTATACTCGATTTTTTGCTAATCGTAGTATGATCAGCCAAACCGACTTTGTTCCAAACTTTAGGTAGCTGAGACAAATCTTCGCTAGCTGACGCAAAAAATAACACAGCACCGATGATATTCATTTTAAGTTAATTCGAATTTTCGTCAGGTTCAACGGAAACAAAAATAAATTAAAAAAACAATAAAGATGGCTTAGGTTAAAAACCAAATTTTTACAATAATTTTTTTGTTTTTCTGATGGAAGGTTGTAAAATTTGGGAAGGAGTATAATAAAATCTAAACTTATAAAAAATGTTTTAATTTATAAAGGACTTTCAACGACATTAGATGAAGTAGTGAATTAAAAAATGTATTCCATGCAAAAAACACAATAATCTTAAAAATGATTGTCAAATGAGGATTGAAGTTTTAGAACACCAACTTAACCAAAAGTTTTTTCACAAACTTTGATTAATGAGCATTTTTTCACATCTTTCTACATTCATTTCACCTTTTTTATCATATGTTCAGATTGTGACTGGTCGAATATTAACACTGTTATGCAAGTACTTCCTAAGGTTTTTTAAATTGGTCCCGTAATAACACGTAGCAGCCCGCTCTGGGAAGGCATGAATGATTTGCACAAAAAAAAACATATCCACCTGTTACTGAGATCCAAAGAAAATTAACATTGAGGCAATTTAGACCTTTCAGCTTACCAAATGTTCGAAAGCTGCAGGTAGCTTATATGGAAATCCGATATATTCTAGTGTGTTCGCACATTTCAACACGTTCTCAGAGCCTGCGAGGGGTTTTCGTTATTCTATGTGATTTGGAACATAATGACGAAAGCACTTTCCATTACATTTGATTGTACTATCATTTAGGAAACTTTCAGCTAAAAGGGGTGAATGTGAAAGTATCTTGTCATCATTTTCGACGTCATTAGGTAGAACAAAAGGATTGAAACGAGATAAAATATCTCAGTATATTTGGCTGACTTTGGGTTTCGCTAGTTAGATATAAGTGCTACCATAACTTTTTTCCTGAAATTGATTTCAACATAATTTAACAAAACACAAATTCATTGGAGGTGAATTGAACGTTATTATTGCAAAGTATCTATTCGGTGGAGGTTTTAATACGAATAATCTACATTTGATTCATTGTAGAAGCCAAATTTGAAATTCAAAAAAATCTTTGTATTGTTTTTTGGCAGCGTGAAGTGGTTCATTCTCAATTTCATGGACAGTAAATTAATTAAATCAAATACTTTCAATTAAATTAGTCAGCCGAAACGTCAACACTGTTTTACTCACCTCTTGTCGTTCTTGCCATTGTTTCATCGCTGACTTGTACTTCTCGAATTCATTACACCAATGCGAGTATATTTTCTGGTAATCGGTTTTCTTGGTGGGCGGCGTACACCTATGTGTATTCAAAATGCAAGTGAGAAATACGGGGTCGTTAGTGTTAAGCGAACTTATTAAAATAAGCATTTCGTTTCGGGCCTAGGACCCGAACAAAACACAGCGAATGTAAATTGAACGATAATCTTAACGAGCATTGAATGCGAAAATGGAAAAACGAGAAAACGAAATGAACTCGAGGAAGTGACTAGGAAAAGACATAAGAATATCGACTGGGTCATAAAACCCACCTGTGCGCATCAACCATAACGCTATAGCTGCATAAAAGCGTCCCATCTAGATAGCTGTCGTAGCGTCCTCCATCCCCTTCGTTTATCGATATTATGACAAGGCCTCCTTCCGATGTCTCAATGTACTTTGACGGCGTGTAGATGATTTCATATCTGTTGAGAGGAAAATAAGAAGAAATTGGCGCCCAGCGAGGGCAAAGGGACGGTCATTAGTGTTATATAGGAAGGTATCAGCATTTGAATGAAGGCGTAATATTATGAAGCGATCATTAAGGATTATTGACCATAAAACTGAATTGCCTCGTTAAAGTTTCTAATTGAAATAGATAAGCTATGGCTCTCAAATATTGGAATGAAAGGAGGAGTGACGGCTGTCATCCATATCTTTTAGGCAATTAATTCAAAAGTATTGATCTATGAATCGCATGAAACGCTTTTCTAATTCTAATTGATAGTTGGTTTTGGTTAGCATTGAATTACAGCATGCGAACCAGTGACAGCTCGATAAGCAAACGTAACTAAACTATAATTGATTGATTATTTTAGAATCTAGTGTGGAAGTAAATCTATGAGTATGTACATATGTCAATTTTCTCTGCATGCCATTTAACTTCATTAAACTGTAGATACTTTTTACAATTTTTTGAAGAATTTCATTAAATGTGTAGTTTAACTTTCTTTTACTTCTATTTACTTCTTTTACTTAAATATATTGATATTTTCGTTAAATATTATCTTTGAGAGCATTCTTGTTTATGGCTACTGTGCTTAAAAAATCCAATTGGCACCATATGAGCAGTTCAAATTTGATTTTTAGCGCCAACTAAGTTTTCTTTTTTACAAAACAAACCTAAATTTCCAAATCAAGACAATTTTTCATCAAATGAATGGTTTTATTCCATGTTTACTAAAAATTGATTGTGAAATATATACCCCAATTTGTATGGTCTCGCAAATATTGAGATCTCATTCATGCGTCTTTGCAGACATTTTTTTCCACCACCACCACCACCTGTGATGCATACGAAACAGCACGCCAACTTACCGTCCTTTTTCCGTCGAATGATGAAACCATCGAACTGAATGCTGTCGCAACACTTCCGGAACACGAACAAAGCACGATAGATGCAAAGTTTGACCATAGGATGCTGTGATACGTTTTTTCAGAACACTCGTATCGCAGATTCCTGACGTTTCGTTCCCGACGTCCTGAGGAAAGTAAAAATGTAAGCTGAAATAGTGCTCGAGCAGCAGTTCAGTGGCAAATCAAAAATCAATTTATCACACTCGAGTTAAACAAGAGACACAAGAGAAGCTAGAACAAAAACTACTCACCTGAAGCAGACCGAGTTGATAAGGCTTACAGGCGCCCGTGTCACTATCCCAGCCACAGTATGGGTCCCGTATGCATCTGAAGCAACTGTCATAGCGTCGGTTGCACATTGCCAAATCGATTTGTTTCACGCTGTGATCAGTAGCGATGTAAAGAGATGCTGTCTTTTGGCTGATTTCCATCTCCCTAATGGGCTCATTTTTAGCGACTTCTAGGATGTCCAGTAAATTCGACATTCGCTGTCCGAACTTACTGAATTGGACAATTTTGTAGATGCTGCCGATTGTGGTGCCAACAAAATACACCAAGTACTCCTGATTGAGCTTGTCTATTCGAATCCTGGAAATATGTACGCTATTTGTCAGTTAGAATTTTCAAAATAGAGTGGGATATTGAATAACTAATTAAAAAAGTTATAATATGCTTATAATATCGCAGCAAACGGTAATAACATAGGAAAGGCATCAACAGTACAAAAAGTATATAATTCAGTTGCCTCAAACACAAGTTGCGTCAAACACAAGTCCTTAAGTGACTATTAAATTAAATGAAATTTTCCCACTCACTTATCGACAGCCAATTTCGTTAGGACTACATCCCTTTTATAAAAGACCGGATTTGCAAACTCATGGTCCACTGCCTTATCCATAAGCGGATGTTTCCGTATGAAATTGAGGACTGTATCGGGCAGGCTTGTTGTATCATTACTACATTCACCCGGGCGCGGCTCAGGAACTTTTGAATTTAATACTGGCAACCATGCCGATGTCGATGTGGCTTGTTCTTTGAATTTGCCTGAAAGCAAAATGAACGATTTGGTCTAATTAATATAATCTGGCGGGTGATTGTCTTCGCGCTTATGTTATAGAAAAATATGTGAAGTAATATTATGAATTTAGAGAAACATTAAAGACAATAAGGTAATGGTTAAACTAATTGAATATTTTCTTAGTTTTAATTGCTTAAAATTTTTTGCTTCTATTCTATTTTATACAAAATTTAATAGCCTTCAATATCGAGTTTTATGGATGATATAATAGTGGGGATTTGGTAAGCTTTTTAGATGATTTCAGTTGAAAATTAGTATTGCAAAAATGTTAAACTTCAAAATTTTGAAAAAAAAAAATTTGCACTATCTTTGTATGCTGGAAAAAAATTTAAAAACCACCGCAATTATTCAAACTCCAGTTATTTTCAACATTAGGATTTGTAAAAATACGTTTTTCTAACTCTCAAAACGTAGTTTTTCAAACTTTAGTTTTTAGTTTTTTTTTAACTCTAGATGAAAAGACGGAAAAGACTTCCAGGTATTCACTGGGCAGACTCTGTCGAAAGTCCCACCAGAGAAAGCTTTGCATGAGATCGGCAAAGAAATTGTTATTAGACAAAGCAAAGTTTGCGCCTTTATTCGTTTCCACAATACAAAGCTTTATTTATTATTTATTTACTTATTTATTTAAAACCCATTTTACTGGTCAATGGCCAATTATGAAATAGGAATACTTAAAACAACTATAATGAGACTAAGAAAATTAACAATGCATCGAATTAACAATATTCATATTTCAAACTTCAAAGAATTAAAAGCATACATACAAGATAATATGGAAGAAGTACAATAATAATAAAAATAATAAAGCGTGTTAAGAAGATTTTAGAATTAAATCTTTGATTTTAGATTTAAATTGAGAGAACGTTAGTCAGAAATGACCAAGCATAAGGTCGTTGTATTTCTTGGAGTTACGCACTAATAGTGATTTAAAGTAAACCTCAGTCCAATCGAAGAGCAAAAAAACATTAACGAAGATCTGTCTGATCGATTAACGTTACGTAAGTCTAGTTTATAGCCAAAATCGGAGAGCAAAGGGCAGTGGAGTAGCTTAAAAAGGAAGCACAAATCTAAAGATACAATTTGGAATAAGGACAGATGATCACTATACTCTTAGTAAGGTATACGGAATTTAAACGATGAGTACTCTACCGCATCCGTAAGATATTTGTGGCGGGGAAACCACACTTGATAACAATATTCTATGGGATGCTATGAACGAGTGAAAAAACAGATGGAATAGGTAAAGACGCAAGTCAAAGGAACGGTCCATCTAACGATAAAACCGGACGAACGAGAAGCTTTGGTGGTTATTTGCGTAATATGCTGACCGAATTTGAGCTTTGGATCAAAGAATACACCAAGGACCTTAAAATTGTCAACAGCCGTGATTGAAGCTCCGTACAGAGGGTAGTAATCAAATAAGGGTGACATCTTATACGTCTATAAAATTTTAAGCCAGTTGGATATGTTCACCAGTTTGTACCAGTCGCACTAAGTACAAAATTCTAGAATACAAAATCATTTTGGAGTTGGAAGCAGTCGTCGATAGGTTCAATTGCTCTGAGCATCTTGTAGGCATCAAAAAACAAAAGGCGAGGGAACGAACAGGACAGTAATGGGCTGTGTGAAATTCATTGGAGTTAGCGCAATTTATTACAGTCAATGTATTATAGCCCTCAACGCCATTTATTATAGCGCTGATGAAAAGCAAAGTAATTAAGTAATTTTCACTACAATGTCATGATTATTTAAAATGGGTAGCAGTATTTAACTATAGCATCTCTTGATACAAATTACAAAAAATCACATAACATATCATAGCTGGCACTCCCACCTAAAGTTCAGAGGTGAAAGACTATCAAATTTGGCTTAAAATTAGGTCCATCTATGGTCTGGATTTAGTTGCAATTTGATGACTGCACCGGAAGTTTTAAGGTAAAAACCTTTCATTTCGCTGAGTGAATTTTCAAGATCGCACCACTGCCATAGGGTTGCCACTATATTTGTTATACTTGTACCAGGTTTAATACAGTCTGTGAATATAAATGTGGTCTAATTATCCTTTCGTGAGTTTTCGTGAATATATATTTTGGGTCCTAAAAATAAGGTAATTTGGTGAAACGTTACCATTCTGGTTCAATGAAGAAACTTATGAATTTTAATTTGACTGCGTAGACTAGGCATTAAATTTATCAATCGTTGGCAAAAGCAGACCATTTTCAGGGAGGTTGTTTAATTGGAGGTTTTTTGTTCACGTGCCTTAAAGTTGTTCACATTTAAAGATTTTGTAAAGATTTTGATATAATCTGATTTTGATATGATTTGATATGATTTTTGAGCACTCCTTGAAAGCAGGGGGTTGAAAATTTCCAAATTATTTATCAAAGCCAAGCTAAAAACTTTACAGATTTTCTTTTGTTTCCTAAATATATTATTTCCACACAAACGTTGGAGTATTAATATATTTGCTTAAATGCCCGCTGTGAACGGAGGGTCAAAAATTATTCCAGGTAAATCAAAAAATAAATTGGTAACACATGCCTTCCAATATCTTTTAAAAATTTCAGCTCGATCGGACTGTGCGACCCGGAGAAAAACACATTGAAATTTTGTGTTGCTCTTAGTCTTAGTTTTCTATAAAATTTTCTTTGGTATTAAAATTAATAAAAATATATATAAAAAAAATCTTTGCCCTGAATTGTTTCGTTCCAACACACTTCTTTGGAATATATCAATAATTCTTTATCCATATGACTGCAAATAATCTAGCTGAAATTTATACAATCAAGTGAAAATAGTCTGTGTCTGTCAGTTGTGCACTTTTTAATAAGTTTTCAAGTTCATATTGTATAAGAGGCATATAAAATGAAATTTAAATGTTTTAATTTGAAATTTTGTCAAGTGAAAGAAATGTAGTATCTTTAAAAATGCAAAATTTGTAAGAAAAATGCGAAAGCCAAATTTATCTATTCAAAGAAAGCTGGAAAGGTTTGGCTACAAACCTCACAACCAAACATCGATCTAGGCGTCCGAAATTCGTAATAGAACGAATAATTTTTGTTATATTTGCAGACAGAACTATATCGTGAAAAAGAAAAGAAAAAAGAAGCAACGTTTTGAGGAAAAAAACATTGAAAAAATAAACGATAGTTCAGTTAGAAGTGTCCCCCATAGAGCCGTGCGTAATAGTCGTTTTTAACATCAACCGCCAAAGACTCATCGTTTTCACTAAGAAGCATGTTTTGTAGCAATTTCCGGAAACAAGTTCGGTTTACTAATTTTCGATTTAAATGGGCACGACACTGTCTAGAGACAATCAGTTTCAGAATGATATATAAAAAACTTACTTCCGATAAGACATGGTGTGGGGGAGTGTAAGCGACCCTAGAGGAGGGAGAGCAGAATTCACGAAGCCTACAATAGATTAACATGCTTGTATATCAACATTTAAACGAAACATCGCTGAAAGTATCAATAGAGGAGCTTGATTAATGGTCATATATTCCAAAAGGATAAGACGCCAAGCATTGTCCTCATATTGTGAAACTATGGCTTATGTATCTTATACCGACTACATACACCCCCCAGTCTTCTGACCTAAATCCTAAAGAACGTCTGTCAAAATAATTGTAACGCGAACTAAGACAACACATCATATCTCCTAAAAGCACGCTTAGAAAGAAGTTAGTGGAAGAATAGAAGCAAATTTATCTAAATTAAAAATCAAATGTATATTCAAATGTATAGCGTCTCTATATTGTGATAACGCAGATATATGTATATTGACATCATGGTGGCTGTAAAATTGTTTTCCATTCGGTACATAAATTGAAATTAAAGTTTCAAAAAAATAAATATAAAATAATCGAAAACACTATTTTCTGATGATTTGCGTTGTCGTAACCCTGTTAAAGAGTCCATATGCATGATAAATAAAACGAAAATACGACAAATGCCGTTCATATCTTATGCATCATATTGCATAATGTTTCCATTCAATATTTCCAACTTGCGATGTGCACTTACCTGCAAATACTGCATTAATATCTCCAATATCGTAGCTACAAATTGCCGATCCAACAATTCCATTCGTATTTGTTGTGAATGTTGCATAAAATTTGCTGTCATCGTATGCCATCTTGTAAACGGATTGTATCTCGTTGAAATAGAATGGAAATTCTCCGGAGATACTACAATTTATTCGGGCCTTGAGATATGTCGCCCAATTTTGACTGATCATGTACTTTCCACCTTTATCATTTTTGCACACTCGTGCAATTCGCGAATAAATTGCTTTTCCGCAATTTATGTACTCGACAGCACGTTCGCGAAAGAAGAAGTACACGTAATTTCCAATGTCGAACGATCCAACGAAGTTCGGTTCTGCAAAGAGAAGAGCGAGAAAAACAATAAAAATTGATAAGGTATGGGAAAAGTCGAAAAAAAATATTAGAAAAATGCAATAAAAGCGACATACATACGTATGTGGCGCCTCGGCATGTACCGTTGGCCAAGGAGCCCGGCGAGTGTTGAAAGAATCGAAAAATTAATGACCGTATAAATAACTTGATGGCGATTAAATTGAGTTTAGAGTAGTGAGATAGCTGACGATCTGGAGCATGAGAAGTGGGCACTCAGAGCGATAGCTATCGGTTTGATGAATGCTGAAGATAGTCGTCCATAGTGTGATAGAAGGAATGCAATTTGAAAATGGGTCAGTGGAGAAGAATTCCTGCAGATAGAACACAGCAGCAATTGCAATGATAATAGCCAAGAAACTTGTTCCTGGGCGTAAAATTGCATTTCCAATGGCTCTACAGATATAGCGATAGCTAGGCGACAATCAGTTATCGCAATCAGTGATTCATGCAAGTGGCAAGAATGCGGAAGAAAAGACGATTTCATGTGTCTTTTCATGAGTGAAATTAGCCTGCAATTAAGGTGGCTCAAATGACGGGATTGATTTTGACACAAAACAATTGTCTAAGCGCCAACTAAGCTTAGAGCTTAGACAGACAGGCACTTAAATTACTAATTTACTAATGATCATTTATACTTAAATTAGTAATTTAAAAATTTCTTCCACACAACTCTTGCGTTAACTATGAATACTGTCACTGACTGTCACTCAAAAAATTAGTTTTTGAAAAATCGAGAAATTGAAAGTGTTTCAAATGTATGTTGTATCTTTTATGTTCTTATTAATGAAGTTGGAGTACAAACCGCGCACGAACTACATTGAAATTCTGTAAATATTTTGAATTTAAATTTGACATCTCAAAAAAGTTGCCTTCTTCCTTTTCAATACGAAAAAAAATATATCGGACAACTCTACATCTTTAAGAATAAATGACCAAAATTTGATGATAATTAGCGATTTGCTTATTGATTGATAATTTGATCATATAGTTGTCATTAATCCAAATTACCATATGACACAGAGCACTTAAATGATCATTTACGATATGAAATACTTATTCATTTGGCTAGTTTATTTTTAATTTTAACAAAACTAAATTTTCAGATTTTAACGATTTTTTTATAAATTAATATGTTCTGAACATTTTAAGGCATGTCGCGTTATTATAATTATTATGAGTAAAAGCGTTTTAAAAAACTGAGCTGGAATACAAAAGTTAAGTAAAATTTAGCTAGCTCCTGCCTCGTACGGCGTTCTTTCTTATTGTTGCAGGTTATTTCAGCGGAAATACAATCAGGGAAGAAATGTTCAACACATTTGCTTATGACACTGCCAAGATGTTTGTGGAGCTATATACAGTGTGCTTCCCAGCATACATAAAATCCTTTTGCATGACTCTTTAGCTATCAAACATGATCTTGTTCCATTAGGGCAGCTTTCAGAGAAGGTACAGGTGGCAAAGAAGAAAGACATGAGACGATTCAGAGCCCAGCATACTAGAAAGTCCTCATGTACAAAAACCTGTGAAGACTTAGCTCACATGCTCATCGGCTCCTGTTGTTACAGGCCATAGAAATTTCCAGAAGGTTCCGTTGAAGGAGCTGAGTCCTGATGCAAGGGAGCTGATCACGGATTCTGTGGAAGAGTGGATAGCGACGCGGAGAAGGATTCTCCGAGCGAATCGGAAAATGATTCTGATTTTGAATTTTTGTAAAAATAATACTTGGTTTTACTAGAAAATAAAATATTCTGTTCTAAGAACTAAAACACCTACTTTTTATCTCGTATATTTTTTTTATTATTGTTTAAGCTATTCCAATCTTTAAGTCTTTGTTAAGCCCATAAAATAATTTTGTCCAGCTAGTATCGGGATTCAGCCTAGTGTGCGACGGATATTTTCTTTAAGCTCGGTGACATTCCTTGGAATATTGACGTAAACTTTGTCCTAAGTCTAGAGAACGCACTATTTTTGAGGAAGCAGCACACGATGTTGCTCCATAGTGGCTCTCGCTTTATGTTTTTGGACAGGTGACCAGAAGTGACAATTTTGTTTATTCATATACCCATTTAAATTTAAATGTTCTTCACATTCCGAAACACAGTATTCAAAGTGTCAAATCTCTGAATGATTGTCTTGCAACAACTTTTTCGTAAATTGTGATCATATTCCGTTATTGCTTACATTATCTGGATTTTATAGGGACGGAATTTTAGCTCACGCTTCAAAATGGGACCTCTTTTGCGTATTGATAAGCGCAGATTGTGCAGGAGCTTCGTTTATTGTTTCTCTCATTTTTGATTTTTTTCTCGGGTCCGGACGTGGTTGATTTAAAGCGAAACCTATTGCTCAAAACTCCTGTACTCATTTACGAATCAAGTTTTCCTTTGATCTACCTTATAAACGTCTGATATTATAGTGGACACAAATCGCCTCTGGGCCGTAACGTACGATTTTCCTCCCTTCAAAATACTTCGAATGTGTACGTACGGTGTGTGCTCTACCACTGCGACATCGCAACTGAAAAATCCGCACGAACGATAAATCTACTACATTCTGTCGTAAATCACGTTGTATTATGATCTTAAACTCGTCGCTAAATTATTTAGCGACTTTTTATGTACGAAACAAACTTTGAAGTAATTATAAGTAATTTCAACCACTTATTCTCTTTGTGTCACTCTTCTATCCGCCTTGAAAATTTACTGGAGCCATTAAACGAATCAAAACAAAGGCCATAATGTAACAATAATAGTAATAGCTTGTTAAATTTCACCATTGCCGTTACATCGCATATAATAAATCTTACAATTCATAATAATAACAGGCGCAACATAAATCATTTCGTTTTGCTATTGCTTACCGAATATAATGCATGTCAAGTGTTTCCGTTAAAACTTACCCAAGTCGCTTTAAATTCACCTTTAATGAGCTTTAATGCTACAGACAAATAGAATGACAATGAGATGGATTACTTACATTATACGCTTTATGATAATGATACCGTTTCATTGAAAATCTGACAGCTCAGCGTTCTTTACATAGACTTCTTTCTTCCGCCATTATCCTCGCATGAACGGAAGGATTTTAGCGTAATAAAAGTCGAAGCCAGGAATAAATATCGGTCACATGTGGGTCCTCATATAATTTTCTATCAATTGGATCTATCTCAAAGACGTACTCGACAGTTTCTTTTTTTCCATTCATACGAAGTCTTAAAATATATGAAAAATATACAAAAGCTCCAGATAGAAAAATCCTTGCAGTTAAAATAGAGAAAAATTGCACTGAGCTAGCTGAAGACCTAGTCCGACTCAACGATAGGTTCCCGATTTTGCTCGGTACCTTCAATGGGCACGAGTGTTTCTCTTCCTCCAAGATCTGCGTCGACTTTCTAATAGTGAAAGAAAGATTTTCCTTTCAAAAGGAATCAAGTATAGAAACTAACGTCGAGATAAGAAAATCCTAGTCCTTGGGATCTTGCAAATTGGGAAGAGTCTTCCTGTCGTCCCGTAAACTGATACCATACTTTATTTTCTGTGTGCTATTACTTCAGAGACGTGTTCAAGTGCGGCTTTAAAGCGATTTAAAGCCAAGAACAGTAGATACTTTATTGATATCCATGAGGACACTGCTAGCAAACTAAAATGATGATTGTTTGCATGTGAATAGGACCCTTTTAATTTGTTCTGTCAGGTTTTTCAGATTCAATTCAATAATTAAAAGCGATATGTGAAAGAAACACCAACGATTATATTTTAGGGGGCACTTTCATCTAAACTGTGTTACAGAAGCTATAACCGGCCCGACAATGGTGCATTCCAAAATCAATTTCACCCGAAATAAATAACACTTCCATTAAAAGTCAAGAGGGGAAAAGATAAATAAACATATTTAAAAATCAACTTACTGTCAAGCCATTTCGAATCGTATTTGAGTGTCCTTTTGAAATTATGGATTTTCCGACCGGATGTGAAATTATACAAATCAGTCCTGAAAATTCCTGAATCAGCTTTGGTGAATTCTGCATTCGTCCCGGAATACTGTAAGTAAATTTCAGAAAAAGAAAGAAAAATCAGATTTGTGTACTATACACAACCATACACACGCAAACAGAAAATCATCGCATCAATAAAGTTCGACAGGACATTCCGTCAAGCAAAACGGTCAACTGTGCTACGATTCACATCTACGAAAGCATCGTCAGATCGTTTGTTGAAACCCTTCCGGGGTCTGCTTGGGGCCGAGACCGGTCTATGCGTGACTGAATATCCTAACGGATTTTAATGGATGATATCTATATATACAATATCTACTTCTAGCGTTTTTCATATATCTGGCTAAGTTTGAATTTTGCTCCGGTTTGTCGGAAAAGAACAGTAGCGGATATCAGTATGTTTGCACGTACGATATCATATATGTATGTACGCTAGTTTATTCACATGTATAGAGACAGAAAAGAATACTTACCAAGGCAGGTAGACCATCGGGATTCCCTTTTTCCACATATACGGCTGTGGAATTATCTAGAGGATCGTACGGACATTTGGCAATGGCAGTACCGATTCCTGGCACGAATTCCGTTCTCGGTAAATGTGTTAAGTTTGACTGGAAACGTGCAAAAAGAGAAAAGAAACCAGACAAGGGTGAAACATTTGTCAATTTTGCACTATTTTTGAGTTTTTTTTTATCGTATTGGATTTTCGATTGGATTGTACACTCTGGTCGAAGGCTACTCTTACCGCTTTAGTTAGTTTTACAGCTAGTATTGATTCAAGGTTGAGCTGGTAGACCGATTGTATTACGGATGTGTGAAATATTCAGTTTTGAATGTCTTGAGAGGGTTAAGGGGAGATATACACCTAGGAGCCGGATAAAACGGTCATTTTTGTGCATTTTTTTAAGGAAAACTATTTGAAATATCAGATTGAGAGTTTAATTATCTAAAAGTATACACATTCAAAAGTATGCTTAATATTTTTTTATTTAAAAATATAAAAAATATACAAGGATATTGTATGATCCTTGGAGCGCTGTAAAAAAAACAGCGTTGACGGTACCCACTGGCATTTGTTCAAAAATTATCTGAAGAAAAAAATGGAAAAAAATTATTAAATTAGATACTATAATCTAGTTCGTGTCATAGCCGATTTTGAAAATATCGATTAATGACAAAATGGCGGACGTTTGAACATGAATAGTGATTTTTTGACCAAAAATTAGATATTATTTTGGCTATAAAACAAAAACTAAGTAACGAAAAAGAAAAATCCTATGACAAGTACTAGATAATGTTAGATAAAATAATCACAAAAAGAATTAAGGTAATCAGTTGATTGGTTTCCGAGAAATTTTGGGTACCGATTTGAAAAACGTGTTTTTAAGAAAAACGCGTTTGAAAATTTAGGACTGAATAAATCATTAAATTTGTCAACTAACATGGAATCACCGATACCAAGCCCATAGTGTAAGTCTTTTACTGTTTACGGAATATTCATGGCTTCTACATTGTCTTGCCGACGCCGTATTCAACCTTCTTTCGTCTGTTCTTGCGCTTGCAGTTCGGCTTTCGCTATGCAAGTTTCGTCTTCTTGCGCTGCGTACAAGTGCGCTCCCGATCCGAACGATATTTTTAACACATTCATGACTTCCAGCGATGAGGTGAAACCATTGTTGAATGTACATGTTGCAAGATATACTGCACTGCTAACGATTTTGGCCCCGCTGTTCATCGTTTTTGGGGCTATTGACCAAATAAGTTGGTTGCAGTTTTGGGTATATCGACCAACACAGCGTTCCAACAATTTTTCATTGCTGAGGTCTTCGTTTACTGGTTTGATGACATCTAACACCATTTTTGGCAATGTTCAATAATTGTGACGAACATTTTCCAGTTCTCTTTTAGCCTTTGCTCGTTGCAACTGGCACCACGATTCGGGGCCTTCGGGACAGAAATGTTGTTGAGGCTTGCTGTCTGTTGAGCCGTAATGGTAAAATGTTGCCCGTATCGCTTTTTTCATTTCATCCTTGGAGGCACAGTTTCTGCAAATAGCTAAGCCATAGTAAATCTTCAGTATATCTATAAAGTTTGCCCTCAATTTGTTTTTGCTGCTGATTCCAGGACTTTTTTCTTTCATTCGCGAAGAAGGGTTCACAATCGCTTTTGAACGTGACCCACTCATTCTTTTTTTGTAATTTCAATCTCGTTACCATACGGTTTCGCATTCACTAATCCCGTGTTCGTCTTAGAGTCACCATCCCCGGCGTAATTAGTGTATATAACTCTATACTTTTCGGCAGATTGTGAAAACAATTCTTTCATGGCGTCTACTTCCATTTTACCTGCCGATCCATCATGATTGGCCTGGCAATTTCCATCGTGATTCGATTTCCATTCCTCACATTGCTCAGTATTTTCGAGTTTATTCCAATAGTTACATTTAGCACAATAAGAAGATTTTACAAGAATATCAAAAACTTTTCCTGTAAACTGTCCAATGAGAACCTCAACTCCCTACAATGAGGTAAAACCACGTTTTCGCCCCGTACTATCTCCAAAAACGGTTAGTTTGGTTATCCCAGCACTCGAATTTTGCTTTTATTTCCCGTTGTACTTCTTTTACAGCTTGTTTTAACACCAATTGAACAATACTTGAAGCAGCCTAATGAATGTTATTAACTATCGTATCATACTTCGTAAAACACGTTTGATTATATCGGCTGTAACTAGCTTATTTATAGAAATATTAACTTGGTGTTTTCACCAGATATTTTTGAGACCTGTATCTTCACGAAAATGCAATAAAAAATAAATCGATTTTGCCGACCATTCTAGGTGGATATCTCTCCTTAAGTTAAACAATTTATTCCCGAAATTAAAACATTTTACAAATGGTAAACATACAAATTTTAGCAAGAAATAATAAACAAAATCAAGCATATTCCGCAATAAATCGGTTTTTTTGTTCTTTGTCTGGAGACTATGGCCTATAGGTCTGCTGACTGATTGAAACACTTTCTCAGATAAGTATTATATAATTTTAGAGATGACTATCCTATCCTATCCTATAAATATTTCGTAGAAATAAATATGTGAGTATAGTAAAGCACTTCGAGAGACCCAATTTTTTAATGTAGATTTTGAAAATATTAAGAAATCTTTCCTTGTATCCAGATTCCGTATGTTAGTATAAATTGAAGTTTTAGTTTTAGTACAAAGTTATAAATTGAAGATTTCAGAAAATGGTTTTGAGGTGTGTAACTCAGCTTTTAGATTCAATGTTGTCTAATATATTTATTTATTTAAAATCCATTTAACAAATATATCCAATTATAAAATAGAAACAATTAAATTAAAATAAATAAGGAATGTACATGAGAAGTCAGCAATCCACATACGATAAGCAACCTAGATATTACAATATAGAAGATTTAGAAAAAGAAACAGAAAAATAACAAAAATAGTAGAATGATAAAAGTGAAAATGAAAAAAAAAATTAAGTAATTTTAAAATAGTGAACATAAAAAATAGTAATGACAATTAAGAGAAGAAAATTGAATTAGAAGCAAACTAAAAGCGGACAGGTTCCAACAATATTTGAGGAATATACCTATTAAAACTAAGGAAAGGTAAGGAAAAAGAGCTAAACTGATGCTCATAATGATTCCTTAGCATTCTCAGTAATGGTGAATGAAAAAGTAATTCAGTACGCACGAGAGCAATGGTGAAAGAGGACTGGGATCTGATTGGTCGATTAGAGAAGTCGGCTATAGAAATATTGATGGAATAAAGGCCGCTGCATAAATTTTGTACATCAAACATTCATCAAAGAACGAACAATTTGCGGACGTGCAACGGGGAAAGGTTTAAAAATTTTAGGCGTTCATCATACGGGCAGTGGGGGAAACTAAACTTATGCGTAAGTTTACGTTGAACAGACTCGACTGCATCTGACAAGTACACAAAACGAGGAGACCACACTTATAAAAAGTATTCAAGTATGTTACGTACTTACGTGAATAGATGGAGACATGTTAGTATATTAATGGAATAACGAGAGCAACGATGAACGAATCCTGCCGATCTAGAAGCTTTAGATCAAATGACTAAAACATGCAGACCAAATTTCAGACGAGGATCAAAGATAACGCCAAGGTCCTAATGTTGGCCTACATGCAGCAACAAAGTGGACTAGTTTGCCAGTAAAAGACTTAAAAAAACATTTAAGAATATTGAGGGAAAGATAATAAATAGTACACCAATCACTCCAAGTGGTAAGGTCTGATTGAAGAAGCAGGCAGTCTTCAAAAGAAGAAATAGTATGTAGAAACTTAAGGTCACGCGTGTAGAGGATGGAAACGGAATTGAAACAACTGGGAAGATCATTAATGAGCAATACGAACAGGAGCGGCCCGAGAATGGAACCTCGGAGAACCCCTGATGTAGAATGAAAAGGGAAAGAAAGGCAACCATTGAAGACAACACCACAAGTACGGTTGACAATATAGGAAGAGAGCCAAGAATTAAGGATTCTGGATATACCGAAATTGAGCAGCGTATTTAACAACACAGTATGGTCTACTTTGTCAAATGCCTTAGCAAAATCCGTGTAGATCACATCAGCTAGTTGTCCAGCATCCAACGAACAAGCAACGAAATTTACAAATTCGACCAAATTTATAGACGTGGAACGGCTTGTAATAAATCCTGCTCCTTGGAGACCGAATGGTTAATGATGCCATATACCCTGTTGTGGTTGATTCGCTTCAGCAATCGCGGAAAGCAGGAAAGAAGGAAAATAGGTTGGTTATAGGAAACAGTTTCAACATCTCCCGATTTGAGGATCGGAGAAACATTTGCAATTTTCCATACAGGAGGAAAAACACCGACAAACAAGCTTAGCTTAAATAAAAAAAACGAATACTTAAATTTCAAGATAAAGACTTAATAAATACACAAGGAATACCCACAAGAGTCTTGCTGACTGTAGGGTCCAAGAGGATTATTAAAGATTCTATTTCAGAGGGGGTTAGTCATAATGAAATCAAAACGAGTAGCTGAAGATGATTAGGTTCTGCTGTTGGGAAGATGGGATGGATTTGATGACACAAAGGTAGAGAAAAGAAAGCAGCGAATAGCTTACAAAAGCCTTGGGGAAAATATGTGCTATCACCGCTAAACAAAAAGCTATCCAGTAAGCATTTTGAAGTTTTGAGGGAATTGATGTACGACCAACACGTTTCTGAATTATTAAAAAGCAAAGGTGTCTCCGTGTGCGCAAAGTATCTCCACTAAGCCGTTTCAATACCTCTTTTTCGCCATTATTCGATATATGTGGAAATTTTAAAGCGAATCTTCAGAGGGACTACACAAGTATACCAATCGTGCCTGTTCTTTATTGCGAAGGACAATAGACACATCAATAGAGAACCAAGCTTTGCTAGAGGATTTGCTGGAACGTAAGAGTGTAGATAGATATTAAGTCGAAATTAGAGCATAAAAAAACGAATGGCCAACATCTACGTCCAGCCCATCGAAGAAAGTATCCCAATTAATTGCATCAAGTTCAGAAGCAATTCGTGAGTAATCCGATTTGAAAAGTTGAAATAATAAGAAAAAATACCGTTTTTTCAAAATGGTTGACCAATCTTGAGATTTCTGGCGATCCCATCAAAGAATACTTGAAATAAGTGCTTGTGGAGAAATCTTTCAATTTTCTTTTGGAGCTGCAATCAAGAACAAACACGCGAAGTTCTAAGCAGGAAAAATTCTAGCATACCAGGCTCTATCAAAAGCCCTTGATTTACCAAGGTCAGTGATTTTGGCTTCACAAAATTTATGGAAGCAACGAATTCACTTCGGGGTGAGAAAACTCATCGAGTCTCCAATGAAGTAATCAGAATGAAAGCCGGATTGTTTATCGTAGATTACCTTTGGACGAGCAGGAGAAGCCAGAATATTAGTCAACTATTTGCCTATATCCAGCGATAGCTACGAAAGTGCTTACAATACACTAAACAATCGATACAATAATAAAAGGTTGCGTGTACCAGTATTGTTAAGCAAACTATTCAACCGGAATCGAATTCCAGATGAAGATGTATCCGCTATTAAGACGCTTCATGACACCATCAACGAATGCCTTCAATAACCTAGGAGTATCAACTGAGTCATGAGATCTGATAATAGTGTTTCTTTTGATCCAAAAACTTGACAGGACCACTCATGTGTCATTTGAGCAATCACTCTGTTCTCCACTAGAATTGGTCAGCACAAAAAAATATTAGACTTCCTTGAATTGCGTTTCCAAGTTCTTGAGTCATTTGGAGAAAGACGAATAAAGGCAGGTTCAGGAAAAACGAATTTGGTTCTAAGGGTTTTTTTTTAGCCACAATTGAAAAGCAGTGTATACTTTGTGAGTAAGACCACTCATTACACATGTGTAAAATATTTTTGAGCGAAGGGCCAAGCGACGGAACCAGTCTGCTCAAACGACACCAATTGTGTTTCAAATTTATGCGGAAAGGGCATTTAAGTGCCAACTGTGCATCCCCTGGATGTCAAAAATGTTCAAAAAGGCACAATACGCTAATTTATTTCAATGAATAATTAAAGAATGGCAAGCTTACTCTATCAAATAGAGACAACCATTCAGCAGATTTAAAAGGCGGCGTAAAATTTAATGTCATATCAAGTTCGGGTACTAAGACAGTTTTAACAACAAAAATCGCTCCGAAAATGAAGGGAATCATTCTACTTAGTACAACTATCGTTAAGATGGTAAACAAAGAAGGTTCTGTGATAGAGTGTCGGGTGACTCAGGATCACAGCTGAATTTTATGAGCGTGCGGTTAGTAAACAAACTGAATTTATATTTAATCTAGCGACAAAATCTCTCAATTCGTTTTAAATTTATCAATGTTTAGTGGACCCCCAAAAAATTATAGCTTTCGTTTATGATCGTGCCGTAATAAGCTAAGCAGAAGACATATGACGCAAATATACTATTTTTCTTTGCATATATTTCACGTTATGAAAGACATATTGACCAATTCGATCTTCAAACATGCATTCCAGCGTAGTTATATTTTTTTTTATCCATAAGATGTTTACATTTTCAGCTAGGTTCACATCTAACCAGAGTCAATTTTTGCCCAAGAGTGTACTATCCAAGCAAACTTTTCAACCTCAATCGATGTAAAATATCTATCGTCTAGCATAATAAATTGTATTTTGAGTAATAACTGAAAATACTTACATATATTACATGGTCCTTTGGATTGTGGGCATTTGTTCCGCATATGTACAATCGCCGTCCACCATCCATCGGCTGAATGACTCGTATATGATTTCGGCACTCGAAGGGCTACAGATAAAAGTACAACAATCATCATTTTGAAGGATTCGACTCTCGAATACGGCCCTTTGGCCTCTCAACGAGAATCAAAATAATCAAAGGATATATCACTTACCACTTTTCCTTTGGATACACATTTATTGATATCATCATCGGTAGGATCCAGCATTATAACGTCTTTCTGCCGAGGAGAAAACATATAAAAATAAAGAAATTTCAATGTCATAGCATTACTGAGATGAATATGGATCGATCCAGAAATAAATATTTGATGGGTTGGAGTGAAATATCATAGTAGGAGTATTCAAATTTGTGGGGATTCGTATTCGGTTGGAAGCTATGAAAATGTATTGGTATAGCTCATGACATTTGTGAAAAGGAAGGAAGCAGAGAGATATGCTTCATTAAAGCGATTCAAATTATACCAAATCAATGTATATCGGCAAGAATAAAGACTTTTTTAAAATTTAAGTATTTCACGGTTCAAACTGTTAGCGGCCGGGAAGATTCAGTTTCGTTACAAACATTTTTATTTAATTGCAACTGTGTATAGCTTTAAGAAATACCATATTTACAATATTACATTGAAATAAAATTGTGAAGAGCAACCATTTGTAGAGTTTTATAGTCAAAGTTTCATTAAACCAAATTTTTAGGTCAGAAAAATTACAAACTAGTACATAAATAAGCAAGAGTCCGACAGGCAATTTCATTTAGAGCAGCCAAACAAAACGAGAAGGCTCCGAAACTATTGAAATCAAAAAGAGTAAACCGAATCATTCATAATTAAAACTCTATTTGATGGAAACCGTATCATGAACCTCTAAAATATGAATGCGTTGTGAGTTAGCGATGACGGAAACCTGATGAGAATATCCATCATTATTATCATTATGTTCTTAACATTTTGAATAATTTACATGTTCTACCCTATGAAGTCAATTTTCAACTACGGCGCAAACCACAAACATGCTGCCATCAGACGGACTGAATATGCATGGTGGTTCCCTTTTAGTCTCTTGGCTTCCACTAAAACTTCAACTAATTACTTTAGAAAGTTTTCCTGCCTTATTATTCGCCTTTCTTCTTAATCGAACTAATGAACTACATGTTTGTAAGCTAAGACGACTTTTCCGACTTTCTGTGCAGATGTGAGATGATGCACATATGTACAGTTTCCAATGAACCTAAGAGTAGTTCAGCAAGGAAATTTCTTAAAACTGAATAAACATTACTTGTATGCAAAGGCAAACGGAAATGCAGACGGTAGTCGATATGCACAAGTTTTTCGTGGACTTCGCTATGATGATCATTTCATTTCGAAACATCATGACAATTTTGAAACAGTTGTCAATACTATGTAAAGAGTCTTTAATTAATATGGATGCAAATAGATTTGAGCTGGAAATGAAAAATTTGAAACTGTTAGATGCATGATTTTTTTTGCTATTTCAAGACTATATGCTATATTGAAAATAGCGCAATGAATAATAGATAAGCTAACGATCACTTAAATTTTAACACTGACTAATTTGTGCTAAATGCAACTACTATCGAGATCATTATTCAACAGAATTTAACTTTCAAATAATTATCGTTTATATTTTACCAAAAGTTTGTTTACAATTTAAGATGAAATTTGGTTTCATAAAAGTTTGTTGTTGCTATTTTTAATTATTGGCTTGTTCAATCAAACTATTCCGCAAATTTAGCGATTCGAAGCACTTTGTAGTAATTTAAATTTTATTCAAAATTTTTAAACGTAATGTTTGCTGTTTTCAAAAAAGCGAAAATGTATTATTAAACAATTATGTACAAAAATAAGTCAAAGAATGAAATATTCTATTTTTTTCTATAAATCTAACCTTCAAATGTTGTTATATTCCATATTATTGGTAGGCGCCAATATACTGGGCCATTGGTCTTAATATTAAAAAACAAAAATAAAACAAACTCATGGATCTATAACATGCTTTTGAGCTCCCTTACTCTATTAAAATCATCATAGAGATGAAAATCATATTCAAAAATGAATAAAACATACAGTCTACCCCAGATTAAAGTTGGAAGCGAACCGTCTGACGAATGTCAAACGTGACCAAATCAGGAAATTCAGAAATGATCACTGAGAGCATGTTAGACTTATGGTGTATTCACCATGAAAATGGTACGCTTTGGAAAATATCTAAATATTTTGGGCTGCAAAACAAGCTGAACATACCAGCCATCCACTCATTTTTTGACCCTAAATAAAGCAGTCCAGAGAACGTCGAAATTCTTTAGAGCTCCAATCCCAAGGGAACAGTTTTTAGGATTAGGATCTTATGCGCGATACGTTTCTTACATGGCTGCGTTCGGAGAGAAGACTTTATTTCACCAACATCTCGGAAGAATCACACAACAATGGGGACAATCTGCATTAGAGGCAATCTACTAAAGTGATAGACACGCTGTGGGCGAATGAACGCTTACCTAGAGAAGTGGAGTAAGGGTGCTAAGCACCAGCTCCAAATAAATCCAGTTCCATATGAGACAGACGATTCCCACTTAGCAACATCATTTATTCAACTCGTTAGATCTTTCCTTCAAGGTAGGGCCTTTCAAGTCAGCATGACAACACCCTATTATCCAAAAGGCCCATAGTACAAAAAGTTCTTCACGAGTTGCTTCTACCAACAAATTCGTGCATTTTTTTTACACAGCAGATATTCTAATGTCAACAAAGTTCGTATGTCCCTGCTGTGCTGTCAGTGCATTTTTCTCACGTCTAGACAAGTAGCAGCCAATACCTAAAAACAAAATCTTCAAGACAACAACGAAACAACGAGGAATTTTCATAACCTGCAAAAGACATCAACTCTAACATTCAACGAGCAAACATACCCTAAACTGGCAAGAGACGGCCAAATATTTAAAACTCTGCACCACCCCTACTAAGGCACTTTAAACTAACAGCAAGTTAATTTTGCTTCTCTGAGACTGTATTGAATTTTAACATGAAATAGAACAGACCTCTTCTAAGCTATAATCTTTCCTGAGGGAGTTCCCGCTCCAGCGGAAGTTGCCTATATCGCTCTGAATGTTTTAATATATTTGGAGTGTAAAACTCACATTCCTGGCAGGGGTAAATAGCATGATAGTGTGGCCCAAGAAAAAGGATTTATTCACGTGTGCACCGATGGCTCAAAGCTAAACAATAAAACTCAGAGTGGAGTATACTTGGATGGGCTGAATCTCAAGCTGACCCTCCGTATGACAACTTTTGTGACATTACAACGGGCCTCTTGTGTACCTATGTACGTCTGCCGACAGGCTCCTGTTGATCAACAGCCACTTGAACCTATATACTTACCTATAACTAACTACCTGATACATTAGGAAAATACACATTCATAGCAAAAGAAAGCCTAAAAAACGAAGAATTCTATATGTGATCGAGCACTTAAACTATTAGACATGGTAGACCATCACACCAACCGTGAATCATGGAAACGTCATTCCTTCAAAAGAATCCCATCTACCCAAGCTTGAGATAACTCACAGAATTGAGTAGACATGCCAAATTAGTCAGCAATTACACACTTTATGACTAAATTTGGAAGCTCCGCCCACAATCGCTCACTACCATCATTAGATCTTAGTCAGTCCCTATAATGATTCATCTTCACTTCAGCAATAATCAAAATAAAACCTCCAACTTGAAGTATGACATGAATATTTAACCGGCAAAATTTATTGAATATGCCAATTTGAATAAGCCAGCTTCAATGGACGCTTTAGAAGCCAACATTACTCGTGTCATTCGCGAGATACCGGTCGCTATGCTGGAACGCGTCGTTCGAAATTGGACCCTCAGGATGGACCAATTACGGCGTAGTCGCGGTCAACATTTAAATGAGATAATCTTTAAAAAATAAATGTCATAGATTGTTCTTACGACTCACAATAAAATTGTTACTAAAGAATTCAACTTTATGCCTTTTATTTGAGATTGAAAACCAAACCTCATAATGAATTACCCTGTGTGAGCAGATGAATCTATCTGTTTAGTATGTGAGAGAAATTAATTTAATAAATGTTCCTTAGCCGGCGAAAAATTTACAAGAACAAAAAGAATCAGACGTCTAGGATTAAGAAAACAAAAACTTTTCTAATAAACTGAGCTATAAGACAATAAACACGAAGAGGAAGACTTTACAAAAAAAAATGTGTGTCATGTTCCATGACGCGCTGTGTATGTGTCGATAGTTCGAAGCAGTGGCAGAAAGTTGGTTGCAATTCAGCAACTTAGCTCTAGTATTTTTTCCAAATAAAGTCAACCTTTCTATTTTTCTATTCTCTAGACTCGCATTACTATTTCAGTCCGTTCAAGAATTTATTTCAATTTCGATTCCTTTTCGAGCTAACGAAAACTTTCCGTGTACACTTTTCACCTCGTTGGTCTGAAATCTTGTGAGAGTCCGCAGACTGAAATTTAAGTCCCTAAGATGTACAAGTTATTGGCTAGATAGCATCAGAAAAGTTTTTGTCATTCCTTTGATGACATTATGGCGCTAGTAAGTGCGAATATGGACAGTCAAGCGTCTGCCGGATGGGAAGCTTCAGTACACAAAGTGTAAAATACAGCAAAAACGTCTTTTGGTCAGAAAAAGATGACAGTTAAGTTCTCGACATCTTTGAAAAGCTTTCGAAACAAGTTAAAGTAAGGAACTATTTTGGTTGTCAAGTAGAAGAATTCATATCGATTAACTTACCTCACACGTTGATTGACTTATGTTCTGGAGATTAAGCCGATACACTCGGTCCCTGAAAGTAAAGTAGAGAAATGATTAGAGATGGATAGCAACAACGTTATTTATTGAATTAAATAATTTAATGTACAAGTTTTTGTAAGTAAATATTAAAAAACATCAATGCAAGTATTTGTTTCTAAAGAAAATCAATTGAAAAGTAAAATATGAGTCCTCTTTATTCAAAACCAAAGACTTCACGAAATCGAGTTGAATTTATTACTTAATTCTAGCGCAAAAGTCTTAGCTTAAAGTTTAGCTATCATCGCAAGATTCTTTATTTCCATTGCTCAAGAACTAATACATAAGAAATGTTTCACAAAGCTTCAGAAAATTCAGATTTAAAAATATTGAATAGAAAAATGTGGTTCTAAATGACTACCAATCGGGTACGAGTACTTAAGGGCTTTCGGTGTGATTGTGAGGCCGATGAGTTGGCAAAGCTTAGTAAAAAGCTTATCAATGTGTAAACCGATGTTATCAGTCAAACTAGCTATTGTGAAAATACTTCGGGAACGCAAAAAAGTCCTGGGCGGAGATATCATCCGGCGAAATCGAAAGGCAGCCCTGGGTCTCAATGAACTTGCGTCGGAACAGACATTTGCCAGGCTCTCCGCTGCATCGTAGCCTTTCTTAGGGGACACTGTCTCATAGGGCGACACGAGCAACGGCTGGGTGTCAGTTTAATGATTTTTGCCAGAATTGTGGCTCATACGCAAAAGAACCTCATGGGTCTTTGTCCGGCTTTGGCGAGGAGAAAACTGACATCACTCGTTCAAACTTTCCTCCCAAGTCAGACTGAAATATACGGCGTTGACTTAAGCACCGTTTCTCAAAGGAACCAGATGTTTCTCCGACTACAGTGACGCTAACCGTGGTACCACAACGGGCCTCTTCTGTGCCCAAGTCTCCCTCTTGATGCTATTGCTATTGATCACTATATTATACCAGATTAGTTTTTTTTTTGATTAGATACACTGAAACTTAACGTACTAAGTTCTATTTCCAAGATGAGAGTCTAACCACTTTAACAGAAACCCCAAGGCACCAAACTTTACAAAGGCTTTGTTGATGGCTGGGTAAATGGTATCACTTTGATGTACTTTTTCTATGCCACAAAGAACATCTGAGGCAAGAATCACGAAGTTGGTAGTAGCCAACTTGCCTTTTCTAAAGTCATGTTGTTATTCACTCAGTTTATTTTTTAGAGCTCTAAACTCTTCATAGAAATTTTTTTTCGAACAATTTAGGCAACACTGATAGTATTGCAACACCTCTGTAATTTTCAATTGGCTTTCTATCACCACATTTAAAAATCGGCGTCAGATGGAAGAATTTCCAATAAAAGGAGAAAATCCCGCAAGAAAGCTATTTATTGAAAATAAATAAATGGGGAAGATAAGTTACTGAACCATTCGAGTACGAAACTAGGGGGGAGCAAGTCACAAGGTGTTTCTGTTGAAATTAAGATTTTTGATGGCCTTTGTGATTTCTCCTCTGGTTAATTATATGTGATGGGAATGTTTGAGAGAAAAGAATGTTAGCCAAGCTTATGCCTGAACAGAAAACTGCCTGGAAATGGTCCGCAAACAGGCCACAAATTTCGTGAGGGCCAAATTAACAAGTATGTTTTTTTTCCTTTTGGTATTTACGAAATCAAAAAACTTTTTAGGATCATGCATTATGTTTTCTTTCACGATATTAGCAAAGTGCTCATTCGCTCAAATTTCATCAGAAATTATTGAGCTAATTGTTTGTATTTATCTATGATATCATCTCTGACATCTTCATTGGCTTTAATTACTTTATAAAGTTTGTTTCTTTGATTCCGCAAAGGCTTTAAACTGTTATCCAGCCATGGTTCGAACATTTCGTTGTTTCTCTTAATCTTTGGGACGCACGTTTCAACAACGTCAAAGACCAACTAATAGAATAAGGATACAGCTTCGTCCAACTCTAGCGTTGATAGAGTACTAACCCAGTCAATTTTGAGAAGATAATGCGTAATACTCTTATTATCAGCATTGCGAACGTCATATACCATTATCCTAGCCAGTATGATTGTTGAGATTGAATCTCATAATCAAAATCGTCCAACCGCGATCCTCAGATCTCTATCAAATTTAAGAGCACTAACCCAGAAATAATTTTAAATTTCACGCACCAAATCGTATTAATATCTGAAATTCGTCCTTGCTCTAAATTGATGGATTTGAAAATGATTAATCGACTTTAACTACATACTTGAACTTTTTACTCATAAATCGTTCTCGCCAGTCTTGGAAAGTTAGAGGCTTCGAAAATATATAACCTCACTTCTGCCAAGAAACACCTGAGGATAGTCTAACATCCTCAAAATCACGACAATGAAAAACTTTTAAGCAAAATAATATTTCCATAATACAGGGAAGTAATTAATCATTTCCGAATCCTTGCACAGTCTCAAAGACTTCATTTTTCTTCCCGAACCGAACGCCACCACTCGTTGGCCTAATCATATCGAATAAATAACAGAGCGTCATATAATCCACGCCGTTTAATTCAATAAGCCACTCAAGCCAGTCGAACGAGAAAATATTATGAACAAATAAAAATTTACAGCCGGAAAAAATTAAATGGCTTTCATGTCAGATTCTGACAAATGAATCTCCATCAGAATTTTTCATGCTATAGCGAATTCGCTACGTATTAATTACAGCAATTACACAGATTAATATTGGGTCACTAGACCGTAGTCGGTACTTGTTACCGTTGCTAGTACTATTGCTGGCGTGTTGTACCGTTCGTAGGCAACAAAACCATCGAGACCTAAATACAGAACAGACCAAGCACTTTACCGCTAGTTGCTTATGCGGCCACATCTAGTAATCATTTGGATATGCCAAAGTCAATTCTTATCCCGATTAAATGCCAGCATGGCGCTAGAAATCCGGAAATATTCCAAAGCTTGGAAAAGTTTCTTGACTGGCGACCAAGGCAAACCGACATCGCTCGAAGAACTTACTCGGGAATTCCATTAATCAACGCGCAAGGAGGCTCAGTAGTCCTTTCAATGTTGCCCATATTCTTGAGCTATGGGGAGAAATAAGCTTTTACGGATGTTGGTCTTAGACGGTTTTCATGGCATTTTAAGAACAGATACGTTTTGATTAGATATGATGAACTGCTTGGCTGATCGAAACTCAACTTCAATTAGCTTTGTTAAACAAGTGCCCAAATCCATTTCGTCTATTGGCGGATGATGTTAAACAAGTTATTTGGAGTTTATTTTCAGTTTGAAATTATATGGTGAATGGGATCCTTTTGTTTTATTTTCTCAATGATGGAAAGCATATATTTGTACATTTTTAGACAGTGGATTTAATGAATGAATTTTTCGTTTACAGGTTCTATCGGCACCCTGAAGTTTGAAAAATGTGTAGTAGACAAGAGCACGAGCAAATCGAGGATTAAAACGTAATTGAGTTTTTTCCAGACGATCATATACACGAAAAAAGCATGACGTAAAAGCTAGAGGAGAGTAATCCATGATGTAATGTGAAATGAAAGAATTCATCAACGAATAATCTGCGAATAAACTTAGACCCGTACGAGGGTTGTCGTAGGGCTATTTTACTCAGTGTATGGAGATTCGAGAAAAGCAAACGACCGTAAGGATAATCAAAAACATTAAGTTTGCCCTAAAAAACCGATAAAACTTACGTAGGATGGAAACTATGGTATTAGACAAATACACGAAGCGAGGAGCTTACACTCTGAAGCAATACTGAGCAATACTGCTAACAAACAAAATTTCAAAGCGGCCATACGAGTCTATATTAAATGCAAAGCGTGAGCAACGCAGGTTTAGCAGAACCTAAGATGGTTTAGCAGAAGTGAAAAAACATGAAGGTCGCATTTTAATTTTGAATCAAAAATAATGCTAAGGCTCTCATGTTGATTTACATACTCCAAAAACCAAAAAAGTATTCCAAGGTTATAGGATCAAGCTTGCTGGAAATAGACATAATAAAACACTTGGAAACATTTAGAGCAAAGAAATTGACACAACACTCCGCAGATTACAGCAAAAAGTCACGGTTGTAAATGAAAACAACTTTTTGTGAAGCGAAAGCCCGAAAACAGTTTAGCTCATCTGAATATAAAAGAGAATCAGACTGGGAATTACGAGGAAGGCTATTAATAAACAAGGTAAATAAGAGTGTGCCAAGGATGGAAAGCAAGGGAAACAGGTAAGGATTACCAATGCATTACGAATTTAAAATATGAAAAATATCGTTGACTTTCCAGCTCGTAGGAAAAACACCTACGACACTACTACACAGAGGCACACATAAAGAAGCCAGAGACTTAACGAAAGCTTTAGAAATAGTATCAAGGCCGATATTCGCAAAGCAGTCCAATGATGAAATTAACATTTTTACCTGGAGAGCATTAATCGCCACAACATCAACATCAGAAGACGAAGCCCAAACAAAGTTCCATCGGGGTGAGAAACAAACAGCAATGGGATAAATGTCGATAGTAAGACAGACTAAAGCCAGACAGCGTACTGAAACAATTTTCATTCGTGAAAATTTGTGTAGAAAGTACGTACACGAGATACAAGTGTTGTAGAAAAATGTCATATTACTGAGAAATACAGATAGCAACACATTCAATAAGGTGCCACAAATTGAAGTTATTACAGAGCCCAGTAAACAAAAATGTATTCACGGCCATACGATCTCCATCACCTTGTGCTAGAAAAATTTCCAAACAGCCAAGTTTGTGTTGAAGAATCAAAATCTTCGGAAGCAGTTATTGACGAGAGGTGAATTCGATGGTTTTTGGTTAGGCAGGATCTATTCAATTGGACGGAACTCGGGCTGGATTTTCGCGGAACGATTTGATTTAAGTTCTTTAACAAGAACAGCAGCACCTTGGATGCCGGTCATGGTTAGTTCAGCCGAAAGCGCAATACAAATAGTGCCAGAATCATTCGTGAGTTTTTTTCAAATAAAGTTGGGAGTTTTTCCAAGCTTCCGAAGCATGTAAATCTTCAAGTCTTCCTCAAACCAATCAGCAGTAAGATAAAAAAAAATTGAAGAGGAGACGAGAGCATTCTAATGACGCAATTAATATTCTCATTGTCAAAATAGCTTACCACGCTGAAGTATCGCTGAAAAAGTAGATAAAGCTGAGGTTCTTTTAAGCAGCTGAACTTAAGTTAGCCCTCATAAAAATGATTAGGTATGTATATTGAGTATATTTTTTCATATTTCCGCTCTAAAGCTCACTCATTTTCTAACCACTCGCTCCTGTGTCGGACTCCAGCAAAATTAATTTTGAAAAGCATATTCTTATGACTTGTTTCACCTTCAGCCATAAAAAAGTCTTTAAAAGTACGCTGTCCAGAAAAAACATTTAAATCGTATTCGAATTCGAAAAAGTTGGAAACGCGAATTTCAACTCTTACTTATTTGTTCAGTGGTACAACAAATATCACTAAGCACTTTAGCTTTGACCCCAAAGAAGATCCAAAAATGAATACTCTAAAGACCATTAAAGATAAAAAGGCACAAGCAATGATGTGCTCATCTTCTGGAGACCATCAAAGGACTTTGCCATCAATGGCTTGCACATTGGCGTTGAGCCAAATGATATCAAGTCTGGGTTAGTGGCACAGAAACATGACCTGAATCCGGAACTGAAAAATTTGGCAATGAATGGAAATTGCAGACTTCAGCCTGGGCTTTCCATAGCGCAATTTGAGTTCTCCATGGATCTAGCTGCTCTATTTTAAATCCAATCCATCCTGTGGCAGAGAGTGAAGTGGAAACATTGGTCAGGTTGTAGCTTATTTTATCATCATACATCGTTTTGTGAAGTATCCGGTATTGGCGATCGCAAAAAGAAAAAAAAGCTTCCGTGCATCAATTGTGTTTTGAAAACCAAAGTTGACGCACGCAGGTAGGCGGGATCGAGTCGAAGAGTATTATCGAAAGGGATTATCTGCATTTGGTGGCGAAGAGTATTGTGAACTATAAGAGCAGTGGAGTTGCTTACGCACAGGCTGTGAGACATTGGATTTCTTATGGAAAGGAAATGTTATTTCTTCTAGGGAAATCCCTGCTTTTAGTTCAAGTTCAAGTTACGTCTATTTAGTATAAAATTCATTTTATACCAATTATAATGTTTCTTAAATTAGGGTTTGGATCTACATATTTACTGCTATGTCTTTTAACCCACTACTATGCAGCTATTTACGTTCATTTACTTGAATTATGCTATACAAGAGCTCAAGAAAAATTTTCAAAAAACCTTGTTTGGAAGCCTTGTTTATTTGGGAAAAAAAACCTTGTTTGTTTGGGAAACTTTATAAAAAACTTCCATAGCTAACTTAACCTAACACGCTAACACTTAATACTGTTAGTGTGAAAATAGATAGCATTATCTGATATTACGGACTGGATGTATATCTGGCTGCTATCATTTTTACCTGCTCAGTTTGGGAGGGAGAGTTGCAAGCTTGTGTAGGAGTTTTGTTGGGAAGTAAAAAGACTTGACAAGTCCCATTTTGAGAATTTTATTCTGCACGACTTGAAGTTTTCTTGCATGGCATTTTGCAGAGTCTTTCCAGATAAGCGAGTCTTTCGATGCAGAGTCTTTCCAGATACGTGATGATGAGTGGGATAGCTAATTTGAATTTAATCAATTTGTTGTCAAGCGATAGTTTTGATTGTTTGTTTTGGCCTTGTTAACCTTTGTACATGCTTGGTCAATATGCTCTTTGAAGGAAATTTTTTATCCAAAACTACCCCCAACTAGAAAACCGTGCCAGACCACTCAATATCTGCCCAGCAATATAAATGTTTCGATCAGGGAATTTCGTTCTACGCCTTTCCTTTGAAAATAACATACCCTGATATTTAGTTTATTATGATTTTCCAGCGATGATAGTTCTGATAAAATAGATCGAGTTGTGATTCGATATTTTTGATTATATTCTCCGAACTACTGTCACTACTGTACACTTCAATATCATCAGCAAACATGGCCAGTTCATAGTTTGTGTTTTTTTGTATATCCAATAAAAAGACATTAAAAAGAGTCTGGAAGGAATTTTTCAGGAGAGATATATAAAAATGTGTCGAGTTGTCTGAAAATTTCATCACTTAATGACCGTTAGCCCAAGAAGAAATGTGTTAATCTTCGAAGAAAGTTTCGCAAATAATAGAATACTAGCGCTTCATATTACATATAATACGATCGAGTTAGTATCCTGGATTATTTCAACCTATACACTTAAAAGCGGTGCTGTAAATTGGGTTTTGAAACTACTTCAAAAGTAAATTGTTCACTTAGCCAGGGCTTGAATGAATTTGACTTTTATATGCTGCAATATATTTGGAATATTTGATATTGAATCTATACTTACATAGCTCCTACAAAGATAGCGTTGTTATCTTCGTCGAATAAAAACGTTTTGTAGTAGAGCTTCCCGCAACTGAAATCCCGAACGTGGTCTGAAAGAAGAAAATGCCGGTGAGAAACCAATTCATCAAAAACTATAAATCAATAGTGGGCGGTCACAAAAGTTTTATTTTTATAGCGGTGCGTCTGGGTGAGTAAAGACCGCTGTGCAATTTTACCGGTTCGTACGGAGAAACATAAGTGTGCTCGTAGAATGAGTAATTTAACAAAAATATATGATAGCTAGACTGTTTTATTATTAGCTGGGCTTTATGGTGTTTACCTTAGAAATCAACTTTATTTTATAGCATGCCTGAAATACAGTGTTGAATGCTATCAATACAGTGACCTGTATAACACAACGGGATCAATCAATAAATTTAGCCTCTATGTAGCAAACCAGTTGCACTTACATATAATAAACAAACACGAAAGAATTTCAATGATATGAGGACGTACTGAAATACGAATACCGAAAATGTAGAACGAAACTCTTCCCAATTTGCGTATGACAGTCTGTGTCAATTCTCAGGAACAACACAATACGATAAAAAGTTTATTGGATCGAAGTTTTCCGAATTTTCCATTAACCTTTTATTGGAGTCACATGAATAAATGATAGTCTTAGTCAGCGTCTATTTGTCTTGAATGCATATACGCGAGGTAGACTCCCGATTGAATGTATAGTAACAGGCATTTCCCATTAGTTAGCTACTTTTTGTGAGTGATTCAATTCTTTGTTTTAGGACGAGTGAACGACAACCCAAGGTAAATAATTCAAATCCCCACATAAAGCTCATTTGTTTGACAGTCACATATCATACAACACACGCATATTATCTCGACATTCGATTAGTTGGATATCTCGACATTCGATTAGTTAATTTATGCCCGCTGCAACCTAATTTGGACCCAATTATGAGCAGGAGATATTGCTTGATTTGAAACGAATTTGATTAGATACGTGGGTACTTTCAATATTCCATATTGATTGATGATGGCCAATCGAAGAAGTGTTAGAAATCGAATTTTTTGGGGGAAATAATACTGAAAGCTGAGAAATGGGACAGAACGTGTTATAGCTAATAATACTTTTATCTTTAATTAATTAGGGCTAGGATTCGAATCGATCGGAAGTCAGCAATTGACCAATATCTACATTAAAATGTCGATGGTTTATTGTGTGTGATATATGTACGCTCTTTAATGAAATCGGGCAGGGTGTTTCAACGTAAATAACTATTGCAACATACATATTTGTTGCGAAAGATTGAAGGGAATTTGTTATTCTTGCCAAAAACCATACACCATGACAGCTGATAGAAAGATTTCAGACCAATAAAGCTGTTCCATCTTCTCATCGGCTTTACTCGGCCATGATGTTTTTCGATATCCTAATCAAATTGCTTCCATTTTCTAAGCTGACCATAACGCATGTGCGATAATTTATCACAGGCAAACTAAAAGTGCATGCGCCAAGAAGTTCTGATTCGGAAAAAAATCAATTGTGGTGCATTATTACCAATACCTTAGAATCCGTCCAACATAGACCCTACTCTTAGTTTTACAGATATATTGCAGACTTCTTCCATTGAGTCACACAGATTTTTCCTAGACGAGTGTTTCCTTTTCAACTGTGTTACCGTTTTGTTTACTCTTATTTATGCAGCAAAGTTTCTGTTCGGGAATCTAGTCGATTGCACAGATCCTCATTGATGCGAAATTGTTTTTGTGGGATGTTTAACGTTCATTTTCACGCAAACTGATGTTTACATTTATTCACCACTGTTAGGTATACTTAGAGATCATAACGATTTGAAACTGGGTCTTCTTCCATTGACGTTCTTTCCACACAAAAACCTTTTACCCAATGGAGTCCTCAATTATTATGTGAAGTGGATGAAGCAATTTCAACGAAGGAAGAAAAACGAGTAGCAAACTCAAGGGTGTCTTTTTAGAGGGTTCTGATTTCAAACTTGAATGAAACAAAAAGTATCAGTCAAATCACCTTTTTCATCGTAAAGTTTAGCTCTTCACATTTACTTTTTGACAATGATCTTGTGTAAATCACTGCCGCGGCTACCTCTTGAGAAGCCATTTCTAGAGACCCAGTTCTGGACCACATTTTCAAGCAACTGGAACCGTATATCGCCAGTGACGCCAGTTTTGTTGGACTTTAAAGTATCGGTCACTGATTTGTTAGCGTAGATCAAAATTTTCACGTATCTTCACAAGAAATAGTCCAACGAAGTAAAATTTGAGTGGCCAATTGATGTTCCTAAATGATGCAATTTCCGAATTTAGTCTTCCAGAAGTCGAAGGTTGCAGTCATTGCGTGGGACGTACTGCCGTCTTGTTGAAATCACATCTCTCTCACATTTATATCACGCAAATTCCGGATCAAAAACCGGTTTGTCGTCGCTCTGCATCGGTCGCCGTTGACAATAGCGCGCTCGAAGAATTATGGCCCTATGATGCCACCAGCATTTAATGCATGTCATGAAGTGTATATTTTAGACATTGACTTGATGGAGATGTCCCTCAAACCAGATGCGGCAATCACGAACCAAAAATGAGCCTTGTCGCTGAATAACATTTTTCCATAACACAGAGAGTCAACTTCCAGTTGATTTTCGGCACATTCTCTGAACGGCGACGCATTCGATGGTTATACAGTTTTATTTCTTGCATCATTTGGCTTGTTAAGCCTTTAGACTGAGATCTTTGCGGAAAATGTCAACTTCTTCTGCAGGCCTGCGAATTGACAAATATGAGTTGTCAGCAACACTAGCTTCCAGGGCTGCAATATTCTTTACGGAATGCACTGATCTCAATCGTAGATGCTGCGGCGGTGTAAATCTGTCTATGACAATTTGTCAAATTTTATTGAGCGAAAAGGACAGTGACATTGACAGCTGTCAATAGCTCATATGACAATGCATTTTGAAACTCATAAAATGCAGCACTTGTAAAAATGCACCTTTTGCTTAAGGGTTAGCAGCAATAGTGTCATCAAGATACATAGAATCAGAAACTGAAAAATTAAAGTTAAGAAAATGTATTTCGAATCAAAAAGATTTTGGTTGATTCGACCAGATTGAAGGCTCGACACTCTTAGTAATCACGCATTGCCCGCTTGAGAATTTTTCTTTCAGTGTGAAAATACTTGAAGGTCAGCTTTAAGAGCATGCGATATTTTCAAAGCGAATTGGTTCACAAAGACATTTGGTAGGAATAAATCAGATTAGAACAGAACGATATACCTTTGATGATCCGGTTCTCTAAAAATAAAATACTAATTGGAATGGCTGATTTTAGTAGATGTTTTCTGTAAGCCAGCTTTATGAAAATTGCTACGAGTTGCAACGACAGCTGGAAGAATTTGTGTTCCCCAAATAGAAATCTAGATCAATATTAACGAAGAGTAGAAGGCGATGAAGATCAGGTAGTTTATATTAAACAAGCAGGAGAAAGGTTCAAAGGAACGCTAGAAAATAGTAGGTCAAGAATTTTGTTATTAGTATTGCAAGAGTAGTTTGTTTACAAATAAGATCAAGAGGAAAAGAAGAAAGAATAGGTAACAAAAAGGTGGTTTTTATAGAGTAAGGTGAGGTTCTTAGAGACCTCTTCAACAGATGGCATACTTAAATCACCAAAAATGTTGAAAATTAGTGGAAATCAGAAAAAAAGGATCTAGAGAGTTGAGCGGAAAAAAGTCAATATCTGATGACAAAGGAATTATGTTGAAATTAACAGCTAAATGAAAACTAAATTAACAACATCAAAACTAGCTAATATCTAAACTATAGACTAGTAACTCGACTTAAAAACTTGATCTAACCTACAAAAAGTATGCTACCACCATAGGTGCATACTGCTTGTACATTGCAAAAATTTATTCAGCAAAAAGAAAGGGTTAATGGATACATTTTGAGGAGTTTCAATAATTTTGCATTGGAATTTGATTGATTTATACATTTTATAATAACGATACTCAAAATAATTTATATGTACTCTATCGACAGTCGTCCTGCTGGAATATTCAATAATTATCTGGAAATACATCACTGCACTTAAATGTGATAATTTGCAGCCCGTCTTATGATCGTTCTAAGGTTGGAAAATTTCGAATAACGAAGCCATCGATCTCTATTGACCTTGAAATTTTCCTAAAGCTACTAGACTCGTCTTACTCATCATTCAATATTTTCCTCATTCTACATTACTCTATCATTATCTCAAGGACGCATTTGAAGATCCCAAACATTGTTTTCAGATGAATATATATCTCTGCATCCTTTTTTCGAAGAGTGGCCCCGTTTACAAACTTCGTGAGCTGAGTGAATTTAAGGGGACGTAGCACCTTCAAATTGAAAATTAAATGTTTTTTTCAAAGGCTTGTTTTTAATTGAATAAAAAAACGTATCTTAATGAAACTTTTTACACATACTTTGCTTATTTTATACTACATTAAAAAAATTGTTAAAAATGTGTTGTGGCCCCCTGTCGTCTGCTACAATTTTTTAAAATAAAATAAAATACACCAAAAAAACCTGAAGTGCATGATAACTGTCCTCAGGAAAGTCTGAAAAAACAAACAAAAACGTGGTTTCGATCAACATCAAAGCGGCCTTAGAATGAACTAAAAAAAAAATTGGTTAAAAAATAACAAAATGGCGGCGTTTTTTTCGAAAATCGAGGTTGCTTTTCCCCAGAAATCGGTTATAACTAAAAAAATTTAGTGCCGATTTTTTCGTCCGTAGTTCATTCTGAGCATCAACATGTGCAGATTAACGTGTTGAAATTTCAGAACGATTGGATAATATTGTTTTTCTTAATCATGCACGCCAACTTGCAAAACGTTGTTTCGAGAAAATCGCACTTAAAGTTAAAATTCAATATATTTTGCAATAAATTTTACCGAAAATTAATCTGCGATGCCTGGACCATACAATGTATCTTCTTCTTGCTCATATTCTTCCTCTTCCAAAGATTTTTGCTCCCTTCGAGCAGTTCTGGCCTCTTTAGATGCCTCAGTCGAGTGTTTTTCCGCCTGGTTTATTCTTGCAGCATCTCTATGTTCTGCATGTTCCAGCGCACGTTCGCTAATCGTAACTCCCATTACTTGCATTATTTTCAAGATATCCATAAATCCTTCATTAAATGTACATGCAGAAATATTTGCAGCCATATTTAGCACGTTTTCCCACAAAAAGTATGTTTGGGGGCCAAATTCCAAACACAAGAATTATAGCTTTCGTTATTATTCTGCGTAAAATTGCCCAAGCAGCGCTTTAATAAATCTTTTGATGATAAGTCAGCTTAAATAGGCTTTAAAATTTCTTATACCTCATCATCTAAAGGTAGAGGATGCTTGAAATTTTTTAATGCATTATTACCAGCTGCCTCCGCCTTGCGCCAGTTACACCAAGTCATTTCTCCAACAGGACAATAACAGTGTTGAGGGTTCTCATCAGCTGAAATTTTGTGGTAATATGCTGCCCAAATTTATTTGCGCCTATTTTCAACTGAATCAGGATTTCGTCGTATAGCTAGGCCATAATATGTGGCAAAAATTTTTCATTAATTTTAGTGTCAGTTGAACTTTTTTCGGACCTTTTTTTGAGATTCTACACTTTTTTTACAGCAATTTTTTTTGTTGTTTTTTTGCCAAGGCTAACTGTTTTTTTGCTTCTTTTAAAGGAGATGACTCACTTATCTTTGTCTACACTTTGGGTTAAGTCGATGTAGCGATATAGCGAAGTCAACGAAAATCATAGAAAAAATGACCTTGGGGCGCTTCGCTATATATACTCACAAAATTTTTTTTTTTAGAATTTCAATTTTATATTATTAAAATCATGTTTTTAAAGCTCCATTCTAACATATTCAATCAAAAAAAAAATCGATTTTTCAAAAATTTGGAGGTGCTACGTTGCCTTAAGTAAATGTTGTTTCATTGCACATTGTGTTATGATTTATAGACAATCACCTTAGTATGATTTTCCTCGAAGCTCAAACGAGCTGACTGTTTTAATATTATCCCAATATTTTTTCTGAGTTCTAAATGAAATTTAAATTATTGGGAAACTCTTGACCATATTTGGGTATTCAGTTAATTAATTACAACTAATCAATAATTTTGGTAATTATTCCTTTAAAAAAATCCTAAAGAGCTTCTATCCAGCAGCTACTATTTCTCTGAATGGTTTTTACAATACAACAAAGAATCTCATCTTTACAAACATTAAAACTGACTTACCCAGATTACATCGAAATAATACACTCTTGTCGAAGAAAATTGCATTTAACTCTCGGTTGAAGTAAAATCCAATTTCACTGTCCAAGATTGCATCGGGTCATTGAATTTTCACAATTTTAAAGTGAAGAACCATCTTCGTTCTGAAGTGATAATAGAAGCACTGCTTACTTTATCGGAAAATTGCTCTACTTCACGTCGCTTTTGTTCCCTGAAATGTATTCAGCGATTTACCTCGTCTTGAACACACCAGCAGTCTAAGTTAGGCCAATCTATCGTCGTACTGCCAGAGCTTCCATTTTGTGATATTCAAGATCCGGATTCTGGTTCGGTCCGGATTTCAGGTGAATGACAAATGCACTTCCAGATATAAATCTGGAGAAAGTTTATTAAGACAAATGGTATAGTGGATGGTGAACGAGATGACTGCGCCCGGTCTGATGCTGCTGCGAAAATCATCGTCATCATCCCAAGCTAGCAACAATCAGCTCGCTCACTTTCAATGCGATTTCTGTCTTATATCAAACAGAAACTTTGTGTTACCGCATGGGCCCTGGAGAAGTGAGAAAATTGTGTTGACTTACGGATTGGTATGCCTGTGATTTGCTGACAGTTGACAAAGGAGGCCATTAGCGGAAAAGCTAAAGTTTATTCGGACGAGAAGAAGATTTCCATTCTTAGCATTTTTCAGAAAATTTCCTTTCCGTCCCTGTGTCGTAAAAGTTTCAGTTTGCCTTGTGTTCTACTTAGTATTTTATCTGAAATTAACTTTGCTATATAAACAGATTGCTTGTAGTGCCGTTTGGCTGCCAAACTGTTCTGTAGATTTCACTTTGTATTACGTACGTGGGTGCGAAAACAGAATAGAAAAGTTTTGACAGCCTGTTGATAGTGATAAGGGCGAATAAACAGGAGGACGTCTGGCAGTTTTTGGGCTGCGGGTAATTTGAATTAAAAGTTTGTCTCCCGTTGAATAATGAAGACTAATAGTCAGGTAGAGTTTTCGTTATTCGAGATTCCGCTTTGCAGTTTATCCTCGAATTCTTGTATATTTTAGCTGCGACAGCTCTCCCACTGCATCACTCAACGGGGATTGTTCTCTCGGCGAAGGAAAATCTACTTTTATTTCAAATGAAATGACATATAATTACTCAGGCTTTGTGACATGTATCTTTGTCTAGACAGCCTGTCATTCCGAACATTAAAGACGGAGAAAATTTTAAACTTTGTTGCAAAAGCTAACACAAACAAACCAGCATGTTACTATGAGAACACGCAACAGAAGTTTGTCAATACAAAGCATATCAAATTGAATAATGTATCAGAAATCAGAACTATTAGGTCTAAATGCATAAACACATTGTGTGCAGACAAAACATTATGGTACAAAGAGAAGCTCAAACACATCGCCATATTTAGCTAATCGTGCAGAAACAGATCTGCTTAGAATTCGAATCACTTACAGTCCTTGCAGTATTGATATTAAGGCTTGAATGGCAAACCTGGTATCTGTATCAAATGCAAACAATATTTCCTTCACGACATCTAATTAAATATAAGCGTCTGTATAGAAGCAAAACAAGATAAGCATATCAATGTAGTCAAGTATAATGAATTGTTCTAATGACATAAATATTTGCTAGAAACAGGTTATGCGTAAGCCAGGAAATAGTTTTCAAAGCCTAGTGAATTAGTTCATGAGATATAACTTTGCTAATTCCTCACCAAGTACTCTTAGTTATAAGTACTATAATTAGCATACGTACCTACTCCCATGGCTGCAGAGTAAAACCGTTGCTAATCCTACATGTAAGAGTATGCTCTTATCTTTGGATCATTGAAGAGTTTGTAATTATGCTACAAATGTGGTTTTCTTCGGATGGGATAAATAATTGTATTAGAAGCTGCTGTTAATGTGCTAGTGGTTTCGGATTTTCCTAGTGATTGAAACTTTTGCTATAAATGTTGTCGTCATTAGAATCTGTTTGGCAATCAGTGGAAACCCAAGATTATGTTACTAACTTGAGAAAATAATATTCAGACTGCGAAACGAAGAATTTCAACTTAATTTCACATGCCAAATAAAAATCTTACACAAAAGGCATAACTTTTAAAATTATGGACCTCTCTAATTTTTCCTCGTCCGGGGAAAAATTGGATTTAAAAGCTGGAAAAATGAACTGTTTATTTAAATATTTTGGACTTTTAATTATAGTTTACTGCTACTTGTTATGGCTATTAACGTTGTATCTGAATTTTGAAGAACTTGAAAACGAATATGACTTAATTTTGTTAAAATATATTTTATTATAATATAGAAGCACTATGGATTCTCCGAATCAATTGTCTCAATGGCTGTCAAGGTAAGGATCGAGTGTATGTCTTACGTTTTTTTTCAAGAATTCGAAAGAAAAAAACGTCAAAATACCTTTGAATTAAAAAATTAGATCAGGTTAGCAAAACCTATAATGCTTTTCAATTCCTATTGTTTATTTATAATCACGAAACAAAGTTCGTAGCATATTACATGGTGTGTTCAATAAGCAATCGTCGGGATATTGTGACTCGCAAGGGCTAATTGAGCACACACTTTTCCTTTAAGTAGCCGACATTAACCACATCTCTGATGACATCGAATCTGAAGCAGGCAGATAATATTAACATTCTCGACGCGAGGGGTAAAAAGTTAATATTTAATACGTATGGTGGTCGATTCCTGAAATCATAAGGGTTTGAAAAGATCTCTCAGAGCGGAAAGTAAAAACTGCTTCTGAAAAAAAACTTTCAGGTAAAAATTTTTATCAAAGTCTCAATTTATGTTGACCTGTGTACCTATGCCATTAAGCATTTGGCTTTACTATTTTCTTCAACTTCTTACATACCTTCTGGGCTTCAAAAATATCTTGTTCAAGTATCATCACACTATCAGTTTATTTTAAAACGCGATAAAATTATAAATGATAAAAAAATACGAAAAATGCCTCAATCAACATCAAATCAAAAATCTTTTATAATTACTTTATGTGATGAAAATTTAAGTTTTGATGAGGTAGCTCTCATTCCACTATAGTTAGATTAGTCCAGAAATATCAGCGAACAGGGACTACAGAGCGACAAAGTGGATCAGGTAGCCCAGGAACAGTGACTTGCAGAATAAATAAGGTATTATACCAAACTTATTTGGCAAACCGGTTTGAAAAAGCGGTAGATTTACAACAAAAATTAGCAGCTTCAAATAACATAACTGTATCTGTCAGAACTACTCAGCAAAGGCTGCAAGAACTCGGTCTTAATGGACGAAGATCCATCGAAAAACTGAGTTTGAGTCGAAGAAACGTTATAGCGCGGCTCAGGTGGACACGATTGCATGTTAATTGGAGTCAGGGTTGTTGGAGTAGACAAATTTACTCCGATGAATGCAAATTTAACTAACATCGATCTAGTGGAAGACTGTACGTCAGGTGAAGAATTGGAGGAAGAATGAATAAACCATGCCAACAATTGAATGCGCCGAAACAGGTTGGCGTAATGGTTGGGGGATGTTTCAGTAGTCGAGGCTTGGAAAGACGAACCTTCATCAGCTTACACTCAATGGTCAGCAATACAAGACTGTCCTTAAAGAAATTTGATACCTTCGATCCAGATGATGTTTACTGAAAATGAAGAGTTTATATTCCAGCACGAAAAAAAAATCCAAAGCTTTTCAGTTTTACATTTCCTGAGTATAAAAAAACTCACTCTGATGTTTCTGTAATTTAACATTTTCCTATTACCAATGCTTTTAATTTTTTGATATAAAATTAAATTCAATATTTTCCTATCTATTTGCTACCTATTTATTATTGGCCAAAATAAATAAATCTTTGTTTTTCTTAAAGGTAGAAATGGGGGCCACTAAATTCGTACAAAAATAAGAACCTGGTACAGATTTTTCAGGAACACAAATCCATTTATACTGAGTTTTTTATGATATTTTCAAGTGCGCTTTTTTTGACGGCTAGTATATAAGAATATAACAGAGATTCTGAAACGTTTTGGCTTGTCGGTTGATGAAGCTTAGTTGTTTACTTGCTCGCGAAAGCACTCTATTCTTAATGTAGATTGAAGCGTAGTTTTTCATCTAGGACGAAAAACGAGTCGAGTGGCGACGCGTCTGATTCCCGAAACATCAACATAAATTAATATACAGATATGAATAGCCTCATAAGAGGTATAGAGGTCACGTGCTATCTCCGTAGCACTAACATTATGATTTCGAATGCAAAATCCTTCATTTTTCGTAAATTAAAGAGGTCCAAAGTCGTCCAGATCGACCCTTGTTTTTAATGGTCCCCCAATCGTCCTTAAAAGTTTTTTTTACCAATCTTCCCTTGGTGCCACACTGAGTCGGAATCATTTCAGAAATATTTCCGAAACATTCGCTTGAAGTCTCAGTTCGTCCCAGCCACACCAAGCCTGGATTTACAAGCCAAATCAGAGCTACCACTTCAGTGAGACTATTAACATAGCTACATACCATTTTTGACATAGGCATCACAGCCATACCTGTCTGAAATTACCATTCTTGACCCAAAACAAATTTAACTTTTTTTTTTAGAGAAAATTATGTTTTTCAGCATGTTTATGGGGAAAATGGCAGCACTACAGAAACACTGACTTTCTGCCCATTGGCTGCCCGAGACTTTCCGATAGCTGGTCGGAAAGTTGAAATATGCACATCAGAAAGTCCACTGCGAATTTGGTCACAGCAGTCGAGTCGACTGTCGGAAAACTTCGAACATCAAAAGGCAGAAAGCCAGAAATTTCAAAAATATTTCCGAAACATTTCGGAAATATTTCTGAGATGTTTCCGAAATAGCGTAGGATTTTTTTAACATTCACAACGATTTCACATACGAAATTCCTTTTGGTACACAAAATTGGAAACACATTCTTTGTTCGATGTTTTGATTCACTGTCCAAATCATGACGCACTTGAAGTATACTTAGTCAAATGTTGTAAATAAACTGGTCGATAGATCAGTTAAAAAATAATTGAGAACAGTCCCACCAACTAGCCGAAAAACATTTTTTTTTTCATTGTTTGTGTGAAGAATTTAATATAACTTTAATAGAGAAGAATAAAGAAGTCTTAAAAAACAGCTGTTTATGTAAAGCAAACAGCAAATCAATGGAAAAATCCGTCAAAGAGCATTAGCGAAGCATCGATGAAAGAGGAATGAAATTATTTCTTCTCGACTGATTTTGTGTCTAGATTACTTATTTAATCGAAACACCTACTTATATCAAAAATGAAAAAATTAAAAATTGTAAAACAATTTCGATTGATTGATCTCAAATAGAATTAAGATGCTTAATGTTTTTTTTTGCGATTCAAAACTCAAGAATATTCTCACATGCATTGAATATGTTTTTTTAAAAGATAGTAAAATTCAGTGAAATCGAAGCTAAGCTAAGGTAAGACTTAAATAAAGAAAAATCTACAAAACTTTTTCCAGCGTAATTTGATTTTCAACAAGCACTGAAATAATAAACTTTATTCTGAGTAAGCTTAGCTTCAGATGAAGCGTTCTAAGTATTCAATCACATAATCTTCTTGTGCAAAAAAAAAACAGCTCCAAAGATGAACGAAACGAAAATCCGGACTAACTATTGAAAAAAAACAATTGTGCCTGCAAAGAAGAGATATCCTGTTCGTAATCAAAAGCTCACAGCATCCCTAAGTTAAACAGTGATCATCTTGTTAAGCAGTTGCAAAGTGTATACGATTCGTAGAATGAGAGCAATAGCTGGAGTTTAAGTCCAAACCAAAGCAACTAGGAGAACAAAAAAACAACAATGAAAACAACGATGGTGTAGAAAAAAGAGCACAGAAACCGAAAATAGATGGGAATGTAGACAGGAAATCCTTGAACGATAAACAAATCCAGTTAAAAGTGCACTGCATTTCGAAGAGGACTTTTCGAAATAATTTATGGACGGATGTGTGGGAGACAGAAAAGTCTTGTGGGTGGTCAACGAAATTGGATGTTCAATCGATTGTTGATTCGCGTGCGCTTATTGAAAGTACACACAAGTCAATATCCTTTTTTCAAATCAGCGCTTTTTCTGTGAACTTTTTCCTACTTAACAATATCATGAAACAAATAGTAAACAACGTTGCAACTTTTTTAGAAGTATTGGTTAATTTTTGATCAGTTAAATCATTAGCCACAGATACCTGAAAAACCAAAGACACATAAGGTTATTCTACGTCACAATCGGCAGATATTCGAGCAAGGATAGAAGTATAAAAGCTTAGATAACTTTTACCAAAAAATATATTCTAACCATTGGGTCGGCACGTCCCGTTTACTGCGCGCAAACACTGAAATTAGATATAAAACGATAGGTTTGAAAAATTCCACCATTTTCACCATCACTGCCAGCAGAGTCATCAGAAAGAGGAGAGGATGAACGTGTCGTCTTTATTCACTTTAATATGGGTATATCGATTCATTCGATGGAAATCATTGCCAACGTTGCTGGTTACGTTCACGTGAGGTAAAAAAATGAACATATGTTCAGTGTCTTGTCTTCGTTCGATTTTACTCTACTGAAAGGGCAGCTATCTCACTTATGGGTCCTGTAACAAATGAGTGTCCAGAGAAGAAAAATGATAGAAAGTTTCGAAGTGACTATACAGTTTCAATAAGTTACACCTTTTCTTTAATTTTATTCAGGCAAATGGGTTTAAGGTTACAAAAACTACAACATCTCAAATTGGAATCAGATTAATTTACCTTTAATCCTAATTTACGTTTAATCCTAACATGTTCGTTTTATATTGCCTGATTTCTACATGCTAAATTTTCTTTGTTCTGCACGCAATGTAAAAAATTTATAAGTCTAATATACTTTAACGTCAAATTTTCAGTAAATTTCAAGTGAAGCTTCAACAGGCAAAGGCACTCAAATGCAGGAAAAATATCCGCAAATACAGATCCGAATATAACAAACACACATTGGTTTATTCGCTTGAAGTCCTCGAACTTCCACTTTCTCTTTTTTCTCGACACAAAACTCTGTTGATAGGTACAAGTGGTCTGTTCTTAATCCTTCGGTATCAAACAGAAGGCACACAAGGATAGAAAACGAACCTTTATCGAAATACAATCGTCTCAGCTTGTCTATGTTCTTTTTCTTATTCCTCATTTAATTGTGCTTTTCTATTCGTTCGTAAATTCCCATTGAAAAAGGATTCCATCGGAATTTTTTCTGGTATCTTGCCCGTGCCAAAAGTGCTCAGGCTTAGGCATAACTTCGGTACCGAAATAATTTTGTCGTGCCCAAGACAATTTGCTCCCTAGCTTTAAGCTCGTTCACGCTTCACGCGCTTAATAGAATATAAAAATGACACTTTAGTGTAGGCTTCACCAATATTCTTGCAGCTTTCAGCATTTTATTTCTCGCACTCAGTTGTTGTTCCTTCATACTCTTTTCGCTACTCTTTCTCGCTTCGACGCGTCTTTTTTCCACACGTATTTTGCTAAGAGGCTTAAGTCCAACTAGAAGCTGGCCGTACAAAGGACATTATTTTATGTGTATTAAAGGTATCTCGGAATATATTGTTTATAGGTGTGGGGATTCCCGGAGCCAATATGACCACACGAGGCTTACTTGAGCATTGTCCGGTTTCGTCCCTTTTTTCGCAGGTTGATCACATATTATCCTTTGGAATTCTGTGGTTACGCTTATGTATAGGCGTTATGGTATCATCAAATGCTTCCGATGGGTATAGTTGTCCTTTGTGCTGAATGGACTTGAACGCATTTATTGATATTTAACAAAGTGTGTATGGTGATGGTACGTGCCCACTTTCGATCCAAAGAGTTTGAATGAAGAGACGAAAAGCGAATGGAATTAACGTTAGGATTGTAGTTCACAGGTCGGTTTGATATCAGACGTAGCAAACCGTAATGTACTGTTAGATTAATAGTGTCATAAAAGCGATCAACTGGTGTTTATTATGTTGTACGAAATTAGTTTTACGACTAGTGATATTACATTGTGCTAGCGTTTTGTAAGCTACTTAAAGTTTTTAAAGGAGAATGTACTGGATAGTATTTCCTCGGATTTCGATTTTAATTTATTAAATATGAACTTTTTTTTCTTTAGGTGAAAGTTTGCAGATAGAATTGGTAAAACTGAGACTTTAGGGAACAAACTTTAAAGTAGCCAAGTTCAATAAATGTCGATACTCAATCCGTACAACGATCAATCATTGCGGTGGAACCATTTCAAACTTCAGAAACAAATTATTATTTTAAGCAATTGTTGGTTTCAGAGAGAAGAAAATATCCCGCTGCAACTTTTTGGATTTATTAAAGTCAAAAACCAAATGTTGTTTGCTCTTAACCTACAGACATTCCGTCACATCGTTCCTTTTTTGTTCTCAGATAAACTTTAAACTTTTGCGGCCTTTGCTTTGCTTTTGTCAAAGATCGGAACATAGTTCAGATTATCGTTTCATAAGCCAAACACCCACAAAGATGCCAGTAACTTGTATAAATATATATATATAACAGCAGCTGAAAATCCGGTGGCTGCTAGAGCAGATGATAAAGGCCGCTTGTCATCGGGATAGACCCATCGTATAATAGTAATGTTGGACGTCCGTAACGCTTTTAGCTCGGCGAGATAATTAGACATATTGCATTCAGTGACATTTTCATATAGAGGAATACTTACTAGCAATGGTACGAGACTACTTGAAGGATCACCATTTGATTTATGAAACAAATCAGTGAACTGTACGCAAAATGGTCCATTCTTGGGCCAGACCTATTGAATATTGCTTATGATGGTCTGTTGCGCCCCGAAATGTCGGAAGACGTGCTCTTAGTGGGCTATATCGATGATGTAGCCGCTGTCTTCACATCTAGAAATCCTTACCCTCGTCCAACTCTTAGTCAATCAAGTAATGAAAAGCTTTGAAGGCTAGCTGGAAAGCTATAGTCTTCAGCTGGCGATCGCAAAAACTGAGATTGTCATGCTGACAAAGAGGAGAATACTAGCCATTATACTCATGGGGGTTAGATCTGAAGTACTTGAGACCAAAAAATCGGCTAAGTATCTTGGAGTGATGTTGAACTTGAAGCAGACTTATAGAGAGCACATCCAAAAAGTATAAGATAGGGCTCTACAGACTGTTATCTTGCTTGGGAGGTTCATGGCGAACGTTTGCGGTCCTAGTGCGAGTAAACGTAAGCTTTTTATGACGGTGGCTCATTCAATGCTGCTGTATCGCGTGAAGATACGGACTCCTGCGTTATAGCCCGTCCAGACTACGGATACTTAAGTATCCGCATACATAAGTATCGTCCACACTTTTCATTGATTTTCATGGCAAGGGTAAAATGTATATGCAGATGTCGCTGCAGTGAGGACAATACTTATGTATCCGGATACATAAGTATCCGTAGTCTGGACGGGCTATTAAGGTTTGAAAAGTATCGAGCTAGGATGGTGAGCGTCTAGCGTAGGGGAGCGCTGTGAATTGGAAGCAGCTACAGAACAGCTTCAGAAAACAGCACGTTAGGGATAGCGGGAACAATCCCAATTGATCTATTGGCGAGCGAACGCAAGGAGGTGTTTCTGAACAGAGCAGAAATGGGAAGAGAAATTTTGGCTGCTCAAGCACGAGCGCAAATGCTTGCTACAAGAGCGCTGTGCTACGAGCTCGAAGAGAGGATGGACGATTAGGCTAATTCGCGCTTTAAAGCTTTGGCTTAATCGCGACCACGGTGAAATAAACTTCTACCTGTGCCAGTTCCTATCGGGCCACATCTACTTCAGGAAATAGCTTCACAGAATGGAAAAAGTCAGGATGAAGTCCTGTAAGTATTGTGCTAAGAAAATTGATGACGCTTTGCATATCTTTTTCCATTGGGCTCGCTTCGAAAAGGAGTGACGAATGCTTTTTTCTGCAATTGGCCCTCGAACGCCGGAATCAATAGTGTAGATGATGCTACAAACAAATGACGCCTGGGCAGCTGAAACAGCATACGTGGAGCTGGTATTGCGTTTGAAAAAAGACGAAAGATGACTCATACACTCCTAAAAGCCTAACAGAACGGTAGTAAGACACCTGATAGGTGGAAGTAGCACGGCCGAGTTAAAGTAATGCGAAAGCGGCTCCGGCTCGGACTTCCGTGGTCGGCGGGTGATATTTTGTAGTGAGTACAAGTCTCTCATAATCTGATACCGTTCACAGGTTATCTATTGAAGGCTTTTGACTGCTTCACAGGGCAACTGTCGGCTACGGCAAACTATGCCTCATGAAATGAAACCGTGTGTGCAATAACAGCACTAAATTAAATGCGGGTGGTAGCAGACAGCTGTCCGTAATAATCTTTGTACACTGGAATACGATGAAAGCCAAGCCTATAGGCGCGTTTTAAGAGGTGCCAGGACAGACTGGGACCGCCAAGACTCCATGCTGGTTTCTCTCAGAAAAAAAAATGTTTATTACTGCAGACTCTTGAGTTTTTGCTTTTTTGGTTATTCTGGTTGGATTCAATTAGTGGAAAAAAACTTGGAGAAATGCTCCTGAATCACGTTACATCTCAAACTTATGCACAGTGCGTTCAAGGACATAAAAAGTGCCTCTAAGAGCGCCAAGAAGACGGTAAGTGACACGGTACATGAACAGTTTAGGAGAAAAGTCAAGATAAACCGAGATGAGGTGGTCGACCTTACGATGTGTCTCAGTTGTCAATAACGTAGCCGTATAAGACTTACTGCTATAGAGAAGTAAAAATTTACAAAAAATTTACAATTTACTAACATGTTTGTACACTGCCACCCAAAACTGTTTGTTCTGTTTGGAATACAATTTAAGTGAGTTTCATCTGAAATCCGTGGAATTACAAACTTGGCATCTATTCAGCACATCAGGTATCGATCCTAAAAAGCATACATTTTTAATGGTTGAGAAAATTGAAAGATTAAATCGTTTTGCCTTTGAATCCTAGCCTTTCAAAAAGTGAAGCACATATCCAAAGTTTGTCCTACTAAGTTTGTGCTTAGAAAAAGTAAAGTCATCCCTCAAAAACTCATTCCGAGTCTGAAGAGTTGAAGTTGGTATAAACTTGATTCACAATTAATGTGGACGAGTTGGGAGTGAGTCAATATATGCTTCACTTTCTTTCCAATTTGAATCAACTCGCTCTTCACTAAGTCATCTCAAAGTCTAGTACGTGATTACGGATCACTTTTATTTTGAAATTTCATAGCTAGATTCGAGCTAGAGACCAGACATGCTAATATTACCTACTCCATCGACTCGAAGCATGTTATGTTGAGAAGCCACTAATTAAAAAAGTCAACTTGGAAACTGTACGATTCATTTTAAACATTCCAATAGAGCTATTGTAATTATATTCAAATGAATCACTTACTTTACTTAACACACCTGTAGCTTGTTTCGCCTTCCACGACGAGCATACTAAAAATTGTTGCTTCAACAAATATATCACATAATCGAATTGTTCAATTAAATCAATAAATCAGAATATATCAACTCGAATTCTACACCTTATAATTCACTGTACCCCCAAACATCGAGAGTAACGCATCATTTCCTCTTCAGGCATTAATACATCCATCGAACGTACCATTCAATTTACATCTACCAACAAGTCGGTAATCTTTCAAACGTGCCTGCTTGAATTTTTCCGGGCCTAATAAACAGGTGTGCAGTTGAAATAAAATGAAATACTGCGTCAAATAAAAGCACATTATAAAAAATGATTGATTAACGAATTCCATTTGCACGATGAAAGTGAAAAGAAACTCGGTGTTTTCCTCTGCTTGATATTCCGGATACCTTTTATCGAAAATTGCTATTTAATAGGTTTCCTGTTCACACAATATACCGTGAAAATATTTCGCCAAATCACGTCCTAATATTTTCGTTCGTGTCTATCAGCCGTATGCCCGTTCGTTTCTGTGTCGAACCCGATTCGAATTTACTCGTAGGTCACGATTTAGCCGAGAAACGGAAAGTTTCGCTAGACAATTATTCAAAACTTTTTCCTTCGCTTTCACAGTTCTGTTTCTTTACTGAATTTTCACGGAGTTACTCAGGAGTTTTTTCACCAGTCAATACGGCATTATCGATAGCGTCAGATTAGCTTTTATCCTCTACTAAAGTTTTGATCGGCTTTAAGCTGATTTGGAAATTCCCAACAACTTTTCAAATAAATTAGGAGTCGAAATTTCCACCCTCCTGAATCGCGTAAATTTTCATCTCATTCCTACAAATACAATCATATGGAAGTTCTCATCTCCTAGCACATTACCTACTGAGACAATTATCTATGCGGATCAGGTCGCAGAAAAATCGGAACGCTATTCAGAAACCTCGTTGTTAAAACTTAGACACACTGAACGCAACGAACATGGTTAAACATTCTCCAACGTTACGTCAGAAAATTGCCTCTGAAATTTTCCTGCGGGAATTACTCACGTATGTGCGTGAGTGGAAATATTCACGAAAATTGTTTTAAATTAAATTTCGGAAGCCAAGACAAACGGAACCCTACCCAGTATTCGTCCTGCTACAGTCTACGACTTTCGGCAGCAGGCTTGTAGCAAAGGTAAAACCACCGTTTTCAATTATTTCGCAGGAGTAAACAAATTGGTTTTAAGTTGTGGCTGGTAAACGATGAGCGTCAAGAAAGAATCTTTGATGAAAAGATTGGATACCCATGACGAGTAGAAACAGACGGTTAATTGAAAAAAGACGATTTATCTTATTCGCAATTTAAAGCATCCTGTTAAATGAAGCTAATTTTCAGATCATCATGTATCTTATGCTTAATATATTGGGGATGGTATTGCACATGTGCTGATGGTAAAAATAATCTTTAAGCTATTATTTGCTATAATGAAACGTTAGTTAAATTAAATTATATACGAAGCCAATTCGCGGGATGGTACTATTGTACTTTGCAAATTGACAGTCTATTCGAGTACGGTAACATTCCAAGTAGATTTTCTCAGGATTTCTTCGCAGATATGTTGAATAATAGGAATATTAGTCAGGGAGTGGGGTACAAGTTAGCTAGTTAGCTTAAGTATTTAACAGTGCGTAACCAAAATCACTCTACCTCCAGGAAAAAGTAACCAAATTCGCTTGAGCCAAACACTTAATCAAATGCCTACAGCGAGAACATAATTTAATTCGAATTTGAAAACAACCACATCATAAACTTCAAATCGTAAAACTGCAGGGCCCAGAATATTAAAAGTTAAACAATTTATCCGCTTCATGGGTCATAAAAGCACCACCAGCGAACTACAGATAGCTGACGTGATTCATTAGAAACATTCAGTGAACCTTAAAGCCCGTTATAAATCTTTGCCTTTACGAGCGCGGAAATATGTAAAAGCATATTTATTTACCGTACGTATTTCCACTATTGGCATCGTCCTTAAACTCGCTCACATATTCGGTTCGTGTTCTTCAAACACAATATTTTCATTTTCTCCACATCAGAATCTTCCGCTCCTATGGTTTCTCACATAGTCAACACATAGCAGGCTGCCAACAAAGCCAGCTAACAGGCAAACAGTTGAAACGTCAAGGCAGCAAACCTGGATCCTGGGCCCAATGTTAGGATTACCAGCAACCATTGTTTGTACTTAGTAACTCGCTAACAAGTCATATTTATGGTAATTTATGACACAAATCGTAACTCGACAGCGGCGATGATGGAGGGGAATCGAAATAAAGAGCTGTACTCTTCATGTGGCAAGGCAAAAAAACGCACATGAACGATATCTTTGTCTGTTTCTTTTCGCGTGGCCCAGGAAGAAAGCCTAAAAATGAGCAAAATGAAAGAAACGTGGAAACAAACGATGCTTTCTATTATATTGGATTTTTTGATTTCATGTTGTATCTCGTTCCTTGTTGCTTTGTTATTTCTAATCGAAAAAGAAAGTAGACCTTCATTTAGGAAAAAAGGCGAAATAACGTCTCCTACCTTTAGCGTCTCTGCATATTTTGAATATTTGTCACGTTTGTGCTGAGAATGAAACATTGGATGTTGATAAACAAAAAAAAAAACCGTTGTGTTGTTACGCATATGCACGGCAAATCCATTCATTTTGGGTTTATTGTAGTCGACGAAGTCTATTCAGGGAGTGATGGATTGTTATTAGGATGGTGTGTTGACAGAAATCAGTGTAATTGCAACACGCCATACTTTCTTTGCCAATCAACAAAAGTATTATTTATGATTGAATGAGTTGAGTCAATAAATGAACCGTAAGGTATGCTAAGCTTGCAGTCTATCTAATTTCAAATTCAGTTCGATTTATTAATTTAATAAATTAAGTTTGTTCACTAGCTCTGGATGAGGACATAAAAACCTCTTTATTGGCTCGGTTTTGCTAATGTGATCCATATTTGTTACAATATGGATCATATTAGCAAAACCTAAAATTGCGATAAGAAACTGTTGGTCCAAATAAACCTACCACTAATTCAAAAGATGCTCATGTTAGGTATCTTCGGTATATTTCTTTGGTAACTGGTATCTTTCTTTTGAAATAGATTGGCATGAGAAATGAGTTGTATAACTATTGTTTTAGAGAATATACCATTTTTCTCGTGACTTGAGCATGATGCCCTAATGAACATAAGTGTTTATGGAGCAGATAGGCTACAGGAAGAATGCTTGTGTGGTTGATGTTAAAATCCAAACATGATCACATACCGGGCTTTAAGTTAACCTGCTGTGAGTATTAACTCTTCATAAAATTTCTGAGTCCGTTTCAGCAACATAATGCTCTAAAAAAGAGCACAAATATCACTTAAAATCACCTAAATTTCACCTAACAGCACATCTCCATTGAAGCCATTCTCTACCGAAAATTGCGAGGATTTGAAAATAAGTACTTTGTTGGATTCTGCTCAACCAACTCAAATTGAAAGTAATTAGACCTCATTAAAGAGAACTCCTGCAGTAATAGCCCTAACGAGCGAAGCTCCAGGTTCAAATTGAGCTACGGACGAAAGACCGTGCACCTATTTTTGACTTGATTTAACTCTGAATCAAAACATGGTTTAAAATAAGGCGCGATAATAATCGTTTCATGCTTGTGAAAGTTTAGACTACGAACTCGAAGCTACTTCCAAATTCAAATACTCAAAATTGAATTGTAGCGGGTAACTTTCTTAAAAATACAATTTATATGGCTTACCAAAGTTAGATTAGGCTCCGCGATGACTTTCTCCAAGGAAACAACAGAGAAGGTACATTCTGTTGCATTCCGTAATGCACAGTTCTTATTATAGATAAAGCTACTTTGAGTCCTTGATGAACTGCGTGCTCTTTTGCAGGTCCACAGAAATCAATTTGATATGTTTGTTTCTTTCTTTCAGCAAAGAGCGGGGAATTACACAAAAGGTCAAAAACGGTTTCCTTTTCTTCCTCGCATCTACGACTACCGCAAAAGTCGTTGCAAGGAACGTTCAGCAGTGCTGCATGAAACAATTGCTGAACGGACAATGTCCAGTTAAAACAGCCACGCTTGTGCGGATTCACCCTAGTTCGAAAAGTACCTGAGTACGATCAATGTCAAAAGGTCTCCTCAATTGTCTAGCGATTGCGCAGGAAGCTTAAGTTTTTTTGGCGGGGTGGTCAGTTTAATCAAAGCCACATGAATGCAAATCAGGGAACTACAAAGGCAACATTTTGCAAGTTAGTCCGCTTTACAATTTCCAGTAATATCTCTATATCCTGGTACTCAAAGCAACTGCATCATAAAATATCTTGACAACTCGTTAAAAGAAAAATGACATTTGAGGACCAGCTTGGTGGAATAAGGTACGGTATACCTGCTTGGATATCACTAAAATACAAATACTTACTCCGAATATCTGATTACATGCGAAACAAATAGTCATTACTAGAAAAGGCCACATATCCACTTAAAAGGCAAAGCAATATTCCAGTAAAAGAATGGGAAGCTTCAAATCTAGCTCAGCGAAAAATACACCATGCCCAACTTTGACGTTCAGTTCGAAGCAATCAGTATATATTTCTACTGCTTGAATTCCTAGAAATAATTCCTTTGCTAAGTCTTCTTTGCTTAAGGTCTGGGTTTTGAACCCTCGGGCCAGAAATGGTTGGACAATATAATCGATATCCGCTGGCACCACTGCACCAAAATTTTGTCATGACTTAGGCTTACTTCTATGCTATTTTATCTCTTTGCTATCTAGGCTTACCTGTATGGGCTAACCTCTATATAATTATTGAAATTGAATTGAAATTACCAGTTGACACGAAATTCATGTTTCTATTCAAGTCCACCTCCTTAACCCTAAAGAAAATAAGCTTGAAAGCCAATGAAAAGAAAACCAAATTCATGAACCAATCCCGGAAAAATGCAGCATTTGTGGAAAAACTTGACTTGAGAAAATTATCAGCTCAAAAATGTAAATAGAGTTGTCTGTCTGGATATCCTTCAACGGTACGGATGAATATGGTGGCACCTGTCTATGGTGATACATATCAATGGAAACTGCTCTATCCTCCCTACAACAATGACACAAAAGATTCAGGAGAAAAAACAAACCCTACTTCTACAAATCAATCAATGATTAAACGTGAGACAATAACACAAGCAAAATCTGGGAATTTAGAAGAATTTACGAAAAGGCCGGGGTTGTTTTCCAACGAAACGTACTGTTGAATGGTCGAATTTTCGGCGTTGTTAGAGAAGAAACACAAGTGATAATTATGCGAATGAAATGAATGACGGCTCAACACTGGATCAAATTAGAAACCGTACAATGGGCAGGGAACAAGATGGAAGCCTCTCTAGAAGAGTATTGAACGATGGAGCTAAAAAAAAATGGGCAGCTGGAAAATTAAGGAGGCGATGGGAGGATACAATTATTCCGTATAAATTGTATTTTTTTAGAGAGTTTGGATTTTAAAATTGAATAAAACAAAAAATATCCGTAAGATTTGCTTATATTACAGATTTTGACGCCTTACATTTACTTTTGGAAGATGATCTTGTGCAAATGAAGCCAATTCTAGAGGTACAATTTTCAACTACTTTTAAAGCGTCTGACTTCTGAAGTGTCAGTCGTCAGAAGAAGTAATCCAATGGAGTTAGTTCGCACGAGCTCGGTGGCCAATAGATCGGTATATTTCTAGAAACAATGCAATTTCCGAATTTCATCTTGAATTAATCAATAGATACGGTCGTTGTGTAGAACGTAGCGCCATTTTGTTGAAACCACATCTCTCTCACATTCATAAGACGCCAATTTGGGAGCGAAAACTGGTTTGCCATAGACAGTAATGCGCTCATCGTGTTCATCTTTGAATAAGTACGGCCCTATGATGCCACCCGCATGCAGTGCGCAATATACAGTGCATTTTTGTACATGCAAACGTATCTCCATGGCTTGACGCTCCAAATGTGACAATTTTGCTTACTGGCGAAGCCACCGAGCCAGAAATGAGCTTCATCGCTGAACCAAATTTTCCCGTAAAACATGCAACGCATCCGATGGTAATAGGGCTTTAATTCTTGCAACAATTAGATCCTGTAAGACCAAGATCGATATCCAAAATTTTCACAAAGTGAACAAACAAATCCCAACTTTTGCACAAGCCTGCAAATAGATAAGTCTAAGTTGTCAGCAACAGTGGCCTCCACGGCTGCGATATTCCCTTCCGAAAGCACTGCTCTCAATCTTGTTGATAGCGTAGGGTTCAGTAGCGTAAAGTGATTGCAAAAATCTGCAGTCACGTGGCTAATAGCATGTGCTGGTGAATGGCGGTCCGTAATATTCACGAAACCCTCTTTGAGTTTAGCAGATGTTACTGAATAGAAATGACAGTGACGTTGACAGCTGCAATTAGTTCATTTGATAGTTGTGAGTTTCAAATATGGCAACTATAAAAAAACAGCTTTTAGACTCAGCTAAGCGATGAAAATTTTGTCAAAAAAGTCACAGTATCAAAACGACTGAATGATTATATATCTTGGGGCCACGATACGATTTGGACGGTCATACCATCGAGTGTGATGATGTTAAGGAATTTCTTAGTTTCTTAATATGTTTTTTTGTTGATTGGTTTTTGGGCGGCGTGCTCATGAAGGACTATCTAAGGTCATGTCTATGTCGTAGTATGTGTGATTGGGTACCGGAAACCTTTAGAATCATTACTTTAGGCATTGCAGTTTTTATTTTGAGTAACTAAGGCGAGATATTTGGTGATTTGGTATGAACATATCGGTCAGTAATCATATTATCTATGTACAAAACAGTTTGCCAACGTGTTAAAGAAAGTTGGATGACTGACTGAATCCGAAATGTGTTGTATTTAGTTACGAATCAATAAACCTCGTTGCTACCAACAAATTACACCCATATATTTATTATTAACACCATACTGAAAACTTTGAAAGGACAAATTAATTTTTATTGCCGCTAATTACATACGTACGTAGTCAACCACCAAGCTCGACATTGTTCTGTACCCAGTTACATGCTTAGAGTGAGCACACATTATACTGAAAGTTCTCGTGCAATTCTCAATAGGTAATGAACACTTCCATGGCAGTCAATTGGTAGTTTCATGTCAAAGAAACTTTCAGCTTGCTCCTAGTATTGTCCAGAGAATGTAGTGTGCTTTCAAACACCAACTGTTGTACAGTATTTGAAATCATAAATAATCCTGTTTACGAAATACGCAGTTCAAACTACGTTTCATTGCATTTACTAGTTACCACTCGCTTGTGTTCACGCTGACGTGTCCATTGAGTTAATGAAAAATTTAAAACGCGAATTACGTTACAAGTAATTTAGTTAAAAGCTGTATTTATCTTAGGGATAAATATTTTAAAAGGTTTGGTGGAAACCTTAGCGAGTCGATCGTCAAATACGTTAAATGTATTGAAAGTTTTGACAATGTAGCTGCTTGTATAAATTTTTAAGAACAATGACCGTAGGCTTTCACAGAAATCGATGTGATTTTGGATTGCATAAAGTCATGATTCAAAACATAAGAGAATTCAGTTGAATTCAATGGAGAAATCATCGGTTTTGAATTTTATGCTGACTCTTTAACTAGTTAGTTACTCAATATCGTGTATAATTTAGGGTCTCTGCTATTGCGGAATGCTGAATCTAGGCTCGTTTTATTTCAGAAATTCCCTTGCATTTCATCTCAAACAAAAACATTCTTACCTAGGGTTTACAATACCTGCGGTCTACGTGATACTATTTTATTTTAAAAACTTCTTCGAGGTCTGATAAATTCTAAGTTACACCTAATTAGCAACTACTTTAAGTGGAATCTGCCTCAGCTCGAAAAAAAACCTATCACCTGCATACTAAATGACTTCATCGGCAGACAAAGACAACTTCAATAATTGGACGCCCGAACATCTGTAAACAAATTAGCTCAAGGATTTCTTCTTTCTCGCCTGAACGAAAAAGTCTATGAAGACAGCATTCTCTCAGAGGAGCGATTCGACTTTAAGCCACTTCACTCCACGGAACTCTAGCTACAAAGGGTGGTTCAATCCATCAGAATAGAACTAAACCACAAAAAATCGACCGGACTTGTCCCTTCGATATAGTTAAGCTCGGACCAAGTCTGATATGCACAGCTAATCTTTAAAATGCATGAATTCCAAATACCCCTTCCGCTTATTCAGGTCACAGGGTCATTTCTCAAGAGCAGGCCATTTCGAGTCAGACTCGCGGGTATTTTTTCGAATCGGTTATCTGATTTCTTCACTTCAAAAAAGAAAAAAAAAACATTGAGTAAAACATTTTACTGGTATCAAAAGGAATGATCTGATATTATGTCAAATACAACATTGATCAATAGTTTATTATGAAACGCTAATGCGGCTTCAGCCAGTCAACAAAATTTAGTATCAGACAAATTAGCCTTATTTTAGGCCAACTTGCCGCTGCGCCTATCGTTTGTGAAGTAACCGATATCCCAGTGGGCCGATGATTGTTTCGAATCTTTTCCGCTACTATGAGTATAAGTTTCAAGCTGCCGATCACTTTCTAACTAGCCAACACCGCAGCGGCAAGAACGAATCTTAAAGGTTGCTATAAATCTACGTACCAACCACACCTAGACACGATTTAGGTGGACCATAACACTATTTTACGTTTTTCAAAAATATCTCGTCTCGAGTCTTGCCTGAAAGTCTCATCAATTTCCAACGAGAAAAACTATCTTTATCTCTAACTTATTTAAAATTGTTAACACTGCAAATCTGTTCCATTTCTTCCAGTCTACAAAGGATATTTGTTTTCCCGCATCGATATATTTTGCATTCTCCGACAGACTTTGAGCAAAAGTTCACAAGGTACACTTTCGAAGTTACAAAGTATTGGCGACTCGGTGGTTGTTCTCGTTTGTATTCTTTTCATGGTACATTGCTAGTCGTCGTCGCCATTGCCGTCATTGTCATCATTGCATTCCATTCATACGAAGCGAGGTCGTCTCGTTGCTTGCGAACGAAGAAAAAACGAACAATCTTTTACGAAACTTTGCTGATCATCTGAACCATGAAATCTGGGCTCTCCACTGGAACGCGCTTAGGAAGGAAAAACATTCGTTTCCTGTTTTTCCACTTCTTTTGCATTTTATGGCGATTTCTTGTCGTGCATGAGTTGACAAGAATAGTTTTTTTTTCTTGTTTTATTTGACTTCCTTGTGTGCTATTCTCTCAATGAAATTGTTAAACGAATATTTAAATAGAAGTGAGTTACGTACATTTGTAGAGCAATATGAAAGTGGGAAAGGGCATTTTTTTAAAAATCAAACGTTTTATATTTTCAATTGGTAAACGACAGTGCTTTAAAAAGTGACGGTCAACATTTCTTATGCAAACTCATCAATTTTGCGTAATTTGCTAAAGTTTATATCTTGTTCTGATATTTTACTTAAAAGTACATGAAACAGTAAGGAAATTCAGTGGATAAAAAATGAGTGAAGCTTACAAAATATGACTTTCGTATGAGATTGAGGAATCATTATGGCACCAAAGGAACTGTCCAAATGCGTAAAATATCTAATAGTGAATCTCGGTTCAAAGTTAACGTTCATATCCTCACCGATTTTCAAGTGGAAAAATGTATGAAGCTTATAAGCATTCGATGATCATTGGCAAGCCAAGATTCCGCTTTGTAATAGAAAAATAATTTACTTCTTTACAAAACTGAAGTTAAACCAATTATGATGCATGGCAGTTTGAAACTAATGCAGAAATTTGTCGGTTTTTCCAATTGTGCTAATTTTCGTGCCGACCATATATAAAATATTACTAACTTAGACTAAAATTAAGCTATCAGAGAGAAAACAATAATGAAGAAATGTAAGTATGGATGATAAAAATCAACAGCTGAAGCTCAAATTCATAAACTTCAAATGGATGCTCAATAACTCTAAAGTGCTATCTTAAAGCCAATCTGGACCTATGGCCAACAAATCTGGGGAGCAGCTCGCCTATCATACATCAACGTCATCCAGAGGACCCAATCAAGAATACTTTGATCTACTTCCGACACCCTAATATCCAAAAAGACCTGCGGATCGAGACGATTGCCGAAGAAATTAAAAACTGCAGTATAAGATATATTACAAAATAAGATATATATACAAAATATACTAACTCATCGTAAATTTCAGCGATTGACAAGGACCCGTAAGATCCTCCATCTCTAACGTAGAAAGGCAGAAGAATGAAGAAAGGTAGAAGAATGAAGAGTTACGACACAAGTATGGTAAATTACATAAGAAAGGAACCAGGGGGTAGAAGATCACAGATATGATAATTTTCAAGCTTCAAAAGGAGAAGTTCAGGTTTCACCCAGTCAAAAACTTTAGAGAAATTTCCTGCTTCTACTGATCAAAGGCAGATGCAACAGCATTGGTCAAATAAAGCAAGTTTGACAATGTAGATTCGTCGTTTATGAGCCCGTGCTTCTCTGGAGGTAGAAAAGAGTGGACGGAAGGACGGATTTTACTGTGAACTACTCTTTCAAGCAGTTTACAGAGGTAGGGAAAAAAAATAAAACGATAATTAGGGATGCAAACAGGAACGACAGCTTTGCGTTCAGGAAAAATGTTTGCCGTTTTTCATAGGGAATGGACTAAAACCGAAGTTATGCTTCGGTTGTAGATTATTGAAAGAGGAACACACACAAAAATGATAAAAATTTCGCCAAGGTATTCAGAATACCATTGGGACGACAGCCAAATCTGGTGCCATTAAAGATTCAACTTCAGTAGTTTTTGTATGAAAAGAGAATTGTGTTGGAAAGAATTGGGAAGGAGAAGTTGCGTAAGAAGGAAGAATTTGCCGCAAAATAAGAGGGAGAGGTGGCGAAAAGCTTGCAACAGGCTTGCAAAAATCGTGGGAATACCAGTGCAGCTTTTTAAAGAATGAATGTTTGGATAGATACTTCGATGTGATTGATGTGAGAGCGCTTTGCAAGCTTTGCAAGCTTTGCACATTTTTTCGCTTGATTCATTAAGATTATTTTTGAAACTTGTAATTTCGTATCTACAACATGCAGTGTCTTTTGCTTCAAGAGCGGTAGCAGCATCAGCGTTAAGAAAAGGAAAATAACTAATTATTTCCCATTGTTTCAGTGGCCATGGCTGAGTAGTTTGCTTTACCAAAATTAACATATGCGATGTTAGCAATTTTTCTTTACGAACAACTATTGATGGAGATTTCTAAGAAACGTGAAAGGTGTTGGAGAACCGGAAGTCCATGTAGAGAAAAGACTGTTTTTACCGTGACGGAGCACTTAAGAATGTTATACAAAACAAGATGAAAGATTTTATAAATAAAATTTGGGGAGGTATTGAGTTGAGAAACGAAGCACAATGAAAGGAAAGAAGAAATTAGTAGTAGTATAATGCAATAGTCGAGAATGCAGCATCATATTCTACGGTTGGCAGGTTAATATCACCATGTAACAGTAAGAAAATAGCAGGAAACTGAGTGTTAAAGTAGGTACAGAGATCCCAAAAAAAAACGTTCGTAAACTAAAAGAGGACAGTTTTAAGGAATGAAACAAAAACTAAAGTTTTGGATGGAGCTAAGAAAAAGCGAACAAAAAAACATTCAAGACGAGGGGGTAGGGAGCGAATTCCACTGCAGAATATTCTATCAAACAGTGTCCTCAGAGGCTAAAGTAGAGTTCAAACCTAATTTCATCTGTTTTCGTCCTCAGACCGCGGACATTTTGGTAGTTACTTTTCAAAGCGATTTTTATGTTACATAGCTCTTTGGTCTTATATTACGAAAATATTTATGAGTTCTTCTCGTAAATTCTTAAAACATAATGGCGCAAATTCAAGTGTCTGTGAAGTAAAACATCAGTGCCAACAGTTGCCTTTATTTTAAACGATACTATTTGTGGATTCTGCAGGTCATTTAGTGCTAACCTCCAAGAAAGAAGTAGAGTAGCCCAGTTTGGCAGTGGTGTACTCTTTGATTGTTTCTACTGAAGTACTATATGCGAAACGCGACACAAACACATGTAAAGGTGGCAATGATACAGCTAATGGCGGAAAAGCGTGGGCAGGTCGATGAGGTGGAAGAAGTCCGTTTGAAGGTCCAAGATACAAAAACTCATAAATTGGACGTACGATTATGAGGGAAGCTAAATGGACTGCAGGCAAAATTTGGGCTATCTCTCGTGCTTAAATCTTTCATTTAGCTCCGTACTTTGAATTCATATAAGACACGAAATTTGGTGAGTTCATTTATTCAAGAACTCGATTTTTTTCTGTTTATCGATGACATGAATAGTGATTTAAATTTTATAAAGCGTTATGCATTCTATCGCCAAATTTTGCAAGTGGAATTTCAATCCATGTTAATCATATGTCGTACGTAACTACTTTCGATTGTATTCAATAAAATATTGCTAGCTAACCGAATCTCGATTTTGTGGAGTAATCAAGATTTCATCAATCCGCTGTTGGCCTCCCAATCGCTGTTTAATCACATTTTTTTCTTCAGGTATTTTTTTAGTAGCAAACACTCATATGGTATTGTTTCGTTATAGCCATGAAGCAAACTAAAAAAAATTGACTAAGGGTGCTGAAAATGAACTACATTACCAACAGGAAAATCATCTTTTTGCTCCAAAGTTTTGCTACTGAACTGGTTTAAATAATACATGATTTAATTAATTGTATATGATGAAAGATATTTTATGATGAAATTTTATGATTTATAGATATGTGAAGAAAGAAAGTCTGAAACTCACATTTACTTGAGATGAAAAAAAACTAAAATCGGAGTTTATTCACATAGAAATAGTTTTAAAGCTTTTGGGTCTCTCAGCAAATACCGAAAATTCGTTTATTTATTAAATAATCAAAATATTCTTGCAATACGATTGATCATGTTTTGTGTTCATGTTTTGTTTTCATCATTTGAGAAGTAAACTTCAGAAGCACTCATACATATGTTTCTATGTTTCATTTCATGTTTCTATGTCAATTAAACCCTGTTCGAAATGTTTAAAAAGTCGAATATAAAGCTGGCATCGAACCAATATTATCAAAACATGGCTTAACAAATATTTCCTTAGATTATTCAAATCAGATTTTTCAATAATTTCATCGATAAGTCCAATCCGACAACTTCGAATTATCGACACATAATAGCCAAAAGCCTGCGCCAAGCCAAAAAAAAAAGGAAGGGTTTATGGCCAACTTATAATTCCAAGGAAACGTGCCTCATGCGGGTAAGTTGCGAATTTATTGAACTTTAGCTTCGCATTGAACATAAATTGTCTTGCACTACACCGTATTTATCAGCGCGAATCATATTGTGTACATGCTTTTTATAAACGTTAAATATAGTATGCAATTTGATAGCTTCTGTGACTAAGACTGGACGACAAAAATAATGCTACGTCCAATCAATAATAATGCTACGTGATTAATCAATTTTCAGATAAATTTCTAGGAATGAATGTGAGGATGAAAGTTTTAACTGCGAGAAAAAATCGTAATATTTTTTACCAGATCATTTTCTACCGCCATCACAGCTTAGGTATATTAAGCCAAAATTATTACTCTTTCATGAAAGTAAGTAATTAAGTAAAAAAACAATACCAACATTCTCATTATCTGTACTATAATTAGAATCAAACCGCACATCTTCACTTAACACTTCACAATTATAAAACGATAGCAATTTTCTTGTAACCGGCGCAGAAAAACTCGCTGCTTGCTACAACCTCATCATAACGAAAAGAATATCTTCATAAAGTTCATCCTTCCGGCCACAGTACTTCCGCTGAACTTTATGTCTTGTGCTCGCATCTATCAAGGATAAACTTTAGCCGAGAAACTTGTCCTTGAATAAAATAGAAAGGAATACGAACAATAGTAAGCGTATTCTCTCTGGACTTTTAGAAGAGCGTTTTCATTTTGTTCTACCATTTCTTTTCCGTACTAAAACAAAAATGCTGGCAAAAAGCAACAACGGAATGTAGAAATGCTGATTTTATTTCGTGTTTCGGGACCTCAGTTGGATTAATTATGTAGGTTGTAGCTACCACCAGGTGCTGAGTGTAATGGAAGCAGTAACAAATTAAAAAAGGCGCTTCTTAAGATGTACAAAAATATTTTAAATCATTTGGTTTGATATAATGTTGAGTAGTAAAAATAGTATATTGACACAAACTTACCTCGATGATGTCGAATGTGATGTTGTCCGTTTGTAGCTCCACCGCAACATGGCTGTTCATAGTATAAATTCCAAGTATTTTCGTAATCGCAAGATGCATTATCCATAAACGTTACCGCCAAAAATGCGCATAAATAATTAACCACGTATTTGCACATGACTGCTGGAAATGTGTTTCACACAACGATTGCCGCACGTTAAAATTCAATCAATTATTGTTTTCACCACAACTGTTTCCCGAAATGTCGACACTAAATATCTGTGGGTAAACATCACTACACCGGGCTCTCGTAACGTATTTTTTGTTTTAAGAGCAATTTTCCGGAAATTTACATGGTTTGGTTATAGCACTTGCCACTGCATTATTCACATTGCGGCTATAATTCATAAATGTGCACATCTGAAGTTAATTCACATATCTTCCCAGTATGAACGATTCTTCAATTATTTTAGCTTTTAATTACACCACTGTAAATTCGTTTTATGTCTAGAGTAACACAAGTCATTGTTAATAAACGATTTAAAATTTCTAGGCAACATTTCACTTTTCGAAACAAGAACACATACATGCAGGATAATGTACGTAAACTGCCACCTGCTCCTTATCAACACCGAACGTTTTAAAATATAACATCCTTCACCGTATCCTCTTCGCAACTGACTGAATCACATTCAGGAATCACTTGTTATTAAACACTTCCTTGGTCATATGTTCAGCTAAGCACGATTTCAATTCCACAAATTGCGTTCCACAACGCATCGAAAGTGGGTGGTAGCCCACTCGACGTTCCACACCACCCGACTTCAAACTTTCACACTTTACACCTTTCAATACCAGCACTACTACTTCAGTGAAATTCACAAAAGAGACCTTATCCTTTTAGACTCTAGTAATTACCCTCTTTCACCCCATTTATTCTCGCCCTTCACACCTAGAATGAAAGAAAGAACAAATAGTATAGAACGCGATCCAAACAGAATGTGGAACATCAATTCAAAGACGGAATACGCCTGCGTCTGACCTTGTCGTCGGTACTCGTCTTCAAGTCCAAAGGATTCTCTAGCATGTCGTATTGTTCTTCGTGCAATGTTCGTATTTTCATTTCAGAACAAGGAAATCGTTCTGAACGCTACATTATTGTCTCTTGAGAAAAGCGACCGGGAAACTTCGCTTGCTAGCTATGTGATGCAAAATCAGGAGTATTCAGGAGTAAGTTATTTCTTTTTTTCTTGCATCTACCGGCGCTCATTCGCGCCACTTCAACATCACAGCCGTCGCATCGCTTACTGTTCGAATGAAAGATGTCTAGCAAAGTGTAAAAAAATAAAGCACATTGACGGCTGTTGGGCAAGGTGCCGATGGTGACTAGCGCTTTGGCTACATTCATTTTGGAGGAAGAATATACGGCAAGTCTGATCGAGTAGAATGCGGTATCTGAGCTTGGTACTATTAAGGAATTGTTTCCATTAATAAAATTTTTAAATGGATAAATATAGATGATTAGAGCAATGGTGATTGTTATTTTATATATGTTCTCTGATTAACCAAAAACTTTGTTTTTGTGGGAGTCCAAAGCATACGCAGAAAAATTTTGCTAATAATAGGAGCGAAATTTTTTTTACATCTAAATAACAGATTTCTCTTTTGAGTTATACTCGTAAGTTGATCTCATTTGGGAAATTTTCGTGTTGACTCTGATTAGAACTTTATTTTAATTTGTTAATGTCAATGTATTTTCCCCAACAAACCAAGAAATAAATCAGGATTTTATCTTCTGAAATTATTGGTTATGGCTGTTCGCCACAGTATATTTAATGATTAAAATTCAAATGTTTTATTATAGTACATATGCAAAGGTTAGTTGTTAAACTAAGCACTCGATTGAATTGAAAAAAATGCTTCCTTGTCATCAATCACAGAAACGCATATCATTCGTGTGATTGATGGTTAGTAACCACTTGTTTCAATTCAAGCGAAAGCTCAAACCAACAACTGACCATTTTCAATGCTTAAATAAAACATGATAAAAGAAAATATTTTCTGCGCCCAGCGTGGGTAATTAGTTTCTCTAACTAACTTGCCTGACAAGTATTGGAGTGTTTGAGGGAAACTAAACTTTTATTTTGACAGTAATGAATATGGGCTATTAGAAGCTTATCAGTTACACGTAGTTAGGTACATAAAAGCTGCTTCAAAAATATCCATAATTACAAGAGAATATTTTTTTAATCTACTCAACGTTGATTGTCAAAAAATCATTTTTATTTGAATGCAAGTATTACTGTTGCGGTACTTGCTAGATTTAGTGAAATTGATATCTGTTCTCATTCAAGGAACATGATATCGGAGCTTATACACAATAGAGCAATGAGTTTTTGAAAACTAGTGATCTCAATAAACTTATCGAACGAGCCGTTTTCAGAAGTAACGTTTGTCTCAGTGCTTCGCACGAATTTTGCTAGCAGCGATTTTTTTTCGACCATCTTTTTTTTTCAAAAATGCAAAGCTCCTTAAAAATCAAAATCTTTCGTTAAACATTTACAGTAAACAACTATTAATCGATGGAAAAAGCGAAAATTGCAATGAAGCAAAATTTTCCTTTAAGGAATTCCTGAAAATTCCAGACGAATATAAACTAGTTCCAAGATTATGGGAACTATTGAAAGTATCACATTTTGAATCTCGACATCTCTCTCAAAAAATCTCCATTATGAAGCGGTGAGCCGCGCAGTAAGGATTTCGGATTTGCGTGAACATTTGATACAAAACTTCTCGTGAAATTTGTTTCGACTGAAATTTACATGTTTTTACGCGAAAAAGTTGGTTTTGTTATGAAAAAGGAGCTGACATCAGCAGTATGTCTTCACTCATTAATCAGTACAAATGTAAGGTATAGTATGGCATTCACTTTTTCATCTATTTTGAAAGGGTATGCATTGAAAAATATTATTAGGATCGATCTCAACAGGGGCAACACTGGGCATACGTTGGCTGCAAAAATAAGTTGAAATTGAGGGATGTGTTTAAATAATCGACAATCAGACAAATTTTTCGCGTGATTTAGGGTATCAGAGCAAGGAAATATAATTGTATTTTATGTCCTCCAGGATCGGGACTACTTTTTGAGAAGAAATTGATCTAATTGAAAATGCATTGGATTTTGCTTCTGTTTCCAACGTTGATTAAAATTTTCTGTCAAACCCAACTGAAGAAATTATTATCAAATTTTTAAGTGTTTTGATGGTCACACAAATTTTATTATGGCTTTAAAATCCATTGATATGTAAGGTTAAAAAAATTATTTCAGATTTAAGAAAGATGCCGTTGAAAGATGGATTATACGATTTATTAAGGCAACATAGTCCCACAGATTAGAAACAGCCTATAGCTTGTGCAGGGTGAGGTTGGAATAATGTAGCAAGCTTCAGGAACATAATGAGTAACTAGTGAAAAAAATTGAAAACGATCTGGTCGAAAAAATAAATAACATTAAGTAATAGCCAAATAATTAAATAGAAGGATAAATATTATCCTTTTTTACCTCTAACAAAACTTTCCAAGACACGTAAATTCCTATTGACAAAAGATGTTATGTAGCAAATAGATATTGGCCGAGGCCAGGCGAGTCGAAGTCAGACGAGGCCGCCAACATGTGGACGGCATTTGACAGCTCGCCACGAATCGCCTTGGCTCGTGCCCAAAACCCATTCCGATCGGAAAGCGGACGAGCGCCTCTGACACCTGTCAAAGTCGTTTGTCTGGACCGTCCACACACTCGGCTCGCCTGGGCTCGGCCAATATCTATTTGGCACATTAGAGTTCATACGGTGTGAAGTTATTATACGAAATCGGTACACATTTGTCGTTCCCCGAAAGAGCTTTTTTTTTTAAATCAATCAATCAATCCAGTCAATCGTTTTAATTTAAAGCTCCGGAAACGTATTTTGGTCATATATGCGGTAAATTTAATATTGTTAGCCGAGATAAACGGACGAAGTTACTTAAATAGGCAGGTATGGAATGAAACACAGAATATATAATATATTATAGTTGAATATGTTTTGGTTTGGAGAAGCATGAGTGCTAGTGGAGTGTGAAGATTCACTGTTTCTTTTATGAACAAGAAGAATGTAATCAAAAAAAATTTTCAGGTTTTGGTTTTGGCATCATGCTGAAATATTTGAGTCTGCTGGATATTCAAGTCGATTTGTCCAAAATTTATTTGAAAACAGACCAGAAAACAGAGCTGAATTAGATAGACCTACAAAATAGAGCAGAATATTGATTTGCAGGGTGATTGATTACAGTCTGCGGAAAGCCAGCATTGTCTTTGAGTGCTGTTAAATAGGGCCGTATGAGACAGCTGCATTTGACTATCGATTAAGTTTGAATCCATAAAAACAATATCTTCGACAGATATTCAGAAAATTCCTTTAAATCGTATGTACCCCACATCATGCGATCCTACTATGCAATGCATATTATTCATTCATCATGTCATTCTTCCAATCAAGCATCATAAAATATTTCAGCCTGTGTAATTACCAATGAAATTTGATATCATATAAATGTCTCAATTACGGTGTGACATGCAAACACGTGCGGTCAACTGCTACTTTATTCTGCTGTCATTCTGCAAATATAACAGTTCACGACAAAATTACATTTTTAATGGGAATGAATTTCTTAGAAGCAATAGCATGTCTGTTGGCTGCACATTGCCATGCGTACAGAATCTACATAATGATATGAAACTGTTGACGTCCCACTATATATTTACGATCGATTTGGTTAAAATTAACCATAGTTATGGGCAACAAAGACATTTCCATTCCAAACCCAACATTTTCCATATGATTGCTATTGATTTTCGAAGTGGGTAATTTGAATAGGTAGCTGGTCTTGTATTGTATATAAGTACGAATAAATATTTCAAAACATAATTTTTTGAGTCAAAATTGTTTTTTTTCCAGTGACACACACACCACTTGAAGTAGTTTTTGTACTACTCAATGCAAAAACAAGTGACTAACAAAAATATCAAAACATTGCATACCTTCTGTATTTCATCGTAATGATAGTAATGATGATTCATAATTATAAAAAAATAATTCAATATCATTCTTCAAATTGTATTGATAATTATTTGTACATAATTATTTTTAAATTGTACAACTTTTTTTAATAATATGAAAGCTTTTGCTTCCGAAAAGTCTCAGGAAGCATTGTCTATTGAAACTGCGCATTCTATCTACCGCCGGCTACCTACTAGTTTTTGGGACCTTTGACTCAAATCTAAATTAGAACTATTTAAATAAGTCGTGGGACCAACTACAGATTGGTTTAGAATTAGGGTAGGTATCTAGTAGCTTCAACTTACAGGGTCCTAGCGGATTGATATGGGACATGTTTGATACCAATGTATGTATGTATGTATGTATTTTATTCAACCGTAATATTTACAAATGTTCATATTAACTTTACAAATTATTTAAGAGATTGAGCAATAGCTCTTGCAACTATAAATACGTTAATACCTTGTTTTTAACAAAAGAAAATTTTTATATATTACCAATATCAAACTTGATTTCATTAGCTAGAGGAAACTGGGAAAGAAAAACCACTTATACATTTTTTTTAAATAAAATTTAACCTAACTTAACTAACTTGAATAAAAGTGATTTGACTGTTATTAGCTCCAAATTATATTTCCGAAAAACATAGACCAAGGAAAGTTTTAGTTCTGTAATAATCTTGATAATAATGGATTTTGTGCCAATCGGCAAAAAGTTTCAAAAGTTTCTTTGCATGCTTCAATTTTTGTGTTAATAAAGCAGATTTTTGAGAGGCGGTGGAGAGCGGACGTGGAAAAATAAAATGGTCGATTAAACATCATTTTTAATATTTTATTCTGCTTGGTTTGCAATTTCTTTATGTGCGATTTGGCACAGGTGCACCATGCGGCTGCAGCGTATAAAAGTACTGGCTGAGAGATAGCAAGAGCTTATTTTCCGATGACAGCGTCGATCTTTTATGAATTAGAGGATAAAGAATATAAATACTAATATACTTACTAATATAAATATAAACACAATTGGCTTTATATTATAGACTACACAGTTCATATGAAAGTCAATTTTCCGGAAAAGTTTTTGTATATATAAAACCAGAAGCATTTTTTTTGCGGATAATTCTACCAAATCAATATGGAGTTTCGTGGTAAAAGCTATTACTAAGTATGGTGGAAAAATATGGCGCTATCTAAACTCTGCATTATGTTGTTTTTATGGTATTTAATGAGCAATTTAAAATAGGAGCCAAAGCTAACATTTAACTGCAAAAAAGACGACAAAAATTGATATAAACTTTCAAACGAAGTAATAAAAAATAGTATAATAGTAGTAAGAAAAGCCTAAAAAGGATTAGGGCGTTGCATTTTTTTATTTGGTTAAAAACTACCTCATGCGAAAAATGCAAACCTTTTCTGAGAAGATATTCATGGATACCTGTCATAATAATGTTTGCCCATTTGCCATAGTTGCCAGCGGAGAGTTCTATTCGATTTTCCCTTACTAAATCTTCTTACCAAGCCTATGCAATGATAATTCTGCAATAATTATTCAGCCAAGCCCAATCGCCCATTCTTCTAAAATCTCGAAAGAAAAACTCATTCAATAAAAATCTTCGAAAACTCGAATACATTTTGAAAAATTCATGTCGAAAAACTCTATTTGCAATTGTAATAGCCCGGCTAGAGCGAGAAAAACAAAAAAAAACCTATTTATGAAATATTTATAGTCTACAACTTCTGGAGAAATTTGTATGAATTCGGCGTTCGGATCTGCAACCTCAAATTTTTATTGCATAAAATCCTTTAAGTGAAAAACAACAAGTTAAAATACAAACGAAGTGAAACCAATAAAGCGGCAAATTCCAGTGCAGAGAACTATAGAACAGAAATTAATATGAATAATCGAATTAAAACGATTTTTATAGATAAAAAAAGCTTTGTCAAAAACACAATACAAATACTCATTTTTTGAAAAACAAAACCTTATCAGGGCTTGCTCTTATAATGATTTTCAATATGATACCTACTGAAAATATTCCGTAGGAAATAAAAATTGTTAACATTGAAATCAGCAGATTGTCTTTCAAAAACACAAAACTTCAAACCAAATTTTCTAAAAGTACTGCTACGTTAGTTTCTTGGTAAATGACTTAGGGCTTAATGTAAATGCTACATTTGGAATAAAAGTTTGTTGTTTTTTGTGTTTGGAGTATTGAGTTTCGTGTCATAAGCTTAGTTTGAATGCTGCCAAGAAATTCCTAACAAAAACAGATCTCGAAAAAAACACGTAAATCAAAATGAGGCTAACCTTTGGTTTCAAATAATTCCGTTTCAAGAGGAATCCCAAACTAAATCTGGGACAATCAACAAAATGCACGAAGTTTTGATACCTAGGTGCTGGTTCCTTGGTTTTGAATAGCAGGTTATTCGGGGTATCAATGATTCGGGGGCACATATTCATGGTACAACTTAAACGTACTTACTGATTCAAGGGAAACCATTTTAACATTTTTACGAAAATTACAACTTTAACCTCCTTTCCAATGTTTTGAGTCTAGCATAAAAGTGGTTCATCTAATTGACAATTAATTATTATTATTTTATTTTTAGGGTTGGGACTTTTGTTCGAAAGTTTCTGCAACAATGTCAAAAATGCAAACTAAAGGCTCGTCAAACTAAGTTAGTATCAATTTCTAAAGCATTTTGTAGTTCTTCCTACAGCTCGAGCTTATTTAAAAATGAGTTTTTTGCAGGTCCAAACGAAATATAAACGAGTTCTATCCAACTCAATTTGCTTGACTTCACTAAAAAACATAGAAAAATGAAGCAATAAGATCGCAATGTCTTTTTTTTCAATTTCTCTCCCATTCCATATCATTTCGCTCCATAAGCCGTAAACGTTATTATCATCTGTTCACCGTTTACTGTGATAAGACTTTTTCAAAGGGATCCCTGCAAAACACATTCTCTTTTAACTGTGACAAATCGAAATCCCATTTCAAATCCTCCCTCAACATTTGTCCGTACGTACGCGTCACCTTCGCAACCACCTATACTATGATTACATTCGTTCAGCTGCTCAAAACCCATATATTACGAACATCTGTATGTATATACATATCTTTAGATTCATGTATATCAAACATGCACTCTCTCAGGAAAAACAAACTCAATTGTTCACGTCAATCCACCCTCGTGTTTCTTCACAACTATCACTTGTTGTCATTCCGGTAAGAATCAACCCTCCACAATAATCGACATACCTACCACTTGCTGTGGCATCCGTTCGGCTAAAATAAAAAAAGAAACTTCTTGTTTTCGAGGTTCAAGTAAATCCTTGTCCTTAATTATAAAACGTTAGCCCATCATTTCGACCTAGCCAGCTTTCACTGACCAAACCTTGTGTACTTTTGTATGCCTCGAATCCACTTTGATTAAACACAAATTCGAAAAATTCGATGCACATGTAATTTGTGTTTGTCGCAAAGATCGTTGCCGTTGTTGCTGCCGCTCCTGCTGCCTGGTTGAAGAATTAACCGAATCACCCCTTTTTCGTTTTGTTGTCCTTGGATAACGAGCAGACCGTTATTGAGCCAAATCATTCACACTCATGTTGTCACTGACTACGACAGGCGGTCGTGGTGGTGGAATGAACCCTTTGAGGATGAAAGCGGCAAAACGCACAAATAACTGTTTTTTTTTGTTCAAAGGATACGACCTTGTTTTTGGGGAGTGAGTAGAAATACTTATTTGAATAATGTAGTGATGAGATTCATTTGTTTCAAGTAATGTTAAATATTTCGGGAAATACATACATATATGAGATGAATTTTATATTCTTTGTGCTCACTGATTTTAGGCTTTAGTACCTAGTGATCAGCAGGAACCATAAAAAGTTAGAAAACAAGAATGTTGTTGGTTTGTTTTGTCTTGTTTTTAAATTGGATTTGGGAAAATTAATATATGTAACTGTTTTGGTGGTTTTCGTTCATGATTTTTGTAAAAACTATCTTCCTTTGTAGAAAATTGCGGAAAATTTTGCATGTAATATATTGAGACAAGCTTATGACTTAGTGTTAAGGCAAAAGAGAAAACCCTAATCGAAAATAATTATATGTGATCGTATATAAATCTATTGCCATGCTTATCGACAAAGCAAATCAAACATTAAAATAATCAACAATTTCAAGAATCTTTTTTAGTTCTGTACATACATAGCTCCCACGCTTCAATTACATCAGTTGAATCATGCATTTAGCTGCTAGTAATTCAACACTAAAAGAAAGTCAAATAACAAATTGATAAAATCTTTTAAAATGTTTCCAGTTGGGCCATAATTCCACTCAAAAAATTACTCAACAAAAAATTTAAGAGCCTTAAAGGCCAATTAAAAACAGACTAATTCTAATAAAAAGTTTATTGATTGGCATGGATTGGCTTCAAAAGTCTTCTACTACTGTGACTTTCTTGGTCGATTGATTATTCTCAGTTTTATGCCCTATAGGATATGCAGGCCTCTTCTTCCAGAGACGCCGATAAGTTTTATTTTCATTTCTCTAGTGCTGCATACTTTCTATACTTCCTCTGTCTCCACACAGTAGTCGTTCTACATGCGATCCTACCTGTCCTTCTCTTACACCTTTGGTTTGAAACCTTCAAAATAAGCCAGATATTTTTTCCTTTAACTTAGATCATGTTATGGTTGCTCTGTCCTTACTTGCCTTCGTGAAGGATATTTTTTCCCGACTTCAGCCTTAGTGTTAGCTTTCTCGTTTCTTTGGTGTCCTCATCACCGACGATTCATATAGACTATTATGTGCGCCTATTTTATTTAAGGTCTCTAACATAGGTTAGGTTAGGTTAGCTGGCTGGCACAGGGCCACACATAGACCCATTGGTCCGTAGTGATACCAGATAAATGGACCCGGAGAAGGAAAGTTCAGTCCAAACGGCCATCGAAGGCCCCGGACTTTTTTGCGAACTGAAGTATGTCCTTCAGCCTCTGCTCCGCCACATGTGAGAGATCCACCAGCCAGGGCTCACCGAAGCAGCGCTGCCTGGTTCTCCACAGTGCCGGGCAGTGGCACAGAAGGTGCTGGATTGTTTCAGAGACTCCCGGCTCTTGACACTTCCTACAGATGTCGCTGGTTAGGAGTCCCATTTTCATGGCATGAGCTGCTACAAGACAGTGGCCAGTAATGATGCCGACCAGCATCTTGCAGTCAGTTCGCGTTAATTCGAGCAGGTACCTAGTAGCTACGAGATTGTACGATCCCCACATGATTTTGGTTAGCTTACATGTCTGGGTTGCACGCCACCTGCACGTAGCAACTTGCATCATATTAGAGTCGATCGAGTATTTGATTGTTTGGATTGGAGTAGGAATGTTAACTGCGCCTGACAGGGGAAGGCTGGCTCCGTGCTTAGCCAGCGCGTCCGCCCTCTCGTTTCCTTCAATGCCCTTGTGACCAGGAACCCAGAAAATCCTGACTCTTCTGTTGTTGCCCAGTCTATTCAGGGCCTGAATGCAGTCAAGTACACTCTTCGATTTGTATGTGTAAGACATCAGTGCTTTAACCGCCGCCTGACTGTCTGTAAAGATGTTGATTTCTTCATTTGTGGTATTTCCGGCGTATGCTAGGTCTGCGGCTTTACGTATCGCAAAAACCTCCGCCTGAAAAATACTGCAGTGGTTAGGAAGCCTAAAAGCTGATTCCATAGTTGCATCTGCGGAAGAAGTTGCAGCACCCACTCCGGCAGCCGTTTTAGAGCCGTCAGTGTAGATACTAAGAGTTGTTGCGCCCATTTGCCGATTCCACTCCTGCCCATCCCCCACGATCGCTTGATATCCGCGCACGAAGCACAAAGTGGGGACCAAGTAGTCGGTGCTACCTGTGTACCCCCGCTCAATTCTGCTGTGACCGAAGGATCGTGACTCAAAGTGTCCCGATTCCCTAAGCCTGACAGCAGCTTTTGCGGCAGCGCCCTTCACGAAGAGGTCAAGCGGAGGGAGATGAAGCAGGACATTCAAAGCAGACGAAGGAGTCGAGGCTAAGGCACCTGTAGTGCAGAGAGCCGCCAGCCGCTGAACTCTGTTCGCCATGCTAGCAAAGGTAGTCTTATTTACTGCTGGCCACCAGACCAAACATCCGTACGCAAGGATAGGCCTGGCTATTGCCATATAGATCCAGTGTGTTAAGGCAGGGCTTAGACCCCACGTTTTACCCAGCACTCTCCTGCTGGCGTAAATCGCATTGCTGGCCCGCTTTACTCTCTCCTCCAAATTCGCCTTCCAGGTGAGCTTGCTGTCCAGAATAAGACCCAAGTACTTAGTTTGCGACTTGAGGCTTAAGCTGGCGCCGCCCAACCTGATTGGAGGTAATTCAGGAATTTTGTACTTCCTTGTGAAAAGTACAAGGTCAGTTTTATTGGAGTTGATGCCAAGGCCCACGGTATTTGCCCACTCCTCAACAAGCCCCAGAGCATACTCGATGAGTTGGCCAACTGTGTGCAGAAACCTACGAAACCTGCGAGGAGATTGGCCATTTTCGCAGTTGTTTCTTGATCAAATTGTGACCTTCAATCTTTTCCAGAAGGTTGAACTAGTTTTTACTTGATAGCTCATTAAGCTCATAGCTTGGTTTGAATTCTAGGTCTGCGGGAGTATAATAGCCTGTTTTGCTGCTATCTCTTGAATCTTGAGGAATTTTACCGCTGGGTTGCAGTTTTTGCTCCTGTAAAATCATCCTTTGAAGTTTTTTAAAGCTTGTTGTGTAGTTTTCTTTCACAACACTACTGTTCCACGTATGGTGGCAGATTTGGGCCCGATAGCGCCCAAGCACTAGTTTTGGCACCAAAACAACTTAAAAGTACTTGGTTGTAGTTTTTTTTTTTTTGTAAATGGTTGTCCCGGTTGAGTCCTACAGCAGCATCTGTTTGTCCATTACGTTTAAGGCCTTTATTTCAGTTTTTAAATTTTTATGTAACTATGCTATATTTTTGAGGATTAACTGTCTTCGACTGTCTTAGATTGTTTCATTTAAGGTTTTGTGTAGTTTGGATCACAAAACTTCCGAGTGTGATTCTGTTACTACTGTTGCTATGTCATCTGCTTGGCCAATCGCATTTGACGTTACACCAACATTTTCGGAATTTAAGTTCGTTTAGAATCCCAAGTTCATTTAGTCTAGTGAGTGATAAAGGAGGCTGGGCGAAAGTCTAGTGAAAGTGGTAAAGGAGCCTGGGCGGCTGAGCGTATTGGTCTAATTTAACCTTGGTTTAACCGGAGCTACGGAGAGGTAGACTTTTACTTTTGTCAATTCTTGACAGGGCACGGTTATTTCAAGAAATATTTTCAGGAAACACCGTACTGCCGGTACTGTCTGACTGATTTCGATAATGTTCAGCTCACATTCTTTTTGTGCGGTCGCTTCGTAAGATTAAGGCACACCCATAGACACACCATTGAGTGCACGCTCAGCTTGGTAACGCCCGAGACGATCGTGGATGCAATGCTACGAAACGAAGAGAACTGCCGCGCCGTCTCAACATACGTTGAGAAAGTACTGTGTATAAAGGGGGAGGAGAATTTCCTTACTGACCCATAAGCTTTGGTAGTTTCTGAAGTCCGTGGTTACCAACAGGTGAGTCAGCACGACCGGGTTGAAGCGGGTATCGACTAGGAACTTTCCACGGGACCTCACGCCGAGTTTCGAGCTAACTTAGCTACCTAAAGCAATCCTGAAAAATGTTACAATTTTTTAAAAACGACTTTCAAATTAATTTGTCTTTTGAAATCTAGAAATTTGCAAACAAGCCGAAGAAAACCAAGGGAAGATATTAACAAACACTTGGTACTTTTATATTCAATGGCATGCAATACATTTATTTATTTCAATAAACTCAGTGTCTGTAAACAATGAAGAAATCAAAAAGAGGCCCGGGAAATAAGATAAAAAATAGGTTACATATTTTAAAAAAATATATAATGTTTCCAGAAATATAAGTTTGAAAGAAAAAACAGTGTACCTTGAATTTCAAGTCCGCGTATCTTTTTTGGTTTTTATAATCACAGAAAACACACCTGGTGTTTTAAAAAGTATGATGTTTCAGGCTGTGAAAGTGGTCAAAAAATTAAGTATCGAAGCTATCATGAAATAATTATTAGTTGGCTCGTTTCTCGGATAAAAAGTTTCTAATTGCTTGCCTGTTAAAGTTAAGTTTAGTAAGATATGTATGACACATCATTCAAGTGACCCCCACACATCAATTGGCCGTTCAGAATATGGAATGGCAAACCTTTACCACCTAAATTTGCTATGAAAATTGTAAACCTTCACCAATCAAACTTAAAACTAACATATTGAACTAATTTTCAAAACAGAAAATTCAGAGATTGATATAAATCAGAAGAAAAAGCTCAAATTTACTGCTGCAACCCAAAGAAAATTCGTTTTTTTTTACCAGACTTTGTGACGATATGTTTGCAGTTTCTAGATGATTTTTCTTTGTTCATATAATTATTTGATGGGATGATATTACAATTCTATTCAAATTGTCATTTTACTTTACAGCTAACAAGGGCAAATTGAGAATGAATTAAAAGAGTACTAAGCTTTTTTTATATTGAACGTAATTTTCAAAGTTAAATAAAACGTCCTATCTTGTCAAGGGTATACAAACTAGGTAACATGCTGGAAGCAAAGTACTGTAAATATATGTAGGTCGAAGTCTCTTACCACGATTCAATTTTTTTCTGCTCAATAAGTACAGCGAGTGGTTTGAACGAAATCAGTTTGTGAAGTCAATTATAAAAAAATATACTTCAGACAATATAAAAAGCTGAACCATCAAGCTGTTGAATAAGTAAAGAATGATGCTAAGTGACGTTGTTGGCAAGTATACATTCTATCCTTTTGAAAGCTACGTATCTCAGCCTACGTTAGGTTTCAGTCTAGACATGCTTTCATGTGAATGACCGTGTTTTAATAATTGAGTGAATTTACTTGGCTTATGATCTTACTTTCGAATCTATTCTTTAATCCAATAATATTTTCCTGGCATTTTATTTATAATTTGGGATTTCAAATGAACGTTTACAATCCCAAATTATAAATTTGAGATTTTAAACGCTCATTCAAACATACAGTTTAGGGTTTGAAATGAACGTTTAGTTTCAAATGCAGACATTTTCTTTTAAATCAACTGCATCTTTTCTTCCAAAGATTTAGAAGCGTTCATAGGCTTTTCAAACTGTTCAATTATATCATGGATCCGATTTATATCCTATCTAAAACTATCCTATCTAAAACTGTTGGCAGTGTTTATTCGTCATTTCAATTTTCAATTTTCATTTGATCTACAAGTTAGTATTTCTATCATCTTAAATTTATTTAATCATCATTTCCACACAAATAAATTCACTACAACCTAACACTCATCTATTCGTCTCTCTTGAAACTTCATTTCAAAAGATTTACGCTAATTACCTAGAAAACTTTCTACGAAAATTGTTAACGAGTTACAAAAGAGCTTAACACTGTTTGTGTCTCAGGGAAAACTTGAAAGGAACTCGAACAACTAGCAAAACTACAATTATCTTTTCGCCAAACAAGCTCTTGCCACTTGTGCTGCAAGGTGAGTCATCCGATTTTGCATAGAGCTTTTTGTAGAGTCATACGGTATCCATTGGTATCCTCACACAGAACAAAAGTGTGCGTTCTACATATATAGTATATCCTTATTGTTCCACTGATAAGCTATTTCGGTTGACAATGTGCGGATAAGGTAGCTAACGGCTGATTCATATTTTAGAAGTTTTTATATGATTATGTTCCAGAGGCTAATGATCTAGTTGCTATATCGTAATATGAACGCGGTCATTTAGGCCAAGTATTGAATATACTTAATTGTTGACAGTTAAATTAGATATCGATATTTTGGTGGTAATATACGCTCTTCTTCTACCGGACCGATGGGCTCTGAAGAAGAAAAAAGATTACGGTGAAAATATCGATAACTGTCAAGATATTGAGATATATCTATCTTCTAAAAGAACAAATTGTCGTTCAGTACAATCTTTTGTCTTCAAAGCTAGGAAAATGGAATGAGATCAAATTTATTATTGCAAGATGCGTTTGAGAGCTGCAGTAATTTCAGTATCGACAATTAAAAATCATTAACTCGAAAACTGACAAGTCTACTCAGACGATAATTAGGATGACTACTTATTTCTCCACCTCCGAGAGGTTGGCTGTGGTGGGAGGCTGGAGCAAAGAGAACTATTAAGTAGCCTGACCTCAATAAAAAAAAACCCGTAATTTAATTTAAAATAAAAAGTTAAAAAATTTATAAAATAAAATAAAAAAAATTTGATCGTAAAAAAGCATATTTTTTTAAAATGGTGCTTAAGATTCGCAAGAGTGGGTGTGTGTTCTCGAATGTTTCTGGGGCGATTCAGTCGAGTGTATTCGTTCATATGCAATGGGTCATAAAAAAGTGAAACATCGCTTGAGGAAAGGAAATTTTGGCAATGATGAGAGTCAAATTGTTTGGAGGAAACCCAATACCGAGTTTGAAAAAAAAACATTTGCAGCCGACAGTAAAATATGATGGTGGAAACATAGTGGCGTGGATTTGTATGATTGCTAGTGGCGAGGAAAATATGCTATTTTTTGATATCGCAATGGGACATACCAGCACTCAAATATTTTAAACACCAATTTATTGAATAGTGTATACAAATTGGGATTGATATGGGATTGTTTTTTCCACAAGAACAATGAGCCCTATCATACTGCGTATATAGTAAAGTCATGGTTGCTTTGTCATGTGCCAATTTAATTGCATACACCCCCCAATCATCAGGCATCAAACCTGTCGAACATTTGTGGTCGATGTTTGAAAAAAGGACAATGGAACATAACATTTCCAGTAATTCTCACCTTAATCAGGTGCTTTGAGAGAAATGGGCAAAAATTGGCAAAAAAAACTGGAAAGACTGCACTTATAAAGATTAAACACATTACTAATCACAGTTATTACATATAATAAAGTTTTATAAGAATTTATTATTTGCTCGAATAATTTTGTCTATTCAATTCAGTAAGGAAATAATATTTGTTGATTTGTAACGAAATAATAATTTGTAAGGAAATAATATTTCGAATGAAACACTTGATATTTTTCGCACAATTTTGTCCTAAAGAAATACATAATTTCGAAATCCAAAATAGTTTTTTCCTACGATTTTAATTAATAGATTCATGCTATCCCTAAACTTATGTAAGTGTGAATCATTTTTGGAGCAAGTGTAACTTTATAGGGTCTTGAAAATACGGTTGTTGACAAAGTGATGGTAGATTTACTATTTGAAAAAATATGTGCACAACTTTATAGCAAAGTGAAAACTTTATATCTTTAAGTGATTTTCACGATATGTTGTTGTTTTATTACCAAAAAATATTCCGATAGCACTTCAAAGTTTTCGCAGCTTTCGAAACATTAATTTGATTATACTTATCAGTATGCTAAACAGTTATTCGTCTAACGAAAGATTTATTTTTCGTAGCAACAGCTAGTGTAATTTAACAATAAGAATCAGTTTCATAATCATTCGTCCTTAAGCGATTTTATTATCAGCTTAATGTTTTGGAGACAGATCTTACTGAAATTGAATACGATGGTTGAGGACAAATAATTGATCCCACTCTTGCTGTGTCTAAAATTGGCTGATAATTTATTCATCTATAGCAATCGGGGAACCCAAATCAAGAAATTCAAACCTGAGTCAAACCAGTACAGCAAAAACGTAGATTGAGACTAGTGCCTTTTAAGGAAATGAAACATAACAGCCCGCAATTCACTATACAAAGTTATAATGGGCTGTCACACCGTCTTCATTATCATAAATAGTAATTTGTCTCGAAACCATTAAACAGAAGACGAAATTCTTATTTTCATAAACCTTTCTTTATAACAATGTGGCACGTGACATGGGAATTTTCGCAACATCTAAAAAAGGAGAGACAATTGTTTTGACATGTTTCCAGCTGATAGAAAAGTAAACAGAAACACTTATTTTTAACAATTTTTAACCTATCCGTTTTTCAAAACGAGGCGACATGCTCAGTGATCTTCTAGTATAATTGTAATGTTCTTTTCTGCTTGGTTTATCAAACTCTATCAAACTTTTGTTTGCTATTTTGCTGACTTTTATTTCTGTCGATTGTTCATGCTTTAATTAGAAACAGCTTTAGGTAAAGCTTTTCATAAGACTTTGACAAATAATGTTGCCAAAAAATATCTCCAGCACTTGCGACTCCGAAACTTATGACCCAGAAAATAATTGTTGTGGGCTAGTGGACCTTAATATATGTAATATAATATTATTTGTAATTTAATAATGTAATATTTTTCAAAGACAGCATTTTCAGTCAGGTAAAAACACAGTTTGATGGTTATGAAAACTAGTTTTCTGTGACGACACAGTTTTCTGTGACGACACAGTTTTCTGAAGAAAAACGAAATTATTCCTGAGACCAATTAATCTGTTAGATTAAATGATGAATAAAAAAAAACTCTTGAAAATGTGTTCTGCATACTTTTCATTTACACAGCCACATATGCATACATTGTTTTTCGTTTCCATTTATATTGATTGTACTACTGAGGAAAATTTGAAAATAAAGGAGCAGTTTGGAAAAGTTTAGCGACGATATTTTCTTAAGAAACAAGTACATGTTATACCATTTTGATCAGCAACAAGGCTGCAGGCACAATAGGTAGTTTAAAAAAAGAATAGATCGAAGTTTCAACTATTTCAGTCAAACATACCGACATCAGCAAAAAAGACAGTACTTGCTTTTTCCTTTTCGATAAGATTTCTGATTTCAGTACACAATAACTAGAGCAATTGCATTCTTTAAAACACTGTCAGCTGAGTAAATATAATACTGATAAAATACTTTCTAAGTGATTATAGCTGTAGATGTTTTATGCTCCAGGTATCTTATCTGAACCTGTTTTCCTTAAGTGCTTGAAGTTTGTACTTTTAATACTAAATTTTCATAGTTTCTGTCAAAAATTTAATCTCGATAACAACGCATTAGTTTAACAAAATGGCCGGATATAATACAATACAAAAATTAAATGCGCTTTAAATATTAAGCATATCTGGATTTAGCTTAAATTTTTAACAGGATAAGAAGCCGAAACCTTATTTTACGAAGATACAGACTACGCATGAAGTTGTTTATGAACGTATTACTATATGATTCTAACGTGGATGTGCATTCGTCCTTTGATGTCCAATTGTGTGGTAATATAAAGTCAACGGTATTAATATTGACATTATTCATTGCAATGCTTAATAATTATTCGCATGCGAAATATTTTTATCGTGAAAACCTATGCACTTTTTTCTATCAATTATCTTTAGAAATACAAATTTGAAAAATGAATTGGCCCTGGCAGTCTGCAGATCATAAGGCTTTATTTTGCCTATTTTTTATTGAAAGGTAAAGAAATTCTCGCAATTAATGTGTATGAGCAAAGAGGACTAATTTCGCGACACGAAGATCAGAGTGTAAGTATGGTTGATCGTTCATGGCCAGATTCAAACCAGAAACAAAACACTTTATTTGCAGCCTACATTTGCATCATTTAATTTATTTATTTTCTTGCAAACACTGCCATAGTATCCCCAAACCCATGATTCGCCAGTCAAATTTCTGTATGATATGCGCAGACTTGCATATTCCTTTTTTTTTGTTATCATATAAAGCCGATGAATTAATTTAACCAATTAAGTATCACTTATTGCCAGGCTAATTTCCAATAATTATTATCCACTCAGTTTTTTTTTAACATTATAGGTTAGCTCAAAACAATTTTTCCAAATCCTTGTTTTATATTAAAAAAATTATCGGCAAATACAAATGACACATAAACAACGTCAGATCCATATGCTCAGAAGGGAACTGTGATAATGCAAATGTGCCCAAAACCAGCTAGTCCAATCACTGCTCATAGGTTACTCATAGGTCACGCTATTTCGGATCATAAACATTTGAATTAAGAGAACAAAAATCAAATTTTTAATCAATTTAATGTATTAAGCGATATTTATGTTTGTGCATCATGTTTGTGCATTAGAAGCATCAAAAAGCGCTTTGATGCTTCTAATGAACACTAAGTTTGTTAAAGCATAATTTTGATGCTAAGCTCTACTCCCTTAATGACAAACCCTCTTTGAAGAGGCTGTAATTTGATTATGAATCTAAAAAAAAACACTTCATGAGCAGCTTTTTGTATGTTTCTCCAGCTGCTTTTGTAATCACCAGAAAATACATACAAAACATTCGATCTCCATCCACAATCAATGTGTGTACAAAAATTCAAACGTTTTAATTTGTTTGAAGTTTTACGAAATGGTAAAACTGACTCAGAACTCTTCATTAATCTTCCATCTGAAACCCACAACCATTGCCATCAACATAATTACTTTCCTTCAAATTCCTCGAACTCGGAATGCAATAATCGAAATAATCACCTTAAAATACCAACAGATAAACTACTTTCTGTCCTATCGTTTAAAAGTTGGCAAAACACTTCACCGGGTCACAACTTCCTTTTCCTCGTCATTCTTTCATGGACTTTCACCACGAACAAACTCGGCATTCAGCTCTATGTCTACAAAGCGACATTCTACCAGCATTCTCTGTCCAAGTAACCGGCATTTTCACTCAAACAAGAGCACCGTCCTCCATACGAAAATCTGACCTGAAGTTACCGCAAGGTTCGTACTCATCATTTCACCAGTGAGCTCACATTAATCTTCCTTAGTCGAAGACTGTTCCCGGGATGTCTTTGCCGGGAAAGTTGAACTGAGTAAAGAGCTGAAATTTTCCAACAATGTACAAGTCGCCACGGCAAACGTATTCTGCTTGCTGGGCAACTGAAGAACGATCGACAAAAGAACCGGGTCATAACAAGACAATAAAGTTTCAGTGTCGTACCCGGCAGGCTTGAAGACAAATGAATCCTTCGAACGCAAGCCGAACAATTTGCTGGTCAGGTTAATCTTGGCGCACAGGGCTCTCAGGAATATTCCGTCGTTGAATATGAAATGCATATCTGGTCAAAGAAACACATACAGTATGCTACGGCGGTGTATGAAATTTTTGGTGCAATCACTTTTTATTTATCACTTGCGCACTATCAAGTGTAGTAGCACTTCACACCCGAAATAGTTCGGAACCGAATCAAAAGATGTTCATTTCGCAGGTGAGGGTCAAGTTAAATTTCAAACAAATCGAATTTTCGCGCGTCGTTTCTTCGGACTCATTGGAGACACACGACCTGTGAAAGCAGGAACACTTAAGATCGCGTGACAAAAGCCGACAACGTCCAGACGTTCACTAAAGAATACCTGCATACATTATACGGCGTAGCTCCCGGCGGGGTCCCATGCGCATGCCGGAAGGCTGTCGGGGTTGTACTAAAATTTAAATGGTATTACCAGTGGAACGTTGAATCCACAAAAGGAGAAAATTGGGTCCTGCGTACTGACCAATATTCAAACACCTTCATGCCCCGGAAATTGGTTATATGTGGAGAGTTTTTGACACTTTAAATCAGACGATTTCCCTAAACATCCTGTGCTCAGAAGATGCAGTAAGGAAGTCGGGAGACTTCTGAAAGGAAAAGGAACCCGCTTGAAAGGTCAGCGTCGCACTCCGTCGCAAAGATTAAAAAAACGCTGCGAATTTGTGTTACTAGAAATTACTTGGTTTGCATGGTTGCCGGAAATTGTTGATTCTCGCACGTTCCACTACGTATGCATGTAATTGTTGCAAAGGTAAGATATTAGGGTTCCTTCTATTATTCTTACTAATTTTCGAAGAACATTAGTATTAAAATGTCCTAAATAAAGATCGGGTGGTCGGGTCGAGCTGAGGTTTTCACGAAATATTCTCGTATAGGTGTACAAGAAAATAGCTTTAACTATTTGCCATCAGCGGGCATTTTAGTCAATTTATAGGTACCCTTATATTTCAATGAAACACAATAATTGGGAAAAAGTATAGAAAATGAAAATTGATTACGTTCTTGGCTTTGTACGATATTATGATGGCAGTTTTAAACTCCATTCGTCCGCAAAGAGCCTAAAAAAGAAAAGAAAAATACCGAAAAAATTTCGAATGGTGATAACGTTTTAACAAAATTTGCCGAACACAGAAAAGAGCACTAGAAGTACGTTTGTGCGATATTTGATGACTATGTTGGCAAGCTGGAGGCTACGATAGAAACAACAAAAAACCGTCGAACCAAACACCCTCCTGAAAATTTCGGCTATTTCCGATTGAGCTGAAACTTTCAGGATACATTTGCGTCTGTGCAGAATAGGTCCAAGTTTACTGATATTTTTAATATACCTATTATTCTGTTCACAAATAATTTTTGCAAAAATTAAGCTAGCGAAATGAATTTTGAACGTGTTTTATATGTGAATCGCAAAATGGTTTGGAATATTTTTAGCCCTATGTGTGCGCTAGGTGCCTGAAAAGAGATCGGGAAAATTTGAAAATTTTTAAATTGTGATAACTTTTGACAAAGCTATCAAATCATTATGAAACTTTTAGGGCATATTGATATAATTAATTTGTAAATTTGTCTTGCTTTTGTTGAGCGTGGCAACCCTGTAGATAGGGCAGGTGCTGAAAGTGAAAACCTTCAAATCACCGACTCTGCTGAAAAATTGTTGTTTTTTGGAAAAAAGCAACTCATATATAAATATTATGCTTTACCAAAAAGTGAAACCCTTCCCCAATTAACCTATACTTTTAGCATCAAAAACTTATGTTCACGGGAACTCACGATCCAATAATCAGATATAGTTGAAATTTACAAAATGTATTGGCCTTAAGTAGGAACAGGTCTGATAGAAGTGATTTTGAAATTTGGGCAATTCTGTGCCAGTGGTGCCATCATGAAAAATAACTGCTTTTAGCCCTAAAAATTCTAATTCAGGTTCCAGATTTAGGCGAAATTCACACAGTAGCTGAATCCTACTCTGAACCACGTTTCATGGAAATTTGGTTGAAAAATTCGGATGAAGCTGCCAACTATGGTGATTTTAGTGTCTTAAATTTTGAAAATTCGCTCAGAAAAATAAAGCTCTTTGCCCTATAGCTTCCAGTGCGGTCATGGAATCATAACGCAATTCATATGGCAAATTGAACTTGTTGTAGATAATACTCAGCAGAAATCTAGTTGGAAAAATAATGATAAGGTTGCCAGCTATGGATGGTTTTGTTTTCGGCATATCTTTAGTAGGCGATTTTATCATAAAATGTTCAAATCGTAGTGATAAACAGCAAATATTTCGATCTAGAAAATTTGAAAACTTTTACCTTATTACTTCCAATGCAGTGATCGAATCAATACGAAATTCGCAGAGTATTTTGACATCAACGTGAGGTAAATGTGACATATTTTTGGCTTCGGTGCTAGCAAATGGTTGCCAGTGCGAGGCGTTTCGTTATTTCCATACCAATAAATGCTTGCATAAACATTTAAAAATAAGTAAAGAAAATAAGTACAGCAGACGTAATAAGTACAGCAGACGTTTAGTCTGCGAACTTTACACTGAATTACACCTAAATTATTTAGTCCACCTGCTGTAAACACGCAGTACCCGACTCAAACGATGGGTCAGTATACGATTTCAAGCGATTTACAAACACAACCGACCTAATCCTTGATTTTTACGCGACTATTAAAAATATATGTATGTTGAAACCTCGCAACCCTCTCGTTTGACTCAAAATCATTTAAATAATCATATTTGAGAGACAAATGAAAAGGTTATGACAGTGTTTGAGCTAAAATTAAATTAGTGATAGCTGTCACGTATATACAAACAAGTGGTCAGGTCGATGTTAACACCTTAGGACTAAATTCACTTAGTCCGCGCTATAGTTCAGGTCGCATTTGGTCCAAACGCTGTAAGCCCTAACAATGCTTTAATTTTCTAAGGTCTGGAAATTTTTGGGGAGGCAGCCCCAAACACCTGTCTATCGCTGTAACTTTCGATGAAGTCATAGAAATTAAATTAACTTAGAGTCTACTCTTACTGAGGGTGTCCTTCAGTAGCTAGTGGTAGAATACATACTTAAAATCTGCACAAATCTTCCAGTGTTATTCGAACATTAGTGATTCTAGCGGTTCTGATGCGCTAGGGTTGTTTTTTATTTACTATCGAAGTTTAAGTAGAAAAATACAACTACATAAAAAGTAAAACAAAAATCCAGGTGAAAAATATAAATAAAAGCTAAGATGCATTATTGAAAATTCGAAAACAACAATACAAAGAAATAAGCTAATTGATCATGAAAATGCACTAATACAAAAGAATTAATAATTATTCTTATGGCGTGGAAAGATGCTTTTTCTCAATTTATTTTCAAAAGTAAATAAAATTCTAGGTATATACCCAGGATTGAGGTTTTTTTGCTGCTAAATCAAGCGCAAAACAGTTCAAAAAAGTTTGTATCAGCTCTTGCTAATATTAAAGTTGATATTAAAGTGGAATACAGTCCAATTAACGCACCTCTAACCTATAATAATCCCTTAGTTGAATTTAGAAAGAATGCAGCCGTCAATAAACTTTCTTCGTGGCGTGAAAAGATGAGAGCTATGGGACCAAGTAACATATACTGAAATCATAATAGGGAATGATCAACCAAACATCTGTAGTGAGAGCACCAGGCTTAAGCATCTACTCTAGAACACTATAGATGAAAAAGGAAAACTGACATAAAGAGTTGAACAAGCTAACACAACCGCTTAACAAATCTCTTGGAAAGCCAGAAAATCGATAGGCTTTAACTGTGACATGAAACAATATATGAAACGGATTTCACCGAAGAATCATATGTCACTCTTAATTCCTAATAACTATCTACATCAATCGCAAAGCAGTCGTAAACAGAGTGGGATAAGGTCTTTCTCCCTTCTACACGATAAGATTATGTGATGACACTTCATAAAACTCAGAGAAAAAGAGAGTAAGCAGTGCTCCAAACAATCTCTTGCAGGTCTTCCGGCAATTGTGAACAATTTTCAGCAGATTAAATTGCAATATTTTGCGGTCAACAGTATATAAAAGGTAGGTAAGAAGGGATACTGAAGAACCGAAAAGAGTTCCTTGCGGAACTTCTTTTATCTGAAGCAGCATCAAAAAAACTTCAACCAGAAAAACAGGCGTGCTAAGACTTTGGTTATTAGTTCAACTTGAAAAAGTTACTGAAAGTATGCTACCGTCCTTAGCATGGACGCCCTATCTGACATTTTTCTCAATTTTGAGTCAACACTGGTTTTGAAAACTGCAAGTGGTCACACCAGTCAAGTATGCGCTGTGTGCTGGTGTCTGATGAGAAACAGTGCATGCTTTCGAAACCACTTTGTCAAATAAAATTTTCAAGATAAATTAAAATTTTTTCAATTTTAATCATCCCGCAAAACACAATTCCAATCTGCATACTTTATTAAATCGTTCTACGAAATTTGAAAAACCTATCTTCTGTCAAAGTATGTTGAAATCAATAATGAAAAATGCCCTATCTACAAAAAACGTAACCATTCCATAGCATGCAAAGGACGGCTGTACTGGCGTATGTATATTATTTACTCCATACTGCCGCCCTTAGCATGCTAAGTAATGGTTACGTTTTTTGTAGATAGGGCATTTCTACAAATAATTCAAATACTTTATAATTTCAATTATTTTACGGTTAATAATTATTTTCTCCAACCGATTCTGCGCAGATTACTTGAACTTTCAAAAATGTTTCTTTGACAGATGTCAGCTTATGATTTTACGTGAACTTCAAGCTTTAATCTAAGAACTCAGAAAGGACGTGTAATGCTCAACACTTCAGAATAATGTTAATGATTTCACTCTCGCTTCTACGAGTATATTCTCTTCAAATCGGCACTCACTTTGACAGTTTGCATAAATGAGAGGAGATGGCTAACCCCACCAGATGTGTGCTGTTTTATCTTCCATCCTAGTTTCATGTATCTTAGAACTCATATCATAATATCAGTACCTGTTTTTCATCGAAAGCATGAGAAATACAGGTATATTAAAATTGTCATGCTACGTCACCGTCTCGGACTTGTGATAAAGTTGGCAGAGTTTCCCTTTTGAAGCAAAGCGTATGAGAATAAAACTATTAGTTTCACCATCTATGATTTGAATTAGGTACAGTTGAGAGATCGGAATGTGATCAAAGGGAACTCAGAGGTCGGAATGTGATCAAAGGTACTTATGGCTGACCATTGTGGCTGTTTTCGAACTGTGGGTGCCACTCAATATCAGCCCGTTGAGTCACATAAGCTTCTTAGATAAGGTAGATAGGGAGGAAGAAATTGAAGGTACTATCGCAATTGTTATTTGAATATCAAATGATGATTCAGATGCTTCGAGAGCTCATAAAAAGGCAAAATTCAACCCAGTAGCAAAGTTGACACGAGCAACAAATAAATTCCGAATTCAAATGGTACGCTTCCGGCCATATGTCAAACAATTCAAATTAATTTCGAATTTATTTCATTTCAGAGTGAATATCATTCCAATATCTAGTAATATGTACATTTGCAAGTCCAACCAAAAACTAACCACCTGTGACTGTCGCTGCTTCCCATCGTCTGATATTCATTTCACGCTAGTGGTATGCAGTCAGGTACTCAAAATTGTCCAATACAACCACACTGCATCAACATATTTTAAATCCTCAATCCAGCAGGCACTCTTGTAACTTTTAAAACATCTTCTTTACAAGGTCTTTCGAAAACGAATGGTCGCCTGATGGTATAGAAAATTCATCTAAGAAATGTAAATAAATATGTAGTTGTGTGTCCCAGGTACGTAGTGAGAATAAAACGATATGAAACTGCATTTACTCTGGTTTACTTTACTGCACTCGATGGTTTTCTGTGATGATATTTTGTACAAAAGACTTTAAATGCTATTACCTTCCCCGAAACAGAGCGAAGAACGTGGGCAGACATGCAGCACCGTGTTCGTGCTATGGCTGCGACTTCGAGTGCTCCGGATCTTATATTAAACTTTTAATAACTTTCCTTTTAGAAATAGAAGCACGAATATATGGCAATGGAGAGCAATATGAATGACTATAACAAAGAGGCAAAGTAAAGGCACAGCCCGAGTATCATTTGAGATGTTCGAGAAAAGTGTATCACTCGTAAAAGGGTTTTCTTATTATTTTTCGTGTGTGTATTTAAAATCTACGAAACGAAGTGCGGAGCATCTGAACCGACGTTTGTCAGGAACATCTTCAAATTTCAAACATATTAAAGAAAAACAAATGCTGACAGTAGGATAGGAAACACTTGGCTCCGGGGCACATTTGGGACAAGTTTATCTTTTGGAAATGAAATCTTTAGGTAAATAATCGCTAGAAAATCTGTACGATTTGAATATGAATAATTATATTCTTTGGCTGCTTCAAAGAGTGCTATCTAATTGCTTTGGTTTTGATTGCTTACATTGCCAATTTTTTTATGTGAGAGTCTGAGAGAAACAATTGAGTTTCACTGCAAAACATTGAAGTACTGAAAGTAAAATGCTCAAATTTGTAGGGTTTCTTATTCAGAAGGTTGACATTTGCAAATTATATTTATTTTGAGATTTTTTCGATTAATTTTCAAGTGAAGGTAATTGTCGAGGATGACATGTAACAAATATATCAAGTGAAGTATCAAGCTCATAGAGAAATATAAACGCGGCTGGGTATTTAAGGTCGTGAAATGGGAGTGTAAGAAATGCAAATTAATTTTTCTTTCTCAATATATTTGCCTGCTATTCTAATATATTTTTCGGGCTTTTCGATCAGTTTATGTATTGAGTTCTTGAGTCAGTGGGACTTTCTTCTCGAACAACGAATTTGTATCAATTTCACAGGCGCCGATTTCTTGTTAACAACTTGTGACAATCAGTTTTTAGAATATAGAGTGTTCTAACGCACTGGGTTAGTTGCCTGGACTTCACGGTATTCAAAATAAGCCATTTCGATTTCCAGAAATTGGCAAAAAAATTTGCTATTTTATTATAAATAAGTCTTGAAAGTCTGTTTTCGAGCTCCCTTTTGATTTACTCGAATTTCAGATTAGTTTACGCGTAATCATGCCACGAGGCAGCGACCTGACTGAGAAAGAAAGAGGAACTACCGACATTTGAATTGACCAATGACTTTCAAAAACGCAAACAGTAAAAGAATTGCGCAGATCAGAGAAGGCTGTCCGTAATTATTTGAAAATAATAAGAAAAACTACAATAGTGAATCGTACCCAAATCGGAATAGATACTTGCAGATAATGAAGTTTGAAGGGTATGCTGGAAAATATCGCACACAACAACGTTTGTATGATCCGTTAAAAGACACTGCCATAATTCCGCTTCGGCGTCAACTGCTTGGAGGACAATAAAGCAAAACTCTAACATCGCGCGAGAAGAAATGGGGGATTAGGTACTCATATGCTCCGAGCGTCCTGGTAAATGCCACCTCTCCAGCGTAAGCAAGGTCTCCCTCGACGTCATTTGCCGTAAAATCTGCCAGAAAGGGGTTTCTAAGCAGATTCCTCTCCGCTTATTATACGATCTAGGTGTCCAGTCCAAGAAACTCAGTCGATCTTTATCGTGCACAACTCATGGTCGTAGAGTCTCTGGAATTGCCCATCTTGATAAATAAAACCAACGATTCTTCGCAAGACATTCCTCTCCAACGCGGGCAGTTAAGACGTCCAAGTGCGTTTTGCTTAGCACCGAATATAGCCCCCATTTTTCTGCCGCCCGCTCAATCTAAATGCAAGGTTTTCGAGCAGGTATTTTAGATCTTTCAATAATAGGCGTGTTTTTTTGCTCCGATACAGAACAGAATAGAACTATGCCGCAAAAACAACGATCTAGCACAAAACAGCAGTGCATTTGCTAAGACTGACATAGGTTGCTATATTCGCTGTGGTACCACAAAACAGCTGAAAATAAAGGGAGAAAATAACGAGTATACGCTACCACAATTGATAGAAAATAGAAAATTACCTTTTTTAACTTTCTATACGTTATGAGGGCTTTTTCTAATTTCCTTACTACCAAAACATTCAACATAACCTTGGAAAAACCAAAGCCACCTCACAGCAAAAAAGACAACTTCTCAAGAGCTATTCTTTTTTCTATCAGCACATTCTATAGTTCAGCACGTGAAAAACAAATGAGGAATAGAATTTCTGTAATAGTGAATACACCGGTACAGGAGTATTGTTGTTTGCAATGCATATACTCTATTCTCCACTGGATAGAGGAGCAAAAAAATACGCCTAATATTGTTTGGAGTTAGCGTATGGGGCTGCAAGAGTAATAGAGGGGAGAATCTTAAAAGAAGTAAAAGTAAAGTCTTGTCAATCTTAGTGGTAAAGTCGGTGGAGAGGTTCATTCACAAATTTATAATCAAAGTAAATACGAATGTGGCGCGATTAGTTTCACGACTCCCTCGGTACCTAAATCAGGTACCTGGAGACTCAAAGTAGACTCAAAGATTGATGTGCGGTCTTTCATCCGAACTAAGACTCTCTAGTGCTCCACACACCAGGACTAAACAAGCTTCTCTTCTCTTTTAAGAAGTACTTCCAAATATAATACCTTTTATATGTAAGGTCCATTTTATGTCTTTCCCCCTGTCTTCTGGCATAATTTCATGCTCCCATACCTGCACTATAATTTTATGCATTGTTGTGTTACGTGGGCTGATATAGATTTCAACTGACTTATGGCTCTTTGTGTTCGTTTCATGCTTGGTGACGGCAGCATAAGGTCTTGCATTATCTTTTTGCCTCTAATTCTTCGTTGACTGACAGTCTAGCAATTTCGAGGAATAGCATCGCTTCAGACTGCATTCAGAAGCAATGATCAGCTTACCCTTTTTGTCCTTACAGTACGTGCAGCGTGGTGTGTACTGCACCACTCTCTAGTTCTTTTTAAGTCGCAGGTCAGAACATTGTCAAAGGCTGCATTCTTCCGTCTGTAAAGTTTCTTTTATGTTCTCCTGAGCTCTTTATTCATTCAAATAATACTGCGTTTTAATAGTACTAAATTTTAATTAAGAAAAGTGTCAGTTTTGTAATCAATTTAGCACGACGTAGTACCATAATTACATTTTAAATTTAAAAAAAAATGTCCACTTCCTTGGCGTAATTTTTGTTCTTTTATGTTTCTTATTTTTACTGACTTTCCAATTCGGCTGCTTTCTGTTGTTGCTATTCACCCTCGAAAATTAGTTTGAGCCCTTTCTATTTTAACAAAAAATTTGGCAAGATTTCCTTTGGTTTCTACTTTTCGAATTCTACGATCACAAAACTGATATTTTTTACAAAGTATTTCTCTATGCTGTCTTTATTCCCAGCTCTGTAAAAAAATCGATCTAAAATTAGCTCATGAAATTCTGTAAATGCAATGAGGTTATTTTGGTGCGTCAATCGTCGGATTTCATTTGAAGCTCAATTTAGGATTTTTTTTCGCCACAAATGCAATAAACTCATACTTCGTCCGCTTAATTCGAATAGCTATAAAAACTTATTTTGAAACTGAAGTATTTTTACATTTTTTCAAAAATTAATTCGTACAAACTCAAATTGGAATAAAATGTGAAAAAGTAACTAAAGAAGCTTGTTATTCATTGGCAATAGCTAACGCATGACAAAAACTTTGAAAGCATTGTTTTGAACAGGCATGAACTTATTGATCAAATCGTAATAAGATTTTTGTGGTTGAACATGAAACTATAAATAAGTTCAGGTGCATTTAACTCCCTGCTCGCAGTTTTCAATGTGAAAAGACCTATCTCTCGAAGTAGGGAAAACTTTGAAAAATAAGAAAGTCTCTAGCACATAGGGACCGTTCAGGAGATTGATTTTCGAAGAAGTATATAGGAAATAGGTCGATTTTCTTTCGGACTTTAAATGACTAAAATATTCACGAAATCAGTTTTTCTTACTCACGACCCAACCCTCGCATAAAATATTTAGCATTTTAAAATTTAATGCTGGGATTTATCGGAGGAAAACTTTATGAATTGACCCAAAAATAAAAGGAGCAGCCAGAGTTAGAGATTCAAACATTTCAAAAGAAAAGTAGATATATTTTGCCGCAAAAATCTGACACATTTGTTTCACTTTAATATCAACTAACCCTGAGAATTTGGTCCCAATCCGATAATTACTTCAGAAATAATGAGTGATTGTTAACATCGCCACCCCCGAAATTGTGGTAGCAAATTGAAATACGTGGCAGTAGACATGCCAAATTTGATGCTATTGTGTCTAAGGATTAAAATAACAAAAGTTGTTAATGCTGGTAACCTTTGCTATCACCGCAACCAAATGAATACCAAATCTGTTTCTCTTTTGGATCAACAAATCTGTGGATTTTGTTTTGGTCCAATGAATCCATCGCAAGTTAGAGCTTTAGAAATTTTTCAGAGCTACCGCCCCTAAAAAATTTAAATTTAAAACTTTACCACTTGTTGCCCAATTTAATTTATCTTATACTATTCTTTCTAGCTTTCAAAGAAACCGATTTTAGTGGAAGAACAAACTTTATCTTTTAGAAGCTAGATATATTTCAATTTCGGGACATGTATCAATATTTCGATGGTATTTTGCCATCTCCCTCATGAGCAAAAATGTTTCATGAGGTTCACTGGCTTGGAAGATCTATTATAACTACTGAGTTGCCCGCCCATTAGCCCGATGTATAGTTTTTTCTTACTAACATCAATGACTCTTGCCAATTTCATAATGATTAAATGACTCTATGGCAAGTCATCTGAATTCGAAGTTTTACAAAAGCTATAAAGATGCCAAAAATGACGAAGCTTCTTATGAAAAAAAAAATTGAAACAGCCACTAGCAATGTATATGCTGTCATCAAAAGTTTTAGTGCGAAGATGTTTTTTATCAGATAAAAATTGAAAGTCCTTTCCTATATTTCATCGCCTCACCAACTTGTGCTTCATAATCAAACATGAACGCATTCAAATACAATTTCAAATACGGCTTGAAGCGAATTTAATATATTATTTCAGATGATGAGATGATGACAATATTTGCCCTGACAATAAACACTCGGGGAAACATTTTTCTCATTCTTGCATTTATATATGACTCCCAAATTTATGACGACAGCTGGTTACTTTGTAGCCATAATACAGTTGATATTCAAAATAATGGAACTCAAGCTTTAAAATGATTCTGAGATTCTGATTCAATTCATTCCCAGTTCTAGTAGTAGCAGATATTTTTAGTGTTTTTGCTGATTCGAAAATCGTTCGTTAATCCAAACACTATTCATAAAACTTTCAAACTCAGCCAATGAGTAATTTTACAAAAAATTCTAACATCAATATTGCATGTAAATAATTCCTGTCTCTTACCGTATTTCACGCCCAAGAAAAGGATTTATTTATTCAATGCAACGCAATGTAGTTCATTCCACTCAACATGTTCGTGCATTAGCTTGAGGGGATGAACCACCCGGATGCGCCATATTACAAGCAGTGCAGTGAATATTTGTCGTGGGCGGTTTGAAAGTACAAAGGTATATTTTATGGCGTGCTTGGAATGAAACCCTTACTTCATAATTTCTTCTTCCAAATGCAAATTGTCGTTTGATATCTAAAAAATGGGGTTGTATTACCCTATAGGTATGCATTTCAAAGCGAAACTAATACAGAGTTGACAATGGTATGCGGACGGTACGCATTCATTAGCCCGTGGGCTCTATTTCATATTTTATTTATGCATGAATTTGTTATTGTCGATGAATAATTCCCATAAGAATGCTTCATTAGATCGAAAATTGGATTAGCACATGTCTGAATAACTCAGCCGTTAATATGCTCGTATGCGAGATAGTACGGATAGTCTGTAGGTCGGCATTCACTAAACTATTGGGTTTTGATATGATAGATTCCGGCGAATAGTTTTGAATTGATAACATAACAGCAAAATGGACTCCCTGATGTATGATAATTTCGCGTTAATTCATTGAAGTGGATGGATTTTCTACACATTGTTTCGCAAACTGACATTTCGCTATGTTCTAAGCGTTCTAAGCATATTTTTAACTCTTCGGGAAGTGATCAATCTTCATATTTTATATTTTTCTGAAAAGCAAGTTTAGCCAACATAAAGAAAATATTTTTCTGCAACTAATTATCAGCAATTCAGTGTCGACAAAAAAAAGATCCGGCAAGAGAAAACAATAGCACATTGAACGAGAGAAAACAATGCTAGCATTTACGCTTTCCTTTTCCCGTTTGTTTCTACGGGTTTCCATTGAGTATTGTTTTCGCACGCTTCTCAGACTTTGTTGAATATCCTTTACCTAGTCGAAACATCTCCTGTTCATAAACACGCGAGGCTCTGCATAGGCTTCTATTAACCACTTACACTGACTGCAAGAGTCCTCTCCACTAGGTTCCGGATGACAGATTTTATTTTGCTGCTTTTTACAGGTGCAGTCCTGTCGTCTGCCAACCGTGAGAGACTATGCGACAAATTACAGCAGCAATTTAAACCTTAGTCTCAAGTTACGTCCGCCGCCAGTGTATTGTATTGCACTTTTACGCCTCGACGACGTGCAAAAAAGTAATGAAAAGGCGACAAAAACGTACGACATCACACCAAAATGTCCTGACTCTACATATTTTTTGCATATGTGTACGCACCGGATTTATGTGCTACGATGGGATACCCATGAAAGAGGCCATTTATGCATGTACTTGAATTTATCCTGCCTTCCTGCATTGCATTTTTTCGTATTTTCTTTGGTATGTTGTTGGTTTGACGCATCACTTCACTTGACATTGAATTTCGATCCGAGCTGTGGGCCCGTACTTGTCAGGTGTGAAACAGGAATGGATTATACGTTTAGCCGCGTAATTGCAAAACACTTCTGAAATTTGTTGCAAACACATAAGGGTAGGTGCGAAAATTGTGGAATTTCCAAGAACATGTCGTATGGCTTGTCGTCCATCAGTCGGTTTGAATGTCGTCTTGTTTTTCGGTAGAATAATGTAAATGAAAAGAATGATATAGAATGTTAGATGCAAGAACTAATGGGACTATCTTCACTATTGGGAGATGCCTGCGAAAATAAGTTAGCTAAACACACATACATATGTACATACATATAAGAGACATGTAAACCAGTTGGTTTTCTAAAGCATTTGATAACTAGATTTTTTTTTTGAGAAGCATGCATATATTATCTGAAACAAAAATTAAGTACGGAGGAAAAAAGTCGCGACTAGCTGAATTTTTTTTTTTTTGTTGAAAAATTTTAATATTGAATTGAAGAATATGAAGAAAAAAAATTTGATGAATTTTTAATGGCAATAAGTTTGAGCTTACTCTCAACAAACTGACTGATGTATAGGATCGAAAGCCGTATAAATGGCTGCTGCATGAACGGTAAAAGGACAAACTGTTATATTGGTTACCCGCGTTTGTGCCCAAGAAGATATTTTTAACCAGCATGCACCATGAAAATCAAAAAACCGTTGGCAAAGATTAGCTCTTTTCTGGGTCTCCTCGATTTGGATTAAAGAAACAAACGAAAAAAGTTGCAGCAGGCTAAACTTTAGGAGCAAAGTGGCTCAACTTTGGAACACATCGATTCGTTGCGGTAGCGAAGCCAAAGCCATAGAGTAAAAAAGTTTTCCGGGTTTACCACTAGCATGAGTTGTTGCGACCGTCTAAACTCTGTCGAGCCGTTGTCAGTTATTTATTTAAGGACCCAGCTACAATTTGCCCAGCGTGTTTTCTTCTGCCAGCTAGCTCAATCTGGGGTGGATATTTGGACAAAGGAGTTTCTTCGTGTTACAGCACTCGAAAATTACAAATACAAATATATTTTTCACGATAAATGAAGGTAACGAAGATTCCACATCGGAATCAATATTTTAAAACAAAATCGTTTACTGTTTATTTTTATTAATGTTGACTGGCAAAAAAGAAAAAAAATGATTCACAATAATTCAGCGTGAAATAATGCAATCAAAGAAAAATGTAATCAAATAAAAGTTATGAATAACCTAAAGCGAATACGACTTACAGGTTAGGCCAATACATATTTAGGTGGATGAAATTTATACCGAAACCTGGCCGGGATTGGCTAACACCAATCGTGGTATATAGCATAAATCATAATGATGGCGAAAATTTATAAAATATAATATTATCTAATTATAATCAAAAAATATGTATCTAAAATGAAAAGAAAACAAAAAATACCAAAAAATTGCAATCATTAAGTATTAACTCACACCAAGAGAAATTCAATATTATTTAATTTAAAATTCAGATTTCCCAATCAATAATAGCTGTAATTAATGAGCAGCTCAGTTGTGGTGAGATATCTCAGAAAAATGTCTTAAATATGCAATTAGGATGCTCGAACATGCCCGAAGCCTGCTCTGAGTTGAACTAGAGCAATTGACATCACGATTTCTGCTCTACCTTTTTTTGCAGAGTTCGTCTATTTAAACTGGCACAGGGTCTCAAAATTTAAAAGAGTAAAACATTTGTTGCTTATTTTATTTATAGGTTGTCTATCAAATCAAAATTTGATGGCAGCATCTGATGGTAAATTATTAAATTAAAGTGCTCTATCCCAGCAACTCTTAATAGAACTGCAACTGAAAGCCAATCACAACAACTTTACGTTAAGGTATCGTTTTTATTCACCGACTTAATCGGAAAATAACGAGTTGCAGGGACCGCCAAATTTCCCAAACTAGGATTTATAAAAAATTTGTTACTTATTTTTATTGTACCTACATAGATGTTTTACAAATGAAAATCTACTGAGAGCACTTGTTACTACGAAAATAATAAAAATGTCTTGTGCTGGCAAACTTTTGCTAACACCACACCCAAAAGTATACCAAACTTGTCTTACGTTTAGGTCAACCTAGCCTGTGAGCTTCGTTTTGATCCGATGACTGCTTTGGACGTTATAAGAGTAGAATAATTTTAAGTGTGACCATCAGTAAAAATTACAAAATTTTCCAATTTAAAATATTTATTTCTTACTGTTACATTCTGTTGGCACTTTTACTTCTGTTTACTTCTACAGCTGTAATAAAATCTGCAAATGAAATGGTAGTATCTTTAAGTAAAACAATGGCAAAAATTACCGTAGCTGTTAATCTTATCTTGATTCTTCAACTGAAATTGTATCGGGCTCGTCCTAAGCCTCATTTACTGTGTGAATTGATGATATACAGCTAGATCTGAGGTTACCAGCAAAATCATCAGGGAAGTAATCATTTCCTTTTAAAAGTTCAAGTCACCAAACCTGTATAGCATTCATCCAGCTGTGCTGAAGGCTGGAATGGATCCTTTTGGGCAAACCTATCCCTGAGGTAATTTCGGTCACCTTGGCGACCGGTTAAGATAGTCCTCATACCAAAACCTGGCAGAGTTGCCTATTCATATTCTGGGAATTTAAGGCCGATCATCTTTAAATCGTTTCTGTATGTATCGTCTAACGCTTGTTGAACGATACATAGGCAATAAGGCAGTTAAGTTAAAGCCCTAAATGAGGAACAACATGTGCATAAGCAAGGATAATCATCCGAGCTCACCCGTCAATCTCTGGTTTTCAGAGGTGACGGTGCAATGCATAATAGTGAGAGTGCAATGAACATTTGAGTGCCTTTTGATGCGCACCTGTAAGGGAGCTATGTGAAGCTGTGGGAGCTTTTTGTATTCTATAATTAAAAAATACTGTTTAAGTTTTATTTTTCATAATAAATAATAAAAAATTTAAACATTCCTTTTTTTATCAAAACGAACAAAAATTGTCTCTTCTTTCACAACCAAAATAATATTAAATTTTCACAAAACTTCATAAAACATTTTTCATACTTAACATACCTGTGAATAAAAAAATGTCATGTTGAGTGTTTTGTGGAGAGTTGTGGTGTGTGTGTTTGTGGATAGATGTGTATTTTTTTAAGTGTATCCCCACGCTCATGGCGTGGACAATGTCCTAGTCAAATGCATACATATCATACTAATGCAGAGACTTTAGCTATTGCTACTTGATAGCTGAGGAAACAATGGGATATTTACAAAGCCATGTCCAGTCACCACTTTTGCGGAGAATGCTAGCAGGCTCTCTGCCAAATGAACTGCAATAGCAACAAGCCAGTGCTGATGACGTAACACATTTGTAATTAGTAAGGATCTGAATGTGGTATGAAGAAATTCACAGTTCGTATTGGAATTAACTGACAGTTTGCACTCTCCTTTGCATCCTAGTAAAGCGGAACTTGTTTTGTTAACCAGAAAAAAAAATCTAGATGAACAATATTTTAATTTAAACCAGTTTTTTCTTTGTGAAGCTAGATTTATTTTAATTACTCGATATATATCGACATATTGAAGGTAATTTGCTATCTTTTTCAGTGTCTATCGCAGAACAGTCTGAGGATACGGTCTGGAAGAAGTATGATGCCTCATTTATTTATTTGGATCAACGTAAATTTTTTAGTGGGTCCTCCAGATTTGAAACGTACTATTCTCTTTGAAGTTATTCTTACTCACACTAAAACTGAGACTCAGAATATTGTTTGTGAAAATTTATTCACATATTTATCGCAGAAATAAATAGTTACTTTCATTTTTTTGAACTTGAAACGATTTATTCTGAGCAAACATGATTTTTTTTTTTGTTTATATCTGTTTTGAGCACCGTTTATACTAATGAATAAAGTTTACATGCCAACGCCAACATTTTACCGCATTGCTAATTATTTCCGAACAGAGCCACGAAATTCCCAAAAGGATTTGTTCTTTTGCTTCGCAACGCCTGCAAAATTCTCTCATAAACTGAATCTTACATGTCACTTTGCCAAACCTCAAAAGATTACCCGTACCGGTTAGTATTTTACAAAATCCGTTTCGTACCATTCACTTACGAGACGGCGGTTTTTCTTTATTTTCAGCTCTAAAATGTCTTATTCACTGAATGTGAAATATATCCGTGAATTTTTCGAACAAAAAAATCAGTCTTGGCAGTGCTACCGTGCTTTTTTTTTCTTCTTTAGAAACCGAGCGTAATGTTCCGAAATACGTACATACATGTCTTCAGTAATGTAGCACATGTTCAGTGTTTTCGCCGTATGAATGTTTTTCTTAGATGTGAACATTTCTCCAAGCCGGGATACATCTACTTGTATATCATGCATGGCACGACAGATTTACACTTCTACTTAAGGACATAAATTTCCTAATGTTACATAGACTTACCGCTTGCTCCCTTAGGATTTTCTTCTGGTGGCTGGTTAGCGCTCAAGCCAGGACACAAGAAGGAATTATAGCGCTCGGCAACGCCATGCCACCGTCCGCAAAGCATATGCGAAACGATGCTAGCACATTATCCTGATGGAAGCATAAGCACCAGAGCATTTTGCACAACTTCTTGTTTTAGGCACGCTCTATATACTTCGTTGATACTAACAAGTAATCTGTAGTACTAGAGTACAAAAAAAGTTTACAAAGAAGATATTTTGTATAGCAAGTGACTGCGAATATAAAGTCGATTTGATGTTCTGCGGTATCGGAACTGAAGAAACGATAAATTTTTAAATTTTTCATTTTTGGTAAAGAGCAAAATACATTCGAAGCGAAATTCGAATAAGAAATCAGATCATAAATCCTTAAATGTCAAAATTTTATAAACGGAGCATTCGTTTTTCTGAGACTTGTTTCTTCTTATTTACACTTTGGTGTTGTTTTTAATCAATTGAACGAGTTTAATTGATCATAGTCAGTGGATAATTTTTAAAATACATATCTAAATATGTTTGTTTATATTATTTTCTAATGATCTAATGATTTCCAATTTCTTTCATTGGAAATCTAATGATTTCCAATGAAAATCAGTGACTGAAAATGACCGGTGCTTTTTCATATATTCTTTATCTGGTCCAAAGTGGCAACTGAAAAAAACGGCTGATTTTCATTATTTTCGGCCGAGTGGGGTGGATCAAAATTGACAATAAAAAGTCAAATCAAGGGTCATAATTTATAAAGCTGGTATATTGGTGAACATTTCAGATACATGATTATCATTCCTATTTGAACGAAGTCACATACGAAGCTTGATACAAATATTTTTCACTTTCTTTGTATCTTTGAATTGCGATTTTAAGCAAAAGTTGTAAATGAGCTTGTCTCGAACCGTAGAAGTTATCAATTTTAATTGATGAAACTAGGCTATGTAAACTGTGGAAATATAAGATCATAAGCTCTATGAATGCGGTTAATGAAGAGATAATAGAAAATAAAGTGTATAATGATAGAGTAATTTTCTAACGTCACCTCATGTTAATGGTATGATTATTCAAAAGAAATATGTTCGTTGTAAAATATTTTTCTGCATTTTCCCGATGAAAGCTTCGCTAGGTTGAAATACCAAAATACTGAGCATGACATTGCCAACCTTAATTCCAACAAGCTTGTTGCCAACATACGAGTATAATAAGCTGATAAGCCTATTTGATTCGAGGTTTCACTCGACCGTGTTTTTCAACCCTCTACATTTTCCATTTGCGCCGACATAAAATAGCCTCCTTGCACTCGCTATTCTCGTGATGATCCCAGAAAAATCAATTAGGTCGAAATAATTTCCTCAAAACAAAGTCTTTTCATGTCCTATTTTAGCGTGAAGCAGTGCCCGATGACATCAATTCACCTCGCATTCGAGGAAATAATCCTTCAAAACACCATTATCGTATTGTTCTTAACACCGGGGTGCTTGGTCAATGGAAGTTACCGTTGCGTGCTCAATAGTGGCCCCATGCAATTTGTCCGGTATCCTGTCGTTGTCAAAGCAAGCGAGATGTATGTGCATGGCATGCACGAGTGGCCTCCTGCGTGACACTCTCTCAAACCAGAATAATTCATAAACGGCTTCTAGGTTTTCGGTGGCATTTCGAAAGCGATTACATTCGGATGTTAGTAGTTTGGTTTGGTTACAAATTATGAAAGGAGTTTGTATATTTTGGGTTAATTTGGTTGGGAAATAAAAACAAATCAATGCACTGCTACATATGGAAGAATCCCATATACGAGTATTAAGTGATATTTAAATCTGAAATGTACCTCGTTTTGTGTTTGTCGTTCACCTTTAAATATTAAGTATGCAGCCTCTTGAGAACAATATATAAAATAATGTGATAGAAAATGACGTTTGTCCATGTTTTAACATCTGAAAGTCCCAGCCCTTAATAATGTCGAAAAATTTCTCGATTTATTACACCCTTCCCTGCTTGTGGATTCAATTAGAGACACCTTTTACACCTTCGTCAGAAATCGTGCACGTTAATTGATTTTTTTCTGCTTATCATGCATTCTGGTATTATATCAGTGAAAGTAATAGCCGTCCACCCTAAACAGTCAATAGCGTACAGTGTAATATATCGCCCACAGTCCACGTGTCTAGTGAGTTTGATTCTGTGCTCAGACGTAACATATGTTTGGACATGATTTGGATCCATGAATCAGTACATCGAAAACTACTCTGTGGATATTTTTCATGCTACCTTAATTATTAAACTATTATCAAAATCATTGGTATTGCTCCTCGTTTCAAACAGATGATGGAGTTTTACTTTGTATAAGTTTCAGTCAAATATATTTTCTATCTATCTTCTCTTACCAAGAAAGAAATCATTTTTTTTTTTGCAAACTGTGAACATTTTTAAATTAATATTTTATTAAGACCTAGTGAAAAAGCCATAAAAGCTACATAAATCATAGATCCCACTACACAAATAATTATTTAAAGCTTGTTAAGCGGATTATATGTTTGATTTTAAATGGTACTCAAATCATTACTATTCTCTTTGACGTGACAAGGTCTTGAAACGCATAAACCATGTAATATGCAAATGGAAGGTCATTACTTTGCCATATCGGTCCTTGAATGTCATCGTAAAGAACTCTGGTTTATGCACTTACATCATACACTTTTTAGTTTTACATAGGAGTCGACACGTAAAAATATGACATGGCAAGCATTCCACCGACCACTACATGTTCATCTCGTATTAGCATCTGACAACTTCCTTCCCGGGCAGGTGTAGAGCTTGCGAAGCTAATGTGGAAGGAATTTGAAGCCCCGTGTGATATAAATATCAATTTGAGTGGAAGTACAGGATTCGGGACATGAATTTTGTATCATGTTCATCCCAAATGGAGGTATTCTATTTTGGCATACCACTATCCCATGGGACATATAATCCTTGAGTATCGCATGTAAATGGAAGTCTCGCTGGTATTGACAATGTCTGCATGCTTTGATACCGGTAGGAATGACTACATTGTGGAAGATACGAGTAGTATGCGACTAATAAGAGATTGATTACTAAGAGGATAATTACAAGTGGCCAGGAATTATAACTTTACTTCACGCAATATTTATGAATCGGTACTAACATTAGCTGCTAGAATTACGGAGTTTCATTATTTAAGTGCCGAGGTTGAATTAGTTAAACATTGGAGTTTCAACATTTTGGGTTATTGTTTCAATAATATTTAGAACCATATACAGTCAATGAAGAAAAACCTATTCATGTTTGCATGCACTACTACCTTAGATACTGAAGGAACTTTTCTACCTCATCCGTAAATAACTGGACATAAACTGGACAAAAACATTCCACGCGCTGACTTTCATTAGCTGTGTCTACAATACCGGATTGATGGATCGATTTGGGTTAGGATCGAAGTTTTTCCAGTAAGTTTCCAGCGCGACCGGATCGACGGATTGACTTCAAACAGAATTGTATTTGACATTTCATCAATGCGATTGACTGATATTGAGGGAAAAAAGTAAAGATATATTGATTGTAAGGGCGTTTATGGTATGCACTGTTTTTTTCTTGTCAAGAAAAAATTGTTCATTAGCATACTTTTGAAAATTACAGCTGCTTTTTTCAAACCTTAACAGTACAAACATCTGAAGACGATTGGTTTTTGTACTTCATTGGAAGTAGTCACATTTCCTTGTACTTAGGTCGCATCCTATATGCGTACAGTCTCAGTCAACGTATAAGAGAAAAATCTGCCGACCCCGAAAATGGCTGTTTACCAACTTGAATACATTCCACAAACTATCGATTTAAGCCCTGAAATGTATTCGACGCGAAACGGAACGAAGTGTCAAATCCCATACAAAATCAGCCTGGCGCGGAATTTCGTTTCGTTTGGTTTTGCTCGTCAGTAATGTGTTCGAAGGCGTATAAGAGTCTTCGAAGACAACGCAATGACTCGCTCTGAGATGGCGCTGCACAATGTATAAGTTAAATTTCGCGGCCATTTAATGACCCAGGACCTTAAATTGATGCGAAAAATGTGACAGCTCATAATTTCATTCGAGTTTGCGGATATTTTATTGAAAAATTGGTGAAAATGGATGGATGAACCGCGCATCCTTGCAACAATAGTTTTTGTTTTGCCGATATTATCATTTTTGATGCCGGTTAGTTAAATTTATATGAACCGAATTCAAATGTAATGCACTTGTTAAATGTCATCAGTGGTAATTTATACTGCCCCCGGTGTCGGTGTGCGGAACTTTACTTCGCTCGATTCCGCACAGACGTTTTCGCTGTATTTCGTTCGTCGAATACATTACTAGGCTATAGGATGCGGAAACTATGTAGATACAACTGAGCATGCCAACGCATGCAAATCGTTTATTTTATGGTTCTTTCCTTGATAAATGACTTTTATTATCACTAAGGAGATTGAATATTTCGAAAATTTTCCAATATTAAGTTCGTTTATTGTTTCTTCTACAAAACGATTATATTTCCAAATTCCGCCGGTCATACAGTGGCAAAGTTAGCTGCTTTGTAAAATCTCATTTTGATTTTTCAATCCCTCGATCAAAGTTTTTGAACGCCAATCTCAATCCGATCCGAGGAAATGTCCCAAACTGATTGACGACTCCCAAATCAATTCTGGTAGGGGCTTAGATACCAGTTAAATCATTCGTAATCCACTTTCAAATCACATTATATACGCAGCTACCATTTTCTTCGTGCTAAACTAAACCGAAAATGACGTCATTAAGCTTTGCTAACGTTAAAACCGAAATAAGTTTTAGTTTAAGTTTTTAGTTTCAGCTCCCAGCCGCAGCGTACCTTTACTGACTGCTATTAACCTACCCCTGTTGTCTTCAACATCTGATTACACAATTGCACGGCTAATATTTGATAGAGCATCAAAAGTGTCGTGGTGTCATGTAACGTATAAACGTTATTTGAAATCACGGGTCTCGTTCCAACTTTCATGTTTCATGTTCCATGTATTTTAGGGAGAAAGTTGTGGCAAGGCTAACTTTCAGTTATAAACTGAGACTCGATATAAGTGCACACGACGACTCACCGATTTTCTGACTAAGTTAATTTCATTCCAAGGAAAATTCCGATTTTAAATGACGACGTTTCTGACTCATAGCTTATTTATGTATGCATCCTGTTTGGATTCTACAACAGACTAGTACTCTTCTTGTTGTGTTCATTGCACCAGCCAAAGTAAAATTACAGCCTACTTTCAAAATTATTATTGACATAATGGGATTTACTGTTGGATATTTGTCCAAAGCAGCAGTTGATGTAGTTTGGGATTAACATTTAGAAAGCTTCCTGCAAGAGAGTCAAAATTTATTAGACATTTGAATGACAGCTGCAATTATATGTTCACCGTTTATTTCTATGAAAAGTTTCGTTACATTTTCAGCTTATTTATAATTCTGCTGACATTCTGCAGTTTACCGTTCGGAAATGTGAATGCATATAATTTTTAAATCTTCTATATTTGATGCAATCAATTCAAGCAAAATGTACATGGAGATTGCTTTGAAAGACAGAACCAAGTGCATAAATCAATATCAGTTAAGTGGCTTGGACGAGTTCTAATTGTCCTTTTTCTTTACATACAATATCATATTTTTCTTAAATTATGATATCATTACTTATATCTTCATCACAATTTCTTGTTCGATTGAAATTTCGAACTAAAACTCGGGCCTGATTTTCTATGAACTGTCAAAAAAACGTTCATCTGAAGTTTGAACGACAGTCTTGCCACCGTATGAGTCAGTTCTAGCAACTGTGAAACGTATTCTTTGTTCAATCTCACGTTTAAATCTTATCTTTAGTTTGAGCTTTAGCTGTGGTCCAAACCGCTTTGAAAACACCAAGTTCAAAAAGTTAAATTTTAGCGATGTTTCCAGCTTGAATATGATATCGTTTTGGAAATTTTTAGCCCTAAGTGGGCACTAAGTGCCTAAAAGTAGGCAAGGAAAATTTTCAAAATTTCAAATTGTAATAGCTTCCGAGAGAAGGATCAAGTAGTCATAAAATTTTCAGGACTTACAAAATGGGTAAATAAAAAACGCATGTGTTGTATCTACCACCATGAATCTCTTTTTCTGCAATAGGCTCTATATAGATAATTTTATTTTACTAAAACTTCACTATGACTATGAAACTTCACTATCTAATTCTGCATACATTTTTACCCTTCATACATTTTTACAATTGTTGACAAATTTGGATAGTGCATTGTGACGACCAAAGGTAAATGAAAACTTAGTGTGAATTATTGAAATATTTTGTAAGCAATCAAACACGGACACAAAGTGTTCTCTTCTAATTACGAAATTATTCAGCACTCAATTCTAGAATCAGATATCACAGAACTAATTTCTCTATCCAAACAGTTCCGTTAATCATGTGTTTTTTGTCCATCTTTGCTAGACAGTTGTCAACCATTTCAAACATTGCTAACGTCCCTATTGCTAATGCCGAACATGCCTCGTTTTGCTCGTTGTAAAATTATCTTACTCTTTTGATGTTTATCAGAAATTCAATTTTAAGTTGTTCTAAAGATATATGTAACAGCATGACTTTCGCATGAATATTAATGAAGTTGCTTTGATTGCAAGCGAAAAATTGCTAGTCAGGTCGACAACGTTGTTGCTGCTTCTGCTCTTTATGTTGAAGTAGAAAGAAACTCAGTCACAGAGTAGCCTTATTACAGACGAACTGACGAACAGCTTGGGGCTATTTTATGAGCTGCCTTTGAGTGGGAAATCCTTTTTGCGCTTGAAATTAGAAGGAAAAAAACTCATGGTCTGGTGCTGAACGTATCTGTTCATTCCGCTGTTATAACAGCTGTATATTTAAGTCAGACCGTTAATAAAGGACTTTAGAAGCTAATCTCGAATAATTGAAAATCAATGAATGGCGACTTTTTAGATACTATTGGATAATATGAGAAGACACAGTTTCCTGTAACTGAAAGCTTTATGATTTTACAATATGCTATCATTTGCTTTGCATTAGCTACGAACGTTGACTTGGTTTTTGTGAAGGATAATTACCTGATTAACTGCATATCAATCGTTTCAAAAATATGTTCATATATGTCGTCACTATCGTGCAGCAGCTTATTCAAAATGTTAGCCTTCTGCCTGGGCTGTATTTAAAAATATTCGATAAACATAATTTTTTCATCTCCTAATTGAAACCCTCTCCTCTCTGCATTGATTAAAAGCGAAAAGCTCAGAGCAACACATTTAAATACATAACCAATTTAGTTTTCAAAATAAGAACTATCGATATTTATCACATAAAACCCGATAAAAACTTTGTTTGGCATATGCCGACTATTTTTTGGGTGTAAACTCCATCAAAGTTTCATTTCAGGAATAAATCATCAAATTCCTTAATTTCAATGAAACTGAATTTTAATTTCGACGTAAAATAAATCTTCTCCGAAACGAGCAACAATTTTGAACAGAAATCACCTTCATGGAGCAATTTTCTTCCCTGCTTTAATGTCCTTTTATTGTTCTTGTCACTTCAAAAACGACCTGCTCCATAAACCCAAATGTGCGCTTTGCTTGTGCTCTTCGACTTCAAAATACTACCGTCAACAACTTTTTAGCCCTGCAAATAAAAGTGATGAATTTTTCATTGCTAATAGCCATGCAGAAAAAGGGTTTTGTTGGTTTCAACCCGTTAAAAAAGATTTCCTCTTAAGAAATGTTTCCCTGGCGCAATATTTTGGATAGCTGTTTCCGCACCGTAATATATCGAGGACGACAATTAGGTCGCAGTTAATGGGTGTCTTATGGTAGTACATATTTGAAAAGAAGTGGGTACTTTCTTTTAAAGGTACAACTTTTTGAAAGATTTTCTGTTACGAAACCAAAGAGAATTGTTTATGAGGACATGAATGTTTTCAAAATCCCAAGTTTTTTTTTGAAATCCGAACTTTTGTTGGAACGATGGTAAATGATAAATGAATGTTATTTAAACTTAGAATGGTACCCATGAGTAAGTTTTACTGACATGCGGTATATATTTCGTCGCGCATCAGCCAGTTGGCCACTCTGACCGCCATGAGGCTAGAAGCTATTTAACCTTTTTATAATTAATGATAAAATAAAAAAATTTACATAAGGCTATTGCTGCCTTCTTTTTAGTAAAAACATGTACCTAAAATCATTCCAACACTTACCTACCATTCTACGGTATAATGTTAACCCTAAAATTATTTTCTATGGTGATAACTTTTAAAATATTAAGGGTATGAGCTACTTTATATTAATTACAAATATCTCTTAAAAACACTCTGAGTCATCAAAAATCAAACCTTGTGTATTCATTATTGTGCATTCATTCAGGTATTTTCAGAACATAATATTTTTAGGGAAAATTGGATCACCCATCAAACTCACAGCTCCATTTGATATTAATCGAAAATTCAAATGGCATTCAGTAATGTGTTTCACTTAATGACACAATTAACTTATCTATTCGAGCTAATCTGTCATTTACTTTCCTTCACAATCAAAATTTATGAGCAGAATCGAGTATTCGTTGACACGAACAGGCTAGAAAATAACTAATAAAAATTATTCTGATTTAATAGCACATCGTAAGAAGGAGCTAATAAAATTTTCTTATAAATCGAATAGCTTTTTAAAGCCACCTTTCGACCAAGCTGCGATTTACCAGCACCAGCCAACGAAACAACAAAGTACCGCGGTGAAGGATGAGAATCTAATACTTACCCTTTTCGTGATTCTGACTTCTAAAATAATACCGAGATGCTTTCATGTTGTTTCGTCAAGGATAACAAATTAAAATGCAAAAAACAATTCCTTGTCTGATCTCTTTCACGTAATAGCTTTCTTTTCGGTTGTAAGATCACGTAGTCATGAAATTTTGCAATTACCTATGGTAGGGTGCGAAATTTACATTGAAAGCAAAATGATTTATTAAAGTGGCCAATAAAGTGTAAAACCTTCCTCAAGTAATCATGTCAACCAAAATGGCACAGGAAAGTTTAATAACTCTTTTTATATTTCACGATTATAAATTTTCAAAGTGCTAATACCAGTGACACATTGTGGCAGCTAACAGATTCAAATTTAGCGGGATGAATGAGAATGATGGTTTTACGAGCGAGAAAAAGTTAGGACTACGAAAAAGGTGCAACCGTAAGTTTAAGACATAAAAACACTTGGCAATAAATGATGGTCGATGCTTGGGCTTTGATTTGTGGGCTTAAAGTAATCAAAAGTTGCAGTTAACATTTTAATAATGAAATTATTATTAATTAAACTGTCACTTAGAAAACGATAAGACCCACATTGCACACACAAAATAATTACTATTAAATGAATTGAGTTATTAATTAAACTATACTTCTGCAAAATACTAGGAGTACCAAGAATGCTGTGTTAAATTCTTGAATTTCCTTTTTGGTAACAAACAATTCACCCTGCATGAATGGCGGCCAGCAGTGAACAGAACCCAAGCTGTATTTGAAACTACATGAATTCAAGTAAATGCAAGTAATTTAAAATTGTTGATCGAATTGCAATTAAAGAGTCTATTTGACCACGTAGCTCGCTTGGGAAATATCATCTCCTCAGGTCTTTCACAAGGGAGCTAGCTGCTTTGCTCGATTTATCGTACATCTTAAATAGCTGATTTATATTACTGTTTGCAGATGATGCTAAAGTCTTCAAAAAGGTATCCAATTTGCACAATTCAAAAAAGCCTCGGAAAGTCACAAGGGTGTGACGTAATTTCGGCACTGTGCTACCGCTGTGAATGCAAGTTTTATGAGATTTGCATTTTTTGTGTGAAAAAGTAGCTCTTGAGGGACCGAGAATAGTATTATAGCTAGGTATGTCTGTGATACTTATGATGAAAATGGAATGGAGCTGCTAAAGCCAATGACAGACACGGCGGTTCCAGCGAAGCGTTTCCCGAGAGGAAAATCGAGTCGGTTTAGCCGTGCATTCATTTAACATTGTGATGACACATACCGCGGTGAGGACCGCCTCTCGGTTTCGGAGCCGAGTCGGTAGACGGGAGAAATTACCCACCGATTCGGTTCTTCGAGCGTTTTTCAATTTGTTCATAGCTGCGAAATCTGATCGAGCTGAAATTTGCAGAATAAATTGAGGAATGCATGTGATAACGGAATGAAAATTTAATAAAAAAAAAAAAATTTTGAGGAATGGCTAGTATACCGTATTGGAAAATGAAACATTTGTGGGCACTTAGTTTCTAAAAAAAAAAAAAAATTAAAGATTTTCAAAGAAAATTAGCACTAGAATCACTTTGCCCACAATTCATATGCATATAGATTCATATATATAGTATGTATATACATATATGAACATACGTATGTATACACGAATACTTTTTTCACAAGCATCTAAGTATATAATACTCCGACGTAATTTGCAACTGAACCGACTCGATGAACGCTTCTGAAAACCGCTGTGTGTCAACAGACGAGCCAAACCGAAGCGTTAAACGCTTGGGTGGAACCGCCGAGTGTGTCATCGGCCTAAGATGGTCGCATTGACCCGTCTCACTTTTTGATTTTGACGACAGATGCAGCTTCAAAAGCGGCAGTTCTGATTTCAGCTACGTTTCACACTAATGCCTAGTACTATACTCTTCGCGAAACGAATTCAACGGTCAAATCCCATACAAAAAGAGCTTTTCAATTCGTCAGTGATTTAACCGTTGAATTCGTTTCGCGAAGAGTATAGTACTAGGCATAACTATGAATGAACTTTCCGGACATGTGTAGGACCGAAGGAGAGGAATATTATCGGAAATATTTCAGAAAGATTCCTGGAAATGTGTCTGAAATATTTCCGGTCATGTCTGGGACCGGGGTTAGAAGCAAGAGATCGGCACACTCGTTGACTTTTCTTTAGCATCAGCTGTTTGTAAAAATGTATCTGGCCTGGTTTATGGGGTCTTGGCCACACCTACTCTGTCTGGTTTCTGTATCGATGTCAGTTTTGTGTTTTTACACGGATTCGATTCGACCACCAAAGCCTGAGATGAACTTCGTTGAAATTGATTTGCCCCAGGACCTAGAGCGATTGCCATCTCATTGGAATTTTGTTTTGGTCGACAAAGCGCACGCTTTACTGACGAATTTGCAATCAGACTTTAAGGGTTATTTTCATTAAAAGAAGTTTGATATTGGTGCTGTGTCATTGAAATTTATTGTTTTAACCGAATTAACAATTGACAAGAAAAAAAACTTTATTAAATAAGAACCACTAGAAAGATTTATATTTGAAGAAAAGAAAAAATGCGGCGTCTTACGGGATTTTATTTTGGGATTTTATGTAGGTGAAATCCCTTTTTTGTACTTACGACCGGATCATCAAGTTGAGTATTTAGCATTAGAAAATGTAATGCTAGTATTTATCAGGACAAAAGTGGCCAATCGCTATATTTAACATACCCTATATCTAACATTCTTATTTGTGTCTCCCATGCATTTATCCACTTCCGTTGTCTTTTCTCATAAGCACCTTCTTCACAATGCTTTTTGTTCAGTCATACATTATTTTAAGTTGGTAGATCAGGAAAAATTAGGCGAAATTAAAATTCAATTAGCGTTTACAATTATCTCTCGAGCAGGCGACAATTATCGGCAATTACTGGCTTAGCTCTTAATTAACATCTTCCGGTTGGTTACCCTGCCTCTTCCTGATTCGACTTCATGCACTTTTTTCGTCTACTCAATGCCTCTTGAAATTCAATTTGAGCTTGTGATTCGCAATTAATTACCGAACTAAATACGGATTTGCTTTGCAGCTTCGACTTCCGTTCTCACGACAGATTTCACTTTCTGAGCCATAAATTTCGTAAACGGAAGCATAGATAAGATGAATAATTCTATGCCTTTAGGTTTCTTCAACAGTTAGGAGTCCATTTTGTCCGAATGGGCTATAAAAAGATACTGATGAGTGCATGTGCGAACGAGATCTTAGTTTCTGCGTTTTCTGAATTCTTAATAATTACATTGCTCAAACACTTTAATTAATTAAGAATGTTAACTTTTTTCATTTAAACTTTAGTGAATCGTACTTACAGTCAATTTGCCTAGGTTAAACATTTTCAAATCAGAATTAGATACAATAAATGAGTTCAGCTGATTGCAATCCGAGAGCACATCTAAAGTAAAAAACGAACAAAATCAGTTTCATATTGTAAAGTTAGTGGAATGGCGATGCACAAACCAAAGCTAGGAGCCTACATTGTACAAAAGTATCAATGTTTATGTAATCATCAATTTTCTTCAACCGCTTTTCATAAAAAAGTAACAATTAAAGAAATAGCAAGAAAATAATAAATAACTCTAATATCGCACCCTATTGGTTTCAATGAAAGAATTGAAGCTTACGTGGCTTAGTGCTATGGCTGTCCATCAGGTGTTTAGTTTTTCGCCTTGAATCTGACATAAACTGGATTAAGCTGAAAACAATTTCACATAAGTAAATGAAATCATTTGATGAGAAAAGTGTACCTCGAAGATAATTCATGGTTTTGTTCTTTCTTAACTTTGCCCTTAAAACAGCTTACCCAATACAAACAAAATATTAATGTATATTTTGTTTATATTCATATCACGTTTTATCGTCATTGAATTATACGTTCAGCTTTAATTCTATCTGGATTGAATTTTATCTTGAAAATGGATGAAGCCTCAACGAAATTAGAGTCATTCAATATTTATATAAATTGAAAAAAGTGTCAAACGACTCCCTTGTGACTTCGAAGGAAAAGTTATATTTCCAAACATACCGTGCTTTTTGTAAAAATTTGCGCCAGGAAAATTTGGCGGTCTTTTATCAAAGAAGTAAAATAAATCTTCCCCTTGAAAAACTGCACTCGTCATGAATTAGTTATTCGATTTGGAATTAATCTCACCAAGTAGAACGAAAAAATAGCTTTTTCTCAAATATCTTCAGGAAAACGAAACCAAAACCACCGTAAACACAACACCTTTCTATTTTATAGCATCTCTTAAATGATTCAGAAGGATCTGAAATAAAAACTACTGTCATATTGGGGGAGCAGATTGAAAAACAAGGGGACTTTGACCCTGCATTCTTGCGAATAGCGCATCCAACTGAAAAGAATTTTTATTTGGTTCGGTGTCATGTGAATCAAGGCTGCAGATTGAACGTTCAAATTCAACAGGAAGTTGTTGGTCACGTGACTGTACAAGGCAGATAATGTCAGCTACGTTGGCATTAAATAACTCGCAAAGTATCTTCAGAATATTATAAAATATTAATGCCGAAGTTACTGGAGTAGAATGGTGCCTTCAAGTAATTGATTTTTCTAATCTACACTTATTTACTGTTCAATGTTGGGTTGAAGAATCAGTGGAGCTGCTTTCTAGCCAAATGTGCAAAAATATTAGCTGAAAGTTGTGGGTCTAGATGTCAACAAATAATTCATAATAATAGTGTTTAGATTGAATAATAAAATATGTAAGCCAAAGTTATACGTAGAAGTTTTTATGTATATTTTTTTCATATAAAATCTTGTACTGTTTCATCAAGAACATTCTCCAAGAAGAAAGTTAACACAAGTACCCGTAAGAAAGTACACGTAAGTCTTATTTACTGTCATTTCTTAAATGCCAATTAGTTTGGCGCAAAGTATTTGTACTTCTTTCTTACATAGTGATTTTTATTAAAACTTTATTTCTTTCATTCCATAATCACCATGAAACAAAAGTTTCATCTTTTTTCGACAACTACACTAAGTATCAGACAGGGCTTACTATTGTCAAAGATAGCATTTGCATTACGCTCAAAAAATATATTCCGCTGTTATTGCACACAATAAATTCAGTGTTGGAAAGAACGCTAGCTAATCTAGCTTTTCTAATTCAATGCGCATATACCAACAAGAAATGTTTTACAATCCCCATAAAAGCAATGGCGTAGACCCTGTATTTGATATGTAGGTCATCGGGATTGCCTCCTAAAATTTAGGTAATTCGAACAAATTTCACGTTTATAAGCATAAAAAAAAACTCCGGAAAAACTTCCACCCTCTTAATACAGAACTTCAAACACAACTTCAATCAATACGGGATTGCTCGTCTAGTATGAACGCAGACCGATCCATACCTTTGCCACCCTTCAATTTCGGTCGGACTAAAATTATTGTTTTTCATCTCGAAGTTCCATTAATATTCATTCGGTGTAGGACGTATATCACTTTTATTTGTTCGGTTTCTTCCGTTAGCTGTCTAATTTGCTGTGATGGACTAGGACGCATCCTAGACGGCAGCACGGATCCACTGTGTAGAGAAGACATGACTACCAAAACGAAAATTACTGTGCCGAACAAATTCACGTCTGCCGCGCAATGTTGTGGGATTTTTCGAACTTTTCATATGCTAGTGTGTGCGGATATGACGTTGTGTTATCATTTCATGTGAAACAGTGGACAGAAATGTGATTTACTCACTTCATTTCTTGCAATTTTTCCGAATTATGTGACAAATCGTCAATATTGGGAAATTATTTAGATCAAAATACACTTCTTTGATGAGATTGTATTTGCTTTTACTTTGAATAAAACAAATGACATTGCGTTGCCATTTTCATAAAATGTTCCGCATTCATGAAAGATGCCTTGAGTTTATAAGTCCAAAGTATTTATCTATATTCCAATCCCGATTGCCGTTCCTGTTCCGATGTTTCCTAGTTCTTCTCCGTGTCCGTTACGTGATGTATTGAAAGCTAATTAAATTTAAGCCCAAGTTCTCGAACGGTATTTCATTCTAGTCGCTCGGCATCGGAATGGGAATGTCTTGTTTTATGAGTAATCAAAACCTGTTAAATATTGATGAAGGGACGTTGTTTTTATAGCATGCAGGTGAACGGACACGACAACGGCAATGGCAATTGAAAAGTTGAACGAAAAACTCCAGAAGTCTTTAAAGAATGTTAGTTTGGGTAATATTTGATGGCTTTTTCCAATTTAGAAAACCTACCACGGAAATAAAAGCCTAAGTATTAACTTTTTCTATGGAAATTTTTTTAAGGAACGTTTAGGAAATAAACGATAGATTGCTTTTATGAGGGTAAATTCAATGGAAAAATATTTTAATCCTTTAGTTGCAGGTCATATCATATTGATTATTTCAAATATTGTTTAATTTTCAAACGAATCAAAACGAACTTGAGTAAATCGTAGAAAATGGTTCCAGAAGAGTTTTTGTTGGGACTAAGTTTCAATGACAAAATGCTGAAAAGAGCAAAAATAAGTTAAAACTGATTCGTTTGTTAAAACTGATAGTAACGAGGAGAGATTTTGACAAAGGTTATGTTTGTGAAGAACCGAATTGACACAATAAACACACTAAACGTCAAACTACGACGACTGAAGCGATGATCGGCGACAGGGACGCCGCCAAGCGGCAGGAAGCGTCGATATTTCCAGCCGACTGGAAGGATCCGGAAGGCTGCGTTCGGGCCGCCGAGTGCGAAATTATGTTCAAAAGCTTTTCGTCCGATGCACCCAAGTGCAACAGTGCATTGCCCCCAAATGCAGAATATATGGAAGGAAAAGGGAAAACCGTTCCCAGGAATTCTGCTAAAGCGGGAAATTTATGGTCCACCGAGGCTAAATGGAAATGGAAAGCGAGGAGTGGGTCTCTTTTGGTGACTGGCAGTGGTAAACGTAAGTTGAGAAAAAGAACGACGGTGTGTTGGATGAAATTGATACTAATTTCTTTTCCACGTTGACCACGAATAGCGATCGGCGCGAGGCACAGGAAAACGGCAGCGGTGATTTCCAGAATCGAACCTTTTGGCGGAGACGGAGAAATTTTTGAAGCGCAGCGAAGCTATTGATTTGGGCGGTCCGAAATGTGGGGTGCGACGTCGGATTAGACGACGGCAGCGGTGACTTCCAGAAGCGATCCATTGGTGGAGAAAGTTCCTCATTTTGACTTATCAAAATTGAACGGGATCTCCATTGACCTAGGCTAGAGGGTCAAATATTCAGGGCTCCTCCTTGACTCGAAGCTACTATGGAGCTACAATATAGCAAAAAAGTGCGGAAGGGTTTCAGTGCACTTAATTGGGAAACAAAGGAGCGAATTGAGGTTTGCAGTCTCGTACTATTCTTGCCTTTATACCGCAATGGTGGAACGAAATCTATTGCTTACAGTGACGTTCTGTTTGCAGGTTGCTCTGAAGGCAGTCTGCAAACGCTTGCTTGAAAAAACCACACCTGGTGGCTGGGGCACTTCGCACCACCCCTACTAAGGCACTTTTTGTACTGCTTCATTATACTTCCAATCTACTAATGTTACAGCAAACTTATCTTGCTGCTGTGGAACTGAGTTGTATTTCAGCATTTAATAGAACAAAGTTTGTCATGCTAGGACCTTGGCTGAAGGAGTTCTTGCTCCAGCGGGTATTGACAGCATTGCTCCAGACGTTTTACTAGATTTGGAGTTTACAATTCGCATTCCTGGTGGTAATAAATGGCATGGTGGTGTTGCCGTCGAAAGTGAGCTTATTTATGTGTACACCGATGGCTCAGTCGAGAGTGTTGTACACTCGGTTGAGCTGAATCTCAAGCTGCCCCTCAGTCTACTAGACATTGGCATTTGCAAGTCAACATTGGCATTTGTACAGATAGCCAAGCTGCTATTGAATCACTTACTGGTCCTTGTGTAGTGTCCATGATTGTCACTGAATGTGTGCACCTCTTAAGGAGATGTTGAGACATTTGGCAATATACAATTGATTTGAGAACTTGGACTAAGAGGTTTTCAGGACGATTGTGAGGTCGATGAACTAGCAAAGCTTTGTACCTTGCTACCAGAGCTAAAATGTCCCTTCTCAATAGTAATACCAATGACGTCGGTTAAATTGAGCATCATACGTTCTTCGTTGTGCTGTGGGCGTCCTAACGGGCCAATGCTTATAGCACAACATGTGCAACGTTTGGGTGCAGGGTTCAATAATTTTTGTCGAAGCTGTGGCTTGAAGGACAGGCTGGGTTTTATTCAATTTTATGAGATAGGAAAAGCATGTTGTAAATCATTTCAGAATATGTCTCATGGGAACAACGAATGGCTTATTAGTTGCATCCATTTCGTAAAATTCGATGGTAAAAGTACGGTTATCGCTGCTGAATTGAAGGCTATTAAGTCCCATGTAGTTTGCACTTAATGTCAAATGCATTTTCGCCTAGAAAAATAACAACTTTTTTTAAGTTCCATTCCCGAAAAAAGTTTTGGAGCATTAGAAATTCAGTGACATAATGGATTCTCGCTTTGAAACTGTTGTTTAGCCAAAGATCTTTTACTGTTTATATATGCGAGAGAAAGAAAACGAGAGAAAATATATTTTTGAGCAGATTTTAATAGTTTTGATCCTTTTGGTTCTCAAAAGAGCAATTCAATATATCTTGATTTACATTTTACCCATGACATAATGAGACTTTTAAATAAATGAAACTACAAATAGAACTACAATAAATAGACAAGTATCTTAAATTTACGAATTGCAATTTTATCTGTCAGAAACGGTACATTATGGTTAACTATCTACCCTACATGAAATGACCAAAAAACCAAAATAAACCGAAACCGAAAAACGTGCAAGTCCTGAAATACTCCCATGAGACGGAAATTACTTTAAAATTCTCGTAGTTGTCGCTGTCGTCTTCACTGTCGCTTCGAATGTCGCCGTAAAGAACTTTTCAAAGCTAAGCCTCGAGAGAAGTTTTCCTTGAATTTCGGTGTGAAAATGGAACGACACTCAAACAAACTTACAAAACTTACAACTGGTGCCTTGGTAAGAGTGCCGCGACATGTTTCATGGAGAAACACTTTCGGTGGCGGCGGAAACTTTAAGTGATTTCACTTGACTTTGTTCGGATTGAAGTGCAAAAGTGGAAAAGTTTTCGTATGTCCGATTGAATTAACTCGAAAATTGTTTTCTTTACACCAAAAATGGTATGGATGCAGTTGATGTCTATCTATGTCAGCGAAAATAGTTGACGGATATATGACGACAGATAGTCGTTGCAGGATTAAAAAACTATTGCTGGGGAATAAATGTGACAGCTTCGTAGCTCATTGAAGTGTAAGAGTATTCGGCGTTCGGGATGGGAGAAGTAGTTGAGGAAATCTTTTTAATGAAGCTTCTTACAGGTGTCATCTTTCCGGTTCTCCATAGAACTCTCATATTCGGACTTCAGTCAGTACTCGAAAGAAAACAGAAGAAAACAGCGATCACCAAACCAATCCTTCTTAAGAATAAAATAGTTTCTGACTCACTCCTCTAACTTCAAGACGATGTTTCCAGAGAGTAACAAAAATCCTATAGATACGTCACAATAACGGGTAAATAGAGTATTTTACGGCAAACAAAAATTATTTCAGCCGCTACATCTATCTGTATCATTCTACACATCGCTTGTGAGAGCACACTGAAATATGCTTTCTTCATTTCTTCTTGCATTTATTTTTAAGAAAACAGAAATTTTCTCGTGAAATAAGTAAATTGGTTATTTTCCCTTCTGTCGTAATTTTCATCAGTTTTTCGGATGTCATTTGTTGGCGTCATTACACTTTGAACTTTTTACTTTGATAAGCTGCGAAACTTTCTCTTTTCATATGGCAAGTAACAGCAGCGAACTGAATCTTCAACTCGAAAATAAAAATAAATCACTGTCATGGCCTGTTTTAATTAATTTGGGGTTTCACGCCGTTTTTTGTCTATAGTTCTAGGAATTGAGCTAGAAAAATTTAAAGCATCATGAAAAACCGTGCTCAGATAGGCTGCCCTATATAGGCTGGGTTTGAAATAACTTCACAAGCCGTATCAGACATTTCCGAGTCCATGTTGGCTGGTGCTGTTGTTAGTCTATGGCAAATATCTTGTGCCTTTCGCCGTTGGAATTCCGAGCAGATATTTTTACGTGTTTTTATATTCTGTAAGCGTACGGTGATACAGAATACGGCCAAGGTAAAGCAAGCGATGAATTTTCATGGACGAAAGTAGATTTTCACTTTCGACCTCAACCGTCGGGTCGTGCATCAGACGTAGTTCCAACAAATAAATTAACCCCAAAAAGGTATGACGAAGGTGAGAGCGATTCGTGAAAGCACGGCTGTCTATAGATTTTCTTCTGCAGGCAACAGCAGAGACGCATGTATCATGCAATATTTCAAAAGCAACTAATATATAAAATCGTATGAACTCAAACAAATAGCTTCAAATATGGTCGTACATACACTCATGTATTTGCATGTGAAATAAAGCAAATGCAAACCAATGAATAAATGCAAGCTTGTATTATTGAAACGAAATAAAAGTAATATGTAAAGTATGTATAAGTAAAATTAATTCATACACTAAGTTACAAGGACAGATTTTGGATAAAAACAACAAAAACCAGTACATCTGCCAGTTTAACTCTAAACAAATGTTTTTGTGAGATGATTAAAAATTGAAATTTAACTAATCATCATTAACATCATTAACATTCAAATATATTCAGATACATTCAAATGCACTAGATTTTTTAAAAATAATAAAAGACATGGTTTGTTGGAACTGATAAAATGTCAGTCAACGCTTTTCTGAAAATATGGGCAAAAGTCCTCCAAAACCTTCGTTTCCACATAAATAAGGGCAGTTAGTAGCAATAAAATCAATTCACGTTTGTTTTTATTAAACATACTTGCACCTACTCCTCTGACCCGTCTGGCTGCAAATAAACAGGAACTCCTTTGTCGTGGATATATTCAGCCACCTTAACATATAGGCGTGTATCAAGTAAAAGAAGCATTTTTGAGTAACATTCTATGAGTGACATGTTTGCATCTTAAAATTATTCCACTGAGACTATGGTCCGGAAATATTGTCGGCTTGGCTATCTAAAGCAGCCTCCTATCTTGCAACACAAAGCGGATTAAATTATTTTTCATCCCTTACTCTGCCGCTAGTAACCTTTACGTTTGCTTCGCTTTTAATTAGTTATTTTGCGCTTCGAAGCAATGCAATATACGGCAGAAAAATTTGAAAGGGGATGCTGTTCAGCTGGGAATTGAAATGGAGGATATGCTCAGAAGCGTAAAGGTAGCGATGCAAGTTAAATTAAAAAGGGTCGTAATTTATGATCCTGTTGATTTATTTATTCTTAAAACACATAGTAGGGGATCTAGAACTTGTTTTGATATTTTCAAATTGACGCTTATAGCTGTCGTTTTGGCTGCAAAAGTTGAACGTCAAATGGTTGTCAAGGGATTATTATTCATAATGATGTTTTTATCAGAAAGACACAGATGCTATGGCATATAAGCACATGCGTCAGCATTTTGAATGTTCAGTCCAGAAGCATTGAGTTAATACGTTACGTTGTAGAAATAGTAATCAATGCTCTAAAAATATTTCCTTGGTTTTGATACGTTTAGTCTTATCAACAACAAATATCGCGAATATCGTCTGATGTTACTTAGGGTCTTTGCACTGAAGAGGGGCATAATAACATAGTAATTTTTATCAGAAGGATTATCGACAGTTTCTACGAACAAAGAAGTGTTTGATCCTTGTCGCCAAAATAATCTAAAAACGTTTTTTGTGCGAGTTTCTAAAAAAAAATCTGTTAAAATGAAAGCCATAACTGCAGTTTGTGCGACTGATGCATCCGTTCCGACAACTATCAATGGTTATATTTCGTGCCATGATAACGACAAAAATGCCGAAATCCAAATGTATTTATCGGTACTGAAAAACCTAGTACCGTTTATGCCTACATACAGCATGTGATCGATTATATTTGTAATCCTCAGAAAGAGCTAGAAACTCTTCCGGCTGTGAATAGTTTTAGTGCTGTAGCAACATTGGGCAGCGAGTCCCAAACGGAGCAAAATAAAAATGTTTTAGTCGATCGACCAGGACATGTAATGAATCCGAGTTCACTTAATCAGCGACAGCTTCTATCATATGATCCCAGCCTGTACACTATCCTCGCAGTAGTTCGCTGCTTACATATAGTCTAATTACTAGCATGGGCTGCAAAACTCTGAAATAATAGGTTCAGTCAAGTTAGGCGGATATGAGTTCCTGCTTCATCCGTCCCTGTAAAAAAAAAGTTCAGAGAAAATTTCTCGGGAATGATTCATCCGATTGGGCTGTTGAAATTTTCAGAACACAGTGGTGTATATGTGGAATAGGTCCAGGTCTCACCATTTTAGTTATCTTTAACACTTTGGCGCTGGCGGCCATTTTCGTTATATTTTAAGTACTCTTACAATTCGATCAAAAATTTGATTTAAAAAAACACCAAGTTTGCGAAATAAATTTTTCACGTGTTTCAAATATGGGTATGATGACATTTTGGAAATTTTTAAAGGATCGGGAAAATTTGCGAAATTTCGAACCACGATAGCTTTTGAAAGAACTCTCAGTTAATTTTGAAATTTGCAAAGCGCAGTGATATTAACAATTTCTAGGCTGAAATAGTTTTTTATGAACGTGCTGGTAGCCCTGTAACTAAGCATACCACTGAAAGTCAAAACCTTCAAATCATCGGCTGTCCTGAAAAATTATAGCTTTTTAGAAAAAAAGCAACTCATATATAAACTGTATGTTTTTTCTACACAGCCAAAGTAAAGTTTAAAAAAAAATTAAATCGGGCAAGAACGGTAACCCCTCCAAATTACCTACATTCTAAGCACCTGAAACTTCCGTCACGGGAACTCACGACCCGATAATCAGATTCAATGGACTTTTACAGAATGTATTGGTCTGATAGAAGCGATTTTGAAATATGGGCAACCTGTGCCAGTGGAGCCATCTTGAAAAATTACTTAGAAAAAAAATTGCATTTTGGCCCATAAATTCCGATTTAGTGACCAGATTTTAACGAAGTTCACACAGTAGCTGAACCTTACTTTAAGGTCCGTTTCGTAGAAATTTACTTGAAAAATTAGACTGGAACTGTCAACTATGTCTACGGAATCTGGATAATTTGCTCAGTAAAATAAAGCTTTTCACCTAATAGCTTCCAGTGCGGTCATTAAATCATACCAAAATTTATTAAGTAAATAAACTTTACGGCAAGTTAAGTTTGGTAGAAATTAAATTGAAAAACCATGATAGGGCTGCCAGCAATGGTAGTTTTCTTATAATTTTTTTTCATTTCTTTAGCAGGTGATGCTATCATTCAATTTTCAAATGGTAATGATCTTGTAGTGACTGTAAGGAACAAAGATTTGGATTTTGAAAATTTCAAAACTTAAGCCGGGGGCGGCCCACAAGTTCTTTAAACTTCTATAACTTCCAATGTAGTCATCAGACCAAAACGAGTGAAAATTATCAGACGAAATTCACAGACTAGGTCAAACTTGATGTGAAGCAGACTTAGTATACTTTTGGCCATGGTGCTAACTAATATTGCTTTTCCGTGCCAACAGATGCTATCCTTAGACATTCATATGAAAATTATCTATAATGAAAATAAATAAGCAATATTTAAATTTTCCAAGTTCTGGAAATTTTTTGGATGGCAGCCCCAAACATCTTTCTATCCCTGTAACTTTGGATGAAGCCATCATCGATGATACCATTTATTTTATTTTATTCATTTCACGTTTATTTTTTTATTTCTGCTTTATTTTTTGAATTGCTTCGGTTGGTTTTTTACGTATAATCGCTATCTTGCACCTATTTTCAAAAAGCAGAAATGAGCCAGATGAACCATTTTACTTAGAATTATCCTCTTTGGTCCGTAAAATGCTGATAATTTATTTTTTTGGTCTCTCGAACTACTGAATTGCCTACAAAACGTATCCCCCCGCCATTGATTGGAAACAAAGGGAAACATATCGAATATCTAATACAGAAATAACAATGATACCGAAGCTTGAAAGGTAGAATGTTATTACCCATCACAATTCATACCATCCATACATATATTTTTCTCTACATTTTGCGTCAGATCTTTTTGGAAATGTGAATTTCCCCGATAAAAACGATTTACTGAAGGGACGTCATACATCAAAGCGTTCCGTAAACCTCATAAGACATTTGAAATTCGATTCTCCGGGAATATTGCCAAGTACATTGCTTGGTTCATATCAATCTTAAGGAATGCCGGATTTTCGATAATAATTTCGTACCGTTAACGTTTATTGTCGGCCAGAAATTTCGACCTATTATTATGAAGGTAGATTGTTTGCTTGAAAATAACGAAACGGATGAGATCTTCAAAAATAAATCAATAGGTATGAATTGAATGAATATTTGGTGGACCGAAAATGAAAAACTTTCTATATTATAATCTGAGCTAATGTAAGTATAGTTGTCATTACTCAGATATAATGCGATTAAATTTAATTGGGCGCCAATTTATAGTTTCGGACAAAGTGCATTTTGTAAGTTTCAGATATTGAGTTGATCAGTGCTGCAGATAAAAAGTTGTATGTCTCTTGCAGAAATCGCGTGCAATTATTGTTCAACGTCAAGAATTTTAGAAATATTTTCAGCTACTTTTCATCATTGCGAGTTTTAATGATGCTAGCAACAGAGCAATGGCGTGAAATCACTTTAAAATCACATTGATTTTCATATTCATAAAGAATAGAGATAGAGACTAGAGATTTCGAATATATATTGTATGATATGCCGAAGTCAAATATAGTTTGAGTTAAATTTGCCAGTCATTGATAATTTTCAAAATTCAATACTAGTAATCCGCGGCATTGGCTACTGACTATTTGAGTACATGCCGACAATTAACTACAAGTAAGAAACTATCTGCAGTGAATTAATGCGTTAAAAGTATTAATGAATTTAAGGTATTAATCTTGTCTGCCTTGTTTGACTAATAAATAAAATAAAATAAAATAAAATAAAATAAATAAAAATATATAACATTTTTCTCATATTATTTTCAGAGCATATTAAACAGTTATTGTAAAATAACGAACTAACAATTAATTGACTTCTTTTAATATTGTTTACAGTGTAAATCAATTTATCCTCCAGCTTTTGGTTAAACTCTTTTCCAAGAAGAGATCTATTTCCGCACGGTCGACAAGGAGAAAACGAAACGCAGAAACAACTACAAACCCTAAAATAGTGTCTCATCAAAACATCTTGTGGTACAGAGTCGTTTTGTGATTCTTTGATGATGCAATTATTACCATTGGCATTGCCAACTGAACAAGAACCCGGTCATGAAGTATTCAGAACAAAGGTTAGTTTCAGAGCTACATATATCGCAGTTATAGTTCGATTCAGTTTGTATTTTTGTTGGAAGTTGCATATTTTTTCATACTGTACATTTTGCCAGGGCTGTTGTTCGTAATTTGATTTTTTTGTTGCTGATTCCTGTAAAATCAATTGCTACGTACTTTAAGCTTATTGATTAATTGAAGTCCTGTTTTCCGTTTATACATATCAGTATATAATATTAGACTTTTTTTTTGGAAAACAACACACCGGTTATTGAGAATATTTTTGAAAATTATTCTATCAAAACGGCAAACTCAAGATTCTGAAAAAATAGAAAAAGTGGTGATTCAGTCCTATCATTAGTGAATAATGTGAGTAAAAAAATTTAAAAAAAGTTTTAAACAATTTGACCGGTGAAAATCAACCGAGTGGAAGCTAGAAGATGTAAAAGTAGAAATGGCTTCCAAACATTGAAAAAAGGTCTTTGTTTACGAAAAACTGAAGAATACAAATTTTCGAAAATATTTGGAAAGAATCAAATTCGAATAATGAGCATCACAATGAATATGAATTACAAAAAGATGACTACGCAGTGTTAATTTTAGTATTTTCTGACAGCACAGCAGCTGAATCATATATTTGAGTTATAAATGTCACATCAGTCAGCTCAAATTCTTCCAAAATCCCAATATGAGAGTAAAATACTAAGAATAACGACTGCCCTCATCCTTCTGACCCTACATCAATGTCTATATAGTAGGGCAGAAACGCAAACTTATTTTCTATGATTTAGGCGTGGTTTAAAATCGCTGCCAAATGTTCTTTTGGTCTTGATTTCGTGTATAAAAAAACCGAGTAATTGTGTTGCTCCGTAATGATTTTAATCGTGATTAATAAGGGATTTCCGTTTGCAATAAGGTGTGCCTTTTGAGTTTTGTGAAAAATAGTTAAAATTTGACCACGAAAATGAGTTTGAATTATTTAAGAAGCATGTCCTGAACATTCCCGAATTAGCATGCAATTCGAGCTAAGTTTATCTTTGCGAACGAAGTATTCCACAGAAGTGAAGCCTGTTTTGCGTTAATTTACAGAAAATTTGGATCGATTATTGTCTACATTAGATGCATTTTTTCGCACCTCAGAGCAGATCACGTTTGGCCGGAGCGCAAAAAAAACGATCCAAACCAGATAGGCTCCTGCTTTCACTTAAGTTGCTGCATTCACTTACGTTTCTGGTTTTCAGAGCTAAACATCAACATAGGACCTTGCCCTGACCAAATACCACCTTACTTTGTGATACAGTCTCTCAACTAATTGACAACCCCTCTATACATAATTTTTAACAAGTCGCTTGCATAAGGCGTTTTTCCATCTTTCTGGAAACCTCCTCACCCTACACTAATTTTCAAAAATGGTGATAAACGATCTGAAACAACTATCGAGACATCACTATTCTCTCAGTAATCCCCAAACTCTTTGAGTAGCTTCCTTTTTGAGATTGAAAAGGAAAACTAGGTTGATTAGATTTATACTGATTTCAGCCAGGCTTTTGACTGGCTGCCTACTCAGCTGGCTTAAATTTTATAATTGTGATAGAACTCACGTTGCCAAATTTCAAGAAAAATTTTCAAAAAATGTGTCTGCGCTGTTTGGGGTGCCAGAAAGATGAAAGCAGTCATTTGGGTCCTCTTGTGTTTAATATTTTTACTTCGGATCTATCTGAGATTTAATTGGATACCCCACATCTCTTCTACACTGATGACTTGAAGTTGTACCATACTATCAAAAAGCAGGTCGACATAGCTTTTCTTCAATCAAAACTTCAATCTCTAGAACAGTGAACTAGATCTCAACGTCGAATAGTGTAAAGTTATAAGTTTCTCCCGAAAAAATATAGTCAGAGCCAGCTCATACTATTATTTGATTCTAATTTTCATGTTTCCTTTAAATAGTGCAGCTCGCATGAGAAATTTATTAAATATTAAAAAAATGAAGAAAAATAACTTTCCCTTTCTCTTCAATAGCAATGCGTATTCTACAGGGTCATGTAGATTCTTGGCATCTTGAAAATTGAAAAAAACTCGGCCCTTTTGTTGAAAACTTAAAGAATTGGCATATGAGTAGATCAGTGCGGCAGAACATTACTTGGTTTGAATGAATACATATATGTAGTCTGGATGTCGAAAAGTTGGAGCAAAGGCAACCATGATATCAATGCATCACACTTAATACACATACTCTGGGGATCATTCTTTCCTCATCTAACTTCGTAAAGTTTTATTAAATTAGTGACAATTTTCGTTTCTCGGGGCAGGTCAAATGATAAGAGCTTCGATATTCCGCTTGATATTTTACACAGCTAGATTGTTTACGAGACATACGTATCGGTAAAAAAAGAGACAGGGGTGTGATTTTGTTGTTCGACGACAGGACAAACAAGGATACGCTCCGTTTGCCGCCTCCCTAATGGACAGCACATATTTCTTGTCATTGTTTGGTGGTTTGATATATTTTCCTATTCCCCAGATCCCAAATGTAATTTTTTGTAGCGCCCTCAACGAACGACAGCGTGTATCTGTATCATATCATTTTTATTCGGGGGAATGTGAAAGTTATGTGATGGCTGAGGGCATATGTGCTGAAGCTCGGATAGATAGATAAATGAATAAATGGGAGGCTACTGACTTGCTTTTCACTGAAGTTTTGGCGTCGTGGGAGGCATTTCGAAATTGTTGTATCAAAATGGTCGATAATATCGTGACTTGTAGGAGTCGATTTGCTAGATTTGTCTGCTTTCCCGCAATCATTTCCATCCTGTTATTGTGTGCTTGTAAAGCTCTAATTCTCAATTGGAATTATTATGTCCATTCACATCTATTTATCCGTATTGTGTTATTTCTCGAAAAATGATATTACAATGGGAAAGTTATGTGTAGTCATATATATGCATGGCTCTGATTGCATGGACTTGTAATAGTCATAAGCAGGATTCAAAGGATTCAAAACATGCTCGAATATGCGGCCACGAATTTAATTCATTACAATGCCATTAACGTGAAAAGATAATTCTTTGGTTTTCAACGTTGGGGATGGATATTGTATTGAACACCATTTTCGGCTTGAGGCATAGTGCAATTAAAATCTAATCAAGGTAAAAATGTTGCGATATAATGGAAAATAAATAGTTGTGATTAAATCAGTGATATTACCACATGAAGGTGAACCCTGTCTTTATTTTGAAAAAAACTATCAAGATTCAGGTTAATTTTTAATTGTTGAACCAAAAATACTGATTTATTATGTACTAGCTGACCCGGCGTAATTGGTACCGCCTCAGAATCAATGAATTTTGTTTTAACTTATTAGCTGAGTTAAATTCAGTTTTTTTTTATTAAGATCAAAATGAATTATGATCAATAAAAGTGTATAAATCAAAATGAAAAGTATTTTAATTACATTGAAATGAATGTAATTCACGTGGCAGTACCTATTTGCTTTATTGCAGTGAATCTAAATGGTTTGCATAGCATTGTTGCATACTTGCTTTTAAACTATTTGTTGAATGGATTGCACTCGAGACGATTAGCTTCATTGAAGCACCTTGTGATATAAAAAAAGCATTTCTTCTTGCGCGACCAAGGTCATCACGTTTTTGACTTGTACAATAACCTCGACAATTTCGTATTGCCAATTGAGCCATTTGACGTGCTGCAGTTCATTTTTTTTTTTGCTGAAAAATAATCGGCTCGATGTGCGACCGCCAGCGAGGTCCATCATTTGGCGCACAAACGAACGAGAATGCAAAAGCGCTTAGTTCCAGCCGCGAATAATGCTGATTGTTTTTATACATCTGAAAATTACGCGATTCGAAACTAGTTTCGCGTTGGTCGCATCAAAAGGGAGGGTTTTCAATCATTTCTTTTTCTTTTAGTTTTGTTTGTTTTTTCGGATGAAAACAGTGGGGTGAGTCCGCAACATCTACGGTCACGGCCCCAACAACACCAGAGGCCTGAAGCTGTCTACCTGCTCGTCAGACCTGCTAAATACAGGCACATTCCCCATTAAGCCCCCTCACAGATAGATAGCAACGTGCCGTGATACGTCTCGGCTAGGTTTGGCTTACCTAATCTTGAGAGCTGCATGTGATCCTTTACGGACAAAAGCTCCATCCCTTTCCATATTATATTGCGGCTACATAATACATTTACATAATACATTTTCATGACGTATGAAATATACATAGTGTCATACCTTTTCTGGGAGCGAGTTCACCCCATTTTCAATGACCCAGCTCAGCCGTGTAGAGCTAGCAAAGTGGCATGGACGCAATCTTCACGGCCATTTCTAAGGTACCTTACTTTCGGTTGAGCTGCTTGTTGATGGTTTGCCATCACTCTAACCCGCTTATCAATCAGGCTCTCGACTGGACCTCGGTTCAGTTGAAACTCCTACAAGCAACTCCATTCTTTGAAATCGCTACATATGGAACCGCGCGAATAAGGCTAAATGATTATTGTTGGTGTCTAAAAACTTTATTTTAAGCTACTTCACATCTGCTTGTATAAATTTGGTCATTTCGTTTACTGAATGTATTTTTTGTGATGTATCAGTACTTTTTGCATGAGCTTGAATAAAAACACATGAATCTATTTCCGTACAATGTTTTTCTAACTTCAAATGTTATCACTACATTAAGATTTCAATAAATCAATATTTAAGTCTTGAAAACAATCACGTGTTAATCATTTTCATGCATATTGACGTTACTATTCCATATAATATTATTCCAATCAAGAGTCAAAGTAAATTTTACCTTTTTTCGACTCATAAATGGGGTAACCGTGATTGGCAGTTTTTAAAGGTGTTAAAATTTCGAAGCCAAACATTGAAATTGCAAGAATTATACATACAGAATTCCAAGCCAAACATTGAAAAAAAATCGGAGCACATCGATTGCATGATTTTATTTTACACCATATATTTTGAAGTTAAATTCTCCATCCCCTTCAAGCCACACTACTTCTGCACACACATGTAAGCCTGCAGATAAAGATACACCCCATTTACAACAGGCTCTTTCACTTCATTACCTTTTCGAAAAATAATCGTATAGGTTGAATTCGTTTCACCACCAAAACAAAAGTACTCTCTAAATAAAATTAACAGCCGAAAGTAGAACTGCAGATTTTCATTAGCAAATGAACAACCTTCCGAAAAAAATCACATTAAATTTATCTCGAATAGAAAACTTTCACAGAGCAATGTATCCCTGAAGGGTCTTTATTTTTTATTATTACACTTTCACCTGTTTCACCTGCCACCTGAAGTACTACAAAGAGATTTGCTTCAAGCATAATTATATAGATTCGATCGTATGAACATAGCAGGGACTAGTTAGTAAGTTGCGAATTAATAGTATCGTCGCACGAAATTCGGGTATTATTAGGACTGTCTTTTCGATTATGCACGTCTTAACTGCGGCAAATATACCAAATTTGCAGAAAAAATAATCCATCAATTTTTCACCAAAGAAAGGCTTTCGAATTGAGTCTTGCAATACAAAATTTAAGAATCTGGGAAACAGCGTTCTCTACCTCTAAAATTTTGCCAACCCTAAGTCGTTGCTGCTATGAATTTATTCAACTCGTCGGCAACATATCGAACAAACTACATTCGAACAATTACACGCTTTGAAACTCATGCAAAGTTTTCTATTTCACTTTAGTGTCGACTAGGCCGAAACGAACATTAGAGCTCGAAGTAATCACAGAAAGTATCAGAACTTAATTATTAATTGTGCCATTAGCAGGCACATAACCATAAGATGATTCCATTTCGGCCACTGCTTGAATGGAATGAGTGTCATTTATTCCATATGCCATTTACAGAGCTCCTTTTGAGCCATAAATCTTCATTTTGATTGCATTCTCGCTTCCATTTACCCTGGGCTCGGATAAACAGCTTGGAATATTCTTCCGCTATTTCGGTAGCTAGCTCAGCCTCCCCAGGTCATGACTTCCAAATGATTTTCTTATTTTAGTGAACACCTGAAATAGTCGACCACATGTGACACCACCACAAAGCTGAGAAGTAGAACACTCAAAACGGTGCATCGAGCGCTTCCACATTGGAGGGTGAAAAGCTTCTCGGTGTCTTCATAAGATATGCGAACAAATTATCCCGAGATATTTCTAAAAAATGAATAAGGAAATGAAAATAGAATTTTCCATGAACTTACGGGGGATGTACATGAAATTGTCAGGAGTCCAGCACCTTTTTGGGTGGTCCGTGTTATATCTCATTTTGCTAAGAGTCAATTTATATCAATATATATATATATATATATATATATATATATATATATATATATATATATATATATATATATATATATATATATATATATATATATATATATATATTGTTGTTAATTACTTAACTGTCAATTCAGCTACATATGTGTTTTGAATATTTTACACCCCAAGTAATATTCGTGCATTCCCCGTTTTCCTGGCTTGCGTTTTATCCTGCATTCTATTTCACACGAAACGTCTTCATAGAGTGCTTGATCATTACTTTCGTTAGAATTGAAATAGACTAAAAGAAAGAATAGTGTTCTAAGCAAAAATTCAATCCACCACCCGAACAAAACCAACACTTTGAAATGAAACACATACTAACATCGCCAAGGACGAAGCTCACTTAATAAGAAGGCAAAGCCATGAATTATGACATCTAGCATAATCTATGCCCTGGAAATACTTTCTACTCCTTGCAAGAGTCCTGGAAATCAAATGTATGATCGAAAACTTCGTGGAGGCGCTAGATAGCTACTCAACTTGGGAAGAGGGTCCGAACGTAAGCTGGTGGCTGCTTTAACTGGACATTATTTGTTTGGCAGGTATGCAGCGCAGCTGTGCGTCCTTTACAATGATAAGTCATATCAACTGAAAACAGTTAGCTGCAGTGATAAATTCTCCAAAATTTCCCTGACAACTAAATAAATCGGATGAGTATGATTAAAAACCAATACTGTCAACAGAGAAACCAATACCGATCCTGTGAGTCGAAATACTCTTCTGATTATGTTCTCATGTTTTTAAGAAAAAAACCTGATTCTAATTTTCTAGCTGGGCATTTGTTATTGCTAGGAATGAAATAGGAATGAAATAAACTTGCATGCTACTCCGGAAAGTACCGCTAATATAGCAAGATTGTGCACGGTCAAAGAACGCCAGAATTTAAGAATAAAGAACGATGACAGGCTAAAACAAGTGCTGACAATTGTCACTGATTTCGTGTTTCACTTTGTATACTAAGTAAAAATAAACACTTTGTAAGCTAAGGTTCCTCCGAGTCAAAATACAGAACCACTGGTTCTAATACACTTTCGTAACCTGCTCTTACCGAACGCGAACCTGAATTCGTTTGAAATAAAAGCCTATGCTGTAGAACCTGCATATTAGCCATCGCAGGTGTTGTGTCTTCGCGTCCGTTAGACATTTTTTAGACAGCGCAAAGAAACGAAATTACACTCACCCTACACCAAACCACCAATTACCTTTGCTTTACTCCAAGAGAAGTGGTGGTTCTTATTTTCTTGTCGTCGGCTGAGTCGTGTTCAACCGTGGATTGCCTAGCAAAATAGCTGGGGTTGAGTTTTCTACAGTTTCCAACCATCATCTTGTATTAAAAACTTTTTACGGCTTGAGTTCGTTTTCTTAACTGATCCCTGTCAGTATGTAGGATTGATGGTAAAATCTGCCTCCAACCAACATTGTGTACTCCAGCATAGTAAGCTTGTGTCGTGGACAACGCGGCATGCTGTTGTCTTAGCTCAAAGTTTGTTAATTGGTGTCTTTGGAACGAAAAGTAAAGCAAACAGGAAAAAGTCCTTAAGCTGTCCTAGAGTGGTTGTTCGCAGGATTTACCTGGCCCTGGAACAAGATCTTAACAAATTGAATGTAAGAATGTTAGCTGATGGGTCCACTTAATATTTAAAGGTTCTCCGGTGCTTTGTTCTAAAGAGTTAACTTATGAATTATTATGTCGTCGTTATTAATTTTTATTCCCATTAAGTGGAATATTAATATCCGTTTCATCTTCACAACGAAACTCACTTTAAAATGAATAGCACATTTGTGAATTTTTTATTTTTGAAATAAGATACTGAGAAGGAAAATTTATACTCATGTATATTTTGCTAAGACCACACGACTATTTGGCGATGTTAAAAAATTTTCATTTTTGACAAGAAAGCAATTTCTGAATGCATCTGAAAAAATCGTCTATCTTGTATAAAATTATGGCATATACGTGTTGGTATACATTTTGTACAGTTGAGGCGGTTTTTAAAAATGCAAGGTACGAAATACTATTAATCGATTCATTACTTTTATTATTTAACTGTTTATTGGAAAATTTGTCTGACGTAGACTGCTTAAAAAAATAGTTACCATTATATGTTCGATTGAAAATGATATTCTCTAATAAGGATATTTACAAATTGTAATCAAATTTGATACTATTTTCATTGGCAGCTCTTATTATAGAACGAATTTTTTTTAACGAGTGTCGAAAAACCTTCACAGGATCCTGCAAAAGATGCAGCATTTTGTGAGCTTCTTACTCGCTAAAAACACATTACCAGTTTACTACAGGATTTTAAGCCGGAACCGCGTTCGAGTTGTTTCGACTCGATTGTGCCACTAGCACCCATCAAGTGCCCCCACACCTTCTTTTGTTCTGTGAGGAGGAGTCTCTAAGGCAACGCTTTTCTTTTTTCAGTCCCAATACCACCTCTACATACACTGAAACGCGTACTTAAGCGACTTTTGAATGCAGCATCACCTCCACAATCATCTCCGGCCGATTGCAGACAAAAGTGTTTCCCGTTCTCCTCTGAAGCGGAGGCACTTGAAGAAAGTGTACAATGCATCAACAATTCCTTTAATGCAATATTTGAAGTGTTCCATCCTGACTGCTCCCAAGCTTTGAAGATGTTTCCCAAAGTAGCAATGAGCTGATAAAAATTGGGTCTGGTAAAAATTTACACAGTAACCTGTGACAGTGGTGACGACTAACCCATGGTTTTATGGCGCGGACCAGTCTAGTCACCCAGGCTCCCGTTGTCGTCATTGCCCATCGTTCTTCCCAAAACTCAATCGTTCGTAATCATGGTTGAGCAACTGCTACCTCTCTTCTTACTTCTGAGACGTTATACCCTGTTCTTAGATAGAAAGGAATCCAATCTCAATTGCCAATGAATCAATTGGAACTACCCCTGTTTTGACCAACACAGCGTTACCTGATACCGTACGGCAGATGTTTGCTATTTTTAGTGGCCTTCTGCGTTGATCGCTTGGCATCTTAACTCAATACTCTGCAAATTTGAAGACTGTAGCCTATAGGCCATACAACCGCATTGAATAAGCCGCCGTCATAAGCAGCTTTGCGTTTACTCGCTCACCATGAGTTTCCTCAACCAGACTACAGTCCTCAATGCTCTATCACATGATTTTCAGATGTGCTTTCCACAAATCAGCTTGGAGTCAAGAGTCACTCCGATATACTTCGCAGATTTTTTGGTCTCGACTACTTCGGAGCCGATCGTATCCTTTTTTTGTCAGCATGACAATTTTAGTTTTCGTGATAGCCAGCTAAAGACCATTGTTTACGATCCTGCTTTCTACTCTTCCGATTTCTTTGATCTAATTTTAGCTCAACAAGGTGGTGGTTGCTAGAGACTAACAGCTGCTGCGTCATCAGCGTAACTTACCAAGACCACATTTTCTGCTATTTCAAGGTGCAGGAAACCGTCATATGCAATATTCCCCAGATCTGGCCCGAGAATGAGCCCTAGTGCTTCTCCGGGAGTAATATTTTTCCAGATATTTCCCTGCTTTGTTTCATGTTTCTCCTATTTCTGACAATTCCCCTTAAGGGCCTCTACGACATTTGCCTATCTCACTGAATTAAAATCACTCCTAGCATCCACCGTGTCTAGAAACACGATGGCCTGATAACACGCAATCCCGATTACTTCGTAGATGGCACTTGTTGAAGGAATAAGTCCTTTGTTCTTTGACGGGTAAAGGATTGGTAAATCGAAATCTCTGGCTAGCTGTATTCAAGTTTCATTTTTCAACAAAACGCTCTGAAGAGATATTTCTAGCGAGAAGCTAAGGAAAGAAGATAATATCATCAAATCCTCGCCCAACGCTCTCTGATTTCTATCGTTTTCATTTTTAAATTTTTGGTGGTCATTTGAAGTGAAAATTGCTATTTTTCACGAAAAATTTGGCCTTTTTGTACGTGGAAACCCCTTAATATAAGAAAAAATTCTAAAACTTATCGTTGAGAGGAAGTATTTTACATGTAAAAAGTGTGTGCCAAGTTTGAAATGAATCGGTAATGTGGTTTTTAAATGGCTGTGAATACGGACTTTTAAAAACTGGTTTTGAGAAAACGATTACTATACTCCGGGCTGTTGGAGCTACAATGATAGAGGTACTAAGTATTCAATAACTTCGCGAGTTTTGCTCTGATTGACTTCAAATTTTGGGACTATATTCTTGAAATGTTAAACTATAAGACAATTTTTTTTTCACAAGTGCTAACCGGAGGGGATAGTTAAGACCTAGGTTAAGTTTAGGTCTCATTAAGCTGAGCTAATTTTAGCTAGACGTAAGATAGATTTATTTCAGTAAATTAAGTTAGTATTCAAGCATTATATAGTTAAGTCAACCCCAGGAATTGAACGACCTGGGTAGTATTTTAAAAGTGCAAGCTAACAAAATAAATATTACAAATATTAAATAATTACCATCCAAGAAGAGCCAGCAGACCAAAATAGTATAGCCGTTAAAAATAAGATGTTTATGTTATCTTTGTACAGTTTAAAAATTAACATAATTGTATTCATTCGTCAAGTTTATTTTATCAAATCACAATAATAACACATGCCGCTTGTCCAATAAGTAATTACTTAACGTTGTGAAGCAAATGATTTCAATTGTAAGTTTTAAGTTTCGGCGAATTATCGACCTGAAAATTCTCAAGCACTGCTGTATCAACTGGAAGGAAAAGATTTGATTATGCATATTAGCATCATCTACATGCTGGAGCAAAAACTATTTTTACAGGTTAGATCAACCGACCCAGTCGAAAAACTGGATCAAGAGTTGTTACTGTTTTCAATGCGATTTTCACTATTCTTTGTGTGTTGAAGTTTTGCAGAGGTCATTTTTTCATTTCCTTAATTGTTAAGCTTTCAACACTGTTAACAATTCTTTGTATGTTTTACATTTTTGCGTAAACTCCAGTTTCTGTAGTGATTTACCTTGGTATGTTCGTTGGGTTGCACGCTGTTCTTTATTAGAGCACTAAGTAGGCCCGGGGCTCTTCCTTATGCCATAATTTTCATTATCTTTCAGATGATTCATCACTATGTGTGAAATCTTTTTGATAATATTGGCGATATTTGCCTCACTATTCTAGTCTTTTTTTCAATTTTTATCTTATTGTTACCACTTCTTTCGTACTTTTTCTTTCTCGAACTATTTTTGATAAAAACTTATTGAAACAGACTTCACGCGTTTTATTTCAAGAACGCAAGCTATTTGCTATATTTAATGATACAAATTTACTGAAGGAAATTCTAAAACTGCAAAATCTTTAAAAAACACTCAATAAAGGGTTAAGGAAACTTTTTTGCGTTGAAATTTCAATAACCTTTCATTAGTTGAATAATGCAGGTCTTTGGGTTTTTCCGTTTTTTTTTTTTTATTTTGCAGTAGAGGTTTTATTAGATCTTAGCTCGATACAATAACGAGTGGGCTATGTGCAAATTGAAGGAACTTTGAATTGAGGTAGATCCACAGCCGAGAAGTTAACAGTCAAAGTTGTGAGAACTGGTGTTAAACGTTTCTAACGCCACTATTTTTTTTAGATATATTTGCCTTTGAGAATGATTTGCAAGTTATATCATTTTTTCGTGAATATTCGATTTTTTTTAGAATTACTTAGAAACTGATATCAAGGACATTTTTCGCAACTAAAATTTAAATTACAATTGTCGTCTTTAACTGACTCATATAGAAACTTATAGGTGCTGAGAAAGTATATGGTCAAATATCAACATATTATTGTCAAACATATGTCAAACATACAACCAATATTCAACCACAAAGCTTTAAAGTGAATTTTACACTGAAGCACTTATGTGTATTGTGCGTACAATCTTTATCGATAAAATTCAGTCGAAAAGAGACTCTAAAATTGTAATGAAATGAGCTTTTTGAGAGAAAGTAATTAGTTCATTTCCATATTTTCTAACTGAGGTAAAGTGTTGTTTTTCCCAGAAATATCAAGTTTTTTATTTGGAACATGATTTTTGATTAGAGCTTCCATAAGGCTATTTGAAAGCGTTACTCTTATTTGGTCTTCATCCTTACCACTAAACATTTGGATTGTAAATAGTAGCCAGTATGGGAACACAGATTTGATGAACACACAAAATGGCGAAAATATCGATTTTTAACTTAGCATCAGCTCGTCAGAAGATTTATAAATAACGAAGTTCAAAAAATTCCTCCACGGTTATAAATCATCATAAACTTTGTCGTCATTTATTTTCAAAACAATTTCATATTATGTATCCAGAGCTTTAATTATGACAGCCCTCGATTCTTTTGACATTATTATTAACTGAGTTCGAATTAGAAACCCAAAAAGTTTCAGTCAACTCAGTGCAATCTACGTACGTTTCAAAGAAGAAGGATATTACTTCAATACACTTCATAGACCAAAACTCTATATTGCCGGCACATGATTCCCGCAGGGCTTCGGCGTTCATAATTACTTAATAATTTCCCTGGAAAATCCGTCACTTGAGATCTATCTCGTCGTGTCGAGACGGAAACGGAAAACTTTTCGCATTGACATTGGAATGCAAAGCAAGCTACTCTGTAAAAGTTTCTGATTCGGCTTCCGAAAAGACAAACTTTCTCCCGGTCATCAGACATCAGAGCGTCGTCGGTCGCGTCATCATCGTATAGTTGACGATATTTTCGCCTTCGTTCTCCCATTTTTCCGGTTAACTCTACAGATTGCCTTATAAATGATTTCCAGAGAAAATCGTCGTCGGATTTGTATCTTGAGTGCTGGGCGCTCTCTTATTTAAATGGGGAAATGGAACCCTTGTAACTAATTCATTCAGAAACGAACAGAAAAAAATGCTTGAAATATGTCGTCCATAAATTTGAATTAAATTTGCCGGAGAAGAAGGTCATAGATAAAAAACGGAAACAAAATAATAAATTTAAATATTGCTAAGTTTCCAAAATACGATTTTTAATGTTTGTTGTGCACACATGGGATTACTCGGACTAGACATTTAGTTGTCAGTGTTGTCATGTTGTTTTTTTTAAAGAAAAGCGTTAAATTTTCATCTTCGATAACTGTATGAAAATATGATGACATATCTGTCTATTTAACTGAAATATTTGTAATAACGTTAGGCCAAACTAGATTTATTAAAGTTCTTATTACAATACGACTTATAATATTTCGGTTTCTAAAGCAAGGTTTCATATTCGAACATAAGATTGACATCAAGTTATACATGATTGTGCCTTTAAAATATTAATGTTTTGTAAGGGGCACCTTAAACTTGCAGATAAAGTCAAATATCTAGGAATAAATTTGAACAAAAAACCTCTCTGGAATTTTTCTCGTTACCCTCATGCGACTAAGTATGTGCACCTACGTAACAATAATAAGGCCGATAATCACCTATGAGTCCGAGATTTATTGGACTATTGTAAACCTCTTATATGCTTGCAGCAAGTTTGCTACAGTACCAAGGTCTGTGTGTCTATGTATCTGTAGTGCCATTAGGCTTACTCACGGGGAAGTCCTTGATGCGAATCTCAGTCTATCTGCATTCAACATTGAAATTCGGAAAGTGGCGATGAACTTGGCCCATATACTTATTCAACTTGCGTTATGAGCAAGCAACTGCAATGTTTGGCGCACTGCTATATTAAAGATTCGATGCGAAAAATCTCCCTGGTCCTCGCGATGCCTCGGGAAATTCAAATAGCCCTACACGATTTCAGCAGGAGATATGAAGTAATATTTTTAGACAGAAGAGGCTTAGAACACGCTGATAACTGCTCTGAAATCCTCTTCATGAATGGCTCGAAGACAGATATTAGATCTGAAACTACTTGCAGTAATCGAGCGACAGGTGCGTTTATTCTCGGTGAGCCTGTTTCTTTTTTCTATTTTTTAAGCAGATATATTCGCAATCTTGGCAGCTGCAATCTTGAATGATATATGAAGAGTGAAGGAGAAAAATTATTTGCTGTGATTATTAAGCTACGTTGCTGGCATTGCGTACACCCATGACTACTTTGAAAATTACCCTAGAATACACTAGGTTCCATAAGGTGCATCTATTCTGGGTACTGGGACATTACCGCGCTGAAATAACCTAAAGTGCTGACTCAATGTTTCCACTACAGACCGCATCCGCATATGCCATTTTTCGAATGTGGTTAGTCGGTACCCATGAAGAGAGATGACTGTCCTCTGATGTGGACTGTAGGATTAATTCTCAACAAAAGTTAGAATGATTGTAGAGTCATGACAGGTGAAATAAGACTGACTGAACACAACAGCCTAAAACGACATATGTACCGAACTCGCGTGACACGGGATTATGTTTGCCCATCTTGCTTTGAAGAGGCGGACTTTTTGGAGAACTTTTCTTGCAAGTGTCCCAAATTTACGCATATAAGATACTAATGCTTCAAATGTAATGCTATGTGTATGCAAAAGAAATTAATAATCTATCAATAATACTGTACTTCATTAATTAGTCCAAGATACTCTGGTAAGCTAAGGGTATGAGTACAATAGGTGATTAAGGTTTAAGTGCTTATAGGTGCCAGGCGTCTCTCCCCTACTGATCTCCTCCCAATTTAATACATTCTATTAAATTATGTTGGTCAAATTATAACAAAGTTATTTTCATTTTTGGCACCGGATTTTCATTTTTGATAAAAGTAGTCGAAAATTTCTGGTGAGTCGTGTATTTAATTTTATTGGAATGATTTGGAGTTCAGGAATATGTACAGAAAAACTGCCTGGTAGGGATCAATACTTTCTGTATGTTCTGTTTAATCTTTTTGGCCTTCTGCTTTTTTCGCATTGTTTTTCGACTCAATTTCCCACTTTATTAAGAACCCATGAACTTTTATTAAAACACCATATAACAGATTCATATTAAAATAAGCTATCATCACTGTTCTTCCAAATATGTTCCAAGTAAAATTTATTATCATATCAGCAACACCTACCAGTCACATTACATCGCAAACATTAGAATGACACATGACCACTTCAAAAGTTTCTTTCCCTCTTATGCACGATCGAAAAAGTCCTTTCTTCAGCAAAACCGTCCGACAACTATTATCCACCCCATCCATGAAGTGAAATCGTCCACTATGACAAGCTAATCCATAATATTATGGGGTGCGGAAAGGTTCTGCATATTGTAAGAAGAAACTTTTGGGATTTCCCGAAGCATATGTAACCGGATTTCAATAAATGTTTGCACAACAATGCCTTCGAAAGGAACGTCGGGCAGACAACGACATTGACGGTCGGCCAGAGTATCTGCTAAAGTATCTTGCCATGCTTTATGCTCTGTGATTTTCTATACATGACGCCTTACCGAAAGGGGTAGCATCCCCAACGGACAGTGTCAGACGTGCAGAAACGAATACACGAGCTTAGACTGTTTCTTTTTCAAGGTTTCGATGTCGTGTGGCCAATAGTAGGGACAGTCAACTTTCAATTTCACTCGATTTTTTTTTCAATTCCAGGAGCTCTAAATTTTCTAGTTAATAACAAATAAAAATAATTTTGCTTGACATAACTATCATGAATCTAAATATGCTGAACAAAAATATTCTTATCAGCTCCATATTCATCAAGCTATTCGAATAAACCTTTGCATATGGCTGGAATTAATTAGCTCGACCCAAATTCAAAAGCTTATCGATACTTTGCATCATTTGGAGAGTTTTTTAATCAAAAGTTACCAGCATTCGAATGAAATCGAAGGAGCTAAAAACTAACAGCTTTGCATTTCAAATCTAAATAGATAGGCGCAGAACAACCAAACACGACACACAATTTAAAAAGCACCGCACACCAGATCCCAAATTCCTGTTGGATGCATACATGACTCAGCACTCTAGTGGATGTATCAATGCGAAAAGAAAATATGCTAATGCGCTTTGAGCTGCTCTCCAATATCTCGTCTTCTACCGACGGAATTCAACAGTTTCCTGGGACGTCTATTCGGCGAAAGTGGCTGTTTGTAATTCCGAAGGGTTTTGAAATTATTTCAGTGGAATTTATTCTTCGGAAAAGTTGGTTTTCGATTTCTCTCGTCTTCGAACCCTACCCGGATATGTCTTGCATTCAAAAACGACAGAACATATCTCGCTACGTTTTCATTTTTTACTTCAGTTCCATTGTCTGGCTATGCCGCCGACTTGGTACAGGCAATTACCTAGAAGTTTGCAAATCTACATGCATTGAAGGGATGCTGCGGATCGAAAACGTGAAAGAATCCGCCACTTAGACGGAAAGTTTTTATTTTCGAGTGGGGAGAAAAATGAATGGGAAAAGCGTTTGATAATGGTATTACCGACAATTTGTATGATAATCCTTTACTTATTTGTAAATCGTTCGGGCGGTAGTTCAATAGATGATAATCAATTTCTTAGAAGGTGGAGTACAATTCTCTAGCACACGTGTCTAATTGAAATTAACTATTCAACCGGATAAATCAGGAAATTGTTTTCCTTGTTCGAGTAGCAAAAGGTTTTATTCATGGCTGCTTGCATATGATCCGGTATTAGTTTTTCAAGATAAGAAACTTTTCTCCTTCATTTGCAAAGCGCACAGAGGTGGACAGTAGAAATTTAATATTTAACCACTTGGGAAGAAGACTGCAGGATTTAAAGCTGAAACATACACATACATACCTATTTATACGTGTTTCCATCACATTTAACCACAAATGCGGTTTTTACCTTGAATGAATTTGAAGAGACTTACTTTCAAGGATTCATATTTTAAGACGGTTGAATTATTTGCCTTACCTTGGAATATAAATAGCGAGCTTAAGCAAAGAAGTCTTGATTTGTGAAGGATAATGAGAAGGTGCTAAAGCTTGTGGAAAAATGTCATCAAGCTTATAATACTGTTGCATAAAATTCAACATGCAATCCATCTGCTACTACAAAATGCCGTGTGATGCATAATATTCAAACTCGTTGATCGGTAAAGCCTAGGTTGCATGTAAATCGGTTAAACGTAGCTGCTTTAAACAAGTCAAGGTTAAGAAGATTAAAATAAATAAAAGATATTTCTTGTCTTAAATGAATGAACCGAAAATAAAGTAAACTATTTTATACAAATGAGATACAAAAATTTGAATAAAAAACACTAAAAATTGTTGGCAAGAAACACCCCAAGATCCCCAGAAATCTATGACCATATTTTGTTGCCCTATTTTCACTAGCCTGACTTTGCCATTGGGTCACTAGTCACGTAAGGTGTTACGAAATGGTGGCATCCGTCTCCAAGTCGCACAAAAGTCTCTATTACCCAACACTAACTACGCAGGATTTTAATATATATAAAGTGTTAGTCCATTATAAGTTAAATTAAGATCGATATATTTAGCCCTTTAGCGGCGGCAGGCATTTAAGGAGTTTTAAAGTGCCCCCCATATTTCTATGGAAAGAAAAAATTTGTAGGTTGATAATGCAAAATGGAAAATTAGAATGTTGTATTCTTGATTCTGATAAATTATTGTCAAAAGTCACACAGGGGTTTTTCTTAAAGTTTTTTATGTAATTGTCCAATAAAACAGTTTCTGTTAAGTTCCGTATTTTCCGTTTTATCTGTAAAATATGTAAACGTATCTCAATTTTAACAACATAGTAAGGACTTGCTTACAACTCAACTGTACGTATCGGAGTAGTTTATGATAAATATCGACCTCATCTACAAAATTGATAAAAATAATAAGTATGGTTCAACGCTTTAAAACTTTTTCAAGCTTTTAAAATTATTACACATTAAAAGTAGTCTTTCGTTCTGTAACTGTGTACTATTTTTTTTAAATCAGACTTATATTTAGGTTCCACTGACACAATAAACAATTTTTTTTGAAAATTTTGGTAGATATATAGTGATCCCTCGTACTAAGGGTTGCACCAAATGCTAATATACGCAGTTTGTAGGTAATTAAATAGTAACCGAATCAGCACTAGCATATTAATTTCGCACTTTTTAACTGTATTCATTGATCTAGGTAAATTGAGGTTCAGCCAAAATATACCGTTCCACATGGGAAATTAAATTTGTCTTACTTAAGTTAGAGCCTCATAAAATGCTGATAATTCCATGTACCTATTTAAATTTCAGAAGTAATTTTTTTGGAGATGATGCCGCCATAAAACATTCACTTGATTCAATATGATATTCCATTATTCATCGATAAAAATTCATTAGCATCCGAAAAATGCACGATATGCATGGTAATAAAATTCCCAACTCAACGAAATCCCATTAAAAGTCTGAAATTCAATTTCCTCTTTGTCGATTTTCAACACTGTATCTCATTTCCTCTTTTTTTGTCAGGAATGATTTCCACTGATTAAATAGCAGTTTTCGACAGCAGGCTTTCTTTTCAATTAACGCGGGAAAGTAAGATTTGAAAATTCCAAAAAGAAATCGTATACAATCGAAACAAGAGAATCGCAACATCTGAACACATTCAGTTTTTCCTCAGTAAATTATGTACACTCAACACTCTCGTCCGTGAAAAGTTCGAGCAATATTGAAATTTATCGAAGGAAACCGCTGAAAGACATTTAATTAGTTTCTGCTCAAAATACCCTGACAGTAGCCATAAAGTATTCACTGCACTCTATTTTGAAAGGCTTTTCTTCATTGTTTCAAGCAGAAGTTTGCTTCGTAAGACGGCAAGCAATCTTAAGAAGCTTTTTGTTTTCGCTTGCCTGATACTGTAGTCGGATGCTAATATTTACAGAGTATGACATGGCTTTATGCCAGAAACCACAGCAACATCTAGACAGCCTAAAGTATTTGCTTTTGAGAGCAATTAGTGCTTTGGTTACGAACATTTTACTCACTGAGTGACTTTCCAAGAAACCGACCCACCGAAAGTGAAGAAAATTAACCTGCAGTTAACATTTCTGAGCATAACAAGTTGCTGCAGCGGACCACTGACCCGAAGATATGATTGCCAGCACAAAGGCTGTTTGTGTGCCGGTGAAGTAAAAGTCGGTCTAGACTTTGCAAGGTGAAAGTTTTGCAGGATGGCTTTCACTGTCGTAAGCTAAAAATTAAATTCACAGATGTGATTGTTATTCCCAGCACAGAGCGAATAATAATTAAATGCTTACACGTTATATAAGTATATATTACGTTTATATACATCTTTCCTGACCTGATTTCAAACACTCCAAACATATCGCAAGAATAAAAACGACTACATGCAACACAAAATAAAGTGCTCCATCTACATTTATACAAACGTACAAACACTTTATACCGAAGCTAGAAAAAAATGAAAAGATTTCATTGTTGATTTCATTTCATTGTCTCCAAAATTCAATCCCTCGCATCTGATGCCTTAGCTTCTATTTACTCGACTGACTTCTGCTGCGATTTAATGAACCGTAGAATGATTTTTATGGAAAATTTCATTCGGCGTCTTTGGCTTAAGCATTTCGAAAGTTCATCCAAGTTAGAGGATTTATGATGCAGCAACAAATTTTTATGGTGATCGAATCGCAGAAATCCGTACCATCTTCATCAAAAACTTTGGTCATTCTGATTAATTGGCTGGCCGAGCGACGTCCGAATGCAAAAAGTTTATCAATAAAGAAAATTCAATCAATTAGCTCGTTGATTTTGATTTTCGGACTTTTACTACCATGGAGACATATGTATTTTGTTTTATATTCATGCTCCTAACATCTGATGTAGATCAGCTATGCCAGGACAAATGCTAGTCCTTTTGAGTAGTTTCAAAATTCAATTCAATTCATTGTAATGTTCAGATTTCCAACTAAGAACGCTTCGAAAGAAAATGTATCGTTTTACATTTCTTTTGGAAAAGCTAGCTGGAGTAAAACTTATTCAGAAATTCGAAAAGGAAACGAAATTTCCCACAGCCTGATTGATTTTGTTAATACGAATTCTATAAAATTTTTCTTCTCAAATCTATACAAAATTTTGTTTGGAGATAAATCGAATAAACTCAACATTGTATTTGTATTTGTATTTATTGAATTCACATGTTCTTTACAATAAACTTACAGTTTTTCGATGCAAAGAATCATTATTAACAATACTAAAAATAATAATAAAGCCATCTAAACGTATATAATAAGGTATTCAGAAATTAAAATAATTTTACTTTTACGCAATTTAAATAAAACTTCCAAGCTTCTAGACAGAAAATGAAAAAAAAGGAAGAAAAATTATGAAAACATTGAAAAGCAAGAGATAAAGAAATACCACATTCGAGCACGCGCATGTGACCTAGAATTTAGTAGTTTAGTCAGCACTTAAATAATCAGATAAAATTTTAGAGAAATTTTTGCCAAATAAAAGCCGCCTTATACCGATAGGTAAGGAATTCCAAAGTCTTGTGGCATGAACGAAATATTGCCTTTCCGTTACAACGCTGTTATACCGAGGAGTGATTAAAGCAATTGAACGTGATGATCTAGTGAATTTAAGTTTATCTACTAAATAAGAAGGTTCGTTCCTTAAAACTAGATTTCGCAAGAAGTTTAAGCAGCGAAGATCGAAATATGTGTAGAGATCACTACCTAGAATATTTTTACAAAAGGGAGACACATGACTGTAACGACCTAGGTTAAAAACATAACGAATGAGACCATTAAATGCGACAGTTAATTTACGTTTAGATTCAGCACTATGTTTACAGGAAATTTCGCATCCATAAGCAATAATTGGAATCACTAAGCTTTTCACCAGTTTTAATTTTACATGCTGTGGAACAAAGTGTTGAGACATGGACAAGTTTCTAAGGCATCCGTAGACTTTTCCAACAACTGTATTTATATGATCGTCCCAGGTTAATGTGCTGTTAAACCAAATTCCGAGATTTTTGGCTCTTCTGACAAAATCAATGCACGCATTATTTAGATAAATTTTAGGAAAGTAGCTTAGATCAAGCTCGCTTTTTTAAATTACAATGCAATTGGACTTCTGCGGATTAAGCTTCAGCAAATTATTTTGAGACCATTGGAAGATACGCTGCAGATCACTATTTAGCTTGCAGGCCCCATCCTCAATTAACCCCAACTGACAGCTTAAGTATAATTGTACATCGTCTGCATACATGTGGACATTAGCATTATCAACGACTTGTGGAAGGTCATTTATGAACATGCAAAAAAGTAAAGGGCCTAAAATAGAGCCTTGTGGAACTCCTGTCAGAACACATTCGAAGCTAGAAGAGCTATTGCCGACAAAGACAGCTTGCTTTCTGCCAGATAGATAAGAGTTGATAAGCCTAGCTGCACTTGATGAAAAATTAAAATTGCGTTGCAATTTAGATATAAGCAATGAATATTCACTGAGTCAAAGGCTTTTGAGGAATCGAGCAATACGAGATAGGTTACGAGATCATTCGTCAATGACACACGTATATCATCAGTTACTTTAAGTAAAGCAGATGTACAGCTGTGCTTTGGTCTAAAGCCTGATTGATAGTAGCTCAAGAGATTGCGGTTCCTCAGGTATTTGGTTAGTTGCTTATGCAAAATTTTCTCAAGTACTTTTGAGAGATAAGACAGTATCGTTATTGGTCTATATGCTGTTGACAAACCACCGGAGGCTGCCTTCTCCACTGGAATTACTTTACTCACTTTCCATAGCGAAGGAAAGGTTGAAGTCATGATAATGGTATTGAAAATGTGCGTGACGAAAGGTAATACATGCGGAAGGAGTATTTTCATGAATAGTGGATGGAGTTCATCCAGCCCGGTCGCTTTTGATTTAATGCCAGCAATAGCTTCGCACACATCATTGCCCGTAATTCCAGTAAAATAAAAAGCGGCGTCGCTTGAAGCCTCATTAGTCAGAGAGACTTTTGGCAAAGTGTTCAAGCAAGAGGGGTGTGACTGAGATTGCAGAAATGCTAAATTAAGCGCATTCAAATCGGGCACAGCTGTATTGGGTATCCTCTTTCTACCGATACCTAATTCTTTTAAGTTTCTCCAGAGTGTCTGAGAGGGTAAATTATTTCCAAGCCTTCTGGTGAAATACCTTTGCTTCGCCCTTCTTATTTCAGTGGTGACTTTATTACGAGATTGACGAAAAATTTCATACAATGAAAGAAGTTTGAAACGTTTCCATCTCAAATAGTTTTTATCACGCTGGTCAATAAGATGTTGTAGCTGGGAAGTGAACCAAGGATTACGCGAGTTTTTTAATGTTCGAGTTTTCAAGGGAACGTGGGCATTGTACAAGTGCAGGATATTGCTCTGCAGGAACTCTACCTGATCCTCTATACATGGGAGGTGATAGGTTTGATGCCTTTGTATTTTTAGCACATCCTCTTCAAGAGCCCTGAAATTAATGTTGGTAAAGTCTCGATATGTATATGAGGTGTTACCGCATTCAGCTGCATTATAGACCGTTATGAAAATTAAGTCGTGCTTTGAAAACGCAGGAGCTGACAGCTGACTATAACGAAGAATATTTTGCATGCAACTGACAAGAAAAATATCAAGCAGAGTGCTACTAGATCTGCTAAAGTGTGTAGGAGACAAATCATTTACTGGAAACAAGTTATATGACTTAATACTATCGAGGAATGATCGTGAACTTTCAGAATTTAGCACATTACAATTCAAATCACCACCAATGATAATTTCGCTAAACGATGTAGGTAGTCCCTCAAGCATTAGGTACAGCGGTTGCTGATCAATGTTATTGGAAGGTCGATAGACTACACCAATGAGTCGTTTTTTCGAATTTGAAACGATTTCGATGAAGCAAAACTCAACCGAATCATCAGCCTGTGAGATAGCGACATATCTGGATACAATTCCGTGCCGCACATAAACTGCAACACCTCCGCCTATTCTATTATGCCTATCAACGCGAAAAAGCTTGTAGCCTTCTAAATCGTATACAGAATCAGAGACACCATATCGAAACCATGTTTCGGAGACTAGAATTATGTCAATACTAGAACCACCGAATATATGGCGGAATTCATCTATCTTGGGATACAGACTTTGTGCATTTAGGTGGCAGATGTGAAGACCAGTAAATTTTATATCACAAATTTTACATCAGACCATTAACGTCAGTAAATTTTAAATCACGTACTTCTGATGGTTAACTGAAATAGAAAATTTAGCTAATATAATTTGCATGAGCTTTCAGTTTTGAAAAGTACATTCAAGTGGCAGGAAAGTTTACCTAGTTTTAATGTACGAAATTGCTAAGACCAATGGAAGAATTGAGTAATGTTATCCGAGAATAATTGAATATTTATAATTTACTGAAACAAAGAAAATCAACCAATTTCTTTACAGTATCATGACTATTTAATTACACTGAATACCTAATTATTTTTTTTCAGTGTATATTGATCGAAATCGTGATGGATAAGTTACATATTCATTTGCAGCCACTAATGACTCAATTATATCCAGGGGCTTTGATTCTGAAGGTTTGCTTTATGGACGCTTTGAAATAGCTTCCAATTTTGTTTATAAGTGTATCGCTTCGCAATTTCACACCACTCCTCTTCAAAAAAGGTTTGCTGGCATTAAATCAATTTATCGCTTTCCCTCAATCAAACCATTTAGGAATTAAACAGTAAATCAAATTAACAACTCGAATCAATAAAGGAGTAAAATCAATACAAAAAAAAAATCCTTATCGCAATCGTCCAAATCAATGTTTATTACCATTCAATTGAAAATATTTAACTCACTTTATAATTTACATTGCAGTTGAATTCACATTAAAATTTTAACAAATTCCCTTTTGATTTTGATTTATGTTTTGCATGTATGTTCATTTGGACACATAAATTTACATTCAGCCTCCAATAATCCGATTAAATAAATTGTTCAGTAATTTACAATAGCACCGTTTTTAGTTAACTTATTCGATGACAATTCCGCTACAAAACTAGCAACTGTTATATATCGAACTGAACTTTTCCGCTTTTTACCGTTACTCTGAACTATATATGTATGTATGTGAGCACGTATAGTTCGTTTCTGCGGAAAAAGTAGTGAATGAATTTCATTCGATCGCAGGACCGTCATTACCATATACACATCCTGAACAGTCGTATAAAAATTAATTTAGCATTTCAGGCAACCTTTTGGCATTTAAATTCGAAATTGAGGTTGTCGATGTGGAATAAATGTTTGGCCAGTAGCTTTTCGAATGTGGCCAGTTCGTTAAGGGTTTGCGTGATAAAAGAAATTGTCCAGTGATACAAAACATATGGTAGATGGAAATGAGTGGTCATTGACAAGGCATGCATGCCACCAAATCAACTTTAAATTAATTGAAATATTCCTGAGCGATAGAGGATTGATTGGTACTAAGGAAGAGAGCAATGCGAAAAATTTCCATTTTCTAATGTTCGATAGTAACAGCAGAGGTGGACACTTTTATGTCCCAGAAAATTGTGAAATATAAATTATCTTTATCTTCATTTTATTTGTAATCAGAGCAGAATATGATAGATGTACTGCACACGAAACAACAATATCCAGAGTATGAATTCTTTTAGGATTACTGAATTTCTTACTCTGCTCTTTCTGGAACGTATGGTTTGAATTTTCAATAAGTCTTTTCAATTAAAAGAATGGTCTGCAGTGACAAATTCCACAAAATATTCCTGTCAACCTGATAGCCAGGAACGATAAATTGTGTTTAATGAGCTGCTGTAGGTTGAGTTAGTTTGAGACATCTCAACAAAATGTGTTTAATGAGCAATGCAGCTGCTTTAACTTGTCCGAAGTCGCTCTGATTTGTGTTTCATGAGTAATTTATAGCGCGATTTCTGTCCTACTTTTTTGTTAGTGTCCTTCTTTTTAAGTAGGTGAAACAAAATCGTACAGATAAATTGGCCAAAACTTCTTCGGCTCAGCGTGCTATGTTTTTTTTTGTCTTATGAACGATCATAACTTTCGTTTGCTTCCAATTGCTAGAAATGTACGAAGGTTTGTATTGTAGACGGCTGTCAGCCACTGCATAGTGCCCTCTAAAGTCTGCTAAGTTTCAGCTAGAATGCAGCCATCTGGGCCTGTTTGGTTGAAAAATTCCACCTCACTTCCAGGACAGTGGGTGTCTATCAAAATTCTAAGCTCTTCGCAACTGCTTTAAAACCAACTTTCATCGGATTTTTGAATGCAGACCAGTACGACTAGATTAAAATATGGAGTATCGTCATCGTCATGCAAGTACAAACCTGCTCCAAGCAATTTTGCATTAATGTTTGGAATTTGAAAGCTCTCACCTTGCTATAAAGTGTTTCAATTTTTTAGGATTAAAAATTAAAAAAAAATCCCTAGCGCATCAGAACCGCTACAAACACTAATGTTCGAAGAACAGTAGAGGATTTGTGCAGATTTTGACTTTGTTGGCCACTACTTACTTTTCCTACTTAAAACCAATGCACCATAAGCTTATTTTAATTTCCATCCGAAAAATGGGCAGAGCTTGGAAAATTTAAACAAAGTTTACTTGTTTTCATTGCAAATGATTACGATGGAAATACTTAATGCAAGCATTTATTGGAACGAAAATAACAGAAAGACCTAGTGCTAGCAGCCCTTTCCTAACACCGAAGCCAAAAATATGTCGCATCTACCTGACGTTGAAGTCAACCTGATCTGCGAATTTCGAATTGATCCATTGACTGCATTGGAAGTTATAGGGATGCAAAGAAATTTAGGGTAACCATACGCGAAAGTTTTCAAATTTTCTAGATCTTAATATTTGGTGTTTGTTTTCACTATAAGGTCACTACGATTTGATTCTATGCTAAAATCGCTTACTAAGGTTGTACCAAAAAAATACAAAACCAACCATAGGTGGCAACCTTATCATTGTATTGAACTTAAATTTCTACTGAATATTGCCTACAATAAGTTTAATTTGCCATTTGAATTTCGTTATGATTCAAAGACTGCACTGGAAGCTATATGGCAAAGAGCTTTATTTTCCTCAGGAATTATCAAAATTTAACACACCAAAAATATCATAGCTGGTAGTTTCAACCGAATTTTTCAACCAAATTTCTACCAAATGGGGCTTAAAGTAAGGTTCAGCTACTGTGTGAATTTCGTCAAAATGGAATGACTGAATGAGAATTTATGGGGCCAAAAGCAGTTATTTTTCTCAGTGATTTTTCAAGATGGCACCACTGGCACAAAATTGCCTGAATTTTAAAATCGCTTCTATCAGACCTGGTCCTATTTAAGGCCAATACATTCTGTAAATTTCAACTCATTCTGATTATCGGATCGTGAGTTTCCGTGAACAGAAGTTTTTGATGCTAAAAATATAGGTAAATTGGGAAAGAGTTACCAGGCGTGTCCGTTATAAAAAGTCACATTTTTTACTTTGGCTGTAAAGATAAAGCATAAGACTTATTTATGATTGGCTTTTTTGTTCAAAAAGCCATAGTTTTTCAGAAGATTCGATGATTTAAAGGTTTTCATTTTCATCACCTGCGCTAGCTACAGGATTGCCGACATGATCATTGAAACCTACACAAATTTACAACTAAATAACATCAAAATGTTTTGAAAGTTTCACAATAATTGAATTGCTCTATCAAAAGTTACCGTAATTTAAAAATTCTCAAATTTTCCCGTTCTCTTTTTGGGCACCTAGCGCACACATGGGGCTAAAAAATTCTAAAACATTACCCGATTCACATGTAAAACATATTCAAAATTTATTTTGTTAGTTCTATTTTTGCAAAAATTATTTGTGGACGGAATAATAGGTATAAAGGTCAAAATATCACTAAATTAGCCGCCGGTGCCAAAGGGTTAAAGCTAATTGACTTTTAGTGAGACCTGGGCCTATTTTGCATATACACCAATGTATTCTGAAAGTTTCAGCTGAATCGGATGGCGGGTTCCCGAAAAATAGTCACTTCGAACATTAGTAAAAATGAATAAAAGAACTTAGAAAATAGGTTGAAATAACGGATATTAATTAAAGCTTTCATTTTTGCAATAATAACAAATCTTTTGAATTCAAAAACACCATGTTAGTGGTGTTGTTTCTATACCGGCAGAATTTTATACCTTTCTGCTGATAAAAGTGACAAATCTGATTTGACTGCTGCGACTGTAACAATTAAACCGAAACGATTTTTACAACTTTGAGCGAATTCAATTTGCGAAAACATATGTATTTTAACTTGTAAATCAGAAAGTATATGCTGTCACTGTCTGGAATCAATTAATTTTTACAACCGCCTCATATTTCCCCCCTAGACATAACTTTTTTTCTACTTCGCGAAAGATCTGAAAAATAATTATTCCTAATTAGTTAAACTGAAAAAAATCATATATGTACATGTTTTGATTTGCGACACTTTGAGTTATTTGACTGTTATCAATCGATATGAAAGTCTCTTACACCATTTCACTTAGCTCTTATCCAGCAGGTGTATGCAGTAGCAATAATGGCAAGTTTAGGCAGCTGCAGATACAAGTTTTTCAAGAATTGTAGATATTACATTCTATTAGAACGCAAATCAAACATTATTTCATGAATTAATTTTTTGATAAATAGTGTTGAGTATTTCAAAGATTAGGCAGGGTCCATTACGCTTAGTTTAGGTAAGGTTAGTGAAGAGGGCGGCCGGGAACGTGGCCAAAATTAAGCCACCAGTTAAGGCCCATTTGCCACCCTCGTAGACAATCACACGCATTCACACTTACAGCCATGGCACTGGCGGGATTCGAACCCGCAGGCCCCGTAGCACGCGGCTTTTCACCTTAGCGAGCAGAGCTATCGGGTCCTCTTATCCATTTTGCTTAAATGTTACTTTAGTTTATGCGGTTTTTATAACAGCACTAGCAGACCTGATTTATTACTGGTACAGGGAAAACATTAATGGGTATTTTCTATCACCCACAATATAACCAGTCAAAACCATCAGTCGAATAGGGATAATAACATGTACTATATGAAAATATGCACATAAAAGAAGTGCGAAATCGCTCTTTTTACTGAGCAGTGATCGTAGATAGCATTTAGACTAAAGAGCAGTTTAAAGTAATAGTTCATACGAAAAGAGATTTTCAAGAGCTATTTTTTGCCGCCTTGATAATGTTTGGAGCATTATCAGTAATAATTATAGCTAATAATGACTAGTTTATCAAGCAAATTTCATGAAATCAGTGCTTTCCGGAATTTCCGAGCCACTAAACTTATTGTACTCGAAAAAACAAGTATGCATTTTGACCTCATCGAATGTATAGTGAATTGTAACATCTATTTAGTTTTGATTTTTTGGAACGAACATCGAGCTCAGTAATGTGTGTCACAAATCGTACCTGAACTTCCAATAAGCTCTTTGAGAACTAATGCTTAGCGATTGAATGCTCAACGATTTACATCTTCACAAAGAACACTCAATGAAAACTAACAGCCAAAACGCATTAATATAACATTACTATTCTTGTAATATAAGTAAATACACCTTTCACACATTTGCGCTGACAAAAACTTACAAATACAAATAACAATAAAAAAAGTTCTTGCAAGAACAAAAATCAATCCCAGCAAATTTTTTAGTATCACATCCCCCTTTAGTAAATATTGTACAGGTTTATGCGATTTATACACATTAAAGCTAAAAAAAATATCCACTTAGGAGCTTCAATATAAAACCATTAAAGTAATAAAACCATTAAAGCATCCAAAAACTCAAAAATAAGTTCTTTAATATAATAACCATGTACATGTACACACACATTAAACAAATTCATTTTCCACATTAAACAAATTCATTTTCAATTGTACCTACTTGCATAGTATATATCGTCGGTTAAGCAAAGCACCCAGTTGATTAAATTTTCTTTTCAGCAAAAGAGCAATGAGCAGTTGAACAGCATGAGCAGAAAATATTCGAATTGCTCACTGCTCTCTTAAAAATTTTCTGTTCTGCAAAAAAGCTGTGAGAAGCTGAACAGCAAGAGCAGAGAGCAATCACACTGCTCACTGCCCTTTACAAAGAACAGCGACATTAGTAGCAGGGAGCACAAGAGCAGTCACATGTCTAATGCACATGCTCTATTTCGAATGGTTGAACTCTGAGCTTAAACCACTTGTGGTGCCTGCGGGCAGTAATACTTCCTGAAAGAAAGGCAGGCTAATATGATCTGGTTAGTCCCTTTTATGAAAGGTAGACGAGAGACCGATAGCCCCTCCCGTAATAGCTTGCCGAAGCACTCATCACTAATCCAGCAACAAGTCTTGGAACTTTGGGAAATTTGCGAACATCAACCTCATAAACGTTCACGGATCAACGGAGGAATCTACTGATGACGAAAAAAATCAGATTATGATTAGGTCAAGCGGATTCTCAATGGCTGCTTGCAAATAGATGATTTTGAACTCTTGATTAAGAACTTCAAGCAACTGTTGTTGTCTCCAGTCGTAAGAAATTGAATGTAGTCGCACGACGTTCCCCGGCAAATTTTAATTCAAGCATGCTTTGTTTCTTGCTTTTCTATTAGTGGTAAAAATTTTTCAATAAAGTAATCAAAAACATTGGCAGACATTATCAAGAAATTTGTTTAATGCCGTGGATCGTGGCTGCTATGTGCCTTTCGATGCCGTCATTTGCTCAAAGTGCCATAATTCAATGCATCTTGGTTGCAACAAGGAACATTTTCGGTTGGTCATGTACGCCTTTCATCGAAAATTAGTATGTGTACTAGATTTTGTTTTTCTTATCAAGCTTCTTGCTCTCGACTTTTTATCGCAAAAAATCAGACGATGACTTGAGTTCTACCTCTCTAGTCGTATCGACTGCGTTATGTATGATTCTAGTTTATTTGCTCTCTTCAAATCCTGTTTTGGTGCTCTTCAAGACTCCAATCTTGTCGCGCTTTAATTCTTACTTCAAGTAAAATCTAAAACGAGAGAAGTTTCCCTCCTTTTATCCTACTAGTGTACTCGCACTTTCTTTGCAGATTACTTCAAGCTTTTTAATGAGCTGAGATAATTGAAAACCCCTGCTTACTTCAATCAGTTTTTGACGCCCTCGAAGATGGAGGTGATGTATATAAACTTTTTTTGAACACCATCGAAAGCTGAATGATAGTATTATCATAAACTTCCAAAATTAAATTATAATTTTACGGTCACGTTAGGGTATTATCACTAGAATTGATTATCATATCTCCCAAATTATCAATTCGGTCTCAAAAACATTTGGTTTTGTTTTGTTATCATACAAATCTCGTACCATTTTGCTACTTTACGTAATCCTCTACACATCGCTTATCAGATATAACCTTGTATAAGCGACTCCGCAATGCGATTTATGCCGAAATTTCATTGAATGGGCTAAACATAAATTCACGTGCTGCCTACTATTTAAGTATAACTTTCCTCGCCTTAACAGTCCTGATCACCGACCGTTAAGAATGTCCGTTTCATTTTTGTTTAATGTCCAACCGTTTGTCAATGTTTTCTACTCCAATTTTTCTCAAACTTCCCATAACAGTCAATCTGTGACGATATCCTTTTCCATTATCCATCACGAAAAACTCGGGGCTCAAAACTTTTTGATATCCCATTTGCCTAAAAAGGCACACCTATTATCATTTACCACTGCCCAAGTTAATGAGATATCACAATCAACAACATTCAGCTTTGGAATCTTATGAAGCTTTTTTGGAATCTTATAAGATATCAAAGCTGATTCAATATATTCTGAATGTTCAAATATGAAATAAATCTACAGATAAATATTTTTTATTTACCTGAGTAATGTTAAATCAATATCTACCTTGGATTTTGGATTTTGCTCAATCAAAAAATAAAACTTAATTTTCACGAAACAAATATATTTTTGCCTCTAATCAATAGAGCAAATAAAATAATGAAGTAATGATATACAATGAAAATCAAACTTTTGCTACTACTATCTATCAAATCTATGTCAAACGAAAGTAGTAAGCACACAAAACATGTAATTTCTTGTAAAATCGAATTTAAAATAATTATCAGAACGAAGCACAGAGCACACAAGCTTTAAATGTTGACATATTTTATTAAATTTAGTGTGACTTTGTATAATCACCACTTCATTATTTGATCATCGTTCTACATATATGCATTAAACAATGAAAATATTTTTCAAGTATTTTAATTGTGCTTGGACATCGATTCCATTTTTTTTGAGTTCTTCAAATACTTTCTGCAAATATGGAACATTCTGAAAGATAAAAAATTAATAATCTTGCGGAAAATTACCGACAATCAATCTTACCAAGAGTGTATCCCCCAAAGCAGTCAGTTGAGGATCAATGATCTTAGTGTAAAAATTTTTGAACTCAGGACTGGAATCCAAAAGTGACTTGATGATCGTTTGAATTTGGCCTTTTGGTAGAAGACCAGAAATAAATTTCCTAATATCTTCAATAGTCTGCCCTTTGGCAAGTTCTTTTATGATAAATTCTGGATTCACGGTTATTCCAAGCGTCTGTTTTATAGCATCGAGCACGTCAGGACCCACGAAGTCTAAGATGGCTTGAAATTCAGGGCTTGATGTCACCGTCCTCACGGAACCAATGAATTCTTCACTTTTTAGAAAATCCAAGACCCCAAGAAATGTATCACCAATAATCCCACGATTTGTTATCGTTTTATCCGTATGGATTGCACCTAAAATCTTCGCAAAATCTGCGGCAAGTGGATTTGAAGACGAATCTGCCGAAACGCAAAAAACGGCTACAGCCAAACAAAAGCAAATTTTCATCGTCATTGTCGCAACACACCCGGACAAAGTAGCGAACGTCTGTGAATGCTTTTAGTTTACTGGCAGTCTAATTTATATAGTTCTTTTGAACCAATAACAGACAGTAGCGAATCAAGTTAAATTGGTTTTTAATTACTTTTGAGACAAAACTAAAATTGAAATTTGCTAAAAAAAAACTATTAGTGTACAAGGTTACAAATGTTAAAATATTTAAATTGAAAATTGTAAATAATTTATCCGTTAAATTTCATTTAATATTCTAATTTTTCATGTGTATAACAGGCAAATGTATTAGCAAGTTGATAACCAAATTCACAAAAACAGCCACATGTAGCTATTACTACAATAAATGAAAATAATTCGCGTAAACATATCTGCTGCAGCTATTGAATAGTGTAGTACGAGCACGTTTAGATCATGTCGACTATACTTCAAATTGAAACACCAGACCTGGTATGACTGTGTATGCGTTAGTAAGATATTTATAATATTCGCTTGTTGCCTAGAGTGATAACGCGATTTTAAAGGGTAATCTTCATACCAATGTTAAGAATAAACCACTAGAAAGACTAATTTTCGAAGAAGAGTAGAGAAAATGTGCAGATTTCGCTTCGAATTGAAAATCATTGAATTGTTCTATAATTCCAATTTTTCACACTCGCGACCTAATTATTACACCAGATATATGTATATACATATAGCATATGCAAGCGTACCAATAAAAAGCATGTCTCCAGAAAAGACCATAACTTATATACTTCCGGCACTATATACATAATTGATTTCGGATTTGATATAAAACATAACAGCCGACACCATAATCCACTGCGAACAATTTATAGGAGCTTGCCCAGCTATGTATTAAGGCCCTGAATGCCATGCATTATAGCCCGCAATGCCATCCGTTAAACACTAGATCAAAAGCAAGGTAAAAGCAATACTTTTCCCGTTTCAGGCAATTTCGGGATTTTGATCATTGTAGGTGATGGGATTTTATATTTGAGTTACTGAAATTTTATTTGTTAGTTTTCAAGTTAAATAAATCCTGCCCAAATCTGAGACCCTACAATTTAAAAGCGGATGTTCTACTCACTAAGCCGTTATTATTTCGCCTAGTTTAATAATATATGCGAAGATTATGTAGATCCCCTAGGTGATACGGCACGAAAACAAGACAACATTAAAAACATGATGCAATTAGAAGGAATGGAAAGAAAAGGAGTATTTCACATAAGAATTATTATTGAAATATAGAATTATTCAGAATTCATTCATTATTTTTCAACTATCAGTAACTATCAAGAAAGGATAAAAATAATAGCAAAGCCAGACTTGTAGGAAAATAAACGCAAGCTAAAAATTTTAGTGTGTTGAATTTTGACTCAGCCTCGGCAGGGATCAGTTAACACTTATCATACAGTTCATTTCAGAATATTAATACGCTAACAATATATGAAGAATAATTTAAATAAGTATATGTAAATATGAAAATAATAAATAAATAAATTAAAATTTGTGCATATAGTACATACTCCACACCAAAATTTGAAGAATAGTTAGATTATAGTAAGACAAAACGAAGAGATATTTGTATTAATAACTATTCCTACTTTCAATACTCTAATATTCGATGTCGATTATATAATTTTTGCTTACTAAAAACTGTATTGTTATAAAAATGTAACGTTTAATTATTTTTTAGTTTTTACGTTTTCCTTCTTAAATCAATATATTCTTTCATCAAATGTTGCTTCTCAATTAAAAGAATTTGAATGACAAGTCGATGCGGTCCTTTGTTCCATCTGGATGTAGCGTGAATTAACTTTATTCGAATTTTTACTAATCAATTCTGTTTAATAAAAACCACTTAATAAAAAGCTCGCTAAAAAGAAAGACATAGTAACCTATTAAAATAAATTCAGGAAAAAAAAAAGACGAGTTGACAGTTAGTTTTGTCTTCCCAAAACAATTATAGTGTTTATAAAAGAATTACTGTCTTCCCAAAACAATTATAGTGTTTATAAAAGAATTACTGTCTTCCCAAAACAATTATAGTGTTTATAAAAGAATTACTGTCTTCCCAAAACAATTATAGTGTTTATAAAAGAATTACTGTCTTCCCAAAACAATTATAGTGTTTCTAACAGAATTACTGTTTTTACAAAATAATTATTGTTTTTAAAACCAAATATAAACTATTCTAACATTTTTTGGTCCTATCGAACCGGATCTCGTCGAGAGTGTCGGGAAATATGAGAGTTGACCACATAAAGCGCCATATTGGCGAACAAATGTTGAGTATGAAAACGATTTCTGATGCGTATAACAGGTTAATTCAAATCGGTCTTGAAAATATATCGCCTCAACGAGTTGACACTCGTCTAGAAGCATTGTCAGACGAATGGAGAAATTTCCGGACAAATCATGTAGCAATCAGGAATGCGATGGATGAACTCACACATGATGATCGTCAAACCGTGGAATCAACCTCATATTTTGTAAATAATTTGTACGCTACAGCATTAGAACACTATCTGGATAACATTGAACAAATGAGGTCACTTCGCACACAACCTCTAGAAATCGAAACTTCCGTACCAACTCTTGCTAATCAGTCAATAGCATCGCCAGTAGCATTTCAAGCATCAACACGCAGTTATCAAGACCCACGGTTACCACGTATCAATTTGCCGAATTTCAGTGGAGACTACAATGAGTGGCTCATCTTCAAAGAGTTATTCTCCTCAATAGTCGTATCGAATCAATTGATATCTGATGCAGAAAAACATCATTATTTGAAATGCTGTCTTAAAGATACTGCTGCCCAATTGTTCAAGACATCCTCATCCGGAGAAGATGACTTTTCTCAAACTTGGAATGCTCTCAACAATTTCTATGACAGCCGTCGAATTCTCGTGAGTGCCACTCTTGATACATTTTTGAATATCAAAGAGATTAAACAAGAAAGTGCAAAAGAATTGGAAAGGCTGTATACTTCAGTTACGCAAGTATACCGAACATTAAAAAGCTTAAAGCGTCCAGTTGAGCATTGGGATGATATTCTAGTACATATCATTGTACGGCAAAAAATGGATCCAAACTCGATTCAATCCTGGGAACAACATGTTGGATCAACAGATGAGCCCCCGACTTGGGATAAACTTCAATCCTTCCTCATTTCGAGATCAAGAACACTGAGAGCCATCGAAAACTCTCAAGGAAAAAAAGCATCGACATCTAGTCACACTCTAAAGCCCGTAGTGAAGAGCCACTTCATTAGTCAACCTCAATCTAGCCAAAGATTCTCGTTTGATTCTACATGCATCTTATGCAAGGAGCCTCACTATATTGCCAAGTGCTCTAAGTTCTTGACGAAAACTCCGAAGCAACGCAATGAGATGATAAAAGAATTCAAACTTTGTTATAATTGTCTCAGACCTCACACAGTATCGAATTGTAGGTCGACATACAGGTGCGCTAAATGCGGAAGACGACATCATACATCGCTACATTTAGATGAATCTTCAAAGAGTCAGGTAAAATTCTGACTTTTATTCTAGTTATTCTACAGCCGTCACATCTTATTTATCTACAAGATAAACATTTAGAAACTGTTTTGACGGTTATACGCAAAATTGAGTTAAAGTTTGTATTGGTCTCCGCTAGAGACAATACCAATTTTGGTTATACGCAAAATTGAGTTAAAGTTTGTATTTGTCTCCGCTAGAGACAATACGGATTTTGGCTATAAGCAAAATTGAGTTGAGTTGTGTTGATCTCCGCTAGAGACAACACAATCTTGGTTCTTGAACTTGAATTCGTATTGGTCTCCGCTAGAGACAATACAATCTTGGTTCTTGAATTTCGTATTGGTCTCCGCTAGAGACAATACAATCTTGGTTCTTGAATTTCGTATTGGTCTCCGCTAGAGACAATACAGCCTTGGTTCTTGAATTCGTATTGGTCTCCGCTAGAGACAATACAATCTTGGTTCTTGAAGTTCGTATTGGTCTCCGCTAGAGACAATACAATCTTGGTTCTTGAAGTTCGTATTGGTCTCCGCTAGAGACAGTACAATCCTGGTTCTTGAATTCGCATTGGTCTCCGCTAGAGACAATACAATCTGACTTCTCGAATTTTGCATTGATCTCCGCTAGAGACAATACTATCTTAGCTATTGAATTTCGTATTGGTCTCCGCTAGGGACAATACAGTTTGGTTCTAAGAAATCGTGGGTTGAAGTTTGTATTGATCTCCACTAGAGACAATACAACTTATTATAATAATAAAAGTATTCCTTTCTTACAGAAAACATCTTTTACATCATCAAAACAAGTTAACTATGCGTCTCAAGACCATCCAAGCCCAGCAGTGCAAACGATTATTCTATTAGCTACAGCGCGTCTAAAGGTTTTCAATAGCCATGGAGAGGTCATTATGGTACGAGCCTTACTAGACCAGGGATCAGAGATCACGCTGGTTTCTCAGACCTTAGTGCAACGCTTACGACTTACCAGGAAGCCATCGTCAGTACCTATTCTAGGAATCGGCTTTCACAAATCAGGAAGAACAAAGGGAATCGTCTCGTTTATCATTAAACCTCACTTTGAATCCTCTGCAGCTATCAGGATTGATGCTCACGTATTGCCCAAGCTAACATCATTAACTCCTTCAGCGAAAGTCACAAAAACAACATGGCAACATCTTGAAGGACTACTTTTAGCTGATCCTGACTTTTCTGACCCAGGAGAAATCGATATCATTCTTGGAGCAAATATATATGGTTATCTTTTAGAAGGTCCAATCACTAAAGGCCCAAATAATTCACCCGTTGCCCAACAAACTAAACTAGGTTGGATTATCTCAGGTCCATCGCATTTGTTATCAGATCATCAAGGCGTCTCCATCCACCATTGTTCGATTGATCATGATCTTCAATCACTACTTGAAAAATTCTGGCAACAAGAAGAAGTCATACCATCAAAGACACATACTTTATCATTGAAAGATGAAGAATGTGAAAAGCATTTCTTGGAAACCCACCAGCGAGACAATACAGGACGCTATATTGTACGACTCCCATTCAAAGAAGCAGTTAACAGTATTGGAGAATCCAAGCCTTCAGCATTGCAAATGTTACACCACCTTTTCCGTAAATTTGACGGAAACTCAACCTTTTTTGATGCATACTCCGGTTTTTTAAGTGAGTATGAAAAGTTACATCATATGAACCGTGTTGAAATGAATCAGGAAACAAAATCCGCATTTTACCTGCCTCATCATGGAGTAATTCGAGAGAGCAGCTCTACAACCAAACTGAGGGTCGTTTTTAACGGATCGTGCAAAGTTGCAGGAGGAATCTCTCTTAACGAAGCTCTCCATACTGGGCGAAAATGTCAATTAGATCTCTTCGATATACTGATTTGGATGCGGACCTTACGATATATTTTCTCCTCTGATATAGAAAAAATGTACCGCCAGATTTCAGTCCATCCTGATGATCGCAAATATCAACGAATATTATGGAAAGAAAATGGCATCATTGTCGAGTATGAACTCGCCACTGTTACCTATGGCTTAGCCTGCGCCCCTTTTCTAGCGTTACGGAGCATGTTACAACTCATAGAAGATGAGGGACAGAAATATCCACGTGCAGTGCAAATTCTATTGAAAGGACGATACGTAGATGACATTTTTGGCGGTTCCGATTCAATAGAAGAAGCGCGTAAAATAGCTCAAGAAGTATATGGACTATGCATGGCGGGCGGATTTCCATTAAGAAAATGGGTCAGTAATGATCCTGAAGTATTGAGTCTCATTCATTCAGACTTCAAATTAAAAACAGAGTCAATTCCCATTAAAGATCGATTCATCCTCGCTCTCGGATTATCTTGGAATCCGTCACTCGATATCTTTCAGTTCAACGTCACTTCATCGTCATCTTCATCAGTAACTAAACGATCAGTTTTATCGAAAATTGCTCAGTTTTTTGACCCTTTAGGACTGTTATCGCCACTATTAATTAAAGCAAAATATTCATGCAAGAACTTTGGGCACTTAAACTACATTGGGATAAAGCTTTGCCCACTGATCAACAACGAACTTGGAAAATTATTCTGGAGTCATTCTCATGTTTAGAAAACATTCAAATTCCACGGTGGCTAGGGACTTCTTCTGCGTGCTCAGTTGAGATTCATGGTTTCAGCGACGCCTCACACTTAGCTATGGCTGCTGTTGTTTATTTGAGAACTTCACAAAATGACTTTGTTCAAATTTCACTACTTTGCTCAAAAACCAAAGTAGCACCACTGAAGCAAATGACTATACCACGTTTAGAATTATCAGGAGCTGTTTTACTAACCAAGTTGACTCAGCATTGCATTCAGGTTCTCAGTTTATCAACTACACCGTGTTATCTGTGGACAGATTCTTCAATTGTCCACACGTGGATAAATAACCATCCTTCCAGATGGAAGGAATTCGTCCACAACAGAGTTTGTCTCATTCAAGAAACTTTGCCTAACGCTTACTGGAGACATGTTCCAGGAACCCAAAATCCTGCAGATTGTGCCACAAGGGGCCTTTCTAGCATAGAACTCCAAAATCATCAACTTTGGTGGACCGGTCCTACTTGGCTAAAAGCAGCACCATCATCATGGCCTAATATATCTCCATCTGCTAATTTTCGGTCATCTGAAGATCTTGAGCAAAGACCTTCACTAATGACCAGAGTCCTTCACATCTCACAAAAATCCCTCAAATGGGATCTGCTTCATCGATATTCATCTCTAAATCAATTACTTCGAATTACTGCACGCTGTAGCCGGGTCATCAAGAAAAAGAGTTTAAAAACTCTTGTCGAACCATTAGCTCCGGAAGATATCCTCTCTGCTCGACTGTTTTGGATTAAGACAATACAACATCAACATTTATCTAATGAAATTCGTGCTCTTTCGGAAAATCAAGAGCTACCAAAATCATCACCAATAATCAGGCTACTTCCGTTCATTGATAGTCAAGGTTTGCTTCGTGTTGGAGGTCGTTTGCGAAATTCACTGCTCTCATCAACTGCCAAACATCCATACATACTACCTCAACAGTCCACTCTATCAACTCTAATCATTCAAGATGCACATCATCGAACTCTTCACGGTTCCACCCAAGAGACCTTAATCTACATCCGGAACTCATGCTGGATTATTGGAGGCCGCCGGCCAGTTCGTTCATTCATTTTAAAATGTATTATATGCACCAGATATCGACGAAATCATGCCCAGCATATCATGGGCCAATTACCAGCAGAAAGGGTTACTCCATCTCGCGCATTTCTTCACACAGGTGTTGACTACGCAGGTCCCATCGACATCAAAACCTGGAAAGGGAAAACAGCTCGTTCATATAAATCATGGATAGCTTTGTTCATTTGCCTGTCCACTTCAGCGATACATCTCGAAATTGTTACAGATTATAGCACTGACGGATTTCTAGCAGCATACAAACGATTCACATCCAGAAGAGGAATCTGTGCCACTCTGACTAGTGACTGTGGCACAAATTTCGAAGGAGCAGACAAAGAATTGAAAAAACTCTTTTATAAAACATCAACGGAACTGTCGCACTTAGCCTCAATCATCTCCTAAGATGGAACCAAATGGATTTTTAATCCTCCAGCTTCTCCTCATTTTGGTGGCAAATGGGAAGCTGGAGTTAAATCCATGAAATATCATCTCCGTCGGGTCATTGGTGATAGGTTACTAACATATGAAGAAATGTCAACCGTCATCAACCAAATCGAGGCTATCCTGAACTCAAGACCTTTAACCATATTAACGAACGACCCAGAAGACCTTGATGTGCTGACTCCAGGCCATTTTTTAATTGGTCAACCTGTAAATTTGCCACCAGAGCCAAGTTTACTGCAAATCCAATCAACACGGCTATCACGATGGCAATCCATTTCCCAAATGATGCAAAGTTTCTGGAACAAATGGTCACGAGAATACTTGCAACGACATCAAGCAGTCTACAAATGGACAAAATCAACTCCACCACTTAGTGAAGGTTCACTAGTATTCATTATGGATGAACGCTATCCTCCAGCTAAATGGCCATTGGGCCGAATTATCAAATTACATTATGGTAAAGACGGAATAGCTCGAGTAGCTGAGGTGAAAACTAGTTTTTCATCAATCACGAGACCAATCGTCAAGCTCTGTCCACTAGACATCAAAACAGAGGCTGAGAATGATTCGTCGCCAGGGTCGACGAAGGCGGGCGGAAATGTTTAATAAAAACCACTTAATAAAAAGCTCGCTAAAAAGAAAGACATAGTAACCTATTAAAATAAATTCAGGAAAAAAAAAAGACGAGTTGACAGTTAGTTTTGTCTTCCCAAAACAATTATAGTGTTTATAAAAGAATTACTGTCTTCCCAAAACAATTATAGTGTTTATAAAAGAATTACTGTCTTTCCAAAACAATTATAGTGTTTATAAAAGAATTACTGTCTTCCCAAAACAATTATAGTGTTTATAAAAGAATTACTGTCTTCCCAAAACAATTATAGTGTTTCTAACAGAATTACTGTTTTTACAAAATAATTATTGTTTTTAAAACCAAATATAAACTATTCTAACAAATTCAATTTTCACTTGTTTTCTTGAATTCAACTTATCACTTTTCACGGCTTTATACTAATTTACTACACTTTATCTCTTCAATCCCTGCCAACTTCATCAATCCTAACCTAAATTTAATCAATTTTTCCATCCATCCATTCTCAATTTTTCCATCCTACTACAACAATGGATGTTTAAAAATTCCTAGCATTAAATTTCTCATTCCAGCTCGAGCAGCTTAAATTTCCCCCTGCTAAATCAGCTGTAAGGCAGCCTCATCACCAAAATTGGGAGGAACGTTTCATAACAAAACATAACATTATCATGATCCACTGACAATCGTTGACATTTAGCTGTTAGTGACTCTTGATACCAAGTGTGCTAGTTCTGTAAAATTCTTCTCGCTTTCTCAATTAACTAAGATAAAGCTTAATAATGACAACAGTCAGAAGGACAAGGATCAGTTTGAAGGAAATGGTGGTGTCGTGCAACGTTAGTATATGAGATATCTCACCACCTAGCTAAAAGCGAACAACGAGATTTGACAGACCCTAAGCAAGATATATTAACCCTAGTCAACGCTGTGTATAATCACGCCAATCCAACCAGAGAGAAGCTGGATGAGCCGCAAATTCAGACAAAAAGTCCAGGCCGCCAAAACTCCATCCGACCAGCGCTCTTGCAATAGTGAAAAACCATACTGCACCATAGAGCAAAAGGTGTGAAATTCCGCATTACATGTATGTCTATCCCATTCTGAATTGAACAGTATTTTTCTCGTTTCCCTTTCCTTTTCCTTTTCTTGTTATACAAAAAAAAATCAATGGTAACTAAGATCGCGATCATCAGTCACGCAGCAACTCTAAAATCCAAATAAGCAGCAACTGATTAAATTTTCATCAGTTTGAAAATAGTGCACGCTAAAGCTCTCCACAAGGCGTCTACACCACATTTGCAGAAAAATTTTGCTCCTTTTGCTTTTTTTGCATCGAATCTCAGATTATTTTTTTTTTTTTTGGTTTTTTTTCATGGAATTTCAAGTAGCTCTGCTCGCTAAGGTGTCAATCCGAAGCAGCGATCTAGTAGCTGGGGGTTCCAGTCCGGCCGTATGCTCATGGTTTTGGCCACTTAGAAGTTTTTTTGGCCTTGGTATGAGCTTCCTCGTTTTTGTTGTGCCCTTTGTGACCAGGGGCTCATATTAACTCGCAGCTTTGCTGTCTCTATATTTCATCAAGGGTCTGAGCTCATTTGATTGCAATGAACAGTCTTGAGAATGCCTTGGCTGTTCCATAGGATACTCAGGCTGATTTAAAAGGTTCCTTTCCTTACCTCTATTATATGCGTGGACTTAAGTATAGCAGAAAATTCTTCTTGATGAATAGTAGTGTCCATAGGATGGGGTAGGTGCATTTTACAGCGGGGTCCTGTGATCCCTGCTCTCACTCCAGAATCATTCTTCAAACCACCCGAATTCGCGCCCAATTAAATCCTCCCGTCTATTCCTTGATGGTATTGAAACCTTGAATCTTTTCACGAAAATTGCCCTAGTTCTTATTTGGTCACTGAAGCTCGGTATTTCCAATTTAAACCTGTTGTATTCCAGGGTACTAAAACGGCCTTTTATATTTCCTGATTTGTACCTGCAGGCATGTTTTAGGCTTATCACTCGTTTAATCGCTTCCTCTAAAAGTCTTAAGAGTAGCGATTTAGGTCTTAAAAAAGGTTCCATCCCTGCCGTTGAAGTGTTGCTCATTGCTCCTATAATCAGCAAGCAGGACATCCTTTAAAGCTTTTTGAGCCTTTGTACAATATTTTTTATGCAGTTTTCTGCCGCCAGACTGCTGATCCGTATAGAACGATAAACCTTACCATTTGCTTGTATGCCTAGATTGTCTACTAGTCTATAATTACGTTCAAGCATTTGTTTTGCTGCTTAAAGTGCTCAGGGGGATTTATAGTAAGTTTTCCACTTCCTGGAGACACATCTCTATTCTCTTAGTTTTTAGAGCGATTATCTTGGTTTCTCTTTACAGTGAATAGATTCTTGGGATGTCAATGCAAAATTGCTATGCTCCAGAGCTGGGACGCAATTTCCATTGAAAATCTCTGGGCTTACATACAAAAAGGTTGGTTCAGGATATTGAACCAACCTTTTTGTATGTAAGCCCAGTCGTGTCAATGGACGAATGAATTATAATCACCTTTTATTGCAGAAAATCTTCATAATAGTATGCCAAATAGACTCAATGCATTAAAGTAAAATGAAAATTTTTGGATTAAGTACTAAAGTATGTGAAAATTATTCTCTTCTAAGAAATACGATTTTTGAGCTAAGTAATTGTAACCTTTATTTTCATCGAAAATCAGTAATAAATCAGTCAAAAAGTGGTTACTGGAACGAATAGTTGTAGCAAAGTTTGCTGACGACAGATTGCGTTCTCTCTTCTCTGCAGCACATTTCGGAAAAACTGAAAAAGGCCACTGTAATGCAGTAGTCAGACGAAAATAAAATAGCTTGAAAGATGCGAAGTAAAAAAAAAACAAAAATCAGACTCTGTCGACGAAGCTTCGTGAAGCAACATAACTAGAAAATGCCGTTGAATCTGCAATAGTCTGAAAATGAGTGCCGCTGATCAGCAATGGCTTATGGTATTTCATATGCTATGGAAATAGTTTTAATTTCTTGCAGTAAAGTTGAACTTAACACATTAAGGTAATAGTCATATTACATAATCTTTCTTGTCTCTTGCATTTCCCGTTTAACTCCACTCAAACTGAAATAGTATCGTTGCGTTAGTTTATTTATTTATTTACTATGTACATACGTATGATTTGGTGATTTTCTAGTCACCAAGAGCCTACAGTACGAAATTATGAGTCACTCCTATCACGAACTCACATTCACCATAACTAATTTTCCATTAAATGACTGTACAATCGGCGCTAATGTAAAAATTACATGCTTCAATTTTCATTTAAATAAAAATTATTTGCTATTAATTTTACCAGGCAGCTTTCTTTCCATCCCGCTAGAAACTGACGTAACTTCCTCTAATTCAAAGCGGAAAGGAGGCGCTAGCACACCATGAGCGTACAGACTTCTCTGCATGCTGAAGACTACAGAAAAACTACTAGAAGGGTTGTTGAAATCTCAGCTAAAGGCAGCGATACGTAGCTAAAAGCTGGTGACCTTTCGATAAGCCAACACGGGTTCCACATTTGCCACTCAACAATAAGTCCTATCCTAGCAAAAATATTACAGCTGAATGAGCATGATCGAAATACCGGAAGATGTGCTCTTGGTAGGTTACGTCGATGACGCAGCCACTGTTGAAATCCTCCCCTCGCTTAACTCAATCAAGTAATGATGGAAAACCTTGGTCTGCAGCTAGTGATCACAAAAACTGAGATTGTCATGCTGACGAAGAGGATGATACCAACCATTATACCCATGACGGTTAGCTCCAAAGTACTTGAGACTACAAGACTGGAGTAATGTTGGACTACAAGCTACGTTATGGAGAGCACATCCGAAAAGAATCCGATTGAAAACTATTGGCTATTATCTCGCTTGGGAGACTTATAGCAAACGTCCCCAATCCTAGTTCGAGCCAAAAACTCACATAGGCAGAGCTAATTAAGTTGATCTAGCTGTGATACAGCTGGTACCTCAGTCAGCTCATAGGGGTCTTCGTGGGTCGTCGAGCTAATCACTCTACACCACCATATTGATCATGCAACAACCCTGAAATCCACAACGGGACGCAAAAGCTGTGATTTCATGAGTCAGACACTTTCACGCTTGCAGTGACGTTTTGTCTCATAATGCGTTTAAGGGACCTCAAAATAGAGTTAAATATTAATGTATTTACTTCACAATTATAAAAAAAACCAGCATAGAAAACTACAATATCTATACTATGATAAAAGCATTAGTACTTTCCTCTTGATTGGAGCGATAATTCATCAGCAACTGGCTTTCTTTAGACTTTCGATTAAGTGGAATCATAATCAACAGTTCATAATTTTATTAACCATGTCACGTGCAAATATTTTAAACAACAAAAACACCCTTCACTAAAGTGATGATTTCTTGCGGGTTGATGCCGTTAGCTTCGATCGCTTGCCAAACAGCTGCTAAAGACGGGGCGTTCTGGAATAGATTATAGTTCAAATAAATCCGTGCAAACAATACTTAACAATCAATTTTACCAAAAAGTTTTGCACCAAAGTATCGAAAGCTGGAGCAGTTACTTGGTCGTAGAAGACTTCGAATTCGGGACTAGTCGACAACAGTGAATTGATGAGTGATTGAATTTTCGATTTCGGCAAAGCATTGAAAACGGATGTGAGAAAGCTTTGGACAGTCCGTTGGGAGACAGCGGGAATAGGTCCTGTATATGCTGGGAGCTTCAATTTTTCGGTGATTGTGTCCATGGTAGAAGCAGTATTAACTCCTGCATTACCCAAGTATTCCAAGATGGCGTAGAATTCAGGAGACTCAATTGCCTGCGAACAGTACGTTTTGAATTCATCGCTCTGCAAAAAGTCCTTGGCTTTGCGGAATTGGCTATCGAAAAGCAAATGCTCACCAGCAATCAGAGCAATCGAAGCGGTTGGAATTAAAGCCTTGATCTGATCAAAATCTTGGGAAAGAGGACTTGAAGAAGCAGCCGAAGCACAAGCAACAGCTAACGCAAAGCAAAATAAGACCTTCATTTTCGACAATTCAAAACCACAAACACTCCACGAATTGATTGACTTGTGCTTGTCATACTGTTTTTATACTCTTTTACTGAACGTAAATTAAAGCAAATTCTATTATGTAGCTCAAATTTGAATACATCGAAGATAAGATAAGTGGACTATCATTTTGATATTGGATGTTAAAGAAAATTAGCATATTTCTCTACCATGTTGTCCAATGCAAATACAGGCATGTTTCATAAGCTTTAACTTCAATCTCTTGTATCCAACTGAGACGATAATTATCGGGCTGGTAATCTTTTGATGAATTATTTTGTACTAGTACCAAAAAAATGTGCAATGTTATTCAGATTACCAAAAACTGACTTGAATATTATATACAACAAATTTTAATTTTATTTTATTTTAAATCTATACTAGATAAATGGCAGAAAGTGCTTTGTCAATAATACAGCTTTCGCTGCTGAAGAACTTCGAGAAAAAACTTCTTGATTGGAGCGATAATTCATCAGCGACTGGCTTTCTTTAGACTTATTGAATATACGTTGAATAAATCTGGATGAATATTATCTGAATTTCGTTAATTTTTTGTACTCAAATTTCTAAAGTGATTTGTTTGAATTACCTTTAGTCCCTTAACTTGTCAGCGAATCCTGATAGAAAGTAATTTGCGCGTGTCACAATAAAATAATTGTTGAAAGAATGGTTGAATTCTTTCATTTATGAGGTGTACAGCTTTGAGTATTAATTCATTCAGATCTTTGAAAGTTTTGGCATAAAATATCAAATTGGTAAAAGCTACGCTACTACGCCTCTCTGGTAATTTTTCTAATTATTTAAAATTCTGTAAATAATTTGATATTTTAGAGATTCCGTCTGACATAAAGATGATAAGTTTTTAACTAAATTTCAGTCCTCTTCTCTTCGTATTTCTCTTCGAAGAAAATGTTTATGGAGATATTCAAGTTACTGCCCTATAAAGCTTTAAATCATCATTCATCTATTTATTAAACTTGGCGAACTCTAATCGTTTTGTAGTCCTAATTAGATCTATCTTATGGAGTTTTATTGGATTTATGATCTCCCACATTTTTGATGTGCTAAAAATTCAGTCCTTTATTTTTCACCGCTTTGTAAGTCAGGATCTTGAAATTATTTATCTTGAAAATTAAACTTCGAATCTCTAGCAGCTTCCTCTTTCTCGATCTGCAAATAAAAATTTAATTGCCATGTCCCTTGCTTCATTTCATAATATAAGTATTCAGAGACTATCGGTCAAATTATTGACCTACAAGCCGTATTCGATCCACTATTCTGATGTCATAATAGTTTTTACTAAAGCAGCCACTTCTTTTTGAGGACGATATTCCAAAAAAGAAGAAAAATTCATATTTTTGATTTCTTTAGCTGTTGGACTAGAAGTTTCTTATTGTACTCGTTAGTGACATATGGTACTTTGAAACTTAACAGCCTTGCATCTCCGTTGATTTGAGGCTGAGTTTCTTGATAGCCTAAAAAAACGTGATTCCTAATTTATCCAGTTTTTAGCCATATCCGCAAGGAAATCGTTTCAAGAGCAAAGTTAACCATTGACTTTGCTAGTTACGTGAACAGAACTACCTTATTAATATAATGTGAACTTGCATAATATTTTAGCGCCACTGCGCGATGACTGCAATCAATATCGTACCAGGCTTTGACACAAAGTAGACAAATTGATACAAAATAAAGTATGAATGGATAAACAAATAACAAATCTATGATCTTGATTAGAATTCTTCATGATAGATGCAGCACCTACTAGTAAGTGAGTTTGTTTGACTGGGAGCTTTATTTATAAGCTGCAAAATAGCCTTCATGGAGAAAGAAAGAACATAAATTATAATCCACCATAAATTATAATTTGAGTTAACCTAGCTCTGAATTTGTACCTAAGTTAAATTACGTGTAAAATCACTCGTATAAAATTTGTGAATGAACATTGCTTTTAGCTTCAACCCATAGACCCTCCAAGGGTTGTCGTGAGATTACTTTACTTTCGTCGCCTGGGACAATTTGAAACCCCCTATCTATAATTTTATAGATCTTAAACCAATTTTGATGAAAACGCAAATTTAAGGTTACATCTGAAAAACTCAACGAACACTTTTCTGTGAATTGTATTTAATGTGTACCAATTTTTTCCTAGCTCAAAAAAATATTTTAATAAAAAAACCGATTTTTCCTTTAGAAGCTAGATATATTGAATTTTGTGACAAATATCGATATTTCGAGGGTAATCTGCCCTCTTCTTCAGTGTCTATCAGTCTAATCTTAATCTAACTTATGTATGCTACTTATAGAGCTTACTTTTAAAGTATATTTTCTGTGTTTTGTCAAGATTAAAGCTTATATATGGGTACACTAAGTCACTGAAAAATTTGATAACTAGTCATGTAACATGTATTTAATGTTAAAAAAATTCCCAGAGCAACCTATTGTGTATGTATTGTGCAGCATATAACCTCTCGAGTTGTTTATGTTGTAAACAGTATTGTACGCTTGCTGAACCGTCTTTACTCACCTGTACCACGTACTAACAATAAAATTCTAAAGCATAGTCGGGTTACGAAAACCAATTGCAAAGCATGGTATTAATTACTATTATCGTAATATTTTCAGATTATCTTGGTGAAAATCAGCAAACGATTCCACAAATAAACAGCCATGCAGTTTCTAAGTTGATTTATGATTATCAAAGCACATTTCGAATACCTAGGCTCGTGTGATGATACTACACTTGCAACAACTTTTCATTTGATTTTTTGCCTCGCTATCTTCAAAATTGAAATCTTAGGAATTAATTAAGTTTGAACTTTTCTAAATATTTTACTATTTGAATTGTGATATTGACTGTCAACAATGAACCGGCATCCAAAAATTGTCAGCTTGCAGATTTACGTATAGGTCTAGTACAGGCTATTTAATGGTATCTCATCAATAAAAAAAATAGTTAATTTTTTTAAAACTATTTGCAACAAAGCAGTCCGAATGTTTTTGATCTTTCCAATTAAAAATATCTTTAGTTCTAGATGTCAGATCACAACGGTACCCATATTCAGTGTTATCACTTGCAAGAGCTTGAAAACTTAGGAGAAAAAAACACGTGTTGAATATTTTCATTACAGAGAAGCTATCATATGAAAATTTAATGGTAAGATCCGCTAGTACAAAAATTATGAAAATGCTCAGCGCTGACGACACTTCTAATACAACTGCTGACGAGAGTCAAGATTAATACATCCCATGAATTACGTTTTAAGGGCTAGACCACCACTGTAGAAGAGAGTACAAAATTGCTAATAATTGGCCGTAGGTCAATTATTAGCAATTTGTACTCTCTTCTACAATATCAATTCATACTCTCTTCTACAATGTCAATTCGTTTGTCAATTCATATCACACGATACCATACAAAAAGTACCTGCACAAAATAAGCAAGGAGAAAGACAGATGCTGTAGATACTGCGGAGTGCAGAAAATCTTCTCAGACACTGTCTAGCACTAACGAGACGCAGACTAGAGCTACTTAGCTCTCTTGGATATCCTCTAGTTCTAGGTTTCTAGGGTCCATCAATTGAATCATTTGCTTTGACTAAAAGACCGAAATCGTTTGAAATTTTCGTATAAAACTGAAAAGAGAACTGAAAATTTGGTGTAAAACTGAAAAAAAGCCATATCCTAATCTCGGGACCAAAAGTCTTCGAAATTTGGCATAAATCAAGGTCAGCTTACTTTGTTAATTAAGTTATAGTTTTGTGACTGCATCGAAAGCTATACTGCCCTACTAAGCATAAAAGTTATATCTACATTTTAGTAGTTTCGAGATATTCACTGATTTGTGTTTTGATTTGTACTGGAGGTATATGGAGAGTGTATTTTTCAATATTAATTTTAAACTATTTTTAGGTTTTTCAAATTTTGTAAAATGATGTAATAGAGTATGAAGTTTTTGAATCCAGTGCTAACTCAAAAATCACAAAAATGCAGAAAGAACCTTTATGCTTAGTAATGCAGTATGGAGCATAAAGCTTTTATTTTGTTGAAAATTATTGCTTTCATATTATTGAAAGTTATTTCATTCAAAATTTATTGATAGTTACTGCTACAGGGTTGACAGCATATTCAACACACTTCTATCAAGCTTGTTTCTATTTAGGCCCAATAAAGTCAGTGAATTTTAATTGGGTGTGCTTATCGAAATTTTCATAAATACAAAGTGTGGGCGCTTAAAATAGTTACTTTGATGGAAAGATACCGTACATACGCAATGAAGAGTTTTTAAAATATAAAACTACATTTTTTTTCCTTAAAATGAAAAAATATTTTCAGGACTGTTGATTATTTGAAAGAATTTCGTATACGTATCTGTCGTTGCTATAGGGCTCGTAAATCTTCATAAAAAACCACACAAGCTTATCTGTTATGCCCATCCAATCATCTTGTGAGAACACATAATACACAACTACAATCCACAAACTCTTTACACTCAACAACACTGACACCATCACTATTATACAAGTAGGCTAAGTTTTTAAAGAAAAAAAGATATTATTTTTTTGTTATATCAGTGTTCAATACATGCTTTATAAGCAACACAAAGTTCGTTATATTTTTAATACATTATTAAATAATTATTTATTGGAAGCACAAAAGACTTCCAAAATGTGATGTCTCTCCAAGAAATTACCGAAATTTTATGAAAGTTATATGCCTAGCTTTAGGCTTTAAGGGGGTTCGCTATTTGCCTACTGCCACCTATAAACAGGGGTTTTTTAGGAACACCGAATTTTTTTTAAATTTTGGACTACTGATTTTTGAAGATTTTTGAGTGTCCCGCCGGGAGCTTTAAGCATAATAGTACTTTGGGAATTATTAGTAAGAACTTACATTTTGTAGTCATTTATCGCAACTTTAAGCCCATAAACTGTCTTTTGATATTTTTTATGATTTTCAAGCTGCGAACCCCCTTAAATCGAATCTGTTTCACATTAAGCCCAAATCACTTTGTGAACCCAGTTTTGATCCGTTATAAGTTACCGAAAAGAACAAATTTTGCGGGTTGTTGCCTGAACAATTTTAATATTTGTTGCTTCTCCCCATTGTTAAGTTCATTTCATGTGCAAATTTATTGGTAGCATCTCTTTGTACAAAAATACTATGAATACTTCTTCCTGTCATCACTTTGTACTGCAATCAAAAAATTATCGAACTCATCGTTCAATTCACTCTGTGAATTTCATTTCAGTCCTATGAGCCTAGACAGACAGCGCAGCCTAATGATAATTTGTCGTAAATGATCATTTAAAAGCCGTGTGTCATATGCTAACTTGGACTAACCACCACTAAATGACCAAATTATCAATCATTAACCAAGTCGCTAATGATCATCAAGCTTTCGTAATTTATTCTTAACTGATGTAGAGTTGCCCGATATAATATAAAATCCCCTTATAAAAAGTCGCTTTTCGCATTGCAAAGGAAGAAGACAACTTTTTTGAGATATCAAATTTAAATTCGAAATACTTAAAGAATTTTAATGTAGTTCGTGTGCGGTTTGTACTCCAACTTCATTATTTAGAACGTAAAAACGGTAACATACGCTTAAAACACTTTCAATTTCTCCATTTTTCAACAGCTAATTGCTTTGAGTGACAGATAGTTACTTACAGTATTCATCATCAACAAATGGGCTATGTCAGGACCTTTCAAATTACTCATTTAGGTATAAATGATCATTAGTAAATTAGTAATTTAAGTGCCTGTCTGTCTAGGCTTTATGACTGCCTTCAAAAGCTATAGAGTGGGATAATATTAAGGACTGCCACCCGTGAAAATTCAAAATTTTTAAAATTTAAACAAAGTCTACTCATTTTTATTGCAGAGTACTTATAGCTTGGAAGATAAATGGTTTCACTTCTTATCAAAAACATGGCAAAAATTATCGTTTGTAACCAAAAATCAATTGAACTGTGGGTACATTAATTATATTTCGCTTGCAAAGGAACAAATAGAGGCAAATAGTGTTGTATTGATTGACGATATTTAAAGGTGGGACCATAGTCATAGGAATGTTCATATTAATAAATGTATTCTATTAATTTTGGTTCTACTTAAGAACAATTGATCCCGTGAATTCAGTTTGAAATGTTGATCCTGTCGTTACTTCGGATGTCTAAAATATTTCATGTGCCAAAAAAAGGGTAATTTTGTGAAGGGCTATCGTTTTTGTGGAATACGCAGTTTTGAAAATTTCAAACTAACAAGGTAAGCAAAACATCAAATGTATCAATCGTCTGCACTTGTTCCTAGAAAGCGTAGATCATCAATCAAGACCTGATAATTTAAACAATTCTTTAGCATCATACGGAAAATAAAAATGCAATAAAAAGCAAGCATTAAGACGCTTGTCGAATCCACAGGTAAATATCCTCGGATCCAACATTTCCTGGGAAAAAGACATTAAATATCTGGGCCATCCAACTCGACCAGAAACTTTCTTTTCGTGCCCATATCGAAGAAATAAAGTCGAAAATTTTGAAGAGCATTCACTACTCCTATCCGCTTATTAATAGGGAATCCAGGCTCTCAACAGCGAACAAGGTGCTTGGTTTTAAGTGTGCAATGCAGCCAATCATCCTCTATGGGTGCCCTATATGGAGTAATTGTGCAATATCTCTATTACAAAACAAATTTCTGAAAATTATTCTTAACAAACCTTTTTATTACTCAACTAATCGGCTGCACGCTTCAGCGAAGCTCAAGAGAGTACTGGATATCTCTAAACACTTGATCCGAAAATTCCTCAGCAAATGGGCAACTTCCAATAATCCTCTGGCTGCATCCCTCATCATTAATTTGCAACGACAATTACTATATATACAGTTAGCTTAAGTCATGAATCTTAGTTTTGAACTTTTATTTAATTTAGGTTAAGCACAACATTAGGTTTTAAGCTTGTTTTTCCTATGTTACTATACTAAGCACGTCGCAATAAAACTTTCTGAAAAAAGCTAATTTCAAATCAAAATTTAGATGTACAGACTATCTAAACACTAACCTTAAGACATTGTACCACACAACACACAAACGAATTCAATAAAGTTATTATTATCATTATTATTATTATTATAAACGATTCTTTGGCAACGTGGTTTTCATAGCTATTTCTGGGAAATATCAATATGTTCTGTAATTTTCATAATGATCTTATGTTTACATCAGAAGTAATAACAAATCCAATACCAAATATTCTAAATATATTTTTCGGGTTAAAAAAATGTTCAGGCACCAGAAAATTCACTAAATTTCCGCCGCAGTCAAAGGGCTACATATGCCTAAATTCAAATTTTAATGCAGACATCTTAACCTCACATACTATAGCATTTGCTGAAAGTTAAACTTACAGTCCTGAAAAATATAGGCATATGCACATATGTCAAAGTGACTGTTCAATGCTCAGATGCACAGAGCGCTAGCATAGCTGAAATGGGAGCTAATCATTTTCTTTATTATTTAGAGAGTATGAAAATTAAACAACGTAAAATCTGTAAAATCTAAAATGACTTTTTGCTCGAATATTTTCTATATGGTTCGTATAAGTGACAAAGCCTGACGTATAATGTATATATACAGCTGATTATTTATATTTTTGTTGAACACAATCTGAGAAATCGTCCCACAAACTTTGGTACTCCCTGAAATCACTCTGAGGATGATTTGTTTAACAACTTTACAGTGCGGGCATTTCTAGTTCCATTCTCAGTATTTATTTTATTCTCAATATCTGTTTTGTACATGTCAAATTTCATCTCCATCTAGCAGTTTTAGTCGTTCGGAATCATCATCATCGTTTTCATCTCCGAAATCACATAGTAATGTTAGCGGTTTTGGCATAGTAATAGAAGATTTAGTTGTGCACTGCAAAATAGCATATTTTTTGCAATTAATTTCCACATATAAATCAAAAGTCAAATATTGTTACCGTTACATTCAATCTTATGTCACCATTTCCGTTTATTGCTCTAATATTGAATGAAGTATATTTCTTGTGGGTTCTGATGTAGGGAAGAACAAACATGTTGTGAATAATTACCGCCAAGTCCGTGGGCACTTTAATTAATGTATTGTTGTGAACTGAAAGACGATCAAACAGTATATTCAGTAAGAAAGTTTGTCACAAGAAAGGATATCAAAGATATGGGAGATTGATTTCACAGTGTTCCCCGCAAATTGTAATCACGCTGGGATATAGCACGGCTGATAACATGAACGATACCTTAAACCGAAAAAATGAAATGCTAGTATTAATTGCCATATGTGGTTGGCCAGACAGCATACCGCACGCATTTACAGTGCTGCACAGTACTCTCAGTACACTGTGCTGTGGACATATCATTACGGCGAGTGGATCGAAAACAAAGATACATATGTACATATGTATGTACATGAAATTCAGCTTGATAAAATAATTTTGCTGATGTGCACTTTAATGCTAGTTTTATTATTTAATCTAAGAAAGTGGACTGTAAGCTCACCATCCCATTATATTTTGTTCACCACTTCTGAGCAATATACACCATTACACTTGCTTTTCCAAAGTCTAATCCAATAATGCACTGCATTCTAAATTGTCTTTTGTCAAATAGTTTAAATGAATATCTTCATCTCCATCCTCCAGGAAATTCGTGCATCAATTTTTTGCAAAACGTTCACAAAGTTCACAGAACAAACGTCACTTACTATTTTCTCTCAAGCAATTAAATAGCAGAATGATTCCTTCAGTATCCATTTCTCTCGTCTGATTTTTTCCACTGTATTGACTTGCGGCCATCATGATTTTCATTGTTTCTAGATTTTGGGAAAAATCCGTTTGTGTGGAGTTAGTGTCAAGATAATCGTAGAGTAGCGTACAATTCGGTGTTTCAATATCTAAGTCAGCTACACTGTGCCAGATTCCGTTGCATAAAACAATCACAAATAGAAACCAAATCATTTTGAAAATAGCATGAAATACACAATCACTTCACAGAATTGAATTCTCTAAAATTGTCGGGAATAAAAACTAAGCAGAGTGGACTACTACGAAATTAACTACATGAAATACAAGCTATATTTAATCATCAGATTGTCAAAAGACTACAAATTCTTTATCTATTTGCAATAAAAATTAAACTTTTTCAGAGTTTTTTTTTGGACACTATAGAAGATTTCCTCGGTGAGTATAGTCACTAACGATAATGCCAATCAAATTGATAAATGAGTTTTGATTTCTACCTTGTCAAACGCATCATTTTTGATTAAGTGAAAAGTTATTTGATGTATTAATTTCTTCCAAAAATTATCTCCGAGTAAACAAAAACAGCTGTTCGATATTTGTTCAAAACGAATTGCATTTGAGTTGGTTAAATTAGTCGGAAAACGTAAATGAGCTATCAGCATACGTAAGCAAGCAAAGATTTATTAATAAGATTTTTTAATCGCTTGTACTCATAGCACTCAGCAATTATCCAAAGCTAATGATAAGCTAATGATAACGCTAGCTAGCGAAAAATTTATCTTTTTTATAAACTGGTTATCTTGATTGAGCTATGCGATTTACTGACTTAATATGGAATTATCTATTCGGAGGCATATACAGATATTTGGATTCGAGCTTCCAAGAAACCAAAACGACGTTGCAATTTTTAGAAAGTAATCGGCAGTGAATTTCATCGCGAAAGGAGAATTACGAGCAGAATAAGATATTGTAATCAAATAGAAATTTTGCATATGCTTGTGAACTGCCATAAGTGTTAAAGTTACGTTGATTTCGTAACTAATTTAAGCGAATGGTCCAAATTTTAAAATTTTCGACCGAGAAAGTTTAAGGTGTCCATTCTTAGATGATTCAACTTTTGATCGCAAATACGTTGCTGACTAACATTTGGAGCTCCTTTTTATGTACCAATCCAATGTCTTCATATTACCATCGGAATAAAATCTACTACAAATGATTGTATTCGAAGCAAATCAACTAAACCGCAGAAAGATTTCCGAGTATCTCAAGCAATAACTATTTATTACCTATTCATTAGCGAATAAAAGTAATGGGGTATCAAGCAATTTTCCGAGCTCTACTCGATTTGAGACAAATTCTCCATAAAAATAACCACTACCAATTGATTTATGATTGATACCAATTTATATGGGCGGAATATAAGGCAACACATTGATTCTCGTCATTTCTTCGACCGACCAGACAGCATTTTACTAGCAATACAAGAAAGTAATGCTTCGAATTCACTGCGGCATCTTTAAGTTGTGTCTTTCGAAGGAGCACGCAGACAGGATCACAAAGCGTACGACGAAGAAGAGGAAAAGAAACGATTTCACTCAGGAAAGTTCCATTACGCAGTAAATTTGATTGAAAGCAGGAAACATAAATTTCGATATGTGAATGCTATGTGTTGGGACTTTCTAATGGCGATGGCAATGACGACACCAACGATGACAATTGAAAGTAGAAGATACACGCCCTCGGGGATATAAATCGATGTTATACAAAAATTGCCCCGTAGCTCGATTTCTGGAGTTTTTCGTAGATTAAATAATGTTGAAATTAGATTTGGCTAGGCGAAATGAACTTAGGAATAGTCTTATAAGTCTGCTGTTAGGTTTCAATAAGTGCATTTCACTTTAACCTCGGAAGCATATTGTCTCATTAGTCCAATGAGACTGCTCTTTAAAAAAATATTACTGGCTCAAAACCATTGATTATTCATTAAATATTCTAAAACGAAAATTAGATATTCTAAATATTTGGAAAAAATATAAATATTCTAAAACGAATAATATAAATATTCTAAAACGTCAATAAAATAATGAACCCCGACAAAAATTTCTCGAAAAAATCTGGAGAATACTTGATCCAACCTTATTTCAATTCGGCTTCATAAGAATTTTATTAATTTTTTTTTTTTTATTTTGTTTATTGTTTAACTTTGAGCACTCAGTTTAGCTGTGAACAACCGAAAATTTGTTCAAAGTCCTTTTGTATTATACCAATGAAACTATTTACGGTGAAACTAAGCTCTTTTCGCATGTGCCATGATTTCATAAAAGAACGGCAATATTTTTCCGTTCCAACAACAAGTCCTTTTAGATTAACTCCGCAGCTATTAATGGACTTACTCTGTATTACTCCAGTGCTATTTGTCAAGTTCTGTAAAACTACCAACCCTCACATAAAACGATTACTTAGAAAATGACAATCAGAAATGCACATTTTAAGTATCACCCATCGTCCTGAATCTCATGTGAACAAGTGAGTCAGATTCCAACAAGGGGAACTCTCTCAAAAGAAAAAGTATACCAAGTTTTGCTTTTATAAGTGTCACATGTTTGCTTGGATTTGATAATTCGCTTATCTACCCTACACAATTCGATAACAGACAGGATCAAGATGTCTCTTTGACCCTTAGTAGTGTCAATTTTTCGTTGCATTGGTTACTTTCGTTGGGAGCAGGCACAAAAGAAAAAAAGTACCACTTACGATACACAGCTGTGTGATGGAGCAGAATAGATGCAGGCACACGTATGGTATTTTAATGTCTTACTGCTCTTGGTTGTGACTCAGCACTCATTCTCGAGATAAAAAATTAAAAAAGAATTACTGGCGCATGAAATATCACTTAGAAAATACTTTAAGCATTCAGTTACCGCTCATAAACGATTCTCGTCTAACAAGGAGTTTCAACCCTTCCAGATAGGAAATTAATCAATGATTCTCAGTAATGGGAAAATTCTGAATATCATTCCGCTCCATTTGGAGCAGCTAACAGATTTGATGTATTGTGATTGTGATATAATATTACCGATTGCGTAAAATGTATTTTGGTTTTATTATTATCTGCTCATAAACAAATATAAACTATTTTTGGGACATTTTTCAAAGTTAACCGTAATAAACAATTTTCTTGGTATTAAATAACAAGAAATGGAAATTGTTTAAAACCAGTTGCGTAATAATGTCCAATAGATGATAGATAGAGAATCTTTATCGCAGTATAGCTCTACATTTTCACATTGGAGTTTTTTTTTGAGGTCAGAATTAAACTATTCTTATGAATTTAACTAAGTGGAATTTGGAATATAATCACTCAGGATAAAACTCAAAAAATCTTGGTGAATAATTAATCTAACTCTAACCTAAACTAAACTAACTTAAGCTCAAAGTAAGTGTGAACTAATAATAATATCGAACCTCACAGAAGAGACTTGATAAGAATGTTATTAGTGTTTCTACAATTACGTAAGAAGGACTCGGTTCTGAAGTTGGATAGTTTCAGGACATTGCAGATGCCTACTAAATGTGCAGTCGATAAGTACAGTTTAGTGCTATCTTAAGACATTTGTTTTGTACTATTTGGAGTTTTTTTTCTGAATTCTGGCACATTGATTCCACACAGTGGCCCCGTAGGATGCTATGTTTTAAATAACCACTTTGTAAAAAAAAAAGATTTTATTTTCTTTACTAAGTTGTGATGTCCTGCACATAAATGGGTAAAGAGCATCTACTAACTTTGACACTTTATTGCAGGTGTCTTCAAGGTGGTTTGAAAAGGTAAGTTTCCCATCAAATGTGACTTCCACCCTAAGTAATTAACAGAGTTGGTCCAAGACATGCCTTTGTTATTTAGTCGAATATCGCTCTGAGGGAGGTTCGATCGCTTTCTTTTCCTAAAAAAATATATATAGCAGACCGCCTGGATTTTCGTATGATCCGTTTTGATTTGCCATTGCTTGTAATAACTATTAAGCTCAGATAATTGATGCTCGATGCTGGAAATGATGAATGACGGGTCCTTGCCAGTTGTGGCATCTGCGAATGTAGCTAGCTCACAATGATAATTCGGGACGTCTACTCTGTATATGTTGTACAATGTAGGGCTTAGACCAGCCCTTGGAGGACCCCAGCTGTTATTGTTCGTAGACTGGAAGTTAAGTTGGATAATATTACAGAAAATATACGCCCAGAAAAAAAGCTTTTTATGTTAATCAAATAGGGAGGGCTGGAAATGGTTTTTATGATTTTTTATGATTTTTTATGATTTTTATGATTTCTATGATTTTTACCGGGCTTAGGAATGGAATTAACAGCACCATGCTTCAATTATTACTTGCTTATTTATTACTTGAATTATATTACTAAATGTATATTTTTATTTTTATACAAAGTTATATATTTTTCTAATTAGTTTTATTTTCTATTTTCTTAATTCTCTTCTTTTTTTTCTACTTAATTTTACTTTAGTTAATTTACCACTTTAATTATTTGTTGTTTTTTTACATACTTATATTTATATTTACTCATTTACCTACTATTTTTTATTAGGTCGATTATTGTAGAATTGGACATTCGTGTTTGTAATGGATTTTTTTTCTCTTTCTTTTTTACTTTACTGAATTTTTTACTTTTATTTTTTATTTCTTTATTTTATTTTAACTTTAATTATTTTATATACTTATATTTATATATTATCATTTAGTTCTTGTTATTTTATTTTGTTCGTGGTATCCAATCTGTAATTGGGCAGTCTTGCCTGTTGTATTGAATACGTACCAAATAAATAAAATAAATAAATAAATAAATAGAACATGAAAATATTGCAATTTTAAGCAAATATTATATATAAAATTGACAAGAACCAACCCCGTTTGCGGTAAGTTTCTCAACATAGCATTAGTGAGGTTCTTTAATTTTTATTTTTTTTACTTCTTTCTTAGTATAAATTTCAGTGCCCCCAGAAATGTTTCCTGAGAGATTTTTCCCATATGGCGTGTCATGCACTAAGTTTCTCAGTGTTTGCTTCACCTAAGCTTTGCGTGAGATTATGGGCAGTTAAAAATGTATCTGCCAGTAGTTCAAACTTTATTTTGTCGTCGTAGACCAGCTCTCCATTCGTTTTTGTGACTTTCCAAGGAGTCGAAGAATGATAGCTGGTAATGCGGTTTTAAAAATATATAGGTCATATATATTTTGATGGAAAGGTTTTTAAAACACTATAGATATGTAGTATGGGACAGATGACTTTTTGATTAGTAGCAAGTTTTCTTATGTGAATTGGATTAGAAGTGTAAAGCTGTTAGATTATAGAAATGATTTTGTAGCTATGAAGCTATGGCTTTCGAAGGTTATTCAAAGATTTGAATGTTGCCGCTCAGCAAAAACTCTAGATTTCTGGGCATCTGAGCTCGACAGGGCAAAATTAAAGGATGAAATTAACTAAAGAGAAAATTACCAATGGCTAAATGACACAATCATATCTGGCCTGACTTTACTACCCTAATGGCTGCCTTAAACTATAAATCTTACGAGTTTGCTACACCTTGAGTTATAGCTTCTGACAGAATTTGAATCTGCTCTAACACTTGCCTATGTTCAGAATTTTTAGATTAAGATTCCTATGATTGATACGGTTGAACTTTTGTCTTTCGTTCTTTGTTTAGATTGTCAATGAATGGTGGCATGTTTGGGTAGCTTGAATTGAAGAGTGCGATTCATGTTTTATTTTTTCACTTGAAATATTTAATACGAGACAAGCGATCTCCTAATTCTGAAGACTGTGGTCATTGCCATATTGAATTTGCAATTCTCCACTGGATTTCACGAACTCACTCGTAGCATAAACTCACTGCATTTAAAGTGAGTTACTGACCCTTTTCAATACGGTGCCCTTTGTTGGCTCACTTTCGGGTTACGAAGATTTATTGGTTGAATATTTCGAGACATTGGTTTATCTGCGATTGCGCTAGGTTTTATTATTTTTAGGGTTTTGAGGTTTTATTATTTTGATCTACACTCAAAGATTCTGAGCTTCTGACTTTGCATGTTTTTCTCATGCCTGGTTTCCTGCTTCTTAATGAAGGTGAATAGACTGCTCCCGATAGTTAACTGGAAATTCTTAGTTCCCACATTCTCCTAGAAAGTTGAAATATCCTCACCGACTTCTTTCTTCTCTTGTCGACAACATCCTAGTTGATATGTCTTATTGCACATCATTAGTTCCTCCCACAATTTGTAGCGGGCTGCCCGTACTATTGGCATGTGTATCTAATGTCTCGTGAACGCAGAATCTCATTGTATGCCTTCTGGTTAAGAAAGAACCTGAGTCGAGGAGAATCCTTCACTGTTTCGAAGAGCAAAGTTGCGCCTCCAAAGCCACCTTGACTTCATCCTTCACATCCATGAGAATGAGTAATAAACTTCCCGCAAGATTGCTCTTTCTACCATCTTGTCACGTGGTATATAGGTGAAGCATTCCATCCCATCCAGCTTCAGCTGCTCGAAAACCTTTTTCAAGCTTATCGCTTGAATTATTACTTAGATCACCGACTTTTTGGGATTTTCTTCTTCTGATCGGAATTTTGTTCTTTCCGGATGGTCATGATTTCTCGGAACCAACTGACTTTTAGCTTGCTATAAGCTGCTTGTCTGCTCCTCGTATTCATCTTCATCCACTGACTGAACCTCGTATTATTCCTTCTTGCTTGTTGACACTTTAGTTGACCTTAAAATACATGTTTACATTTGTAGAAAAGTAAAGTAATCCCACGGTAATGCTCGTACATGTCTACGGGTTGAAGCTGGTAGATAGCTTCATCACAAATTTACAATCGATGTGAATATGAGTGTGAACTGATTAGTTTCACGACCCGCTTTATCCCTGATTAACGCAGGTACTTATTCAGAGCTAGGTTAACTCAACGTTTAGTGCGCGGACCCATATTTGAACCTGGATTCGAACCAGGGACCCTACACACAAGAAGCCAGTGCTCTGCCCACAAGGCTACTCAAGCTCCAATGCATGTATTCATGTGTATAAAGGAACTTAATATATATGTACTGCGCTTTTCATGAGTTGAAATTCAGCAGTGTTCAGCTTTCCCACGGCCGAGGCTAGCGAGGTTAAGAAACTCAATTTTGTCATTTGTATGCGTTTTATTGAAGAGTGAAATATGTATAAGTTTTTGTTAGAATCAGCATATAAAAATTTGTAGCAATAAATTACTATCATTTAGGAATGTATATCTAGATTTTAATTTGTTTGAGATGTAGCATTCGATCACGAATTATAGCGTGCTATCAAACAAGCTTCTCCAATTAAAGCAAATTCAAGAAAATCAATAGCTCGGAGAGAAATGTTGGATACCAACCAGTCTTTATCAGTTTCATCAAAATTTTGCTGCCACTTTATCATTTTTAATATAAAATAAAAAATATTATATCAATTTCGCTTAGTGCCATCAAATTTTTCATTTAAATCCGAAGACAGACTGCTGCTCATGTTTTTTTTTTTTGAATTTTTATTAAAGGCATCTTGTGCCGTTTGGCTGCATGTCATTGTATGTATGTCTCGTACGTCTGTATGAAATTTTACATATGGATTTCAATTGTATATGCAACGAATGCCAATTATAGAAACCAATTTATATGAGTTCTTAATAATTGGTTTTCAAGTGATCCTGCATTGGAATACTTTTGATCTGAGAAAAAAACGGCCAGAAAGACAAAACGAATAAACATCGATCTTCATAGTAATATAAATCGATTTTATTGCAGTGCATTCCTGTTACAATGGCGCTTAGATTAAAATTAATCTATATTCTACCTATGAAGTACCCAAATATTGCACTAGAGCTCTCTCCCTCGATGAACATTATTTGGTGGTCAGCACTCCTATAAGCCTATTAGTGTCAGAGGACGCATATGTCTTCAACGATTTTATCACAAAAGTAAAAGTTATACGTGTCCTCACAAAGGTAGAGTAGAACCGGTCAAAATAATGATAATGCTATTCATTTAATCCTTCTTCGCAGTGGTTAGCCGATGTAGTACTCATTAAATCCATTAAATAGCAGAGTTATTACCATCGTTTCGGTATCATCTTCTTATCTCGAAGGACATTTAATTCGACTTAACACCCTTGCGAAAAGTGTTTTTTGTCGTTCTCGAAGGGAGAACTATCTCACCAACTATCACGTTACAAGATCGTTAAGTATGTAAAAGATTAGTAACGATACTATTGTCCCATAACGCTTATTTGGACATCACACTGTATGAAATCTCTCAAGGAATTAGGGGCTTGCCGACGCATTTAACCCTACGTACAGGAGGACGCAAAAGCAAAGACGTTTTCGAAGAATTCAATTTACTCCGTTCTTATCAACCCTTACCTTAATGAAATCACATTCTTCCATCTTTAAGCTCAAATCAATTAACATCCCTTTTTGCTTTAGCCACGAAATAGTCCCTTTTGTTAAGTTAAAAGATAGCTACGTTGCAGAAGTAATCGGCCAGGGTCCGAAGCAATGAATTTCCAACGCAAGAGAATGTGAGCGAAAGTAAAACCTGGCTGTACAGCTGGGGGACTCTTTGCCGTGAATTATATTGGGACAAAGGACACTCGTTCTTTATGTGCGTACGTATTAACAGTAGGTAGGTGGGTATTGTTTCGTACTTAATGGCTGGATTTATGTTCCTTATCGAAGGAGCTGTTGGCTCCGGATATCGTATTAAATGAAATGCTAAGGCCCTACAGAGAATAAAATGTTCTGGAAGTTATTAGATTTTCTTGACTAGGTCTTATTGATTTATCAGTGAAAATTCATACTCCAGGAAGTATATTCAACTGTTATTAATAAAACACTGGTCTACCAGCTTAAATTAACGCTGTTTGATATGACTAAAAAAATTTCTCACGCCGGATAACAATTATTCTCGGTTATCGTAATATGCCTTAGAACGGAAAGAAAGCAAATTATGAAATTAAATTGAATTCCAAAACTGGTCAGCACTTTTTTTGTTCGAAATCGACACCCTGAAAATAAACCAAAACAAATAAATCGTTACATGCTCAGATAGAGAGTGAAAAACTGGACAAATTCTAATCCATTTAATCTCTATTCAACTTGACTTTGGTCAACAAAGGTAATGATACATCTTTTGCCCCACACATTTGCATCGACCGGAAGCGTTCACAATCAAATCAAAGTCAGATACAAACCGGGAGAAGACAAGATACCAATAAATCATAGAAGAGTTCATTTGGCTTCATTTACCAAATCAGCACAAATCCATCGGGAAATTGAGGGCGTTTACGGGCCGACTCAGCCGAATAAATGAAGCACAAAAATAAAAGAAACAGGGATATTTCACGCAACTAAAACGAAAACTCCATTCGATTTTAATGAAGCACGTTCGCACTCGGGAATTGATATCTGCAACGAAACTCTCCTCCGTGGACACGTACGATTGAGTTTCGGTCAACAGTCTGCCGTAATAGGTCTGGCTTCTGGTCAAGCTCAGAATAAGAAATGGACTGGCCACCACAGACTTAGGGAGAACTCAAATTTGACCAAGTTAAATAATTAATGCGCTCGAATTTATTAATGCTCCCAATCGTGGGAGCAGACATGATGACAACAAACAAGCTCATTGCGATTCTATCTTGGACTTGTTGTTTTCGACCTTTCCGTTTACTTAAACAACAATACAATTGAGAAGGCTTGCTCTGCAACAAATATGGATATAGAAACTTGTGATAGGTTTGCTGGAATGATCCTTTTCGTCATTAATAAAAGCTTGGTTTGCGGATGTTAGCAAGCTCTTTTGATGAATATGTATGTATAAAAGCATGTTACCGCACTTGTTATTTAATTTTAACAGCCTTATGATTGAAGGCGACGTTGTTTGTGAAGGGAAGCAATCACTGAAAACGGAGAAAACGAAAACAAGCACGATAAGGCTATCGGGTTTATATTAACAAGACTTGTAGGCACCGTCCATTAGTAGTGGCACGTTTGATAGTCGGTGGCTGGGAGACAGTATCCAGAAGGCTCACCCTTGATCATGGCGCTTATCTGAACGCTTGTTGTCTTAACGGACTGCCATCGTCACTGATTTAATGAGAAAAATATTCAGTTTAATACTCTGTTTCAGACTGAACGGCGTTGAGATTAACCTCGTGAGCACGACCCCAGATCCTTATAATGCCACTGCATAAATTCCAGTTCACGTCCTGACACTCGCTCTAATGTGCTTGTCTTCTGCTCATTTGTGCTTTATGGCACGTGTAATTATGTAAAACACTGAAAAGCCGACAAATGTTGCCAATGTTGACGCAGATATTGTTATGGAGCAGCTATTCGCAGTGAGCGAGGGGAGAGGACGCTGTGGATGATGAAGACGGGCAACATGCTTGCCTTCGCGAGGTACTTCTCTTTTTGAATTATCTACTGCCACATTAAAATTGAATTGAATGAGTGAATGGAAAGATAACTACGGGATTCACCTTGGTATAGAAAGAATCTAGGGCACACTTATGCGGTTTTTCTATTATATTTCTATGAAGCAAGGACATTTACCTGGGGGGGTCGGCACTTGATTTGCTGAGGCGAACTAATTGGAAGATACAATGAACAGTAACTGTACATGCATTTACGCACAGATGAACAGATTTGCCGCGTATGCATCGTTATGCCTTGGGGTTGGAATTGTGCTAATGTTATTTCAAAGACTAAATCGGATAATATATGGTATCTACTTGATGTATATTAAATTTTCCTATGAAATGAAATGAAGCTTCTGCATTCTATTACTGTGCTCAAAGGCTTCCATTTATGCTTATCTTGTACCTGCTGTCAACTAAATCTTGTATGCGCAAGTTGGCTTATTTGACAAACAAGGAGTTTTAATATTGATTTTCATGTTCAAATAAGTTTAGCGGCTCTACCTCATCTGATTGAGTCGAAATTTTCAGAAAGCATAAGTTGGGTTTTTCTGCACTCCAGATCAGGCTACGTTTGGCTGGGTCGCAAAATAAACGATCCCCAGACCCGGCAGACTGCATTATTCACTCAATTTGCTGCGTTCAATGAAGGTGTTGATGTTATTAAAACATTATCGTGACGTGTACCGCTGATTCAGTAGGTATTTGTCTAACGCTGTGATTTAAAAGATTTACAATTTATGTTAAGATTTCATAGAACTGTCAGTCTGTTCTGAGAGCCGTCACTGGTTGGTGCAACCGCTACAGGTAGTAATCGCACCAGCAATTCCAAGCAATTTTTTTTCAATTTCCTACTCGAAAATAAAATACATTTATTCACCAGACAAGGTACAAAATCACATATATAATATCAAATAAAAAAAATAGAAAAATAAAGTAAAGTAAAAAGTAACAGCAAATAAGTTAAATAAGTAACAAACCAATTGAATAAGCAACAAATAAATTAATAAATAGCAATCAATAATTGATCATTGATATATACTTGGTAGTTTAAGGTAAGGGGGTACGGATGGTATGCAAAAGAGAGGATTTGAAGGATGATTTCGAAATCGTAGGGGAATATAAATTACTTATGCTGTTGAATATTCTGCAGCATCTATTTATTGGCTCATTAGCTGCATATGTGGTCGAATGTGAATATTCTTTTAGGAAACGATTAGACCTGGTGTTCCTCACAGGGATATTTATCAAAATTTTACTATTCAGGAATTCTACATTAATAGCCCCTTTAATGACATCGAATGTGAAGCAGGCCGACATCACCATTCTTATGGCGGCTAGTGTCGAAAAGTTTAAATGACCCAGTCAAAACTCATAAGGGGGTAGGCTATTAAGTTCTCTCAAGGCGAAAAGTAAAAATTGTTTTTGTATTGACTCGAGTCTGTCACTGTAGGTTTCAAATGCGGAATTTCAGCTAATGCAAGCGTGTTCAAGAATAGGACTACAAGTGAAGTGTATAAGGATCTTGTAACCAACAGGTTTCGAAATTATTTGGCACGTCTTTTGATGAAGCCTAGCTGTTTGTTTGCACGAGAAAGTATTTTATCGTAGTGTAAAGTGAAGCGGAGTTTTTCATCTAAGATAACCCCGAGGTCAGCAATGTTATCAACTCGAGTTAGCACATTATTACCGAGGAAGTACGTATTGTGTGTGACCGTGCATTTTCTGAAAAACTAATAACCTGGCATCTATCAATGTTGAGAGAGAGAGCTTGTTTATATTGCACCAATGATTAAGTCAATCAAGCTTGGATTGGAGAAAGAGAGCATCCGATTTCGATTCAATGGTCTGATAAAGTTTGAGATCGTCTGCATAGAGAAAATGAGGTATGCCTGCTAGGACGTCAGATAGGTCAGAAATAAATATATGAAAAAGAAGTGGGCCAAGATGTCTACCTTGCGATACACCAGAGGTAGCAGTAACGTTTTTCGATCGAACCCTTGAGCTTTTACTCGAACGGTTTTACTGCCTAGATAATCCATCACAGAGCCTTTTTACCCGAGACACCAAATTGGGAATTTTGTCTGTGTTTTAATTAATTGTGGAGTGATGGAGTTGCAAGCAGACGGCAGGTAATCGGCGTCATACCAGTCAGTCAGTCAGATAAGTATTTGTTTTCCTATGTGATTTCCGATGCTTTGTGTTTTTTTATTCTGCATATAGACGAATTCCAGGTTGCTGAAATTCTGACCCAACCTGGCTCGGAACACTTACTTTATTGAAAAAATTAAATCTTCCGATTATTTATGAAATACAATTTCAAGCAAATGGCTGCCTCGGCTTATCTGAAAGTATTAGACTCTATTAACCCAATTTTCCAGTACATTTCCATTGATCCGGGCTATATTTCACGCAAGGCATACATCTTATATTGTGCTTAAGCTCATGAATTGATATTGTATTATTGGCATTACATCAATCCTTAAGGACACTCTACTAAAAAAGTCTAACAAATCTAAAAAAAAAAATATACAAATAGCGTTTGTTTCACGGCTTCATCTACAGTGCCAGTATTTTTTGGTTGCCACACTCTACGAGCACTAACCCTAACTACTATTACGTATGAAACTTTGATTTATTTAAAAGTTTTGTAAATAAATGCTGCTTTTGTAGCTAGTGAATTTGTGTCAACTTGAATATACCCCAATCAAAATAAATTTATCTTTTTGCTTAGATTTTTCTTTACAATCTAAAACGCTTCATAAAAAATAATGCCACAGTAAAAATTTGAATTCTCGGTGATTGTCATACTTATTTTCTTCAAAAAGCACTGCTAACACATTTGGCCAACAGCTGAGAAACTTGGGCAGCAGATCCAGACTTTGGCCGGCTACATATTTCAAAAATTAATAACCGGATGAAATAAAATAGCTATATAATAGGTGCGTTTTTTGGCGTCTCGATCAATAGAAGGTTAAGGCATGCAGCATTTAAAACAACATCAACTGAGGCAGGATTGTAGTCACTTTCAACAATAGCCATTACCATAGCCATCTCTCGATCAATACGCAAAACCACGCACCTATTGATGAATTTTTTTAATACACAATTTCATTCAGCATCAGATTTTGCGGATATAATTTCTGTAAGACTATTTTAAGATAACTTCAATGCATATTTTATTCAAAAGTTGACAAAAATTACTTTGCTTCAATAATCAGGACTGACATATAATTATCCTGCAAGTTTGAAAAGATTTGCATTATAAAAACCATAAATTACTAAAATTGCCTTGAAGAACCACAAAGAAATGGACACGTGCCTTCATAAATGCGTAAAGAAGCATAAAATACTTCATCACAGGGCACAAACACCACCACAAAAGAAACAAGCTCAAACTCAATAGATTATTAATACTTAGCTTATTATCATTGTAGGAATGGACATCAAGTTTGAATGTCCGAAATAGATTTTCAATCGAAATAAATACATAACTTTTCATTGGAAATACGAAAAATACCCACATTAATGTCCATTGGCACATAAATGAATATTTTATTATCATTCGTTCCCGTGGTTGATTTCAATACCTATCAGAAACTCTTTACTCTAAATTATTTCTAAGCATGATTCAGGCTAATTGACCCCTAAAGCCCTAAACACTATCAATTATTTATGCATATCCTGAACTAAAAACTTCCTGAATCAAATCCAAAAACCTCGACTATTTATAGAATCGTAGATACCGCGCTAACCCAAATCCAATTAGCCGAACACCATAGACCCGGTCACCACAAAACCACATACAATCCCTATGAAAATCAATAAATGCCTTGTTCCCGTACACTCGAAACATAGCATCCTTCGAGCCGTTCCAATATCAGTTCCGGTTCTATTTCACGATAATTTTAGTCGCATAGTAACCGCTTAGCATTGCCTTTTACCGCCAATTTGCACCTTAATGTGGCAGCAAATTTTATAATCTTTTCCCAATATTACAACGAACTACGTGTACCTACCACATGCAGTCTCGAACGGAATACTTGTGTAAACCGCCGTGTCCTGGAAATGTGCTAACAAGGAGCGATGCCAACTCGCACAACCACCGATACGAGTGCCATGCAATTGTTTTAAGATGCAAAATGACGGCTAGGAAGATGTGAATAGAATTATCGCTACACTTAACTAGCTACTGGGACCTATGGAATGCGAGTCGAATCAGGGCTTTCAATTTGAATGTTTGAATTTGGATTTCAGAGGAAAAATTCTGAATTAAAATTGAATCACTCATGCAAAAATAACGTGCCTCGATATAAAATGAGTCCCATCAATAAATTCAGTCCAGTGAATCTGCAAGTTACGAATACGGTCAAGCTCTTGTATAGATGGCTCTTTTGGCTCCTGTCTGTAGTACGCAGCTGGCATCAGTAATGGCAACACTTTTTTTCCAGGTGAAAGTCTCGAATGACTGGTAGAGGATCATTCGATGCAAAAAGCGGATCGACTGTAAATTGAACGGTTTAAAGTGTTAAGCGTCCAGCCAGAACACCAACAAGCCGTCGAGTAGCTTTCGTTCGCAGTGACTCCACTAACTTAATTTCGTCACTTAAAGGCATACACTCCAGTCTTCGGCGGAGGTCAATTAGGCGTGCAATCGATTTCTATGGGAAACTTTCATCCCCGATTTTCAATTCAATATCGAAGTTGGGTGCCATAGTGAAGTAGCGAACGAAGACCGGATAACTTTTGCCAAGCGAATTTCCATTCACGCCAAGGGTCAACTTGAACATGCATGAGAACAAGCCGAAGAGTTGCTACAAGAAACCAATATAAATTTGCTAGAAGTCTGCCGAATGGTGCGGAGCGGTGAGATGATTGTAGAATGCTGCTGTATTGTAGGAGGAGCTGAGTTATTGAGGGAAAAACTTTTGAAATATCTGGCATCGAAAAAGTCGAGTCGTAAAAATAGCAAAGATTCTGTCTTGTTCAAGTTCGAATGGGAAGCTACTACATCAATTAATGTCGTAGACTGGGCCGACGAAGATTTATGAAGATGACCGGGTTATCATCAATTTATTGAGTGTAAGGAATCATCACATATATTTTGATCTTTGGTAATAAGGTCAATGGTTTAGAGGATATAATATCCTTATCAAGGATATTTTTTGCTTCGGAAACTTTTTCATTTGAAACTTGTTTTTTATAGCTCATAGATTTATATTTTAAGAGATTATTTCAACAGCTGAAATGTTACTATTTTGGGGACTTTTGGGTCCCGCGGGGGGTTTTAAAATTGGGATCGGGCAGCAGCGCGTAAATCGGCGTAAAAGTTTGCTGTTGAAACTTTGATCCATTTGCAGCAGATCAATTTTCTTGATGATGATTAGAATGAGCAGGTGTGATTAGGGTAATTTTAGTGGTTGTAACGTCCGGAGGTGTCCCATTTCTGAATTCCGGAGGTGTCCCATTTCTGAACAGTTAAAGCATCGGTTGAAACATATTGAGTTGCTGTACCTGGTCCAACCAGCAATAAATTCATTTCTCTAGGCACTTATGTATTGCTTGGTTTTCCAACTGCATTCTTTGCATTTTTAGATCGTTTCCACCTCAGTTGTTCAACGACTGCGAACATGAATTGAGCTCTTGTCTTTCTTCTTATGATTTTGTACCTATTTTTGTGAGCATGTTTCTTCATCTTAGTATCACATCGCAGTAAGACCATCGAATCAAATCTGCTCGACTGAAACGTTTCCGCGATAATGTCTACCAGCTCAGCCTCTCGATGTTTCCAATCCTAGTAACTGACCGGGTTATCATCAATTCTCTTACAGAAATCGATGATGTGATTTTTGAGTGTAATGCCACATCATCCTACATGCGGGGGATCATGGCCCTTTTCAGGAGTGGCGGCAGCATTGTTCCATAAATTGGTATGCGTTTTCTCCTAAGTCATCTGGAGGAAATTTTTTGAGTTGTGAGCATCAGAGCTCTTCACAGATAGGTACGCCAGCTTAACGTTGTTCACCACATTTGTCACCTTAGTGTCGGATTTCTTCAAGGTGACAGCTGCCATAATGAATTCTGACTATAAGATTTCTTTCTGCAACATCAATAAATATCGTTGTTTGATCAGTAGTTTCATTTTCCTATCGACCAAGTTTTTTTCCAAATCAAGATGTTCTACTTCTTCCTTCGTTGCTGCGCTTTCTAGTTGCTTTTCTTGTATCAACTCCGCAAATGACGGCTAACATCATAGATTCTCTACTTCTCAGAACAGCGGCGGCGTCGCTGTCTTCTTCCTTAGTAATAAGAATTTTCTCTTATTTTGTTTATTTAGGTCAGTATGCTTGAACTTGGGTTAACTCCACACTTGATCTTTAGCAGAGTGAAAATGCACTCGGATCTACACGCGACTTATCTCTACGCAAGCTATTATAAATCTTCTGTTGTCTTCATACATAGTGGCTTGGCCCAATGTGCACGAATCAATGGGGCTAATTCACTAAAAGTATTAGTGTAGTAGATGTTAGGAGTAGAATAATGAGTGACTTTTGTTGATAATTTAAGCTTGATCTAATAACCTAACCTCCTTTCATCAGAAGGCAGAAGTCAAATGGACACGTGCTAGTTCGTTAATGAACTGGCACCTTAGTTGCGACAAACTTCATTAAACCTATCCGTCTAACACTTTTTTTTAGTATTCACTTTAACCATTCAACTCCAGTTTAAAGCAACCAAAGGACAATAATAACTTCTTCGAAAATTTCTTCTAGACTACTTTTCTTTCGAGTGCTTCTCAAGAGCTCTAAATCTCAAGTCCCATGAAAATTTTGTGGAATTTTCCATTTCATAGTACCTCGCATAAAGCATTTAATATTCAAAATGACTTTTGGCAAGATTCTTGAGACATTGTTGTCGCTATCGTGCTAAAAGCTTTTCAAATTTAATAACGCGAACACAAACATGAAATCTCTTTTTTATAATTACTGGAAAAATGGAAAATGGGTACGGGATATCCTAAGTCCTTTTCTATTTTGAAGAAATGGATCATTTTACTATGTTCCTTTCTGTGGTGTGTCTTAAAAGCCTTTGCGAAATTTGAAATCACGAGGAATCAAAACAAATTATATCCTTTTTGTCGACGACCATGGAGGTGATTTCTCTTTGCTTTTAGGATAGGATACAAATTTTCTTTTCATTGTTAAGACGGCTTCAGGTTTACAATATTTATAAGCTTAAGGGGGCAATGTCAGTAAGCTTATCGTTTTTGACAATTATTAAATGTCATTACATTTGCATATAAAAACCAAACATATGCCACGATAATAAATAAGGTGAATGGGAAATGTATTAAAGCTGCTCCTATTCGGTTAATTTTGCTAATATAATTGGGGATCGTGATGGTTTAATAACAGATAGATGCAATCGCTAATTTCAAGTTCATTCATAAAAACATCCTGGCACATTTTAGACAGCAAAGGAATGAGCAGTCGAATAATATTCAAATAATTCAACAATTCGCAGAAAAGCTCATTAAAGTTAGAAGCTCCCCCTTGAATCGTCACACACTTACCATGTCAAAAATGAATGTTGTTGAAGGGAAATGAGAATGGAAACCTCCATCTGCCCCAAATCTGCAAAGTGCAAAGTATTTCCCATTTACGTTTTGCTGACACTTTAATAGGTTTTAACGTCAGGAAATTAAAGGACTAAATCAATAATCCTTTGTTCATATCCCGAAAACTGGCATATCTGGAATTGGATTAAATCGCGATAATTCAATATTTTTAATGGAAGTTCAGAGGCTTGGCATAGTGCGAAATGAGTGCGGACTGGGTAAAGGTGCAGAGACGAATTGACGGGTATGTTGCAAGCGGTTAAAGTAGACGAGGAAACCGTAGTGTGGCAGACTGTTAGATACCATCGTTCTATGACTCGAACTACACATATTTGCACAGGACTCGCACCAAACGTGCCAGTTAACTAACAACATCTGTCGTATTTTTATCGATAGTGTGCCAACGATTTACGATCGATATTTGCGGAAACGCTTTTGCGAGAAAATGCTGACGAGGTGATGCGACAGCGTGTAAATGTCACTTTGTATTCATTTATGAAACATGAAAAGTGATTAAATTCAAATTTATGCTGTTGATTGAAATCAGTGTTAGAGTGGCGAGCACAGTACTGTGGTGGTATTTTGCCGAGAATGTCATTTGCCGTTGGGTATTCACGGAATGAAGTTTAGAAGGTGTGACTATGTTGAATGCATCAATTGAAAAGTATGTTACTGTCAGGGCCAAGTAAGGGAGAATCGTAGATTTTCCATAATCCCTCGGAACGTATTTTAGAATGGTATAAACTGCTGTTTTGCGAAAATTAGTTTGAATATTCAGTAATTTGAATTCTCGATTGAAAAAGTTCGTTGGAGTGTGCAAAGGCTAGTTTATTTAGCGATTTCTGTATAGTCAGAGGCAGCGAACCCTCCTATAATATCTTACATAAACAAAGCGATTCATAAGGAACTAATTAAATCATCAACGCATTCTGAAAGAAATCAATAACTCCCAAATATCGTTGAAAGTCCTTTCAGGGTTTCAAACAATCCCTGCTGTGATGCCCATGATGTAAGCAGAACTAAATCAATGCTATTAATGGTATTTAATATGAAAATATTTAGTTGAACATTTTTACTCAAACAATTATTTGTTTGATTGAAACTATCAATCCTTGAGCTTCATCTACTATGTGACCTATGTAACCTAGTGACCTTTGGTCGTCTTCCGATAAGCGAGATTTGCGTCTTCGTCTCCTCCGGCCTTGTAGTTATGTAGTCATATATACGTGAGCTGTAGCCATATACATATGTATAACAATACGCATGTATACTTTGCGCTTTTCTACTCTAATGCCTAATAATAATCAAATACCTGAGCGTTTTTTAGCAGTGCTCTATTATTGATCTGTAATGTGCAATTAGCACTGGCAAAAATGTTCCATCTAGATGCCAGTTAACTGCAAAGTTTGTCCATAGCTTCACTATGGTTAGAAACTTTAAGGGTAACAACGTATAAATAATTTTTTTTTTTTTGAATCATTTATCGTAACAGAGAGGTTAACTTATATATCGTCGATATCAGCTGGCCTAAACCTTGTTAGTTAGAGAGCTTTTTATTTAGTTTTTAGTTTACAGCGGATAATATTTTTATTGATTTTAACAGTTCAAACCATCGTTTTTTGTATATTTGCTGGTAGTTGTAAAATATAAAAAAATACAATGATTGAATGTTCATAGCAGCAACTACTTACACTACATCTCAGAAGAGAAAGATTTAAGGAAATGAAAATGGCAGTGAGAATTGAAGCAATTTGCTTGAGGCTGAGCGTTAGTAGTAGTGAGGGAATTTGACATTCACTTACTCCGCGAACAGAAAGATAGAGTGAGGTAGAGAAAGAGATGGATAGAGAAAGATAGTAGGCCATGTGTACGCGAATTTGACAGTTAGTAACTCAGTAACAACATAGGCTCGTAGAACTAAGGTATCAGGGAAACCAAGGGGAATATTTGTGGTAGCAATTCTCTCGATTTGTTCTATTTATAGATTTTACCTTTGTAGTAAAATTGCTTCACTAAATTTCGTATATGTATACGCTTGTTTAATTTCCTTATATCTCTCTGACCAAACAAAAGTGACCAAACTTGTCCGTCCAAACAAGCGAATGATTACTTGAGAGTTCACTTAACATATCGAAAGTATTCGTGCAAAGCAGTTTACCGATGATTTGCAAATGAAATGAGTGAGTGTCTAATTTGTTCCCAGCCTTTTGGCTGATGAACAAAAAAAAAACCGTTGCAATTTGCACGTAATTGAAAGACCGTCTTCATGCAGATCCGGAGATGAAAACTATATCTGTGGCTGAAATTGAAAACCAGAAACTTACCGCGTCCTAAAAAGGCACGTCAGTCAAAGTCAAGCATCAAGCTCTTGTTCATTGTTTTGTTTTTGATTGTGAGGGTATAGTGCGATCAGAGTTCGTTCTAAGGGGGATAACTGTAAACTCCGAATTTGCAACGTTTGCGAAACGATGTACGAAAAAGGAGCCCTGAAAATGAGCAAACGCATTTCTTCTTCATCAGGACAACACGCCGTGCTATAAGTCGCTTTTGATTCGTAAGCTTTTGGCCGTTAAAAGTTTTCTTGTCGGTCCACATCCACGCTAGTCACCAGATCTAGCACCATGTGACTTCTAACTCTTCCCTAAAATAAAAAATGTGCTAAAAGAAAAACGTTTTGACACCATTCCTGCCATTGAGATGGCCACGACAGGTCAGCTGAAAGCTCTTCTGAAAGAAGCCTTCCAGAAGTGCTTCCAGTCATATGCTTCCGTATTTTTTTATCAAAGCTCGTATTAAAGTAAATGAGATAATATTTTGATATAGATTATTATAATAAGCCTCATGAGTAGGAAGTTACAAGAACCACAGTCCATTAGATCAAAATGAAAAGTTAGCGCCTAACAAGTGAACTGGCTTGATTGATTTTTGGTTGTATCCAACCTTTATTTAAAAATCTGATTACATTTGAATTATTGTTAAAAGGCAATTTTTTGCCATATTTTTTTTTTATTTTTCTTAAAATTTAAAATTTAATATGGGTTTAAAAAACTAGTAAGTATATCCAATTTTTGACCGGAAATATTCTTTTCGCGTTTTGTCTCTATTTGCTTGTAAGTTTTTAAATGTGGTGGCAACTACGCCAATCAAAGATCTTTTTATACAACGAAGACGAGAAATATTAAATATGTGGTATTATATGAATATTTGCGAAATAATTAAGAACAAATAGTTATCAAATTTTCACGGCATATATAATCCCTCCTACGATAAGTTCCTTAATAACATGGTGGCATGAATTCGAAATTCGACTTACACATTATAACGGACACTGCACTTCACGGTTGCATGCAAACGTTGGAGTTTTTGCATCAACAAGGACAATTATAACTCAATTGCTCACATTCATTTCATGTCATTCAAAAACCATTAATACATTTGATACCAATTAATAAATGATTTTTTTCAAAATATTGCATGCACTTAAATAAACACTCTTTACATGTCACTAAAAGTAATTACATTGAATCAAACCTTTCGGGGACTTTAATTTTCTCGTCTGGAAAAAAATCCGTTTGAAACAGTAGATAATAATGACTTACAATAGTAGACCAGTGTGATTGTGTTTTTTCATAGCTATTCTTGCATTCAATTTCAAAATACTTCATGGAACAGCTACGTTGCAATTCTTGTTGCTACCTACAAATATGAAATATACTCATACGTACTTAGTACGTAAACAAATGTAATGTCAGTGGCTGATGCAGATCCTGGTTATATTTACAATGAAACTATTATCACCACGTTTGCACGAAAACATCAAAGCGATTGTGTATATTGTTGAAATGCAATAACATGTAACAAAAAACATTTCAACTTACGTCCACTTGCTAGTACACATACATAAGTACATACTTGTATGCAGCAAGAATATTTAGTATTTGGTATTGTAATTGAATATTTTTATAATATTATTATGATATTTTTATACTGAAAATTTTTATAATATTTTTATACTGATAATTTTCCCACATTAAGAGTATTGTGTGCCGGATTGAAGAGTGAACATTGTTGACTCCTTTTATTAATTTTGATTTTGTTTGGGTGTGGGAGTTGACCTTGATAGAACATTCTTGCCATAATAAATTTGAACGAGTCTAACTATATTTATGTTCCTTCTTCGAAATGGTCCACTCTAAAATATTCCTAAAAGCAAACTAGTTTGTAGATGTTAGATGTAATGTGTTAGGAAAGTCATAACTATTTCGCATATTAATAATAGTCTTACAATATCTCGAATCCAAGCAACTTTCCAAATAGCATTTTAGAGTTGAATTTCCTATCCGAGCGTGACATGCTCAGGCATATGAGTATCTATAGTTCTAATGCAAAACTTGTATAAACTTTTTCCGCCTGAATAAAAATATTGAGTATGCATCACTACCGAACCTAAAGCCTGCTATCGTCAAAATCTATTGCGGCTACGTAATTTGCATGCGAACACCATGAATACAAATAACTTCGCGTATGTAGCCTTAAATTTTCGCCATGGCAGATATCTCAACACTTGCGGTCTTCCGCGTTTTTCGCACAGCATTTCATATCCATCCAGTGAGTTTTTTGAAATACGAGTATTTACCAGGATTTGCAAAAATGATTGTACACTGTACACTTGCTTGTATATGCAATAACCAAAAAAGGAAATGTGTCGTGAGTAGGTAGGATTGAGGTGCATGGTTGATTTTAGATTCCATTTTTTGACAAAACGTATTGAATGCTTCTCTATGTTCTGGCAGTGGACATTTATGATGCCATTTTGATTTGTTGTGTCACGTTTCGAAAGAACGGATGTAATCGTACACGAATATAGGATGAGTTATTTTACGCAACGAAAAATGGCTGTAATAAATATAAATGAATTGTTTTAGATGAATGTCAGAGCAACAGTTAAATAAAGTATCAAAATGTTTGCAAATGATACTTTGGGTTCATAGCAGTTGTTTTTTGCCAATAAATAATTCAAAATTCAATTGACTATTTTTAACGAATTTTATATATCTATATATATATATATTTTATATATATTTTGTTAAGATGTATTTTTTTTTTGTAATTATGAGAAAATATATTTAACGCTGTGGCCCAAACAGGCATTTTAGTCAATTTATAGCTCCCTCCATATATCTGTAAAAAATACAAATTTGCACTAAATAAAGAACGGATAGGAAAACAATTGTTTTTAACTTAGCTGTGATAATGATTTGGAATTTTTCAACGTTATATGGCCGCTAACGAGTATACAATAAATCCACTCATGTGATTTTAGACAAATGTGCAGATAACCAGGTAGCTACGGCAAGTACCTATTTTTAAAAAAAACCTTGATATTTAGGCAAAAATGTTAACTTTGTTAGATCTCCGTTTTCATCTGCACAGCTAAATTAAAATTTTCAAAATTCCTTTTTGCATAAAAACGGTAGCGTTTCGCCAAAATACCTGTGTTTTGTGTTCACGAGAACTCAAAACTTGGTAATCAGATCATTTACAGGACGTATTGGTCTTAAATAGCATCAAGCCTGATAGAAGGGATATTAAAATGTGGGCAGCTTTGTGGTAGTAGTGCCATCTTAAAGAATCGCTGAGGAAAAAAATTCTTTAAGCCCTACAAATTCCAATCCAGTCACTAGATTTTAATAAAATTCACGCAGTAACTGCATCTTACTCTAAGCCAATTTTGATAGAAGTTTGATTGAAAAAAAAATGTTGATAGGGCTTTAAGCTATGCCAAATTTTGTAGTCTTTTGTCATTCTGCCACTAAGCGATATTACGATTAAATTTTCAAATAGTAATGTCAAAACAATAACAGTAAATTTTTGAATTTCGGAATTTTTAAAAGTTTGCCGTTTTGGTACCCCTAACTTTCTTCTTACCCTTATAACTTGAAATGCTGTCATTGGATTGAAACGAAATTCACAGAATGGGACGTTCAACGACAATCAAATTTAGCTTTTGGCTTTTTGGCAAAGGGCACCATCCCCGAGAATTTTTGGGTTTTTTCCGAACCAACAGATGGTAGTAATTTTCAGATGCTAAAAATCTACAACGAAAGTAAGTTTGAATTTTTCATGTTTTGGAACTCCCAATAAACACCTGTTGCTAATTGCGGCTATTCCCAATTTCTCTAAAATATTTCCTAAATTCTAAACACCTCATTTACACATTTTAATTAATTTACTTTGTGCCTAATACTAACTTGCTACAACACAATCAATTTTACTTGTTACATTAACAAATTGTTTAGCATATGTTGAAAACCTTAGATTAATCGCAAATCATCAGTCGGGACACTAACCAGATTATCCTTCTCCATTTATTCCATCAATCTATTCTTTACCCTTTTAAGGATTTCTAGAGCCTGATTGTCTAGCAAACATACCAAAACGTATTTCATTACTTCCCACAAACGACTATACTTAATAGGTCGAAAGAACATTAAATCGCAAATTTTTCATTCACTAACAATTACAAATTAGACAGCGCATCACTGAAAACGCATCAATAACAAGTTAGCAGCAAGGAAAAATGTGAGTGATAAGGACTTACATTCTCCTGCTGGTAGTGATGACCAGAGTGAAATTTGTGATGTAGTAGATGAGGAAAGTCAAAATCAACAGTTTACGATTGCAAAACGATTCGTAGAGAGTGAAAATTCGATTTGAGCTAACTTATGGAAGTAAGTGTCTTCTTTTCCTGCTGGTTCAGATAAAAAACTTCTTCGAAACCCTTACACATTCACTTTTTTATTTTGATTGATTGTCTCTAGTAAATTTTAGGCACAAGCACTCCACTAGAACCTTTTACCCATGCTGGCATAGCGGTTGCTTTGGCATAACAGCGCACGTCAGTGCAAAAATTACGAGATAAATAGACATCCAAGAGATCATTAACTATTCATTTCTGCGATTTATCTCAATTTACTGAATCTCCATTCGCTTTCCCATCAATTCTGCCTGTTGTCTGTCCAAGATTCTCTTTCCAAAAACTGGGAAATATATGAATGTAATGTACGTAGAAGATAGAGCAAATGGAAGGAATGTAAATGCATAGATGAAATTAAGGGGTGAGAAGAAAGTCTTATGCTTTGCCTGCTCAAATAGAAGGAGCTGTTAGATATAATAAATGTTCATCGCCGCCAGAATTGATTACCCTATTTCTAGCGCAATTACACACTGTCATTGTAGCCATAGTGGAATTTAGGCTTTAGATGCTCTGTTGCGTAGCGAGTTGGCCAGGTGAAATCATGTTCATAATGGTGAGTAAAGCAGAAGGAAAACAGCTTGTCAGAAATTAGAAAGCACATATCAAATTGATGGGCATCAATTAAAACACGAAAAATTATAAAATACAAATGGTAAATACTATTTTCATATCAAATAATGTTGAAATATGCAACTTTTGCAAGTGAGATAGAGCCCATGTACAGCCAGTGTGATGGCTCGAATAGCTTAAACAAACATACTAATTGTCCTATCTGATGGCAGTATTGTTGTTGCCATCAGATACCATCCTAATAAAAAATATCGTATAGGCATTTTCAAATTTTGATCTTCTCGCAATAAAAAATAAATTCTATTTGACAATGCTTTCGAAAACTTTGTTCGCAAAATGATCCATATTTTCGCATCAAATATTTTCCGCTGGAAAAGACTTTGGAGCAGATATACGTTGTCCATGATATTGTTGTTCAATTATGCAATTTAAAACTTCTATAACAATCATACAAATTTGCAAAGTTTACGAAGGTTAATGCATATCAATAGTTCAGGAATTGCAGAAGGTAAAAAAGGTTCTTTTCAGTCTTTAAACTCCTGCAAAATAATATCATTTAGATATCGTGGTTTATTATTTATGTGTTCCAATCATTTTAATTAGTCCTGTAGAAAATTACATATTTCAAAATACGATAAATTAGCTCTAATCATAATACTTCGTTCACTCGAATGACCGAAGCACTCCAACAGTAGTGTGTGCTTTAGATATCCAGAGGGCCTTCGATTCGATTCCTATTTGATCAAGTTTGGATTCCCGGAAGAGATGTTGAGACTCGCCGCAAGCTTTCTTTGTCAACAAACAATGCTAAGTCAACAAGAATGGAGCAGAGTGACATCAGGAGTAGCACAGGGCTCTGTCACCAATTCGTTATACCATATTCTCCGCTGACCTTCCTATTTCAGTGGGCGAATCTCAATTCCAAATTTTACAATATGTCAATGACACACTCTTACTCGCGTCGAACCCAGACCCACTCAAAGCAGAGAAGAGCTTGGAATACTACTTGCTAGAACTAAGCCTTTACTTTGAAGAATGAGGCATCATACCAAACAGCATTAAGACAGCTTTAAATATTTCGCAACTCTTTCAAGTATCGGGGATCTCAAACTATTCGCAACAAGACCAAGAATCGCGCTGTTTCGTTAGAGCATATATTACTACTCCTGGTCCATCTTCTAAATACCTCGAAACCAATTTCCAGAAATTTTCACAATTTAACTCTTTTGGGCGGTGGAAAATTAAAGCTACCAAATCTACTTTTCAACGCATCCGACCTCTTTTCGCCAAAAAGGTAATCATATACCCGACCTATTGTTACTTATACATCCTCATCCTGGATTACCTGCTCAAAGACTACCGTGGCAGAAGCGGAAGTGTTCGAAAGAAGAGTCCTGCCGCTCTTCACTTCTCCTAAATCAGGAGTCGGGACAGGAACTACTAAGGAACCGAGCTATGGAATTAACGACACGATTTTGCGAACAGACATGAGAACGGACTGATTCGGTCACTTGGTCAAAGTTGGTCGGGTGCAGGTGGCTCTAGCGACCCATTTATACGCCCGGGTGACTATCTTGACAATTGTGAAGTTCAGTCAATAAATGTCGCACTTTTATTTTCTTCTAATATAATTTAATATCCTTCTATTTCAGCAGTGCTTATAAATTTAATTAAACTAATAAAATTTTTTTTTTTTTATTTGTAATATTCCAATAAAATTATTAGAAAATTTATTAAAATTGTTATATAATTGGTCTTGTTTGCCTTTATTTTGAATTTTATTATGAATCAGTTGAATTTTTGAAATAAATATTTTTAATTTAATTTTGAAATAAATTATTTTTAATTTAAGGCCCGCATATTCGACTCTATCATTCAAAAACCAAGCCCACTTTCAGGAAAGTTTTTATTTTAATATGCTGCTAAACACTTCTTTTTTCTGTTTATTCACAAATGATTTAATACTGTTTGTATGCCATTTATAAAATTCATGGGATTCTTACTCTTGTCTTTAGCAACTATTTCCGTTATCATGTCATAGTATCCAAAACATTTCCTTATCAGAGTGGTAACCACTTAGTTAAAATTTCTTTGAACTGTACTAAAATAGAATTCACTGAAAATTTACAAAACTTAAAACGACTACCGTGTTTTAATACATTCCGATGGACACTTAGTCCATAGGGGCATAATTTAAGAGCTCTTTTGTACACCACAGGTAAGTTTAATTCACATTACTGGTGCGATAATGACGCGTTAAATTGGCATAAATTTCAAAGTTATAATCAAATGATCATGTGGAAATATTTTCATTTATATGGTCATTTGATTAAAACTCGTAAGCTGCTGTTCGCTTGGTTATTGTTAGTATTATTATTATATAAATCATTTCTGATAGAAAACGTACTATATCTAACACTTACAGCATTTTTTCAGACGTTCATTAGTATCGTAGCCTCATAATGTACTGAATTATATCTTACTTATTCTTAAGCCATATATATATTTTACTCATATATTATTATATTCTCATATTTTATTATATACTCGTATTTTACTCACACTATCGATTTGCGTTTATTCAAAAATAGTTATTGATTCTCATTCATACGTAACATAAACCGTATTGACTTCACCCTAAGTAAAATAACCGAAAACTTTCCTCATGACGTCATTATTCGTAAGCACCATCTGTTCACATTTATGACAAGAAAGAGGAATACTTGATGATTTTCCCGCTAGTTGGCTCAAAAGTGGTGTGTATCTTCGCTGGAAAATTTCACGACACCTATGACGCAATCGCGAAACCCCGTGTGTTTTAGTTCTAAAAGATTATAGTCTCTGATTAGATGTAGTTTCTAAAAATGTGTCTAAAAATGGTTGAGTAAACGACGCGAAACCTACGAAAAGGAGGATTGGCCAATAATTGGCGAAAATGGCGAGAATGGAGGAATCAAAGAAAAATTTTTTTTTTCATTTTAAATTAATTAGTTTAAAAAAAGACGCCCCCAAAAACAAGCGCAGCTCAAAGCATTGAACAGTTGCTTCAAAAATCGTAAAAGAATTTTGTACTTTTTACCAAATCGCGCACTCCCAAAACCACTCCAAAACTGAATGATTTGGCTAATCGCCAAATCTTCATCTCCGTTTTCGTAGTTCGCGTCGTTTACTCAACCATTTTTAGACACATTTTCAGAAGCTGAGCTAAACCTAAACACACGGGGTTTTTTCAGATTTTTCGTAGCCAAAAACCAAGGACGTGAAATGTGCGAAAATGGCGAGAATGGAGGAATCCGGGATAAGTCATTTTTTTAAATTTGGAAGTTCAGAAAGTTAAAGGTTGTTAAGTTAAAAACATCTTCTACAATGTTAAATCGAAAACTTTACGAAACACAACAATAAAATGGAAGTTTATTGTTTTCGTTGTTTGGAATACATATCTATGAAATACATGTATGAGATAAAATACAACTATTGGCTATTTGAAGTAGCCAATAACAAACCATATTCAACAAAATATATATAATTTTTTTTAAAAGATATCAGATTCAATCAAGTTGGGTCGTTTGGTGACTATTTTTTTAGTTTCAGTTTTTCCATATTAAAGAAAATAAATTGCAATATACAGCACTGTCCAGGATTAAGAATTGGAATTAAGAATTAAGAATTGCAATATACAGCAAATGTCCAGGATTAAGAATTGGGGAAATTACTATTAATACTTTGTTCAAAATGGTTAGCAGTTGCATATATAACTAAACAGAGCGAAACTAACTTACTAAATAAGCTAGCTTAATATAGCTAGCTATTAAGCAAGCTAGCTTAATATAACAAGTATCAAATTTCGTAAAATGTAATAGATGAAACACAAATGCAATGATGCACTGCATCAAATTGCAGCAGATATGCTGCAATTGCAGTAAAACGACAGCACTGCCACTGTGTCTCTCATAGAAATAAGTGAAAGCATACAAGAGCCACAGTGTCCGGGCCACAATTCCATACAAAAATAGTGGCTGAGGATTCAGTGGCCGGACACCGAGTGTCTCGTGTGAAACGGCTCTAAGTGAGTCTGTACACCGATAAGAAATTTATTTCGGGGAAATAAGTTTGAAATGAGGAAATTCAGTTTTCGAATCTGAATGTTATAGGAGCATAAAATAATACAATAAAACATTAAGTTTCGAAAAATGGAGTCTGAGAGCGCTGTATTCTACGGACATCTCACAGTAATAGCTTAGTTTACGGTCAGAGAGGATAAAGCCAATAAATATAATGCGATAACAAGCTAGCGAAACATATGACAAAAGTACCGAGGAACTAATTAAAGCAGATATAATCAACAAGCTTTAGATACATACGTATAGACGAGAGTTTAAATATTCAGAATCGGATTCAGTTCAATGTGCTCAACTTCTTCGTATTTTTAAAAGAATCGAATCTTTCAGTATATTTAATTTACTTCATCTGGCTTCTCCTCTTCGTCAAGCAAGCTGGACTCAACATCATCAAGGCTGTATCACAACACAATGCAGTTTGAAGTCATTTGATTGGGGGAATTTAGCAATCAGATATCTGCCCTACTAGCCATAAAGGTTCTATCTACATTTTAATACTTTCGAGATATTCAATGATTTGTACTGGAAGTATAAGGAGAGTGCATTTTTCAATATTGATTTTGACATACTTCCACAAAAGATAGGTTTTTCAACTTTTGCAGAATGATACAATAGAGAACAGCTTTCGAATCCGTTGTTAACTCAAAAATGAGAAAAATTCAGATAGAACGTTTATGCTTCGTAGGGCTGATATTTAAACCAGTTTTCGTACGGATTTATTCGACGGTAATTTTCCAAATTTCTCTAGTATGCTCGGGATTCCTTGAGATTTTTCGACTTGAATTCATTCGCACATACTATATATATAACTTTATTGTGATAAAAAAGAAGATTAAAAAATTTCAAAAAATTGACAGGAAATCGGATTGCAAGAGGAGTTATTTGTTCAAATTAATGTAAGACGCAATCAATCTCTCGTAAATTTGTTCTAAAGTGCACCTTAGAAGATAGAAAGACAGTAACTATAATAAGCAAAGAGGAGTGAAATACTTTGAACTAGACGGGTTTGTGGCATGTACGAGTATTTCTAAATGTACAGAATCGAACTGAAACTTTGAAAAGTTTATTAAAATTATAGCTTATTAATACTTATACTTTTATGTGTAATACAGCTTAATTAGCATTATCTTCTTTCCTTACTGTACTCAATTCTGGAGACAGACTACAAACGAATTTAAATCTCGAGCTTTTGCCCTAATGTATCAAGCAATAGATTTTTTTTTTCAAAAAAAAAGTCATTGGAGATTCGTGAAACCAGATTTTATTTGTAGTCTGTCCGCAGTATAAAAATCTAAATACATAAATTCATGGTACATGTCGGTGTTGCGGAGATTATTCATTTTCTTCTTCAGTTCAATTAACCACAGAATACATACATATGTACAAATACAGAAGGGAGAAATTGGCCTGAAATATTGTTGCATGCTCGCCAAATAAATAATATTTCATCGTATCAGCGCCAGAAATAACGAGATATATCTCCTCGAACTATCTCGTACTTGTATTTCATAGAACGGACACATTCTATAGATAAACACAGGTCAGAGCCTTCTATAAGCCAAATGGCACTCTGTATGCTATATCAAATATAGCTATAAAAGCGAAATTCACATAAATTATGGGTTTTTCTGCTATGCACATAGTCTTGACTCCAATGAAGCATAGTCTCGACTCCTGTGTAACAACTACTATGAGCATAGTCTCAAGCTTACAGTAAGCTTAATTTTAAAATTACACGGTCCTGTAACACATGTCGTTTAGGGCTATAATACATAGTGTTGCAGGCTGTAAAACATAGCCCCTTTTACAATGAATTTTCGTATTATGGTTTTAGGTTATATCGGGCGCTATGCTCTTTCTTAGTGTATAACTTCAATATCCTGTCCTGTATATCGGTAGCTTCGGTCCTGATTCTCAATACAAGACAAAGTTCTTCGTCCACCTCTTTGTTACTTGAGTTGTGAAACTTGCCAGTGCAGAGACGCAGACTTCAGGGGCGGCTCGTCGTTGTACGCAAAGGAAGCAGTGCTTCCCTTGCTAAATATTCCCTACACAAGAAAAATAGCTTAACAATACATATTGAAGTTCAAAGCAAATCAATTGATTTTATATGAATTAGCATCCAACATCAATAATTATAAAATTTACGAAACTCAAAACACTATTTATCTCACACACGAGATAGTTCTCACAGGCAAAGTGCCTTAAAAGTAGTTTTACAGCAACGCGATAGGATATCTTGCGTTTGAGCGAAAACCTCAAGCATCTGGTACCATTCTAAGCCAGAACGCTCAGTTCATTGCAGCGTATTGAAATATGCTACACAGAACACTAAAGTGATCTTGCCTCAATGCACGTACCGTGATGTGTGCATACACCCCATTGCAAGCATCACGCAATCGATGGTCTTAGACACTTCGCAATGAATGTTCCCGAATAGCAGCGTGGACGCTGCTCAGCTCACCGCGTCTTCTTGAGTAGAGAAAATCAAAAACCCCTCGCTTATTCAGCCGCTAAATGGCCCAGAAATATTTGTGAATGGACGCAGCACGATATGTAGCGTACTCTGTTTGGTTTCTATTTCGCTACAGAACTTGGAGCTGGTATGCTTTGGGTGAATGAATTTAGGATGTTATTTGTATGTATGAATACTGTAATGAATTCGTTGTTTAACACAAGATGTTATTTGCATGTTTCGTTTCTGTAATGGATTTATTACTGAGTTCAAGAGTTAAATGTTTGCTGCAGATTGAAATTCTTTTGATTTGTCTGTTTGTTTCTTTGTGCTGAAAGTGCGTAAGTTAGTATTGTAATGACTAAAGAAAGATAGTGGCTTTTCACTTAAATAGTACAAGAGTATTAACGTTCGGCATACAACTTGAGGTTATTTCAACCCTAAATCTTAAAGACATGAAGCTGATTTTATGGAAGAGGTATGAAAGTATTTTTTTTTAAATAAATGCTTTGTGTTTTATTATTACTTGTTTATACAAAAGAAATATTTGAGCACGTTCTGTTTAATATATGTATACACAGAATAGATAAAATGCTTTATGAGGTAAACCTAACCCCACCTTGTATGGGTGAAGAGTTATTTTCACGTTTTTTGCCGAAGGTTTAATTCATTTTGTCTTGAAAATTGAATTTAACCATAGAACATCTACTGCGGTATATTTTTCTCTTAGACTATTTGAATAGATAAAAGTATTTTATAGATTCGTGGTGACCAGGACCACTAATTTTCACGTTTTACTAAAAAAACAAATAGTTCTAATTTGCAATATGTTGCATTGTAATTTGTAATCTTGCATCATTTAAATATTGCTGAAATTGATGGTGATCATAATGAGTAGAAAAGTCACTGAATCAAACAATTGGAAATTGAATGCAACTTTTGATGTATTTGCTGCGCTGAAATTTCTACTTGTTTATTCTGGAAAACTGCAAAAATATATCTGCTTCCCCGAGTCTTAAAGACACGAGCCGCCATCCTGTTGCGAAACAGCTGTGAACAGCTGCCACCACAGCAGAAATTTTAGCCTGACCTGCTACCCTCGCGGGACATATGTATGTTGCCGGCTAGTCACCGGTGTCGTGGGTAGGCTGAGGAGCAGGTCAAACCCTAGCTGGATAACGCATTAAGAATGATAAAAAAAAAACAACAAAAGGAAAACAAAACAGAATCAGGAAGGACCGGATGCGGAGATGACATTTTAATCACTAATTTCATAGCTCAAGTTTTTATAAAACAAATATTTTTACATATCAAATTTCAATTTCATCAAGTATAAATTCAAGATTTTTGCTTTTGAATTCCATACAACTAAAGAATCAGATAAGTGATCGGACTTGGGTGATTAAGTGAATTAGGGCTCATTAAATGTCCCGCTCCATCGACAAAACATCATCAATTTGCTGCGTTTACTTAAACTATCACTTGAATAAACCATATAAAAAAGTATTTCAGGTGCTATTGCGTCCTATTTATTACTAAAAAATAACATGTATCTTATCCTATTAACAAAGTCATTTAAAAATACACTCAACGCGCAGTGAATCAACAGACAATATTAGATTCTCGATAACAAATTTCTTAAATAGCGAATGTATAAAGTAACATCAATAAGAAAGAGTACCTACATTACTTAATTAGGCACTAATTATGCTTACACGATACATTATCTATCATCACAGCTGCTCATGTTGAATACCAAAGAGATTCCTTTCATTTCAGCACAGAAAGGGCTGTTGCTGAGACTGATGCCGATGCTTAGAAAGAAAACTCTAGCCTTATAATTGAGTTAGTTTTCCACTTTCTTTTCCACGGCTACCTCTTCTTGTCGATCGAATTCTTTCAATTCTTCCTCCTTGACTTCCTCATCAAAGATCTTAAGGTCTTTCACGAAGTACCAAACACCAACATCAAAGATAGTCCCAATGAAAACAAAACTGGCCGCAATGATGTTCATGTTGTATCTGAAACATAGATAAATATCATGTAAGAATGCTCCTGCTGAATGTTGAATGCTTGAACGCTTAAAAAAGAAACGGTAATCAGAGAAAATGTCCCTAATTGAACTTACCTCAGAGCCTGAGCGTCATAGAGCCAACAGTTTCCTTTGCTTGTGCACGTCTTACCCCATACCAAACACAAACTGTCCAAGACCCAGCCGAAGAATATGGGACTTGGTATAAAAGCCAATAAACTCATCATCATCAACCCGAAACCCATTGCAACAGTCTTGTCCTTTTCAGGGACACATCTTACGGAAACTAAGAAGTTACTTGCTCGCCCCGTCGCTCCGATAAACTTGAGAAAGCACATAACAGATAGGAACATGACGAACTGTTTGAAGCAATTGACGGGACATGCTCCAGGAATCGCTTTGCCGGCATATTTAGGCTGCAGATATATACGGAATATTAGAATAATTTTGTTAATAAGCGAGATAACTTTTACCTGGTCTATGCTGGGGAGCGACGATGATATAATGGATGGCGTTGTGAAGTCAGCATGCGAAATATTTCTAGACAGCCGTTCAAATACAGGTGTGGCAGAAGTTGAATTTAGAGTTGTAATACAATCACAATCGAAATATAGCTAGAAAAAAATTGTTAGTTGGACGTGCATATGTTTCTATACTGAAGATTGAATTTGTTTTTTTTCGTAACTGGCGGTTGGACAAGATTAACGTCCTTCCAGACAACGAAAATAAATTCGGACTCACCTTTTTTCCATCGGCCACTATCCGCTGCTGCTTACATCCAGCGTGACATGGAGAAATATAAGTATTTCCATCTTCACCACAAATGGGGGAATATCGCACATAATCACACTGGCATAGTGAATTACAAGTAGGATTCATCTCGGTAAGTGCATTGCTTTGAAAATCATTCAAATGTTAAATTTTTCATAATAATTTACAGCTCACTGTCTCTTACTTTTCTGGTATGTTGATCACCATAGAGCTCTCGTTTCCGGGGCATCCAAGAAAAGAATAACTAATCATGCCAAGCACTGAAAACAATCCCACTGCAACATTCCACGCAGCCATATACCTAGCTCGAGGTTTATATTTCGAAATAATGAATCCTGATAAAAGAATACCAACAGCTGAAAAAGCTAACGCCACGGTTCCCGTTACCAAACTGAAATGCGACATCAACACTATATTGTTTCTGTTTCAACCAAAGGCTTTACCTTGATGTGGCTGCCGACTGTCTGTATTGAATTTCAATGTATTTTGGTGTGAAGATCCAGTAGGGCATGTAGCCAAAGAAGTAGAAAATCGACGCGAAATTATTGCACATCAAGGTAGAATTCGTGACAAGTTTCTTAAATGTTTTAATCATATCTAAAAAGTAACTTGAATACTATTACTGTTCCATCTAATCAAGAATCTGTTACCTTTGAATGAAGCTGGTAGTTCTGACTCATCTACTTCTTCTGTCAGTTGATTTTTCTTCTGCTTCTCCTTCTTCAACATCTTCCTCGCAGCAGCTCGAGGAAGCTCTTTTGGGAACATTGTCAAAAATATACCGGCAATAAATAAGACTATTCCAAGAACGATCCATCCGAGCCACCAGGCTCCTATCCAGCGTGGGTCATTATTTGTAATGATCGGAGTTAAGTTCGGTGAAATGTACATACGGAGGCAAAATGAGGCAAGTGCATACCCCGCGGCCGGGCCCAACATGCGCATGAAGTATGAAAGACCTGGCAATTATATTATTACTTCTGTCTGATTCATTTTTTTCTAGATTTCGAAATTAAATGTTTTTATTTAAAAACAATTTTTCTTTTAGAAACTAGATTTATGTATTTCAATTTTATGACAGATATCGACATCTGCCCTCTTGTTCAGTTCCTATAAGATAGAACCTGGAGAAATTTATCAGATAATTCCTAATGAAGAAGGCAGATCACCCTCAAAATAACCGTACTGTTTACTTCAAAAATCTCTAACTCCTAAAGGAGAAATTGACCTTGAAACAAAAACCTTAAATTAACTTTGTTATATTTTGAACCGTCTCTATGGGAAAAACTATTTTTGTATGCTTACTGAGTAATGCTGGAGTCTTTGATCGTTTGGTATTGTCATCCATGTATGACACACCCAACGTGTGATAAAGAGAGCCACCAATGCCGGAGATGAATTGGGCAACAAACAATACCACCTGCGGTGCGAAATTTCCTTCTTCATTTTCACATTGAGTTCCAGCTCCACTGCCTGAAATATAATTTCATATATTTTTGCTGATTATCAAGCAAGCAATTTTTTCATACTTTTGAATCTGCAAAGTGTTTTAGTCCTTTCTTTATTGATTGCTTCTAAAGTTGCGTTGGAATCAATTACGGCACCATATTCAATGGTCAATCGTAGTGCATCCTCACCCGGGCCATAGAGTATATGTGGGAGTGCATTCATTAAACAGAATATAACTATTGTAAGTAGTCCTGAAGGACGAGAAAAAAAAATATAATTTTTTACATGTGCTTATTTAAAATGACATACCGAATCCTATCCATCTCGGCCGATGACCCTTTCCTGCGTAATAGCTTAGAACTGCTGATGCGAAAAGCTGGCTGATATCGTTTCCTACCGTGATGATGCCAGTGTTTTTGGACGGAATTTTGTACCGTTTCTCAATTGTTGTTATTGTGCCATTGAAGTAAGCATATGTCATAGAAAATATACATCCAACTACACCATAAAGTATTACGTAAGCTTTTTTATTAGCGAATCTGCAAAAAATATATTTTAGCATGAAAATGTTTTTTGACCAAAATAGTATATTTTAAACTATTTAAGAATTAAGCCTTTTATGTTCATCAGAATATAAATAATAATCGATTGAAGTAATTTTATTATTAACTACATATATTATTCCGAAAATTTCCCCTCATCATTTGAAAGTTGTAGTAAGGTTTTTATCACTAAGACTTTTAATTCTGAACAATTACTATTCAACTATAGGTACATTTTTTGCGTCTCGATCAATAGCAGGTTAGGGTAGGAAGGACTGAAAATAACAACTACGAAGGCAGGATTGTTACTATCCTACCCTGCTATTGATCAAGATGCAAAAAAGCACCTTATAATTAAATAGCATATGCAATATGAAACCAGTTATTACTGATTTTCGAAGAAAATTAGTATTAGACTCGTTTCGGTAAAAGGATTAAGGGAGATAATCTCTGGAGTGCGAGATCCGACTGAAATTTTCAGAAGACTTAGGACTAGTGCAGTGACTTATTAAAATTAAGATATGTTTAACTCTTTGGCGGCGGCGGCGGGCATTTTAGTTAATTTTATGAAAATAGGCAAGGCTTTTTTTTCAAATTTCGATTTATCATAACTTCTGACAGAAACATTGGATCATCATTAAATTTGCAGAGCGTATTGATGTTAGCTAAAACTATACACACATGGACTCTTAAGACTGTACGGGCAACGTTGAAAAATCTTTCAAATCATCGACTCTCCTGATTTTTCTTTTTTTGATTCTTGAGAAGAAATTAAAATTATTGATAAATTTTAACTTTTTTACAAATTGAAATTTTCTAAATTCCGCGTTGCAGAACAATGGCAACCCATCACCAAATTACCTCTATTTTCAGCAATCGAAACCTCTGTCCACGAGAACTGATGACCGGCTAATTCGATCAATATGAAATTTACAGAGCAAGTTGGTCTTTATTAGGACCCGATCTGGTAGAAGTGATTTTCAAAAGCAAGTAACCCTGTGGGAGTGATGCTATCTTGAAAAATGACTGGGAAAAACTGCTTTTTGGCCCATAACTTCCGATCCAACCAACAGTTTTAACTAAATTCACATAGTAGTTGGACCTTACTCTAAGCCAAATTTGGTTGAAAAATTAGGATAGCTATTAATAATGAAAAATTAGAATATTTATGGTAATTTTGATCGCCTAAATTTTTCAAAATAAAGCTTTGTTTTTTTATTTCTAAGTAGACCTAAATTCTGTAAATTAGCAATGCAAAATAAAACTTTTTTCCATTTTACTTCCGTTGCAGTCATGAAAAAAAAATGAATTTTATGTACACTGAAAGAAAAACTCTTGGTTGGTTCAACTATTTTTAATAGTATTGCAACGATTCATTCAAAATCGTTAAATGAACTAAGGAAAATCGTTATTTTTACTATGTTAATATAGTTAATTTAACGATATAAAAGTAGTTGGCTCTGGTTATACAAAAAATATCGCAATGTTCATGAAATCAACTGTTTTAATTGTTTCATAACCACGAAAAATAGTTCAAACTTCAACGTTTCGAATTATCAACAGTTTTTATGGTACTTAAACTACTTTGCAATAGTTAATTTCAACAAACGTAATTCAGTGAGCAACGTCTTTGGAATTATTCTACGCAGAGTAGAATGGTTTCAACATTTGGACGTTTTTCATGCTCGGAATGAAATTTTTTTTTGTTTATCAACCACGCGTCATGGTGCATAAAAGTAATCAACAATTTTCTTATGGTTGTTTTAACTATAGCCCTAGTTGATGCAAAAACAACTAAGGAAAACTGTTGATTTTTCATCCTCCTCATACTCATGCTCCTATTCTATCATAGAAGTTTCATATGATACATGGCAAAATTGTATTCGGTTTGCTGTTCGATATAATTCATATTCATGTTATGCTGTGAAGCCTTTATATTACGTTGTATGACGCTATTTTATTCACAATACAGCGGTTACCACTGTGGCAAAGCAGTGGGCTTCGGCAAAGCGCAGTCAAAAAATTAAAATGCACTGTTTTGTATGGTAACGCGCACAATGGCTGCGGCCGAATTTGCGGCAGCGGCAGAATTTGCCAAATTTCTAATTTTGCCGCACCGCTAGCGGTGATACCTACCATAGGTTGGCATCACCACTAAGTTCAATTAAATCTGTTTGAATTAGGTTGAATGGTCTGGTGGAATAGACAAGCGATGGCTGATGTGTATTGTGATAAGCCAACCTAATCCTCGTACAACAGGATTTAGCAATACAAAAGAAAAAAAAAATGAATTTGGTTGGTGCCTTGGTTGCATTGACAGCGACATTGTCGCTGCATTGTGATTCACCAAATTCAACTGCGGCATTCACGCCTCCCCTGCCTATATTTCGTACTATGTATATGGTTGGAATACCATTGTTTGTGGTTGCTTCCTTTTTTTTGCACCACGGACGTTGTTTATCAACCACGCGTCATGGTGCATAAAAGTAATCAACTATTTTTTTATGGTTGTTTTAACTATAGCCCGTAGTTGACGCAAAAACAACTAAGGAAAATTGTTGATTTTAATGGGAATGATCCTGCAATAACAGTCTAGAACAAATATTCAGGTTTCGAAAATTTGAAAAGTTTTGGGGATGGTAACAAAATTCTTTTCACTCCTATAACTCCCAGCGCAATCATCTATTCCAAGCAAAATTTACAAGGTGAGTTAAGCTTAACGTGAAGCAGATTTGGTATATTTTTACCTGTGATGCCAACACAGGGTTGCCAACAACAGATATTTTTGTAAATATTGCACCATCAGATGCATTCATTACATATTCATATGCAATAAAAATGAGCTACCAATGTTCAGATTTTCCGAGTTATGGAAATTTTTCGGATGGCAGCTCCAAACATCGTTTTATCGTTGAAAATTTCGATGAAATCCCTAAATGAAAACGAAATTCGAAGAATGGGTTGATTTTAGCATGAGCCTGTTACGGTAGACTTATGGCAGCTGCGCTGGAAAAGTGTTGCCGGCACTGAATATTTTCATGATATATGTTATAGAAAATGCTGTCATAAATCTGTTACATGTATATGATAAGCATCAAGCAACAAGGGTTTTACATTTCTAAATTTTGGAACTCATTCAAATGGTTGCCATGGAAAAATGTCTACCCTTTGAGTTTTGATGCAGTCATCGAATCAAAGTCATGCATGACCATTCTGCTCTCAACCTTACTTGGACACCTTACTAAATGGGCTAGAACAGTTAAATGCCTTCAAATCCAATTTGATTCTAAATTCACATTTCAAACCCACATCCAATATACGTATGTATTCTATGAAAATGCTCGAGCCTTATAAGAGCTCTCTGCCCGCTAGTTTGTGGCTTGTGTGTTTGGTCCCCGGTTCGAATCTATCAACTAGCTCTGAATAGGTACCTGAGTTAATCAGAGGAAAAGTGAGTTGTGGAATCAATCACTCCAGATTCGTATGCATTGATTGTAATTGTGTGAACAAAGCTCTTTATCAGCTCTAACCCCTAGACCTGACCAAAAGTTGACGTAGGATTACTTTACTTTACCCGCTAGTTAATAAAAAATTGACTGTCTGATTTACAAGTCTGTGGTTCTTCCTCTCTTCACTTATGCTGCACTGGTATGGTTTAAAAATGCCAGCAGCGAAAACTAAAAACAATGCAAAACAAATGGCTAGAAATATTGTTAAATAAACCCTAGCACACTTCGACTGGTTCATTTTAGTTCTAAAGAAATTTAAATATTTTAAATTCAAAAGAAATATAAATAAGTAAGTAAACTTTCGGAAAATGTAATGAACAATTGCTGAATTTGTTATTGAAAAATTGAATAAATATTAGCTTTCGAGTTTACAACAACAAAACCTTTTTCCAAATAAGTATTTAAGCACTGACCATGGAAAATCAAGGCATAGCTGTAATATTTCGCTTGCCAACAAATTTTTATCTATTCTGGAACTTTTTCTTTTCAATTTGTTCCAACATTTATCTTAAGAGCATAACAAAGTCAACTAACAAGTCACTTATAGATCATCCAAACTAACGCTCTTAAATTTTATCTTCAGAAAATTTCGAAATACACAGATATGAAATTAAATTATATTACGAATTTAAATTGCTCTACTTATCTCTATTTATCTCGGTTACCGAAATCTTGAGATAGTAACTGTATTAAAATAAAATGCGTTTATAATTTACAGCTGCTACGTCACAACTAATGTCAACACTTTTTTAAAACACTCGTTTTGCTGCGAGTCTTGTATTCATCAAGAAGAAAAAAATCAATTATCAATTGAAAAATCGTCAATTGTTTTCCACGGTTTTAATGAATTATTGTTTATATTAGTCATCCAACCATAACATATAAGAACCATCGGGTAATATGTCCAACACTTTAGAAAGTAATCTGATCAAGGCTCTGACCTCCAACCACCAGAACGTTAAAATTTCATTACCCATTCATTCTGGAAAGTGATAACTAATTAATTGTCCGGCGTGCACTTGACGATGATACACTGATAACAATGATTTAAGTCGCATCACTGAAATTTTGCAGTGTAATCCAAGACAGCTACAAGAGATTGTGCTGGACTTTACAGCCATTTACTTTTTGTTTGCAGCTAAATATGTATAAGGCATTTGTGCACTTTATGAAAATATTGTAAAATGCGGCAAGGTGTTAGGAATTTTTACAACCAAATTGAGAAGTAACGTAAAACTTAATTGCCCAACTCCGTTTGGACGAAGGAAATTGAAAGCGCGAAATATTTTTAGCATTAAACACTGTTACAAGCGTGAAATGATCAACATCAAAACTCAGTATGCGTTTTTTTTTTAACTTGTACACTTAAAGCCACATAAGCAATAAATGCTCATACCTGGATTTGAACCAGAATCGCACAAGTTGGCATTGTGAAGACAACAAAAAACATTTCACTTGATAAATCTTGGATAAGAATGCTCAGATTCTTCAATATGAATATTGTTTTCCAATATTTGATCGTAGCCGAAGGAGAGCATGTGAGTTAATCTTACGGCAAATATATCTAAAGAGAAGAACCCAACTGAATGAGGGCATGCGCACGACGCTAACTCAATATCAAGCCAAATAGATTTACATATAAATGTTCAACTCTTCTAATAAATTAAGCTCAGCATAATCAAATACGCAAGCACAAAGTCTAATACCTCGTCTACGGATGGCCCTTATGTGCCAAATAGATATTGGCCGAGCCCAGGCGAGCCGAGTATGTGGACGGTCCAGACAAGCGACTTTGACAGGTGTCAGAGGCGCTCGTGCGACTTCCGATCGGAATGGGTTTTGCGCACGAGCCAAGGCGATTCGTGACGAGCTGTCAAATGCCGTCCACATGTTGGTGGCCTCGTCTGACTTCGGCTCGCCTGGCCTCGGCCAATATCTATTTGCTACATTAGACGTTGTTCGAATTTGTTTTCAAAGTAAACAAAGAAAACAATCAGACGCTCAATTGTAGTGTGAGTCTGAGAGTCTCCAAAATTAAAGTAAATCGAAATCGTGACTAATGGGCAAAATGCATCCAGTTTCAAGAAAGACTTAGCAGCAAAAGATGTATAAATTTTTCCATACCTCAAGGAACAATTTGAGGCCAACACTATATTTACTTTATGTCGAAAATCGAAACAAACTTGGATCAAATTCAAAATATATTCTCTACGCATATGAAACGTTTATCTTTAATGAAAGTCTAGAATCAGAATAGTTTGAGTGAAATATGAACGAAGACCTATAAAGGTACTACAGTTGGCTTCTAGGCAATAAACTAAATATTAATTTCGACAAAACGCATTACTTAGTACTCAAACAAAAGAATAGAAGTGGGATGAATCGATAGAGTTGAAAAGATAAAGTATTTAGGATTGTTAATTGCTGAAAAGCTTTCTTGATTGGACGTGATTTTACGAATCAAATCCAAAATTCGCACTGTAAATCATCGTAATAACCATCCTGCTCCAAGCACACTTGTACAAGTGCACTTGGACCAAGTTGAGATCCAAGTACACTTACATAGTGCCGACACGCTGTAATGATAAGAACTAGGGAAAAACTTGAGACATCTTGTTGGTATACCTGATTGTCAATCAGTGGTACCACAAAAACGGCCTTAAATTTATCCCTGAGAAGTTACCGCAGGTAAGGTAGCTTTGAATGGGTGCAAAAAACATATTTTTTCACAGGACACAATGGTACAACCTTACCTATTAGTAGTTTCTGTTAATTAACAGCTAGAACATAGCATCTAACTAAACTCTATGAAATTATTGAAAAAAATATGAGCATTACATCGACTCAACTTTTCACACAACTTTGGCATTTGAAGGAAATATTTTTAGGCACTAGTCTGTGGTTGTGAGCGGGCTCAGTATCAAAAATTGGTACGGTAATGTGAGTTGGTGGACATCCATACGGTAATGTGGACATCCATTCATCCTCTTGAACATAAGGATCCATTTCTCACTACAAGTCAAACTTCTATATCTAAGTATGTCTAAGATAAGCTTAAATTAAGATTCGAATTGATCACTCAAGGCTGAATATATACCAGGAATATTATTAGAAAAATATTATTAGAGGAATATTTTAAGAAGAATAGTATAACTCTTAAATAATCTGGTCACGAAGGCAGTTTTTCAATGAGTTTTCGTCACATTTCAATTGAGAAAAGAAATCCAAAAACTTTTTGACCTAGCCAAGTATGAGGAAAGACGAAAGAAGCTTTTAAATATCTCAGTTCCTTGAAATTTAAATCTTTATATTTCAAAAGGCATATCCTTCAAGCTCACTCTTTTTGCAAACAAATATGATACTTCGATAAAACGGACGTTTACCGAGCTCCTTATGAGGCTAACTTTAACACATGTTTGCCAAATGCAAATGAAGTGAAACAGCAGCAAAAGTAAGAGGACCGTCGTAAATCCTTCAAAATACCATGTGCCGAAAAAAGGTATAACCACAACATATGTATAATTACTGAAGTGACAAAGAGTGCAAAAAATTGCCCTAATAAAAACAAAGTGCTGAAGTAACCGCAGCAGTGTACCATCAAAAAAAGCTATTTATCAACATTCACCAAATCAGGCTACGTTTTGTAACTAATAAGTGTAAAAAAAATTGATGCAATGTGCAAAATTTGCAAAAATAATAAGAAAAATATGTGGAAAATGATCAAATAATATGGTTTTTATCCTATTAGATTATTGCTCATAAAAGTGAACTACATAATCTCCTTGTTTTTGGTGTGAATGATAGCTGCCAAGCACTAAAAATGATTTCAGGCTCACTTTGAAATCTGATTTTATAATCAGAATCTAAAAAGTTACAAAATGTAAACTCTAAGATCAACACTTTCAACTATTTCATGCACTATTTGGGGAATAATCAAACAAAATATGTTTTAAGAATAAATCCTGCTAACAACTTTCCAAAAAATTGTTTCACACTTACTTTTGTAGGAATGGTCCTCGAAATATCCAGAATCCACAAGTAGTGTCCTCTGTGAGGGGCATTGTACGCAGTATCCTCTCAACATCATCCTCGGCCGCCTTCTCGTCCATCTTACCAGCATTCTTCATACTTGGTCGAGTGATGCCGTTGTTAAGAACTTCTACCATTTTCGCCTTTTCACTTATCCCATTATCACTCAAGATCAAAGCGCCATTCGTATCATTCGGACTCGTGAGCCTTTCCAACTCTTCTGGATCTTTCGCGTCCGCCTCATTTTGATAATCATTATGATTTCGATTACTCATTTTACGAAAACGTTAAACCGATCCACTGGACACACACAAAGTACAAATTTCAGCTGACCGTAGTCCACAATCTGCTCTAACTATTCTAGGGACCAATAGCGTTGAATGACCCGGCATATGAAATTGTAATATGTTTCCAAAAACTAATCACATCAAATATGTACACTCGGTTTCCGACCGATTGTATTATCGATGACAATAGAGTTAAATTCACATCTAAACGTACTATCTGGATCTTTTCGATCGCAGTGTGAATTTCGCGCAAGCAACTTCTTAACGGAGATTGAGATACTAGAAGCTGATCCCTTTTATACACAAGATGAAATGTGGCTTATCTTTTCGCCACCGTATCAGACGGTAAGCACAGCACAAAATTTGTATATTTGCACAAATGACTTTCATTTTCGATGCAGAATATCTTTTCACAAAGATAAAACACTGAAGAACTGTACACTTATGATGATATGCTTCATTTGAATGAGATAGAGATTTTTGTACACTGTTATCATTCACTGTCACTAAGTTATTATTCTATCAAGCAGCGATATACAGGCTTTCGCAAATGCTTGGGGCGGATCCTAAGAATTGTATTATAATTTATAAGGATATTTTTGTGGTTTTTCCATTCAAAACAACTGTATTAAAATATTTCACAAGTTGTGATATCTTTCTCTACATTGTGGAGCCAGAAAATCAAAATTGGTCCCACAATTTTTCGGCAGCGAAACGTCAAATCATGTTCAATTTGTGGTGTTTAAATTATTCGGGAATTTCACAGACTAAAATTAATTCTGATTTTCCAGGCTTGCAATATAATAATGTGATATTTTATGCAACGTATACATATATAGAATTTATTCTTATATCCATTTAAATAAACTGTATCGTCAACTAAGTAACCCAAATGAAATAAACTCCGGAATACGCTAATTAAAGTGCAAGCAAATTCTAACGGCAACTTTCGAAATTCAACTGAGTGATCCTAATCCGATCCCAACCAATATACTAATGATTTTAACCTTCGATTGATATTAAAACGCGAAAGCTTGTGTAATTCTTAGCGTTTGCGGTTTGACATGATATTCAATAATATTCAATTATAACTGCGGACGTGGGTACATTCAAATATTCCATTATTAAACTGTCTGGACGCTAGCATGTCTTCTAAAGTACATACTATATGTACGTACATGTATGCACAAATGTGCAGTTAAAATTATTCCTTACAAAAATTTCAAGGCGAAAACTCTCGAGATTAAGGTGAAAATCTTAGCATTGAATGTCTTACGGAAATTGAATACTCTTTTTCGCTTAGATTCTTCATGTGTGTAAGCGTTTGTATGAGTATATTACACCTTTCAAATTGTTGTTTCCTCGTAGCATTTTCATTCGAGTGAAAACACTTGTGGTTTTTGGGCACGTGGCCGTTGTCGGATGATCTTCCATCCTGACAATGAAACAAGATAATTCCAAGACAGAGTATATGGAGAACTGAAATGAAAGTCATCAATCAAGTCGCGCGATCTCATACCGCGAAACTTTTGACTACTTTAAATAGCGTAGATGTTGATATGCTGCAATGTTGTTTGTTACTGATTAGATTATGTAAAATGAATTGTAAGTGACTGCTTCCGGTCGAAATGATGTCTTTTAAAATCACAAGATTCAAGACCACCAAATTTTTATTATTTCTGAGGTCATCGTATTTGGCAACGAACTTTGGGCACACAGCCACTTTGCATAGCTATTAATGGCATAAATTTGCGAAAATAAGTACCAATACGAATGTTTAAGGAGAATCAAATGATGAAAATTCAGGGTACTGGTAACCCTTGGCATGAAATCTTTCCCTTTCCTTGTGGTACCGCCGTTCTGCTGAGAATTGACCTTCGATTCTGATTCGACATGTTTTGCCCTTGAAAAAGGATCCTCTGATCTATGTAAATCATAAGGAGTGTTTGCGACTCATGCATTTCGAAAATTAGTCCTGTATGATACACTATGTCGAAGGTCTTGGCTGTATGAACATATCCGGGTTAGTTAACGTTGTATGGTTAAATCCTCTTCTGCTGTGTCAGACTACCCCTGCTAACTGGAGCGAAGTGGATTGAAGCTAGACTGATCTTCGGTAGGATGTTGCTCAGACTAGAAAGGAGAACTTGATCAGCTAATTTGGCTAAGCATGAATGGAGAATTATGGGTCCATGATTTTGGAAAAATATAAGATTGTGACCAGGCTTTTGTGATAGAAAAATTTTGGCTGATTTCTACTTCTCAGAATACTTTCCTAGACTCAGCACTGCATTAATTATGTCCATAAAAGTTTAAAGTATGTTATCCATCCCAGGCAATTTTTAGCGTACCAAAACTATCACGAAGCTCGTTACTTCGCAGAGGTTAGCTAATCTGGAATGCATTTCCAGAGACTCAGAAATGAGAAGATGCTCTCAATCGATGCTCTCGATCAAATTTTTCACTAATTGTTCAGATGCTAAGACATCTGATGACAGATAGCTTTGGTAAGCTAGTTTGATTCCTGCTTTATTTTAGGATCATCTGTGCCTGATTGAAGATATTCTCCTCTACTGTATGCAAATTGATTGACTGAGGGATTTTGTAAGAACTGTGTTTGACTTTTACCGCAATTGTTATCGTATTACTCTCTTTTGCCTGCTCTATGGTATTAATGCAGAGATAAATTGTTTCCTTTAAGTAGCTGACCATTCCAGATGCTCCAAAGCTGGATATTTCGGTCAGTGCAACTTGGAATGCTTCTCAGTCGCTAATTTTTTTCTCTAACTGGATCATCTATGTATGTCGATATTATCTACTTGAAATGAGGACAGGCTTGTGATCAAATGGCAGCTGTTTGATGGTAATCCTGAAACGATAAAATCATGTGCCCTAAGATATCGGTATGCCATAGCCAGTATGAAGTTGAGAAAGCTTGTTTTGCACTTTTAAAATTATGGCTTCTATGTTCATAAGAGGATTGTGGTGCATCCATCTTGTCAGTCCTTTTATCATTTCTGAATAGAATGTAGTAAAAAATCCGAAGATTATGACCAGGTTTTAGGAATGATATATATAATTCATTTCATCAATTTTTTAATCTTATTAAAACTTAAGGATTGAAACATTGATAGAGCACTTGTGTCTGGACGATATTCTCAAATTCTTCAAATTATGCTGGCAGCCTCCATAGCTCGCAGAGTGTTCGTATCCACAGTTTTCACACTTTGGCATAGTTTATCTCAAAATAAGAATTCGTGAAGTCCGTAACATTTGACGTGACGGGACTAGGCATGACAGTTGCTGGCTTAGATTCTGAGTTGTTGGCAATTATGATTCTGTGATTGCCCACATCGTGAATGCTAGGCTTCAACGTTCCACACTACGTGGCATATTACATGTAGATTATACAGTTTTTTCTCACTTCTTGCGACTTGACCAACCTGTCCTTAGCTCGGGTTCAAATACTATGGTATGGAATTCCTATCCTTTAAGGTCAGCTTTCATCTTTTCCAGTGTAAGACCATAGAGCCATTGGATGTTTCTTCTGTTTCTCTGGGACACTACCTTGAAATCAGTGAAGATCTTGCTGATCTTTCGACGGTTTGAAATGATGGATGGGATTATTAAAATCCTCAGACAGACGTGTTTGGATGTCCATTGATGTGGCGAGGCAGAGTATGACCGGAACAAGTTTTTCTACACACGGCTCTTTTTTTGTTGGTTTTGTGCAATGGCAACATGTGATCGTGTATATTGGTGGTAGTATACATGATTGATGTATGATTTGGTTTATTTGTTTTTATTTGTTTTGGTGTTATGGAGGCTTTCTTATCTTTTTTTATAATTTAGCTGGGTGGTGAGAGGAAAATAAGAGAAGGGGGTAGCCAAGGTATTCTAGTTTGTCAGCTGGCGTCTCTAGATCCACTTGCATTAGTTGGTTCTCTGCTATGTAGGGATTGGACTCGTTTTCTGTTCTCATGCCTATGTGCTTTGCGCTGCATTCACCGACTGTTATTGTTTGCTTTATGTCATTTGAAAACGAATTGGATATAATATTGCTGTTTTATTTGTCCCGTTCTCTGTAGTCGTCAGCTTTTTGTGTAGTTTGTTATTTTGTTTCAGTAGTTCATTTTCATAAGGTCTTTAATAAGCTAATGTCTTTTGCGAGTCTTTTAACTATTGAACTATATCATTGAGTTTTCCTATTTTCTGCACTGTTCTACACTGTTTCGCCACTATTTGTTTGAAAAAAGTTTGTGAAAATAAAAGTTACAGGCTCACCACAAAGAAGAAGAGACTTGTATATGAACTGATCAAAACCAGTCCAAAGTAATAATCCAATCGAAAAATTTCGCTTTTATCAACACAAGTTCAACACTTAGAATCCTTTTTTTGCAATAGAAAATATGTTAAGCAAAAAATAGCTTTTGAAAAATAAATTTTTGCAAGAAATGAATGCACTCGACGCACTCACTCCTTAGCAATCAGTCCTATCAGAAAAAGTTCTAAAAAGTTTTGGCAAGAGCATATGAAATAGCTCATAATAGACTAAATGACAATAAACGTCATATCCGCCGTTTATTTCAAATGAACGTCACACGTCAAAACAGTTTCTTGCCAAAACAACATAGTTCCAAGAAATGAAACAAAGAAAATGAAAGATTAAGCGCCACAGACAAAATGCTAAGAAAAACACGATTTTTGCATATGATTTGTTCATTAACTTAGAATATTTATAACTTTAGCAAAATATTTGCAGTGCTAATAGAAGCGAAACGTACAAAGCCAAAGCGTAAGGAAACGTTTTCTTTTTACATTCACTCACGTCACTTATCTTTAGATGAAACATGATAGTGGATAATTTATTGATGCTATGCAAACTTGACTGGGAGTTTTTTAATATTTCTATGATAATTGGACTGTTTTCGATGTCTCACATGGAAGCACTATGTACTCAAGCACAAATTTTTCCCGTGAAAGATTGTTTTTTGGAAAGTTAAATCTGATAAGTTTGATTTTGCTACTCCAAAGATCTGCACTTAAATTTAACAAATTATATTTATCTATTGTTTTTACATGAAAGTTTATTTGTTTAAAAAGTCCCTCCTTCCGTAAAGGCTATAGAAAATACTTCATATTTTTAAATTATTTAATTATTTTTCACACCGAAACAAATTTCACATTTTATTATTCTCTCACGTATGCCTGCGATTAAGACTATATTTCAGACGTTTTGAAAACCCTTAACGGCACAACCTAGTTACCAACTAACTAACACCGTTTAAGGTCAAGATTTCTTCCGAAAGCTAAGAACTCGCAATAACTGGACAATGAAACGATCCGCGCAGAACTGACCAACAAAAATATTGGATGTATTCGCATGCGCACGTAAGTTCAGTGTTGGAACCAGTGCGAAACTCGACCATTTGATAATGTCTGACAATTGTCCAGTTTATGATAATAAAGTAAATTGCCTATTTAAGATACAATTTGTGAGCTGTGACTCGATTTTCAACTACAGTTCACTTTAAAGCACTCCTACACATATGCTGACTAGATTGTTTAATTCCCATACATGATTGCTTGCGGAGTGGTTGTATGCTACCGTGTACGTACTCTTACCGTTCTGATGTCAACGCATCGAAATGAAAATAATAAAATCAAATAATACCACTGACCGATAGTAGCGCTATTTATTCTATATAAACTCGACGGTGCGGCCATAAAATCGGGTAGGGGTCATTGAAAGAAGAGGATCATGTGCACAAATACTTCATGAAAATGAGTAATCTGCCTAATCAAACAGAATCAGAAAGTGTTGGTAAATATTGTTTTACACCAATTGACTTTCGAAAATAAGTATGAACTAGAACACTTTTCAATAAACAGGGTGCTTTGATAGCAGTTGGTAGTAGATATTGAAACCTTGCTATCCTTGAAGTACGGAAAGAACAAAACGTGTGTTGAATCGAGCTGAAGTGAAATCGTAAGCCACACCAAGTTATAATCAGCAGCAGTTCGATTTGTTTATAAATACACATATATTTGATTGCATATAAAAGTCCGATTGCAAAGAAGAACGCCCGTTATTCTCTTCTGAAGCAGACGCACTTGAAGAAAGTGTGAAATCAGTTCCCCTAGTGCAGTTTTTGTAGTACTCCGGGTTTACTTGCTCATTCTATCAAGTTATTTCTTAAAGTAGCCATGACCTGATCGAAATTTATTCAGGTAGGAATATATTTCACCCTGGTAACGACTAAATCAAGGTTTTATAACGCGGATCCCGGATATATAACAAGACTACCCTAGGCTCGTTTGCCAATGAGTCGACTATGATTACCCCTGCTATTATTCTCTACTTTCCGATACCGTTCAGAATCGGATTCGTAGCACCCTTCTACTCAAGTTGAACGCTTGCCGCCAAAACTCGATACTTTTCAAATTTTATGGCGGCAGCTCATATCTTCGAGCTATGTAGCACCTTACAGCAACCACTATAAGTATTTTATGTTTACTCGCACTAGGAATGCGGAAGTTCGTTATGTTTTTCGAATGTGCTCCAGCACGACTGGTCTGGCCTTTCACTTTGGAATCAAAGTAATTCATGCTACTGTCCAGCGTTGTGGAAAGACATCCACCCGCAAACACGCGTTATACATTTGCAGTAGCGTGGACGCCTAGTTCTCCACCACCATTTTCAGCACTTTCGCTGGCATGTTGTCGAAGTCTTTCTGTTTTGTCAATTTAACCTCGGCACTACAAAGTTCTTCTTGAATGAACAAAGGATTATCTTCCTGAGGAACTATGAGTGTGTTTTCAACTCTCGAATGATGCATCAGAAACTAGTTCACGATATGCTACAGAGAAACCGCATCCAGGACTCATGTGACCAAGTATACCAGATACTAATTTTTTAACCACAATCGCACATTGGTTTTTGGTTCGTTTTCTCGACTAACGGTATGGCAGTTGTGGATACTGTCTTTTGAATTTCAACTTCAACGTGCGGCATTACTTGCAGCTGAGAAAGCAATGCTTCCACACTGAGGATCACTTCTCATAGCCAGGGTCCAACTGTCCTCACGAGGTGCCGTCACCGTTCCTTTATTCGAAATCTCCGGGAATGATGACATCGCTACTTCTTCCTACAGTGCCGGGTCATCACATACTGAAAATTATAAAGAATTTCTCATTAGTTATTTAATTACAAACAAAAAAACATTAAGTACCTTTGCGAAATTATCCTCGCATTTTCGCAGCATTATTGCCGTATCGAAAAAACGCATTTCATCGTAATAAAATAAAGGAGTTCATACACTTCCACAGAAGCTCCTGATGCGGTGATACCGTCCGCCTTTTTCTTTTCCGCAACGTATGCCATAAGCATGTATTTAATTTTTTTTAGCACTATCACACACTTTTGTTCCACACACTTTTCCACCACGTTCGATTCTTAATGTTCAGTCTATTATATACCGCATTTTTGTAGACCAAACCGACAAACACTCTTTTTTTAAATTCTTTTAAGAGACGCAGAGCACGTTCTCACCACATCGCCATTTTAAAAATGATAAACTGTCAGAATATGGTCAGGTTGATAGCCGTGCAAATGGTATGTCATGTTCACAGCAGTCCGGTAGCCACCTATTTAACCATCTCATTGAAATGGTTGAATTGTCACCCAAGAGCTGAAGATCAGCCACAAGACGATATGAGCCCATTTGAATAAAACTGGATTGAAACGGATCCCACTTTGTAGCCAAATCAGAATTAAGGGCCGCGACGATATTGTAGTGTGTTCGGGGTGACTGGAGAGAAATCACCTACTATAAGCTGCTTCTATGTGGTCAAACACTAAATTTGGACCTCTATTGCCAGCAATGGGATTATTAGAAAATTATGATTAGCCAGGACAGAGCCGCCAGAGCTCGCCAATAAGAGAGTAGTAGTTTTCCATCAGAACAACACCAGGCCACATACGTCTATAGTGACTCGTCAGGAACGAGCTTTATTGAAAAAAATTTTATGTATCCACTTTAAAGCCCGGATCTGTCACCAAGCGGTTATTACCTGTTTTCATTCCAAAACTTCGTTGGTGATAAGAAATAGACCTCAGAAGAAAATTGTGAAAGTGAAAACCAGAGCTCCTTTTATAGAAACAATATGAATTCACCTTTTAAATGGAGACAAAATGTAAAATGAAACTGCATATTTTATCCAAATAGAACAATCTTAGTTATGTTAAATAAAGCGTTGATAAAAGCGGAAAATATATTGCTCCCCTAACTAATATATACTATAAAGAAAGAGGCTAAGTCGAGAGCCTTGTGGACCTCCAGCTGGGATAGCACTCATAACGGGATGTTGGATTATATGACGCAGGTTGTGAAATCTTAAAATGTCTTCAAGATTTCTACCTACCTTTCGGTTGTTTTTCGGAGGACCGGCCGAAGACATTAGCCCTAACCAGACATAGGTCGGCGAACATAAGTAAATGTCAAAACTGACCGGTTTCTGAGGAAAGCTGCCACTTTTTTACGTCTGCAAACACGATTGAGCATAAGTGTCCATACAGCGCATAAGCGAACGTATGTCAGGTCGTATCTCATCAACACTTTACGTACGGACAGCTCATAGCAGCAATTGAGCAAAAGGTTGCTTTATGAGCATGCCACTTTTCCCGCTGTTCGGAAAGTTATGTTTGGGTGCAAAATATGCTTTGCGTGGTTTGCCTCGGCGCATATGCGTACGTACGCAGACTCATCACTGGTTGGACCTATTATTTTCCATCAATTGCAAAACCCTCTACACTTGGGCAATGGAGTGAGGATGTATTTCGATCAACGATAAGGCAATTGTTTTCGTTTGCATAGTTCTTCACGTGTTCCTGCTGATATGACGGCAAATAAGGCATAGCCTCTCTTCTGAATTCACATTTCTGTAGTCTCAAATTCAATCTGCAGCTTAGTTTAATTAAAAACAAAACAAATTGCCATATAACGTTACAATCTTTCCCAAATAGTATCTTCTCGTGTCTAGACTGTCAAGGTTTGTAACGATTCTATATTGTCAAATATTAGACTTAAAAGTCAACTTAACACCTTAGAATAGAAACAATGATTTATGCAAGTTGATAGCGATAGTGCCAGATCATATTTATTTCGAAATCAGATCACAAGAACAATGGAGTCTATTGATAAGGTGCGAGCACAAATAGCAGTGCAACGTGTAATGCATTTTTGTCATACTAATTTATTATAATAGCATTTGTCCAGTTCCATTTGAAGCAAATATTAATCAGTTTTGACCTGTTACATCTATTAGCACAAGCAAATCTCAAGTGAAAAGCGAGCGACATATGTGCAGATGTATGTATGTATGTGCTATTATTTTGCTATTATTTTCCACTGTACACCCTGAATGTCGATCCACCTATTCAAGGACCAACCTTAAACAGTTTGACATAAACGGTACGCTAACATATATGGAGGATTTCAATATTATATATTCATGAGCCGCACTTATTGAAAATATATTTTCTATTCTCAAATATTTCACATTGACAAGTAAAAATCAAACGGTATTTGCAGTCAAATACTAGATAAATTTATCAAACGCGAAGCAAAAAGCAACTACAAATTCAACAAACATTCAGATAAACTTCACAATTTACCTAAATAAATCATCCTCGAAGACGATAATAGAGCGAGATGTCTCCATTGCGGCACAATACCTATCCCCACCTCCGCTTTGAATCAATAGAAAATATCCAGCAATAAAACATCCTCACGCAAAAAAGCGTGTATTCCTTTTCGATAAGCTCTTAAGTCTCTTGATAACTTTTTCTCGGCAACGAATTTATTTATGAGTTTCGGTAGCTGTAGCGAATGTGTTTTTCATAAACCGTGCGCCCAACAAAGATAACACTCATGTACATATTTGTCTGCATAGCGGTATATGTGCAAACATCCCTTAGCGAAACCACCAAGAGAAGCCACATAGACATTTTCAGAAGTTTCCGTAGCTCGATTACAACAAGAAGACAATGACGAAGTCGCAGATAAGTTTAAGAGATTTCACTGATATCGATGAGGGGTGGGTCTGCACTGTGAAACGCCAAAACTTTCATCCTCAAGTCTAACTAGTATAGGAGAAGTTTCATATTAACATTTATTTGTGACTCTAAATCATTGTAGAGTAGCATGATACTAATGTTAATTGTTGACTTAAGTACCTCCAAGCAGAATATTTGTGAAAAAAAATTCAAATAACCATTCTCGATTTCAATAAATCCAAAACCCATATTTATCGATACTTATTCAACCTTCTAGTCTTACCTAACCCTTAAACATAGCAAAATATTCCCACTAGCAATTTGCATATGTGCACGTTGAGCTATGAATACAAAATCTCTGTGATTCACAAGTAAATCGGTAGCGTGGCTTGAAGCAGGCATTATCTTAGGGCTTGAAATGTCCCAAGCTCTAAATCAATGCCTCCGAATTTGGCATAGATCATAAAATTAAGTTATGGCTGCTCGCAGCAGATGATGCACCAATTTTTGAGAGCGCCAATTTCAATTTAAACGCCATTTATTTCACGATATTTAGATTTGAGTGAGACACAGTGCATGGACGTGTCCCATTAAACTAAGAATACCAGAAATATTCTTGAAAATAAAATGTAACTGGTTACCGATATGAGCAAATTGTAATTGAAATCGAACATGTGCTTATCGTTCGCCCATAAAATTTGTTTTGAATCGAAATCGACATTTGTGTTATTGATGCTGTTATCCTTTTTATTACTGCCAAGAGAATAACAGTGCTTGATTTGTTTGCGCTAAATGCTGCAGTGAATGAAATTTGAATTTTTATTGGTAATTCAAGGTGATTTATCATTTTATATCACTATTTTATTCACTTATATTTTATTCACTTATATTTTATTCACTTTTTTGTCATTATTGGAGAATTAAAAACTTTGTATCTGTTTTAGGCTTTCAAATACTTCGAATAAATGATTTCTTACACAGTCTACGTAGAGTTAATGGCTAGAAACTATTGAGATGTACCGCTAGTTCTTTATTGTACATTAGAGAAGATTTTCTAGATGCATTCGATTTTCACCAAAAAATTAAGTATATTCCAAAAAAGCTTTGCAAAAGTGAAAAATGAAAAAATTCATCAAGAAGTTCGACTTACATCATGCAAACAATACACAAAATTCACATCTGCTAATTCCAATTTAAAATTCACCAATTTAGGTGCCTTTAGTCATTGTATGAGCTCAAGAAAGTTTAAATCAAGCTTGTAGTCTATATTTTGATACAAATAAAAACTTAATAGATAAATGTACGCTACACTAGTAATATGAATAAAGCTACTGTTTTGTGTTTGTGAATTCAATTACGTGATCATTACTGATTTGTATTATTCTGCTCTTCATACCCAAAATTCAATTAACTTTAACACTTTCTGTCCTTAAAACCTTAAAATTTACATTTTCTTCACTTTAGCAGTAGTTCAAAAATAAATAAAGATTTTGAAGTATATTTTTTTATTTTTATTCGGTTCGATGTGGCTTCGATTCAGTTTCGCAATGGACAGAAAAACATTTCGCACTTAATAAACATTTAGTTTCAATATTTATGAAATTTTCAAAAAAGTTGCTGCTTGCCGCCAAACATAATTAAACATCATATAATCTCCGCATCCAGTGCGTTCTTTGGGAATAATCTCTGGTACTATTTTCTACACAACCGCCAGATACTTAGAGCTTTAGCAGATGGTCGAATCATTTATACTTCTTTTAAAGAAAAAACTTGTATTTTACAATCGCTGAATTCTAGCTCCTTATTATTGCTTTTGATTTTTTTTATGCACAAATAATTCCCTCTAGTGGAGCTGAAGCTTTTTCTACCAGTTTTTTTTGCAGCAAAAAAATTTGTTTGAATATCAACTAGAAAATTAAAATGAATGTTGCAAAAATCTTAAGTATTACTTCTTAAACATTTGTTCGATATTGTACACAATTTTAATGAATGACATGAATGACCATTTAACCGGAATGGCCATCATAACCCACCGAACGCACTGAGTTAAATAGCTCATCAGTGAGGGCTTCTATTTTTGTAGTAACTCTCACAAGATTTCCTAGATTATATTAATTACTCAAAAAAATAAAATTCTGCTCATCCATGTTAGGTGAAATATCCCATCTTGTTTATTTGGTTTTCTCCAGTGTGCTGTTTTCTAGTAGATTTTTGTAGGTTTTTTTTTGTGTTTTTCCGTAATTTTTGCCCGCTACTATCACCTTTTTGAATCCAGGTGGTACAATTTCCCGGCTGGGGAACATCAAGATAAAAATTCTGTAGGTTTGAAATTTTTCGAATATTTTGCTATCGTCTGTCGTTTACGTTCCACTGCCAAGAAGATTAGCATTGCTCAACTATTCCTCGTCTGTTGAATATTTTTTGAATTCGAATAACGCTAAAAGTTTCTGGTCTTTTGTCCGCTCCTTAAAAGGCTCTTCTTTTTTTACTGACTCTTTAGTATTTGATGCCTTTGCTGCTTCTAAAACTTTTGAAATTTGCAACCTCTTTCCTATGTTTTTTTCGTCAGTTTGCACCATCCCACCGACTTCTGACTGCTTTTCTCTTGATTTCCCTTCTTGTCCCTCTTCAGTTGTGACTAACCCTTTTGAGGTTGAATTGCTTTTGTTCTCACTTGACTCCAACTGTCCCCCTGGTCAGGATGGTATTCCCCAATATTTTCGTAAAAAAATTTGCGTATTCTCTTTGACTCCTTTTGGTACCCGCCCTCCTTGGAGCTCTCTATCATTATTCCCATTTTGAAATCGGGTGAATACAACTATGCTTCTAACTATCGGCCTACCAACATTCTTTTTTTCCTTTCAAAACTTTTAGAACGCCTTGTTTCCATCGTATCTATAATGTTCTCAACTGTGTCTTTGCAGCGCAACAACATGACTTTGAAAAAGGCTGCTACACCACTACGGACCTTGTTGAGATTACTCATGTAATTGACAACACCAATCAAGTTCATGTCATTTATACTGATTTTTCCAAAGCTTTTGACATTGTTAATCATGCGCTGCTTCTTGTCAAACTAATGCATTATGGCATCCGTTAATCCTTGCTTTCCTGGATCTTAAATTTGTGTGTCGCTCTGTGGCTTGTCATCCTAATCTTTCCAACTTTTTCTGATGTACCTAAAAGTTTCATCTTTGGGCCACTTTTGCTCAATCTATTTATCTATGATCTTCCCAGTGCTTTTACATCATCTTATCTTCTCTATGCAGATGATTTAAAAATCATCAAAAGTACCGCGGACCCTCTTCTTCTTCAGATGCTCTCTCTGGTTGGTATGACTAGAACTATTTAACCCTTAATGTTTCAAAAGGTTTTTCTATGTTCTTTTCCCTTCTTTTTTTTCACACTCATGTCTTTCCTTTTGTTATTGATGATACTATTCTCTCTCCTGTCGAACATTTCTCGGATCTTGGAGCCATCTTTGATAGTAAGCTGAGATTCGATATTCATATCCAAACTATCACTATAAGAGCTTCTCGGATTGCTGGCTTTGTGATTCGTTCCTACCACAATGCATTTAATATTTCAACTTTTTTCCACCTGCTAATGACCCTAGTCGGATCGGTACTTGAATATTGTAGTCAAGTGTAGTGTCTTTGAATATAGTCTTCCGTATGTGCCCTACAATTTACGTTTGCCTCTTCTCCTCTCCTTGAGCAGCGCTGAGTTTCCACTTGAAAATCTATCCCTTTAATTTTCCTCTTTTGCATCTTTGATCATTGTGCGGCAAGCCGTAAGGTTAATCAGGTCCTCCATTGTGTTTGAAGTACTGTATGCTCGTATTGATACTTTCTTAAACTTCCCTGTCACTCTGACGCACTCATAACAGTCTTCAACTTGGTCTTCGTCCACATTTTATTGTCATCTATAAAAAATATGGTTGGCTGTAAAATATTATAAAAATATTTTCTATTATTGTTATTATTTACTATTATTGTTTTTAATTAATTTTAATGTACTTTGGTATATTTACTTATTTATACCTTATTTTTTTATATTTCACCATACCCAATCTGTAACTGGGCAGTTTGGCTGTTGAATTGAGTACGCACCAAATAAATAAATAAATCAAATTGAGTTTTACCAAAATTTAAAATGTTTCATTTCAAACATTTTTTATGGTCATATGGACGAAATTGAGTTCCATACTTAAATGTAACATGTGTACAGGCACTTGGAATAAATTTCAATCCAATAACTCAATTATTTTATATATTAATTTTGTTCAAATTGTTATGCATGTAACCCTGTAGTCATTCAGTCCTTTTCATTGTAGGTTAGTTAGCAATGTATCCTAAAGCGGCACAGTAGATGTAAAAACAATTCCAAAATCGTCCCTACATAGATGACGAAATAGATTTGTTGAACCATACTTGGCAAAACAGTTGCAAATGTATGTGAAAGATACTTTTTATTTTGGATATTATAAAAACATAAAAATAATAAAAGTATAATCCCTTTTATTCAAACTACAAAGCAACACTAACGTAAGGGACTTAAGCGTTCGCCTTCAATGGTTATCCTTGAATGGATAATAGTAGCAAACGAAAAAAAGCTCTAAAATATGAATGGAGCTTAGTATATTTTGATCGGCTACTTTTTATGGCACAGATACATGTACTATAAATAAATAATTTAATCGTATTACTTTCGTAAGGACACGACCCATGTATATTCAATGGAATTAAAAGTAAGAAATATACATTTTAGGTCTTATCAAAATAAGCTATTTTCCCGTGCAGAAGATGTTCAAGCAAACATAATTTTCACATTTTTACTTTCCAAGAGCAAAACTTGGCTAACTTCTTCGAATACATCCTCTGGTTGAGGTAATTCTAGAAAATGTGGCTTTTATGACAACGTTATGTTTCAGTAAGTATTTTAATACAAAGATAGCACTACGAACTTTAGCCAACAGGAAGAAGTACTTAAAAGCAATATAACGCTTTAGGTCTAACTAAGGAATCAGATCTTTAATCCTCTGCAGCTATTTGCTGCATGAAACAATATAAAACAGGCACCATTAGCGTTCAATAATTGGCAGCTTCACTAAATACCACTACTCAATTCAAAGACTACTAGTCTTTCCATTCAAACATAAATTCTAATCCTGTTCGTAAATACAAGGACAATAAGAATATCGAGAAATCTTTCAATTTCGGGGATTCACTTTGCAATATTGCTGCCATTCTCCATGAAAACAGGCGAACCGTAAACCAAAGGAACTGGACCATTAATATCCCGGGATTATTTAGTGATTGGCAAAAGTTCTACGATGAATTTAGCATTTTACTTGCGGGCATTCACGATCTTATTCGAATAAAATAAATTCGAGTTTTTCCCGAGTTTTTGGCATGGGCATTTAAACGATATCTTCTACCCTTGCCGCGTCCGTTGTGTGCGTTCTGAAGCGGCAGACAATAGAAGCAGAATGTTCTTGAATCTGCTCGTAATGCAAATCATTTAGTCTACTACGGGAGCAAAAAAGGACGCAGGATTAGTATGTTATGGGCGTCATTATTAAATGAAAGGATTTCATGAGATCTCGGAATTTTCCTTTGTGTTGAAAATTTATGTCATTATTTTCATTATTTTTATGTTTCTCGGATGTTTGTAGACTATTTATCTAAACTGCGAGACTTGAATCATTTCAAAATGTATAATTAGTGTATTTGCTTCCAATCGACTTAATATTGAAAAACGTATACTAACGTATTATTTGCCTAAAAAAATAAAAAGCGACAGTCTCATCTCCCAGCCGTGCTGCCGCATTTACACAAACAACCACTGGTGTATCCAAAACAAAAGAAATGATAGCTTATAAACCCCCGGGAGAATATAAATGATACTCGACTTATTCCGAGAGCGTGGCTTTATTTCTCGTGCCCAGCGCAGGAAAAAAGGATTTCTTCTATTCATATTTAAAAAAGGATTTAAACTTAAATTAAAAACGTTGACGAGCAGAAGAAAGAAAATTATAAATGATGGAATTATTCATTGAGTGCAAGAAGAATTGCGAAACAATCCTTTTGGCACTCAGCCCCAAACAGAACGTAACAAAACGCAATGTAGTATTTTCGACCGGCGCTCGTTAAGAGCACAGGGTAGGTAAATGATGTGCTCAGGCCAAGGTGAATTGAGAAAATCCTTACGCTCTTTAGCAGAAACATCATCATCAACTCCACAAACGTTGTCGTCGACCTTCTCATTGCCGTAATGAGAGTATATTTAACCTCTTAGCAAGAAAGTAAGAAGTTTGCATAACAAGCTTATATCTGTGTATAGGGTTGTGGTTGCCAGTTCGGGCTAATGCGGAGGAAAGAAATACAACCGGATTTGAGTTTGCTTGCAATATGGTGTGATGTTGCGGTGAATGCAAGAACATATAGGGCGTTTGATGGAATGATTGCACGCAATGGAACTGGTAGAATTAATCTGTCCGTGAGAACTGACACTGGCATATGGTTATCACCATTGCTGAAATAAAATTACGGATTATGCTTTTGTTTTGAAGAGCGGTAAGTGGGTTGATTCGATTTTCAATATTTAAATAGGCAGTAATTTACTATTTCAAGCAGTGTTTCGTCTCATTTTTTTTTATGTGTTTTTATCATTAAAATGTTCACAACAATCTTTTTTCCATACCAAATGAAACAAATTCATGATAATTTTTAGAAATTTTGAAATTATGGACTATAATACAGAGGTAAGTAGATCATAGCCTTGTCATATTAAATTATCAGACACGTAGTTATTTGAGCTCATTCATCCAACACATAAACTCGTGGCAGCAGCAAAAGCTTTTGTCTTGAATTTCCCCCCATGTTCAATCACGGCTTAAACTATGAAAATCAATTCAAGACTTTATAATACCACTTCCTTTCATTCTTCAATCAAACTTCAAGAATGTCCCTTCGATAATTTACTTTTAGTCTCTGATAATAACATAAGTCCTATCAAAAACCTTCGTAAAGACACAATCTTTCTGTATAACCTTCTAACGTAGGTGATTAGTTCAGATCCGCACCGACGAAGGACATCAACTGAACCATTAGAATTTCTTTAAAGTACTTCATTGTTTGCCAGCAACCAGCGTCGTCGTCATCGTCTTAGTCTTTTATAAAAGTTTCTCGAAAAAGAAAACCTACTTTTTCGTCATCATTAATAATTTCTCTTTGAGTTCCGTTAATCCTTATGAAAATAGACTGTGACGAAGATGTCGGCAAACGAAGTATAGAAAAACCCAAATCGCGTACTAGCCGCGACTGAAAACCAATCCAATGAACACAGCAATGCAAGCGGTCGGAAGTGGGAAGACCTAAAATCAGGGAAAATAAGAAATTAATGTTTCCCGTCCCGAAATATTTTTTTTTATCATAATCACCCCCCGGTATTTGGAGTGTGGACTTTCATTTGAAGAATTCAAACAAGTGTAATCTTTACCTAAGCCATGGTGGAGATTACAAAAATGCGATGAAAAATTCAAATCGTTGCTCTCGTGAATACCTTACGTTTTAATGATATCATACTGGCGTTGAATTTGTACTATGAGCGATGTGCCTGCTGTTTAAAACACTTTGGCTTATCAGCGATCCAAAAATTTCGGAAAATTTATTTTCTTAAATTTAGTTTAAAATATTTATGTATATCTTCATAGTGTTTGCGTCGTATTACACTTTGCTGTTGGGCTGAATTTTATCATTGATTTTAATGTTTAACAAGCAGTGTACCTATCCGCAAAAATAAATAGTAAATATAAATATAGTTTGGGAAGAAAATAAGTTGATAATTACGTATACAGAAAGCTTTTTATACTCAATATAAAAAAAAAGAAAATATGGATAACAATCTTATTTATTAACAGTTTTGAAATAATTAGATATGTAAATTAAAGTTTTGTTAAAATATGTCTACCAGCAACATAACAAAAACTAGCTTAAGAATTTAAGGTTTGTGACAAAAAATGCAAACAAATAATTTTATTATCGATTACGAGAGTAAGTAAGTAAGTAAAATGTGTGTGTGAATAATCATCACATCATAGAAACCCTAGCGCATAAGAACCAATAGAAGGATATTATTTTCAAAAAAAGCAATAGACAAAATATTTCGCATATTGAACCTGGATGAAATGTTAATTTAATCAATTTTTCGTACTCACGGCCGAATGATAGCATTTTTCAGTGTAAAAGTGGCTAAATTTTTATTGGCCATAGCTACCTCCAAAGTTTTATAGCAAAACCTAATAAGGCAGAAAAGCTTTGAAAGTAAAATTTCAATAATTTAAATATTTAAAAGGCAGCTGTTTATTTCCATTATAAAGTGTTTATCAAATGAAAATTTAATGGTAGCACCTCTTGACCGGTGCTGACACCAATATCTAATATGAAAGCTACTTCACGATGAAGCCAACTTACTCCAAGAATTTGGTTTTGATCCGATCATTTGACCGGACGTTAGAGGCTATAAAATATTTTAAGTGTTGCCGCCCAAACATTATCAAAATTTAGGAAAGAAAATCCTTTGTAGCTTTTTTCCATTGCAAAGTGCTAATCATATGAAAAATTTGTAGGTAGAGTTTCTTGGTACTGCAGATAATACGAGAGCAGATTGATAAGTAAGTGACTTTTTGAATTTCCTGAGCAGTAAATTTAAATGCAACACTGCTCCTATCAATTACCATCTATTAATAGACTACTGTAAAATTTTGAGCTCTGCGCCACTTAGTTTGTATTTAACAGCCATTGAAAGCAGATAACATTGTGAATTTTGTGTGCTGATGAAACATTATTTTTTGCATAAAAAAACCATCACCGAAACCAAAAAAAGACTTGATAAATAGTAAGGAGACTCCATCAACTTCAATTAGTTTACTGAGTTCCGTTGTGGTCACAAGTGACGCCCAACGTTCAGGTTGTCCAAAAGAGGTCGTCACGCCAGAAATTGTCGATAAAATCCATGGAATGATATTGGACGACTAGAGAATGAAAGTACATGAGGGGACTGAGGCTGAAAGCATCTCAACTAAGCGGGTACACTACATTTTCCATAAATATTTGGACATGAAGAAGCTATCTGCGCTATGGGTGCATCGATTGCTCACACTCGACCATAAGCGGAATCGTGTGACCGCTTCAAAACAGTGTTTGGCAATATAGCCACATTTTTTTGGGATCCACACAGTATAATTTTCATCGAGTACCTTAAAAAAGATAAGACAGTCACCAGCAAATATTATTCAGAGCTTTTGGATAGAATTGATATTGATTTGAAGCAAAACGACCACATTTGGCACAAAAAAGTTATATTCCATCAAGACATACCATGGGTATACCATGGGAAAAATCCATAAATTGGGTTTCGAACTTCTATCCCATCCAGAATTTTCTTCAGATTTAGCCCTATGTGACTATTTTCTGTTTACAAACCTGAAGAAATGACTGGGCGGTAAAAGATTTGGATCGAATGGAGAGGTCATCAAGCAATACACGCCTTATTTTAAGAGCCTTGAGGAAACCTATTATTTGGAAAATTGAAAAACGCTGGATTATATATATATACATGGAGCTAGAAGGAAACAATGTTGAGAAATAAAACGCTTATATGCCAAACAAAAATCGAATATTCAAAAAGTCACTTATCAAATTACCTTCTTAGAAATGATCTGTGCTGGCATGTCTTTGTAAGCACCATAAAAAAAATACAACATGCGCAAAAAATTCACAATTTTCAATTCAATTCAATATTCACTCTGTAAGATGTTATGGCAAAATCTTGTTTGGTTAGTTTTAGGCACTAAAAGCAGGCATTAGGTTGAAAATGGTTCAAAACGCCATCCTAAACAAAGTTAAAATATTATCAAATTTCATTCTGCATATTTGATTTCATAGAAATAAGATTGTACCTGTGAATTCTCTCATTCCCGCCGCCACTAACAGGTTTTGGTTATATCTTACTACTTACAATTTATTTATGTAATATTTTTTTTTTATAAGCAGCCTCATCAACCTAATGATTACTACGGATTATTATGAAAAATATTTTCCATCAATACTTAGGTTAGTTAATTGGTCGTATAAGCTGACACAAAGATATGAGAAGAAATGCCAAAAGGAACCCCAACATCTTTCTTCATCAGGATAATGCACCTGCACACAAATCAATTGTTGCCATGGCTAAGCTCCATGAGCTCCGATTTGAAGCATTGAACCACCCACCATATTCGCCCGATTTAGCACCATCAACCTTATTACTTGTTCCCTCATTTAAAAAAGGACTCGGCTGGGCGAAATTTTCATCCAACGAAGAGGTGATAACAGAGACGGAGCAGGTCTATACCCAAATATATCATAATTATATTCGCCAAAATATATCATAATTATAATGCCTGCACGGCTTTAATGCACATATTTTTAAGCTTTGTTTGGTCTAGCCGGTGCTCGGCAATTTTGTTGGTTTAAAATTTCTAAATTTTTAGTTATGCCACTATAAAAGCCAGAAAGCAAATGCTCTTAAAAAAAAAATACGACATCCGCCCTGATAAGAAGACAATATTTTATCTTAGAAAAGTTTCTTATCACTAAAAAAATTGCATTTAAAAGTGCAGCCAGCATTATTCATAACAATGCCTTCGTATTAAAATTCTACTACTACAAAAGCAAAAGCTCTATTGTCCAGCTCTCAAAATTGAGTGAAGTAGAAAAAAGTACTATGCTCCGAAATATGGTGCTGACAATTTTCGGCTTAGTTAATCAAATTTAAATTTCATTTCGATTAATATAAAAAATAAAATGTTAAACAAGGGGGTATAAAAAACACTAATTGTGGTATGGGAAAGATACATTTAAATGATCACTTTCGGAAAACGTACTTGAAGCAGAAGCTTTCGCAAGAAAAATTCTTTCTTATGCGAATTTTTTTTTGAGCTGACAAAAGATTAGTTTAACAAATAAAAATATAATGTGTATTTGAAAATAACATTTTAAATGTTCTTGAACATTGTTCATTGCTTTTTTTTTTGTTTTTGAATAATATTGTTACATTTTCAATATAGTGTTGTGTTATTATACGAACAGACTTCTAACTCATTATTTTTTATATGTTGGAAATAAATATTTAGACATAGCTTTTTCATAGAAAACGTACACTTTTGGCACCAGCATGAATTCGGGAATGGTAATTAAACATGATATACCGCTACAATATGTTATTTCTTTTCTCATGTAGATGATCGAATGAAAATAATTGGAAATTGACTGACTAGCATTAAACTTTAGAAAATGGATAACAGCCTTTTTGCTCTTGATGGACAAATTTACCAGCGTCCCTGAATTTCGTTGAATTCTGTGATTAAAAATCATTAATTTCTGCCTACCTGAAGACACGAATACCACTTTAAGGCCGGCGATACATGTAAAATTTTCAAAAATTCGAGTTTCTTTTTTTTTGCATAAACAGTTAAATTAACATCTAAAAAATACACGTACTGAAGGACTTCTGTATGAGCTTGGAATCGCTGATTAGTTGTTAAGTCGCTGTGATCATAGAGTTTCTGGGTGTCAAAACTACACGTTTTTCTCGAAACGACTTTTTTTAAATTGGCGGGCAAGATAACTCAAAAAGTTCTCAACCGATTCTTATGAAGCTTGGCACACGTTTTTTCTATAGTATAAGCTTCTAGTTGAACTTCAAAAATGCCAATTTTTTTTTCAAAACTTAGCATTTTCGACCCAAAAACTGTCGATTTTTTTACTCCTAATTTTTTTTCTTGGTTCAACTAGAAGATACATGTTCAATAAACACACTCCATCCCATTTTTTTGATTTCACATTGCTGTAACTGATACTAAAAATCCTGCCGATTGACGCATTTCGTCGCGAGGGTCTCAGGAGATTGGTTACTACGGCGGCCATTTTGAAAAAAAATATTATATAAAATCAGATTCATGTATTTTAATATGCAATAAATAAACATGATCACTTTCAAAACGATTCATTTATTCCTTCTATTTTAAATAAGCCTCTGAAAAATGGTCTAAATTCAGGCGTATACACAAACACACAAGCATTTTCTACCATAAAAGAATACATTTAATTCTTATATTTCCTCAACGCTTTTCATAATATCCAACAGTGGTTTGTAAAATATTGAGTTTTCTAACGATTTTTACTAGGTAGATAATTTTATCAAACTATATTCTGTGCACAAATTGCACGTTTCTCGAAATAACGGCAATTGAACTTAATTATTTCTTATATTTCCAAAAATAATCAGATCAACAATTTTATTTGTGATGCTTTTGAGCTTTTTTGCTATTAAGTTCTCAGTGAAAACAGACTGTACTTAACCTGCGTTGCATACTTTCGGGAAATCTAAAATAAAGCAGTGCTTCTAAACCTCTTTCAATACGTTCGTATCAGAGTAGGTTAAAAATCCGAAAAAGTTATAAAAAATTATACTACAGCTTCAAGAAATGTGTCCAAAAATGGAAATGAATAATGAAATTCAAATGAAAGTTTGTTAAGTATATCGAATACAACAATTGTTGTATTCACTATACTTAACAAAATTTGATCTGCTCGAGTGTGCAAAAAAGCAAACCTAATGTGCGAAAATGACGAGAATGGATAAACATTTTTTTTAAATAAAAAATTAATTAATTTTTACGGCTCTAAATTGTAATAGATTGATTACATGTGACATAATATAAGAAATACGCCGTTATATCGTGAAACTTGCAATTTGTGTACAGAATATTTTGTACAGAATATGATAATGTTTAAATTTTACATATGCGTGATGCTATTTATGCTATTAGAGTATGAGTCCCTAAGAAAACCTATGTAAATAATTTCCAGTGCAAATGTTCAAGATCCCTAGAACATGGTTTATATTTATCTCAAGCCAATTTAATAAGCTTTAAATTTTCATAGCTGACATTTAAATTTTAAGCATTTGCTATCATGTACATTTATATATACATATATATATATATATATATATATATATATATATATATATATATATATATATATATATATATATATATATATATATATATATATATATATATATATATATATATATATATTACTTAGTTACTACATACCTGAACTGTACAGCTTTTCAAACACGAATGCTTTTGAAGAATATTTATAAGTCTGCTTATATCATTGCATCGTTGAGACAAAGTAAAACTTTTGTCCTGAGCTGGTCCTTTACTCGAATCTTCTCGTACTTAGCAGTTCGAATGCAAGCAAACAGTATTTCTTCTATTAATTGAAAAATATTAATTGAACGCACATACATTTTTAATGAAAGCAACTCACAACTAATTTCTTCGAAAAGTCCTCTTAATTGCTGCAAAGATTCTCTAAAAGTCCTCTTATTCACCAATCGTCAATATTTTGTCAAAGAAAAAGTTTCTCATCCTTGATAGCATCGTTGTCTTGTCATTATCATAGTCATTTGCTCCTTCCATGCCAAGATACATACAGATCTCTTTGAGCCATTCGCTTCTTGCAAAGACTTAAAAGCATTGAGCAAGCACACATAAATCAAATGAAGTACGAAAAAAACCTTAGAGTGAGAGGATACCGTACATCAATGAAAAAGTGGGTGGTCAATGAAGTAATGAAGAAAAAATAAACCAAAACAAACTTATTCGTTGGATATTTGCTCTTTTATGTTTCCCTTTTAATCTGTTTTATTAAGAGGGCTCATTAAAAAAGTAAATAAAAACCCGTAAGGAGAACGAACTCACCGACTTGTGCTTAATCGTTGAAAGGACAAGGGTAACCCAGAGAGCAAAGCAAATATTTCACCACGCGAGGGGAGTCCTAGTCTTCTTTCCAGATTTTTAATTCGTTTTTCACGCGCGGTTTACGACAATTATTCGGTCGATTCGAGAAGCCTTCTCGAAAATGCCACAAACCATGTGAAAGACGGAACAAATTACTAGAAACGGTATTACCTCTTTCAGTTTGTAGCAAAAGGATTGAAGTCGATTGTGGAGAAGCAGCTTCTACGCCTGGAAGCAGAATTCGTGACGGTCATTCTGTTTTGCGTCTTAAGACGTGGATTTAAAATTTTGGAAGCATAAAATTCGAAATAGATCTTGTTTTGCATTTTATTGCTGAGCGAAGGGGTTATGTCCTGATCCCTCTCTCAAGAGCATTATTACTAAGACCGAGGAAGAGAATGCCTCGGCGCGACAAATATTTTTTTGTAAGACTGAACAATGAAGCTGATACAATAATTTTCGGCCACAAGTTTATTAGACTCTTGTTTTGTTATTAAGCGGCATTTAAGGGTTGTTTTCTTTCGCTTCGAATAAATTAAGGATTTCCGTGTCCTCGAAATGAAAATCGTAAGACATTATGTCTGGTGAACTGAATTAATTATTGCTGTAGGATTTGATTGTTCAGGGTTAATGCAGTGTAATAACCCTCAGAATGATATTGGATCGAATCAATATGAAATCAGCTATTGCTGTATGTTGGTGAATGTATGTAACGTGATAGACTAGGACTCTGGTGAATTTTAAGGACCTATAAGGTCTTTCAATTTTTCTCCTGATAGAATTTATCTAAAATTTGTGAATTGAATTACTTTCAAAATTATATGAAGTGAGATACTTTTTGTGAAAGTAAACCAATTATTGGTAATACAGACCCGTCAAAAATTGTTTATGGTGGTACATTAGCAGTTATCCAAGCAACACATTTCAAAGATTATAAATTTTTTCTAAAAGGAATTGCTCAAAGCTGCTTTTTTTTAGCCTTTATTGTTTGAACAAAATATTTACATCCTTTTTTCTCATTAAACCCAAAGTTTTTGTTAACTAATAATTTACTCGCTAAGGCATAGAATTTACAAGATTTTGAATTTCCTCTTAAGAAATTTACTGTAAAAACATGATATTTGAGAAAAACAAGTATAGGTTGGGTAGGAGACGAACATTCCACCATGGGAACATTGGGGTTGGGTTAGTTGCATGCATTGGGTTGGCTGCAGAGTTGAAAACACTGTTAACGGAGCTAACCTGCTACTCTCAAACCTGGTTGGAATCGATACACCCCTGACAAGTCTCGAAAGACGCTCTGACTAGGGACTGGAACTTTATCTAGTCTGTTTTTTTCTGTTAAATAAGGCAACGTGCTCAGTTAAACTATGGCCACCCAAGGTAAAAGCTATGTAGCTATGTAAGCTCCAGGATAACTCTTCAGTTATACAGAAGAAATGTGTGTCGCCTACTTACTAAAGAACCTCTCCCTAAATAGGCCTGAAGAAGTTCGGCTTGTCGCCAAAAGATGCATGTCCACCGCAAGTCGAGATGAAATCTAAAAGTGCCACACCTCTAACTTTCATATTGGAGCTGGTTTACACTTCATGATTAATATAAGATTTTGCTCCTGGAATAAGAGACACACATAGATCCTCCCCCAGAGGTCCAGATGATTGTGTTGTTGCAGATGACGTTAGAACGAAAATCGTGGAGGACAAGGATATTAATGCGAAAATTGTCAAGAATACAAACACAAGGTTTCTCCAAGGTATCAGGCTTTCCAAGCCTACAGTCTTTTAACCGGAGTCCACAAACTCGTTTGTTTACAATCTATAGTTCTTAATTAGCTATTTTCCTGTCCTTGATGGAGAAACATGGCCAGCTATTGCCACTTTGGAATGTTGAATACTAATTTGAAGAACCTTCACTATTACCAATCAAGGTTGAGTCGAGGCCCCCTTCAGACGCTATAGCGGCCTCACCCGCTTCCTTTGTGTCCACAGCGAAAAAGTCTAGACAGACCTAAGCTGACGGAGTTGACTTATTAGTCATAGCACCACTTCGCGTATTTTTCGCTGCTTCGAACTCATGACTCAATTATCAGATCAAATTGAACTTAAGCAGAGTAGTATTAAAACTATTAGCAGCATGTTAAATGCGCTAGCAGCTGTGTTTATAGATTTTTGGTGACGAAATTAGGATAGAAGCACAAGCATTGGTAATTTTAATCATTTTTACAACCATAAAATGTTCCATTGATAATGATATTTTAGTAAAAATAAGCAACAAATGTTTCAATTTCGAAAATTTTGAAACTTCTGCCGATGGTACCCTCGACATTTTATCCATCTCTATTACCTGCAATGCAGTCAGATTTGACTTATTTTTTCATTTTTCATAATTATATACCATTATAATGATAAGATTTAGATAATTGATTTTGAAACGATTTTGTTTCGAATTTGACGATCACTCTAATTAAACCTTTTCCTGATTATTTTGTGACAATGCCTGGGTGGATCCTCTTACAGAGGATCCAGGATAAACTACAGCTCATTACCATCTTATTTATATATTTGTTTCTAATTTTTAAAACTTTTTAACATTTTTCAATTCTACAGGCAAACTGACCAATTACAGATACTGTATTAAATATTAATGAAAGCTGTACAAGTACTGGTAAATTAGCACTTGTAGAGATAAATACATAGGCCGATATGAATAACGGTGCCAAAAAATTAGTTTCTTGCAAAATTAATACTATACCTATTTGTTTTTCAATTGAATGGATAAAATTTAAATACAAATCAACCAAAATTCCTCAAAACATGAAATTTTGCTTTACATAATTTCAAGAACGTCATTTAATAAGCGTCACCATCATGCCACCAATACATTTAAATTCAACAACTCTCTAAAATCACACAATTCATGCTCCGGTCCCAGATGTGACTTCATTCAACTGGCTTTCGTTTCTCATGTAGATACCTGCAAAAAACATTAAACTTCTTATAATTTACCATAAATCAAAAAATGATATGTTACCAGAGAACAAAGTTAATCACACTATTCATCCTCTTACACCCGGCGTCGCACACAACAGTCCTATCTATCACAGTGTTCCCAACCACCAGCCTCTCAAGGATGTACTAAATAGTTCACGTCCTACACGAATAAATTACACCTAAATCTAAATTAGAACGAAATCCAATCATCGGCGCCTGGCTTCATTTACTTCGCTAATTTTTCAAGTCCTTAAGCAAGGACGTGATATGAATCCTGGCCTGTGTTTTAATTTTGATATCACGAACCAGAAGATAATGAGCATGAGTGGAAAAAAACGTAGAAGAATTCCGGACAGACTTGAGCAGGGATCATTGGCGGGGAATCCTTTTTGGAGAGTACTATTCTTTGTTTTTCGAGAACAGCTAACCGCGAAGATTTTTAATTGGCTATTAGATAGAAGTGAACGGTTTTAAGTGTATTGACGGAGAGCAGTTTTTATGAGCGGTTTAATGACCTAAGCAGTGGGATTAGATTTTGAATTTATATTAGATTTTTAGGAAAACACGATAAAATAGAACGATTCCATCGTAAATTATGATGACAATATGGAACTGTGCTTTTATTGTAGATGGTGGAACTGATATATGTTGTTTGTGCTATGATGTATGCTATTATCAAAAGTATGACAAATAAAATTAAATAAAAGAAGAAAAAATAATAATGGTAAAATAAACTGCAACATTACCAAAGTAAATGCAAGAAAAACAAATAAATCAACCGTCATTTTTTCTCTGGAAAAAAAATGTTTCTCAACAAAAACATTTTTATTTTGGTATCAGAAAAATTGGGTCGAAAGTCCATTACGAAAACATATGCACAAAAAAAAGTTCTTTAAGGTCTAACGAAACGGATGATGAAATTCAATGAGTCTACAATATCTCGTTAATTGTGGGTTTTACGCCTAGCAGCTTAAATGATCATTTGTCGTAAATGATCATTTAAGTGCTGTGTGTCATATGGTAATTTGGACTAATTACCACTAAATGACCAAATTATCAATCATTAAACAAATTGCTAATGATGATTGGACTTTGATCATTTAATTAATTACTAAATGATGTAGAGTTGCCCTATATAATTCCAAATCCCCTCGCTTTTTACATTGAAAATATGAAGAGAGGCCTCTGCCAAAGTCTGGGACTTTATAGAAAAGAACTCGGGAAATTATTTCTGAACAAAATATTGTATGCAGCAGCTTGTGTGGGTGAAATTCGAAGGGCCAAGGACCTCAACCACGAATTCAAAATTATTCACACTACTTATGAAAATCCCCATTTCCTGACCTGATAATATAATATTCACCACAAAACATGTTAAGTAACTGAATGGAAAAAGAAAAAAAAAATTATATAGTATACTGCTGTACTTAGCATAAACACTCTATCTTTCATTTTTGAGTTAACACCAGATTTGAAAACCACATGCTCTATTACATCATTCTACAAAATTTGAAAAACCTACCTTATATGGAAGTATTTTAAAATCAATATTAGATACCTCCAATATCTCGAAAGTTACTTAAATACAGATAGAATCTTTATACTATGCACGGCAGTATAGATCTAACATATGCATTTTACTCTATCTTATCTTTCGCTAAAGTAAGTTATTGGGGGTTTACATCATCTTGAGATTATCAAAATATCGATTCTTTGATATATAAAATGTTTATACTTTTAAGAATATTTTAAACTTGTAACCATTTTAACTAATACCGATTTGTTAGAACCCAATTTAGCAGAATGCACTCAAAATAACAACGAAAATCGAAATGCTGTCGTTTGGTCTACGGCTCCAAATGTGCATTACAGTTGATTACAAAATATTCAGCCAACATGAGAGCCCTACAGGAGTGTAAAGACGCCGGGAAATTGGAAAAAAAACTCCTCAAAAGAAGCCAGAATGCATCGTGCCAACAATGGAAGATGCCATGTATGGTCCGGAAATCGCAGATTGAAAATAATCAAAAGAAATATTTGATTTTTAAACGCCGACTCCATATTGTTTTTTTTTTTTGGGTTTTTTTCCCGAAACTAACTTTTTTTTTAAACTGTTTTATAAGATATCTCAACATGTTGTTCAAATAAAAGCACATATATTTTATACTATTATCTAAAACGTTTACGTTACTATTATCAATACAAATCGATTGAGATCTATGTTCATAAGTTATAAATTTTTTAACTGAAAACATCGATGAAACTTAGTTTTTATGTCAAACAGCTGTCATTTCTTAAAAAAATTAGGGGTAACCATTTTGCAAGTAGTAAGCAAAAATACATATCGCTCAAAAACTAAATATGCCATAAAGTGGCCCTCGTTGTCGATCTACATTCTTTGCTTGAACTGAAAAAATTTAGTAATGTGAACTTTTGTAGCCAATGGCCTGTAAAAAATTAAAATGGCATATTCTAATGAGGTTTTCTGAGAAAAACGACATTGAAAACTGAATTTCCGGGGTAGAAATGCCAGGTACAGTTAAAATTTAGGATGTTACATGAAAAGCTAATACAATGAAAGGTAATTTGATTCCACAAAAAACAAGCTGTAAAACTTTGAGTTGGGATTATTAGTTTTCAAGATATAACGATCTAAGTGAGCCAGGGTACAGGCCCGAAACACTTTTCTTGACCACTCTGTAGCTCCACAGACTTTTGAAAACCGGATCACCCTGTAGAACGATTTTTTGCTCATAATATACCAAGGAATACTTCCTTACAATAGTGTTCTCCGAGCACCAAACACCCTGTATAAACTCTTCATTATTTTATTATGCACTAAAAAGGGAGTAAAAGTTTGATATTTAGCTATAACAAAGCGATCATTAGTTTTTGTGTAAACTTCATAGTTTTAAGCACTATCTTTTCTTGTATCGTACTTTTGTGGAGAATTTATGTTCAATTTCTCTGTGCCTATTATTTTACTGCTAGCACTGGGAGAATTCGATCCATTTTTTTTACTGAATCTCAGTATTTGGCTTAAGTATTTATTGATTAGCATTGTAAATTATTTTGCGAAAAATGAACCTAAAGTGTCATTCATTAAGAATGATACATTTTTAAATTTAAATATAACAACAATAATCTGGTTATTGCTTTGTTTTGAAGCTTAAGATATGCAATTACGTTTACACTGATGAATTCGATCGACCCTATTTTCGATTGATTAATTCTCCATGTGTCCGGGTGTATTCCATCAATAACTTGGCAATTGTTGGCTTCTATAATGATTCCAAAGGTTTGTTAGAGTAAACCTTCGACTTAAGGTATCCTCAAAGAAAATAATCAAGCGGAGTTGAATTGCATGATCTGGGTGGCCAATTCGCAAACCCATTAGATGGGATAATCCAGTCACCAAATTTATCTTTCAAAACATCAAATGTACCATGGGACCGTTGCTGGTTGCTCTTCATCGTTTCGATGGAAATAAGGTTTGATGCCATAAAACACACCACAAAGTGGTGTGTAAGGCAATTTTTCAAACACTTGTGGATGGGTCACAGCCCAGTAACCGCAATTTCGCTTATTTACATACCCATTTAGTCAAAAAAAAAAATAGCTTCGTCAGAAAAGTAATTTTATTTTTTAAAATTTGGATCATTTGCCAATTGCTCCAATGCTCAATCAGCGAACTCAAGACGCACTTAGTTTTCTGTTGGTGGCTTTAGAGCAAAATTTCTCTCACATTTTTCCAATACACTCCGTATAGTCTACTTGTACATACATCCTTTATGTTTAGGATTTTTCTCGTTTTTATCTTTTTGATGAGCTGCGCTTAGAGCACGATTTTATACATCACCATTGTTGAAACATCATTAATTGAGCCGGAGAAAGCAGGAAAGTTATATTCTAAAAAAATTACCCAGGTCTGACTGTCATTTTAATGCATCTTGTGTGATTTCTTCGCAAATTACACCTGCATCCTTTTCCATTTCACAAAATAGTATAAATACCATATTCAGCTTACAAAACGTCTGCTAAACTTGATGTAATAATATTGTTCACAGATAACATGTTTTTAGCCTCATTTCCTTTCCTGGTACTTTCTACTTGCTGATCATAAACTAGTGCATTACTTTCCGATTAACCACTATTGCAGGTAAAACGTAACTTTTATTACAATTTAATGACTAGTTAAATATTTGTAAGACTTACCTAAAAAAATATCCTTGTTTAGCTTCAAACCATAGAAAATTAGCAAAATTTAATTATCCAATTTAGAAGTGCTGAGTAAACAGGTTCTTTCAGACAAACTTCCTATAATTACTTGATGTAATTTTTCAAACATAAAGTTAACGATGTGCAGGTATGTTTTTGGAGTCCAAATAATTATCCCTAAAATCTTCAACCAATCGTTTTAAACATAATTAAATGCAAAGTTATCAGAAACTTGTTATCAAACATAGAACATTTTTTCGAAGCTAACTGTATTATTTAGCCCATAAGGTCATTCAGTGATAACTAAAATCTTAGTGCATAAATATCCTCTACGATAGGCACCTTCGCTTAGTTTACATTACATTCGAAACGGCTCAAATCTCGAGCTCAAGTGATAGTGCTCAATATTTCGTTCTTCGATCTTCGAAAACTCACCGCTTTCTACCTTAAATCAACGATGGATTTGATCGAAAACATTGATTTCTGCAACAAACAAATTGGTTTGATATGGTGGGAATTGGGACATTACCGTAAGTTTAAGGCTGAAATCGATCACTTCTATCAAAGCTATGTCATACCTCTTTTGGTTGAGGATTCTAGCTTGCGAGCAACGGCTTCGGAATATGTGCGCTACTCTATAGAGCTCTGTAAGATCATCAAAGAGCGCGAAAATAGGCTAGCATACTGGAGGGAGCACAAAGTTGATTATGAAATGGAGCACTTTGGCCATTTCATCGAGGAAATTACAGATGAAGAGGAGGATTTTACGTCGGGATATGAATCAGAAGTCGGAGAAGCGGAGAGGTATGGGGAAGAGCTTGATCAAGGGCCACATGAATTTGATGACAGTTTGAATGAATCAACTGACGATTTTGATGAATTAGAAGAGGCTGAATTATATGGCGTAATGCAATGGTTGGGTCTAAATTAGAAATGAGTTTGTTTACAATTTTTTAATTTTAATTAGGGATATTTTTAAATAGTAGTATTTTGTAGCTTTCAATTGCTGTGTTGAATAAATCTTTTAATTCAACCCTTCTGTGTTTCATTCAATGCAATTATAAAATATTTTTAGCTCAATCTTTTGGCAATAGCTCACCAAGGTTTATAGCTCCAGTCGTATCGTCGGCTCATTCTTACTAACGGTTTTTAACTAAGAAAGATCGGGCACCGAGATTTTTGACCCGATTGTGTTTTTGTTAAAGACTCTAAACTCCGTCGCCGAAGAAATTTTTGCGAAAGTCCGACCTGGTTTCCGCTCAATCAAATAGATTACATCTGGCTAAGTATAAATATTTTGACTTCTACCATCACTGTTGTCAGAAATTTGACTATCTCGCGGTTTTCCTAACGATAAGTTCTTTCTCCTTGATAATATCTTCAGATATGGTCGGCATTGAAACTTATAAAATAAAGTAGATATCGGTGGGGCTCTTAATCCCGTGCGAAAATCTCTGTCTAGTGTACTCTGTGCTGATTTCGTGGATTTGTATCTTGTTGAGTGCGTTACTGTCTGTATTTCTCTGTTTATTACTTATTATCGCGTATGTATCACTACAAGTGCATCTATTTCCGCATTTGAATATATTTTTACTGAACTGTCTTTCGGCTAAAAATATTTGTGGTGATTTCAACTTGCCTATTCAGTGCAATGGTTCATCTGAATTGTCTAAAGTATTATCCTAATTTTCGTAAGTCACATGTTTTCTAACAAAAACAACATTGATTCACTAAGGTGCATTCAAGGACAACTAATTTAATTGTATTCACTGACTTTGTTCTCTGTTCTTTACCGATTCGCGAAAGTATTTGACAGGGTTGATCACTCAGTATTGTTAAAAACAGTGCATAATACGGCCTTTCCGGCGCTCCTATTTTTTGACTTCTTTCTATCATATTCGATCGAAACCTGTCATGCTGTCTTTATCAACCTTCCGTTTCCATCCTTACTCTGGCGTCCCACTCTGGCGTAAATCTGTCTATGACAATTTGTCAGACCTTACTGAGCAAAAACGACAGTGACATTGACAGCTGGCATCAATTCATTCTACAGTGGTGAGTTTCAAAATGCATCACCTACAAAAAAATACCCTTTATATATAATATTAGTCGCATTTTTTGGGCCAGAATCGAGAGCTGGTTAGGATAAATGCATTGAAAATAGCGAAAATCTAGTCCCAGCTGTAACTGTTTTCAATAAACTGCCTTAACTATCTCTCGATACAGGCGCAACAAATGTGGCTGTAGTTTCGGCTTCGATATCTACATGACCAAAAGCTCATGCGAAATGAGTATCAAACTCGTTGCTCATTGGAACTAACCGTAATTATGAGTTTAATATGATAGCCAAACTATAAAAGAAAAAAATCATGCAGCACCGTATAACAATAACAGATACACTATCTTTAGCATTCTTAAGATTCTTAGAACTGCCATATGTCAGGTATGTTTCATCCATTATCTGCTAAAATTTACATCTATTTCTAAATTTCACTTGTATACAAGTTTCGATAAATGTACTCAACATTACATCCAAAAAATTCATTTTATGAGTATATTTTAACTTTTTAAGAACAGCAAAGTTCAAATAGTTTGGGACTTTGATGTAAAGAAAATACACTTACTATTCTCTTCATTTTTCTCTCTTACAGACGCTATTTTAGGTGGTCTTTTTATCTCTTCAAACTGACCTTTTCACTGGATTTCGAGATAATTAATTGAAATTTTCCATTTCATAAGCTCAAACTGAAACTACCATTCAAATCGGATGACTTTGTAAATATTAACCGAGCACTTAAAGCAATCCTGCCAGTTCACAGCCTACCCCAACCCATGCCTAAGCACCGCCAATGTGCCTTTCAAAACCGCCTGTCTATAAAATTATACATACTATATCCCAAACTGTCTCTGTGACAGGCAATCAGAGCTCATCCTTTCAGTATGTTTGTTCAATTCGCTGAGTGTGCTGCGGAAAGGAAAATTATACCCACAAGAATGAAATTACCATTGAAAACGGGCATTTCAAATTGATACAAAGTATGTGAAAGGGATTTCCCATATCAACAAACAGGATAAGCAGGAAGTCGACCAATTTAGGCTATAAATTGAAACTACACACAAAAACATGTACATACATATTATTGGCTTCCATATTTACGGGGTATTTTTCCGTTGTGTCGTCTTTTCGTTTCGAGGTTTTTTTTTTCGTGCCGGAAAAGTCGGAACACGATAGGAAACAAGAGGCCGCGATATCATACTTTACGGATGACATTTATAATTTATCGACTCTAATAGAGTATAAATCGAAAGATAAAAAATCATATAAGCCGATTTCGACAAACTGACCGGAGGATATTATATTCCTATTCCGTCGAGAACATCTTTCGTATCTTTGTGACTTGTGACTTTTTTATGCTTTTTATACTTGATTCGAATGCGACTTATGATAAGTTGCTACTTTCTATGAATGTCCTTAAAATATTGACTCAGATGGACAAGTGGTTCGGAGATCTTGCACACGAGCAATACGGTCAAGAAGCAAGGAAAAATTGGAGGAACGAGTCACAAATTCTGGCATAAATCAGGGTATAAGGTAATCGAATTTTATTGTTGGAAGCTCCTTTAAGTCCTTCTGTTGGCCCCTCATGAACTATACTATCCTGTTGGTCATCCTTGACTTCGCATTTCGTCGAGCTCACTTCCATTGAACATTCAAAGCTTTGAACTACTCGATCGAGTCGGCTGGGAACGAGATAGGAAACGATATGGAAATGATGCTTGATGTTCGGGACCGGTCAGCAGTGGTGCGATTCCGTCCTTTGGTCATGCATGAAGGACGATGCTTTTAATGGTTTTTGTGAATGGTCAATAAGGGAAAGTCTGCAATCGCCCGGATTATAGGCAGTTGATATTTGATCTTAACGATGTTGTTGCCTATTTTGATGGCCAATTGAATCGTCTTTTATTGAAATGTTTTTGATGAAGTCGTTACATGGAGATTTAGTAGAGTGGATGCGACAGGTGAGATTTCTGAGTATTCTAAATTATCTAATGAGAGAAAGCTCATTTATTTGGTAAATAAAAATTAAATAAACTCAGAATAGTATGTGAACATTATATATTTTTGGTAGTATATGAAGGACTCTAGTGATTGATTGCACTTCAAGTACACTAGGTAACGTTTTCTGATTCAGTAAAACATTAAAAATTCTTTTAGCTTTCCAAGATATTCTTCCTTCATTGTACTGCAATTTAAAAAGTTATTCGATAAAAGCAATTGACGCATAATCTTGCAATAATGATAAAAGAATATCAAACATAAATTTTAAATATCGAAGTATTGTTCCATTGCAATGGTAAGTATGAACATTAACTTCTCGGGCAACAGCTTATTGCTGTAGTGATAGAAAATTTTCTGAAAACCAGAAAAGTAAAGGATCAGATTTCAGGCGAAAATTGCAAAACAAAAAGAAGACCCAAAATTAAAAAAAGAAATTCACATTGTAGATGCGCCATATTGTAAACAATATTCAATGAAATCTTAGTTAATATTGTAGGATCGGGCAGTAGGCTATGATAATGTTTGTTATTTTCTTGCTAAGAGATTTTGTCATTAAATTTTCAAATGATGATAGTAAAAATAAGTTAAATATATTTCGGTTCAATTTCAGTTTCAATTTTGAACAACATTAGCCTTAATTTTTTATATCCTTATATCTTTCAACACGGTTATTGAATCGAAACAAAATGAAACAGATTAATTTTTTTGTTATTGTCTAAATCAACAAATACAAATCCATTCAAAGACTGGATAAGGAATAAGCTTAAAAAACAAGAATGAACATAAAATAAAGTACATAACCTCAAAAACAGAAGAAAAAGAAAAAATAAGTAAAAGATTATAAACTCAAATTGTCAAAGTATACAAAAAGCAGTAAATGAAATAAAATCGTAATTTAATACAGAGAAAAAATTGGAAATTCAACAATTTAATTCATTGATTTCGTCAGATAAAACAGTTACTATTAGAAGAAAAAAATTCTAACATTTTTATATACTCATACTTAATCTAGTTCTCATTGGAGGACGGAACGGAACATTTATTTTTACATCACTAAACCTAGCTCCAAAATTATTTAACAGCTTGCCAAGAAAAATCTGTGAATAGAAAAATAATAAAATGCTAAACACCATCTTTTTCAGAACGATTGTTTTTATTCGAAGCATTGAAAGTGTTTTCCTACCATAACCACAATGGAAGCTTAGCGCTCGCTTGAAGCAAAAATATATCATGGCATCAAACATTTCATAAAATGAGCACACCCTTTTATAAAATTAAGTTCTCTGTTTAAAAAAATTAAGTTAACTACTTTAACTAAAAAAACTCTAGCGCACCTGAACCGCTAGAAACACTAATGTTCGAAGAACAGTAGAGGAATCGTGCAGGTTTTGAGTGCAAATTCCATCACATGAGCTGCTTATTATTGCCAAACTGTTTCAAACGCCACGTTTTACTTTGGTCTCAAGAATGCATTATAACTCATATGGTGGAAGGTTTCAGATATTACCACTGGCATGAATTTCAACGTTTATGAGAGCTAAACACGGGTTAATTATATTCGTTATCAGTTGCTTATTTCACAAAATTTTGAAAGCAGCATCTCATATAACATCAATGAAGAAAATGCTCAGTGCCTTCAGTACTGTAACTGAAGTTGGTGTTTGGCGCTGCGATCCGAAAAATTTGCAGAACTTTGGGAATTGAAACATTGGTTATTTATTTTCATTGTAAATGTTTCCGGTATGAATACTAACTGTAAGCATTTATTGATACAAAAGTAGCACAACCGACTCGTGTTGGCAACCTTTTGCCAGTATCAAAGCCAAGAATATATCACATCTGCTTCACGTTGTTATATTACATTCGAGGTTATAGGAGTATAAAGAAATTTAGGGTTACCTGCAGCGAGTTTTTTCAAATAATCGAAAACTTAATATTTGCTGTTTATTGTCACTACAATATCATTACCATTTGAAAATTCTACGGTAAAACCGCTTAAGGAAGATATTGCAATTAAACACAAAACCAACAATAGCTGGCAACCCTATCGTGGCTTTTCAACCAAATTTGGCCTGAATAATGTTTGTAATAGGTTCCAATAATTGTATGAAATTCGTATTGATTTCATGACTGCACTGGAAGTTATAGGGCAAAAAGTTTTATTTTCCTGAGCGAATATTCAAAACCAAAGACACAAAAATTACCATAGCTGGCAGCACCAATCGAATTTTTCAGTCAAATTTCTACCAAACAAGGTTTAGAGTAAGGTTCAGCTTCTGTGTCAATTTCATGAAAATTTGGTAACTTATTCACATTTCATAGGGCAAAAAGCAGTTTTTTTTCTTTGTAATTTTTCAAGATGGCACCACTGGCACAGAATTGCTCACAATTCAAAATCGCTTCTATCAGACCTGGTCCTACTTAAGTCTAATGCATTCTGTAAATTTCAGCTGTATCTGATTATTGGTTCGTGAGTTCCCGTGAACAGAAGTTTTTGATGCTAAAAATATAGGTTAACTGGGAGAGGGTTACCGTTCTTGTCCGACATGAAAATTCCAAAGTTTTACTTTGAACGTGTAGATAAATCATAAGATTTGTATACAGATTGGTTTTATTGTAAGAAACGGACATTTTTTAGGATATTCGATGGTTTGAATGTTTTCACTTCCAAATTTTTATTTTTCAAATTTAAGACACCAAAATTATCATAGCTGGCAGCTCCAACCGAATTTTTCGACAAAATTTCTATCAAACGTGGTTTAAAACAAGGTCCAGCTATTGTGTGAATTTCGTCAAAATCGAACGATTGAATCAGAATTTATAGGGCTAAAAGCAGTTATCTTTTTTAGTGATTTTTCAAGATGGCACCACTGGCACAGAATTGCCCGCATTTCCAAATCACTTCTATCAGACCTGGTCTTATTTAAGACCAATACATTCTGCAAATTTCAATTAATTCTGCTTATTGGATCGTGAGTTTCCGTGAACAGAAGTTTTTGATGCTAAAAATATAGGTAAATTGGGCAAGGGTTACCAGGCGTGCCCGTTATACCATATCAATTTTTTTTCTTTGCTTATATAAACAAAGCATAAAATTTACATATGAGTGGCATTTTTTTGAAAAAACGGCATTTTTTAACGAGAGACGATGATTTGGAGGTTTTCACTTTCAGTACCTGCCCTAGCTACAGGGTTGCCAGCACGCTGATTAGAAGCTACACAAATCTACAACTAAATAATATAAATATGTCCAAAAAATTTCGTAATGATTGAATAGCTCTGTCAAAAGTTATCTCAGTTTAAAAAGTTTCAAATTTTCCCGTTCTCTTTTTAGGCACCCAGCGCACACATGGGGTTAAAAAATTCCAAAACATTATCCGATTCACATGTAAAACACGTTCGAAATTTATTTCGTCAACTTTAGTTTTGCGAAAATTATTTGTGTACGAAATAATAGGTATATTAAAAATATCACTTAAATGGCCGCCGGCGCCAAAAGGTTAACAATAACTGACATTTAGTGAAACCTGGACCTATTCTGCATATACACCAATGTATCCTGAAAGTTTCAGCTCAATCGGATGGCGCGTTCCCGAGATTATCTCACTGAAATTTTTTGATGATATATATATATATATATATATATATATATATATATATATATATATATATATATATATATATATATATATATATATATATGTATATATATATATATGGAAATATGAATTTTTGGCCGAATCGATTTTAATACTAATGTTCTTCGAACATTAGTAAAAATGTAGTTGAAAAAACTAATCAAGTTAAAAACATTTTGCTATTGAGTTTATTTATTTGAACTTCAAGTACCATCTTATTCCATAAAAGTGTTTTTGCCATTTTAACTACTATTTAATTGTTTTATCATGCCCAGGACACGTTTCACATTAAGATTGAATAAATAATATCAACAAAATCAAACTAGCTCGAAGAGCTTCTCGAGAAAAGTTTTCGAAGTCAAGTAAAAAAGAAATTGGAATGCAATTAAAATCTTGCTGCAATTTGTTAACCGTTATTCTAGCTATTCAATTCGCTTCCTAGTCTTTTATCAGTCACATGTTCAATCTTTTCAGTGTCACAATCCATACCTATTGACCGCTTGTTAAAAAAGCATTTTATTCGAAAGCCACTGATAATTCATATGTTTTAACATCACTCCACTCTATCCTTTCTTCTACTTACTCAGCTAATTCAAAGAACATTGCTGAGCGTGAGAGTGTAGCACTCAAATAAACCAAATAGCAGAACAGTATATCACCCAATGCAATTACAAATCCCATTAAATTTAATTTGATAGTCAAGAAAAGGGTTTGCATCTTAAAGTTCTCAGATAAATTTACTGTCGATAATTGAATTCAATATCCTTGACGTCGAGATCAAAAGTGTATTACTTGCACAAAAGTGATTTTATTATTTTACTAAGAATAGGCAAAGCAGACGTCTTCTCGTTCGTCTGCTTGATGTTTCCAGCTGGCTCGAATTAACTCTGGAAGAAAAACGAAAATCAGGGATGGTGTTGACAACATTTTCAGTATCGAAATGTTGTATCTACCAATGGTTTATTGAATTAAATTTATTGATTTTGTGAAAATGACGCTCTCAAACGATTGATTCTCGTATGAATTTGTTTTCGTAATTTAACCAATCAATGGTGAGTCTTAAATAAAACCTGCCTACAAACACCCTCAAGATATTTGTTCTCGCTGCTTGCATTCATGCACATACAGATGAGCATTATCCTTCCTTTCAAACCATAAACACTTTTACGGTTACCCACATATGAACGACAGGAAGTGTACGTTACTTAAGGGCACATCGCAAATTGCAGCTCTCCACTACCTTCACATCTTACACCTGCAGAAAGGATATCTGAACGTTTCAGCCGCATGCCGTGAGATTGAATCCTATGATGAGGCAGCCGTCTCGCAACTTTGGCAATTCAGAGTCTCAAAGTATATTATGGGAAATTGCATTAATTATTCTATTAGGATTGTAATACGCCCCTAATTGTAGACGAACAGTTTCATTGTCGAGAAAAGTTTCGATTGCTTGCGGGTTTCAAGACCAGGCTCCAGAGAAGTTATTTTAGCGACGGGTTTGGGTTCGGTTGACAAATAGCATAAGGTAAAGGATTCAGTTAAGATTTTCAGATTTGCTAGTAGCGTTTGAATATTCTTTCTTTTTTCATCGGTATACTATAAGTCGTAAGTAAAATACTACTATTGAGTTTGTGTGGAAAAATTGCCAACGAAATAAACTTTATTAGATCGTTATGATGGTTATTTGAAAATACATATATGCTTGTTCCTCAAAAATAACTCTTTAACTCTTCTTCTTATCTGTTAGTGGAGCATACTTTTATTCGTAAGTATCAAAGATATAAATATCAACAATTCATTCGAGATATGGCTAAAACAACAAAACATATATTTGATCCTTTCCACTCTATTTGTTTCCCAACCCGAAACACATCATTCTTTGACATTAAAATCAATAACGGAGGTCATCTTGTGCATGGCTTAATTAATCAACTAATAGTATTCGTCCATTACCAACATTTAATCAAAGCCTCATTTCGAGTCCCCTTGCGAATCAGATGATCTCTTGATTTCATCCACATTCATATTTTTGCGTTTGCATTCATCCAATATATTGCTTTCGAGTCATTGTTGACACAATCATCAAAGCAACTTGTCCTTTTCAGCAATATTGAACACATAACTTTATCCAAGATACCACATCAACGTTGCGAATGTCTGTTGTCGCTAATAACGTAATTACGCGGTTCTTTGAGTGCAGGGAAAATTCATGTTATCGACTTACTGTCGACATAACCACTCACCTGGACATTTATCGCGTTTTCATGGATTTTAATAAACTATTAAAGCTGTTACAATTAACCGCCGTTTCTAATGCGCGTGATTAGCCCATAAGCAACTGTGTGGAGAATCGATGGTTGATAAGTTCGATGTGTGTTGAGTAAATAGGAACAATCCGAGATAATTTTTGCAATCGGTTCAAGGTAGGTAAACACTCCACAGACTATTGTAGTGATTAGGAGCTAAGTTATCAATGCAATTTGATAAAACTGTCTTAGACGATTTGCGGAATCATACCTGTACGTGCCTATTATCCTTTGTAATCTTTATTTAGTAATTGTGTCGTAGAGTGCTTATCTCAAACCATGATCATACTTTCCGATAAAAACAAGAGATCCGTAGTTCATTGTGTAAATATAGATATGAAATTGTACGACTACTCTTCACAAATATCAAGGACTTTTTGAATGGTTCGGTGATGTGAAGCTAGTAGTACCACTACTTTGAAGGCGATCAGAATTTAGAGTATTTGAAATTGAAGCTAGAAAGGACTTTATACTTCTGTGTCGATTGGCATGTTTTTGAAACGCTATGCATCTCAAATCACTTTGCCTATAATTTGACTTCGGTATCCGAATAAGGTCAAAGCTCGAATTTCAAATTCGTTCCAACGAAAATACCTCAATCTAATGCCTAGTACTATACTCTTCGCGAAACGAATTCAACGGTCGAATCCCATACAAAAAGAGCTTTACTGACGAATTGAAAAGCTCTTTTTATATGGGATTCGACCGTTGAATTCGTTTCGCGAAGAGTATAGTACTAGGCATAAGCTAGAAATGCAGGCGGCAATAAGAATCGCGTTTCCTTCACTAGTTTCCTTCACATCTGTTTGATTTTTTACCACTTTAGATTTTTGTCAACCGTCACACCTAGATATTTGGCATGGTCTACGATACGAATTACTTTTCACTTGTCATCACATGAATCATTGTCTCTATGCCTACAGTTTTGGTCGTGTAAAGAAAAATTACCTAAGTTTAGCTGTCCTCCAATTGTGGAGGAAACGTAATTATATTTTGTCGTCTCTATATTTAATTGGAGGTGGGGATGGCGTTGCCATCTTTGCGCGTTATTTATGTTTAGTTGACCTATTCTAGAACTCTCTTCCCAGGTAGGGGACCAAATCAGCATAACAGTGTGGTCTGCGAAAGATATTATATTACTATTTCTTGCTCCTTCGTTCAAACTACAAAGATCATTTTCACAAACGAGGAATAATAAGGGTGAAACGACAGTCCATTGTGGTAGACCTACATCAGACTTCAAACACCAATCACTATAATCGTTGTTAGCTTTGACCCTCTGTTGCCTTAAGCTAAGGTATGTAACTTCAGGGGTTTGTGATGCCAACTCGACTTAGTTTTTTAATCAGTGAATTTTTGGGTACATTGTCGTGTCGAATGCTTTTTGATATCCATGAATGTAAAGAAAGCTTAGTATCGTTGTCGATTTCAGAGTATAAGTTTGCACCTTTAGTACTGCATCTTCTGTAGCGTTATTGATTCGTTTTTGGTAGAAGTTTCTCTTAGCTACTTTTTTTATGGTTTTTAATGTATTTCAGAATTTTATGTAGTTAGTTAATGTTAAGTTAATGTTAACGTCATCATATAGGCTGAAGGGTATATTGAATATCCCAATAAGGATCGAGGGGGTGATCTTTAGTACCCTTGGATCCACATCATCCAGCACTTGACTTGTATGTAATTGATTAATAATTATAATAAAAGCGAATATCTTGCTGATACTTCTTACAATTTCAAAGGTGCTTATTACGATGCTATCAATGAAGAGATTACGAACGTTAATTGGGAAGTGCTGGATGATTTGGCAATCTGTGAGGCCATTGATCTTTTTTATTCGAAATTAAATGATATTATTATGCTGTACGTACCTCCAGTTTCCAGAACTAACACTCGCTTTCCTCACTGGTTTTTTCATATCTTAAAAAGATTGCTCACACTAATTATAAAATATTTGGTAGCTTAAATGACTACAATATATTCTCTAATCTTAGGAAATAATGTGAAACCAAGTCGAGGACTGATTTTGAAGTTTATATTTATAAAATCGAGTCCCAGATACCACAAAATACTAAATATTTATGGAGCTATGGTAAATCCTTTAAGTCATATGCAGCGCTTTCGGATAATATGCACCTAGATAGTATTCAATCTTCCTCAAAGTCATAAATAGCTAACTTGTTTCCCATGCATTTTTCCGGAGTCTATTCAACGGCTGCTAATAACTATAATCCACCGCATTTTCACTTTTTGATTATACTATAGTTCTCGATCTATTAATGAAAAAGCTTTTGGTTTTACATAGCTGTTAGTAAAGTCGCTGGGTCTGACGGCATACCGCCAACGTTACTGAAAAAATGCGAAAGCAGCTTGGCCTTGTCTCTCTTACATATTTTCAATAAATCACTGTCAGCTGGTATATTTCCGTCAATATGGAAATGTAGCTGTGTGATTTCAATTTTGGAGTCTGGAGATAAATCTGAGGTTTGTAATTATCGTCCTATATGCCTGTTATCCACAATTCCAAAAATATTTGAAAGTCTCTTCACTGATCACTTAACTTCCATTTTAAGACCTTTGATCATACCTAATCAACTTGGCTTTTGCAGTAAGAAATCTGTTAACACGAATTTTGTAACTTATCAGAGCTATATTCACAACTTCTTTTCGTCCTCACACCAGGAACACTCGATATACAACGATTTTCCCAAAGCGTTTGACTATTATTTAGGAGACTTTCAAATTTTGGTTTCCATGATCCATTGTTCAATTGGTTGTGTGACTATGTCAGAGGTAGATCATGGAAATTGACAATAATAATTTAAACAGATTTTCCCAATCCTCGGGAGTCCCCCAAAGCTCTTATTTTTATTATTTATTAATGATATAAGTTTAGTATTCAACAATGTAGAATATCTATTATTTGCCGATGACTGTAAAATGTTCAAAAGCGTTTCATCTAGTTCAGATATGTTAACTCTTCAGTTGAATCTGAATAGTTTTTATGACTACTGTTTAAATAACACTCTGGAATTGAATATAAGTAAGTGCCATTATATTATTTTCAAACGTAACAGAATCAATTACTAATTCATATATACCATTAATGGCACTCCTTTTCAGTCCTGTTTTTCTGTTCATGATCACGGAGTGAGATTTGACGCTAATTTGTAGTTTGGCGAACATGTCAATGAAATATCTGCTCTGCCACGTAGAATGCTGGGTTTTTTGATTCGTAACTCTCGGCGTTTTCATAATATATTCGTTTTAAAATCACTTTACTTCTCTTTAGTTCGCACTGAAAGAAAAATCTTAGTAAAATCAACAATTTTCCTTAGTTGTTTTTGCGTCAACTACGGGCTATAGTTAAAACAACCATAAAAAAATAGTTGATTACTTTTATGCACCATGACGCGTGGTTGATAAACAACGTTCGTGGTGCAAAAAAAGTAAGCAACCACAAACAATGGTATTCCAACCATATACATAGTACGAAATATAGGCAGGGGAGGCGTGAATGCCGCAGTTGAATTTGGTGAATCACAATGCAGCGACAATTTCGCTGTCAATGCAACCAAGGCACCAACCAAATTCATTTTTTTTTCTTTTGTATTGCTAAATCCTGTTGTACGAGGATTAGGTTGGCTTATCACAATACACATCAGCCATCGCTTGTCTATTCCACCTGACCATTCAACCTAATTCAAACATATTAATTCAACCTAATGGTGATGCCAACCTATCGTAGGCATATCCGCTAGCGGTGCGGCAAAATTAGAAATTTGGCAAATTCTGCCGCTGCCGCAAATTCGGCCGCAGCCATTGTGCGCGTTACCATACAAAACAGTGCATTCTAATTTTTTGACTGTGCTTTGCCGCAGCCCACTGCTTCGCCACAGCGGAAAACGCTGTATTGTGAACAAAATAGCGTCATACAACGTAATATAAAGGCTTCACAGCATAACATGAATATGAATTATATCGAACAGCAAACCGAACACAATTTTGCCATGTATCATATGAAACTTCTATGATAGAATAGGAGCATGAGTATGAGGAGTATGAAAAATCAACAGTTTTCCTTAGTTGTTTTTGCATCAACTAGGGCTATAGTTAAAACAACTACAAGAAAATTGTTGATTACTTTTATGCACCATGACGCGTGGTTGATAAACAAAAAAAAATTCTTTCGGAGCATGAAAAGCGTCCAAATGTTGAAACCATTCTACTTTGCGTAGAATAATTCCAAAGACGTTGCTCACTGAATTACGTTTGTTGAAATCAACTATTGCAAAGTAGTTTAAGTACCATAAAAACTGTTGATAATTCGAAATGTTGAAGTTTGAACTATTTTCGTGGTTATAAAACAATTAAAACAGTTGATTTCACGAACGTTGCGATATTTTTTGTATAACCAGAGCCAACTACTTTTATATCGTTAAATTGACTATATTAACATAGTAAAAATAATTATTTTCCGTAGTTCGTTTAACGATTTTGAATGAATCGTTGCAATACTATTAAAAATAGTTGAACCAACCAAGAGTTTTTCTTTCAGTGCGTAGCAAATTGAAATTATCTTCGATTGTATGGAACCCCTATTGCCAGTCTCATTGTAGAACACTAGAAATAATCCAAAATAAATTTCTTTGGCTTCAAACTTAGAATTAACGTTTGAGATTTTGATTACGCTTATGTCGTGTCGGTGCAAAATATGAGCTCACTTGAGGTTCGTAGAACCTATCATGAGGCCATATTTTTATATCAAATTTTAAACAATAAGTTGGATGCTCCCAAATTTTTATAGGATTTACCAGTCAGAATTCCTTAGAGATTCGCGAGGTCTAACGTTTTATTTACATATGTTGCGTACTTATAAAACCAATTTTGGCCAGTTTTCTCCGTTGGCAAGGTTGAAATGCTTGGGCAATGCATTGTGGGAGCACTTAGATCTTTTCAACACAAATTTGTTTGAACTGAAAAATGTGGTAATACTCATTTCCAGCTAGCGTTGTGGTATTTGCGTCCCCTTCTCAACCTGGTTATTACTACTATTTTTTGTCACTTTTTTACTACAAGTATTATTATACTTTGCTATTCATATTGTTTCAATTTCAAATCTAGTATACATATATTATGTAGTTCATAATTTAGTTATCTGTTTCTTTTATTTTAGTTACCTGATAAAACTACTGTCGTATCTTTCTCTGCAAAGTGGATTTTCTTATCCGTGTATACATATAAATAAATAAATAAATAAATGTCAATCACAATACAGTTTGTGCAAATATTTTCATAGCATTTTATGTTCATATAATTGTTGGAAATCATGGTAATGGAGGATGTAATCGAAGAAGCTGAATCAGCATGGGCTTCTCTAATCGTAATTATATCGAGAAAAAAATGGTCGGTTCAGAATATGCTTCGATTATAGACAGCTTGACAGCAGCATGTTCCGATTTAAGCGCATGCTGTTCGTATTGAAAAATGCGCCAGCTACTTCTCAGCGGTTAATGGATAAATTTAAAACTGCCTTAGGCTCTGTTGGCATATTCACATACTTGGATGATATAATTATCTGTTCTAAGACATTTTCAGTAATTTTTCAACGTCGACCTGACCCCGGCTATCAACCAGGAGACAAAGTATAGGTCAAAACTACACACGTTGAGTCATGCAGCCATTCATCAAAGCTTGATCCAGCCCTTATATTGTTTTAGGAAAGCATAAATCTTCGACTTACGAAATAGCATCGCCCCAAGAACCCTTAGTAGTGTTGGGCAAATATCACACCATATCAAGGAACTGAAATCGAACTACCAAATCCCGTTGTTCCCTTACGAAAGTGAGGTTGTCTGAAGAATATATTGTCAGTGACGCTCTCTACAACAGTTAGCACATCATCGACACGATTTCAACGCTAGAGGGGGAGACTGAATGCTACGCCACTGTCAAATTATGGAATTGTTATCCCCTCAAAAATTATTTGTAATCTCACTATATAAATAGAGTACAATAAAGGTGCTTCGGCCACTTTGATTTAACCCGAGTAACAAGTAATTTCTTTGAATCCGACTTAAAATTTTTATTTAAAAATGTTAGACTGGCCAATCATCTCTACGTAAAAAAAATTTGATTAAGCGCATACCCAGAGTATTATATTTCTTGCACAATATCAAAGAAGCCACATATTTATTTTATTTAAAAATATTTTATTGCACCTTAGAAAAAATTTTAAGCCAAAATAAATCTAAAGCTTTAAATGGAGAATAATTAGATCAGGAATTATTAATCTTAATCCGCTCTGAAATTGAAGCATTCAAGTTTAGATATTCTAAATTATACATATATTTTTTTTTATTACGAAATTACGAAATTGCGTAATTGCCTTGAAGCTATACAATAATAATAAAAACTTTTCTCCGTTAAAATTATTTAAGAACATCAATCACTCAAGATCGATTCCGATTTTATCAACAGAGAAGGAATTATTAGAAACATCAGAACACGATCATTCGATCAAAAAGGCCAGGAAAATTAAATTTGTTTAGTTTTTGTATTGCAGTGCTGACTTAGTTAAGGACTTTGGATTGATTTGTTTCATATTTCATGTAAAAGGAACTCTTTTATTTGGTTTTTGCCAGTTCAGTTTTTGGTTAAGTATTAGGACTCTTGGGAGAAACTGATTAAAAAGCCTGTAAACCAGTTCACTTTATGGATTATACGGAAACGATTCTACTCATAAATTTCAGCTGAAGGCACGCAAATAGTACTCTGTACAGGGTGACAAATGTGCTTGAACCGACTCTGGTCAAATACCAGATATTTTCATAGAATGTCCCAAATATTGGATCATCATTAGCAACTGCTCTGATTTACCTTCCTAGCAGTCAAAAGAGAGATTCGTGTAATGCGGAATAAAACACTATTCGAACTCCTGTGCATTAGTTAAATGTTAACATTGACAACGAAAGTGTTTGTATCCCTCGTTCATTCCATTACCTACTTAAAATCAGTCATAAATCTTCGCCTTTCTTGAATGCAATCCGACAGAATGTTTGGAACAAAGACTTCCTGCTCCTGGCCTTTACCTGTTACCGATTGTTCGTTACTGCATGGTGCAACGGTTTCAAAGACTCACCTAATCTTTTCATCCTGTCGGTTTTAGCGCTACAGTAGCCATTTCGTTATTGTGTCGATACAGTTTAGAGATAATTGTGATAAATTCTCATAAAGTCAATCCCTTAATCCCTTTAGAGGCGTTGAGCGAATATAAAGAAGTTTTGTATATTTTCGGTGTGAATGATTCGGAATCGAATACAATGTTCTATAAAGTTATTGCTCACTAATACATCTAAATTCGAAACATTATATAATTGTCAGTAACATTGACCAGCATATGCATAAGATCTCGGAATATATCTTCCATTTTTACAAAAATTAAACAATGAAATGATGACGAATATCAAGGTATTTCCGGAAGCTTTTTAATATAATACTGGTAGCTATGAAAAGTAACTACCATCGATTTTATCTAATCAAGTAACGTGAAAAAGAAAGCTAATCGTAGATAATCTGTCAATGATAGTTTACTCGCCTATATGCAATACGCTATTATTTACTCTTCTATATACGATTGCCTTGAAAGTAGCTACTACGGTTGACAATTGATTAGGCAATTATTTATCACTATTTATACTTGATTCAAGTAGACAATGATTATTGGGTTGTATCTAATAGAAAATAAACAAACTAGTGGCGATTATCTCGAAAATTCATTAACAATCTAAACAACAACGTGCTATCGCAACTTTAAATCTGGTTGAGTGATCGTTACAAATATCGACGTTACGATAACAATCAAGCATTTCCTTACATATCTCTTTGTGCTTTCATGCCGGGGCGAAGAAATATAATTTACAGTGCGTCAAGTCGATGCATTTCCAAGCAATGACCAAATTGGATCAAGTTTTAAGGAGTCTATTAAAGAAAATATTTATGACATGCACATTTTCATGCATACGTCAAACTTTTTACTGTAAATTGTCGTGTTTTGTTATTTATCATTTATTGTAGTGATAAATTTACTTTAATCTTAACTTACTGTGGATGATAGCTTACTAAAAAACTATATCTAATTATTGGATGCTTTAAGAAAAAAATGTTCTGATGGAATTGTTTGTGTGGGATGATTAAAATTGATTTTTTTTAAAGTAGTTTCGAAAACATGCATTGATTCTCATCAGACATCAACGCATAGAGCGTACCTGACTGAAACCACTTTATTAAATTTCAATTTTTGATCGTCTAAAGAAACAATTCTATTTAATGCAGCTTTTGGAAACTTAATCCGCAAAATGATCCATATTGTTTACAGTTGAGGTGAGCATATTTATTTTAAGTGAGAACATTTATTCAAGGTAAATAGACATTTAGTCTATCGTCGCAAACCCGTTATTTCCCCAGAACTAAAACAATTTTTTTTCATTAGTATGTATTTTCATATGGAGCATTACCAACAGTAAAATGCTATTACGAATTGCTTCAATTCAATTTACCATCGATAAGTACCAACAACTATTGATAATAAAATCAATGCGAAAGAATAACCACCGAAACATCGACAGCGGTCATAGAAGCAAGGTTGTCGATCATGTAGAAAACCAACATAAGAAAGCTTTACGTCTAATGCGTTTGCTATCGATCCTATCAGCAACTCAAAAATTTATGTTAACACCATTTTATCACTTTAGATCTTCTGCCGCCAACTTCAAATACGCATGAGCTAACAATCGAATCGCTTACGAAAACGATCGACCCGTAATGTTCTCAGAACATTTTTTTTTGTCGTCGATCAGAGTATGACGATATCTTACATCACACCCAATGCCTTCATATCCGATCGTTTCGACTGAGAGCAGATAAAATATTGCTGAAAAAAATGCATTTGTCAACGACATTCTTCATTTACCTAAGTGAATTTTCAGTTCGACACTACACTCGCAAAATATTCGGAAAAATACTAGTGCGGAAGTGCGAAGAATAAAAAGCTAAAATTCTTTTTTCCGTAATCGAAAAACATTCGAGGAAACTCACATCAACACGATCTGTATCATCTGTTCGATTGGGAAAACCACTTAGAGAGCGTTTGAAGAGCAACGCGTATCTATCACCATCGGCAATTAAATCCCTCTTCCAATCCCCGAAAAAGTTTATCTACGGTATCTATAAAACTGGCGACACTATCAAAAAATAAATGCTACCCATGAGGAAGTATGCCGATAGTTTCAAAAGGGAAGCCCTATTAAACTTCTGTTTATTTCTAATTTATTCAGAACTGGGACACATGAATTCATCGTGTGTGACAAACCAACAAATCAGTAAGCAAATAACATAACTTTTTGCGTATACTCTTTCCGGGATATTTTAAACTAGAGTGAAGCATCCAACAGCAGATTCCCCAATGGGTTAACTTTATCGAAAAGACGTCTAGTGCAAACAAAAGTAAATATACGCGCATATCTATCGGTAAGACAAATCTATTCAATTACTTAGTAGTTGTCTCTTTGTGTTGTTTATCAGTAATTAGGCTCAGTCATTTTCTGTGCTTTTCTAATTTGATAATACGCTCGCGACATAAGAAGTGTTTTTGGCCTGACACTGTTTTACAGACGCAGCCCACAACCCCGACTTTGTCGTTGTGTTCTCTTTCAGCGGTATAAAGAACATATGATTCCTTTTGATGGCTTTCAAAAATGCCGCTTTACACTATCTACAACCATTGATCGCAAAATAAAAGAAGCCGAACTTGTTCAGATTTCTGGTGTCAGGTTGTTTGGCTAGAGAAAGCTCATTAATTACTGAAGGGGGGACGAAATATTTATTAGAATTTTGCAATTCGACCTGGAATACGCATTAAATTTTCAATTAGTTGATTGACATATTTAATGTGGACAGATGTTTTGAAAAATAAGACAGATGTTTGATTGAAGCGGATATGCGATTTATGGACAATTTCTCCCGTTCTTCCTATGCTAAGTGAGAACGAATTTTTTATTGACCTTGATATGGTGTGTGAATCTAAAAATAGTGAAAATGAATCCGTCTTATATAATTGTGGAAAACTAGTGCCTATAACTATTAATTTCTTAGTCCAGTATAGATAGCTAATGTACTATTATAATTTCATATATCAGCAAATCTCAGCCCACAGCATACATAATCCACCCGAGATAATATTTTGGTAGCAATAAATATCGGTATGTCATCCAATTCAGCGTGTCTCATTCTTGAAAAAAATCTTCAATTTGCCTCTTCTCCGAAAATAATATTTCGCGGAAAATATGAATACGTCGCACTTTAATAAAATTTCTTCGTGGATCAATAAATTTTCATGTCACTGAAAAACTGGGGTAGCAAGAAATTTAGGCAACCGTAGGCCCGCATCGCACACAACATCCGGTGCCGTCTATTACCCTGATTTCAGTGAACTAAGCTTGACATCAGCGTTTCATGCTCGCTTCTCCGTCAGCCACATTTCGATTGAAGTCCCAGCATAACCACATCTTATGTCGCGAAAAACGTTATGATCCTTTGCAAGAAAACATCGCAGGAATAGCGTGAAAATTTACTCTAATGTTGAAAATTTAATTAGACATCTACAACGTTATTATATGCTCATCTCGGGAGCCCAGTGTGAAAGGATCATGATGAAAAAGGGGCGGTTATCGCGCAGATAACGACCCCCTAATAAAATGCGAAAATAAAAATTTCAATTTTAGCTATCTGAAATTCTAGCCGATGGCAGTGAGAGGGACACAGGATAACACTCGTCGCGTCCTGAGATGAACGCATGCTCAGTTCGAAATTCCATACCGAATTCGGGTTTGGATTTCTTTATATACTCGTTCTTGGAACAGGACAGGGCGACACTCTCCCCGAAATTTCCCCATTTCAAAGCAATAGGGATGGTAAAACAGCATTTTGGGGTTTGAGTCGTCAACGGCTGGCAGGAGCCAATACTACTCTACGAAACACTTGAAGTAAGAAGACGACTATCAAAGGATATGTGTCCGGATTCTAATGTGGGACATATTTCTGTCTGAGCGAGATTTTTTCGGTCTTTTGAATCGTGCATTTTTAAATCTTTTCCGTGGCTTTGCTTCGTCTTAAGTTTGATTTTGTTTCTCTTGCACGCTACTGAATAGGTTTTAGTGAACTTTCCAACTACGTTTCATGATGCATTCAGGCAGCTTAATTTGTTGTCTTGTACGTAAAGGATTTAAGAATGTCGTTCGTTACGAATGGGAAAAGCTTTTTGTAGACATAAATTTGTTGGTGATTTTTTTCGCTTAGAGGGTATTCATTCAGTGCAATTCTATATATTAGGATTGAAAAAAATTTTAAATGAGTTGGCAAACTCTTTTTTACGATTATATACTTTTTTATAATATACTTTTTGTAACTTTATTTGCGAGTAAACAATTTGTTAGTGTTTGAACGGAGGCAATAAGAAATATGATCAAGTGAATATTTTATAAAAGTGAAGAATTATAACCTAAACTTGAACTATTTGTGGTTTTACATTGCATCTTATTAGTTAAAGCTGCTTCGAGCATTTCGTGGTCGTAGCATAGCAAGGATATAATTGCTTGAGTGGGGGCAAAGGAACATTTCGTGGTCGTAGCTGTCTTTGAAGAAAATTTTTCGCACACTGAAAGAAAAATCTTGGTATAATCAACCATTTTCCTTAGTTGTTTTTATTTTAACGCCTATTTTAACTTGGACACACTCAACCTACACAATCATGTTGTTCAGGATGCCAGAGTTCTTCTTATTCTTACATTGGTGCTACATCCAATTCTTCAGTGAGATGGCAATGTATCAAAGGGCACTTTTCAAAGCTTCAGAATCCATTGTGATTATGCTGCCCTCTTTGTCCTCTCAGTATGCACAGCGTAGTGTGCACTGCATTAGATTTCGGACTCTTTAGTAGAACTTCTGCGCCTGGTTTGCCCGCTCTCTCTCCACTTCTTTCAGCTTCACACATCATGTCTTTCTCTTAGTCTAGTTTCTTCTGTCTGTGAAGTCTATTTTCCGTTCGCTAAGCTTCTTATATTCTGCGACTATTGCCAATACTATCGAAATGATACTATTCTCATCTATGCCCGGTATCCTGGCCGCAAGAGTTACTCTCTCTGCATTGAGATCTTCGAGAGAAAGCTCTAACGCAATATCAAATTTTTTATTCTAGCTCTCATTATGTAAGAGTGGCTCCATCAGATGATACCCAGGTGGCCTTATGGTTCCCGCAGCACCCAAATTCTTCGATGCTGCTAGTTATATGACTCGAAGTCCATTGTCATTAGTGTTCTCACTCGAGGTCAGAATGAACTACTATTAGCTTACATTAACTAACTAACTTACTGACAGAACGAAAGGCTAATCCACTGAAATTTGGAGTCTAATCCAAAATGATCCGAAACAACTAAATTTGATTTGAAAATTTGAAAAATATTTTTATTATAAATTAGTTGTAGATTCTTAACCTAACTTAAAATTTAGTCAACAAGAAAACTTAAAATCTAGCAGCTTTACTATTCTGGCCTGCTGGCTCTTATTGGTTTGATTTTTTGACGACACAGATTTTGTTTCTTACACACTAATAATATTACCCAGCCTGCACAACTGCTGGGATTAGCCTGCTAATAATTTACTTAAACACTAGTTACACTAAAATGACGATCTAGCCTATGCTTAATTATAGTTAACTTATCCTAATTAGATCTAAATCTTAGCCTAGGTCTTAAATTTAATCCCTTCTGTTTGTTGGGAGGCGAAGAGCGCATCTATAAGCTGTCGCTGTAATGCAATCATCGCGGGACGCATAAATGGCTCATTAGAGCCACCTGCACGGCCTATTGTCCGAATCAGTCCACTCTCATGTCCGTCTATCTGTGCGTAGAATCGTGTATGTGGCTTCATTCCTGACTCCTGATATAGAAGAAGGTTTTTCGGCCACTTCTTAGTTACCGGGCTGTAGAACCTGCCAGTGCAGAAGCACAGGATTTTTCTGTGGGGTCTGATAGCAAATGAATTTAGCTTTGATGGTAACGCCCATCTTTTTGGTAAGAAGAGATTGGATGTAGATTTGGCAGCTTTGATTTTCCGCGCACAAAAGGATCAAATTTTAAAAATTCCTGGAAAGCGATTCCAAGGCCCTTTAGAGATGAGCCAGGAGTAACATTAGATGTTCCGAACGATACAGCGAGTTTCCTGAACAACCAAATTAGCTCTTTTTCCAGCAACCACCTGTGATTGATAATGTCGAAGGCATTTGAAAAGTCTCTATATACTACGTCTCTATATACTTTACAATCTAAGGCAAGAGCAATGAGTTTGCGAAGAAAATGAAAAAAGTCAAAGAAAATTTGCTTCTCACAAACCTATGCTGCTCGGGAGAAATGATAGGATGAATCATGGGATACAGTTTAGAGTAGACCATATTTACAAGCTACTTACTGAAACAAAGAGAAGGGAAATAGAACGATCAGTGCAAATGATTGAAAAATCGCTAGTTTTGAAAATTTTGGAAAATATGAGATACTTTCCAGGCAGAATTAAAAACACAGAACAATTGGCTAATGTTAAAAGGGATTCAAAGGGGGATCCACAATAAAGAAGAAGACATGGACCAAATATAAAAATTGGGAATACAATTAGATTTACCATCGGTATGCCAAACAAGACCGAATAATGAATTCTCAAATTCGATCGAATTTGTATGGATTAAATCAGAGGGTTCTAGAAGGAGGAAAAACTGTTAAATGAAGAGGAAAGAAGACAAATTCGCATGCAATTTCGGATAAAAATGTGAAAGTAGACCCATTGAAAATAACATGGCCAGAAATGGAAGTATTTTACCTCAGTGAATACCAAAAAGATTTAGTGTTGCTAGAAAAGATGGATGACTATATACTAGTAAGTAGTTACGTCATTGTTTAGTTCGTTAATATTTTAGCTGAGGAACGCAAGATGTGGAATTTGACAGAAGAAGAGGGATAATTTTATCTTCGTATCTTTTTCGAGCAATATTTTTCATTTTGATTGCTTTCAGAGCTTGCTCGATAAATTATGGAGGATCTGTAGACTTACGAGAGTAAAAGGTATGTGTTTAACTAAAAAGATAGTCATGAAGGTATTGATCATAATTGAAAATCTTTGGCAGCCGATACAGATATATCATATGACCAGTCGAACTACACGGAAGTTTCTAAAGCAAGTTAAGGAAAAGGAAGAGCAAAAGTATTATTGAAAGCTAATTATTAGACTTGATGCAGTTTATACCTAGGCTTTAGTCAGCGGAAGGCATTCTGGAATCACCGCAAATTATTTAAGGTCGAAAGCAAAAACTTTATGAAAAAATGAAGATAATTTTCATGCCTTAATTAAGCTCTTTACAAGTGGTTTCATACCTTTTTTTTTTTGTAATGTTCCCAAAACTAGATAGCATTTGAAAATTAATTTTCTCTGTGCTCTTCGTAGTTAAGATGCTTACCTAAATTGACTATAATTATTTAAACGAATTTAATATGTTTATTCGAGCGCTATCTACATTTCTCGTTTTAGAGTTTTAAAGTTTTCCTAGTGCAATAAAAAATTAAGATGACTGTCTTAACACAATCACAATTCCAGGGTTGATCTTGAACTTTCGCTACGGCACATTTTTTCTCAACCATAGCTTATTACCATTGCAATTGCAATTTATTTCTTACCAGTGTGCAAATACCGAACTTGCGAATTCGAACGTCATATCACCTTATGATGAATTTAATGTCGCAATCGCGACGATCTTACTATGATCCAATAAACAGTTTTAGCTCATATTCTAGACGTCCACGTAGGTTAACGCTTCGAAAGCTCGATTCGTAACGGCAAGGGTGTAGTAAATTGTGTTTGCCATAGTAATAATAATTCTAACATGTGCCGTCGTAATATCAATTAAAACTAATGCCACCAGATTGTTTTCTTTTATATTAAATATTTGTCCGTAATACTACCGTGTAGTAAATTTCCGAGTCATGTGTATTAAAATCATTTTATGCCATGTGTATTCGATAACGTAGATAGAGAACTTTTCTTTGAGCGCGATTTGAAAACTAAAGCAACATTGCAACACTAAGCGTCACTCATCGACCTGCTTATATTGCCAAATCACAACGTAGAAAAATTATCGCTTATACCATGATAGTTCCGCTGTTTTATGCGAGTAGAAATTACTGCTTAATTAGGTTGGCTAAGGAGGAAATTATTTTATTTCGATCTATTTCACACTTGCATTGATTTTATGGAATAATGAGTAATTAACGTTAAATATCGTGATAATACCCTTGTGCTTCGAATAGGAAATGTGTTTTATTTCTTGGGGCATGAATTGAGATTGGTTTTATCAAGGGTAGGGTCGTAAGGAAATGTTATGAAAAATTTATATTTTCTATAATTAGAGCAAGGTATATATTTTCTGATTGCTAATGAAATGACAATTTACTGGGCGTGAGTATATGCATTTCGATTTTTATGAGCCTAATAGCCTAGTTTCAATTAAGGCAATAGTCATGCCGTGGAGTTCAACAAACATCCATGATGCCACTAATTTAGGTGTATTTTAATATTATTCCCATCAAGCAACTAGATCTAGCCACGATTAGCACAAAAATAAAATAAAAACAAATCAACCTAATCAGTTTCAATAATTCTTACTTTAACAGAAGAATAAAGCCGTTCACTGAAAGAAAAATCTTGGTAAAACCAACAATTTTCCTTAGTTGTTTTTGCGTCAACTACGGGCTATAGTTAAAACAACCATAAAAAAGTAGTTGATTACTTTTATGCACCATGACGCGTGGTTGACAAACAACGTCCGTGGTGCAAAATAAGTAAGCAACCACAAACAATGGTATTCCAACAATATACATAGTACGAGATAGGAAAAGACTATAGTATGTAATATATATATAGTTTATGTATATAGTATGAGGTAGCCAACCTAATCCTCGTACAACAGGATTTAGCAATACAAAAGACAAAACAAAATGAATTTGGTTGATGCCTTGGTTGCATTGACAACGACATTGCCGCTGCATTGTGATTCACCAAATTCAACTGCGGCATTCACGCCTCCCCCTGTGGCGCCGCTGCCGCAATGCCGCTGTTTTGTGTTTACAGTAAATTTTTTCACAGCACTTTGCCGCAGTCCACTGCGTTTACCACAGTGGAAGAAAGCGTCATACAACGTAATATAAAGGCTTCACTGCATAACATGCATATGAATTATATCGAACAGCAAACCGAACATAATTTTGCCATGTAGTATATGAAACTTCTATGATAGAATAGGAGTATGAGTATGAGGAGTATGAAAAATCAATAGTTTGCTTTAGTTGTTTTTGCATCAACTAGGGCTATAGTTAAAACAACCATAAGAAAATCGTTGATTACTTTTATGCACCATGACGCGTGGTTGATAAACAATTTCATTCGGAGCATGAAAAACGTCCAAATGTTGAAACCATTCTACTTTGCGTAGACTAATTTCAAAGACGTTGCTCACTGAATTACGTTTGCTGAAATCAACTATTGCGAAGTAGTTTAAGTACCATAAAAACAGTTGATAATTCGAAACGTTGAAGTTTTGCGTGAATTGATGAAAATTTTTCTATTTATCAACTAATTTTCGTGGTTATGAAACAATTAAAACAGTTGATTTCATGAACGTTGCGATATTTTTTGTACAACCAGAACCAACTACTTTTATATCGTTAAATTAACTATATTAACATAATAAAAATAACTATTTTCCGTAGTTCGTTTAACGATTTTGAATGAATCGTTGCAATACTATTAAAAATAATTGAACCAACCAAGAGTTTTTCTTTCAGTGTTGTTATAGTCATCCAGCAGGTTAACATGCTGCCTTAGTTATTCGAGTAATCCTAGTCTAATCAGACTATTCGACTTCTTAGCCGTCAAACAATAGCAGGTGTATCTAAATGTAGGCTTGAAGAAAAACATTTCAATCTACTATTGAACTCATCACGAACTGTACTGATAAGTTTTTTTTTCTAATTAACGCAGATTAAACGTAGGATTTGCCGCAGGAGCTAAACAAATATTGATTAATCTTACTTTCAAGCAAAAATAATTTTGTTTTACGACACTCGGATAAGGCGCTAAATCGCTTTACAGCACGGCAGAATCATATTTGGATTAGTGAAGAGATTTCATATCAAAAATGCTGCCTGTGATAAGAAGCAGTGCTTTTAGGTCGTGTCGTGTTGAGGTGAATGCAACCGCGAGCAAGACACAAGTCACACAATCAGAAAATTTGTTTGACGGGATTTTCGCTCGAAACTGTTGATGCTTGCTCGCTAGCAGCCTAAACTTAGCAGCATTAGAATGATGTTGATATGGCGGAATATTGTCGAGCGCTAGATAAGATGAATTATGCGGATTAGTTTGTTTCTCTTTTGCAGTTTTCGGGTTGAAAAATGTAATTTGTGTGGTTGATGATGAGATGAAATGGTTTTCAGCACCCAGCTGGAAAACAGAGACGAAGTTTACATTATAAAAATAATAGATGTACCATTGAGCACTGATTATTATTGTTGATCACATTTCAGTGCTTACCCCACTTACGTACCATCAAACACGCACTACCAAATAAAGCTGTTTTATTAGGCTATGTTGTTTTATTAGGCTATAGGTAATCTTCCAAGCAGCCTTTTAATTACTTGAAGAAGCGTGAGAACTATCAGGAGCGGGCTTTTTCTGCGGAGAATTTACTTGCCTTGGATAAACTGCATAAACTGAGAAGAGGCCAAGCTCCAGAGATCATAATTTCTATACTTCTGGTTCTATAAACATATTTGATTTTGGAATTGCGATAAAACATAACGCCTGATACCATTATGCATGGTAAAAAAAAAATCATAAAAGTAGGCGCTATGTATTAAAGCACTCAAGGAAAAGAATTAGATCCCTCAACGCCATGCATTAGCCTCAAACGCTATGCATATAACAAGGAAAACAATTTTAGGTGATGAAAATTCGCATTTTCATACACAATTAAAGGCACAAGTACAGAGTGGCTGATGATAGACGGTACCAAAAAAATGTAATAACATTTTTCTGTGTAATTAATCAGTTCCATTTTTTTTAATTTTACAGATTTGTCTTTACATTTGCTATCACGCATTGAGTCTGCAATTTCCGTCCAAAGAGACGGTATTCCTCCGAGCAGATGGACTATAAAGAGGCTCGTAAGCAATTTTGACGGGTGTGGGACAATCAGCAGAATGCTTTATTATCGAGTTCACTTAATTCAGATGCAGGAAACTACCACTGCTATAGCTAGTACCATACAAGCCAATCCTAGAGTTTCAACAAGGAGCCTATCTGCTCAAATGAGTATCAACAAACAGTTCTCTTTAAAGATTTACACTTATTTCCTTATAAAATTATATATATAATAAATAAAGTGATTTCTAGAAACACCACATTCCGTTGGGTGCCCAGGTCTCCTGACATTACTGCGCCTGATTTTTCGTTGTGCGGTTATTGCAAACAGGAAGTTTACAAAATAAAGCCAACAAATTATAATGATTTAAAGCAATCCCTTCGAACGTTAATTGAAGCAATCGCCGTTGCAACCGTCCCCGCATTATTTATTCAGTAATGAATACATTTTTTGGATGACGCAGTAATGAATAAATTTTGAACAGGCGGCACATGCAGCACCGAGCGTGGGGGTCATTTCAATTCAATTATTTGTAAACCCCAATAATAACCTGAAAAGAAATGTAATACTTTTCAAATATAGAGAGCAAAAATATTTATGGGAAACATAAATCACGATCATTACGAAATTTGCAGGATATATTAACGTTGACTAAAACTATACATAACCAGATCCAAACGTGGAAGTGCGGGCAGCCCTGTAGCTACGGCAGGCACTTGAACAAAAATCTTTCCAATCACCAAGCCTCCTGGAAAATTTCGCATTTTGACCAAAAACACATATTATTGATAAAGTTTATTCTTTGTCCACCCTGTCAAAATAAAATTTAAAAAAATGCGTGTTGCAGAAGAACGGCAAGTCATCATCAAATTACCTCTATTTGGAGCACTCGAGACTTCTGTTCACGAGATCTACCAATCAACCAATATGAAATTCACTGAATATATTATTCCTTAGTAAGAGCAGGGTTGACAGAAGTGATTTTGAAATGTAGGCATTCCTGTGGCAGTGGTGCCAGTTTGAAAACACTAAGAAAAAAAATTGTTTTTCGCCTTGTAAATTCTGATTCAGTCACCAAATTTCAAAGAAATTCCCACAGAAGCTAGACCTTACGAGGGTTGATCCAAAAGTAGTGATAATTTCCAGTTCGCATAGAATAAAAAAAAATTTTTTTTACTACCTCAACTAGGGCATGCAATCCCGAGATTTCGGGATCTCGGGATCCCGACACATTTTGGACATTTTCGGGATCCCGAATTTTTTATCGGGACTTTCAGGACTTTCGGGAAATTCAGCCCATTTTGGGAATTAGAAAGCAGAACTTAATACTAAAACAAATATGGTTTTATGAAAACGGAGGCGGAAGCCAGTTTTAATAATGAATTACAACTAACGTATAATTACATGTTTAATATCCCACCAAAAAATGTGCCCGAAATATCTTTTTCAGCAGCTGGATATATGTGCAGCAAAATCAGGTCTAGTTTAAATTTTGAAACTCTTGACGAATTATGTTTATTAAGAGCATACTTTCAAAATGAATCAGCAGTTTGAATCTATCGATATTATTACTTATCACTTGTTTCATTGAAAAGCAATTTTATTTTGTAATTGATATGTAAACAACTAAAAAGAATAATGTATTTTTATTATATTATCGTAACATCCGTTATGCTGATTAAATTTCAATTCGTTTTTAACTAATTTTATAACTAGCTATCATGACCAAATAAAGAGCTTTATTGGACAAGAAGATAGAAGAAATTAGATCATAAGATTAATTTAGATGCAATTATACATTAACGTCTTACTTGCTAGTATCCATGTACATATGTGCAAAAATTTAACATTATAATGAACTTAGCTTCCGGTTTTATGTATATATAATTGAAATAAAGTTTTAATTGAGTACGAATAAGCCAATACATCTGTTTAAATTCCCATAATATAGTTTTTTTTTATAAAATCCCGAAATCTCGGGACTATCTCGGGATCCCGAAAATTCTAATCCCGAATTTCGGGATCACCATTTCAATCTCGGGATTAATGCCCTAACCTCAACCCATTAAGTTAGCCTAAAAAATCGTATGAATAGGCTACAATTCCAGGAAGGTATATTCATATGAATACGAAAAAAAAAGTGGAGAAAAACGTGATTAGAGCTGTCATTAAGCATTTGTGTTTGGAAAAAATGTCCACCAAAGATATAGACTGCGAGTTGATGGAAACGTTAAGGGACTCTGCTAGTTCATATTCCACCGTTGCACGCTGGGCCAAGGAATTTAAGCTGGGTAGAACACCCACTGAAAATGAGCACCTCGAACGACTTCCATCCACGTCCCTCACTGAAGATAACATGAAAAAATTTTATTTTATTTTATTTTACTTTATTTCATTTATTAGCCAAGCAATATGAAGCATACTAAAACAAGAAAAGGGGGGGAAAATATACAAATGAATACAACACTAATAATAAAAAATAAATATGTAAGGTACAAATAAATAACGCATCAATAAATAACTATTTGAGTAAATAAATAAGTTTGAAATAGATAATAAATAAAATAAGAATCAAATAAATGAATAACAATTAAAAAAGACAGTTAAAATAAGCTTAAAATTTACGGTGCACAAATGGCTTGGATGAGGGAGGATTTGATGAATAGTTTGGAAATTGTTGGGGAATAAAGGTTGCTAAAGTTATTGGAAATCCTGCAGCATCTATTTACCGGCTCATTAGCTGACGGACCATCAGGTATGTAGCTGAGGTCACAGGGATTTCGTACGGCAGTGTACAAAGAATCGTTGCCCACGAATTACATATGATATGAAGAAGGTCCCTGCGCTTTGGGTGCGGAGAATGTTAACTGACGAGCAAAAGAGGAAACGAGTCGACATTTTGAGGATGAATCTCGAAAAGTTCCAGGCAGATCTGGAGAAGTTTTTGCCACTTTTCGTAACCATGGACGACACTTGGATCCACTATTTTGTTCCAGAAACCAAACAGCAATCGATGACCTGGAAGCGACCCTCTTCACTGATGCCGAAGAAATTCAATGTGTCGAGTTCGGCAGGGAAGGTTATGTATCAGTTTTTTGAGTCGCTGAAGGAATTATTATAGTGGAATATTTGGAAAAAGAAGCCACTATATCAGGCTCTTACTACGCAGGCCAAATAAGAAGATATTACGCAGAAATAAGAAGGTTGCAGGAAGCTATTGAGGAAAAAAGAGCCGGGGTGCTGTTTCATTAAGACAACACAACGGTCCACAAGGCTGTAGTTGCAATGACTGCAATTCAAGAAACAGGATTCGAGCTGCTTTGCCAGATCTAGTTCGCAGTGAATTCTACCTCTTTCCTCGGCTCAAGGAACACCTTCGGGACAAAAAATTTGAAGATGATAGTGAACTGATGGCCACTATTGGGGCGTTTTGGGAAAGTAAAGACAAATTAAATTTTTCTGAGGTTATCCTGGGTTAGGAAAAAAGAGCTAAATGTATTAACTTCTTAGGAGACTATGTTGAAAAATAAATATTTTTTTAAGTTTAATCACCTTGGTTTATATTGCTTATCATTACTTTTTGATCAACCCTTGTATGCTCATTACTGTCCACAAGATTCTAGTTCACAGCGCGGAGGTAATTCAATTTTGTCTCTTCCCAATTGGGTAGCTTTCCGAAGGAGCCTTGGAGGCAAGACATAAAGATTGTCGTAGATTCCGTAATTGACTCACTAGAGAGCGGTCACGTATTGCCAATTATAAAAATCTTTTGATGATGATCCTAATAACGTCCGATCTTGTAATACACACCCTTAGAGAAATAACGTGAAACAACAATACAGCTTTGCTGGCAGAGGTTTTGCAGTTGATTATTCCACCTTCCACACTATCCAGGACATAAGCCCATCACAAAATTAATGACGAGAATTATTTGTTATCAGACTCACTCGAATGGGGGAGTAATAGAGAGGAATCATCTGATAACGATAATTAAAGGTTGTTGTAATAGTACTGTACCATAACCTAGCTATGGTTTTCATTTTAAGTGTTTTAGTTATTGAAAGTCAATATTGTACATATCAATTGTCACTAATCTAGTAATTTGGGTGTTGTTTTTGTTAGTTTAATTTGCTGCTTTTTGTTTAATTTTATTTATTTGTGCAAATATAAAATTTCAAACGTAGTTTTTAACTACAGAATCATTTTCGAAAATTTTACAAATTGCTTATATTTTCATGTCCTAAACACTTTTTCTAAAAAAAAAAATACACTGACGCCTGTAATGCCATGAAGGAGTAAACAGAGATTGCCTCACTTACAGAGCTACCATCCGCATTTCACCGCGTGAATGGTGCCCAACGCGACAGATGGTGAGCCCAGCATCGTTGTAGAGTTTACGCACCTTTCAACATGCAAATCTCCCCCCAATTTCTCTGGAAATGGCGTAGTATACTTGCAATATTCACACAAAACAACCAAAATAAATAAAAATAATAATTTTGTCCCGGTAACCCGGCTTAAAAGTGCCATTAGAACACTCAGAAATGACTCACAATTCATAAAAAAAAATTGGGGCAATTTCGGTCTGGAACTCAAATTTTAAATAATCACCAAAAACTATAGTTGATCGTTGCCGTGAATGATAGTTAATTGAGAACAATAACTTTTGGAAGACATTTCAGTGCGAGCTTCCATACGTGATATTTCGTTTGCTTCATTTGGATGTCTTGAGGCATGTTTAAAACAATCTTATGCTCCACAATAGCTTCAGAGCATTGTCTCTTGAGGCTCTGTTTAGGGTGCTGGTAGTTAGATTGATCCATTATTTCAATAAATATAATAATTCAAATCAATTCACTCCATTATTCCCGCTGGACATTTGAAACATCATGTAATTCTCATTTAATTATTTTATTCGACATTTTCATATTTATGTAGGTACATATTTTAAGATACTTCCAGTTAGAGGCCTATAGAAGCTGAATTAGACGAGCAAATAGAATAAACTCTTTAATGCCTTGTATATTGTGATATGATTAGAACTCTTCGTTGACTTTATATTTGCACAAAACGATGATACGTCGACCACATACACTAGACGCTGTATTCGTTCAAGATTTGTTTAACATTCTAAAATCGAGAATTTAGACAAGTGAGAAAACCCGACCAGTTGGTAAACTTTTTTATATTAGACTATGCATCAAGTCGAGCTTAGGTACGGCGCCATTTCATAATTTTATCAAGTCGATGTCTGTGCCCAATTATTTGGAAATTTCAGACTTTTGCTAAGTTTATCAACCCCAGTTATGCGCGTCTGATGTTTGTTAAGATTTTCATATTTTGCAGCTTAGAATTTTGAATTGTATTAGATTTGGTCTATTTAAGGGGAGGCAAGTTTAATGCATTATAAAACTTCAAAGTCTGACGTAAACAAATGCGGAAAAATTAAACCCGTTCAGATTCTGACTATAAGAAAGATCCCAGCATTTAAGAATGATCAATCATTCGCTTTGGTGCACAGCACACTGTGGATATCAATAAAGGAATTTCGCTTTTGCATCGATTGTTCGCTAATCCAGGCACTTTTCAAAGGATTGGTGCCATCATCCCCTTAGCAGTAGTTTAAATATTTACTCCGTAATACATTAAAACTGTGCATATTAAACAAAATGATAAACTAGTCTGAAATTACTGAACTGTCTCACTTACATCATCATAATTTTTAGACTGATTTCCTTGAACTCTGCAATCGGGTATATTTTCAGGTGATTACAATTACGAAAAAAAACCATACGAAATTGACTGAAATGTTTTAGATGCAAAGTTTTTTTCACCATTATACTTGGGTACACTTGCAATAAAAATTTTAATACGCCTCAAGTAGAGGCGTTTAAAAGCTAATAACAAACTTTACATATGTATACTCAATGATTTAATTTTTTTTAATACGCATATTTTTCTGAGGCGTTTTTCCATACTACTATTTACGCACTTGAAAATTCCACCCCCTGAACGAAATTCACCTAATTAAGCTAAGTTAATCAAATATGAAAACGTATTAGCGCTCGAAAATAGCTCATATCATAGATTTAAGTTAAATTTGAAGTTGTTTCATAATTTTGAAGATACTGGTGTGATCTCTGATTCAACTGTTTAATGATCCAAGTACCGATTTTAACCACCTCGCAGAGCATTTACGCCAGTCGATTTCCATTAAAAGGCCACAGACTAGAGTTGATTGAAAACAGACTAGAGTTGATTGAAAAAGAATTTCATCGACAGCTGGCGAAACAGTCATCAAAACCAGAAGATTATTTATCTTCTGGTTTTGAGAGCTTCGATTAATCTACATCATATGACCGAAATAAGAACTTCGTTTATTTTGACAAAGGTTGAAAGCGTACATTCATGCAACTGAGAGACAAACTATCGATTCTCTTTGCGAAAAAGTACTCGATATTTTTCGTCAGGAGACGATGGTTCCATGACTCAACTCACCCCTGATTAGCTCAGCATGTCCCTGATTCGGAGCTAGGTGAACTCAGAGCAAGGTGCCTTGGGGCATACCACGTAATTCCTCAAAACGAGCTGATGAAAAATTTCTTTGGAACGGTATAATTAGTAAACTAATAACCAACTACAATAAGTATTGAAAGGCCTCCTTCTTTGTCACCACATACGAGTACAACTCTAATCTGTAAACTAATAATTATCTTACTCTACTAAAATGAGCACTGTTACCTCGTACAAAGTCACCGGTGGATTGAATTCTGCTCCAGTGGCTTTCTCTGGAGTTCACAACATCACTGTAGACCGCAACTTTTAGGTAACCCTATAAATAAAAATCTAACGGATTAAGATCAGGTGACTATGGTCCACTGAATTTTTCGTTCAAGTATGTTATCACTTCCTGAGAATAATGTGATAGTATCCCTCTCTCATTTTACAGGAGTGAGGGACACTATCGTCCACCACATTGTCTAATTCAGCTTTCCAAAATTAAAAATATGCCTGCTTAAAATACATTTTCCGTATTCTCTAAGACTGTGTTTTCTTTTTAAAAAGAAGAATAATTCATTTTACGTTCTTTGCTTACACATACCTATATATTTTTTTTTTATATGAACTGCAACATATATTAGTTTCATGCAAATTTCATGAAATGAATCTGCGCCATTTTTGAAATCAACAAATTCTGAATCATATTTTGCAATCTCGATCCATTTTCTGATGGAATTTGATACACTAAAAAGATTGAAGTGTAGTAAATATATTTATACATATTATATTTATAAAAAAGTTTTGAAACGGTAAAATTATTATTAAATCTTCGTTAAATTATTATTAAATCAAGGTCTCTGATTAGATTTTGCCCCATTCTGCTTGCAGAATACTCCACGTTTCTGTCCAGCTCATGACTGTGACTATGGTGACCAAACCATAACTTTAAGAGCTGCCTCAGTTGATAACTGGTTTAAATACTCTCTGCAGATTTTCCAAAAGCACTTCGGGTTATTGTCATGCTGAAATATGAATCCTTTTCTTAAAATACAAAGTCCAGATGGCAATTTTCGTTTTCGAGAATACCCCTCTTTCCTCATTAATCATTGGATTCTGCCGATGCTACCCACGTTACCTCCACCAAAACAACCCTATATCATAACGGAACATTGATCGGGTGTTCTGTCTTCTGCTGACCTGTGAACAAAGACTCTTCGTCTCGAGGCGAAAACTTCGAAATTTGACTCGTCACTCCACAGAACTTTTTTCCAATCCAGAAATATTCAATTTTTTTGCTGCTTAGCCCATTCCAGTCACTTCTTCTTATTTTCGACAACTCACTAACAGCTATCCGACCATGAAGACCCGCTCCTTGAAGTCTGCGTTTGATCGTTGAAACACGGAGGGGTTCAGACCTCTCCACTTTCACCTGTGCTGCAATTTTTGGTGCATTAAGGCGTCTGCTGCGTTTGCTAGTCACCGCAATCTTTCTATCTTCGACTGAAGAGGTGATCTTAGGCCGTGTTTTATTCTGAACACTTTCACTGGTCTTGAATTTTTTAACATTATACTGTCAGCTGTTAAATTTTTTAACATTAATAACAGTTTTTCTTGGCACTTTCAACTCAATCGGAATCTGTCAATTACTTTTGTCAGTTTCATGATAGGCAATTATCAATAAATGCACTTCCGTTGAAAGTTCACTCTTTTTCGGCATATTAACTTTTGACACAATAAAACACTCGATCAATATCAACTCGCGCAATGTACAAATTTTAAGTACTGTTTCCTTCGCAGAGACTGAAGGCAAAATAAAAATCCCAGGCATTTTCTTACAAAGCGCAGTATGTACCGATTTATAATAATAATTAGTCGGTAGTGTATGTCATCAAGTTTGCTTGTTGTGCTTCCGAGCATGAACGACAGAACTTTGAAATAGAGGAGGTAAACGACCATATTCGGCTCACACTTTTCCTTATTTGCAGTAAATTACTGTGAAAGCATAGCAAAGGTGTAGTACGGAGTAGCAGCATCATATATAATTAGTATGAAGTATGTTCTCCTTCGTCAGCTCCTGCCTATTTTTTTGTCTGGGATCTCTAAAGACATTCTCCTTTAATCAGGATTCAGGATTACACATTTTCAATTGGATTTAAAGCATTTGAATCCAAGAGTCGTCCAGAAGAACGATCAGCAATTCCAAGGTTTTTCAGCTTTTGACAGTTCAGCCGGTCTCGAATGTTCTTATCGAAAGGTTTATCGTATCGAAATTCGTTGTCTGTAGGCATGTCGCCCCAGTTAGAGGATCGAATGTCTCGCTGAACGGTTCGCCCCGACTCTTTTGATGGGGAGCCGTTTCGTCACTGTTTGCGTTCCTACTCCTGGATTATTTTTTTAATTACCAATGCTCGAATTTTTGCCTCTGATTCAGTGAAAAAAGCCGACTTCTTTTCATATCGTCCACGTTTCCTTCTTCGGCGTAGCACCATTTTTTTACGTTTTGACAAATGGTCGTTAAAATCAAGGCCATTGGATAAATTTAGTGCTTTCACTTTAACTAGTGGAATCTGAGTGAAAAAATTTATATTTCCAATCGTCCTTTTATTATACTATAGATAACAACTGAAGCTAATAAAAAATACCCAATTAATAGCAGCTCTGCATTAGTGAATTTTGGTACCTGTTTTTGCTGACTCTTAAGGGGTAACACCTATGTGGAACGCTGTTTTCGAGGGTGATTTTTTGCATTTTTTTCCAAGGAAACTTTATATTTGATTGAAAAAATAATTACATGGCTTTATTATACATGTTTTGAAGTATACAAATTAATTTTTACAACGTCCTAAAATACAAAATGGCGGCTGTACCAGGCTACGAGCATCAGACGATTTTTCAAAGATGCCTCAACGGCCCGCAACTTTTCGTCGTCGCAAATGGTCTGAAACACAAAAATCAAAATTTTTCTTAAAGTTTGAACTAAAAGCAAGGGAAGTACGTACGGGTTTTCAAAAATATTGAATTTTGAAAGATTGGCGTACGGTTTTGCGAAAAAAAAAAAATTTGTGAAAAAAATCGTTTAAAATCAGCCGTAAAAATGACAATTTTCAATTTATCAACAAAATCGTACGTACTTCCCTAGAAAATGATGTTGTGAAGCTTGCACCAAAATTTCAAATTGATCGGATAAAAATTGGCTGAATAATCGTGCGGGCCGTATCAAAAAATGTGGTTTCGAGAAAAACGCATTTAAAGTTTGAAAACAAAGGGCGGCTCTTCCACGTTTCTCGTTTTCGCTTTGTGGATTTATTGCCTTTTTTGTGACAAATGTTGGTCTACTACCTGTCATACTGAATGGTAATTTACTAATGAGAAAAGTCGCTAACGGATACCTGTGGTAGGTATAAGGACTTTGGAGCAGAGCGTGTCGTACGCGCGCCGCATAGGCCCCGACCGCACGGTGGGGCGTCCAACGTTTATGCTCATAACTCGGAAAAAAAAAATTTATTTTTGAAAATAACTTAAGACGTTATTCTAGACATGTTTCCCTGCCATTTTAGCAAAAACAAACAAATAGATTTTTTTGAAATTTCTACATAGGTGTTACCCCTTAAGCAAAAAGTCAGTATTTTGATATTGCCTCTAAAATTTCTACTTTATCACTATACAGGAATTAATTAAAGCTAAGTAGGTTTAAGAAAAATTAAAGATGGTCTCCAAATTGTTAAAGATGGTTTTTCCAGATAAATTCATTCGGGTTGATTGTTCAGATCGAAGGCCAGAAAATTTTGTGTCACCTTTCTGTTTTGCAAAACAAGTTTTAAGGGTAGGACCACGTTCACTCTGCCCGAAACTACTTTGCAACAGTTTCGCGCAATCTAAGCACAGCTTTACTTCCAATCCTATTCCAGGAGCTAGAAATCGGATTGTGGGCGAGACGAACAATAAGCTGGTGAACATTTTACGCACGGGATCTTATTTCTGAACATCAAAAGACTAAAGAAGTACTGGCGAACGGCTGAATACCGGTAACTTTGCCCTACATGCGACAAGAGAAAATGTTGTGCAACCAATAGAAACCACATTCCCAATCTAGAGGTGCCTTTCTTATTATTTTCTTAGTGTGTTTTTTCTTGTGCACTTGGATAGGTGTAAGATACGATTCCTTTGTTCAGGTGGACCCATTCTACAATGTCCCGATTAGAATCAATGTACAAAGACATATTCTGTAGAGGGCATATTTTACCAGGAAAGAGAGTGACAGTTTGTTTGAAAAATTTGGCAGCAAGATATTCGGTCAAGACTATATCTTTCAGCTACGGGTTGGAGTTTTCAAATGTACCTACATCCAAACTTGTGATACCATACTTACCTAATGCTTTGATAGGTAAATTCAGGAACTAATTTCAGAATTAGCCTAGCTCGAAGTCTGGTAAGTGATCATGGCTGGATGAACCATGGAATGCACACGCTAGTACCTTGTGCTCTAATCACGCGGCGTACAAAACTGCTAGACCTATCACTTTATAACTAATACTAAAAGAAAAAAAAATGTTTCCCGTCTATGATATATGAAAAAAACAAAGGCGGGTGGAAGCTTTCCATATAGATACACTGAAAACGCTGGATATCTATGCATCTTCATCGGACGAGTTTAAACTATCGACTCCAGCATCGTAAAAATATTGGGCTCAGAGAAACTTCAATGAAGTACACTGATACAGTGGCTCAAAGCTTGAATGATGTGTGTTCTTTTTACGAGGAAAATCCTTTAAAACCCCCTGGAAATCCTTTTCTTCAAACAAACAAAATATTTCAGCTTGTGGTTTTATTTATTATTTCCGATGAAAACAAGAATAAAAAATATTCCAATCAGCAGAAAAAATTAAAATTCATTATAAACACGAAATATCACCATACAGCGCAAATGATGTTCTCTCAAAAAAGTCCTTTACTTCAAACTTTTTCAAAATTTAGTCAATACTCAGTTGGATATCCTGATTGTTTCAATACCGCTTTGAGGCGATCCGGCGTTGAGTGCACCAACTTCTTGGTGTACTCTGGTGAAATGGCCTACCATTCCTGTTGAAGTGCCGTTTTAAGGTCGTCCTTACTGCTTATCGGATGTTTTCTGATGCCCTCTTCTAGCTTTGACCATAAATGTTTGTAAACATTTAGATCTGGTGACTGAGCCGGTGTTTTAATTTGGTTTGGACAATTCTAAATCAACCATGTTCGCACTGGTTCCGAGGTGTGCTTGGGGTCGTTGCCCTTATGCAACCGGAAATTTTCGTTGATGTGTAATTTTTCCGCACTCTGTAGTAGATTATCCTTCAAGATAATCAAATACTGGAATTCGTCCAGGTTCCCTCAATGAACACCTAGTTTCCCACTCCGGAGTATGCCATGCACCCCCACACCATCACGTAACCCCCACCGTGTTTTACTGTACTGCATAAATTCCGTGGTAGAAGCTCAGCATTTAGTTGTCTTCCATCGTTTGCGAAAAGGTTAAATTTGCTCTCGTCCGCGAAAAGAATGTTATCCCAGAACGTTCCAGCTTTCGTTATGTCTTCGCGAACAAATTCCATTCTTCTTGCCTTATTTTTAGCACTAATATAGGGTTTTTTTCCATTAAAATTCGCATCCCTTAAACTCTTCTTACGGTTTCTGGGTTACATTTCTTATTAAGAATTTTTTCCGCTTCCTACGCTAGTTTAAGTGCGCCCAGCTTGGGATTTTCTTCAACTGTCCTACAAATCCAGCGACAATCGGACGGGGAAAATATTTTATTGAGCGCTGTTCTACACTTATTTTCTATGCGATTTTCATGAACAAACCGCTCAATTATTTGCTGGACTGTAGACTTTGATTTGCATGTAGTTTTCGCTATTTCTTTTTAAGTTTTCCTTTTTTTGTAATGCTTAATAATGAGATCACGCTCTTCAATTGCTGGTCGCCGTCCCATTTTGAAATAAACTGTTTATTCCTTCTTCTACTGATCAGTCCAAAAGATAAACAAATTTTCACTAGAAACCCTTATCGCACACCACGGCTATAGAATATCAATGAAAATGCAGAAATCCGTTACACACACCATTCTATGTATGCTCTTTAAATGACGCATCATTTAAGCTGTGAGGTGAAATTTGATGTTTATCATGCACTTTTATTTTTTGTGCTGATAAGAATATTTTGTTGCTTTTTTCTTTGGAAATAATAAACAGAACCACAAGCTGAAATATTTTGTTTGTTTGAATAAAACCATTTTCCATTTTCGGGGGGTTTTTCAATGGTTTTCCCCGTAAAAAGTACTCACATCATAAGCTGTGAGCCACTGTACCAGTGGCGGCTCGTCAGGGGCGGCAGGGTCGGCCCGGCCGTACCAAAAGTATTGACTAATGTCACCTAAAATAAAAAAGATAAATAATTAATGTTCAGCACTTTATTACTACAAAATGATTTCCTAATCATATCTGCCTTATTCAATCTTAAGTTTTTTATAAGCCGCGTATACAATCTCAGATCAAAACTGGAGTTACATCAAAATAGTCTAGTGTAAACGAATAAACGACCCGTTTGCATTCGACCGTTTTCATCTCAATCTTGCTTCAATCCTGGTTTGTGTAAGCGGCTATATTGAGCAAAACATCAAGCAAGTCCATCGTTCCCACGGCGGCTAGCCAACGGTCCTCCCAGCCTACATCATTCCGTTCAAACATAAGTACATACGAGTACGATGCATCATACACCCAACGAAGCGGTGGCCGCATCATACCCAGCAAGTACAAGCAAAAATCATGCAAAAACACGGTCGAAATTGCGGCCCGAACCAAACTGGCCGAGTCTGATTACAGTCTACGCTACTCCAAACTCTGCAGATAGCCTCTATTCGAAACAACATTTTCATACTACCTATTTAGTTGGGTGTTTTGTAACGAATTTTACACCCCGCATATAGATTAGGCAATGCAAAAATTTGCTGGTTAAGAACAATATGTAGCGTAGTCACTCTGTTATGTTACTCTTTAGCATAGGCGGGCCGTGGCCTAAAATCTGGCAGGGGCCAGGGACTGAAAGGTTCAAGACATGCGATGATTTTTTTTTTATTTGTACAAGTACTGTTCATACAACTTATATAATTTACTAATACATTATATATTTGTTGATTTATTCTTTGTTATTTGCTAATGCAAAATGTATTATCAAATAAACTTCTTGTCTGTGAATACGTATGAGCTACTACCACATGCATATAATGTGAATGGTAGGTATGAACTACACATGAATTATCAATGACCGCTAAGAAAGAAAGCTTGTATGAATTATACGGGAATAGAATGGAAATAATTAGAAATGTAAGAATATTTTTTCGTTTACAAGCTAAATATATTGTAACTTATACTTGGAGAAGAGGATAGCTTAGTTTCAAAATAATTTTGAAAAAATTGGAATATATTAAGCTTAGAAGGAAGAAATTGATCTCTTGCTTCAAACACTTGTTACCTAGAAAAACCGAAAACAATTTGGCAAGATGAAAAGTGCTGTAACTTACTCATTTTGAGCCATTTGGTTTGCAGGAATATCTTTGTAGCCCTAACTGCGTGTCCGAGGCTAAATGAAACAGCACAACCTTCGAAACTAATGCTTTTTGCTGTTTTCCGTTTTCGCGATCCTCTGGTAAATGTGAGATTCAGACAGTTCTTTTCTGCAAATGATTTAATTTTTCCCCAAACTAAATACAAGTCTTCTCACTCAATTAGTAGTGTTCCATTCACAATATTTATCCCATCCCGAAGAGTTGCATTTTTAGTTCGGAAATATGTGCTTAACATGTTTGTTATAAAAAGAACATAGTGAAAGATGAAAAGATTTTCTACAAATTTAGGATTACTGATTGAATGAAAGATCCCCAATTAATAAACTGAGTCATTGTATTTTCCCTCACTCATTTCTTTTTCTAAAGCCTCTTTCATAGCCCCATAGCTATCGATCACATATTTGCAATTGCGAAATCTCATTGACTAACGAGTTGAGCTTAAACTTCTCATTCCACGCCTTGTGTTTAGACCAACTGCCTCTTCAAGTTGCTTCAACAATTTGTGTTGTGATGGCTTCGAAAAGTGTAGGTGAAGTGATTCGGTGGCATTGAAAAGGATGTACACGTGTCGATTGTGAAAAATGTGTCCATCACAACCAGGATAATTTTATGAGCTAGACAGTGTACAAATGTGGCTGCAGGGTGTTTCATCTTAATTTAGATTTGTACACCACTTTTTTGTCCTGACATGACACTAGCACCATCATAAGACTGTCCAACAACAGGCAATTCGGGAAGGGTTCAAAATTATATCTGCTAAATACGAGATATTTCTAGCTCCTGAACAGTCTACAAAGCTTGAGAACCTTTCTTCGACTGCTAGCTCCTTAGCAAATCTGACAACTACGGATAGTTGTTCCTTCTGTGGTTCCTTGTTGCGTCTGCCATAATGGATATCAATCCGCAATCTTTTATTTTAGCTGTATTATCTTCGCGAACGATTTCAGCAATTATTTTCATCAATTCATTTTGTATTTTGCCACTACAGTAGTTCGCAATCTTGTTTTTAAAATTATTTATTAATAATGCACAAAATTCAAAAAAAAAATCACGGCTATCACTGGCACCACTTTCATCATGTCCTCTGAAAGCACGTCTTTGGCAACTGAGACACGTCGTAAGGTCGATAACCTTCTCCACAATATTCCAAGACTGTTCAAGCACCATATCATTTACTGTCTTCCAAGTAGTATTAGAGTTTTCTCATTGTGCATGAACTTTACTATCCGGATCGCGAAGTTTGGTCGAGCTGAAATTTTGGTGTATTTTTAGCGACAATGGAAACTCTATGGAAAATTTCACATTGTGATAACCTCACACCGAGTCATCAGATCATCACAAAATTGACAAGACTCATCAATGGGCATAAAAATAAGTTTCTGACGTTTTTAAATAATGTCTGGACAACCTTGCAGCTACCATAAGTACGTAAACACAAATCTTTCATACGGCTGTTAGAATAAAATGCAAATGATTGATGAATTTGATATTATATTTATACAGTCAAATCTAAACTTGTAAAATTCCCAATCGCACAAAAATGCACCGAATTATTTATATTTTTAGCACCTGGAACTTGCGTTTACGGTATCTCGCGATCAGATAAAATTCATAGGATATAGTGGTCTTGAGTAGATACAGGTCTGACAAAAGTTTATTGAATATGATAAGAACCATGTGGCTGCTGTGTCACTATGAAAAAACGTTCGGTGAAATTGAAGTGCTATAACTTTTAACTTCCGATGCAGTTATCAAATTATAATAAAATTCACACACATTTAACCTGAGTGTAAACCAAATAGGTCACTGATAGCATAAAAGTGGCAGGGATGCCATTTTTATTCTCCAAATGACTTCGAAAATTGTATTCTACGTTAATTACCTTATCGCCTACCATTTTAATACTTAGACTATGTTATGTGAAAAAACATAATTGCATAAAACGCTAGTTTATAAAAGTGTTCTTACCTAAATACCTGTATATTGCCTAGTAGGAATAAACAGATAATCTTAATAAAAAAAGGATGATTGGCGAGGTGTTTTTCATCTTTTTCTTAACGTTTAACTTGTCGAAATTAAATATTGCCGTCCATTTCTCGAAATAAGTCCCATAACATCGTAATTAATACCACAAGTAACACAGTCTCTATGTTATAAGTAGTGTAAGTTGGGATAGGCTTACACTGCTGCACTACACAGCTCTTGCTGTAACCACAAAAACCTAAGAGGTGCAAATTTAAGTGTCTGCTGTTGGAAATATTTATTTTTCTGGGTGGGACCAACCTAGGGTCTGGGGGGGTCCCGGCCCCCCTGGCCCCCCTGGCCCCCCTGGCCCCCCTGGCCCCCCTACGGCGCGCCTATGCTCTTTAGTCGATCTAAGGATGCTTTCTGTTCGTTAAGAGATTGATTTTCTGTTAAATAGCATTGTATGAAAAGAAAAAGGTCAAGTACGAGTTTTCTTACTGTGTATGTAAAGGTAGTGTATGCAAAGGTAGGAAGACAATATTGATGTATGCTGGTCAAATAAAATAAATATTTTTTATCGATATTATGTTTTATGTACGAGAGTGTAGTTATTATACAGCATTAAACTTTTAGAAAGTCGTTTTTCGGAAGTGTTTTTATTGAAAAGTGAGCAGTGGAGGTGGTGTGAAAAAAACTGAAAATAATACAAGTAAAGAAGGTGGTTGAAAATAATCATCTTTTCATAGGATAAAACATAATATAAAACTTAAAAGTTAGGATAGGATTAGGATAAAACTTAAAAATTGGACATATGATTTGGACTTAATTGGACATTAATGATTGCTCTGAATAACTAATTTGTAAAATGCATAATGAACAGTTTTAAATTTGGGAAACTAGTATTGCATTTGGTACGACGTGGCAAGATAAATAAATTTTCAGTTGAAAAAGGTTTTTAAGTTTTTAATACATTTGGCTTGAAAGTCAATGGCGTTCCAATACTTAGTCATTAAAAGCAAACTAAGGAAAATTAGTTGAAGAAAAATGATATATTTTATGATGAAATAATCAATTATTTCGCTGTGTGTAAAGCATGATATGTAAGAATGAATATCAAAAATGTTATTATATACGCTTTTGAGAATTAGTTTTTGCGCTTGTTTGCTAATTTTAGAGACGTACTTTTTTAAGACTCATTAATTTATAGTACACTTGAATTTCTCCTCCCCAATTACATCCTCTCTCTGTCTTGACGACAATGCTCAAGCATATTTCGTGGTTTTTATTGGAACATACTTTTGTACGAAGATCAAATTTTATTTGCTTTACCAAAAATTAAACTTATGAAATATAACTTCCGTTTTGGCCGACCCAAATTTTTATGCTACGAGCCGTCACTGCACTGTACATATTTCAATCTGGGCAATTGAACTGATTTGAAAGTCATGCATTTTAATTCAAATTCAAATTAAAACTTCAAGCAAAATCTTTTGGTACTTATCAGACGCAAAAACTTCCTTTAAGTGAGCGTAACACTCTCCTGAATCACGCACGATCATATTCGAATTCGTATCAAATAAATTATTCCGCAAATCCAACTAAACCCTTTCGCCATTAATGCTCCGGAATTTCCGATCATCGGCCCGGGCAACCGCCGAATCGTCCCACGCGAGCATACACACAGCTTAGTGTACATAGCTGAGTCGGCACGGAATTCCTGGGAAAACATAAACAAACGAGCAAGCGAATCAAAACCGGATAAAATGCACGAAAGCAGCAGCTTTAATCGACCGAGGTGGAAAATCGAAATTGTGCAATGGAGCCCCCGCAGCAAGCAACGGCTGTAGTGGCTGCCGACCCAATCACAGCACCGCAGGGGCGGAGTTTCCGCTCCTAGGTGATTATCGCCTGCTTGCATGTACTGAGCTCGAGAGCCGGCGATAATACTCGGCTCGATGTCAGTCCGATTGGAAAGTTCGTTGGAAAATCGTATAAGTGTTTGCGGAACGCAGCGTAGCGACGGACGGCAACGGCTACTTACTTCCAGAGTGGGGCAAATCTCTTCGTGGGCGGCTAAGTAAATAAGGCGTGAGTCGTGTCGAAAAATGCGGTTCATCCCTGAGCTGATTCGACTGCCCGACTGGGGATGAGATGGAGCTAAGCACCACGTCAAGCACATAGACTCGGACTAATCCCGGGGCGTCAAGCACGCGCACACACATCCCTCGAGCCTCGTGATGGTGGTGGATGCGCATCGGCTCCATTCGAACAGTGTCGGCTAATCGCCTGGCCCATCCTCCAAATGTCCTTGTCGACTGAAACCGCCAAAAACGAAACTAACCCGAAGCTAAGCTGAATTAATGCAGGACAGAAACGACACTCACGTCACTCTTCCTCTTGTGGCCAAAACATGTAAACAAGAGCAACCAACGTGCTCCACCGAATGTGGAGTACATAAACCGCGTTTATCAGCAGGTTTCGCGGTCCACTTGCTAGTGTGCGAGCACAGGTCGATGCCGATTTGCTGCTGAGTGTGTTCCCACTGCTGCGCATATGGTGCGACGTGAGTGTGTTTTATGTATCAAAGTTTCGGGTGCCGGGAAGCGAATGGGGCTGCGTCGGACAACGGGCGGATTTGATAGTGGCATGCCAGTTGCGCGGCAGCTATCGGCGTGTTTAGACTGTATGAAGTGCGTGTCTGTGCCGCGCGTTATTCTGAGCGGTGATAGTGCTAGGTTGTTTAAATCCTGGAATTTAGTGTTATTAGTGAAAACCAAGAGGGAAAATGCTGGCGTCAGGCAAGACGATCTGGCTGTCGAACCCGAGATTCTGATCTAGTCCTGCCAGCGATTGACTGGCCACGGGTGTATTTGAATTGTATTCCAATTGGAACCCAGACAGGATCAGTTCGCCTGCCGCGCCTGTCTTTTGTTTGGGTTACGTGACGCAAACCGGAATTTGAATACTGGTAAATACGAGAATTCTGCGAGTGTGACAGGTTGCGACAGGTGCAGTGGTAATCGTGAGTGACAATGATGCGATGTGCAGCGAGTGTGACACGAACCCCTTTGCGGAACTGCTAGCTGGGCTGCGAGCCTGCAACGAGAATTGGGCGCCAAGCCGTTGACTAGTCGAGTGTATGGTGCATGTGCATACACGAAACCCATTAACAAGGAGATCAGAGCGATTAGTGGCTTAGTGGAAGTTGAATGTGAACGCACTCAGTGTTTTTATTTAAAGAAATTATTTTGTAAACAAATAACGACATTATTTGATAGAAATTTCTATTAAGAAAAATATTTATGTTGGCTGCTGTGACTAGTCTTTAGTTGTATAGTGTTATTCTGCTTTATTTGATCAAAGTTTGAAGTTGAAATCGATTGGTGAACGATATCAGAAATTAAATGTTTTGTTCGAAGCAGTTTTTTAGAAGTACTGACAATAATATGAGCTCGAAACGAAGATTTTAGTGAAAAAAGGATTTAATTGACTCTGCTCGAAGTGGAAATATCTTCCCTGTGATAGTGTGATTTGAAGGTGAAAGGCTGTCATGGATTTTCAGAGTGCTATGGAAACGTTCGCTGAGGCTTGGGTGGCAGCTAATGCTGGACAACAGGTAACGTTTCAGTTGTTTTCAATATGTTTGTGAACTGTAGTGCAGAAACTTTGAGTTTGAGTTGAATCCATTGTTGAGGGTTTTGGACTACGATAAAAAAATTAGATTTTATAGAACTGTAGATATTAACGCTTGATTCCTTCCGTGAATGAATATTTTAAGAAGTAGTAATATTATCTGTCCTGATATTATAGAATTTGAAAGGAAAACGTGAATCAAAATAGGCTTCAAAGAATTTCAATCAAGCAAAATTTATTTTCAGATCTCTTCTCGGTACTCCGAGGTATTTTGAGACATTGCGTAAATAATTATAGGCAATTAACATACTATTAGAATATTCTTATGGCACTCAAATTTAAGGTTTTAGTGTTTTATGGTCGATGATATCCAAGTTATTTTGAATATTTTCCTCTAGATAATATCCACGTTGGAAAGTGTTCTTGCCAGAGAGACTTTGCTCTTGATTTTATCATTTTAGCTTTTCTTTCGTATTAAGCAACATATTGTGTGAGTTTGATCGTTAAAAATAATTTATAACGATTATCTTTGTTGATACAAACATAAAAGACGCAAACAAAAAACTAAGGGTCCTACAGTGAAAAGAAATATTTGATGGTCCTAAACTGAATTGTAGATCTTCCAGATAATTCGAATTGGAGTCGTGTCACACGGTTCAAAGCCTTTCCAAACAAAACATACTTTTGTCATTGGATTTTTTTTCTCACACGGGCGAAAGTTCACATCTGCAGACTTCGCAGTACACCTACATCCTTGAATACCTCCATAGAAATGTGAAGTTAAGTCATATAGTTGCGGCAGTGAGATAAAAGCGTGAAATTTGCTCTACTGATTCAGGCATTAAGTTGTACCAGGCCTTTATTTGCTAAAGTTAGGCGACTGTAGGATCACTGAAATAGAAAAACAGACAGAAAGTGGCAGAAATGTATCGAACTAATGCGAAATTGTACTTTTTTAGCAACTTTTTCCCAACTTGATACATAATAGCTTTTCGATATTATATTTTGTTGTTGTTTAGGAACTGTTTCATCTCTCGTTTTGTCACAACCCCTAAAACAGAATATTTGACACGTTCACTTTATATTATTGGTAAATCACCCTAAAAATCTATAAAAATCAATCTTCTTGGAATAGCTGTAAATCTTAAGCTGGAATCATACACTTCTCTATTCACAGATCAAAAATATATACCCAATGTCCCTCTAAAGCATTCGGCAAGTTTGTGGCTCTAGCTTTATAAAGAGTAAAAAATAGGTTTAATCTAAAAATATCCAGTTTTTCCTTTTCGAAAAGGTGCTGCAAAGATGTTTCACTGCCATTTTTCTCCCTGTTAAATCATGAATATGGTTTCAAGGTTGCAAGCTATGTCACAGGTTAAAACAATGCGTTTCAGTGACAATCACATATACCTGAAATAAGTTCATAATTACATAATTTGCAGTTCTCTATTAATTTGTCATTAACTTCAATTCTCGCACCATACTTTCCATATTTATAAGAATTATCTGTGTGAATTTTTAATTCGATGTCCTTATCTTACGCTATCAGAAACAGTTTTTGCGAAACATTCCTAAACACCAAAAGAGCTGGAACTTGAATGTCAGACATTAGGCTCATGAGGTTCGAAATATTTAAACTTGGTTTGAAAAAAGCGGTAAATTTTGAGTTAAATTTCGAGTACATTAATGGGGAAGGTATCAAGTGCAGTGCATTTTAGTTTCCGCCAGAAAACTCGTTATAAGTCAAGTCAAAACATTATTCATCGGCTGAGAATGAATCATGGTGTTCTTGTCTTCATCCCCGAGGCAACGCCCCATATTGTTCCTTCTTTATTTAGTTTCGAAGTTGCTTTGTATTACGGTTCTTCATTGATTAACTTCGCCTGGTTTTGGCATGCTGCAAACTTCCTTCATGCATCAATCTTTCATAGTCATGCAAATCCCAATATTCTTAAGACTGCACGAAGATTGCCTTATAAAAAATCAAACCAAACCTATACCATTAGATTTAAAAAAAGTATATGTTTCAAAAAATTCGAACACTTAGATATCTAAGCTGCCGCTGACGCATATTAGAGAAGATTTATCTGAGTGGTTAGAACGTGGAGCATAAAGTAATGAATTTAAAAAAAAAAACAGCTAAAAAACAAATCTGCTGTGAGTTACACTTGGTACATATTTTTATCCAAACGATTGTAAAAATTTATCCACAAATACCTCTTTATTGATGTTTACTTCACTATCTGAAAAAATATTTATGAATGTCATTTTATATTTTATATTTAGCAACAATATTTTAATCCTGTTAAAACGCTATATTAAGCCACTTTGAATTTTTAAATTAGTCTCATTAAGATATTTTAAACTGCGAAAACTAAAAACACCTGAATGTTGTGACCTTTTTTTTTGTAGTCTGTGCCCTATGATTTTCTATTCTGGCTTCTTCATCGGGTATAGCCTAGGAGAGTCATCTAGATCCTCTACTTTTTCTTCTACGTTCAAACAGCTCACCCTCTGTTTAAAAGCGTTCTTACACCTTACATCATGTAAAATCTTCCTGCAGTTGTCCAATTATCTTGATTTTCTTTGGTTTGCTATTAACTGATTGGTATGACGTGCGAAAGTACCGCACTGAAAGAAAAATCTTGGTAAAACCAACAATTTTCCTTAGTTGTTTTTGCGTCAACTACGGGCTATAGTTAAAACAACCATAAAAAAATAGTTGATTACTTTTATGCACCATGACGCGTGGTTGATAAACAACTTCCGTGGTGCAAAAAAAGTAAGCAACCACAAACAATGGTATTCCAACCATTGTTTGTGGTTGCTTACTTTTTTTCCATACATATTACAAAATATAGGCAGGGGAGGCATGAATGCCGCAATTGAATTTGGTGAATCACAATGCCCCGACAATGCCGCTGTCAATGCAACCAAGGCACCAACCAAATTAATTTTTTTTCTTTTGTATTGCTAAATGCTGTTGTGCGAGGATTAGGTTGGCTTATCACAATACTCATCAGCCACCGCTTGTCTATTCCACCAGACCATTCAACCTAATTCAAACAGATTTAATTCAACCTAAAGGTGATGCCAACCTATGGTAGGTATCACTGCTAGCGGTGCGGCAAAATCAGATATTTGGCAAATTCTGCCGCTGCCGCAAATTCGGCCGCAGCTATTGTGCGCGTTACCATACAAAACAGTGCCTTCTAATTTTTTGACTGCGCTTTGCCGCAGCCCAATGCTATGCCACAGCGGAAAACGCTGTATTGTGAACAAAATAGCGTCGTACAAGGTAATATAAAGGCTTCACTGCATAACATGCATATGAATTATATCGAACAGCAAACCGAACACAATTTTGCCATGTATCATATGAAACTTCTATGATAGAATAGGAGCATGAGTATGAGGAGTATGAAAAATCAATAGTTTGCCTTAGTTGTTTTTGCATCAACTAGGGCTATAGTTAAAACAACCATAAGAAAATTGTTGATTGCTTTTATGCACCATGACGCGTGGTTGATAAACAATTTCATTCGGAGCATGAAAAACGTCCAAATGTTGAAACCATTCTACTTTGCGTAGAATAATTTCAAAGACGTTGCTCACTGAATTTCGTTTGTTGAAATCAACTATTGCGAAGTAGTTTAAGTACCATAAAAACTGTTGATAATTCGAAACGTTGAAGTTTTGAGTGAATTGATGAATATTTTTCTATTTATCAACTGTTTTTCGTGGTTATGAAACAATTAAAACAGTTGATTTCATGAACATTGTGATATTTTTTGTATAACCAGAACCAACTACTTTTATATCGTTAAATTAACTATATTAACATAGTAAAAATAACTATTTTCCGTAGTTCGTTTAACGATTTTGAATGAATCGTTGCAATACTATTAAAAATGGTTGAACCAACCAAGAGTTTTTCTTTCAGTGCGCTTAAACCCTTACTATCCAGCAAATGGGTGAGCAAAGTTTCAAGATATTTTTGAATTTCATTGATGCTCATCTGAATATACGATTGGAACTTATGGGTTCAAGCAGCGATACAAGACAGAAAAGCTGCAAAAATTTATACTGTTGACAATAATTTGAAATGTAGATTGCATTTTTCTACATTCTCAAAGTAAATTTGCTCTCGGTATAAAAACAAAAATGAAGATCTTCATTCAATTACTACTGATAAATAGTGAAACAATGCTCAAAAAAAATAATTTGGTCCTTGTAGGACCATCTCTCAATGCCTTGTTCTCTACAGACAGTACAAGGTCTTCTGGAAGCACTCTACTACGTAAATTGGATGCAGATATTACGCAACATTGTTTTTTTTTCAATAAACATCAACTTTGAGTTGCTCTGGCTCGGAGTAGATTCCTGAGTCAAATCAAAAATATAAATTACTGGATGCTCACCTGAAATGCGGATAAGAAGTCGCATTATTTCTTTTTAGAATTTTGTTTTGCCAAGAACTCTGAAAAACTGATGTTGGCTGTCAAAACCAGTGCACTTGTCTTGTTCAGAACTACCACATTGATACAAACGTTTAAATATGGCGCGATTATTATTTTTGATACAATTTTACCCCACATTGCGGAGAGAACATTTTTATAAAGCTTACTAGACTTTTCTGGTCATAAAATTAGGCTATTATCACATCATAGAAACCTTGCTTACGCAATGTTGTTTATTTTGAACTAGTAAGTTAACTGAGTGGACTCATACTTTTGAGTGAAAGTATAAATAAATTCTTCTAAAATGCTTGTCTTAATAAGGATGGTACCCTGCATGATTATCCCGAGATCATGAAACATTTTTTCAAGCACCTGGTTGTAGAAAACACAGTGGAGGGCATCTTCTTGTCGTAAACTGTTGTTGATGTAAAATGATCTTAATAAGGATTCAGCTGCTTTCAACTGACTTAGCACATTCGTCACTGTCAGCCTTGTCAAAACCATAAGACATAGCGAACTCTCTCACGGCCGTATAAAGTTTCACCCCGCTTAGCATAGACGGCTTTAAAGTCGATGAAAATATAAAATAACTCTTATAAAAGTGATACTTCTATAATATACTCCCTTAAACGTTTTACTCCTACTCCAGCTCTCGTCCTTCATCAGCTAATGGTATCTCTAACTGATCGCCTTTTTCACTGAACTCATGGCACCAGTATTTTGTGCTAGTCAGAATTCAAAAAACCTATGCAGATTGAGTAGTAAATTGTGTAATGAATGCTGTTGCAGTTGCTGGTGACATTTTCACACCTGATCTAGCTGCCTCCTGCATTGGTCGAGTTCTTCCAATTTTTTTTTTTTAGATCGGCGAACCCTTTTTTACATCCATCAAAGGTCGTTCTTTGAGATTGCTGCTACTGGGGCCTAACTAAGTTATGCTTAGCCACACCAAAAATAGCGTCCTTTACTTGCTGTCAGCCGTCGCTCACACAAGCTCCAACTCGAAGGATACTCAGATCAGCAGCTTCTTTTGAGTTCCCTGAGTTGATTTTATTGTTAACTCGTCTGATGGTAAGAGTTTGACCTCGGTATACTGCACCAAAAAGATGGTAGAGCGAGTTAATATTCGCTCCCCAATGTGTTCGCATATTCAAAAAGCGAGTAAAGTGGCAACGATCTATCAGCAGGGGTTTTATTTGGTTATTTCGTTAAGATTGGCCCCGTCTAGACTCTAAAGATATTCAAATGACTAGTGATACCCAGGTGAAACCAGCAGGGCTGTGGAGTCGGAGTCGTGGCTCTGTACATTTAAAGCAGAGTCGGAGTCGCGTTCGACTCCGACTTCGCTTTAAATATACATGGGCACGACTCCGACTCCACAGCCCTGGAAACCAGGAACACACAACAAACATTTCTTGAGCCGCTAGTAACTTCACAGTCCGCAGTCCACTGTACATGTTATACTCTGCAAGCTTTTAGGACCAACAAACTACCAATCACATGAGGTTCGGTATTTTTATTGATTTTGTTCAATCTAACATCGCCTGATTTCGTCAAAAAATAGTTTAAACTTCAGAAAATGTCAATCTTTTTTATTGCCGAAGCGTCCCTTTAACTTTAATTGCATTAAATTAGTGAGAATGTTGCTTAACAGTTTTCAATATTTTGGCAGCTTTGTTGGCAACTTTTTTATACCAAGCCTCAACAACAAAAATAAATGCCGTTAAACCATCTGTAAGTAGTTCTTTTTTCAGCCTCAAATGTACTCTCTATTTCCTATTGCGCATGTTTGGACTAAGTAGGCTAAAAGGCATAGTTAGCTGTGGTTTGTAACTCAAAATGGAGTCAATCGAAAAGAGCCACTCTAACATGAGCCATATGAGCTAGCACCATTCATTCCATTCACGCCTGAAATTCTAATTCCAAGCCAGCCTTCGGGCCGTCGGAACACAAATGTATTTAGTTCCTCAAGATAGCATTGAACTCACTCTGTGCTGTGACCTGGTAAATGATCATTTGCTGCCAAAGGGCATGACCTGGGTAAGCTCTCTAATAGCTCGCTAATCATCATGATACCATCGTCACACTAGCTTTCGACTACCTTTAGACTGTTTCGACTGTCTACATATTTCCAAGTGATCTTCCGCTGTGTGGAGAGCGATTTAGGCATCAAGAAAACTTCGATGAACTCGAGGCCAAATGATTCTGCGCTAATGATGAAGTGATCTAGGAAAAAAGCTCAATCCTTGTCAGGCTAGGCTCACACCAAACTGCCAAAATGGATGAGCTGTCCAGAAAAAAGCTCAGTCGGAATAAGTGAAGCAGTTATATGCAATCAGCACACTAAACAGCATCAATGCCTGCTACTAATAGCTCTTATAAATGACTCCAAAAGAGGTGCTCATCAAAAAAGAGTGAGTGTAATTGAGCTAGCTAACTTAAAAAAATCACTTCGAAGATAGCTAGTTAATATACAAGAAAATTATATATCTCATAAATTTGAATTAAATATCTCATCATTTTGAATTAAATATCTCATCATTTAATACATAAAAATTGATTGGCCTGTCAAAAATGTGTCGACTTCAAATTTGAATGTAGAATCCAATCAGCTGTGTTTAATGACTCTGAAAAAGAGCAGAGCATCTCAAGGCAAGTTAAAATGGAGCAGCTATTAAAAAGAAGTCGAGCAAGCTAGAGCAATTGACAGGCAATTCTCAAAATTCATTACTTGCCAGAAGGTCAACCTGTCCACTCACTAATAAAAAACTGTACCTACTTCAGTTACAATTTTTTTGATGAAAGTTGGTTCCGTGACAGTTGACAAACAGCTAGTTGCTTGTCAGAACTTGCTCTACCAGGAATAATAGGAGCAAAAATCGTGCTTTAAATTGCTCTATTTCAACTTAGAGCAGGCTCATAAAACACGAATCACAGCAACTTCGGGCAAGTTAGAGCAGCCGAATTGCTCACTAAACACATTTTGTTGAGATATCTCAGCCTAAACCAGCTCAGTAAACACAGCTATTAATATTAGTATATTTCTTTGTAATCAGCAAGATGTTTTATTTAAGAGTGCTACGATGCTATAAGATTTATGTTACATATTTGGATTGACTGCCCTTTGTTGAAAAATTATACCTTTGAAAGTGGCAGTATTAATTTCAGAGAAAAGAAAATTAAATTCGAAACGTACCAAAGAGTGTAAAAACAAAGGTGTCCTTCTACAACCCGTTGCGGAGCTGGTGGTTGAAGTTGGTTGACCGTTCAATCAGTGTAGATGACCAGTGTGGAATCCTCATAAGCTAGCGTTAAAAATATCTACTCACAAGCTAGGTCAACTCAAAGCCTGATGGTGATCATGGCTGATGTGCTTTTGAAAAACACAGCATGTTTAAAGACCCGAACCTCTGCCAAAGAAATAAGCAATATAGGATCTTGTTCACAAAATCGAATTATAAAATGTCAATTAAAGGGCGTATGTACTGAGGTAAGCATGTTCACCATGCTCCCATCATCTAAATCATCAGCACTACAAGCGGGTTCCCGCCCTGGACTCCCTCAACAAATTTTTTCAGCGTCTCCAATTGCGAGCCGATGTCATCTAATTAGGGAACCATAAGGTTCGAGTGTTTATTGTCTGCCATAAAATCTATTGCCCTTTATTAAACTTGAATGAAAATGTAAACGTAAACGGTAATGTAAAAAAGTTCCGAGCGATGTCCCAGTTGGCTGGTCATTTATGCCCATTCATTTCCATCCTCCCCATTGATTAAAACACAGCTAGAGTTACTTGGAGTTTTGAACCTCTAGCAATAATTACTATCAGTTCTGTTTGACTTTCTTATCTGAATAACATAGAAAATCAAGATTTGCCCAGATTTGAATAATCCAACTAACGTGTATCTATTTTACTTTCTGCACAGTTTTTTTTCTTATTGACTGAATCAGTTCTGGTGGTATCAGTTTTCCATTTTTCTTCTCATATCACCTGGAAACAACTGATCGATTATTCTCGTATAATGATTCACTTAAATTCGAATCATTACCTGCTAATCAAACTATCTTTTCTCAAATTCATATTGAGAACAATTACATCAACCATCGAAACACTACATCTAGGTTCCCTTTTGTGTGTCTTCCATAAGCGAAAATGCTTTCCAAATCGTTTTCATTCATTCGGAATTGAAAACAAACCAGATTCGATCGCCTGCCTAATGATGGTTTTCCAATAATAAATCCATTTTCATTTTCGCGCAGTGCAATTACCTTGTGTTTTGAAAAGTTCGCATAAAAGGATTAATGTTGGGTTCGGGGTCTCGAGCCTATACCCAAAGTGCTCCTGGGTTCCGTTTCGATTACATTTTGTGAAGTCTCCGTTCGAAATTCGACCGATCGCTACTACATACATAGGTCTTAGAGTGATCGGGAACCAGTTAACGAGCGGATGATCGTAGCCACTGATCTTTTATCAAATCGTCGTTAGCGAATTTACGTCATCGATCGATGATATATTCATGGTGCACCTACCTGTGTCGATGTGCGTCTAGATGGGAGTTGAAATAGCTAGCGTTCATCGCTCAGCAGATTAACGATCTTCTGCTGACGATAGTTAGGCTCTCCATGTGTTGTTGTGTTTATGTTTAGTCAAAAACCTAATCCGACTACTTAGTGGCGAATGTGTTGGACCTCTCCAAGATCTCTAAATGGTTATTAAAATATAGTTGGTCCCTGATGGCGCATCTATCGGTGAATGAATTGAACGATTGTTTTCTCCCGCTCACGACACGATCATCATACCGCCTGGGAAGCGAGCGGGATTGAGCGCGCTTGCTGATAATACATTTTCGATTGTGTTGCGTTAGGCGAACTATTAGTTTTTTATTCAGGTCAATGCTTGGACCGACTGGTTATCGGCGAAAATATTGGGGAAAAATACCAACAATATGACGCAGACTGAACACGGCTTAGATGATTTACAATCCGGACGATTACGATTTTGATTCAAGCACCACGTCGACTGAATGGGAACCGGAGATTAGATGGAGATTAGTGCTGCGGACTAATTAGATTTTAAGACTCTTTAGACTTGGACTAATCCGAATTTTTGTAGATTGTCGATATTAGCTAGGTATATGTCGTGAAATATTTGTGAATGAAGTCTGTGGAATCGTTGCTATGAGTTGTATGTTGCTATTGTGATAAGATATGTCGGCCATGTGCTGATAATTGTGCAGTGTGGATGTAGTGATTAGGTAGGTACATAATTATTTGTTAGAAATTAGTAATTATGGTGGTCAGATGTCCAGCTCAGGTTTAAATTAATATTAGTGAAAGAATGAATATATGCCCAGCGTCTTCTGGAATCCTTGTCTCGAACAATACCCTATTTTTCCGATTCTTCACTGCAGATTCTTCACACACATCAGCACGTATACAGGAGAACTGCTTTTACTTCTAAAGATCCACTTAACTTTCATAGAGAGAGAAAAACACATTATTTGAATAAGATTAACGGAAGTGGTAGAGTAGATTTTTGAGTGAAAGTCGATTTGAAAAGTAGACTGAAATGTTTCTTCAAAAAATTCAAAACATGCACTAAAACCAGTAGTTTGCCAAAAATACTCAGCTCGTATTGAAAGGTTCAACTGGACCATAATTTACCAAATAAATAAAATCAGGCCAACATTAGTGTGTTATATTTGTTCAAGTTGCCACTAAGAACAATGCCTGGTAAGGTGTAATGGAACTTTGTTATACCATATTAGGTGTTTTTGGGTTTAAGCAGCCGCCCGTGTATTTCTTCTTTCATATTGTTTTTAGCTGAAGCTATTAACGCACAGTAATTCAACGATTGCACTAATTCAAATTCTGGCTCTACTGCTCTAATGGTCTGATAAGCTATAAGTGTTCGTCGTCCAAGCCATGCCTGCATGGATTTTGTGTTCCCTTCATATGTAGCCCCAGTTTTTATGCCACCCGCTTGATGTGGACGAAGGATTATATTGCAGCTTGTTCGGATCTTCTGATGATGTGAATGAACGATAGGTGCTACACCAATCCAAGAATATGACCGACACCGAACCTATAAAAGGCACAAAGTGCGATGAGTCGGCTGAAATTTAACAAAGCTTCTGGAGCTGCAACATATCTCCAAATAGGAAGAGCCCACGTTACACCAAACAATGCATGGAATTATAGTGCACGCATGGGCGAATCAGGAGATGCCAGAAGACTGGTTGAAAGGCCTAGTATATCCTATTACTAAGAAAGTTGATATGACAACGTGCAGCAACTTTAGGGGTATAATATTGCTGAGTACTTCCTATAAGATACTCTCCTCTATCCTGCAAAAGCGGGTTGCGCCATATGGCAAAGCCATAATCGGAATATATTTATAGATTTGATTTATTTGTTTATTTCCATTTTAAAAGCCTCGAGGCCAATTACAAAAACATAATGACTTACAGAAAAAAGCCAATAAATAATTCCTAAAATTTTAAATTTAGATAATTCATAAAATTCAAATATATATTAAATATAATAAACGCGAAAAATGCAATAATGACTCGACAGAAGACAAAGTGATGAGCAATAATCTATATAATTTTAATAAAAAAATCGTACGAAATTTCAAGAATTGAGGCTTTGATTTGCCGTCTAAATCAAAAGAACGTTATGTGGTAAAGGACCAAATAGTAGTTGACTTGGAAAAGAACGTCTGTTCGTGTTAACGGCATCAAATTCAACTATTAATTTCTCGTCATAAAAGCTTAGAACCAAGTTAAGATAGCATATCACAGAATAAGAGCCTGAAAAGCAGACACTCATCAAAGAACACTCGTCAAGACTTTATAAAGGTAATTTTTAGTAAAGACCAACAATCACTATACTCACAATAAAGTGTATCAAATTTAGATAATACTGAGCGTGTAAATCTGCTCTGAACGCACTCTACAGCTTCATTTAAATAGTTAAGGTGGGGAGATCGGACTTAATAACAGTATTCAAGGATGCTGCGCGATGGAGAAGAAGATAAAGGGAAGAAGTAGTGATGTTAGTAAAACCAGTAGAAGACCTGAGGACGAAACCAGACAAACGAATGATATTTTGGTAGCTATGTGTTTATCAAATTTGATCTTTGAGTGAAAAAGCATAACAAGTTGTCGAGTGATCTAGTATCGAGCCTTGGGGGATACGAAAATGAGGGCATTATATGAAAGAAATACAAGAATTCACAGATAAAGCATAGCTACGACCAAAAGCATAAAATGCGAACTAACCTTCGAGCTTTACAAGAAGAAATTTGTCTGTACATCAACTTGCTTCTGTTAGTCTAAGGCAGAAGCGATCAAGTTAGTGAAGGTTAAGAAGCTATAAGTGGAAGATCTGCGTTTTATAAACGCATGCTGCTCAGAAAAAAAAATGAATGAAGGATTGGAAGTAGCGTATTGTAAACAACTCTTTCAAGTACTTTACTAAAGCAAATAAGGAGTAAAATGGGTTGACAATTGGATATACAGCTTGGGTCAGCAGAGGTCAAGGGAATTTTATTGGATAAAAAGTCAACAGAAATTACTAAAGAAAGAGGAAGCTGGTGTAGATCGGATGATACGTAGGGTGTATTATAAGTTTGAACAATAATATAATGAGAAGGAATGCTACATAGGATAATAGTTTCATTGTTGATGTAAGGAACTATGTTCAATTGAGACAGTGAACACAAAGACAGGCAGGAAGTGGTAATTAAAGAAATATCAGTAGAAAGCATCTGATAAAAGTTAGCATTCGAAACTAATTTCGGCAAGTTAAAGTCGTCACATGTTCAAAACCATGCAAGACGGAAATAATTGTTGCGTGTGTCAAAAAAATCGACCGTAAACACTAACAGAGGAATTGCATGGAACATAAACCAAAGGAACAATCAGAAGTTTAGAGAAAGCAAGGATGACACAAACAACAATACATTGAACAGAACAATACATTGAAACAACATTGAAACAAACAACAATACATTGAAAAAACGAGGAAACTTTAAGATACATCGATTTATTGAAAATCATGAGTAAAAGAGTGATCAATTGGTCTGCATATTGGGCAACGATGCTAGGAGAAATCAAGTCAGGACGAATTCCTCGACAAGAGGTTTTGCGGTAATTATAGCAGATATGTTTGTAGTAGAAGAATAATTTCATTTATTCATTTCATTTTGATGCACTACATATCGTCGCTGTTAAATCAAACCGGCATATGTGCAAAAATTGAGTTTTTGAGTTTTTGGTATCAAAAAATTTCTGTTTTTCCCGTCTATTTTTATGTCGCACCGGCATATCGTATAGTTGAATACAAAGCCGTCTAATGGTGTTTTCCCGGTATGCATTTGTGAGGAAACACCCCACACGCGAAAACTTTAAAGCGCTCTGGTGAAAAATATGCTTTTTGCAGATATGCCGGTTTGATTTTACAGCGACGATATGTATGTTGAAAAATTTCTTAAACGAGCTTGGCCACAATATAACCTACCATTCGTGCATTCATACATAAGCCTGCTACTTTAAATGTCTGGACGCTTTCTGCGAAATAATATGCGCCACTTCTTTTAACTTGCAAGTCATATTGTTTCATCCTCGCAAAGTAATAAAGTGACCTTATAACCAATAACAAGGTCGTTCAATTATTCAATTTTATAATTCAATATTCTAATGCTCTTTGTGCCTCTCGTTTCTTTCATCGTGTTATTCCAACACATTACAAATCGGTGCGTTAAATTTTCACATTGTTGTGTCTCAGCACTTTTTTATTGACTCGATTCTTCTCCGCCAACATAATCGCCGTTGACTTCCTCGTCTTTCAAATTCGAAATCCGAATGAGATAGAGTAAAAAAAAAGCGAATAGCAGAACGAAACAGTCGAAATTAATCCGAAAATAAATATAATCCGGGATTAAGCGATTTTTTCCATATCACTCATTGGGGGAAGAAAATCCACCGGTTTGGAATGCAGACTGCAAACGAACCAACACATTAACAGTTTGCACTCACTAACTGTCCTTGTGCTACGCAAGTGAACCAACACAGGCACGTTCGTATAAGCCTTGCCGGTCGTATATCGAGAGTACGTCTTTCGCACCTGAGAACTGTGCCGTCCGTCTACCGTTCCGAAGTGGCGATTACGTCTCTGTAAGCCGTATTCAACTCATATGCGCCATGTGTGTGGTGCTTTGTTGCGAGTATGCTAATCCGTCAGCTCGTGAATAAACTTGCGAGATATAGCGTGCAGTGATTTTGAATGAAACGGGAAGGGAAGGAAGGAGATTGCAGTGAATTGAAGAAGTAATAGAACAGATTTGAAATAGATGTTGCTTGGCTCGCAAATTTGGCTGACATTTGCAAAAACTCCAGGAAATACAGCATCGTGATCGTTATTTAATAGAAGCGGTCTTTGTTTCTATAATCTTAAAATAATATCAGCCTCGATTCCAACATTCCAATTTATAGAACGATAAGCTGGTGTTTTATTGGCTAATGTTGCGGGGGCTGTTGAAATGTGGCGGAACTTTCAAATGATTCAGCTTTCGATTTTTACTTAATTTATGGTTGTGAGGCGAGCGATCTTCTCTAATGCGACCAAATCGTTTTTATCAAGTCGATAACGAATTTGCATCAAGACTAATTTGAAAATAATCTTTGATGGCATGTCTTTCATTTGCATATACATATTTTAAATATTTTTTAAAATTCTTGTTTCAGTTAAATTTGCAGGAAATACGTAAACGACAGAATTGTATTCAAAGTCAAAGAACAGTCTACAGTCACTGTGCCAATTTCGAAATTTCTCATCGTCATCGCTCCGATCCAGAACCGCTCTATTCATAAAATTCAAGCGGCTATCATGTGATGAGAATCCCTGTCGTTGTAAACTAGCCACTGTCACCGCACGCGTGATGACGATGATCATCATCGCATTCACCAAAAAAAATAAGTTCACTATTGACGTCTTTGCCATTTATGTGCCATCGAAACTGTCAACAGCACTCACTGTCTTAGGTGTGCGGTTCACCTGTGCGCACTATCTTAACGTCTTCCACAACGAAGAACTGCTAGCTGCGTTGTGGTCGGTTCCAGTCAGTGAGAGCGATCCATTTGTTTGGCGTAAAAAGGTGTAAAACGGAAAAGAATGCTCGCCGTCGTCGATCTTCGTCGACATCGCTTGTGGTCGTTAAGACTTAAGACGATCCACTTATATCGAGTCGCCTTGCATACACCACTCGCCCAGATATAAATTAATTATTTAAATCCGATTGGGATTATTATAATTTATAATGATTACATGTGTGGACGAGCGATACCAAACACTCTCTTACATAGACTTATCGCGGTTTCGTGGCAACAACATTGCGGTTCCATTCGGATAGGCGCGGCGGCGTGGAGATTAGACGCACTCAGCTTTAAGCTAAAGTCTTGGTCAATCTGTCGGCCGGCCTCGTACCACAGTGGCAAAAATGCATTAAAGAATTTACACACACTTGAGCGATCTGTGAAAGTACGTATCATAATTCGTATGCAAAAACGAGTAATCTATGTTTTTCGGTTGGTGGCTGAAGATTTGGTTTTTGCTGGCAAGAGTTCTTGGTTCTTCCCCAGCTTCATAAATTAGGAGTAAAATATCAGATTTTTGTCGTCAACTTGTTTCTTACGTAACTTATTTACTGGAATTTCAATAAAATGTGCAGCATTACTATTTATGCAGTTCGTTTTTTTCGCTTAGAAAAACTTTCAAAATCTTAAATCTAGTGGCTAAACTACTTTGTGCTGCTGGCTTTGATTGTAGGAATTTTTTTTTTACAAAAACTTTTTTTTTTTCACTAAAAAGTGTTAAGCACAAATTATGAACATTTACATCTTGTCACCAAAAATCAATATTTTATTGGACATATGCTAATTTTTATTACGGTACTTATTCTTTTTGGCATCAACCCAACCAAGAAAGGTCACATCAAGTGGTCAAACAAGATATTTAGTACACTTTTGACACTTTTGTCAAAAGATAAGATCGCATCTTTTGCAGAAAGGGCTATTATATCCATTCCCTAATCAAACTGTAGACAGGTATAAGAATCAAGTGTCTCTTTGATTACCAAGCTGCCTCTGAGTCTGTCTCCAACTTTTAGGACTTTTAAGTATAATTTTTGCTATTCACACACAAAAGTCGTCCTGGAAAATGCAAATTTGAAATATACATAAACATTTCAAAATAAAACACAACCATATATTTTAATTTAAAGCCCAAAATATTTTAATTGAAAGCCCAATATTTCTTTTAGAAGTATATTGCAGTTTCTAGAGTGTTCTGCCCTTTTCTTTAGTGTGGATGAGTCTAATTCTAATGTAATCTAAACCATCTTATTAATGGTAAAGTCTAAATGCTTCCCTTATGTAATAGCATTTCCTTTCTTTCCTAAACTTCTTAGTTGCATTTTAAATTTTTGTTAATTAGCTATTTTTTTTTATTTATTTATTTAATTTCTTTTATTTTTTTTTCAATTAATTTTTCTGCATCTAGCAGATCTATCAACAAATAAATGCTCAAATCCCAAACCCGTGAACCGAAAATGAATATGATTCGGCTTTTGGATTATACCAGCTAGAAAATTATGTGTTTATGAAATTAAAATGATTTCAAAATTTAAAAACTCAAATAAATGAGTTTAAGCCCAAAGTATATGTGTGTGTATGTGTAGGCAATAAATTTTATGTTTGACGTAACTCTGACGGCTGCTACGAGTGGATTTGTATGCCATTTTACCCGCATACAAAGCGAATAAATAGGATCATCCGATATTCGTATTAAATTGAGTCTTCGCATATACACACATACCAACTGTTTCCACTAGCAACATGATAACCGTCCAGAAATGATTCTGTTTATTTCACATAAAAATGGTGTTATATATTTTCGTATTAAATTCTTCAATGCCTCCAATCTAAATTAATAACGATTAAAGCAAGCAAGCATTATTAACAAAAAATTGACATTTTATACTCATCCCTGTTTACGTTCCAAAATCCGGCTTCCTTTGCCTTTTCCTTTGTACTTTCTTATACAATTCCTGCTGAAATCTCGTGGCAGGTCAGGCAAGTCAGTCAGTCCTTCATCCATCGTTTTAAAATGCGGATTAAACGCAGAAATCCTGATTTATGATTAATCGCTAAGATGTCATCAGTATCGTCATTATCCGTCTGCTTAAGCCGCATCTCGAAGGAACTGCGTCCGGTCCGTCCCAAATCGACCGGTGTTACGTACCGTACATCCATTTGTTCGTTTCGCATCGACATGATGTGTTTTCGTTGCGTCGTCACGCCGACAGTTACGATCGTGGTGGTAGAGCTTATTGAAAAGGATTTTCGGATTTTCATCGTATCGCATCTGTCTCCGGATTCAATGGCATCTTCTCAATTCGCTCTACTTCTTATTCGTATCACTGTTTGCTTGCGACGATATCGTTTTGATTTTGTCCATTTTTTGCTTCATCTTCACAATGGAGGCTTTTTGTCCGATGAAGAGGAGACATGTAAAAATATTCACTGAAGGCGGCGTTTCCGATATATTCTAATGGGCGAAATGGATTAAGCAGTCACCATATCCGTAGATTTATTCGTAAAGCTTATTAAGCGAATGTGATCGACTTAAGGTCTGTTACTTTCTCGTATGAACGATTTGTGCGTGGAATGTAGTAGTGTGTAGTTTAATTCTCTTGGTGGGATTATGTGGTTGGCTCTTATTCATAGGATAGTTCGAGTAAAGAGCAATCAGGTGAGGTTAGCTGGAAGTAATTAGGTTGAGATTAGTGCGTTGAATCGGCTTGAAATCGTATGAATCAATAAATGCATGACATTTTTGGTTTACATATTTTTGCACTCTATAGTTTTTATTTTAGGTTATGGTGCGATTTCTACGTTGGTGAGTGTAAGAACTCTCAGACTGAATGCAACTGTATGTGGAGTATTTCGTTTCGTTGAATTTCATTGGTCATTTTAATAGCAACAGGAAAATATTTGTTGGCAGGAATTGTTAAATCCGTGCTTATTGCTTTAAATTAGAGTAACATTCAAAAAAGGGCATAGTGGTACCTTTGTAGAAAAAGGTGCATTGTCTTCAATTAATAATGTCAACAATCTAATAAGCTGTAACTTTATCTAATGTTAATTCCAATACATCGTCAAATCATTTCCCCCATAATAATTTGTGACAACGTACGTTATTGCTTTCCAAACAATAATCTCGTCAAAATTTTAATATATATATTTTTACGTAAAATGCTAACCTATTTTTCTATGTTCCAAAATCAATTCCTTTCACTGGTCACCTATCTACGTCCGTTACTGAACAATATTTTTAGGATTATTCAGTCATAACCAAACCTAACAATTTCCTGTTTCCAATAATAATAATTATTCTCCCTCAGGTTTCTACAAAACTAGAAACGCAACATTAACGTAGAATTGACTCTAAATCCATCCCATACAATGCAATCGTCATCTTACCCCATACCCAGTAGTACTTCCGAGAAAAAATTACATTCATCAGCAACAACAACAAAAAACGTATAAACGATCTACAAGACAATTTTAAGTCGTATTAAATCGCCTTTATGTGTTTTTTAGCTTCGATAAAACGTTGCTGAGCTGCAAGACTTACTGGGCGAAATGCAATTCGTCACACCCGAATTACGTCGGATCCAAAGGGGTAGATATACTCATGTGCATGTTATTCAGTCGTATGGGCGAATTTTCTACATCTCTCTAGTCAGCAAAGTACCTGTAAGTCTTGCACCGGCAACGACAACAATATCAAGGGAACACTTATAGTAGGAAAAACCGGTGTTTGCGTATATCATCTACTTCATGTACATACGGACATGTGAAACATATGCTTGTGTCTGCATGTCCTAAAACGACGACTAATTCAAATCGGAAATGAATGAATAGTAACAAAAAACAGGAAAAAAAATGAATGTTGCCGTTGCGTTACCTTGCTTCGGTCATACTTGGCTAGATATCAAAGTTGCACCCTCTTGCATTTCATCCCAAAACACGGCAAATATTCTCATATCCTGTATTCGGCAGCAAAACTCCCGTATCTGAAGTAAAGTATGTGGGATCTGCAGAAAGAAAAACAACACATAAAATTATTTCTGTCCCGGCCCAGTAGGACCACAAGCATCGATGACTTTTACCATGCAATCTTTCATTGATGCCTATGAATTCCAAAATAATGCATGACAATATCATGTGTAAACAATCGTTCTGGTACAAAAATTCATGTGTGTTTACCTACTAACTACTTTCCTGCATGAAAAAGTCATACACAGTGAAGGGTAGAGTCATGCAAAACGGAGCGAGTATCGCTACTTATAATGACATCGCAATGTTAAATTCATCGATGCGGTATGACGAGAAAGATCCGATAATGATGACTGGTAATCATTACGTAATGATTACCAGTCATCATTATCGGATCTTTTTCGTCATACCGCATCGATGAATTTAACATTGCGATGTCATTATAAGTAGCGATACTCGCTCCGTTTTGCATGACTCTACCCTTCACTGTGTATGACTTTTTCATGCAGGAAAGTAGTTAGTAGGTAAACACACATGAATTTTTGTACCAGAACGATTGTTTACACATGATATTGTCATGCATTATTTTGGAATTCATAGGCATCAATGAAAGATTGCATGGTAAAAGTCATCGATGCTTGAGGTCCTACTGGGGGTTTATCTAACCGGCAACTGAGCGACAATTAACGGTATACGGAACCAATTAATCCACCCTCGAGTATGTATGTTTGTTTGCACTTCCGCATTAGATCAGCCAGGTATTGCCGAATCGACTACCCTAAAGCCATCAGCCAAATTGATAAAAAGGACATTTAATGTTTGGTGACCGGCACTTTGGACGGTGTGTGCATGTGAACATTACCTGTCTCGACAAACTGTCACTGTCCTTGATCAATTCCTTTCTAATTATGATATTTTTTGCTTGAGACGAGTTGTAGTCGCTTCTGGGCAAAAGCATTGGTTTTAAGTGAAATGGCTTAGGTGTAATGCTATATTTGTTGTAAATACTTTCGAATGATTCAGAATATATGCCATGGGGAAGGTGAAATAGTCAGTGTTGTCAGCTTTAAATTAAAAGTAATAAACTTGTAGATTTATTAGACATGTTCATGAATAGCCCATCGATCAAAATTTATCCTATCATTTAAGACTTTTATTATTAAAGTTTATTTATTTAATTTATTTTTGTTTTTAGTTTTTTATTATTAAAATTATTATTATTAAAGTTTACTTATTTAGAGCGAGCAATATTTTTTTAATAAATGATCTTGAAAGAAGTCCGTTGGTTATTTACGATAGATAAATGGTAGTGAACTTTATCCTGCGTGGCTGGAGCTTTAATTTCGAATGTACAGATATTTTTAATGTTTGGAATAGAAAACTTTGGTCGCTGTGATCAAAGCTCTTGATATGTGGTATTCAAAACTGTAGAAAGATTTATACTAAAGATAACTTTTCAGACATTTTCTATTAAAATTATTAAGGGGGGCCGGATTCCAATAATATCCTAAAATTAGGCTTAATTAACTAGTTTTTTGATTAAAAGTAGATCTCCCTGGGACTAAGCGATGCTTATGTCCGTTCTTTGTCAACCATAAGGAGTCAATTTATCCTGTATACGATCGTCATTGTGACTTAGAACTCTTTGCTGGGCAGGTGTTCCTGGTAAATGAAACCCCTGTGACCATTCCATGGAAAGTTCTTAAAATTTTGAAGCGAATTTTGAAAGCGAATTTTGAAAATTAAACATCTGGAACTAACCATTTCCGAAAAAAAAATTTTCTTGATCACATCCATGACCACTACAGAGATTTATAATTTGTGCACAAAAACGTGCACTGTTTCATTATTTACAGACTTGCCGGTCCAAAGAGTTAGCTAAAGGAAGGTGTTTTTGGAGCACAGATGGTATGGAGGTTTAATACAAGTTAACCTGCAGCCAAAAATTCACTCCGAACAATTATATGGTGGATGAAATGGAGTAGTTATTTACGAGCTCACTTGAAAGTGTGTTGCTATCAGCAAGTGAGATTCCACTTTGTCCTCCACTACATTTTGCTGTCTCCATCACGAATGTGGGTCTTGTATAGTACCTTTGTATAGTACCTACCTTTGTATAGTACCTTTTCAGATTATTTGAAAATCCTCTTTATTTTTCGGAATTCTGGGAGACCCATTGTAATTCATCAAACACTCCTTATTATGACAGGCTTTTCAGTCTTCATGTTCATCACTATTTTTAGGTTCCTCATCAGAGGGAGTACCTTTGGTATACTGTGGACATCACTGCCCATCACTTTTCCAATCTTAAATTCGATGATAGATACGACGCTGTTGAGGAATACCCTCACCTCTACGGTGTTCACTCTCTACTTCTCAAGAAATACGTTAGTAGATGCTGGCAATGCAAAGATCGTAAGCAGGTCAGACTCTAGAGGAGGGAAAACTACTACAATCTTTTGTCTCTTCTACGACACTGAAACATTTTGGAATTCCTGGAACAAGATCCAGGCTGCCAAGAGTTCTGAAACTTAGAAGAAAAACAGAAAAACACTTGGCAAGTATAGTACTTTGATACAGTAAACTAAATTTTAATACCTATGCGAGTGGTGAAACGGCGGCTGTTTCTTCCGTCTGTTTCGCCGGACCGCTTCGTGATTTTTTATGAATTTTATTTTCAATATGAAATTTTCTTAAAATATGTGCCTAAACGACGCAGCCAACGCTGATTGACGCTTATAAATAAAGCAGAACCAGCTGGAAACAGTGACTGTGCGGTGGTCTCTGCAGCATGACCGAGAGGTTCCGAAGACGCTGGAGTCTAATGCGCGCTAGCTTGCACAACCAGATAGAACCAATATTTTTTTTTCGTTTTCAGTCCATGGCCAATACATGGCGTGGAGAACTATACTATATGGCGTGAAGGGCTATAAGCATAGCGTCTGCTCCTAAGTACTATGGCCTGTGGCGTTATATTTTATCACAAATCGACCGAAATTGACAATGAACATGGCGCCAGAAGTCTATAAATTATGGCATCTGGCGCTATGTGTTTTTTCAGTGAATCTAAAGATGATCCAGTTCGCATCCAACAAAAGGCCACGAGCCTTCTCAGTTCTGAGCATCTGGAGGTAGAGCAGTTGATGTTAGGTGATGGAATTCTATCGACGAAATTCCCGATGGATAAATGACATCAAAGACCATATCCTCTCCTATACTCAAGAAGCTTGCTGACATTTATACATCTCCCCACACAGTATGGCTGAGAGTTATAACTGGAGTGCCATGAGCCATATTACATGGCTCATGGCACTATGTAATATGGCGTGTGGGGCCATAATTTCTGTGCTGTGTAATTATGGCGCTGCGAGCCATACTGCATAGCTCAAGGTACTATGTACATAGCGTGTGGGACCATAAATGCTGCACCATGTTACATAGGACCACGCGCTATGTGGATTCTGACATTATGGCGCGGGGAGCCATATTGCATAGCTCAGAGTACTATGTACACAGCGTATGGGGACATGTTACATAGCTCTGGGCGCCATGTGGATTTTTTTCAGTGTATTACATCATTCTGCAAAATTTGAAAAACCTATCTTTTGTGGAGGTATGTTAAAATCAATATTGAAAGCACACTCTCCATATATATCTCCAGTACAAATCAAAACACAAATCAATGAATATCTCGAAAGCGCTAAAATGTACATAGAGCGTTTATGCGAATCAGGGCAGAATAGATTTGCACTAGCAAAAAGTTTGGTGTGCTAAAACTGGCAAACATTTTTTCGGTTAAATGTGTAGCATTATGCTCTTCAATTTTCCTACTTCACTTTCATTCGAATTACAATCAACGCCGACAACACTTCCCGTTGATAGATAGATGTAGATAACCTTTGCTGATCCCTTCATATGTCGCGTACAGCAATTAAATTACATTCAAAGACCCTCTCGAACAGGTGCATACAATGGGAACTCAACTCAACTCTTCGTCATTGATGCGATGTTCATGTACGTTTTTCGGAAAGTGTCTCCTCCTTGACTGTTTCGCATACTTGCGTACGATACGAAAACGTAGTGAGTGCGTTTTGCCTGAAGGTCTTTCGCAACTTAACCGTCACCGCTACCGCCATCTCTGCCGCATACAATTCAAACACTTCTTGCACTCGAGTGACGCTGACAATGTCAGATATCGAACAGATATCAGACACCTAGCTTCATCGTAATTCCCCCAATCCTGTAAAATTGGTTCTACGGTAGTGTGTCTTGCATCCTTGCCTTGAAGTGGAATCGACCGACCACCAGCTTGTACTTTGGCGGAACAAAACACAGGAAATGATAAAGTCCCTTCGAGCCAAAGCATTTAATGTTTTATACGTTTGCCGTTTTCGGTGGGCCTACTTACTATACTAAGCGCGCCTGAGAAGCTACTTTCTCGCTATATCCTTGATCGTATTGTAATTTGAGGTGATAATGGACACAAGAAGTGTCATGTCAGCTTTTTGACATCCATCCGTGCTATGGCTTTGATTGGCTAAGGTAGGCATAAAGGAGGTATCATAACTGAGGCTCATTTGTGATGACTTTGGTGAATGGAATGATGATGATGATGAAGTGGTAGATGGCGATAAATGATGAGAAGATGGTGATGATTTTTATTCATTGGTTTTGATGCAGCGATATCTTGAGGAGCTTAGGCAGAATCTGGGTGGCATTTTGACATTTCCTGCCGACATTTATAACAAAGTATCTCCGCAAAGCTGATAAGATTCAGTGGCTGGAGTTTTGGGAAATATATCCACTTGTTAGGTTGATAAGTTATGAGATAGTGGCTGTTAGTTTTTGAATGAATGAAGTATTGTAAAGTTGGCATTAATGGTACCTTTGAGAATGTCACTGACAAGAATGGGAAGCAGAACATCTTTCACGTTTTGATGAAGCATTTTTTTTACTTGGAGACTTAAGCTTTACTTTGCTGTTAAGGTTCTTTTCCGTAGCATCTTTGAAATTTATATATTATGCATTTGAAAACTAAATTCAAATCGATGCCAACTCGAGTATCAAACACTGCGCATCGCAAGTGTTGATTCTAAACAACAAATACGAGTACATAGAGAATAATATACTAATGCTGTGTTTTCGTGGATAGTTGTTACTTATATAATTGGTAGAGCATGCTAGATTCTAAATAATAAGTAATAAAATAAATAATAAATAAATAATAATAAAAGCATAAGATGTATTTATATACCGTTAGTGTGCAATTATAATGTGTTCGATTACGATTTTGACTAATAACATCCTGCAACTATCATTTTGTATAGTCAAATTAGACTCAAATTTTACGTTTGCATGGCTCAGTTTAATCTGGAAATTAAAATAAATGAGAGACCATCGACCGAAGCTGAAACTCGGCAGTATCCATCAAATTGACTGCTACAGTAGAAACCGTTATTCAAATGAAAACCGATGATATATGAGTGTTTAGCTTACAGGATAGTTCCAGGGTATACACTACAAAAAATATTCAGGCAAATAAAATATAAAAAATTATTAAAGAAGAAAAAGTATTACTGAAAAAACTTGAAAATATTAGAATTTGAGGTGTCATCAAAGATCTTTTTAAATCTTATCTGTGTGGAAGATCATAATTAATAAAAAATAAAAGAATACTTGGGTGACACCTTAAAAGCTAACGTTGGAGTGTTTCAAGGAACAATACATAGACCTATGTTATTTTTGATTTATTTAAATAATTTTCTGAAACAATAACTTAAAAACTACTTGAGGTGTGCTTTTGCGGACGACACTGTTGCAATATTTTCTGGTACAAGTCAGAGTGAAGCGTCTACTGTGGCTAGCAATGGCATGAATTGTATGATGTTATGGCTAAATTATAACTACCTTTGCATCATTAGAGGTAAAACAGTTTACATTCCTTTTTCTCTAACCGCAGCGGAAGATACTAAAGAGCCCATTCGTGTTTTCATGCATCAAAATTTATGCTGCGAAATAAATTTCGTTTGCGAACCGCTTATAGTTGTAAACAGCACAAAATATTCGAGAATATTGTCGCTTGAGGAAAGTAATATATAAATTTGATCAGTTCATAATACAAGAATTCTAGCATTAATTCAATATGTTATAGATTATGGTCCCATAGCTTAGAAATCAATGGCTCCAAGTAGTCTGCAACAACCAGTATAGCCCCCTCTCCTCCAAAAAAAAAACTTATTAACATTTATGTGAGAAAATCCATACAATATATGTGAGAAATATATGTGAGAAAATCCATACAATATAACTACTTGTTTCAACTGTATCATATATTTATTAGCGAAAAAAATTGTTAAAATTATCAAACAGGTCATCAGTATCGGGATGTGTTGCACAGGCCGAAATTTCATGCTACAATGCCGTGCACAGACGGGTGAAACAGGTGGCAATTGCATAGCTCCCTTTGAAAAAAATTGCAATAGTGAGGCTTTACAGTACTTCAAAGAAAATCAAGGAAAATTTGTTCCCTATTCTGGTGTTTGCCCCCTCTATTTCCAAGTCCCGTATACGCCTATGCATCCAAACATGCGTATTAGGTAACAACAATGCATTTCAATGTATTGTCTACAAATATTTCCAAAAGTAGTAAAGAAATATCTTTCAGATAATCATTAATTTCAATAATTTAAATGAAAAATTTTAGAAATATTTGAATTGAGTTAACTTTTATCCAAATTTATTTGTGGAAACCCTAGAAAGAAATTTTTAAGGAAATAGTCCTACAGCACAAGATTTGCTTCTTACAGGGTGGCCAGAGAATTGAAATTTGTAGCTTATCTGATTATTGATTAGTTATAGTAATGTCAGTAAAGTGAAATAAAAAAACTGTATGTTATTAATTTAACTATTGCAAAATTATTATTCAGTAGATTGTAAAATAAACATTTTTTGATAATCAAAATTAAATAGCAGCATACTCTGCTTTAAAATAAAAGAAGTTCATCGGGTTTTCAGCTTTCGAATTGAATCTGTTTTCGAATGCTGCTACCGTGCCTACTTGCTAGAGGAGAAAATATGAATATAATTTGGTGAACTCGACGATACAGGAAGCAACCGTACCAGGAGAGTATTTTCAACGAGTGAGTAGAAGGACCTTGCTATTCAACCTAAAAGGAAAAAGATGTATATCTGATTTGTGACCATTGGAAAATACTAGAGCGATTGATTAAATGTATCGATGAATTGTTGAACAATGAGCAAGATAATCATTTAGAATTCCCGTTAGATAATAATGTGCCACAGCTACAATCAACATTCATCCAAGAAACCGTTCGTGCGATCCAATGGCCCAAGAAGAGCAAGTCGCCAGAAGCCGATAGAATATTCCCCGAACTAATCAAATATGGCGGCGAACCACTATTTCACAGATAATATCATTTAGTATGAAAACTATGGGACAGCGAGACTATTTATATCTCCGAATTGGTACTTTTAGCTGATCTGTACCATGCATAAGAAGACAAACTCAGCAATTGTAGGGGTCTTGATCGTTCAAACCCTATTAATCATATAGATACGAATTTACATTAATTTTAATTTTGCAACCAAAATAAAACCAAATTTAAAACACAACTTTTCCAACAATAGCGACCGCGCTGTACTTATCATGGTATGAACTTAAGCATTATCATCATAAAGAATCTGATTCTTAATCTGTAAATAAAAAGCAACAAAATAAAAAGCAAAATCGCCAAACAACTCTCCATCGATTTACGATCATCATAAAACGATTTTCAGTTAGCGAAGCTTCGAAGAATTTAGAAGCTTCAGATGTTCGATTTTGATCGATTAAATAAATTCAATCGGCTGGACTGAGTATTAAGCAAAATTGTCAATTTTATATTGAACGCCTTAATGCGAATTATTAGTATAAAATGCTTTATCAATCAGTCACAATTAGAAACGATAGTCAGTTGCCGAATTTTGATTGTACGGGAATTGATTGTTTTATTGCCATCGATTTATTAGAGAGTAGATACTCGAGTAGTCAGAAAATCTATAGTCTCTGAGAAGCTTAAATGATAGGCTGATTAGAAACTGTTTGATAGTAGTGGTTTCGTACGTGAATCATTCTTTTGGTGAAATCAGATTTTATGATTTTTAAATCGAGGTTTGTTGGCGAGAAAAGCAGATAAACTTGATTGTGATATTACGCTGGAATTAAATATTTTTCAGTGATGGTTATATCCTTCTTTCAAAAAGCTAATAACTGAACTTTTTAAGTCGCATTAGTATCGAAACAATTTGGCTTGGAAATGCAAGATTACTACAGAAAACAGTTTCAAATGTTTAAGTTAATCTTCGAAATTTTAAAAATCAGCAATGAATATTAGAAAACTAAACTTGAGATTAGAAAAAATGTATTGAAGTTTGATAGTTAATTTTAATTTTTTATCATTTTTATAATCTTAACCTAGCCTGTGCAAGTAATCTGGGTGTGGAAGTTGTGTGGAAGTGAATTGTCTTGTTGAACTGAAATATCGTTGTATTTTCTCTAGTGTCTCAATAGTTTGTTCCGAAACCCCAACCCGTTCTGTGTCTTATCAGTAAAATAAAGAGTTTCAAACCTCACAGCTACCGCCCATTATCAGACGTCATTTTATCATGCTTAGCGTAGCTAACAAATTTTTTTTCAGATCAAACGTTAAACTTTTTGTGCGCTTGATATACTTCTGCCTATTCACATTTTTGACTGAAAGATTCGTTATTCGGATTTCTTCCGTTATATATTTTCCTAAACGGAATACTGCAAGTTTTAAATTACTCGCGGCGGTTAGAGATCGGTTTTAGATGAGTTGAATGAAAAATCAAACAGGATATCCATCGAGCTTCGTTCTAGACACGACGTTGTTTTCTTTTGTTGCTTTGTTGCTTTGTTTGGACGCGCCTATCTTGACTCGTCCTGCTTACTTGCAACGTAAGCAGTATTAACAGATCAAATCGTTCTAAGTGAGAACTAAATGCGGTTCACTAATAACTACTAGTTGTTATAGGTGTAAAAAACGTCAAGGTAGTGATCGTTCTGAAGTTAGTACCGTTAGGTACTTTCAAGCATATTTTTCCAGAGGAGCGAAAATAGTTTTTATTTTCGATTGAGCGCAAAAAAACTGACATTTTTGAACATGTATCTGAAAACTTTGTGAAAAGAAAATCAAAGCATGGGATTTATAAATTTATCCAATTTATAAAAAATCGATTATCTTGGAAAAGAAAATCAAGCCCCTCGGAAGAAATCGAGGACTTGTAGCAGCAGACGGAAGAAGATTTTAGTGTATGAACAGCAAAAAAAAATTAAAAAAATAAAGCGAATGTATTGATAGTCGGGCCTGCGCCATCGTTATCACTTGCTGACCCTAAAAGTACCTCAATTCTGGCCATTTAAATGGCCAATTACTGTGATTTCTAGCAAAGGTAGAAATTGCGCCTACAAAATGATCTGATTTAAGGGCCGAGAACTGAAGGAATCGGAAGAGAGTGAGAAGTTTCGACTTGAGTTTGGGTTTTCCATAGGCGCTATTTGAGTTTTCCCAGGAACTGGCTACTGTAAATCATATGCAGTCCATCTTCTCGCAAAAAGTGCAGTATGATCATATCTGAAATAAGGAAAATCTGTAGTGTTAAACTGTTAAAGCTTCGGTCATGTTGCCACTAACTGCATCATCATTCATCACTGTGTGAATCGCTTGAATCCCGGCGATTGCAAAAAAGATAAAAGAAGCATAGTCTTGGTGTTAGTCACCCAGCAAAGAAATAGTGAATAATATTCTTCGCAACCGGACTCGGAGCAGTTTGTGCCGCAGATTGTTGCAAACTACAAAAAAGTGGAGTCTTTTACGTACAGGCAGTGGGAAACTCTATTTTTTGCTGATTTTGATACTATCGACATCGCTACCACCCGAAAATCCCGCCTAATCATACTTGACAAATATTAATGTCACACACTGGCTCGAAAAATGTTCAAGCATATGAAACTGAGGCGAATTTGGTTATACAACTATCAACTGCGTTGTTTAAATAATTGCTGAATTGGCTGTTAACTTTCGCATTGAAAGTTCTGCACAAAAGCCGACAGCTATGAAACTTGCTATTGAATGAATAATCTGCTGTTAAGTGAACAATCTGATGTTGAATGAATATAACAACCGCGAAATGGTTGTCACTGTCTGCAATTCTGGCTAACCTGCTCTGCTCAGTGCCTCAACTCCTAACAGCCAAAAAAGGCCAAAATTTCATAATTAAAAAAATTTCGTCAACATGTCCCTGCGAACACTTTCCGAAGAGTCATCTGCCACAAATGGCAGGTGACCATGTACACTTTATCAAGAGTTAATACCTTGTGCTCCCGATCCAGGTCGCAGAAAACAAAAAGTCTTCTGAGCATGATGGAGTGTTGAATGCTCAGGTGTGGTGAAGAACGCTTACTTTTCCTGATTTTTGGAAAGTTACTAAGATTATTCCCACCCATAAAAAGTACAAGAATAAAATTTCCCTTCGAAAATATTGATGGTGAATATAGGGAAACTATTTAAAAGAATTTGGATGGACATTATTTCTACCTACTGTAAACTCGCGAATGCCACACCGGAATACCAGTTGGGCTCTAGGTCTATGAATGAATGAGCGCGACAAGCCGAGTAGGAGAGTGTGGATAGTTTCCTCGTCAACGCTCGCCTGTTTTGCCACAACTATACTCTTGGCAAGACATGATGAGTGTAGACGAGCACGAACAGTGTGGCCAGATATTTGGGAGAAAATATAGCCCAATTTCAAATTTTCATAGCCCAAAATAGCGAAGATTTTTTATATGTAGCCCAAAAACCGCCACACTATATAACTAAATCACTTATAACTAAATCAATTCATTTAAGCTGATTAAATTATAACATTTATATCCACAAAATTCATACCAAGTAACATAAATGCTCTAATTGTAGCACAGAAGTCGTTAGAAACAGTTAAAATTTTCGATACTTTATGCAGATGAAATTTTACTCAACGTATTTGAAAAGGGAAAACAGGAAAAATGTGAATAAATTACAGGAACTGTGTGAACATTTAGAAAAGTCCGTGAAAAAATAAGACCGCACTTATTTTTTCAAGGATTTTTTAAAATTTCCACACAAAAAATAAAAGCCTGCAGAAATAACATGCAAATTTGGGTGGCACAAACATTCAATTAGTATAAGAAACAGTCTTAGTGGCTAGAATGGCTGAATGCTTTATTTAAAATGAGTTTGACTGTCAAATATTAATATTTTATCCGATTTCATCAATCCAAAACTATGAACGCAAGTTTTGAAATAAACTATATCCCCGTTAGGCAATCAGCTGTTAAAATTGTGTTTAGACATAAAGGTTATTGATTTGTGACCATGGTTCCCTTCTTGTCTCTGAATCAGTATAGACAACGTATATCGTTTCTAAAGATTATCAAAGCAGAGAATAATTGATACGGGAAACTCGATCGTTTCGCTGAATAAGCCTACGAAAGCAGAATCAAAGTGGAATTGTTTTTACGGGATGATTAGTATTGAAAAATTTTGTAGAAATTTTTTTGTTTGTTCTTGACAAAGTGGTTTCGAAAGTATATACTGATTCTCATCAGACACCAGCCCACAGTGCATACTTGACTGATGCACTGTGAACTGGTATCTGATGAGAATCAGTACATACTTTCGAAACAACTTTGTCAAAAAAAAAATTTCAATAAAATTTAACAATTTTAATCATCCCGCAAAAACAATTCCACTTTGTGCTTAGACGATTAAATACTATCAAAAGAAAACATACGTTAAACAATTCCACTTGCGGGCCTCCAAGCGACATTTCGCGAAAAATTTGAAGCGTGCTTTGAAATAAAATGAATAAAATTGTTGGCAATGAAATGGATACGATGTATCATGTTTATACATATTTTATAAACACAGTGAAACTTTGGAATCGGACCACTTCAGCGTCACAAATTAAATGGTCCCATTTCACAGGTGGTCCGATTTTAAAACTTAAAAAAAAAAGAATAATCTTTATTTTTATCAAAGGTTACTGCAAATTATGTTGACATATTTATTATCATAGCATCTTGAGTATTTATTACAGAAAAATAAAATACAAAATATATGCTTTTCACGTGAATGTTTTACAAATGTTTAATTTTTCACAGAAGCGCACGTTCAGTTTAAAGATTTAAAATAATTAGATATAGAAATCTGCCTATTTGCGCTCGTAAGATGTACCTGCTCCATTAGAACTTTAATGTTTGCAAAACTTTATATATGTTCCTTTAGAGGTCCTAAGCTTTGATGCTCCGCATTTGCTTCACTATGGTGATTATGGAATTAGTATTCTGCTGACGAACTTTATTTTCTGTTTCAGAATACTACGATTTGAATTCACTATCGGTATTAACAAAAGCTGATATGGCCTCTTCGGCTGTAGCCCCTTCAAGAAAGATATCTTCCAAATCTTCCGGGAGAGTCTCATTTGTGGTCGTAAATTGATCGACTCCTGCCAAATTTTGAATGTCTGCTAGAGTATTTGGGTTTTAATCACTTCGAATTTGAACTCTCATCACGATTCCGCTTTTGACCCTCAGATTTCGAGGCAACCCACATTTCCAAAAACACTTTTGTAATTGTAAGTGGAGTTATTCCAAATAGATCGTAACCAGCAGAGAGCTTCAAATATAGAAGATAATTTGTTGGGTCTGAAGTACCCTCAGTATTGTTCAGAGCACAGAATATAAGATTTATCACATATATGCGGTGATTTAATTTTATGTTTGGTATAATCCACTGATCTAAGGGCTGTCAATGAGAAGTGAAAATAGGTGGAATTATCACTGCTATCACATCTAGCTTTATCAAAAAAGATGGTGATGTTTCGATTTTGTGTTTGCATTTCAATATCAAGTGTGTGCATCCATTCTTCAAAAATCGCACCCGTCATCCAAGATTTTGTGTTAGCTCGCCAAGTTATGCCCAAAACTTCGCTTTATGTCAATTATTCCGAACGATCTTGGTCTTTTGGCTTTTCTTATGACCACCAAATGTTTCTTTTCGCCACTTACACAGCACTGTAATAAAAGGTTTTCTATCTGCATATGTTTATTATTTAAAGCATCGTGATTTTTGTGGTGTTGCTCTAAAAAAAATATTCTGCCTCATCAAGATTATAGATATTTGAAGCATCAGAGCCATCACATAGTATTCTTAGCTGTAACTGAAATTCCTGAACTGTGTCTAAATAAACATCAGCTCCTTCGCCACAAAGTGTACCGAGTGAATACTGTAACCCTTTTTAAATCACAAAGCTCTAATTTTGTAGCCATTTGACGGGCTTTACTGGGAAGTAGCTGGCCAGATATTGGCAAATTTTTGGAACGTGCCTTACAGAACCATTGGTACAAAAATTTATCTATTTGGCAGTATGGTTAATTTATATTCAACCGCTTTCTGCTAGTGTCTTCGAAATTTTACAATGTCCGTTTTAGTTGGCTTTTATTTTTTAAATACGTTGAAACTGACTTTTGATAATTTTAAAGCTATCATGAATTTTTTTTTTGCTGAGCAATTGTTTTTCGGATGCTTGTATTACTTCTAACTTTTTGCGAACATTTACTTCGTTGTATTTTGAGTATTCTTTTTTTTCAGTTTTTTTTACGTAGCCTGAACATTGAATTATTTACATCAAAATTATCAAATAAATTGCATTCATAGCTGCTAACAAAGGGCAAGTATACAATAATGCTATAAATCAATATTTTATTATTATCAGAATGCCAATGAAATTGAAGCCATCTGTAACGTAACAAAATCTACACATTAAATGAATTTTCAACAGAATGTCATGCAGAAATAATACGATAAATTTTCCTTGGTTTTGAACAATTGAAAAATTCTAGAAAATTCACTCTTGTACACTTTTTCTTGCTGGTCTTAAAACCGTCTTTGGTTATTAGCAAGTACTCCTGAACAAATTTTTGTCCACCTAATCTGGTTCACGGTTCAGTTCTAGAGGTTGGCCGATTGTGAACTTTCTAACTACGATTAATTGCAATTAATCGCGACTAATTGCAATGAAGCTGTTCCCGTACTCCGTTTTACTGAAAACTGAAAATTTCCCCTCTTTCAGTAAATTTCAGTAGGGTCTGAGCTACTAGGTCAGTTCCCGTACTACGATTAATTGCAATTAATTGCAATGAAGCGTACTAAAACGGACTAAAAAATTCTGTTTTAGTACGCTTCATTGCAATTAATTACAATTAATCGTAAGGTCTGTTCCCGTACTACGATTAATTGCAATTAATTGCAATGAAGCGTACTAAAACAGAGTTTTTTACTCCGTTTTAGAAATTATATGTGCGGTGATGTTATAGTTCAATTTTTCAGTTGGTTCGATCATACAGTGTCCCAATTAGTAGGTTTTACTCTATAGCCCAAAGATAGTTTTTCATAAAAATAGGTAGCCCAAAAACCGCCAACCCGCGAAATGAAAAAACGTCCCGCGAATTCAAATTTTAGATAGCCCAATTGGCGGGAAATAGCCCAATCTGGCCACAGTGAGCACGAAAGTCGCACGCCTTACCTCGGGATTACTCGAAATTTTGTTGGCTTTAGTTCGCGACTCAAAGAGAGTTGAAAAAAAGCTTCAATGATGGCAACTTTCAGGGGCCATCTGTAAAAAAAAGAGCTCTTTGAAGTCTGATTCTGGCCCCGAATATATGTACTTACAAACCGGTGTGGATTGCATGCGAAATCATGCACGCAAAAATTCGAAAGCGATTCTGATGCGCCTGAGTTATTACTTTCGACATGATAATGTTGTACACAGGGCTAGAATGATATATGTGCCCACTCTATAACACTCCTAGCAAGTATTATGCGCCTCGTCTGTCATCAGATCTAAATTTCGTTTCACGCATGTGAAATGGAAACGAAGAATAACATCGAAGAAGAAAGAAAATATCAAACCTGCTAGGTACACTCTTGAAATATTTGTTAAAAATGTTTGAACAGAGACAGGACGAGTTTTACGGCGTACTGAGATAAAAAGATAGTGCAGGGCTTTACTGAACGGTTTTTGATTAATGACATCGAACGCTCTTCGAATGTTTCGACGAAACGTTCGCCAAGAGTGTAGGACAAGCGTAACATATTGCATTAACAACTAAATTTATGCTTGTATATTATATTGAGTCAAATTCGGGTTGTTAGATGAATATGTGGTTTTTTTAGATCTTATATGGATGAACCTATGAATCAATATATGAACTACAGCGACAGATATTCTTTCAAGTGATGTAAAAATTCATTGACCTTAAACTTTAGACCTAAAAGCCAAAGTACAAGAGTGTTGGACTTTAAAACTACATAAAATAAACTTCCATATTCACATCCTACTCTTACAGACACATTATTATTATAAGCAGACACATTTACTCTCAATAATTAACTGCATGATTTTCATCCCTCTTCCTCATCCAGTGCCAAATTCAATTTAATTAAACACTCTTACCGATAAATCCTTGCACCATAATATTTTTGCCAATTACCTTTCATAACTGTCGCTTCCAGCTTTTAATCGAAAAATTATTTCGAAGATAAACCCGAACCGATTATCAAATCAATCAACAGCGATTTGTACTTAACTTCGGGATACAAACGTTCAGCCCAACGTTACGACAAATTTAAGGATGGATTTTAGTTGCAGCATGATCAACAGTAACATCAAGCCGAGTTCAGTCTTCTCTCCGCCCTGCATTTACGAAAGAAAACAACTGAAACTGCAACGGCAGTCAACTTTCATTTAATTTTTATCATGAAGGATGAACATGGCTGGTCAGTAAACCGAGTAGCATTTTTGATTAAATCCACATCGCGAATTCGGTAGCCTTTCGTCAAATTGTATCCCCGAGCAGGGACTACATCATCATCAGCGGAACCATCAGCACCGAAGCCAATCTTCACGCACTTTGCGATCATCGACCGATTGGGCCAGAAACCAATCTTTGGTTTTTGATAATGTGAACGGCTAAGCGAACTGGAGTGAGGCTGGCTTGAAAGTGTTGTCGCTCAAATTATTTAATAATATGCGCTATTGGGATTTTATTATCTTGACACCTATTAGCAAACTAGGTCGAATGGATTTTTGCTGCTTTAGTATTATCTTCAATAAAATGTTAACGCTGCATTCTATCTGTAAATTGAAGCCATTATTAATTTGATTAGATTCAACCTGATTCAAAAGTACAGCATACTCAGAAACACTTCAATCTTAGAATTTCTTAAGTCACAAATCCTGTAAAGAATGATAGCCAGCAGCAGCAGCTCCAAAATACGTAGTAGGTATATTAATTCATAAAATCACCTGTGCGACCGAACTAACAAGATTCGTCGTAGAAGGAATGGATTTTTTGGGGTCTTCATTATGTTCGGCTCTTGCTAAACTGCCTATATCTGTGTGACGACGTCCATGAGGACAAGTATCTACTTGATATCGGTTAACCATCCCCGTAGGCTTCAATTAAAATTTTTTTGATGGAATTTCATCTGGCTAAGACTTGAACACGTGTAGATCGATCCAAATTACACACCGAACTTCGATTAAATTTTCAAATTTCGGTTCAGTTAGTGGTGGTGACTTGAGTTTATCAGCATAATTTATACGGGCTAGGCTATCATTTTCAATGTACATTCTTATTAAATGTATGTGCTTTTCATTTGTTTTATTTTAAAACGACGCCAGATTTGAATTTGTATCAGGCCATTGAAATAATAAGATTTTAGATTCAAAGCTCGATTCCACTATTCAGTAATTTTAAATTCATATTTTGTATAAGATGTCGGAAAAGATTTTCTCATTTGTTCTTCTTAAGAAAAATCAGAAGCTGGACCCCTTAATACCCGGTCATGAGTGGTTTTAATTCGACACTGCCTCCGGATAAGGCTTGCTCTAAAGCTTATTAAAACTATAGACTTAAGCGTATTTTCTGTTGTCGCCGAGTTCAGTGTTTGACGAACACAACCACAATATCGATACGTTTCCATCGTAGTCACTTTGAATCGAGATTCGATTTGACTTAACGTCAGAAGACGATCGGCGCGGATGATCATTTTGCGGATTTTACTTTTTTCATTCATTTAATAGCCGATGAAATATGACTTTGGGCGCGCTAGGCGGATTATCGTAAAGCGATCAGATAAGGGGAAGAATGACGCACAAAACGGAAAGGAGAAGAAAATAAACTCGGACATAAGCAACGCAACTGGCTTACAATGACTAGTTAACTAAAAACTGAGTTCTGTGAAATGAAATGTGATTCAGACTAAAGGAACTTAAAATAAATAAATAAATACAGAGATAAACCTATATAATTCTATGTAAGGCCATTTGATAGAGATTAGTCTCTTGCGAGTCAGCTAGTCAGCTCTCTTGCGCCTCGCCGCGCCACATTGGTATGCCGGATATTCCAGTTTTCTGTAAGAAATTAATTCAACATTATACATACAAGCTAAAGACTTTTGATTGTCGGGTCTTTGCGTAAGCCAAGCTTACGAGTGTCTACGACCTTATAGCCAAAGCCAAAAAGCTAATCCGTTCGAGCCGTAAATTACAAGTTTTAGCTTTGCGGTCTGATAAGCCGAGAGATTTATAGGGAGATTTTCGTGTGAATGACAGATTCGTCGTACTGTATACGTGCATACATATTTTGTGGTTTTACCTTTTACGTATATTGTAGACCGTCGATGATTTTCGGTAGTTTTATTTTTTTAAGGTAGAAATTCAATACAGAATGATAAGCCTTTAATTATCCGGAGGCTTAGGCTTAAAACCGTATTAAATGTGCGCGCTGTTTTCGAAAAACATATTATTTTGTTTTCTGATCGAGTGCTTATTTTGAAATTAAATACATATCTGAAGTTTAAATTCGTTTTGATTGCTGCTAAAAAAAAGATTATAGGTAAATGGTTTTGTTATCAAATCATGTTTTCTTTGGTAAAAATGTCGCCATTTGAAATCAAAGATGGTAGAGAATTAGTGTAAGCTACCGAATAGGATGATAAAAATAAAGACGAGATTGTTTGTATTGTTTGAGTTAGCCGCTATTTCGCGATCTCTAGTATTAAAATCGTACTATTTCGCCAATCTTGATTCCACTTGATAGCATTGCAAATTTTTTGTTCGATGGTTTTAAATATTCTGCACCAAAACAACATTATTTTATGATCGGATTTATTAGGCGGTTTGAGGATGATATGTAAGGTCAACTGTTCAAAAATTCGAGACAGTCAATGTTTCTTGATTTTGACAAAATTCAAAAATATCTGAGGAAAATCTTAATATCGACCCTGAATTACATAAAAGCGTATGGTCCCTTGTTTAAGGATTTGTTTAATTTGAGTTTCTAAGCAGGAAAATATGTAGTACAGGCTTTATGGTTGATTTGTGCTCAAATATGAGACTTGTGCTCGAATTTGCTTCGGGCTTTGAAGAATTGAATTTGGATGGAACTTCATTTAATTATCAAAGTGTTCGAGCAAAATGGGCAAACTCACACTGCTCTAAATTTCACATGCACCTTGTTAAAACCATTGGTCATTGTCGGTCTGCCATTTCTGATTTCGAAACAAAAACCTCAAAACACCAAAGTTTCTTTCATCAGCAGATGTTGCTGGTATGATAGCAAAGTCGGCGAAAATTCTTGTATCACCTTTGTTGAACACCTTCATTGTATAGCTCTGTATAATTTTTGCGCATTAGTAAAAATAATCCTTACTCTGAAGTGGAAACTAATATCTTATGGCTCGAAATGTACGTGTTTATTTGTTTTAATTAAAAGTATCTTAAAAATTACAAAAATACCTTAAAAATTGTATGTAAATAATTGTTAACTAGCTAAAATGAATGAAGATACAGCCTGAAACACACATAAAGTATTTTTATCGGCTGAACTGATTGAAATTCTACACACAAAAAAAAATTCGCTCTGCTATATGTGCAGCAAAAATAATAATATCTGTAATAGCCATAATTAGCCGTAGTGGGCACAAAATTGCCCTAACAAATATATTTTTGTTCTATTTATGTGTGATACATAACATATACCAGCAACAGGTATAACTATTGATTTAAAAGGTATTATGAGTACATGGAAATCCAGAGTTATACTCATTTTAAGTAAAATTCGGCTTTCACGTAAAAAATATACCTCGGGTACACAAAATATGCACACAGCAATCATAATTATGCACGCTACAGGTATAAGTTCTATATGGGTTTCTCTGTTTTCTGGTAGCGATAGATATGAAATCCATACAGTTGGTATATTATATATGCGACAGGTATAAAATGACCACTGAACAATGTAATATGCTTCTCGTAGATATATGGTTTATTTTCGTTTCTTATTATGGGGCATCTTTTGTTTATAGTTTGAGATTGAGCTTGCAGAGAGGTCGGTAGCTTAGCTCGCTAACGCATCAGTCCGAAGCAGCGATCTACTGCCCGCGGGTTCGAATCCCGCCGCGCCCATGGCTGTATTTGTTCGTCTTGTGTTGTCTTAACAGTCGGCAACTGGGCATAATACCAGCGCTCCATTAATTAAGTGCCACATTAAAGCCTTAGTAGCGACTAAGCATAAGATTAGCACTTTAAAAAATAAGAAAAAAATGTGGTACTTAGAAGAATAATGGAATAGTTCTTATCGGCTTCTCCCATATGTGTCTTCCTACCGCCATGGCTAAGCATTCGCTTCAAAGGGGAATTCCCTGAGCTTTTTTCTGCGTGCATACGATAAATATTTATATTATATCTGCCGTGAATATATTATGGCTTTCAAAACACACCCATATACTCATGTGAGATATATTATATTTCCGTCGTTTTATATCTGTCAGCGATATATTTTTTTTTTGAGTGTAGATGAAAAAACCGGCAGCAAGTATAAATCCACGGTTCACACAACGTTGCTCCGGTTTGAAACGTTGAAATTGCCAAGGTCATATCATTTATTTATCTGACAGTAAGGCAAATTTAATCTCAATCGCTTTTGCCCAGTGTCCAATACAGCTAGTGATCCAACATGTATCTCTAACTACCGCCCCATTTCGCTTCTTCCTTGTTTTAGCAAGATCTTTGAAAGAGTGGCTTGCGGAGAGGTCTAATCTTATATTCATATCCATTTTGGACTTCTGCCGCCGACGTTACATTCATTCAAAATTTTCCTACAAAATCAAGTTTTATAACTTAATAAATATTTTCATTTTACATTCAGCTATTAAACCTTTTCATCTATTGAATATGATTAATAATAATATATAAATAAATATTTGTAAAATTAATACCAGTGATACCCTTAACCAGTCTTATAAAGTCGTATCAAATCGAGGAAGCAGCATCCAACCTGTACAATAGTGCAAGTAATAGAAAAATAATCAATCCAGAAGTAGATCGCATTATTGAGATTGTTTGCAGTATTCAAATTAAAACCCTGACGTTTCTTGTTCAACCGAAAATTATATGATCTAGAAATCAAACTATCATATTAAATTCGGAGCCCAACTATTTCTTTGCAAAAGCGTGCTTATATTTTCTTCTCGGTAATGCTGGTCAAATCTGATAAAACTGTCTATATTCTCCCTAACAAGTGATTTTCTATCGATAAAAAAAGTTGAGCCACACATGCCTTTATATTATATATATTTACAAGTTTGATACTTTTTCGTCCCAAAATGATTGGCAGAATCGTTTGCAAAAAATAAAAAACAAACGAACGAAATTCTTCACAATAAGAGCACGTTCTCAAAATTAACGACTTCAGCAAACAAAAGTGCATTCTTTGTGAAAAGGATTCCTTATTCTGTTGACGACGAATGGTTGAGAAAGATTCTCGAAGCTGATTTTCACGCAAACAATAACGAAGTGAGATTTTTATCCCAGCGCAAACATAAATCCTCAAGACGGTGTAAGCCAGGCATAATATAACGTCTTCTTCTCCTAAAGAAATGTGTGGCCTATTTGCTGATAGTTTTCAAAAAGGTTTTAATGCACCAGACCCATCAAACTCACACCTTTCTTCCTCTGATTCAGCTCCAACAGCTTGTGTCAACTCTTCAGAAATTTCACGTGATGAAATATGTTAAGCTGTTTTGGAACTCGACTGCAACAAAGGTCCTGAGCCTGATCATCTTCATCCGACCTTCTTGTGCAAGTGTGTAGAGCAGCTTGTAACTCCCTTGCATATTTTCTTCAATAGATCACTTTCGTGGTGAGGTTCCCAATACTATTGGAAGCTTTCGTATGTCACACCCATATTCAAGATTGGTAATGGACGTTGTATCAGAAATTATAGAGGCATTGCCACTTTTTCGAAAAGGTGGTATGTATACGATAGGCTTCCCCCGCTTGTTGATTTCCGTCTGAATGAGCAACAACATGGGTTTAAAAAAGGTCGCTCAACTATCACGAATTTGACAATCCTAAACTCAGACGTTCTTTGTAAAAGAATACCACATTGACGCAATCTACTCTGACTTCAGTATGGCGTTTGACAGAGTTTACCACTCTGCCTTAATTCTAAAGATTCAGAAATTCGGTCTTGCTGGATCTTTATTTGGCTGGCTGACTTCTTACCTTCGCAATCGAACACAATGTGTGAAATTTAAAGGTATCTTATCGAAAAACGTTATTGCTACCTATGGTGTACCACATCTTCTTTTTAATATATTTATTGTCGACCTATCTGACGTCCTAGCATACATCCCCATTAACTCTATGCAGACGATCTCAAACTTTATTAAACCATTGAATCGAAATCGGATGCCCTCTTTCTCCAATTCAAGCTTGATTCACTTGATCGTTGGTGCAATGTAAAAAAGCTCTCTCTCAACATTGATAAATGCCAGGTTATAAGTTTTTGCCGAAAATGCACGGTCACACACAATACGTACTTCCTCGGCAATAATATGCTAGCTCGAGCTGATTGCATTATTGACCTCGGTGTTATCTTAGATGAAAAACTGCGCTCCACCTTACACTACGATAAAACACTTTCTCGTGCAAACAAACAGCTAGGCTTCATCGAAAGACTTGCCAAAGAATTTCGTAACCTGTGGGTCACAAGATCCTTATACACTTTACCTGTATGTCCTATTCTTGAATACGCTTACAATAGCTGGAATCTCGTTTTTGAAATTTACAATGACAGACTCGAGTCAATACAAAAGCAATTTTTACTGTTCGCCTTGAGAGAACTGTACAACTCTTATGATTTTAATAGCCTCTACCCTCTTATGAGTTTCGTTTGGGTCCTTTAAACTTATCGATACTTGCCTACAGAAGAAGGGTGACATCGGCCTAATGCAGAATTTTGAGAAATATCCCTTTAAGGAACTCTAGGTCCAATCGTTTCCTAAAAGAATATGCACATTCGACCACATATGCAGCTAATGAGCCAATAAATAGATGCTGCAGAATATTCAACAGCATGAGTAATTTATATTCCCCTATAATTTCCAAATTATCCTTCAAATTCTCTCTTTTGCATGCCATCCGTATCCCCTAACCTTAAGCTATAAACCATATATCAATATTTTATTTATTGATTGCTATTTATTAATTTATTAATTTGTTTGTTTTTTTTCTTGTTACGTTACTTTACTTTTCTATTTTTATTTGATATTGTATATGTGATTTTATACCTTGTTTGGTGAAGAGGTGCAAAATTAATCAAGGAGGCGCAAAATTAATCAAATTATCGGAAGATCTTATAATTTTTGCAAATGGCGTAGCACGTGAAGCATATTTTTTATTTGTGGACTAGGCAGGTGCAAAAAATGAAGATAAATAAAGATTTCCAACCACTCAAAATCATTTATTTTATTTAGTAAAAAAGTTATTCGAAAACAAAATTGGATGATTAATTTTGCGCCACCCTGCATAACTTCGAAAATGACCCCTAAAAGTATTGACAAATCAATTTCGTGGTATCTATAAAATAATGTAACTGAAAAATTCTATGCATTTCGACATTCGAAAGCATTTCGATGTAAAAGTGTACTTCGAACAATTGACTGCAACAGCATCGATGCACAAGTCTTATTTTGAATCACTATGCCGTGTAAAAAAACCCCCCAACGAGAGCTAATCTCACAATTTAGCAGTCTAAAGTCCTGTTCTCAAAAAATCAATAACGACGTTAATATGAACTTACAATCTGCAACTTCCTTGATCTGAGATCTTGTGGAGCTTGCGATCAATGTATCCATTAGACACATGCTCATACGCATGCTAGACACATTACGTCTTATTGAAATTCATTTAAATCAATAATCGAAGAATATGCCGAAAATGAAATAATATCCCAATCAAAGTCGTACCAATCTAAACTCAATGAATAACCCATACGTTGTGGCTTGAGAAAAAGCCAAGCACAGCAGCTACAATCTGATATGATTGAATGGAATCTCTTTTTAACTAATCTTCAATTAGTCCCGGGTGTCGTTTAATTAAGCTCTTCACGACACATGCCACAGATACTTTTCGTTCATTCGCGATCGCGACTTTGTCATCGCGGCCACTCCGAAAATGTCGGAACGATTCGTAATCTTTCGATTTGGATGCAATTCAAATGTAATGCAGATCATAAAGCGAGGAGACAAATTTAAATTGTCTCCGAATCTGGTGAATTTAAATCCGACAACTTTATCTCAACCATAAAAGAATTTTTTATCAAGCGGATGCATACGATGCGATATAAAGTGATAAACAGCTGATCGCCGTTTTCAGGAAAGCGGACTGTTTATGCATCGGCTGCAGTAAATATCACGTGTTTTGAATCGAGTTGAATTTGCATGGAAAACGCGAAAATGCCATCAATGAATGGATACCGAGCAGGGACAAAAAGTGAAAAGCGAATGAAATATCATTGGAAACAATTAACCGTTTAGTGTTGTTTCTAGCCGCGACGGCCACCACCAGCACTGATCCGCCTCGCTATCTTCTCATCTTCAGTGTCTCCAGCGGTCGTTTGTTGTCGTCAGATCGATTTTAAGCGCAGATGATATTCAAAAGATATTCGTCTTGTTTTTCTGATACGACATAGCATGTAGATCTATGCATGTATCGGGTGCTGGCTGAAGCCATTCTTGTCGTTGCGAGCTTAGAAATTGAGTGTTAGTAGAGCATAATTTACGTCACGGCAACGAAAGATCTAGGAATAATCTGAGAGGTCAATCGATGTTAAGTAGAATCACGAATACATCTAATTGAGTCTGATATACGATCTGCAGAAATATGTGTCAATCTGATACTGTGCACTGCGATATGCCGATATGCCATCGCGTTCTTCGTGTGTACGTAACGATACCGTAAAGCCAAGAAGTTATCATTATTTGTCTTAATTTAAGGCGTTAAGCAACGGGATGCTGAAGATGCGTGCTTGCATTTTGCCGCGCCGGCTCTATCCAACGCTGGATTAATTGCTCGACTGCTGATACAAGTCGTCGGCTTTTTAAATGTATGCCAGTTGGATTAGTAAGAGGCGCGATAGCAAATTGTTGCAGATTGATGGTCGTAGTTGGTGATGATTTGAAATTTGACTCGTCGCGCCTGCCGGTGACGATTGGATGTTGGTAGCTCGATTTAAATGAGGTTGTTTATTAAAATCCATTAGATGCCCAAGAGTTAGCTGTAGACAGTCAATTACTAGTAAACTTCGCCTGCTTGCAAAATTGTATAGTCTTTTTTATATATAATATTAAACTCCACCCTAGTTCCTTTGGAGCCATAATACTAAGATTCTTATAAATCAATGTTAGTTGAATCAACGATAACAAACAACAAATAATTCAATCTAATTCCATGCGGTGATTGAGTTATGCAAGCTGAATTAGCGCATCAAATCACTTGCAAGATACTTTGGCACACTGTTGTTGATCGTCAAACGAAGTGTAGTGAGCTAAAGTGTCGAGGACACTGGTGACGTGCTATGCATGGAGACTTAATTGCTCGGCCGCCTCAGTAGCTTCATGCCAACAGTTTGCTCCCTGTCCGTTTATTGCATGGATCTCGAAAAACAATCATAAAAACAATCACAAGTGATCTTTACGCGATGAAGGTCACTACAATTGAAGTGGTTGGACGTATAAACATGTAGAAGAATGAATAATACATTGTGTTAGAGGATGCAGAAAATCTATAGTTTGTAAGAATTTTACGTGGATTTGATTGAAAGGATTGATTTGCGTTTACATCTGTTTGCCTATTTTTTGAAACTCTAATATTCGAATGCTTCGAAACCTCCTTTGGAAATGATACGGCTTATGGAAATGATTCTTGTTCTTATTTGGGTCTTAGGTTTTATATTTTTTTAGTTCAGATACTTTCATAGATCCAGAAAAAAATTTTTTGTCATAATTTCGCCAGTAGAGGTATGAATATATCAATGAATGTGCATATTATCAAGAGCTGCATGATGCGCAACATTTGTTGTTCCTGTCGATAGATTTTCATAAGCATTTATATCAACTTTATAATTACTACAGCCGGCATAGCACTTCTTCGAATATATATATTAAACAAGCGAAAATTATAAGCGTACTCGTGATCGAATCGATCAAAATACCAAGAATTTGTTTAATGTGTAATTGTCTCGGCTCGCGAGTGTAGAACAGGAGTCGAAATTCGTCCATCATAACTCCACCAGGCCATGATGTCAGTTATTATCGATAACCTGCAACTTGCAATTGCCCAATACTTCAAGACTTCCTCACATTAACCTGTCATGTGACACTAATCATAATCGCCGAACAATTTCAACCGAAGATCCGCCGATCGACGATCGCCCCAAGACATAAATCTGCAAGCGATGTCTGCAGCAAGAATTTCAGTGGCGTAGAGAAAGAGCGAGAATAAAGCGATAGAAACAGTAAGTACTGTGGAGTTGCGCCCAAAACTTTTTGATAAATCTAGCAGCTCCTAAAAATAGTAAAAATTGTGTGTACTAAAATTAATTGTTTCAATATTTTCGTTCAAGAAATATCGGCACCGACTCTGAAAATATCCAAATGTAGATGTTACCCGAAAATAAATTACATTTCATGTCCATCGACTTGTCTTTCGGGGTAAGGACATCCTATCATTAAAATCCATTTTAAAGTCAATTGCGGTCCACTCATTTTATTACTTCTGCAGTCGTTCAAAAGCTAAAAATTAGCTTAGCCGCTTGCAGTCAATCGAATGTCGCTCAGCGTCCCATTCGTCGCCTTCACGAATGTCCACCGTAAAAGTTGCAACTTGTTGCATGGTAGCGACGATGCTTCGGTATATTCATGATCCTACCGGTTGGTGCATTGCGTGCAATCGATTCTCGACAGTTCAACTGGGATCGCATACGAAGTCGATATGATCGATAAAGAAAAACGATAAATACATCAAAAGCATTAAAAATCCAAATCTAGAAGAGCAACATTCGTTCGGACCAATGCCAGTGACGAAAAAGGACCTGGTGATGATCTGTTGAAAGAATAGTGAAAAAGTCGATCTTCGAAGAGATTAACCGGCATGGTCATCGCATACATCAGTTAAATGCAGTTAGTTTGGGAAAACCGCTCATCAAATTGCTTTAAATCTTAAGTGGGTGCTACATGTGTCAATATGATTGAATATTGGAATTGCAGCAATAAATACAGATGGTGCCGAACAAAATTTGCTAGGTTTTATAATATGACAAAAGTTATATACCAAAAAGCTGTTGAGGTGTAGTTAATTGCATTGTAATGCGCCTAGAAATACTTCCAAACTACCGTTGATGACCGCATATCAACATGCATACTCCGCTTTAAAGAGGGGCCGACATTCTCAAAAGAATGAGCATGCAGAAAAAAGCCAAGCAACTGCTACTATTACTGTTTCAATCACAAAAACTAGATTTGACTTAATTTCGGACAAGATTTAGCCGACCGGGTTGGTGCTGGAAACTCACTGAGATGAGATTTTTGGTGATCGCAACATACTGCCAAATATTTTCTTGTTGATATCACCAATCTGTCGAAGATTTATACCTATGTATGATATATTAGATGAAGGAAGACGATCATTCGGATCACGTATGGATCACCGGGGATAGTGCGATTTACTTCGAATTATTATGCTGTGCATTTTTGGATGGTGCACTTGGACGCATGCGACATTGTAGTGGTTCGTAAAAATCATCGTCTCTGGTACAAAGAATGAACAGAATAAGACTGAAGATAAGCCCAGGCTGTATATACATCGAAAACAGACAAACGATAAAAGAGCAATAACACGTACCTACTGATATTCATTTGATGAGAATGCTGAAACATGATTTCATTTTTGCGACAGTTAATGACAATTTTCGGAAAACAAGTGATTGATGATTTGACAGAGCGGATGGACAGTAAAAACACTTTTATGTCGTTTCTGTCGATCGTTTTGGATGTATGAAGTCTTTTATGATAAGCCGTTTATATCCCAATGGAATTCGTAATAACGTAGTAGCTTAAATTGATTTCAATGATCTTTGGAGAATGTGTTTTGATGTATAATTGATTGTTATGTTGACAGAAATATTCTGTTGGGAAAAGGTTATGCTCTGTTTTTATTTGCGTTTTGTCATGAGTTTAACTTAAGAATATTCCAAAAGTTATTACTATTGCATAAAGAGATGAAATATATATAATGTTCGAAAATTGGGCTTACGTGAAAAGCTTAAATAAAGTTATGCCTTGCACAAATTAATGTCAAAAGATTTTATGAAAATCAATGAAAGGTATACGAACTGACCATTTTCGCTGCCGTTAGTTTGCGTAAAACAACCAATGATCATAAGCATTTTGTGGATATTACTTAGTGCCATGCATTGAAAAAGAAAGATTTCAAGTATATGAAGTTCCATGCGTGATAGCTTCCGTCCAAATGCTCTTAGTAATCTATGATCCTTCGGCAAACCATTTTGTTTACATATAGTTCCCTTTTCAAGTATTTTTGGGTGTATTCTAGTTGAACGAAAACCAGAAAACCAGAAAAGAGCACTAATATCATATTTTTCAATTATGGTTTGTGTTGTTGCGAAATTTTTTTCGAACCTATTTGTTTCCTCTCAACGTTTTCTTCTCTCGTTTTCTATTAGCTTCTATGAGCTGATAATTTGAAATCTTTCTAACAGCATAAAACACTTTTTTGAAATATTTTTGTGAGGAATCATACTGTGTTGGAAAAATTAAACTAATCAAACAAGATGGTAGTTTTGAAGAAAAATATATCTAGGATAGTTTTGCGTACTTTAAAATAAAATGCTTTCAGTTAATTTTCTTAAATCCTATGTTGCGACAATATAATATTACACTAAATCGAAAGTACTATAAAATTCTTATTCATAATAAAAATTTTTTTAGCAACTTCACTAAGGCTGAAAAAATAAATACAAAAAAACCTCAATATTTAGTAGTGAATCTGTTTTATTTGCTTAAAGATTGGCATCTTCTTGGCACTGACAAAATAAGGTTCTCAATGTTTTTTTTATGAAATCTGTAGCTACTCTTATTGTGTTGCCTCAAAGAACCACCTGCAGTTGGAGAAAGTCTGTCTCCTCAACTACCTCTTCACGATATCCCACAAATGTTTAGTCAGGCGATTGTGCAGCTTAATCCAGATTGACAACTCGCCTCTCTCTGATCCCAAATTTTAAGTGTAAATGGGGATCCTGCTGAAACCTACAACGAAGTGGCATTTCTTCTTCTGCATATGGCAACATGTAACCGAATTTTTTTATGTTGGAACCTGTCCATGTTGCCTTCGATTCTTACAATGGGCCAAGGTCCTGTCCAGCAGAAACAACCTCACACCATAATAGAGACTCCTCCGTGTCTGATTCTATGACTAAAATATTTAAGAAGAACCCTTGTGCTTGTAGGACGCCTGACATTTGTCATTCCATCAGAAAAAAATCAAATCAAATGTTGTACATTTAAGAATAAATCATTTTTCCACTGTTACGGTGATCAGTTTTGATATTTTTTTAGCGAATTTAACTGTCGCTTGTTGATTTGCTCTGCATATCGCTGGCTTACTAAGATGCTGGTCTTGTTACAGGAAGTTTGGTATTTTATAAATTTTTTTTCTCACATAAAACCTTTTGAGTAATAGTTTTTTAAAATCTTTTATGATACATTCCTTGGTGAACTTGTACTTATTTCTGGCCACACTATTTTTTTCGGTGAAAAAAAAAAACACTATGCGATCATTAGTGCTCTTCCAATGAAAGCGCAAAGCAAACAGATCTTATCGTGCATGTCCGTCTCAATTGTGTTACGGTTAATAATCCTACAATTCTTAGCCAAGCAGAGGATGCGAAGAAAGGTTCGTTAATAAATTGTAAAGTAACGTTTTTTTACTTAAATTCTTCGAGCTGACGAAAAGTTGCTTTAGTTTTTTTTACAAATCCTTTAGATTGTGTGTATCACTGTGATATTTTGATTTTTTTTGGAAACATTAAAGGCAAAGGCCTTTATTAAGAAGAATGCAAAAAGATTAATTTGTATGAACTTTATTCTAAAGCAAGGCATAAACCGTTATATTTTCCTTCTTTTGCTGAGTTGCTTTAGTTTTTTCCAATACTGTATATTGCTCTCCTTATTTCCTGGATATTCATGCCTAGACCGTGCACTTCTGTATAGTTGGCTGTTAGGCAATAACGAAAGAGAGGGTATGCTAGTGCTGATTTTCTGAAGCTCCCTCCAATGAGGATCTGCGAGCTCTTGCGATGAGGATCTACTAGTGTTAACTTTCTGGAGCACTGGAACGATTCAAAGCGTCTATATACTGTCGAGTAACACTGAACTTTATATTAATGCATAACTTAAATTGAATTCAAAATTTATTTGTAATGTCGTGACGCCATCAGTCCCAAGAAGTCTCAAAATTGGTCCCATTTATTTTTCAGATATTTCTACTGAATTTCGAAAAAGTTTGTATAGTAGTGATTTTTTAAGGAAAATTTATATTTCTGTATACATATTGTTGCTTCCATTTATATTTCTCTTGCCATTACAATATTTTCCTTCCCTGCCTATGAGATCATTTATTTGATCACGTACACTGAGAAAACACATGGCGCCAGACACCATAATTTATAGACTTCTGGCGCCATGTACATAGTCGATTTAGGGATTGTGATAAAATATAGCGCCACACGCCATAATACATGGCGAAAAGTACATAGGCCTACACGCCATGTACTATAGTCTTCCACGCCATGTACATGGCGTGGCGGACTATATTACATGGCGTGGAGAACTATAGTGCATGGCCTGGAGAGCTATAACACATGGCGTGGAGGACTATACTGTATGGCGTGGAGGACTATACTGTATGGCGTGGAGGACTATACTGTATGACGTGGAGGACTATAGTACATGGCGTGGAGGACTATAGTTCATGGCGTGGAGGACTATAGTACATGGCGTGAAGGACTATAGTACATGGCGTGAAGGACTATAGTACATGGCGTGAAGGACTATAGTACATGGCGTGAAGGACTATAGTACATGGCGTGAAGGACTATAGTACATGGCGTGGAAGACTATAGTACATTGAAGAAGCGAATCAGTCAAAACAGTACTACTTACCATAAATGAGCGCACGGAGAAGTCACTTGCTTGCAACAAACAGGCGCTGGCTGCATTTAGAGTCGCCGAAGGAGCCATTCAATAATATGCGCCCTTAGCCGATTGAGAATGTTGTCGATCTATCGACGATACTCAAGTATCACTTGCTGACATTTATAGATCCCCTCACACAGTATGGCTGCGAGTTATAATTGGAATGCCATGAGCCATATTACATGGCTCATGGCACTATGTAATATGGCGTGTGGGGCCATAATTTCTGCGCCATGTAATTATGGCGCTGGGAGCTATACTGCATGGCTCAGGGCACTATGTGCATAACGTGTGGCACCATAAATGCTGCGCCATGTAACATGGGACCACGCGCTATGTAGATTCTGAGATTATGGCGCTGGGAGCCATATTGCATGGCTCAGAGTACTATATACATGGCGTATGGGACCATAAATATTGCGCTATGTTACATGGCTCTGGGCGCTATGTGGATTTTTTTCAGTGTAGCGTCTCATAACCATTTCGTTTTCCTCCTAAAATAAAGATGATTGGCTCTAATCTAATGCTTGTTGAAATCAATTCATCTTCGCGAAATTCCAATAAATACTTCCTTTTTGACCATATTCTTATCCGGTTTAATTTATTTTTCTTTTTCGTGCCATTGCATGCTTCAGTACACATAGCTCACATACTTAACATCTATTCGTGCACTTGTTGACACAATGTATGTAAGCAACATCATGTAAAACACTATTATTGTGCTGAATTCATTAAGCACATTATTTACTAAAGTTTGGTCACCTCCGCATCAACTGAATTTAACATGACCATATTACGGCATGTCAGAGAACAGTCAGACAGTCACTCATCGAAGAAGTTGGGTTGTAAGTTGATCTCAAGCGCAGCGAGACAGACTTTTTTGGAAACCGAATTTTTTTTTTGGAAATTCATCAGCCAATCCGTAATTACTCGAAAAAATTGAGTTGATCTATCGAAGAAGATGCAAAAAGTGTCATGACGTTGATATAATTGTGGTGAAGTTAACCTACCTAAGTAACTGAGTTAAATCAATAGTAAAATGCGAAGTGGATCTAGTTACTCCACGCTCGTATACATAGATTGTAAACATGTGAATTATGTTCTCTACCAGATTTAACCTCTAGACACGACAAGGGCTGTCGTAGGATGATTTTACTTTACTTATGGTAATGTTTTAGAAATTTTTTAAATATTTTTGTTTTAGAATATTGGTTTAGAATTTTTTAACACACTCTTGGTAACGTCAACCCAAGTTTCTTTCAAATTTCTTTCCAAAGTCCTTATGTTTGTAAAATAAACATAAACTGAAATAGCTGTTAGAAAGAGCTATGCGTGTTCTAGAATGTTTTTACATTAAACATATACATGAAATAAAATTAAAATTAAATTAAGTTAGCCCCAACGTCAGAAAAAAAGGTAAAATAGTTTATTTTCCAACCTTTGCAGAGGAGGTTTTTTCTTATCTCACAAAATAATAGTGCTGAATATAAGCTGAGCTATAAAATATAGCTTGGAGACCTATAAAGTGTGTACTCTTATGTATCGAACATATCATAGCAATTATGGATGCATACGTTTAGGACATAGTACGGTAAGCTTTAATTTATAGCTACAAAAGTCATATAAAAAATAAGTTTATACTACACTTATACCCGATTTCGATGCATATAGTCTCAACTTCTAAACAGGCTTCTAAAGGCTTTTATGCATATAGTCCCGGCGAATATCGTTATAGTAGACTATATAGCATTACAGTTCAAAAATATCGTATAGCCTAGTGAGTGAAGCATCAGCTTTGTGATTCTGGGCTATGTAGTTCAAATCTAGGTTCAGGCGGACGCGAAATTTATAATAAATGGCTTTAATGACTATAATAGGATTATCTATTCTATACATTACTTTGAAAGGTATAATGCATAACATCTGCTCCTAAAATTTTTTTGCTTTGCATTATGGTTTCGTGAGCTATGATTAATCACAATTCTGAAATTTATGCGTATGAAAATTGTCTACACTAAAAAGAATTTTTGGATAAAATGCGAGAGTCCTATCAAATCAAGTAAGCAAAATATAAATACTTTTCTTGTCAAATACAAATACTTTTTGCGATTCCTTTAAATTTATAATTTATTTTAATTTGATATATACACATATATACACTTACTTATAGCACTTATAGCTACCCTTCTAATTAACTTTTATCTACACCTCTACACTTATTACAAGAAAAGAAAAAACTGCACTGTGCACTTAACTGCTGCAATTCAAATGTAAGCAACGATCACGAAATATCAGACTCGTTCAGTCTAGCCAAATTACTGTCTTTCGTCACAATGTTACATCAATAAGAAGTCAAATTCGAGCAAATGATACAATTTTACAGCTTTGGTGAAAATGTGAACAGCGAAGTAGTAAATTTACACTCTTTTTGCTAAGGTTTACGAAAAGCTATTTATTATTCAGTTGATAGGGCGTGCAAGCAAAAAATGCATAAAATTTGTAAAAAAAAAATGTCATTCGCTATTTTAAACAGCAAAATAAACATATTTCCTATTATCAAAGAATTAATCTTAGACTAATTTTTAGAGTGTACATATAATAATATATGTGCATGACACCAGAAGTATATAAATTATAGTCTCCGCTGCTATGCTTTTTTCCAGTGCAGAAGATAAGAATAAATACTTAATAGAAGGAAATGAATTAAACGAGCTTGAAATATAGCAATCGCATTTATGGTTGACGAAAGCAACAAACAAAATCCATATATTAGGAAGATAAAAGATAACCATTGAGATATTGCTCAAAGTTCCTTAAAAGGTTTTAATCGTTTTTCTTATTCTTCATGCATACTAACTACACGTGCGGAAATCATAATAGGGGAAAATCAGATTTTACTTACATTATCGTATTATCTATAATCTAATCAAATATTTAATATTTTCCAAATTAAAATATTTGACTTTTTCGACAGTCTCATTTTCTTGAAATTTTTATATACCTAATCGCATGCATGTTAAATTATGCGATAACATGAAATTTGGCGCATACAAAAATTTGATTTGATGATACATCTGGCGTAGCTTACACGTACACATATGCTATAATTCATGACTTGGAAAAAGATTAGCGCGATGAGTTATAAATCGATTGATATCAGACCGTTAAATGATAATTTTCGTATTAAAAGAACAAATGTGCTCCACGTAATATACGACTTCTAAGCTTTTAAATTTACAAGTGACTTTGTTTATTAGAACTTTTGAGGTCAGTTTAGGCATAAAAGTAGTTTCCGTACACCCATCTGTTGCCTATTGTTGGATGTTGCACAAGTCAGTGTTAAATCCGCGCGCAAAAGTCTTTCACATTGCCGAATATCTATCCATATGTCTTAAGCCATCTCACCTTCATAATTTTTATCTGTACGTGATAAACCCCGTTTGGAAAATATTTACATAGCAAGCTTAATCGCTCAAACACCGAAAGTCAAATAAGTGAGAGTTTAACGTAATAACATGAATATAGTGCATATATTTAATTATTTGAAGCGATATACGATTTTTCCCAGGCTAAAAAATGAAGATAGTAAACGTTTCGAACATTTAATCCTGGTTTGGAAAAACACAGAAGGTACTCTGCTGTGATGTGCGAATAAATTCAGATAAATTTTAGTTTATCTTACTTTCAAGAGCATAAGATTTAGAATATGCTATAATTTGACTAAAATCTTCAATGATTTACGAATTAAGCACGGGTGTTAACGCTTTTTTCTTGTTTAGAGATGAAGTTTTCTGGTTACTTTTTGATTTGCGTGGATACAGTTGCCGGTTTTCGCATTAGCCTACGTAGGCTGTTAATTGTTTTCGGATAACGGTGAGATGAGCTGATTATTTACAAAAGCCTGATATATTTTTCACAGCGTTCTTCGAGAAAATGACATGGTATTGACAATGACAGCGTAAATTAATCCAAGAAGTACAATATAATTTCAGTTTAATTTTAGTAAACGCTGTACTTGGTAGAAGCTTTGGTGTAAAGATTGACATTTCGCGATACATATTTTATTTACATTATCATAACAATGCCACCCGACCGTCTTGACATTGAAAACGGATAGCTAGACTCAAAAGTAGAGCCTGAAAATTCCTTAGTTAACAATCAGGCTCATTAATCTGCTTCGATAAAAACCCGTAACACGCTCCACGTATCCCCAGTGGGTTAAGCGCACTATCAAATATGGCTGCAACTCAAGTGCATCGAATATAGTGCAGTGAAAATTCTTCAAATTTTTGCTCGCATCGAAAGCTTGTCTCGAGCTAAAACAATTAAATTCCGCACACCTTGTTTGGCACCCGACGACTCCCTTTGAATAATTGCCTTATTAAAATTACACTTGAAGTGGCACTCGTGCCTCATCGATAACATCATAACTTCCCATGCAAAAGATAAAGCGTCTTGCCTCGTATTCGAGTTGGAAAAAAAGTCCATTCTCGAGAAATAAAGAACCGGCTGCAAAGTATTGGCTTGTGCTATCATCCGCCCCATATTATCGCCTTAGCAGCACGACTGGCAAGCGCGGTGCCACGCTAACTATATCCAGCCGGCTGAAAGCCAAGGTCTTGCCTGTGGAGCTGTTCGAGAAACAAAACCACTCGAAATATCCATCTGAATTGCTTTACTACGATATCTTCCTCAACACTAGCGTTAATCATTCGAAGCGGAACTGGATTAAGAGATAACCATAAAAGTTTGCGCTAGCTGGTACTGTGTTATCTTGACCGGCCGCCAAGCTACACATGCCAAAGCGGCAAGTGCGTTCCGCGTCAATCTATAAGCTAACAAAGTCGTGGTGGCGATTTTTCCGCTTGTCCAGCATCCGATCCAAGATGAAGTATAGATGACTGTTTGCTTTCTTATGATCACACCCCATTGGAGCTCGTAATTAACCATCAGCGGAATTTAGCTACCAGTTTGCCCTGAATTGTAAGGAATATCGTTAATACAAGAGAGAAGGGTAATTGAGATTTTATTAAGTTGAAAGCATAGCTTGTTCAGGTGTGGTATTTCGAAATGTGGATTTTTTTCATTTTGAAGAAAGTTGTTGATTCTTTATTGGAGAAATTAATTTCAATAAATTCGCGGTATCTGTTTGCGTCATCGAATATCAGCGATTTAAAATTACACTACGATTCCACTGCCTAGCTATTAAAAAAATCTCGCATACGATCGTGAAGTTGCTACATATTTACCTAAACTGCTAGATATTTTGTTATTTCAGTGACGTCTTGAAAAAAATTAGGGCTCTTAAAAAACCTACACCAGCAATTGTGTGTAACATTCAGTTTGTTTCAATCGATTTCTGCGACCTGAATGTTATATAATCTATATTTTTTATTTCGAGTTTGAATTCAGTGTTTGCAAATAATTGAGATTTTATTTGGTCCAAACAGTTGTTCTTTGCTTTGCAGAAGCTTTTAGCGGTTTATATGATGAGAAATTCAAGTTAATCGTGAGCTATTCAAGTAAAAACTAAAATAACATGAAGAAAAAAGCAGAAAAATATTTGGTTTGTTGGGTAACTTTTTTTTATCCGTACGCAAAAAACTGGCTTGATTATATCACATCAACTCGTTGCTCAACTAAAATCAAAAATCAATGGAGACTTTATTCTATAATTAGTGTGTGTCTAGCCCTATGACTTATTTGCACAGGATATGGTTGAACCAGTTTTTGAGGTCTTCTTCGTCGTTGACGAAAATGCCCCTCAATTGGTTCGACATTGAGAGTATGGTGGATGCTGAAGAACCTCCCACTCGAGCTCTTAAAGTGCGGCTTTAACGATTTGTGCGACATGGACCCTGGCGCTATCGTGAAGCAGAATGGTTTGGCCTTGTCGATCGGGTTTCTTCTTCTGAATCGCCTCATTTACGTAGCGCACTTGGACAATATAATGTATATCCTTGTTGACCGTACTGTTCCTCTCGAGCATCTCCCAATGCAACATACTCTGCCAGTTAAAAAAAAATTCAAATTATAGTCTTCTTTTGCTGGAGGTATTGCTTGAAACGCGGCTTCGGCGTATCTCCTGGAGCCAACTTCTCTTATCTTTATTTCATATTGACGTATAGGCTCCATTTCTCATCTCCTGTGACGATTCGGTACAAAAAACGTTGCTTGTATCCACGTGTTCTTCAATGGTGGGCAAAATGTTGAAGATTTGAAGGCGATTTTCTTTGTCTGTCAGCTCGTGGGACACCCAGGCTTCAAATTTTTTGAGAAATCCCATTGAAATAAGATGATTGAAAATCGTATTCTGATTGCAGTTCATTTCTGTGGCGAATTCACGACTTGTTTGATGACCTCCTTCTTCAAAAGTGCTTTGAGGAGACGCCCCTCGTCAAATTCCAAAGACTTGGAAATTCACCCTTTTTGAACTTCGCAAACCATTTCCGTTCCTATGACACCATTTCCATACACGTCGCAAATGTCCTGGGGTGCTTTGACAGCTTTTTGACTTCGATGAGGAGCGAAGAAAAGCAGGTGTCTAAAATGCTGATTTTTACTTCCTGTATACTCCATTTCTAAACCTAAAAAAAGATTAAACTATTCAAAACAATGATTAGAACAAAAAGAGCTCTTTCGAACAAAATATAAACACTTTGCCAAACAGCTAGATAAAAAAAATAAAACGTTACGAACTTATTTCTTATTGAATTTCTGTCAAAAGTAATCACAAATCACAACTTCAAAATAGCTTTCTCCAACATCGAATTTTCAGCACGGCTGCTAGACACTAAAAACTGAAAACCTGGGATATATAGTCTTTTTGACTAGCTTTAAGTAGATTTTTCAAACTTAGGCTCTGCTTGAGCCTATAAGTAAGAACAAATTGAAAGAGCATACACAATTTTAGAGAGTGGGTAAGGATTAAATTCTATAAAAAATAAGCTTTACTACATGCGTTTGCTTTCTACTGCACCAAATAGGAATTTTAATGGGAAATATATCGTTCAAACTATAAATCAACGTCGAAAACGTTATGATGTGTAATCCTGTAGGGACTACAAAAATTAGTTTCAAATCAGTTATAGATGCTTAATCGTGATAATACAGTAGAGTTTGAGTTCGCTCTTCTGTTTGGAAGTAGCTGAGTCACACCAAAACAGAAAATTGTGCTTTGATCTCTGATCATTTTGATAGTGCAAATATGTATCTACTGATAAGACATCAAAATAAAAATCTAAAAATCTGCAACACCGCCAAATCGATACCTAAACATAAAATGGATGCGATCAAAACAGCTCAACATTTTTTTTTTTTACATTTTCAACTATCTGCTCAAATTTTACCCCAACTCTCGTATTAAATGGCTTTCAAGTCATAATCGACACGTGCTTATTTTTTCCCACCATGAAAGAGTACTGAACGGATTCTTTAACACCAAGTCAATAAGTCTATATTTATCCGGAATCTACCTAACAACAATTTCTGCATTCTAGATGCATTTTCGGTGTATTAACCATATTAGCATTGCTATAATTGTGTATACGCGAACATTACCAGCAGTATAACACTATTTAGGGATGACACGTTCTGGCAGAATTTTCCTTCTGTTTGTAATTAACCAAAGAACAGGTTAATACACGCTTTATATTTCCAAGATGTCACATTCACATGCAGTTTGGAGGTGTGACGCGAGCAACGGATCATAGCATCTTGTAATAGTAGCACATTCATCCTATGCTTGAATACACTTTTTCGTGTAGTTTTTGCTTGCTGTAGCAAGTAGCACGTGGAAACTTGATGTGGCATCTAGGGCTGTTGTGTAGGAAATAATAGCGAAATGTATCTTAATGATCTTAGTTACAATGCAACATAAATCGGGTAGTTTTCAAAAGTAGAATGTAGAACTGGCATATGATTACAAAAAATATCATTCTCCTTCTATTCAACAATATTCTTATAGTCAGACAACTTCAATAGTGATGAAAGTACGATCATTTTACACAACCCTAATTTCGCATGGAACGTTCATCATTTTGAGTGAAAACATTTTCACAGTCGTTTGTCTCGAGCAACACTAAATGACTCCTTGAAAATGTCGTAAATTTTATTATCCAGTTTGTCGAATAGTTTTAGCGAACATTTCAACCAAATGAAAATAAAGCTGTTACGTTACGCACTCAATGAGCTCCAGAGCAAAATGACTCAATTTTCGAAAGTAAGACAAGCAAATAAAATCATACAAGATGAACTTCCTTCCGGCTCGCGTATCTCGTAAGTACGGCGCAAACGAAGGATAAGATAAAAATCGGAATCTTTCCGTAGTTTGATAATTGTACGTTTGACTTGCGGCACGAGATGCCTCTCCGGTAAAAGTTCCGCATAGGTATTAATAACTGTAGATTTTTAGTTATGTATAATAGAACTAAGAAAAGTTGAGCTTTCGATTTCGGAAAGTATTTCAAGCCTGTTCATAGTACTTTGAAAGTGTTTTCCTGTGCTGAGCGCGACTTAAGCAATTTATGAATATCTGTGTTGCTCTCGTGAAAATTTTCGTAGTCGGCTGGGCTAATCTTGAAGCATTTTACCTGCGGCGATAACTGTGAGTGATTTATAAGCTTTTTGGATCGGGCGAAAAGTTTTTTTGTGATTTCACCTAATTCTGTCAAAAACCGTGAATATTTAATAATTTATTAAAATTACAGAGATTTATGAAGTCAGTATGGAAATGAAAGAGGATGTGATTGAGGTATTAGGTTGTGAAATAAATGAAGAATACAATTCTAGTCTGATATTTAATAGATAATTTAGCAGCTTCATTGAATTTAGTATCATTATTTCCGCTTTCAGCTATTTGTTTACTACTTTGATATAAATTAATGAACATAAGCTATACTGAAGTGTCTTGAATTAATAGTGCCACTGGTTAACAAATCTTTCAAATGAAAGAAATAATTATATTAAGTCAAGTGAATTTTAACAGCTTTTTCCTCAACATCTGCAAATGCTACTCTTACAATTATTTCTGTCACTTTTATCTTTATTCATAACTGAAAATTCTTTATCATCTTTTCAGACGCAAGCTCTGGCCCTTACACGACCCAAAACACCGCCACTTTTGAAAAAGGAACGTTCCGACTCGCCACAAACGATACGTGATCACGTCGACCGTAGTCCACACGAAAACGAGGGAAGCCCCAAATACCCAGGAACACAATCGATTGCATCGCCTCCCACGACTACTGAGCAGCTGAGCAGCACAAGCAACAATCAAAATATCTCAACAGGTGGTGGCAGCATAATGACGCCCGGTACACCGAAAATCAACACCCCGACATCAATAATCGAAAACGGTCTTCCACCAGCCCCAGGCATACCGTCGTCGGAAAGGATCCTTCCGTCACCGTCTCTCGACCGAAAGGATTTCGAAATCTCCAAGGTGAACGGTAAGTGCTTGTGTGAGAAACAGTTAATCTTAGGATTCCGGATCGGGCAACCGATTATCCTTCTACGATATCATTACTCTAGGCTTCAATGTTCGGGTGAGTTGATTTTCTGAATGCGAGAAGCTGCCTTAGAGTATATCTAAGAATACATTTGGAATATGAATAGTCTTATGTAATTGGAAGCCCATTAATCCGCACATCTCGTTCATGATATAGAAAATCAATGAGAGGATTATTCGGTCTTGTGTGGAGCTCCCCTTTAAATGGATCCCATTTTGTTTTGCCTGGCCTCTCTACTCTCTTGTGATGTCTTGTAACGGATTCACCTTATCCTCGGCAATCTCTTCAACCATGGATTACTGCCGAAACAGAAATTCTCCAATTCTATCTCATCGCATATCCGTCGGCTTAGGTTATACCGCTCGTCGTTTCTAAGTTCTTTACTCGAGACTTTGGAATTTTCGTGAGTGGGACATAATATGTCGGATGCGATATACACGCTGAGTGGTTGATAGTGACAGTGCGGTAGATGAGTGTGTTTCCGAAATGTGTATTATTATGATACTACTTTAATGAGTTTTAAGAATAGAATATAAATTTCATGTGTCCCGCACAAGAAAATAGTCGTGTGTTTTATCGCTCTATATTTGACAATTTGCTCCTCAGAAACAACGTTGCTGCTTCGAAAGCCATTCAAGAGAGCTTTATTTATTTTATTTTCAATTTGAATTATTAATTTCTGCGATTCTTAGAATGCTCTGTTTGATGATTTTCGATATCCAGTGTTCCGACCCTCGAATGATATAAGATATAGGTTTAAAATCCGCATTCTAATCCCTAATACACATCCATAGATTCATATGGCAGGAAATATGGAGCAAAGTTTATTCATGCTCTCTTCCTCCATATATTCATATGCATAGGCATACTATAACACGACCTTCTAACATACTCTACCGCCGCGTGAATACATGAGCATTTCGACGGGGATACTTTATACAGACGACGTGTACATATGTAGGGATTAAAGTGACGTCAGCAAACCGGATAACGCATTTCCCTCAGTAATCTCTTAATCTGAAAGCTGGAAACGTTCACGAACCACGTATGCATTATATCCCTATTCTATTCCATTTCATCTCATCCTGTCTATTCCTCCCAACACGGTCGCTCGCCACATGCGAAAGGGACCGCGGAGACAAGGACATTATATCCGAGATTTGAAATCGGAGAGCTAAACCCAGCGAATCTTCATCGCGCTAGCGTGTACAAAAGCGAAAGGGTGACTGTTGAGGGAATTGCTAATCGCTCGGGTATGAAAGAATTTCGAATTGGTTTGCGTGTGATGTTTTGTTTTGGCTCTGGTTGGGTTTCTTGGATTGGGAAAGATAAATCATGATATTGCGGATATGGTTGTGGGTTGATTGATTTAAGTGCAAATTGCAAGGTTGGTGTGGTGAAACAAGTAAATGTAGAGATTTTCAGGTTGCTTGGATACGAAAAAAGTTCAAAGATTTTGGTGAAATTATATTTGGACATTAAATGTTTTGGGTTGACTAGAGAAAATAAAAATATATTAAGATAATTAATATTTAAAACAAAAGCTGCATTTTTAAATTATTTTAATTTTTAATACAATAATAATTGTATACTAACATTTCAAAAAAGTTAGCCCGTGTTTTTCTAGACACTGAATAGCTTGAAAACAATGTCTATTTCTTGACTCCCGAAAAATCCTATACAGTTTCGTTGCCTCGCGGTTGCCTCGCGGTTTACTTAAAATGGTTTTTGCTCTTAAGTTAATGGGAATCCTTCTTCAGCTAGATAGCTGATGGTCTCTCTTCTAAAACTAAATCTTATACTTTTTTAAAGTCATCCTCGGTGAGGGACGTGGTTGGGCGACGTTCATTTTTCATGATTGTCCTGACCAGCTTAAACTCATTCCACCAGCGTGACATTGTGTAATATGGAGTAGCAGAGTCTCCCAAGTTACTGCGTATGCGTTTCGTATACTTTTTTTAAGCAAGAGTATTTGTTGATTGTTCTCATTTCTGCTTTTCTGCACTTCGACTACTCGTACTAAAATGAATGCATCTTTTAGAAATGACGACCTATTCCATGATTTTTAATGATTATCTAGTGAAAGTGCAAGAACGCAAACTGTTGGTTTTTCTACATTTTTATGAGCAATGTAAAAACGCGATTATCATTACTTTCGAAACACCCATCGTATGTAAATAAAGCCAGAGAAACCACAGTGTATGTATTAGAAATACAATATATTTTTAAGCAATGTTTAGTAAAACTTAGAGTAGAGAGGATGATATCCAGATTCGCAGTAGGTTTTGAAATTTAATTTGCTCGCAAAGGTTTATCATGTAAACCTAATCTGAAAATGCATAGTGAACTTTACATTTTCAGATTAGCTGCTGGCTTGAAAAAGTTAATTTGGCCATTCCTGCTATATAATCATGTCCAAATTGTATTTTAGTCCTGGTTGCCGAGTTCCAGAGTTCGAGTCTACTCCGATTATTGACCTAGGCGCAGTTCCTTAGTATGTAAAAAGTGATGAGATTCTATTCTTCTTAACTTCAGTGTTATAGTTATTTTATATCATGTTTAACGAACAAACATGCATACCTTACGACTGACATACGAAATACACAAAAAATACGACCCTACTGAAGTAGAATCCTTAATGTGCACTCTTGATATCAGCTTTGGCTGTGGTCCCGTTGGTTTTATATCTTAGTAAAGTCTTTATCTTCTACCTTGTGTGTTCCTCTTTCAATAATCTTCAACGAAGCATTACTTCAGGTTTATGTAGTCCCTTCTTAATGGAAATGCTGTTGACCGTACTTACAGGTATGCCGTAGCATTCTTGTTTCCTTCGTTCAGTTTTTCCTACCTCAGGAGTTCCGCAAGGTTCAATTCCTGGCCTTCTGCTATTCGTGTTGTCTGTCAATGATCTACCATGCTGTAAACGTACTCCTTGTCTGTTGTATGCTGATGACTCCAAGATGTTCAAAGTAATCAAGACGTTTGACGATTGTTATCAGTTACAAAATGATCTATGTGTATTATATAACTAGTGCATTGCTCACGCACATACTTTGAGTGTCGCGAAATGTCATCAAATTACACGTATAAAACTACAATCAATATCTTCTTCTACTCTGTTTTAAATCCCTCTCTCAATGTTGCTGTCAATTTTAAGGACTTGGTGTGATATTTGAAACTCGATATGTAACGCTTGTCACTGCCACGGCCTTTAAATTATCTGGCTTTATCCTTAGTTCCTCCAAACCCTTTGTTATCCTCCCCACCTGTTTGTTTCTTTTTTTTTCCATTTGTTTCAAAAGTCATAAACCTTTTTAGTCTTGTATCGGTTCCCTGAAAAATTCTTATAATTTCTCAGCTTCAGTGGGTCTCTTAATGATCCTCAAGATATTTGTGAACTTTTTGCTACATATTTTTTCCCAGGGTTTTTCCAGCAATCTCAGTTTCATTTATATTTTCCCACCTGCTATTTCATCGCCTTTTTCTTCAATCCAAACCGGTCCTTTTTGAATACTGCTAATATATTATCCCGAATTTTATACCTAAGTCTCTTTCCTTGTCGTTGCTTGTTCCTTTCGCCATTATTTTCAGCGTTAGTGTATCTCTGATCTATCGTACTCGTTGACTAATCACTCGGACATGCATTTCTAACTAACGGCCTATATACTATGTTGTCTGCTTTGGTAAAGTAAGCCAAAGAGGTGCTTACAATAAGCTTTTTCCAATCATCCATTAGTTTTTTGCTTCGCATCATGAACTCATTACGGCCAGTTCTTCCATTTGTAACATTATAATCTTTTGCTATTGAATTCTGCTTTTTGTAAAACGAAACAGGTTGAAGCTATTTACATCAATTTTTCAAAACCATTTGATTCTGTTGATCACAAGCTTTTAACAAAACAAACAAGACAAATGTTTTGGTAAACGTGATTTCCTTCTATCTCAGTTTTCCTCCTACATTGCAAGTTCCTCATTTTCCTTTTCCGCATTCTGTCTTCGTTCCGGTGTTCCGCAGGGCTCGATTCTTGGTCCTCTCTTATTTCATGTGCTTATTAATGACCTTTCCTCTGCCATTTATTTGTCTCGACCTCTGATCTTGGCACTCTAGTTGATTGGTGGCTTAGGGATTCACTTCCTCTGGACATATAGTAGTATTTCATATGTATATTATTTTAGTTCTTGATTAAAGCTTTTTCTTCGTCGTCAACACACAGATTCGCTTATTTTTGTTGCTACTATTGTTACTGTTAATAAAGTTTTTATTACTTTCATATTTCTGACTTTTATGTATTTTCACTAACACTATTTTTATTATTGTTATTTTAAACCTCTTTGCCTTTTGTGTTTGAGTTTTGTGTTTGAGTTTATGCCCACCGTTTATGTTACTTCAACATAACGGTGTATTCAAGAGGATTAATTAAGTATATATTTTGTTTTCCCCGTAGAAAAATAACTACCAGAACCTTAAGAAATATGAAAGTATTTGATAGATTTCAAATCAGAGAGAAAAAGACAGATTGTTAGCATGAAATTGTATCATTTCAATTGTGTTTCGGAAAAAATTGTCATTCTATTTAGCCCTTAACTTATTAGTGTTGGGTAATTAATAATCAAGGAGCTAATATATTACTGTATTTCCTGAAATTTTCGTACTATTATTATATAATATAATTTTATTTTATATAAAATATAATATTTTCCTCTCTACATATCTTCAAAATAAAATATGAACTTGATTCCAAAACGTATGAATCTGTGTCGAAATTTTTTTGATTTGGATTCAGAAATGGTAATAACAACTCTTTGTCCTGGCTCATATGCTTATACTACTAGGACAGCTTGTGTTGAGTTCCTATTAAGTTGATGAAAATTTATCGCGATTATAATTTCATCGAACGAAATTAATCTTCACTATAAATCTTCTGCGTAATTATTTCTCACTGTAGCAAATTCTCAAATCTCTTGAAAACCGCTGCCGCAGTACATGCATCTTTCACCCTTAATTATTGCATTTCATTAAAATTGACTCCCCAAACTTACGACACTTTATTTGATATAATCAAACCCATACACCGAAACTTAAATCCTTGCGACCGAGTAGAAAAACCCAATTTCAGCTAACTCACAACGCTTAATAAGACGTTGGTTATCCCTTTAAAGATAATATCTTTGCTTGGCTGTCGTTCGCATCTGACTGTGAATACATTCGAAAACCAACCCTGCCAACCTTCGAAAGAGTCTACTACCCTTAAATCCATAAGCGATGCGAATCCGAATCCGAATTTGATCCAATTCAACCCCTGGCCTTCTCAACTTGCTTATACGATCCGAATGTCTTACATTATCCCGTTCCTGAGTGCTTACCGTGGTTGTGTGCAGCTGTAGAGCAGGGAGCCAAGCAAGAGAATCAACGAAATAAATCCGTTATCCTTGCCGGAACCCGGCTGATGGGATTAGACTAAATCCAGATAAAGGGATAAAGGATTCGAGCCGTTATGGTTGTGTGTGTTGCGTTATTGGGTTGATGTCGAGGAAAGGCAGACGGTGTTATGTAGTGATGATATTGCGTCGGGAAAGGGTAAGGTGATTGAACTTCTCGTGAGTGATGAACCTGTTTGCTGTGCTTTGGCCTTGCCCTTAATATTTCCCAGTCAGCCGTGTCTAATGTATTCTACATTGGAAGAGTTTTGATACCAGTCAGTTGAATATATTCTACAACAAAACATATCTTTCACATTTTATTCCCCCCAACATTTTCACAAAGATTATGACAGACAAGATGACAATTTCAACTCATTACTCAAGCCCGCCTGAGCTTTAATTTCCTCACATCAGCCACAAGCACCATAGTGCACTCTATAGCTTCATGAAAGAAATCGTTGGGATTTTTCGCAATTCGCACTTTTGTTTCGTGGATTTCGCAATTCGTAATGTCAGTCAATGGGTCGTAGCCTGGCACTCTGGGCTTCATCGTGACAAGGCAAATCAGCAGCGGCTTTGCCACATACGTGTTGCAAACAAATCGCTGCACAGCATGTTATACACCAGGACCTGTCGTCAAGCCTTGAATCGAGTCAAGCTTGCTTCCCGGACGAAAAAGACCGCGGCCACACTGGGAGCAGATGAGTACATGGCTAGCAGTTGTATATCGTAGTTTGCTTTCGCCTAAATCGATGCTACTGGCTCGAAGCGATGGATTTCGCGAAATATAAAGAGAGAGAAACAACAGGCCGAGGTCGAAACAAAGAGAGATTAAGGTGAAGCGGATTGGGATCGGATTAAATGAAATTATTATTAATAAAATGGAAATATAGGCAGCGCTGAGCCGGTGCTGGAGTATCAGGGCAGATTGTTGTCGAGATTGGTATAGGACGTGACAGGCTGGGAGCTAGGCAGGATGGATTGAAAGGGCGTAGGGGAGCAGTTGACTCACTCGCCATTCATTCAACTGTGAATTTCATAGTCTGCGTTAATAACGATTTTGGGTCTTCCATTTACTAAAACCCTCGCTTAATCCCCTGGCGACCGCCACGCTGCTTCTGCTGCTGCCATTGCCGCTTTATCCTCGCCTTCATCCGTTCGTTCCCGATCATATTGATTTTGGGATTAAATTTTAAGCCGAGCAAGCTGACGGTACATTAAATCAAGAAGATTATTGTAAAGGGTATATACTAATGGAAAAGAAAATTTCCAGTTGGAATTTTTTCAGGATGTTTTAGTAGCCTGTGCTGCTGTGCTGACGACGATGAACTTTATCGAAGTATGAGCAGTTAGCAAGACAGATTTTTCATTCGACGTCGTATGCTCAAATGCGTAGCAGAGCCGAGATGTGAGTGATGATAGAAACGCTTAGGGATTAACATAGCTGTCTTTAATCTCAGCTTTTTTTATCCTTCAGGTGATCATGGGGTGAGCATTTTTTTAAACTGTGGAGAGAAAGAATCGTTTGGCAAAAAATTTTTGTGGCATTGATAATGTGAACCAGTGTTGTCCTCAGATGTAAGGGTGACATAAATCATTGAGTTGGTTAAGAGTCATTTTTGAAGTTGGTATATAATTACGAAATGCACAGACCATGGAATTATTTCTAGACTTCTGTCGTAAAGATCGAAGTACTATCAAAAAACCTAAAAACATAAAAAATGACGCCACATGCTTCTATAACTCACTATGGCGGTTCTATATTTTGGCTAAAATTACTTTTGCCAAAATTAAAAAAAAAAACTTATTAGTTAATAGCTGTGAGCTGTGAGTCGGTTACAGTCAGCTAGTCGGTAGCTGTGAGTCGGTTACAGTCAGCTAAATATCCTATTGTTCTATGTAAACATAATATTTATCCTGTAAAATCACTGTCTTGTGATATTTATCCTTATTTTTATATTTTTGATCTAAGCTTGTTTCTCGATCGTTTTCCGGGGTCCTAGAGTAAATAAGACGAAATATATATCATATACATGGATAATCACAAAGTCTTATAGTTACTTCGTTGGAGCAAATTACGAAAGGTTCTCTCCCTGGATCTCTACTCAAGCAAAGTTTTTCGTTTCTTTCTTCGGGAAATACACAAGGTTTAAGTCTAAGCTCCGTCTTAATTGCTATAACTACAAATGGCCTTTGAACAATGTATAGCTTCGATTGTCTCGGTAACCAGGCGATGGGGTCATTTCGCGAAATTGATGAATTTTCGAACTTGTCTTGCAGTAAGTCCATGTTTACGCGAACCATATGCGGTGGTGGGCTATTCTGTTAAAAAATTATCCGCACAAACTCATCAAATTTTTGGAATTCTTTGAGCATGGATTTGCAACGTTCGGCATTAACGGTAACGGTGGCTCCTTCCTCATTTTTGAAAAAAATAAGGACCGATTACTCCACTAAAATACACTCCAAACTGTGAGTTTTGGCAGATGTCAAGAATTCTCATGTATCACGTGTGGATAAGACTAGTACCAATACCGATTTTTATGCTTTAAAAAAAGCCATTGATCCAAAAATGCGCCTCATCGGAGAAGATAATTTTGCGATGAAAGTCGTGGTCAGATTCGATAATTTCGAGAGACCAATCGGCAAATTAACCATAAATACGATTTTCGGTGGGCTTCAGTTCTTCTGGCAGTACCATTTTGTATGGATGCGAACCCAAACCCAACCTCAAAATTCGTCAAGCAGTCATTCGAGAGAGACCTTATACTTGAGATCGGCGAACAACCGAAACTCTGGCTTGAACAGCAGCAACATTTTCAAAACTTTCGTTTTTTTCCAGGCACTGTGATATCGTGGAGAGTAAACACGAATAATAGCATGTTCAAAAGGACACCCACTTCGAATAACTTGTTGAGATGGAATTGTTCTTCGCGTAACATGAGGAACACGCGAATTTCCGTAGTAAAATTGGATGGCTTCTAAAAACTCTTTTAACGTGAACCGAACGATATTTAAATTGCATACTTATTTGAACACAACTGAGAAGTGATGAAATATGGCCGCGATACGTCCCTATTAGAAAACCCTATTGTGTCTAGACCGTCAAATATGGCTGATTTTGAATTTCCTTGTTATTATCTCTTTCAGGGACTTCATTAGTGCTCCATTCTCAACTAGCAGCACTTTAGAATATTCCTCACAGATGTATTCCTCACTTTTTGATTACAAATACCATTGAATTGATGCAACATAAAGTAACTCGTTGCCAATACTGCATCGTTTCTATGAAGTTCGCTTGAATTTGTCTTCTTTAATTTCCTGTAGATAACTCTTACCGGACCAAAAGTACGCGTGTGTGGGTTGCGAGAAAAGCGCCTGACATGTATAAACACTCAGGTTGGGGTTCATTGTGCGCAATGAGCCCCAGCCTACCAATGTTAGCCATATCTGAATAAAGTCTATGATGAGTCATAGGGGTAAAAGACTATTCTCTACAGACGCGCTACATATTATCTGAGGCTGTATTATCTGATATGCGCATACGTTAGGCACTGTCAAAAAATGCCCCCATAGTTAGGCTCTGAGAGTAACGGTAGTTTAGTAAGCGTAATGGAAGCGTCGAACCTTGCTTTTCTATAGCATCAGTAAGTTCGTTTTCTTCACAGTTCCCTGGTGCGCAGAGAATATGCACATTACTGAACTCAGTGACAGATTATTCCAATTGTGGCCTGCATTTTTGTGTATTTTTTGAGGTAGTCTGAGGTCTACATAACGCCAGCAGTAGAGCTTATCTGCCACAGCAAATATAAATATGTGCTCCCTTCAACTTTTCATCAATCTTCCTGCAAGAAGCTCGGAGAATAGCAAATATTTTTGCTTGAAAAACAAACGCATGCTCTGCGAAAGAAAAGCCTACCTGTCATTCGATGCATCTGGGTCGACGCCAGATCCAAATCTCAGATCTGTCTTCGAGCTGTCCGTGAAAAAATTCTCGGGGCATCCTTTCTGTACAGACGTCTGTGTCTCGCAGATTTGACATTCTCAAAGGATATTACTGAATCTCTGTCGCTGGCTACCACAAATTTAGCTGAGTACTTGTTTTTGCTTCTCCCGAGAAGGGCAGAAAATTTGCTAAGCGGCAAAGAAGCATGATGCGTGTCAATCACCGCATCACTTGGAAAGTGATTCTCAAGTAGAGTTTATAGAGATTCCTCGTTAGACTTGGCGAAATCATCTGTCGTGCTTTTCATAAAGTCCAGCTTATCTGAAATGGGGTTAACCCTATATAATATAAACTAAAGAGACCTTAGCAGCTGACTTCAGAAAGTTAACTTGGGTAAATACTCTAGTTTCTCCTATTCGTCGTATATAGAACAACGTATATGTAAAGAAATGTATAGAACAACGGGTCCATGAGCTACCGTTGGCCAGTTCTTTTCGCGGGGCGCGAAGTCGACTTGCTGGAGTCCTCTGTGCGTATGTGAAACCGAATAAAAATGGCTCCATATCCGGCTATCCGTACTTTACCATATCTGTACAGCACTTAATTAAAAACAATTCTAAATCTTGGAAAAAGGTAAATTTTTTCGATCGTTTCTTAGTCACACAGCTGTTAAAATTTTGTTTTTTTTCTGTAAATATAAGAGCTAAACTCCAAACTGTTTTTCATTTGTGGGCTTAACGAGTCATATTTTTGTTAAAATTGGGTGCACAAAAAGTAGATTCAAGGAGAATTCATTCTAATGAATAATTCTTTCCTTTCGCTTAAATAATTACTTCCAATATATACGATATATGCTGGCAACATTGTTTCAACTCTCGTAATGTAAACATAGCATTTTGTCGATGAAAGGAATCATTCGCATCTTTGACTGGACACCAGAAATGATTTGGTATCCGTCCCGAATGCCATATTGAGAGCGGATTTGCCACAGCGATTTCCACATAGCGCTTGCTGCGATCCGATACCATGAAACAAATTGTGACCGGTATCTACTATTCAGAGTTCCTAAGGATGCGAACTATGCATCAGCCTTCAACGATATCAGACCAGCCAATCTATATCCAAATATCTTTCAGGCCTTACTCTCTCTCTCTCTCCTACTCTATTTCTCTAAACCCGTCATCGCCTCGTCTGTCTCTTGCAATCTCTTCGCATCCTCTGCACGTTCGTTCCCGGCTAATTCTCTGAAGCAGGATATCCTCTACGCACAGTGGCTACATACCGGCTTTTTGAAAGCGAATAATTCTCAGTATGATTTCGAGCCGTATTGGAGGGATGAAACACCTTTAGTACGTATAAATCTAAAGCGACTTAATGCGAGAGTCCTCTCTCTCACATATAGGTTTTGTTTGTATCCTATCCTAAATACCATCCTGTACGAAATTCGTACGAGCGTGTAGGGCGAAATCCGAACGTGGATAGGATTGTATACCGATCCGGGGTAGTTAGAAAACCGAGAGAGAGGAACGGGAGCTATGGTGGAGGCAAAGGCTTCCAAAGGGATAGTATAGAGCATATTCCGGATTAGATGTTACTATAGACGTCTGTATGAGTGTCATGTGAGCTTTAGAGCAAAGCGTGTGTAGGTCGCATACGGCAAATCCTTAATCCTTCGGATTTCAATACAAACCTCTTCACCCATGCGATTTTGGGAACAAAACAATAATACAAGCTCGAATGGAGCAGAGATAATGGAAAGTAACGTATGTGAGAGGTTTCAGGATGTTAACGGAGATAAAGTTAGAACATCAGGCAGAGTGCGAGGACGATAACTGCTGTGTTGTTTGGAGACTGTATTCAAGCTGGATAGAATACGAGGTAATTGTGAATATATGAATTCGACAATTGTTTTGGTTTGACAATGTATAGGCATGATCTGTATGATTTCAAAGAACCGATTTATTTGTCATTTGTATAAGATGTGGGTTTGAAAAGTCGTCATAAGTATTGCTTGGGTTACTTTTGCGGAAATATTCCCAAGTGAAGGTATTGAATATAGACGGATTGCAAATATATTCAGTTTTTATAAAGTTTTGTCCGGTGCATCGAAAAAAAATTGATGTGAATCGTACCGAATCTAAGTGTTATTATGGTTACAAGAAATTTAACAGCTCGTCAGCACTGTTGTAATTTATACGCCCGATAACTTTAATCGATTTCAGATAATTATAAAACTGTGAAGCAAAAGACTCGAACAATTATTTAGTTATGCGAGTCAATTAAATATACGATAATACGTATTTCATATTCATATGGGTAATCTGATATAGGCTGAAGAATACGTATGACAACGAAATCAAATTACGGCAGAGCATTAAGAAAGACCTTAAAGATAATTATTCAACTGACACCTTGCGGTTAAGGCGATTGACTGCAAAGCTTAGGTATGTAAATTGTGTATGTGTGAGTTTCGAGCGCAATCGCTCACAAAATTCACATACATTAAATGCACTCACATACCTATATTAAACCCCCAAGAGCGCAACATAATCGCCTCAACGTAAATCCGCATTCTCACACACTACATACGCTAAATCTGATTGCTCTCGGCTCGGATATAGGATTACATCTCAGTCGCCCGAGGTATTATCCAGCTAGTCGGCCGGCAACTTGTATGGTAAGTTTGCTGTATAGTCTGAGTATTCTGGGTTAGTTAGATACGGAGAAGCAGAACGACAACGCTCGGGAATGGCGGCCGTGCTTAAACCTCAAATCGTGCGTCTTAAAACTTCTTCAAGATTAACGCAGCTCTTGTTTCATTCGAGCGACTGACTTAAAGTCTGGTTTTTCGAAATATGTAGAGTAATCGGGAATTGTGGCTGGATTTAATAATACCGCAGTTACATTACACTCTGGGTTCGTATTGAGTGAATTGTGATATGGTTGTGATTTGTCCTTGTTGAAGCTAATGGGTTTGAATTGAATTGAATTTGTCGAAAAAGTGCTGAATATATTTCCACTATTTTACTTCCGGTGGTTTATTTAGCTATTTTAGGATTTTCACAGAAATCCGTGAAATCGAATTTCATATGTCTGTATGCATATATAGGTAAATATATTTATAAACGCATGAAGGACTCTTTCACATTAATAGCATTTAAATTTGGCTCATGTATTGACTTTTTTATAATTGTGTTTTATGTTTATTTTTGCACATTTATATTTTTATAAATTTGATGTTGTTCGTTGCGTTTGACTTTTTATGCAAGATTCTATTGCTCATTCGTTTAATTTATAACGCAATCAAAACCAGTCGTATTTCGAGTCTTCAAATGGGTTATAGCATAATGTAATGCAAAAATTTTTTTTCAAAATCAAATAAAATCAACAATCAAAAGATTGTAATATAGACTATTAATACTATTTGAAGTGTTTAAAAGTGAAGAACCATGGTATTTGTCAATAATTTCTGCATTCTTGTTCCTTTATCTTACAAATAGAGAAAATCTCCACTACAATTCTCTGTTTAACGGCATTCTCTATTAATGAGCTCTACATAAAACTCCGCTACCTTTTTTCAATTCGATTTATCCACCACTCGGTTTCACACAGAGCAAGCGTTTCTGTAATGCCATGAGTAGAGTTTTATTTCTCTATCAGTTGACAATATTGTCACGGTCATTTTTGTAGTCGAGTTAGAATTCACGCGATAGAATTCTGTAGGCTGCATGTAAGAAAGGGGACATTTCATAGTTTTTTTTTTTAAATATACTAAAGAAATTAAAATATGGAGAATAATATTCAGGTGCAGTAAGAACATACATTTTTATTGATCATAAATTGATTAGGCTTATTATTGCTTTCGTTGTTATTATTTAATTTGATTTATTATTTATTATTAAAATTATTATAATATAAATTTACTATTAAAAAGTGGTGGCCGCTATCGCACTCGACGCGTTTCCCCTGAGAGGCAGAAGTTTGCGGCATGTTGACAGTTGTGACACTGTCATTGCCCATCTCGTTGTCTATGTGCTTCGGTAATACAATAAATACCAATTTAGCTTTTATGAAGAAGGACTTGAGCTACTCATATCAAGGAAAATACCTCAACCGATTGGACCTGAAGATCGACGATTATTTGATTTTCGACGTCAAATTGCTATGTTCATGTATATATGTTCCTCGTACGATGCTGGATTGTTTCTCCATTGAGAAGATTGGTGAGTACTTTGCAGTCTAGTGCCTCTGTAGGCATTGCCTAAAGAGACCCGTTTAGCTGGCTGATAATTAATATTGAGGTTTGGCAGAGTTTTTGAATTTGGAGTCCTCTTTTGTGGCACCTGGATAATAATTTATATTGTCGTTGACGACCGTTTTGTTTCTCAACGAGGGATTTTTTCTGTTGGATGCTAGTTTTCAGTTGAATCACCAGCGGCTTCATAACTACAATGGGCTTGGGTTGTGGCAATGTCGGGAATTCTTCCACGATCTGGACATTGCTGGTCCAACGAAGGCAGAATCTGTCTTACTTTTATTCTGTGTCTTCTCAAATCTTAGGGTACTTTTTAGAGTGTTACTCTTAGTGTTTCGTGCGAATTCTTTAAAATGAAAACTTATCAGCCGCGATGTATATAATCAAACGAGTTCCGTTTTTGTCTTGTCTTGCGACTTGGTCAGTTCACTTGAGTACACGACTTCATCAGTTCACTTCTCTTATCGCTTTTATTTATCCACAATCTCTTTGCATAGTTTAGCAAAAGCAAAAAAGCCGCTGAAATCTTTCCAGTTTATGCTCTGATCATCAAAACTTATACTGATCCAGCCTAATTTATACATCGCATAAACTACAAGTGCAGATATCTACAAATATTCTGTAGTACTGTAATATGCTTGCTTTTGATGGGCATTAATGCAGCTTATATGATCAATGATTTAAAAGAAAACTCATAGATTTTACAAAATATTCAATAGCTAATATACTAATAGTAATCAGCATAAACATTATTTTGTTTCGCAGTGTTACTTCAATCGACGTCGCTCCAAAAGTATCTCAATTAAGAATCGGATAATCCTCGACTTTCGCTAAATCCCTAATTCCTAGTATGTGTTAATCCCGTAATACAGAATCGACCGAACCATAAGTGATTTGTGTATACTGCAAAGCATGTCTGCTGTGCTGTCTTGCTTTTTCATGTGTGGTGGCGTCATGTAAATTCGAACTTAAATCTTTTGTATTTTCGATGTGTGGCTCTAGGTTTTTGCGCAGTGCCAAATAAATTCAGAATTTAGGGTGACCTCTACTTTTTGGCCATACATGCGGGTGAAATTGGTATTTGGGATCACTCGCAATCAGAAATTCGGATAAGTATAAAAACCCATATTTTCCATGCATATCCACACACAGAAACCATCATAAATACAATCACGAATACAATTATTTCTTCGTACATATGAGTTCAATTTGGATTCGAGATTATCCACAATCTGTCCCCGCACAAAAAAACCTGATTATATTGAATATCGAATTTCTCTCTTGTGCACACGCACACGGAAATTGCTCTTAAATCCAATTTTTCCGCCTTAAGTCGAAATCCGTATGCAGGAGATTCTAGCTAGTGCAATCCGAAATCCGAATTACTCTGAGACTTCGCATAAGCCTATGCATAGGAAGAAGGATATTTAACCAGAGCACACGATAGAACATACATATTTGTCTGTGTCAGTGTAAACTTTATGTCGGAATGAGGATTTTTTCGGCACACGATATTACACTTTTACTTTCGTTGTAGCTACTAATATGTATTACGGAAAAAACATATATTCAGCTTGCGTGTGTGAAAGAACGTAACATGATTACGTAGGGTTTGTATTTTTTCCAAAAGATTTCCATTTACCCATTGTATTCTTTAAAATCCACACCATGCAAAAGTGGATTTGTCAGATAATCACGTAAATAACCCTCTCTGATAGTTGCGTTTTAGGTTGCATAGCATGGTAGTTACATGTGACCGTGAGTGTTTCATGTGTGTTCATAGGTATTTGAGGATTATCTAAAATGCGCTTATGAAAAGCGCTCGAAATCGACTTAAACCATACCAAGCTGTCGGAAGAATGTGACAGTGTATGTCCAAAAATATTAGACGTAAAATAATAAAGTAAAATAATAAATTAATGGATTTGCAAAATAACTATGTAAAGTAAGAAATACGAATTTATTAAATAGTATACCTCTAAAAGATAAATAGAATATGTATGAATAAATGTATAAATAAATGCTGAAAATTATTAATATATTTTTCAAGGCACACAAAGTGGAAAAAAAAATTCAACAGAGTAATTTTTTAAAATTTTATTTGTGTGTTTACTAAAAAGCACCAAGTTTAGTATCATCCTTTTGCTCAGAGATATATAACAAAACATTACCATATAATCATGTATAACAAATCCTGATCAAAACTAATACTTTGTTTCTATATCTGAAAATTCTCCAATCGAACTTCGTCAAAAGTGCTCAAAAATAGAATTGAGCAAATTTTAACGGCAGCAGTATCGCTGACGAAGACGTAACATATGAAAACAGTCTTTCGTTTGAAGCTGACCTGACTATTTTTACTGATTTTGGAACAATATTGGTATTAAAATTACTTTGCCCTAAATTGTATATTTCTCTAAATTCTAATGTAACGAAAATTAAATTAAATTTAACTTTTTGGCGTCAGCGGATATTTTAGTGATATTTTAGTTATTCTTATAATTCTATCGAAAAAAAATACTTTAAAAAAATAGGGTATCTAAATATGGTAAAGTTTTGAAAATATTTGACCCTATGTGGGCGCTAAGAGATTCAAAATAGGCAAATATATTTTTGAAATTTGAGATCCCGACAATTCCCGACAGAGTTCAGACATTATCTTATAACATATCGGATTTTTAAATTTCTAACGAATGTTCTGGTGATCCTTATAGCTATAGAAATCACATCAAACCATTGAGTCTTCGAAAAACAATCGTTTTCTAGAAAAAATGAAAACTCTAAATTAATTTAATGATCCTCTCAGATTAAAAGTTTTGAAAATCCCCATCTCTCAAGAGCTCTAGCGCTGAACAAAATTACTTGTTTTAAGTACCTACAATATGTGAACTCATGGCTAGATCATTAAATCATAATGAAATTTACAGGATGTGTTGACCTTGAGTAGGACCAGTTCTGATAGAAGTTAAATGAATCTGTCATATTGAAATAACTTTTGTAACTTCCGATGCTTTTCCAAGTATTTCCAAGCATTGAAATTTTCTTTCACACGGTAATTTAATCTGAACGTATACGAGAACGAGTATAATGAACTTTTGGCACGAGGTTTTATGGAGCCAAGAAGCTTTTTTAGTTTACGTTTTCGGTTGATAAGCACACAAAAATGAAATTAAGCAGCGAATGATTAAATTTTGAAAGTTGTCCTACAACTGTAATTACCAATTTAGTCATTGAATCAAAACAAAATTCATGGGTCAGGTGGCCTTCGATATGTAAGATTTCAGCGTACTCCATTTTGAATAAATTCTGACGTTAGGTTTCTGAAAATTCTGAAAATCTGAAGCCAAATCTACATATTTCTGCTGCTTGTCTTTGAATATATTAGCTTGCCATGATATTATTTTTCCCACATAAATTTTGTTAACGGAAAACATTCGTGTCGACGAAATTTCACTCTTGCATGTGTTCTTGCGTTGAAATCGTAATTGTTTACTCTCTGACAAACCGTATGATAGAGGGTTTTATAAGAAACCTCTGCAGTGTTTTTTTTTGTTTTCGCCTCCTGTTCAATGTGTTGAAATTCGGACTTCCTGATCGTTGCCTCTGTATATATTCCTTGCGCAAGTCCTGTGTTGGCGTATGAATGCTTGTCTGCGGAACTCTCTAGTCATCTCAACAATCGTTTCCTAACCTATTAATATGTGGAAGTTTCATTCTGTCTAATGTATAATTGGATCCTCGCTTATCGATTATTTCATTAAGGAACAGTATACTTCTAGTAACCTCGTCTTTTCTATTTTTATGTTTCCTCTCCCAACACAACATTGTCCTCAATACACGGTTAAAATTCTGAGTTAAAATTTTCAACAATATGGGTTTATATATAGGTATAAAATGTGGTTGGGTTTTTCATTAATAAAGTATAAAAAATTGTTATGTATAAAATTCAACAAAAATGATGAAATTTCGCCCTTTTTTGTTGAAGTATTATTTACCTTTTCGAACGGATCTGGTCGAAATTTCAACTCAATTCAACTCAATTTTTAATTGGGTTCTTGGAGTTTAGTTTCATTTTGAGCACTTGAATCACTGAAAGCACTAGAATCACTGAAAGCACTAATTTACTTGAAATACCGAACTAAAATGATGCGCTTCGTTAATACGCAAAACCATTTGGATGGGTACATATAGACCACTTTAGTAAACAATCAATATAACGCATTCAGTTTAGTTTCAGATATAAAATACCGTTGTTTCTGATAAATTCCTAGATTTTCTTATGACTCCGGAAAAATTTCATCTTTGCTCGTTGGTTTTGTCAGAATTTTGAACCAAAAAAATATAAATTTCATATACATAGAGCGTTAATGTTTGATTTTTGTTGACTTTCTTCAATATTTGAGATAAAAATATCTGCATGTTAGCTTTTCAACTTCACCAAGTAAAATTTTTCAACAAATTAGTATAACAAAATCAAATAATTGTAAATTAAACCAAAAAATAGTTGGCAAAGTTGAATTTTCGAACTCAAATTTTTTACCGTGCATGAATGAATAGCAAAATTGCAGACATTGTTCTTTCAAATCTCCCTTCTTCGGCTGTTTTAATTAGGTCTTCGCCATATGTGACTCCATATCCTTATCATGCTCCACTTTCAATTGAAATCTCGCTGGTTCAATATTCTAGGGAAAAATAATTTTTGTCCCCTCCGTTTCAACTTCCGTAAAGCAGTTTTCCCTTCTGCTATAACTTCTAACATAAATTCAACCAACTAGTTTCCCTGCTTCTGGAGGCGACGCGATTGATGTCACGATTCACATTTACTTATCGCTTTTATAATACAAACGACGCCCCTTGGGCCTTTTCACACTTGTATTCTTGATACACTCCTCAAACCGGTTTACTGGGCAAGAGACGGAAGAATCTACTTTTTGTAGAGAATTCCCCTTGATTCTTCCGTCTCTTGCCCAGTAAACCGGTTTGAGGAGTGCATCAAGAATACAAGTGTGAAAAGGCCCCTTGAGTTGACTCTGAAGCTGCACTTGAATTGAAATCGAAAGACTTAGCTCGTACAAGATTCAAGCTTACGGGTTTGGGTTTCAATTTTATGAAACAAAGGAGATTGAAATCTGAAGCAAATTGATTCTCTGACTTCCTTCTTTTCTGGTTTTCCTACTACGTACATGATCGCGTTTGTGCGGTCACTGTCAATTCCTGCTCTTCGTCCCCCTTTCTACTATTCTCTGGAATTCTGCAAGGTTGCATTCTTGGGCATGTTCTGTTTCTACTTTTTATTAATGATGTCCTTTTGTCCATATTGCATTTCGCATGCTGATGAATTCAAGATATTTAGAATAATTGACTCGCTGCGAGATTCCGAACACCTGCAAAATAATTTGAGTGCATTGAAGATCTGGTGCAACGTCAATCTCTCGCTCCAAATATCTCCAAATGTCATCAGATGCATTTGTGTTTCCTTATCATATTTCTGGATCTCCTCTTGTTATGGAACAGCATATCATGCACATTATCACCACAGCGTCTCATTTATTGGGTTTCGCTCTCAAAACCTCAAAATCTTTTAACAATATTTCTCTGTGCATTTTTTTCTACCTTTAAATAAATAATTAGATTTTTGCTGTTTTTGTTCCAAATGTGATTCAAACATTTGCCTTGTTTTTGACTATGAAACTCCCTGAAAGCATTTAAGCTGGCGCTAGTAATCTACTCGTATGTTTGCAAACCTTTTTCTTGTGATACTCTTCTATTAGTATAAGCTCAGTCTGGATGACGTGACCTGCTTTGCTTTAACACAGACTTGTTCTTGTTCCCCGTTTTTAACATTAGCAACATTGATCAACTGTATTGGACTAATATAGTATTCATATTATAGATTTTAACGGTGTTTCATAAAAAAACAAAGTTATTATTGGAAATCCTCCTTGTTATAAAAATCGAAATCTTTGGTCTAACAGGTAAATTAGAATTGTTTGAATGAGAATCAAAAAATATCAAAAATGTAATTGGGACATAAATGATGGGTTTTTATATCTTATTCAAAATACTAACCAGCGTTAAAATAATAGATTGGCTGAATGAGCTTCATGCAGTTTTACCATAGTAATTACGCTCACGTAAATAATTGAATGTGGATTTTAGTTTGAAAATTCTTCAAAATCTACTACAATTTCAAATCCTATATGAAATCGGATCAATCATTAGCTACTCTCTTCCATATGAGTTAAACAATCGAAGCCTATTGAAACTGCATTATCCTATTTATCGTCATACGCGCATATTAGTACTACCGTACGCTCAAAGGTCGCGCCGAAGCCAAATAACAATGATACCTTTTGTCAAACATGCACATATGCGTTTGTATGGTGAACCGTAAAAACATATGTCATATGGAAATTCCAATTAAATCCAAAATACTTTTCGCGATTCATGATACATTTTGCCCATTCAAATAATATATATGATATTATAATAGATTTGCACAAAAAAAGCTGCATGATTACGAATTTGATTTAATTTAAATTTTTTATCTGATTGGAATCGTATGTTTAAAGTCCTGAAATGTGAGAATCCTAAAAATAAAAAATATATTTTAGATATGCTCGGATTGCGGTGCCCATAGAAGAATAATGATGGTATTTAATGAGGTGGTTAGGCGCAGACAATTTATGTACGTGTATTAAAATTGTATGTATTAAAATTGACAATAGATAAGCATGTGTAATTAAACGCAATATAATCTAGCAAGAAATTGTGTGGTAAGCGGGTACTGTGTGCAGAATCATATAGCGCTTGATGATCTGATTGGCTTGGCTGATTAGGATAACCGGAATGAGTTGATGAGCTAGTTGACGTGAGTTAGTAAAAAATTTCATGTAGTTTGAAACTCTTTTCAGTGAGCAGATTTCAATTCCCACCCCCAATTAATGTAAAGTTCAATTCTGATGCACTAAACACTAATTTTCTGCTTTAATAATTCCCAAAATTACCTCATTCTTAAGCTTAAAATCATTAAATCTAGACACAAGAGTATTTTTTTTAATCACTAAAGTTAACCGGATTATTGAGATTATGCATAAGAATCCTTATATTGTTTACCTATTTTTTTCTTTTATTATATGCATTCCTAAACGATGACCTTCAGTCTTAAGCAGTATTGTTCAAAATCTTGTCAACATCATAAACATTCCTAAACCAATAATCTGCCAATCCTATAATCGAACTCATTGCTACATTGTTTCTTAAAGCGGCATCTTTAATTGAATACGACTTTTGCTCTGTTAAATTTGCATAACGAACTGCATAATGTGTTTGACTTATTTCTACCTGCTCACATTCATCCACATAAGTAGATATAGTCGGTATTAGTGGTGCTCTTGGTGTCCCCAAATATCATCTATGGCTACTGTATTGAATACGTGACGCACTCGCGCTTACAATTTTATGGATTCGTTGACAATTCTAAAGAAGGCTGTGTGTGCTCAAATGGATATATGACAACTCCATTTAATGAAATAATACAAGTTTTCATAGAAAGTGTATGATAAAAATACTTAATAATCCACTTAATGCCTGAGAAAAGGCAATGCGTTCACACTATGGGGTGGTAATGGTACTTGAAACACAAGAGCTTTGAAAACTTGACGAAAGTGCTACAAACACTTCTAGGGTTGAATTGTGCCAGTGTTTTGTGATTGAACCAGCAATCTTATTACGAAAAGGAAAGAGAAGATTGAAAGAAGCTAGATCTAGTGCACTCGAGCTCTCTTATTGCGGGATGTGATTTCCTGGTTATCTTACGGGGAGAAGTTTGGTGCCAAAGTTTGAGGAGTTTGGTGCAAAAGTTTGAGGAATATACTCTTATTTTTAGGAAGGTGGTGTTGGCATAAATCAGTGGTGCAAAAAAAAAACAAATGTGATAGAGTAAATATTATTGCGAAGATTTTCTAATAACCATATGATTTAAAAGTATTAATAATTTCAATTAAAATTAGCAACCTAATTTTTCCTAGACAATTCAAGTTAGAAATTCTCTCCACAAACTTCAAATCTGAATCATAGCGCTTCCCTACCATCAAACTTAACTTCAAGGTCTCTCCCGCAAGTCTTAAGAAACATACACAGACAGAGCATCTGCATAGCTACATTCGCAGTGTCGTGCTTTGCAAGGTAAGAATCTTCCGTTATACGCTAAGAAGGATCCAGTAAACTACACACATGGGAGTAAGACATAGAGTACCTTTTACCGATACGTTTGATTCACATAAGCTGGTTTCGTATAAATCCGTCTCTGGACGGTATAATCCTGTTATAGGACGAAAGATATCTCTTCGGATGTATTTCTTGGATTTTATTTATAAACTTTGTCGTACGAAGTGTGAATGTACCACACCGAAAAGCAGCATCGGGAGAAACAAAATAACTTTATGTGAACGTAGCTATAGGATAAAAGATACGGTTTCGTCTTAGGATTACATGCAGCCCACGTCGGATGATTAGTGAAAGTTAAATCTTTATTGATTTAGTGAACAAATTTATTGTTACAAAAATGCAAAACTTCTAGCCAATAAGACGGTTAATCCGTAGACTCTGTTTTATATAATTGTCAAAAAAGTAATGTAAAGCTATTTCAATTTTAGTTTTCCTGATAATTTTGAATGATTGAATCGCACTTAGATATAATGAAAGTTAAACAAAGTTGCCGTCAAAAATGTTCATTTGTGAAAATTGATATTACGTTATATATGTGCACATTAGTAATGTAAACAATTTTAATCATATTTAAAGCATATTCATAAGTAGTTTGACATGACTTGAAAGTGCAGTAAGATGTTATGATAGACGGGGTATTAGAGTATGATCGATAAGAAATATACACAGAACGTCATCCTACGCAGATGCAACAACAATTCCTCTAAAATATACAATTGTAACAGATGGGCAAAAATAATTTCATAATTATGATTGGCTGTGATTTCGTTAGAATCGCAAAAAATGGGGTCTGTTTTAACGGAAAGTTTATTCGAAAGAGTAAAATTGACGACATTAAATTGAAAAAAATTATATCGGTCAAATTATCTGAGTTGATTCATATTTGTGCTGCTTGTTGTGGTCAATGCGAAATTTCAAAAAAGCCTCAAAGAAAATCTGGCAGCAAAGGAAATGTCTGGCGCCGTCACTTTTGATGATCTGGCAGGCCAGTTCAAATCACCAATCTGGGAGGTCACGCGGCCCGGAAATTGGTGTTTCAAAATCTTCATCGTTGCCCGGGCTGTGTGAGTGGTTGCTCTGTCCTGCTGAAACCTACAATGCTCGAGAGCCAATTCATCAGCTTGCGGCAAAAACCTGATTTAGCATCTGTCTTTAGCGCTCACCAGTTACGGTAACGGTGGTGCCGTCGGCATCCTCAAAAACAGAAAAAGCCAATCAGTTTTTGGAGCACAAAACAGACACTTTGAACGTGTGCAATGGATCTTTTTGAATTTCGTTTGGACTTTCTGTGCCTCAGTAACGCAAAGTTTTGTGTGTTCACATAACCACTTAAGTGGAGACAGGCTTCGTCATTCACTATGATTTTCGATACGAAATCATCCTCTTATTGCACCAGGTTTAGAACAGCATGGGGGTAAGTTAACCTCTCTTGACGATCAGCAGGCAGCAATTGGTGAACAATTTGCACTCTGTGAGAGAACCTTTTTAGGTGCTTAACACGAACGAACGTCTCCTAATGCGAAATTGTGTGCATAGTTGTCTCGTCGATGTTTGTGGACTCTCTTGGATGTCCTCGGCTACAGCAGCGATATCAAACTAGCCACTTATTGTGACATCTCTAATAGACTTAGTTTGCAAGACACGCTCAGCCAAACGCTTCAATATTCGCGCACATTTTACGGGATGACAAAAAAAACAAGGATGAATCCTCCTTGTGAAATTAACACAAAACAACAAACTGGAAATTGGTCAAATAAGCAGTAACGATAATTCTGCGTTCTTCAGCTGTGTGTCGCTCCATTGCTTGTTGCCAACTAAATTACATATTATAAAGTATTGTCTATCTGTCTTTCAAAATGAATGTAAAAGCACAATGGCATTTGACGCCATTTGCAAAACTTATGGCATATTTACATTATGATATTACTTTTGCCCCACTCTGTATCAATTTAATTCAGTCTATCTAAAGGACGATAAAAAACGGAGACAAATTCCTTGCTTACACTTGACGAATTCCTTGCTTACACTTGACGAATTCTTTGGAGTTACGAACACAGTAGTTTTTCATACAACTTTAGATCTGGTGGTCGCAGGCGAGGGCATTTGCCCCTTCAATTTCGTGTATAATCTTGAAATTTTTTTTTTCTCTTCTCACCCCTGTGTCTCCACAATATTACACTGAAATTAAGGAAAGTGTGTTTTTGTGCTTGATGCTGGCTTCCACGAAATCGCCAAATTTCGAATGGCTAAATTTGAGGTTGAGAGATAAAAGGTAGCATTTTTCACTACTTTGCACTACACAACTTTATAGTTGATGTTATTGCTCTGACATATTCTCATCTACGTTGGTGTCTGAGTGGGTTGATAGATTGATTTGCTTCTTGTTTTTCTGTTGAAATAGCCTTTTCAACGTTTATAGTCAATTTGTTTCGTTCGGGCCAATTCCAATATTTATTTAGATCGACATTTATATAATACTGAAGATTTGATTTATCTTTCCCGAAATACAACAGTAGTGTGTTTTCAGCAAATACAACTATTTTTCTCAGCAAATGTATGTTCTAAATGATGTTAATGTATAGTAGAAACATTATTGGCCCAAGAATTGATCCTTGGGGATTGCCGATACATTCACGACTTTTATGCTTTGCTGCAGTATGCCTATCTAAGAGATAATTTTTTTAAATCAATAATTCGAACTTGTGATAGATTCCGTATGTATTGAACCTCCAAAACAGGGTGTTATGGTTTCAAACGCATTTTTCAATTCGACAGAAATCAATTAGATAATTCTATCATTCTTTAAGTGCCAAACTTTATTCTTAATTTCAGAAGTGCTAGTGCTATGCTCAGTCACCGCAAAAGCTATGATGTGACACTTAATTAGTGCGGTTCTGATGTTATGCCCAGTCGCCGGCTCTTAAAAAAACGCAAGATGAACAAATACAACCATGAGCATACTGCGATACTTGAACCCGCAGATAGAAGATCGATGCTTTTGATAAGATGAACTTTATCAATTGTTACCGGAGGATGAAAATCTATTTAGCGAACTTATAAATACAGTACATTGAACCATATTCAATCTGGTGTAGCAAAAATATTGCTAGGTGCACGATAAGTTACCTGTGTCGAGCGATCATTGGCGCACCCTTTTAATACAGCTCTTATACCTCAACTATTGAAAGTGAATAATACCGGCTGCTAAAGTACTTGAGTCAAATCAGGAGTCGAGGGACTAATTACACCATTACGCGTACAGTGATTTTGTAATGAAGCGCCCATCAACTTTTGCCCCAGACCTAAAGGTTGAGTTTGTAAAGGGGCGAATTTGTTTCGCCTTTACTTTTTGGCAGTAGTAGACTCATAATTCCAGTTAATGGCAGCAGGTTAGGAAATGAGGATTTCAATATTTTCCACTTCTATAGCCCCCTACTACAATGTGTCCAAATACTTAATTGCAGCTCAGGGGTGATACCCAAATAAAGCATTTGGTGCTAATCGACTTGAAAGGTGTATAATCTACGTCAGAGTATATTTTGTAACGATTTAAAATGACATCAGTTCATGTAATGGGACACTATTAGTTCAAACATTACTGCGAAATCTCATAAAATCGCTCAAATCTCTCTACAGTATTTCCTTTTCTGAGTCCATGTTCCTCAGCTCTAATCTTGCGAAATCATAAGCAAGAGAAATTGAAAAGACACACACACTTCTGTAATGGTATCCATAATCAACTGCACTCAAAACGTTCGTGAATCGAACTTAACTCTACACCGAAATGAAACTCGGCAACTTAGATATAACGTACGAAATCTACATATGTACTTACCTACGTATTGCTTGAACTCTTAAAACATCTAAGAATCAGACATGGCTAATCCTTTGCGGTTTAGTTTTACTTTCTGTATCCGCTACAACGAATATCAGATTTCATTCGACTAATGAATTGCAGAAAGTGTTAAGGGAGCACAATTCTCAGACCTCCGTAAATCCGTTGAGTTCGAAACGGTTAAGTTGGTGTGCCTGTCGTAGATATTTATCTTTGGAAATATGTTTGTATTTACAGTGACAATTATAACTAACTGACATAAATGTTTTTGAGGACAAAAAGAAACAAAAGAAATTTGCTGAAGTTTGTTCATAATTGTATATTTTCAACTTCGCCTCATGTATATATTTATATAAAATTATAAAAAATTAAATCAGCAAATTATTATTAGCTTGATGCTTCTTTTTCTATTGATTCAATGATTTAACGTATTTTTGAGTCAATTACAAACTATTACTTCTCTTAATCATCATTTCTCAAATTATCGAGCTCCTACAACATTTTCAAACCAATCGATTTCTAGTTCAAGTGTGTTTTCCTTCTGTACACTTATTCTACATACAATGTTGTAAGTATATGGTTTATAGTCAAACCATTACTGGCTCTCCGTTGCGTTTTATTCGAAAGCGATTCAAAATCTGTTGCAATCGTGACAGATTATCGCTTTTGGCTCAGAACCTAGTAGAAATTGCTACAGTGAGTGCATAGTAGTAGACTAGTAAAAAATTTAGCATTCAGTACCTTTTAACCATAGGCTTTACTTTCACTCTAATTCACAGCGTTGTGCTGTTTCGCTTAATCAATTGGGTCGTTTTTATTAGTACAAAGCCAACACATATGGGTCGAAACTAACTCAATTTCAAAGAATCTTTCTCTAGTCTAACTTCCTCTCCTTCTTGATATTTACCACTGAACTCTCAAAAAGCATAATATTCTGCCTACTAATCATGCTATTCAGTATTGAATAATTTTATACAACATCAACTCACTTAGACTTTGCGGAGTAATGTTTGAACCATACTCATATAATCTCGAAATTGATGCATCTGAAAATTAAGCGAATCGGATTTGAAAATAGGCGCATTCATTGGAAATCCTTCTAAGAAACTGCCGTTCGACCGATAACTCTCATACGAATCCTTTCTTCGTCGCTCTCCGCATTCATGACGCAAGAGGACTATGATTCTGATTCTGTTAGGGACTATACGAATATTACACGTAGCAAAGAGATCCAGGGCTCATCGTTTCAGAGGCAAGTATAGTCGGGCATGTGGGATTCTCAGTTCTTATAGATATTCTGTAATCCTTGGAACAAGAAGCATTGGGACTTACACTAATTAGAATGGATAAGCTGGCCTCGACTTAAGGATCTTCGAGTCGAACTCATTGTTTCTTGTTCCAGTGGTTTTGGAATGCATTGAGCATCCATACACGCGCACATACGAATACACTTGCCTTGGCCATTACCTGCTTGCTTCTTAATGCTTTCTATCTTTCGCTTCAAGTTTGTCGGTTGAGCTGATTTTCAGGACTAAGGGGTTTTAGATCTGCAGTGTTCGGTAGTGTATGAAAAGGAAATATACCAGATTTTCGAGTGCTTAGCATCGAAATCGGCTCGAAGTCGCAAGATGAATAGTAGAGAGGGGAGCTACAGTTTAGGATGATGTATATAATAAGACTATTAAACCATCGAAATAGGTTACCTAGACTCTGTTTTCATGCGATAGGAAGAAAATCATGTTTCTGTGTATAAGGTAAAGCTGTGTAGAGAATAATTCTAAATGATAGTCCAGAATTGTGTAGAACAATCCACAAACAAACCTATCAAATAGGTTAAAGTTTGGTTTTAGTATCTGTTTTGGTTTACAAAATAGAGCAGCGTAAGGAACTGACCAAGTCGGCTTGGCTACAGATATAAGTAGAATATAGGGAGCATTATAAATTTAAAGTTGTTTTTTTTTAATAAAATATTTTTGGCAAGCTGAATAATGTCTGTTGATGGATATAAATTTATAATTTATAAATTATATATTAGTATATATGATGCATAAAATGTTCAAGTGTGCGTTATAATCTCGCCATACCTATGCATAATAACAAATGATCCTTACCTATGTATGTATAATAACAAATGATTCTTTGTATTAAAATAGTTTGATGCTTTGAAAAATCCCGCATCATTTATGAAGCCACATATTGAGTTTGATCTCTATTTTTAAATATAAGTTGCTACGAAAATACTTGGTACATATTGCCAGTCTAATGATAAATGAATATATAACTTCGCGGAATTAGATTAGCCTTCAGCTGTTTCTCACGATTCTTGCTTCTTACTAGCTGCACGTTCTGTGTTGTGCAGTATGTGATTTTTATTTTGCTACGACATAACACCTCATTTGTGATTCCAGCATATAGTCTATGATATTTTCCACTTTTATCCTTGTTCCTAGTTCTGTCTATTGATTTCATCCGCATGCTACAAAACGCAAACAATCGACAACTTCGTGTTTTGCATCTTCTGGTAATTTTTGCATATTTATCAGTCTGGTGTGCCCAAAGCTCGTTGTGCATCTCCTCCCAACGATCATGCCATGTGAAAGACGAAAAGTCTATCAATCTCTCTGGTGCTTGTTGTGTGTGCTTCGTCTTCCTAAATTCAAAGTGCATCATCCGCAAAAGATATGGTATGATATCTATAACACAAGTTGCCTCAAATGGTATTGTCCGGAAAACCCACTAAGTTCAGAGAGCAATAAGTTGATTTATCAAATTGGCGCTGCGTACTAGAAATTACCACCTGTGAAATCAATAGCGTTAGACCTTACTTTAAGCCGCCAATTCTGTTTAGCATTCTAGTGGATATTAGACTTACAAAGGATGCTTTCTTCAGGTGAGGCTTGAAACTTAGCTTGAGGTACTTTATAAAAAGCTGAGAGATAATGATGCAGGTGTCCTCCACACTACTGCTAGTTTCCTTTGCTCGGTGATCAGAACCATTTCCGTTTTAGGGTCGAAAAGAAAAGCACTTCAAATCATGATTTGCTGACCAAATTGTTACATCTGTGTATATTTTGACCTTTCCGGGATTATGAGCTGAAATCTCGATATCAGTATTGTCGACGAATCAAAAAAAGTCACATTTCTGGGTATACGCCGCGTTAGTATCACATCGAACATTATTTCCCTGGAGTACTTCTGTCGCTACCAGGCAAACTTTTCTTCATTTGTGAACAAATGATTCTTCCTCTGAAATATCCGAATATCATACGTGCTAAGTAGCATGATAATCCGTTATCAAAGAAAGCGTCAAAGTTGAAGGCTTTGGTATTCCTTGATAAATCCATTTTGTCAGAAATAAGTCCAATTTATTTATGTAGCATTGTCCTGATGGTCTCCACTATTGACCATCTTTTTTGAAAAACGATTGCCGGTCCGATAGCCCGCTTTTGCTTTAAACTTCAGACAACAATCACTCCTATATGATTTGCTCGAATATTTTTCTTATAGTCTTCAACAGGCATATTGATCTTTAAGATGATGACTCTTCGTTAGCTTTATTCTGCTTAGGCAAAAGAGCCAGTTTCTATTACATTCACTGCCTGGAAAAAACGCTTTTCTTTAGCAACCTTGTAAGCATATCGGCAAAGGCCTGTTGTATCTCCCTAATCGTAAGCTTTATTCTGCATCATATTCTGGTTGGGCGCTTTATTTTTGCCGCTTTGCCGTACGGCTACCAGCACTTCTTCTCTGCTGACCGCAGGCACGTTTTCCAGATTCGCTTGTATTAACGGAAGACTTTCGCTTAGATACTAGTCTGGGCATTCCTTCAATGCTGGCTACATCGCCTGGCTTTGTGACGAAGCTCCTCGATTTCCGCTGATAAGAGAGGGTTGTGGCATGGAGGCGGCACATGCTTGCTGAATCACATTGACGATTCGATCCACCTTCATCAACGCAGTACCGTCAACTTCCATATCTGGGGAAGCATTTCCAGGAATGTTTATTTTATCTGGCGTTTTGAGGATCAAATAACCTCGCTTTTTCTCTGGACAATCGATGACGTTATGTTATTACTATTTTTCCAGCGTGAATTCTTGACTAAGACGTCGCTGACAATGTTAAGCCTACGACGGAAGACAGATCTTGCCAATTGAAGAGGCTGGAAATCCCATTGTTTGCGAAGACAATATTTGAAAGTGAATAGACGTCCAGTTGCAACTAATCTGTAGCGTTATTTTTCCAGCTTGAACTTGAAAGCTATTATTTTCGGGTTGTGGTACTTCCCATCAACTGCTACAAAGTCCAACATCCAAGTACTCCGTCATTGTCATTCTTGGTGCTGCATAGCAACCGCAAATATAGAAGCCATCAATATCCATTGCTCAGTTGTTGCATAACATTCTGTGGTGCTCGATTTCCGCACGTGTACACTACTGGTTTTCCATTTCTGTGCGTAACGTATGACGTCAGCTTTGAGTTCGTAAAATCTTTGCCAGTTGACCAAAGATTTTCCTGTTTTCTTTCACTAGTTTGACGCTAGGAAGCTTTTCTCTTTTCCTTTCAGATGTCTCTTGGGGCTTACGAAATTCATCAATTTCTTTCCTTGACTGCTTATGAAACAGCGTTTGCTACAGATCGCAGGCGTTTGAACTGTGTAGTGTAGGTTTACGTACTCTATTATTCGGCAATAGTGAACACACCAAGGACAGACTCCTGGTTCCTTGTAGTGAGACTGGGACACGAGGTGAACTGCGCACTGCCCTAGCATGAGGGAGATTGAGGTTTAAGTGCGCTGCGCGAAAATGGCTTTTCAATTTTTCCACCGAAATTATATCTTGTAGTGTTAGGCGTTATTAAGAGCAAACTGCCCGCCTCCTTAATGCTGGGACCCATTTTTTCCAGCTAAGCTGAAAGATAGCTCACCGAAAGTCACGCTTTCTTCCAACGTTTAAAATTGATCCCCCTCGAATTTTTCCTTCCTTAACATCAATCATTGGTTTCTATTTCGGGTTCCTTTCCATAGCCTTTTATATCTATAGCCAGAATAGAATCATTGTAAAGAACGGCGCAAACTCTTTACCCTTTGCCTCCACCGTTTTAGGTGAGGAACTGCTAGTTTGTTATTCATAGGTTATCTACATTTCCGTTGGCAATTCATGACCCGCCACATTTGACCGCAAAGTATCTTTACCTATGTCTTGTCCCTTCCACTATTACTATCGATCTACCAATGACATGCCCAAAATACGGTCTCTAGGTGATTTTCTGACTTTCCCCTTACCAACATCTGTCAATCAAGTAAAGATGAGCTGCAGAAGATCGATTATTAGTTAAACATAATTTTTGGATGTAGATTTTTCCCGAAACTCAAAAAGTACTGTGCTGCACTGGTAAAATCGATACAGTTAATGCAGGACCGTGACATAAAAGCTGGGACTAGTTGACTTTTAGTAAACGGTTTTGATGGTAATGTCAAATATTTTGGAGGATTCAAACATCTTCAAAGTTTTTTTTCGAAGTATACAGTTCCCTTTCTCCAGAGCTTTACGTTTTCTTATTGACACTAAATTTGAGTCCACTAATTTAGTTGGTGCGTTCTTGTTTGACGTACATTTTTCATTTAGTTTCCGATGTCTCTGGTATTTATTCGTTTATTCAAATAAGTTGCTGTTGCTATTTTTGCGGTCTACTGCTTCACCTTACGACGTTTTTCTATCCTACCAACGTTTCTCATGCTAAAACATGTTTGGACTACGTACGCCATTTGGGGCATTTATTGAATCATGCATCGATGCTTTAGAACAGAAAAATGGCTCACACATCTGGGTAGAAGTAGCTGAGTTCTTTTGTTGAGAATCGATCCACTCCGTTTCATATCACTGGCAACTAAAAAGAAGAGCAGCTCTAAAATTCGTGGTTTCTACTCCATAATCCTTTTTATAATTGTTTTCTTTATTTTGATGTCGCTTAATTTGATCATTTGTTCATCTTCATTTATTTTTATACAACCATCAAATGGCTACCTGAGCGATATAAATGCATTTTTGCCTTTCCATTGCGAAAAACTGTGTGATTGTACTATACTTGTATCTAGAGCTTGATTGTACTATACTTATACTATACTTATATCATTCGAATCCACCTCATTAAAATCATTATTAGTTAATTTCAATTATGGTCAGAAACTACGTATTTACGTGGCAAATGTTTGATGAAGCTTTATTGCCTGATCACAGCTTACAACGTTATCAGCAGCACCATTATTATCATCAATCTCGAATAGAATATTTCTCGAAACTATTTTATTGTTAACTGCGATCCGAGTCCTTTGTAGTGAATCAAAAAATTTAAGCTAGCACTAGTCATATGTACACATACATATCTATATGAATCCTCACTAGCAAAATATTCAAACAAAGCTGCACTTACAATTGAAAATACTAGCTAGGTTTAGATAATGAGCAAAATTGGAAATATTGTGGCTCCTGTTCTGCGGTCTTAATAATCCTCTGGCTATTGGATTGCTCGAAAACCCAAAGCAATTGGGCAAATTGCAGGCCACGTTGTCATTTCGCATATTTATCTAGACTTTGATTCATACGTCATACGCACAGCCATAGTATATTGAGTATTAGCAGCAATCAATCGTCAATTCACTCGCAATTCATAGGACGATTCGAACATAATAAATTTTCATGACCTGCGGCGAAAATTTCACATGAAAATCTGAAAATCTCCAGGTTCATCAGATTAGCGAATCACTTGATGAATTTTGATGCTAATGTTGGTCAGTAGATGCGATAATGGTTTTCATATTGTATGTCCATATAAATTCACGACGAAACAAAATACTTTGTGCATTTCAGTTGAAAAATATTCCTGAAATGTTTTATTCTACAGTATGTTCAATTAAATTTTTGCACGCATGAAATTCGTCAAGGCACATTACGAAAAATTGATACAATTCATGATTTGGTTCTTTAAGTATGAAAACAGGGTTTTATGTCCAAAATTGAACCATCACTTTAAAAGCTAGGTACTACATGAGTGCTGAGACTATTTTATCTGAATGAAGCGTAAATTTTGGGAATCAATGTAAATTCGTCTCTATTTTAGGGTAGGAACAAAATTTGAAAAGTTCACGTTTTCAGTACTTTTAATACTATATCCTGCGAGGTAGTGTAATTGCTTCCTTCCTATAAGTCACAGCGCTAAATTATTCGTCATAAAATTAAAATAAGGGAACATATGATTTCATGCCTAAATTTGTGAAATTAATGCAATTGAATTGAACTAATTAATGGAATTATGCTTAAGCTTATTTCCGCATGTAGTCCGAAGTGATAAAATGATTAATATGTACTTAGAGTCCTTCTCTGAAATTTATTATTAGCTATTGGAGCTATCTGCCATTCATCAGCTTTGGAATATATTAACATGCGTACTTTGAGTGCATTGTAACAAGGGCTAATGTATTTGATCCTAATTGATTTTAAAAGCAAATAAATGGCAATCGAATTTTCTAGATTTAGTTAATTTTTAAATAGTTCTCTGCAAGATGTTTTATGTTATGTGCCTTTACAAGTAATTCAGCTCCTGATTCCAGAGGTGGCTAGGTGGCTAAATTTTCCTCTTATTTTCAATAAAATGAATGAAAATGGTTTATGTTAAAAAAAAACTGCAAATGCAATACACATAAGTTTTTAGTTATGCAAAAAACATTCAAATTAACATTCGGAAATTGCTATTCATGCATTTGAAGACCAGTATTAGTTCAAGAATATCAAAAACTTTGCTGATTCCTGTAGCATGAACCCCGTTTTAGCTTCATCAATAAGAATAGTAAATCTTTAAGAACAAGAAGATAATATACTGCTCACATGTTTTGTAACGCAAAACATCATAGTTAAAAACATCATAAGTAAGATTGAAATGTAAAATTTGAGAGAAGAAAATCTTCAGCTTGGTAACAATTTGATGTTTAAGTAATTTTTTAGTAGAATAGTTGACGAGCATTGAAATTCAAGCTACGTTTCCAATATTTGAGTGATTTTTAGCTTAATTTCAAACTAGAATTACCTTATTCCCAAAGGCAAATCTTTGCATCTTAAAAATTGTTTCGGAACTTCAGAGTTTCAATTTTTGACAACAGACAAATTTGTATTGCACTTGATATTTAAATGTTGTTTAAATGTCGCAATAAGAATGCATCAGGGAAACGATGATTTGTTGGAAAGCACATGACAGTAAGGAACTGCGTGAATTCACTTCTCTCAGAGCCAACACTGGGAAGGTAACATAAAGATAATATCTGAACGCAAGTATTTTCCTTAATATAACCCTTTTTGTTTCATTATTCACAGCTAGTTTCAAAACACACATTCAAAACTATTTTGAAAAGCTTAATGTATACACAATCACAATCATATTTAGCGCAAGTTCAACAATTTGCGTATACTCCAAATCTCAATTTTGGGATCTCTCCCATTCATTTTTAAGTAGTAGTATCTTCAGATTGGCAATTCAAATGGGACTAAAAAAATAGTTGTTAAGAAGGTGGGTGAAATTCTTGAACAATGTAGAACTTTAATAAATATGTGCAATGAAGAATAACGTTTCGGTGAATAATTTTTGTATTTAACAGACTATGCCCTTACTCAAATGGTGAAAAAAATGTCCAATGGCCATCACAATCCGACATAACATGTAATTACAATGAAAATGCGTACATTTAACAATCTTCCGAAATGAATTTTAAAAAATTGAGAAAAGGTTACACTAATCTATTTTCGCTGAAATTTAAAAAAATTAAACAACTCTCCATGAACTTTGCCATATGACACTTCATCATTCATCTTCAATTCCCTTTCTCTTCATACTCTGGAAAATCAGCAAATCGCTACTTCTTTTGCTGCTACTTCATGCTTCTTTAAAACACTTCATGAAAGATAATTTTATCGTTGAGCTCCTTTCTGGCACCGAACTACAATATAAGGAGCGGCTAATGCGGGAATTAAAACTTTCAACTAACAACTTTTACTGCTACTAAGCTTGTGCTAAGAACCGTCGAGAGTGTTGCGATTAAGCTGCAATAGTTTTAAAGGAATAATAAATTTAAAATACACTTGACTGCGTACAAACCTATACGACGCACATGCATAGCGCTGTCAGACTTGAATATTTGAAAGTTTTTCTTACATACGGGCGTTTGACGGAACAATTTCGAAGTAGAATGCGCTATTTATGATGTTTCGTGAATGAGCTTCTTTTCGTAGTTTCAAAATATTATCGTTTAAGGAACGTTGTAAGGCAGCTAAGAAAACCATTAAATTACTTGTGAGCAAAATTTAGCAACATCGTTCCTGTGTCTTCAGCTTCATTTGGTATGAAGTATTCGCGTGCTATATAAAATGCATTGTAATGACGGTTTCTGCCAAATTAATTCTATTCAAACGATTCAGTAGACGAAATAAAACAAAATAATTTTTTTGTGGACATAAACAATGTTGCAGAGTTCAAGACTTTCGCCCCAATTAAAAAATAACAATCAAGTGGCTTACTTCTTCATCCTGCACAACAATAAACCTGAATTAAGTATCACTTTATTAAGAACAAATATAATGGGTTCATCTTCTACCAAAAATATTTGACTTAAAATCTTTTCTCCTCCTAACAACAAACCAAACAACAATAAAAAATTCTAAACATACTTAAATGACCATAATCCTTTCGGTGAATTCAAAACAAATTCACTTCTGACTTTTCGACATTCTCAACTACGAAAATATAATACGGAGTACGCAACTACCCACAAATACTCAACAGAAAGAATAAAATGGACCAAAAGTCACTGGGGGCGATTATCTATCCACTCACCGAGCAACATACATAAAGACCACTCCGCACAATTACATTCAGCTTGAAAAAGGAGTGACTCGGAACAAATGAAGAATCAACACAAGCATTTGCTAATCGTTAAACTTGAACCCAACTCGAAAGGGATGATTTCAGGAATCATTCGCTTTCGTCAGTGCAACCGATTCGAAAAAAAAGAATCCCTTTTATTCTCGCGCACACTTTACTTCTTTCTTTACTATCAAACTCAAACCGTCGAATGATTGAAATTCTATTCGATGACTGGATCAAAGATAGAGAAACAGGATGTGTAGTAGCGTGATGGCAACGTAGTTGGGCTCGGAGTTTTCTGAATTGAAATATAAAATCTCTTTCTCCATTCAGTTCCTTCAGATACTATTATAATCGATAACGGGTAAGTGTGGATTAGCAGTAAACAGTACTCAACCGCACATTCACATCGCATCGCTATTGCACAAGGAATAAATGGCAGAGGAAGACGAGAGACACAATTGTTAGTTGTTTGCACTAGGGGTTGTTTTCAACGGGTCTCGTCTTAAAACAGAAAAGTTAGGTAAAGTGGTAGGGAGAGCGAAGGGTATGAAATCCCTTCAGAAGAAAATTTTGATGGGTTAAGCCATAAGGCAAGTGCAAGGGTGAAAGCAGTTGGGGGATTAACGATTTTCGGATTAGACTATTATGAAGGGGGCTGCATTTAATTCTTGGGTTGTTTAATAAGGACATGCTTCGGCGGTGGGCATGATAATCTCTCTCTCTCTCTCTCAAGTATACGAAGCAAATGAACAAACTGAAGCTAAATTCATCTCTTACGTTAATTGGAGCTAGGAATCAGTAGACGAAAACTTTGTAATGGTGTAGAGCTTCTCGCAGTGAATGAATATATATTCTCTTTAATTCGACTTAATTGATCTTAAGTAAATTGGAAGTCGTTATCCATCGACGAACAGGCAATTAATGTATGACTCTTGCGAATTAAGGCTGTCAAATTTCAATTAGGACTGTCGAAATTCATAAGTAACTAAGACGTTTTATCGTATTCTGAAAATTTTAGGATTTTTGTAAAGCTCATTTTTATGAGTCTCGCACTGCTATCAAACTCGAACACCATTATTTCCTTAAAACTTATTTACCGTTGATTTAAGTTTCGCATTCGAATTATACGAAAAACTTAATCACTCACTACTCGGCTGGCGATAACACATTGTGTCGCATTGGGACTATCTGTATCCATGCGTATTTACGATTTTCTGGGTCACACTCATAGGCACGGAATTCTATAGCATCATATTGTATGTGCTGAGATGGAATGCCACTCTCTTAGCCACAGATTTGGTTAGGGGAAGAGATTAAAATGCCTTTTGATGAATAAATATTGACAAAAGGCTTTCTCATTACGGTCGAATGCATTATATACGGTTACAAAATAATGATTTCGGTTGTTTTCCGTAAGACGAATATAATCGACAGTGGGATTTAGTATGGTTAGGTTTTTGAGGATTTCATAGTAATAAATGTGTTTGTCTCATTACGACAGTACTCTGTACTCGATTTGTGGGTAAACATGTTGTGAAGGAACTATGATGTTGTTCTTTGTCTGCAAGTTAAATTTTAATCACAATCGTTATTACATTAGAAATATTTTTTTAGAAGCTTAAAGTAGCTTAGATGAAGTGTGTGATTCATTTCAAGTTAAATACGTAGTTTTGCGAAATGTGTCAAGAGGTACAACACGTTTGTATAATGCTTGCCATAATATCTATTATAATATGTTTTAGGTAGATTAAACCCAATACTTCAGTTAATATGAGATACCGTATTTCAGTTTCAATCTTAATTAGGCTCTTCAATGCTAGCGTATAATGGCTGAAGATGGTAGCTGGCTTAGTGAATATTCGCGCCCATTGTGGGCGAAAATAAATACTTTGGCTTTGTTGTACTTGATGAAATGTTTCTCTTTTCTTTTCATTTAAAATCCACAAACAGCTCCAGTATTCATCATATATTGAATAAATGGATCAATTTATTCAGAAAATAATCATACCAATATGTTGATTTAAACTTCATAATCACCAATTTAACTAGATATTCCAATCTCTTTTTAAGAGAAAAATATGGCCACATATCAAAAGTTTTATAGATCTTGCAAGTTTAAATAAATCGAATCAATCGAATTCAATTGATTTTTGCTGATATAAAAATTGATGGAAAAATTTGTCTTGTCAATTTGATGCGTGATTGGATTAGTTATATTGTCTAATCAATGCTATATGCTAATGTTTCGATGTAAAGATTGTTATCGTATAGTGGTAGGCCATTACTTTGATGCATTTAGAAGACGGCGTTTGCCACTATATGTTTCGGAGCTAAATACTTCATTATTTTTTTCTTTTTCCGGCGACAATGAACTGCGTTTGCCAGGAGCTAGTACTGTTGCACCTTGCTACAGTAACCACTCACGTTTGCCTGTCGCAATGCAACTAATCTGCACTAGTCTGTGAGTCGCCTGAGGATAAGCTTGGTTGCCTGAGGATTATTAGAATAAGTTTGCCATCCGCTGTTATTCGAGAATCTCAGAATATCTGTGAATCTGATGTGTGTCAATTTTACCGAAGAGCCTAAGTGCCTTTTCCTTATAAATTTGTCAACTATTTGCACCAAGTCTTTGTGTATATCTACGTTCTAAACGTACCATGGAATTTTAAAGGTTTTTGTAAAGATATTCGTTTTCGAGGTCTTGTTGAAAGCCACATTCCGTGTATATAGTGCTGGTCTCATTGTCTGTTTGTATAATAGTTTTCGATTTTTGATGTTTCGATTTCAGATGTTTCGATTGTTTTGTTGTTTTTTTTTTGTCAGTGGGAGTAGAAATTGCAGGATTTGGTTACGCCTTCCCAGTCAGTCTGTAATCGTCTTCTGCTAGTATATTCCTTGGTTGTCAGCAGTCAGTTTTTGTGGTGAGCTTGTGTATAAATTGGTGCAGGGCTGAAGTTAAGGCATCTGTAATCCTGGCTGTATCAAAAATTCAATTTTGGCAGTGGGCAATATCAGGATGACTGCTGTCTTTATGTTATACTTTAATGTTGATAAGGATGATCATTGCGGTATTTCAGGCTCCATTATCTGCTTTGAAGAGAATTGGTTGTGTATTCTTACAAGCAATTTTCTGCCCTACGGAAAAATCCGACCAGTTAAATAGATTGAATGGTCAATGTTACACAAGTTTAAATAAAACTCCTGCTTACTAGACTTTGTCAAAAGCATTAGCTACGTCAAACATAACCAAACTGTTGGATTTTTTGGTTTATTCCTGTTTTTTGGACCAGACCACTCTCACTAACTGGAGCTCAGTACAATGAAATGGCTTGAAGCCGAATTGCACAGAATGTTGTTCTCTTTTGCTTTTTTGCTTAAGTGTAATTTGTATAACTCATTCTACTACTTAAGCGATAAAAGAAAGCAGACTGATTGGCCCCTAAGTAAGAGCAGGGGAGACTTTTGACTGGTTCAGGCGCGAATATTCTGGAGGCTTTTTTCCATGTGTCTGACTACGTCTTCAAACGCAAAATAGTATTTGTGATATCTCTTAGTGTTTGTAATATATTCTCAGGAAGTATACTTCGATAGTTGTCAAAGAATGTTTTCTCCAGGCTGTAACCTCTGGGTAAAATTCTCTCAGTACTCGGTTTTATGCTCTTCAATTTTCCTGCGAATGAAGCTCATAAGCTGGTTTCTTCCTCGTTTCAATTTGGGTTGGAAATGCCTTTAGGTCTTCATCGCATCTTCTTCCTTATAAGTCATTTTATTACCATTTCTTAAAAAGGTAATAAAGTTACAGGTTAAAAGGTTACAATCTATTCTTTTAGTACTTAAATTGTCCTTGTTTGATTTCGTCAAACTCATTACCATTCTTCCTGAAGCTCATCCCTAAAAACACGAAGTTCTATGTCTAGAATTACAAATTCTTCAACGCATAAATTCATCAGCGTAGTCTATTAACTGAGTCAACTTGAAAAAAAGTTGCCTCCAGTCTTAACGTGGGTTTTTCTGGAAATATCCTCAAATTCTAAACTATTTCTCCTGTTTTAACCCTGTATTTGTAGAAAGGGATTTAGCTGTAAACTCCTGAATTAGCACATGTGATGTTGAGGTAGACCTGGTCATTTTCACTGATAGTACCAATTTTGCTGGGATTCCGAACTGCAACATAATGTTGACTCTATCGTAAGCTTATTTGTTTAATTTCCAGCATTTTTTCAAAGTTTGTTCGACCGTAAATATTTGGTATGTTGTCAATCTTTCATGTCTAAAACTGCCGTGTTATTCACCAAAAATATTCTCAGCGTGATGGAAAATTGTTATTTGAGATATTATTTCAATTTTCCCACTTCAGTTTTTTTTTCTTTTGATTAGGACATCTAAGGTATTTTTCTGTATTCGTTTGACTTGCTCCCAGATGCTAACGACTAACTAACGTATTTCTCTGAAAATGATAATCTCGCCTGTCTTCAAGTTTTCCGCAGGGATTCCATCGATACCCAGTGCCTGGTATGTCAAATACCATCTAATGTAAAACGGAGTCTATGAAGATGGCAATCTATGAAGATGGCAATTTTTTTCATTTTTGCATCTCGTCAGCCATTCAATGCGCATTTTGTAGGTTTTGTAGTTTCTGACGAACCAGACTAATATCCCACTACTTGCTCGACTATTGTATTTACTGTGCTTTTATTTTAATTCCAGACTTATAGACTTGTTATGTTTACTCATTTGCAGACGGCCTTCTGGCGTCCTCCGGAATTTTAACATTTGATAGCAAAGAATCATCAAGCCTTTCAAGAAGGTTTTAAAAATCATTTTTTTTTTTGCTATCCTATCTGCGAGGGTGTGGATTTATGTCTTTCATTGACAGGCCTGATCTTCATATTTTTGCCCACCACGATAAAGTCACCCAATAGAAATCATATTTTCGAGATGATCGAAAATAGGATTTAGTATCAGAGCTGTAAGCGTTATTTTTAATAGGCATTTTCCGGAAATTCCATTGCTTCCACGGTAACCAAGAACCGATGTCATCGCCGTATTCATGAATTATTGCCATTGGTTCTGCTTACTTAACTTGAATTACTGCTATTTTCTCTCTGTAATTTCTTGCAGTTTTTTTGTTTTCTTGTCAGTTATTTGACATTTATTCTCAAGATTGCCCACAAGCTATGAATAAATTAGTATTAGAAGAACACTTCCAGCACTTCTGGAATTCTCTTCCTCTGCAGGCCCAGACCGGAGTTCCTGTTGTTGGGTTGTTGATGATGATGAACACCAGCAACGCATAAACGTAATATGCTTTCATCAAAAAAGCTATAGCGACTGGGAGTGTATGTGTAGCGAAAATCCCGAAATTTTCGATCCGTCATCAACCACAAAACTTTACCCTCTGCCCGTTCATGGTGAAGTTACCTTCGTTTAAAGTCAAGCTAGTGAAAAAATAAGCCATATGACCGTGATTTGCGCCAGAAGCTCCAGAAGCTCATACTACTGTGATCAAAAAGTAAGGTGAATGTGTTTATAAAATGCAAATTCTTTATTTATTCTTCCAAATCAATTTCATCTCCTTCAAAGTTATCCCCGTCCGAAAAAACGCACTTTGGCCAACGCTTTTTTCAGTCCTCGAAACAGACGGAATAGTCTTTTTCTGGTATATATTTCAAGACCTTCTTCGATTCGGTTTTTATCTCCTCAATCTTGTCAAAACGGCGTCCCCGCATCGGCCTTTTGAGTTTGCTGAATAGCCAAAAGTCGCACGGAGCCAAATCAGGCGAATACGGTGGTTGCAGAACGATGTGAGTCGAGTTTTTGTCAAAAAAGTCACGAAGAATCAATGCAGTATGACATGGTGCATTATCGTGATGAAGAAACCAAGAGTTATTCGCCCATAATTCCGGCCGTTTCAGACGAATAGCTTCACGCAAACGACGCATAACGCTCAAATAATATTATTTGTTAACAGTTTGGCCCAGCGGAAGGAATTCATAGCGCACCACACCACGATAATCAAAGAAAACTGTCAACATGACCCTGATTTTCGATCGACTCTGCCGTGCTTTTCGGTCTTGCCTCACCTTTTGCACGATTTTCGCTGGATTGGTCGGTGGTTTCAGGGTCGTGTGTGTAAATGCAAGTCGCGTCTCCAGTAGTGATGCATTTCAAGTGGTCCTGATAGTCAGACACCAAAGTTTCACACACATCAACGCGACGCTTTTTTTCCAAAAAATTGAGTGATTTTGGCACCAATCGAGACTAGACGCGTTTGAGAGACAAAACATCCTTCAAAATGGTTTGGGCTGAGCCAAATGATATTCCAACACTATCAACAAGGTCTCTTATTGTCAATCGACTATTTTCAAGCACCAAATCTTTGGTTTTTTGGACGTGACCCTCGTCAGTAGACGTTGATGGTCGTCCAGAGCGCGGTTCGTCTTCAACGCGTTCTCGGCCCGCTTTGAACTCGTTGTACCACTTATAAACGTTTTTTTTTTTTTTGTGCCAAAGTTTGATCACCAAGGCCTTCCGCAACATTTCCTACGTGTCCACACAAGAATGTTCGTTCCGCAAACAAAATTTGATGCAAGTTCTTTGCTGCCCAAAATCACCCATTGTAAAAATCGAAAAACTCACTTTTGGTTGTTTACAAAAACACGTGTAGCTCGGAGATAATTAAACCTTTTGACAAACAGACACTTGGCAAATGTTAAAGACAGTCCTACCAACCTTGAAAAAAATTTACCTGCCTTCCTTATGCCCGGGATTTTTAAATGACAATTTCACCTTACTTTCTGATCATAGTAGTATGTTCGTCAAATATAATAAATATTTTTAAAACGAATCCTAAATTACTTCTAAAAATCGCTTTATTCACTCGGTCACTGAATGGGTTTTTGGACAAGCAAAATAGTTGACTGGAGCAATAAAAAAATGCACAAAAGAATCTCCTAGACGTGATTCCACTCACAAAAAGCTCATTGTTTGTTGTGGGCTTTTCACTTGTGTTATCATGATACTAATTTTTCACCAAGCCGGAGCTCGTGTAACAGCCAAAGAACAATGCCACGTCGAAAATGTTCATAAATAGTACAGCAAAGATTTATTTCTTCGATACTATCTAATACTTTATAAATATATCTACAGATTCAATTTTGGAAAAAAAAATCGAATATCTTTGGCCTTTTCAAAATTATTCCTTTTAATATCACTACCAGATTATTATTTTTAATATAATAATTATATTTCTACCTTGTCCCGTTCTTGCTTTTAACTTGTTTTTTAGCTTTTTATTTCTCCTGTTATATCAGTATCTAAAAACTTTTGTAAACATCTGGGAGGAAATGAGCATACCCGCTTGAATGAAATAAATGTTTAAAGTCAAATTAAAATTAGGTTTGGCAGATTTTAATGTCTGTAGAATCATGCAGACAAAGCATTAATCTCGAGGCATAGAGTATGAGGAATAAGCTATCAATGTAGCTGAAAAAGGAATAAATATTAATTGACTGTTTTTTAAATATCTCATTCCTCCTGCAAGATAATCTATTACTCGATAAACATAATAATTCGCAAAAATAAGTTCAATAAAGCTGACTTAATTCGAGCGAAACGTTTATTTTTTTACCTCTCATTGAAGCAGATCGCTCAACCTTCAACTTTCATCATTCGAGAATTCGAACCGATGACTACAACGGTATATAAGCCATTTAGCCTCGTTTTCCCAAATCTCGTCTTAAAATAATTTCTCCACCGCATTAGAAACGAGTACAAACCGGTATCACCGTCTAACCCGGTGTTTTAGAATAACCTTCACCTTCGTTTAAGGACTGAGACAGATTTGCGTCCCGACAAACGTATTCGTTCGAATCCCATCATCAACCTCTCAAGTTTTTTTCCTCCCGAAAATCTACTGAGAGGAACTCGTCGCGAGAATGTAAAATATGAACGATAAATCCTAATCACCCTGTTTGTATTCTCGCTCCAATCCTGATGACGAGAACGTGGTGGCACAACGCAGCCCTGCATAGTAGAAGCGCGACAAAACACCAAGGGAATATTAAGATGAGAGATTTGTCTAGATCCGCCGAACGAAGTAAGAGATTTATCAGTGGCACAACGAAAGATAGATTTAAGCAGAAATAATGAGACAGGGGAGATGCGTATTAGCTACCGATACCAGAGACAACTCGACGTCAGCCCAAGTCAGTGGCTCCATATTATCTGCGAATTATTGAAAAGCCTACAGTTGGGGCTGGATTGTTTTGATTCCGAGCTTGATGTTTTTTTTTTTTTTTGAAAGATTCAAAAGTGTATTAGAAAGTTGATACCAGCCCAATTTTGAATTTCTACTCCAGATATGGATTCGTCATTTTTAAAATGGTCCTATAAAATAATTTTCGTTAGCTTATAACAACACTTAAAAGCTGCGTAATATATTTATTAAGCTTTTGATAGCAACCCTAAAAAATTCTCACCTATACACAAACTTTTATCATCCACTTTATTCCCATGTTATCATAAATCTGTTTCCGAATTCTAAATCCAAATTTTTTCGCAAGAAAAAATCACTGTCTGCAACGCGGCCCGATGAAGACAAGTCAAAATGAAAAAAATACAACGTAAGAGGAAATATAAGAGGCCAAGGATATGATGGCGAAAAAGTGAATCCTGCCGTTGCTACCGCTCGTGAAATATACTAATGATAGATGAAGTGCGGAGACAAGTCTGAGATTGGGATGCGAATTAAATTAATACGGCGCGGCGATGAAGACGGGAAACGTTTTTTTACGATTGGCTGTGCGGTTTTTGGATTATTTGATATCGTTATATTGCTCATGATAATGAGTGGAGTGATTTTCGCTAGGAAATCCGAATGAAGTTGAATGAGTGTGAGTACGTCTGGAGTGTAAACGTCGCTCCTGTGAATGCAAGTATTTTCAGTTATGAAGGGAAATCTATTTTCGCTATATTTAAGCCCACTTAATGAGGACATCTCAGCCTGACAACACAAAAAGAGGGTGAATTGGATGCCACTTTGATTTTCTCCTGGTCTTTGCTGTGCGTTCTAGCCGAGTCATAATAGGAATTATGTAGTCAATACAGAACAGATTAGCGCTTATAAGTTCGATCGTGGTCTTATTAAAAGCCTGCGATTCTTTGGTGGTTACTAAGGTGAAGTCAAAGGTAGCGATTTTGTGCCGCGTGATAACGCTTAATGTCCCATAGTAATAAAAAGAAATGAATCTCGACCATGCCAATGATGAAATCGTTTCACTTCTAATCTTCGTCTCCATCTTCCATTCGAACCTGGTTACACTCAACACACGTAGATAAATTGATAAGAGCAATTTCATGAAGGCCAAGATTATTAATATATTACTTTAATTCCCAATACGACTGACTCAAGTGCCCTTTTATGTTCGCTCTATTACTATTCATTAGCTAAGACCAGTTTTATGGATACGCACTCCAACAGTGTAGCCTTAGGTGGGTATATCTTTCATCGGACTCTCAAAAATTTTGATGAGGGTAGCGGACACATCATCTCAAAGCCGGGCGATTTGACCGGATCAAACCTAGTCAATGGCCAGGCTTGAAAGCTTTCGAAAGTAGTGGGTTTAGCATGATAGTAGAACACAAATCGTGCTTGATCGGACATCCGGTAATAAGAAGAAAGTTTTCTTGGTAGAACCTTAGATGAATTAGATAAGAGGCAGGATTTAATTTCTTGTGTCCTTAAGATTCGTTAACCCTTTCACATTGAATTTATTTGAGATTCGCAGGAAAACATTGTCTGCAGTGTATACTTTTCCGATGAACGATTAATTTGGAGTGTCATCTTTCGAATTCATCGTATATTTCATCTAGTATTAGATGCAGTTTTCATATCTTCCATTTTGTTTGAAATAAGGAACCATGGTGAACAAGAAAAAAGATTTTGAAACATTTATTGAATCTAGTGGCGGAATTTTCAATCTATAAAATTCCGTAGACTCTATTTAACGGATAAGAAATATGTCGTATATTGGGAAAAATTACTGGTATTTTGCTTAGAAGATAAAGACTGTCGCACATGAAGGGTTAATGCGGAACCGGAGCTAATTCTGTCAACAAACCAAACACAGTCCACAAAAGACAAGAAAGCTTGACCGAAAATATGATGCATGAGAGCGTGGAAAATCCTTTCGCAATAGATAATTCTCGCCGGAATAGATAATTAATGGTCTAAGGGATTTTAAAGGATGTCTGATTAAAATTACACACCTTATCCTTCCGAACTATGATGTGCACTTTGCAAGAGCTAAGGGAACAGCTCTATCCTTCGTTCATCTTTTTCTTACACATCTGATCGAACCCCTTTCAAAATATCCTTAGATTACATCGATGATGATGGTCAAGCTTAAGAAGCACCCTCACCGAAATGAAGTGTTCATTTTGTGATAAAATAATTGTTATTTAGCATAATTCCATGGTCAATGTACAGCAGCATAGCCGACTAGCTTGTCGTAAGTTTCACAAGAATTTAAATAGCGCGACTTGGCCGACCGTAGCAAAGCTAAAGGAATTATAAGCTGTTCAGAGACGAATATGCGGAATCTCGACATAGATGGATATTAACAATCGTCGTCAAGTTATGCGAAGAAGAAGCTTAGCACTACACTTAGGGATGGGGGTAGAGCGTAGATACTTCATTCGCGTATGTTAGAATATTATAGTAACCTAAATCTCGCAGTCTTAGTTTCCCTGATAGGGGATTGCTTCGGGTATTGATGGTCGGCTACGGTATTTTTCTTTGTTTTAATCCAATAAGACGCTTGAGAGCAATACGAAGACAGCGCATTGCATATTTATTAAGACCGGAATGGAATGCTTTCTTTTCACTGTAAGGTGTGTTATTTCTTATGCTTTTGTGTATAGACCTTCTTTTACTGCGAGCAGAACAGTATTGTGCTTTATCCGATGTATTGATTTCGGGATATTCGAAAAGCGTTAATACTATCCATGACGGAATGTTAAGTTCGACTTATTGGATATAAAATATTGTTGACTGCATGTGGCTGACATATACATAGTTATGTCTAAGGCTAGAAAAATACTTTACGCGAACTGTGTGTCTGATTGTCAGATTGTAGTGAAGCATAGTTTTGATTATCAAGCAAACGAATTCCACAGTTTAAAGACATTTCTAGCTTTTATTGCGATTTTGCTGCAGCGTGAGATTTAATTTAAGGCACAAATTTTAGATATGTTCCCTAAAAGTAGATACCCATATTGCTAAAAATGTTTCTGTTTGTAATGCTGTTGTTCCAAACTCAAAGTCTATTAATTACAATTTTTTTCGCTCTGCGGTTTACTATGCGAGAAGAACAAAGCGCAATAAATTTCATGCAAGCATTAGGAGATAATTTCAGTGACGAGTGGAAATTACTACTATTTCCAAATTATGAAGCATTGTTCTAAGCATACAAATACAGCTCAATTTCCTAGTGTTCACCCCATTAGATGCTAATATTCTAGCCGCGATAATCATAGAAACGCATTCAATAAGAAGAAGAATCATAAGAAGAATAATCTTATCAATTTCAGTTTACCGTTGTCTCAGTGCAATGAATGCAAGAAAACAACGTTTCATTGGTTTTCAATCTGTCCTTTGAGCTTATTTCTCCCTTTGTCGAATACCTTCTAAGTTATTTAAATCTGACCGTTTGATGTTCATTGCAGCTTTTTCAGGCTTTTGGTCCTAGGCAATATTTTTTGTCCATGTCCTTATTGTACCAATAATGCACCCCGAGGCCTGTCTTTCGAAAGTTTTTAGCATATTCAAAATAGGCCCATTTTTCAAATTCGTAAAACTCTGCTTTTATATATATTTGGCATATACTATTTTATTTATTTGATTCATAAATAATACTTAGTACTTTATATTTCATATTTAGCTATGGGGGGTGTCCAAAAAACCCCAAGAATTTGAAGAAAACGTTTGCGCAGGCTGCAAATGCGAGCTCCCCTACAATATTTTCAGCTATTCACTCCAACCGTCATAATTATCTAACAAGAGCCCTAAAGTACCGCGGATGTCAACTCTCACTTGGAAGGCAAATTCTATAATTAGCTAAACTGGAGAGCTGATACAGTTAGTAGTACTATATGACTAAATAATCGACATCATGCACTACCAGAAAACATTTCTTAAACCAGTTTTTTGCCTCCACATTTATAAATACAATCTATACCCTAGCAATAGATTGATAGGTAGGGTTGGGACTACTGCAATCCTGGTGAACTTCTGAAAAATGCGATGCCAACCTCTGAATTTGAACTGAAGTTCGCGCATTTAAAAAAAAAACAAATACTCTACTTGGCTACACAATCTTCATAAAAACATATACTCGTAACGATAAGCTTTCTTTGAGGCATTTTGAATTTTGTCTAAGTAACGTATGTGGTGTAATATGGAAATATTTGTCCAATATTTGGTTTCAATATTTAGTTCTTATTTTTTAACTTTCGCGTGTGGAAGATGACGTATTTTCTTCCGATAAATATACCATTTTTTTTATCACACTGAACGCTAAAGATTTCATATTTGTGATTTTATATATTCTACAGCCTAAATTACCCCAATAAGTATTAAAAAATTGAGCTTGGAGTGAAAATTCTGACTAACAAGAAAATGCAGAATATTTACACTCGACTCAGAAGACCAGAGCACTTTTCACTAGTCTAACCCACGTTGGGCGCGAAAGAATATTTAAGTTTATTTCAAATTGTGAACAAAAAAAAGCTTTGTAATTTGATGTTTCTTTAAAACCATAGGTTTTGAGACTTCTACTTACCTCCTCCTTGGTAATCATTATTAATAGAGCTAGTCAGCTCCTAAATTCGTATTTTAGTTTTTAGCGGCGGTGTTTTAGTGTTTGGCCGTTGGCTGATAATTTAAGAGTAATTTTACAAGCTATTTTAAGAATCTTTACATCGTTTACTGTCGTTATAGTAGGATGTAAAAGTGATTAAGTTTCCGCAAAAGCTTGATGCATATGATAGCAATTGACGAAGAATGCATATCTGAAAGTTTTGAATCCGTGCTGCAATTGTTTTGCGTTTCTTTTTCGAATCCGTAGTGATTTGTTGCTTGCTTCTGTTTAGCTGCCGTAATAAAAAAATTCAAATGGAAAATAATTTCAGTATTTACTATACAATACCTTGATGATGCAAATTTCATTATTTTTAATTTTTAATTTTCATAATGAAACAAACTATTCGTTTTTAACCAACTTTACATTCATCCATAATGCATGTGACGAATCTTTCGTTAATTTCGATGCTACTTGTATTTCCGAAGACTTAAATTAGGTATTTACAAGTCCAAAAAGTATGTTTTCGATAATCTTTAACTGTAAATTTCGTTTTGAAACATAGCCAACCGACAATGGAAATTACGTTGCTATTGTTGTTACTGAAAATTACGAAATATGATTGAAATTACATTGTATTATTTATATTTCCAAGAAAATCGTTTCGCTGAATCATCGATTCCATAAATATCATATACTTGCATCAAACGTTCTAGAATATACAAGCAGAATTAAAACAGCTCTCAACCATTGTCTGGTTTATCAGTTATCCAAACAATGTTGTTTTAAAATTTAAATGTAACTCTGTTACCCATTTATCAAAAGAAACTTCCGTGAAAAAAACATAAATCACCGTAAAAACTCTACAATCAATTTAATTCATCATCGGATAACTAAACAGAATAATTCGTATTCAAAGCGCGTTCCAATATAAATCCTTTTCACGAAACAAGTACACAAAATGCTTAATTCATCTATTAATCGTCGATTTATTACTTGTTTGATATTATAATTTCCAAAAGGGGTTACTCCTGTTTACAAAATTTATCCTAGTCCGCCTGACGTTTAAAGTACATCGAAAGTGCTTTCTATCTCTATTGCCTATAATTTTTGACCTGAAACTTAGGCTTGTCGATAAAAGTGGTGAAATGTCGATCCAATAAGCCAATTATTAAATTCCTTTTGTTTTCAGATTTGACTAATGGAAAGATTTTACTTATGAATATTTGAATGAAAATTTGATGTAGGATTTATCCCTGCTTCTCCGTTTAATCTCTTTCCTTAGAGGGAAGTCATAATCGCAGTTTTAATTGTCGGCATCGTCACAACAATCGTACAAGCAACAAGTAAAATAATTGATGGTTTAGCCGGTAGTGCTTTTTTGAGTTTGAAAAATAATTGGTGGAATGATTTACATAATTATGAAAATAATATTCCAGTTGCAGTAAGATTTTTTTTTCGAAGATACAGGCACTTAACTTTGCACTTTATCGCTTATTGCTCACAAAAATATTTGAATTGGTAACGATGCGGCTATTGCTTTTATTACAACTGAAAAATAAAACTCTGTCTTCTAAAACATTTACTTTGGATGGTGCAATGCATTTAACATAAATGTAGTTTTAAATTTTATTGAATTAATACACTATATTCGATTGATTAGTTTTAAATAAAAATAAATCAAATGCTGCATTGTGCCAGTTTATAGTTAAGATGAAAATAATGGAGTATTTTGCATAATACAAAATTTTCCTCAAACGATGCAAAACTTAAACAACGAATATTCCTGAAACTTTCTAGTAAGATATTCATAAATGATTAAAAATGCTCTTTCTGCATGATACTATAAAATTCTCCAATAGATTTTGAGAAAATGTGTAAAGCATATATTCACTTGCAATATCATTGGATCGGGAACATGTTCAATGTTGAAAACCTAAGTTCTTAGCTGAAAAGTCAGTTATATTTGCAAATAATGACTTTAAGCCAATTTTAAAGTAAGGCTTTAAGAAAATGTGTTAAATTATACTATCTTCTCGAAATTAGTTATTCTAGATGAAAGATTATGCTCTCATTTCTCTATCTATTAATGTTCAGGCTATGAATCTAAACTTGACCCAATCCTGAGCATCCGTGCATTGATGGAATGCTTGACTTTGACAAACCTGTACTAAGGCCTCGTTCGCACGAGTGTTTTTAAAGCGTTCAAGCTCACGTTTGTTGTAAAGCCATAAATGTTACTCAAAGCATATTGTCAATGTGTTCACACAATATTTTTTTATGGGACGTTAAAACAAAAACGTTCCGTACAATTTTAAGCGCTGCACGTAGAAAATAGCTTAGCTGTCAGTTGAAGTACATACGATTAAATAGACACAGAAAAGTTTTTAGCAGAAGTTGAGGTCAGACCGAGTCCTTATGTTTTTTATATGGTAGGTAATTTTGAAGTATTGCATCTAGTTCAGATATATTTTGGATTCTATTGTTAGAATGTTACTACCTATTTTCAACTGTCGAAAAGTGCTGAAATTGTAATTTTATGAAATATTACTTCACATTGCTCTACATTAACATAGCTAGTCCCACGATATTTTCGATAAAGTAGAACGTCCGGTGCTCAACAAATCAACGAATAGCATGAAAGTTTGCCCAAACCACAGGCAAACCAGGTTTTTTTTTAAACCGTCAAAACTACATGTTTTGCAAAAACACAAAGAAAAATGCAGTTGTGATCCTTGCAGAAGAAAGTTTTCTTTTAAATATTTTAAGCAACATAAAAAAGCGTCTGCAGCAGTAAATTGTGATGAAATTTAATATGCACCACGAACATTGGCGATGCTTATTCATTTTGAAACTTTAGGATTGTCTCCCATGTCTTGGCCTTATTATGATATAAATATATTTATTTTGCTAATTTGCTCTTCCGGATTCGTTACATCAGCAACAACCCCACATCGAAGAACTATTCGTTGAGTGATGATCCTTCTTGAGAAAATCTGTTTGAAGTTTCGACTTTGAACAGATCAACTTTATCTTATCATGAAACAATTTTCATTGAAGGGCAGATTCTTGGCTTTTGTTTAAAATCTACAGTAAGAGAGACAAATAAAACTACAGCAATAGATGCATATGACAGATGCAAAAAAAAAAAAGAATGCTGAGGAATGTGATCACGGTAGTCTCATTATCAAAAATAGCAGACCACACAAAACTCAGTGTGAAAATTCAAATTCTGAATGTTTTTCAACGTCTATTGTTCCCTCAATCAGATTAAATACATCTAAGGACTGTCAAGTGATAGGACCAGTATCACAGTGCGCCTTAAATAGTTCTGAAATTTTATTTCTATTCCCATTGTGCACTCTCCACCCGAAACCTACTCACCAGAGTTGGAGGAACACTTAAATTAAAATGAATATATATTTTTTTTAAAAATTGTTCTGAGCTAATTAACTATACCTTCATGTCCTGAATCCCATAATTAGTCATTATAGAGGTGTGTATGAAAACGGAGTGTTTATTGTCAATTTTATTTTTGTTTATAAAATACCTTTGATTTAAAGTTTCCTTAAGATAAATTTAAAATGCAATTGAATCAAAATAAACGATATGTTTCTCTATCATAAGCGTATTAATCCAGCCTTCTCCATATATATTTGCAACAATTAAGTGCCAAAAATGTTAGTATGAATTAAAAACGCAATTTGAAGAATAAAAAGGCAAATATGTTTTTGCTAGTTTATATTTTTATAAAAAAATATTGATGTTTATTTTTATATTGATTGCCAAAATATAGAAAATCGTTTAAGCCATTTTATGCATCTTAAATGTGAGCAATCGAAATTGTTTGGATATCAATACGCTTAATTTAACAGTCAGTCTCTGAGTAACACTAATGGAGTCGAAGGCGGCTGCGAAAATATTCGCGAGACCAGAAAAATTATACGGCGTGAAATACGCGCGTTTTGCTCGAAACTACGAGGGTCGTCTGAAAAGTTCTCGACCTAACAAAGATACAAGACATTTTTTCTTTAAATTTATTGTTATTTTTGTACATAGTCTTCCTGTAAGTATACACACTTCTCCCAGCGATGCTCCCATTTTTTTAACCCATCCACATAATACTCAGCGTTTTTCTCTGAAAATAATTGTTCACGAAGGTGATTGCCTCCTCATTTAATGAAAATTTCTGTCTTCCGAGCGCCATTTTTAGATGAGGGAACCAAAAGAAGTCTCTTGGGGCTAGATCTGGTGAGTAAGGAGGATGGTCAAGCAGGTCAAACCGTAACTCGTGGCAACCGGCTGAGGTGTGAGAGGGTGCATTGCTTGGTGGAAAATGATTTTCTTTTTCTGCAAATGTTGCCGTTTTTCCGCAATTTCTATCTTCAGCTTGTCAAGTAATGATGCGTAGTACGCTTTTGTAATGGTTGTTCATATTTGAAGATAATCAATTAAGATAACTCCATGACTATCCCAAAAAACAATCGCCATCACCTTCCCGTTTTTGGCTTTTGTTTGGAGCCGATTCCCCCTTGGCAGTCCACTGTTTCGACTGTATTTTTGTTTCGGGCGTATTATGGTGTATTTAAATTTCATCTACAGTAATTAATTGGTGCTAAAACTCTGATTTATTGCGCCTAAATTTCGCCAACAGAGCGTTGGAATTGTTTATTCGAACACGTTTTTGATGTAACGTGAGCAAATTCGGCACACAACACGCGGACAGCTTCCTTATGCCTAAATCATCATTCAATATGTAGCAAACACGTTCTTTGGACATATTCATAGCGTTTGCTATCTCTCTCACTTTAATTCGACGGTCATTTAGCACCATTTGGTGAACTTTAGTGGACGTCCCGAACGTTCATCGCCTCGCAAGCTGATACGGCCACGTTTAAACTCAGCTGCCCAAAATTTTAGTGTGGTAAATGATGGTGCAGAGTCCCCGTACACAGAGTTCAACTCATCTTTGATTTGCGTAGGTGTATTGCCTTTCAGAAACAAATATTTAATGACAGCTCGATACTCGATTTTTTGCCATTTTCACAAAAATACTCACATCGACCCACTCAAACAATTGTCAAACAACAACTGCGCGTCCGAAATGGCTGAAATTTTGGTGAGTACCCGTCAAAAAATGCACAACCACATTCACTAGCTTTTATTGACGAGTGCTGCAATCTTCACGTTAAGGTCGGAAACTTTTAAGACCACCCTCGTATGTTTTAAAAACGGTGAACACCATATCTCAGGATGTAATCGATGAATCTACTTGAATTTTGGTACACATATTTAAAGAAATAGTACGTTTCTGTTGATGGACGATTTTATCGTTTTAACTTTTTGTTTAATAATTATTAACAATAATATGGCCAATTTCGAAGCCGGAAAACGAAAAAAAATCAGGAATTTTTTGCTCGTTACCAAAGGTGAAGAAAAAAATGCTCCGCCAGCAGAAAGCTTATGCAATTTACTTAATGAAATTTTTTTTGTGTTCGGTTCAAAATACCGATGCACGTAAAATCATGTACACCGATCGACGGCGCACGGAAATAATCGAAAGGCGCGAAAAAACATGTTTGGGTCAAATTAAATCTTTGTTTTTAATGAGAAAAATTTAAACACACTCTTTAATGTGTACATGAGTTGATATCAAAAAATCATCAATATTGTATCAACAGTTTTTTCAAAATTGTGCTTACCCCTTAAGTCGCAGTATTGCGTTGCAAATTTCCTCTTAAGATACCATTGATCTGGTGGCGGGAGCATTCAAAACATTTTTCATTATATTTCTTTAATTTTTTGTCAAATTTTCTAGTACCTAGTGCGAGGTTTATTAGGTATAAAATATTATCATGAAGTCAGCCCAATTCATACTTTATTGTCCTCCTTAAGCCACCAGCCTGTTTTGATTTGAAAATTTTTGCACTAGTTTCTTTTAATTCAATGTTTAAAATAAAATTATTTTTTATATTTATTTTATTAGTACAAACAACGAATATCCAATTATGAGAGTTTTTGGAATACACACCTGAGAGCTTTTTTCTTAAATAAAATCAATGCAGCAAGTAAAATGACACCATAAATTGATTCTTGTACTATTTACACAAATTTCAAGCCCGTAATTTTTCATAGATTGTGTCGGTGTTATTGCTTAAGCAGATATGTTTTTCTTCAAAAATTAAGTCTTTAGCGTATTTTAGGGATGCAAAATGTACAACTGGGCTGGGAACGCCTAAGCTAGATATTCCATCCTGAAATCACAGTTCAAAGCCCGCCAAACACCATGACTATTAGTGATTGTCTAAACACAAGAACATTGGCACGCACTGAATTGAACTCGCTGGTTGATGCATCGAAACAAAATTAATGCGTACTGGTTTGTTATCCCTCTGAAATAACCCGTTTTCATTATAAATTCATTAAATTTACTACCACATATATCGCCTGTTCGCTTCTCAATTGAAAAAAAGAATCGCAAGTGAAACTCTACCGAAAATGAATCTAAATTCATATATATGTAGGTGTGTAAGCTTGTGTTGAATTTTAAAATCCTTCTACATCTGGGCAAGTTTTCGAAAGCAGATTTACAACAAATCCATCGGATAAATCCTTAAGCTTACTGACCGTTTACCGTCCATTCTGTTAAGACATGCACATAAAGACTTAAAATACGAAATTCCCATGGGCGATGGACAATAAAGGATGCTTTCTCAATCCTAGATCGAATAAGAAGAATGAGAAGTACATTTTGAAACTACAAGAGCTGAGGGAAGATGATGGGTTTTGTTAGTTGTTGGCCTGAACTGAGGCTTATAAGTTATCAAGGATGTGTTCGTACATATTACCTCTATTCGATAGTGATGAAGCTAAGACGCGCTCTGTTTTCCTCTTCATCTGAATAATGAATTAGAATTTGTTATCTGAAGATTTCCTAGAGAAAATACTGTGTGTGGTGTTATATGGGGTCGAAACGAGTGGATGTCTTACTCCCAGGCTATGCTTGCATCTTTCACAACTGAAAGGCAAAAGTGTATTCAAATTGAAATTAACTGTAATGTTAAGCTCCAAATCACTGCTAAGGACCAAATGAGTCCAGAGAAACTATAGACTGGCATTAATAATATCTTAAGGATATGGTCTTCTCGATTCCTTCGTAAAGCCACCTTAAGAATCTTTCAGCCAACCCTTTTCTATTTGAGAAACTTACCGCTACTAATGCCTGGTCACTGAAGTGGTCAAATCTTAACTTGAAATATTCACAATCGACCCAAGGCCAGGAAAGGTTTTCCGTCTCAACGAACGAAAGCATATATGTAGATGATGAAGGACTTAAATGCTTCTCGCACAACAAGACCAGAAGCTAAAAAGGTATTATCGGGTTAACATTTCGGATTATGAATGTACCTGTCTTTCGGGATAAGTCCTCCTAGAGACTTGCGATGAATGGCTCTGTCTCTATATTAGTGGTGTACCTTTCATTATCCGAAAACAGCGAGTGGACTTCAAACAAGTAATCGAAAGTTGTATTTGAAAATAAGTGGTCAGTTTTCCTCCCTACTGGGAAACTCTGCATCCCGAAAACATTTCATCCCTTGCCTACCCATTAGACAAATCTTTTACATGCTCCCTGCTCTTTGAAATTGATGGGGCTATTTACGACTTATAAAAACTGGTTACCTTATTTCTGGTTATTTTATTTTAAAATAGTCTTGAAATGAGCCTTTAATTGATGAATAATTTTATAGATGTATATAACTATTTTCATACCTTCTAGATATCATTCAAACAATTTCTAATTTATTTTATTTTTACAGCCAAATCGTTACCACTGCATTGTGTCGTTGAATCTGTAACATCACTTCAAGCATCGCTCACAGTCGATTCGCGAAATCCCTGGAAAAGGCGACCGAACATTGAAACTGATAGTTATGTAATTGTTGCCGCTTCTACGCCATGGTCGGAAATCGTTACTACGGCACTGCAGCGTCTTGGCTATTCAATGGACATTGCAAATACTGCGAGAGGTAAGTTTGACTTCCTTCCTGCCTTAAACAAGCCTGGTTCTACACAAAAACATTTCGAAGTAATATTTCAACTCTGATATCATACCACTAAATTTTAAAATTCCAATTCTTGCGCATCTTTGTGTCTTCCTACTTTACATATCTTTTCCATTTAACTGTGAAATATGCATATCACCGCCATTTCACAATCGACCAACCATCTTACTATCTTAAATCATTTTTTTTATTGCAGGCTCTCTCATCATAAAGAACTGGAAACCGATTCCGCTCGAGAGCATTTCGGATAATCCTGTTGTTCCAGTCAGCGACATTCTCGGCGAGCTGACATCCATTATTACCCTACGCATTGTCATCCTACGTACAAAGCCCTCAACTTTCTCGGAAATCAAAGATAAACTTTTAAAGTTGCTCGTTCTACAGTCTCACGCAGTCCTCCGATCCACAGGATGTCCATTGGACGAGGTTTGTACTACATTGCATAGTATTTGAGTAGTCGTATATGAATGTATATCAGTTCCAAGTCCTTTCGAACGACTTTTAAGTATTCAGTGTTGTTTCTAGTGAATTCATTACGAAATCTCACTCGTGTTTGAAATAGTATTTAGAAATTTAGATTTTTCCTGGCTCTACGTAAAGAGAAGTGGATAAAAATGTAGGGAGAAAGCATCGTTGGGAAATAATTTTGTGCAAGTGGTTTAATTAAAATGGTTGTCTTTAGCTGTATTCTTTGCGGCGATTCGGAGAGTTGGAATTCCTTTAGCGCTTGTAATCGCTTTTAAGAACTTTTGATTTACCGTTGTTTCTGTAGGAAGGAGAGGTTTGATTTTTAAAATAACTCAACTTGGAAGCTGAGAGAAGTCAATCTGTTAAATTGTAAAATACCAAAAATATTTACGTTTCGTTTGATGTGGTTCGTAATTAAATATTTTGAATTGAAAGCATTTAATCACTTTGGCGTGGAGAAGAATAATTTCAGGTGGCAGAGTTTGAATCAACATTTAGATTTATTTCGTACATTATTTCCAGAAACAACGAGCACAATAATTATGAGCATGTAAATATGACGAAAATCATGTTTTTGCTTGTTGAAAAATTGCCTTCTGCTTTTGAGTCATTCATACAATTCAATTTACTTCTATTTTTCTCAAACCTCTGCTGGTAAGCAATAGTTATATCTTTTATTGTTATATAGTGTGCAATAGTTAAAAAATGGAGTTCAATTTGCCCTCCTAAATTTTAATAGAAAGATAAATTTAAATTGGTAAGCAAAAAGACGAAAATGTATTGCTAAGTTTTCTAGTTAATTTTATTTATTTTGGCCAACTTATTCTAAACAGGGAACTAACAAAAGAAAAATTCAATTCAATTTCTAGATAATATTACATTCATATGTCGGCAGGGCTCCCACTTTTGATATATTTGTATAATTTTGATAATTTTTATTTAAAACTTATATTTTTGATACAATGATACAGCAATTCACTGAATTATGGCAAAATTATACATTTTGTCATCCAGAAAATAAACTACATTTTTTTTAATTTTGCTACTCTGTGCCAACCAAATCTCCTCTCTCTAGTAGTAATAACTGCCAACTGTAATCTACTTTACCCTCTGAACTACAAAAGATATCTATTATGTGATGGATTCTGACGATTTGAAATTTTCGACCTATTAAATAATAACGATATCTATATGGTTCTTTTTTAAACTGAATAATAATTTTTTTTTTTGGAAATTTAAACCTGCGCTCCGTATTAGGATCGTGAAAATTTTGAGCACATTTGCAAAGGACCTACATTTTGTAATCATTTTATTTTGTGTGGCTTCCGATATTAAGGGCAATATACAAATGAAAACAAAGAGCGGAAGGAATTTGTGATATTTTTTAGGCTCTATATTATTCAATAAATATAGTAGCTAAAAACTAAGTTTTTCTATATTATTAATTATAGTTTCAGTACCACGAACCCACTTTTTGAACTTTTTGATACATTTTCACCAATATTGATACACTTTTTGAAGAAATTTGATACGGTGGAATTCGGGAGTGGGAGCACTGTATGTCGGCTAGAAGAAAGCACTTTGTTTTGCATATCTTTAGGCGAAATATTTTGAACGATTTCCGAAGAAAATACTTTCATTTATACAGTCACTAAAAAAAGTCGTTGTACACTTTTTTTATGAAGAACATAATGCTTATAAATAGAACATATCGAAACGAAATTTTAATTCTTCTACATTAATTTAACAGAAGGGTAGTGTTTTTGTTAGAAATACTAAAACAATTCGTCGCTAAGCATATGGTAAATAAATTATTCAATTCGTTTTGATCCAAATTTGACAAGATAAAATTCAAGCAGCCGTTTAAAATCTGAAATAAAATTATAAAATGATTCATGATTAATATTTTGTAGAATTATCTCGCTTATGCATAGCTCGTTTCAGGCATTAATTTTTTGTTGATTATTAGCTACAATGTTTTTAGCACTTTAGAGTACTTGTAGAAGCTATGCTATGCTGTCTAAGTTTTCGTGCCAGTTTTCTTATAGCTGATATATAAGATTTATACGTGCATGCAATTAGGGAAGTCATCATCATAAACACAATGGTTGGCGTCATTATCCTGCTGGAACATGAACGGATTTTTCGAGCCCAATATATTAATATTCTTGCGATTGATTTCAGAAATGCACGGTTTTTCCGGAGTTTGGATTTTGTTGTACTTTTCCTAAAAGTTCGATACTATTTTCGGGATACTTATTCTCAGATAATATTTTACTTCTACTAATGGAACATGATTCTCCTGTTATGTTAGTAATTTCGAAAGTCTAAATCCCGGTACCAGAATTCCCGTCAACTGAGAGTTTTTCAGTACTTTTTGAAGAAAGGGATGGGGCTTATTAATATTTTCACCGATTTCTCGAAGATTTTTGACTGCATTTCGCAGCTTTCCTATTAATTTCAGTGTGTTGAAAGGTATTTTTTTCCATTTGTCATCATTAAGCATTGATAATAGCTTACCTTTTTAAGGAGCTAAATTTCAGCTCCCAATGCACTAACGTCGTTTCCAAATTAACTCAGCAAATTTCTCCCAGTAATGTCATGCTGGGTTGTTATGATAGACGTGAACAGTACTATAAAATAGAATGATAACTAGTGATAGTTTAAATCTAAAAAGTTAAACTAAGTTATTAAGATTGCAGAAAGCATAAAATTATTTCATTGAAGAGTTAAAACCAATCATGTAAATATTAACTCGTTAACCCAAGAATCGGCTCCAATCACCTGAGACCACTTGCACTGAAATATTCTCCATTCAAAAAGATGTTAGCCCTGAATCCTAAAAAACCGATTTTCAAGGCAAAAAGTATCTCAAAACTCCCATAGCTAAACTAAGCTCCGATTCTATACCTACTCTTTGCTAGAACCTTCAATTCAATAGCTTACTAACTAATCTTCAATCAAATTTCAAATAAGTAATTCATGCAAATGACCCGCAGCAAAAAGCTATCGTTGACTTAGTGAAATATATAATTGGCTTCTTGTTTGTAAATTAACAAAAATAATATCAAAAGAAGACATCATAAGACACAGAAAAGAACGGAAGCAAACCGTTTTGGTTTTTGCTCCCCAGAGTAGTTGGTTAAACAAATTTACACACTAGATCCCTGGATAACCTATTGGCAACCCAAAGCTCTATTAGGCCTATCAGCTTAGCCGTTCGGCGTCTTTTGCTGCTTTAACTCTAGCATTATTGCCAAAGTTAGACGATTTGCGTCCGTGCGCACGTTAGAGCTTCAGATCTGTCCTACTCTAAGCGATATAAGTACCCATCCTTACGAGATTTGTCTCATATGTTCCATCAGGACAGTTTGGTTGGCTGGACACCCGGAATTTTTTAGTTCGGTGCACATCGCCCTAAATTTTCGGCTCCATGCAGCAAGAGGAAATTGAGCCTCGCCATTAGCAGTCATCGTTTCGTTTCACCGGGTGGGCTATTAGCCTACTCAGCGAAGTGATGTCTCTTATCCTAAAATCGGCCCCTTGCGCTGCGTCTAAGCTGACAAGCAATTAACGGACCTGAGGTAGCCCCCCATCATGACTAGCAAATAATCAGGAATATGAAACTTCTACTAAAGAGAACGAAGGATGTCTGACCAGCTCGCCGAGTTGAATGGCGTTTTAAGGATTCAGCGTTATCAGCAGGATTAGCGCTCACTGTAAAATGCCTCTTCCGCTCTTGCTACTGCCTCAACTACTTCGATTATGGCATAGATTATTCAATATGCTTTCCGGATGCCGTGCTTTCATGTCAAAACTGTTTCCTGTCTTACGTTCCTGTCTTACTGTTGATAGCAGTCGCGGCTTGAGTAACCCTTCGAGCTGCTTCGCACAGTGTTCAGCATGCACAGCATACGGTGAGGTTGAGGTGCCCGGGCTGCCTTTCTCTTATCTGATTTCAACAGCGTTGTGAATACCCACGCAGTTAATTATGATTTTCACATATGCAATATTAGACGCGTTACGACTTTAAGTGCGTCGACCGGCTCTACATCAGGTCCCGGAGCCTTCCGGTCTCTCATCCTAGGCACAGCTCTTTTCAGCTCCTTGTCTGTAGCTGGGAAAACATCCACCTGGTTCACAATGATGGGTCATCTAATCTTGGCAGATATAGCGGACCAACGATTCTACTACTTTGACATCGCATCGTAGGCTAAAAGCACCCGTGTCGACGGGTGACCATCGCCCACAGGTTAGCGTTGACCATCTCACAAAAAGCCTGTTATTTCGCTTGTTTGTTCTTCGTAAAGATTTTGATCAACTCTTTTTTTTTCAACAAAGAGTTCGGCTATTTCCAGGCTATTCTTGGCCTAGTACACCTGATGCATCGAAGGTCAGTGATTTGATCATTCCACCACTACGTATAAAGAGGTTCCGTTTGGGCATTGAAGCCCACACTTGCTACCAATCCACGTAATCGTACTGTCAGCAGTGGTTACTACTGCGGTTGTCTTAAATTATTTTGATTAAGTCTCCATCCATTGAAATTTTCGAAAATACTACGTTAGATTGTCTCGTTCTGAGCGAGCAGTCCTCATTTAGTAAATTTGCTTAGCATTTTAACGTAGAAAACTTTCTTAAAATTCAAAAAAAAAACCCCAAATTTTAGTTTTCTTTGTAAATATAATTTGTTTACTTTTCGTTAGACCTAAAATCTTTAGGGTTAATTAAGGTTAATTTCTTAGCGCCTTATTAATTCTTCAAATTCACTGTTACTGCGCTAATGGGACTAACGTTATAACTGTTCACACATTTCAAAGTAACTAATGAACAAAAAAATTATAGTCCTTTAATTTCTGACACAAAATCAAGTTTTTTGTCCCCCAATACATAGGAAATGACCACCAAAATATTTTTGAATGGTGTAGGGTAAAAAATCAACAAAAAATGTACAGTATTGTAAGTATAGTCTTATTATTTCCATTGTCTATTCTTCATGATATCTATCTAAACTTCATGAATAACAAAAAAGTTCCAATTCGAACTTTTGTGTAAAGTGAACCCATCAAGAAACTTTTGTACATAAATGTTTTAGTGGCAGTATTTTTCATTAATATTCTAACTAGAATTAAATATTCGAAAAACTGATTCTGATTGATAGAACCAGTGCGACAGTTTGTCAGTTTGAATTCAAGTTACACACTGAAAGAAAAATCTTGGTAAAATCAACAATTTTCCTTAGTTGTTTTTGCGTCAACTACGGGCTATAGTTAAAACAACCATAAAAAAATAGTTGATTACTTTTATGCACCATGACGCGTGGTTGATAAACAAAAAAAATTTCATTCGGAGCATGAAAAGCGTCCAAATGTTGAAACCATTCTACTTTGCGTAGAATAATTCCAAAGACGTTGCTCACTGAATTACGTTTGTTGAAATCAACTATTGCAAAGTAGTTTAAGTACCATAAAAACTGTTGATAATTCGAAACGTTGAAGTTTGAACTATTTTTCGTGGTTATGAAACAATTAAAACAGTTGATTTCATGAACCTTGCGATATTTTTTGTATAACCAGAGCCAACTACTTTTATATCGTTAAATTAACTATATTAACATAGTAAAAATAACTATTTTCCGTAGTTCGTTTAACGATTTTGAATGAATCAACCAACCAAGAGTTTTTCTTTCAGTGCATATTAATCAAACGTTTTGTCCTTAATTATGTAATAATTTTTTCGATTTTTAGCTTTCAAATAAAACGTCTTTTAGTTAAAATCTTCCATGCTGATACTTAAAATTGATAGAAATGACTAATTTAAAGCTGATTGTTTAAAAATTTAATTTGGTTATATATATAAGGCTTCGACGGAACTAATGCCGCTATTTAATTTTTATCTAATGTTCCGAAATTGTACTTAGCTCAACCAGCCAACTTAAATCTAACCACACGATGCATATGCAAATATTTCAAGCAGCTATAAACCTGCATTAGAATTAACTCTAATACGATTAATTGTTGAATTAAATCCCAGATCAAACGATACGTTTAACTACATTGAATTTTATAAAAACTAATTCACATGTTTCAGTTGAAGTGAAACGGTCTGGAATCAGACGCGAAGAAAAGTGATCTTAAATCAAAACATGCGATGATGTGGCAATCGCTCCAAACCCTTTATTCACCTCGCCAATCTTGCAAGTACTGTGCGCTCATAACCCAGCTCGTGTTTCATCTTTTCGAACGCAAGGATTGATGTAATTCAGCAATCCAAATGTCATGTGAGCGACGAATGTCTGCAGACTTTAGGAGCCCTTCGCATTTGTTGTGCTTGAGAATTTACTTTATATGGCTCAAGGAACGGATCATTCTGAGACTGTTCTATTTCTTGAACCTTGAAAATGGCGACAGCAACTACTACAACGTCAAGCCAAACCGAACCCTGGCAAGCACACAAGGAGGAATTCTTAATCGGATCAGGATAAGCACTAGCGTAACATCCTCACATGTCTTTACATTATGTACGTATGCATTATGAGAATTTGCATTTAAAATGGGCTTGAAGGGGTTATTATTACTCATAGAATTCCTTTTGATTTGAACCGTTACAGATACATATAAACGTGTGCATGAATGAAAGATTTTTCTTATAAAGCTTTTTAGTACCTGTGTAGGTATATGCATGCAGTATAGAGATTTTACTGTGGATTACTTTATATTCTCCCTTTTAGTTGGCTTAGAAAATGATTTCCGTTATTCCTGCTCCAAGAAATCAGAAAGATTTATTTGCCAGATGAGATAACAGTTCGAATAGTTGGGTGGGAATTGTTAGAATAACCAATAATTTTCTATTACTTTCGCTCAAAAAAAAGGGAAGTAGCTATGGATTCATCTCGTGACGTACTAAAATCAAAAAAAAAACCTTACATAGAGAGATGTAAGTAGGTAAGTCAGTAGGTCAAGTAACTGTCCGGCGAACGACACACATAGGCAGAATAGTGACCCGTTGAGATTTCATGCATACCACTGGACTCTTTTCTGTATCCTGAGCAAAGTTCTCCCTACTCTAGGGAAAAATTTCCAGTGACGCTCGGACTAGGAATTATAAGTTCGTCCAGTAAAAACTATTCCTATCAATAAAGGCTACCTTCTCAGCTAAGCTTCAGCTGCCCACATTAAAATATATGTGCCCGTGATCAGAAAACAAATAATCCTGGTTGACTTTGTATTCATCCAGGAGATACGTGTACCGCTAACTACAGTAACGTCGACAACCTCCTTTCTTTTTAGAGGAGAATAAAGCCGACATTTTTGGAATTAGTGATGGACACGTCACAGGCCAAAATGAATTATTGTAGATACGCCACCCTTCATGATGAGCACTAAAACCAGCACCTAAAATAAAAGGTATCCCAATCCTTGTAGCTGCAGCCACACTTAGCGATATCTCTATGAAAATTAACCAGCATGTCCTCCGATCGGTTTTTGCAGCAATAGTCGTGTTATCATTGCCACAATAGTAATGAAGAACAAGCACATTCATGATATTCTTAGCAGAAATTTAGAATCGTAGATTCTTTGGGCTATCAGCTGCTCTCAGTCTTTATCCTTGACGGTTTTTGGATCAAAATAAATTCCTCCCTTGTTGTAGACAATCGGAAGAGCAGGTCAACTGTTGCTACTTTGGAATGGTGCGGATTACTTTGAAGTACCCTCATCATTACCAATAAGAGTCGAGTCAAAATCCTCCTCGGACACAATAGTTTTCGCACGCCCTTCCTCTGTTTCCGCAGTAAGGTGGTCTAACTAGTGTTTCAACTTTGGAATTTTCTACTGCTGTCTGTCCTGACTTCTGCCTCGGGTTCTTCAGAGCAGTCTCGGAATCCATCGATCCAGGGCCTTTTGAGCTATCAAATTTATAAAAAAAAGGGTTAATTTCTCAGCTCATTTTTGATAATGAGCTTCCGGGCCTTCAGGCCAACTTTCAGAGGTCGAGAGCGCTGCTTACTAAGGCACTAGTCCTAAGTAGCGAACTACTGACTGTAGGTTTGAATCTCGCCGTATGCTCATGGTTGTATTTGTTCGTATTGTATTGTCTTAATAGCCGGCTAGTGAGCATAATACCAGCGCTTCACCAATTAAGTGTTATATCATAGCTTTAGCGGTGACTGGTCATAACACCAGCACTTAAGAAACAGTGGAACTAATTTTAATCGGCTTCTTCTATATGTGTCTCCCTACTGCCATAGCTAAGCATTCTCTTCAACAGGTAATCCCCTGAGCTTTGGTATTAATAGAAAAAACAAATCATAGAGAAACTTTGGTGCCTCTCGAATCTTCCGTGAGAAAACCACAGTTAAATGACCTGGCAATCTCCAGAATATTCTGCATCCAGGTAGACTGGGGACTCTGGCCTCCGACACCACTTTAAATTTGGTGTTAGGCCAAGCCTTCCCCAGTACGGATATTATCTACGTATAGAAGACAGCTGAACGTTGTTCATCAAACGCTAGCAGCCTAACTCATTGACACCACCCGCGTCATTCACTGTTTTTCGAAGAAAGAGAGAGTCAAAACTTAAGTCCAGCGTACCAATATTCAATTCTTATGCGATAAATAAAGCTAAACAATTGCTAACCATTGTCAAAAAATAATAGTTTATGGATTGCTGCTAAGATCGGGCAATATAAAAATAACAAACGATATACATTTTTACACTTATTTAAAGCACTTTTCACACACTGTCATATATTGTCTAAAAAAATCAACCAAAATATACCATACAATTTTTGTAAATAATGCTCTGTCACACCGATTTTCACATCCAAATGTAATGCTTTGTCTTGCAGATCACATTATCACAAATTTGTCGCAGCACATATCAAAATTCATTCCCGTTCTCTGGAGAAATATCCGACGAAGTCCGACGGAAATTCGATCAGTGGTGGAGCAATCAATTGTCCCCGCAAACATCTTTAACACCGAAAATGTTACCATTCATTACACCTCAGCCAGGCAGTGAAATGGATTACGCAGCTGCTAGCGCGGCATCCGCTGTACACCCTCTCCATCCGAGCCGGGAATCGATTTTGGAAAACCATCATCCACCGCATCCAAATATTATGGTGCATCCTGCACTGCAAACAATTCATTCGCAGTACCCAAACCAAAAGACCCGAATGCGAACTAGTTTCGATCCGGAAATGGAACTACCCAAGTTACAAAGATGGTTCCAGGAGAATCCTCATCCATCGCGACAGCAAATTCAATCCTATGTAATTCAGTTGAATTCACTGGAATCGAGGCGAGGTCGCAAACCGCTGGATGTCAACAATGTCGTGTATTGGTTCAAAAATGCTCGGGCTGCGCAAAAGCGTGCTGAAATGCGTGGACAAGGGCTAGGAAATGGATTCATGAATCATCAAACATCGGGAGGTTTGATTATGCCTCACGCTGATTACACTAAGAGCAGTCCTGCCTCAGAAGATATTGACAATCTCTCCCAACACTCCGATGACATTGACGATGAAACAAGTCGTCCCTCTTCGCCACAATTGCCACTGTCCCTAACAACTCATGAGAGAAACCGCGAATCTACAGAAAACCTTACTAAGGAAGAAAATACCGACGGTCCTTGTCTAGAGAAAAATAATAACAATAACGAGCCACTTCTAAATGGTCGGGAATCAGCTACGGACATTGTAGAAGGAAGTCATTTGAGTAACAATGGAAACAATATGCAACTCATGGAACAACGATCGAGCTCACCAAAAAACTCGCCCAAGTCTGAGGACCTCGACATGGATGACAACGACACTAGCCAAATGGATGAATTCCGATCGCCTTCGCCTGATCCGAGACGAGATTTGTCCTTTCCAATAGTTCCGAATTCGATGTTTTCACATTCAATTATGTATATGAGTCACTATATGCCCGGTATGGGTCCCAACGGACCACATTTGCATCATCAGCCGCCCAATATGAACCCCAATGTGATGGGTAGTGCAGGTTTGAATTTATCCAGTCTATCGAGTGAAGAACGTCGAAAACGCAACCGGACTTTTATTGATCCAGTTACCGAAGTACCAAAATTGGAACAGTGGTTCGCTATGAATACACATCCGTCCCACAATTTGATTCTGAAGTACACAGAAGATTTGAATCGAATGCCGTATCGGTAAGTTTAATCTTATTTGTAGAAAATGAGAAGAGTCACTGAAATTTTGCCATACTGTGGTAATTTTTGACCCCACATAAGAATGTTAACGGCTTTTATTTATTTATTTTTTTATCGAAGATTGCTTCTTAACGATTTTTTTTTTCTTAAAAAGACAATTATTCAAAAAATTTTGATGAGTATTTTTATTTTGGTGCTCTCTTCACACATTATTATGCTATATTTATCAAGTATTCATGTTACTAACTTTTGACCATTTTCTCTGCAGTCAAAAATTTCCACGTCTGGAAAGCAAAAACGTCCAATTTTGGTTTAAAAACCGACGAGCTAAATGTAAACGTCTCAAAATGTCGCTCTACGATAATCCACAGATGTCTGGACTCGGAGGATTTCATTCGGATTTCGTAAATGAAACAACAAGGACTTAATATTATTCATGCAATTCCCCATGCTACAAGTTCCACTCCGACGATAACCTAAGATTGCAATGATTTTTAATCAAAGTAGACAAAATGTAGCATTTTTCGCGTAGTATAATATTAAGAACGTTCCAACTTTAAGTTTATAAAATTGAAAAAAAAATATGATAAAATCTAAGTAGTTAAAACCGAGCACAGTATTTTTACGATTTTTTTAAAGAATCATATCATACTTTCTTAATAAAAATAATTGGTCATACAACTGTAAATGAATAATGGATCAGTTGAATCCTTCTAATTAAATAAGAATTAATATAGGAAATAGTATGCAAAATAATTGTTTGTGTGTAAGAAGCACCTTAAATGATTTTCTGTTTATGGTTTAAGTTTTTTCTATGTAATGTTCGCAACTATGTTCTCAACTTCCTCTCTGACTGATCTATTAGTCTGCGCACTTTTTCTATTGTCTTCGGATCTCTAGAACCAAAGATATTCATTGTGTTTGTTAATAAAGGAGCTGTTTGATAATGCATAAATGGCTCAATGCTTATAAGATAAGTTTTCGATTACTCTCAAGTGATGTGAATATGTATGTATAATTTTACGATTACATCTGCTGAAAGTATTGTCTGTTATCACGATTTGGTTTTTAAATGTAAATCGATCGAAAAGCTGAAACGTTAGCTTAAATGAATGAAATGAATTTCAATCGAGCAAAGTCAGCATTAATGCAAGTCATTCAAATTCTTTTAATAAAGTAGACAAGAAACAAAAACTGTAAATTAATAAAATATCAATAAAATATAACTTAGCAAATAGCTGTATCTCAATTAAGTTTTCGACTAAAACCATAGGCGATAAAAATAAACGAATCTGAGCAATAATATTATAAATAAATTCAAAATTTCAATAATATTGTATCACTGTAAATAATTTACGATAAACTAGGCTAAAATGTGAAAACAAGCTAGCTGTTAAAACACAATCAATTAAGTATTTTTTATTAGTTGTCTTTGTTTTTCTACGAGGGACAATTATCACTCCTTTTTACCGGAGATCCAGTTTGTTGAACACGTTTTTTTAGTCTTATGTAGGTATAATAAAATTAAAAATTTTGGTATTAAATACCACATATTCACACATTGAACTATGTAATATTTATATTATTCTAAATAAAAATGGAAAAATATTAATGATGATGCTATTGATAAACAATAATAAGTTATTCACTGTGAAAATGAATTCTCTGTATTTTATTTCAAATGAGGAAAATGTGAGTCAAATGTTGTTAGCAGGTAACTGGTTATTGATGATTGAAAATAGTTTTTTAGTTTTTGGATCTTCTTAGCCATTGTGTGAATTGATGGATGAAAAAAATAATAACAACGATTTCATCCTTTTGAATTTCCAGAATTATCCATGTATTGCTGTGCAAACTTCACTTTTTACAAGTGTGACATTTCCGCAAGATAAGTGCATGGCTGCCAATGGGCACTTGTTCTTATTACTCAAAAGTTAAATCTCAATCACTTGAAAGGCTCATAGCTAATTTTGATAGAAAGTGGCACAGGGAATACGAAGCAGTCAACTTTTGATTTTCATTAAGGGGGGCTACATTAGTTTGTCTTTTTTAAGTTTTTTCAATAGAAGATAATACCTATACCGAAACTATAAAAAACTGTAAAACAGTTGCACAATGTAAAATAACATTATAATAGTTTCATAGTGCTGTTATGCTCAATAGTTTTATTATGTAGCTGAGTAGACAAGGGGTGGGCTGAGACTGAGTGGCCGAGGTATGGAGCACAGGCTGCCAGCGTGTGTGCTTCGTGGTTCAAATCCAGCCATGGTCAGACACCGAACTTCAAATTCATCAAGCTCTAAATAGGTACCTGAGTCAAATCACGAAGTGAAATGAGGCGTGGAACTGATCACACCACACTCTTGTGCATTGATTTCGAATGGAATCTATAAAATCCTCAACGCCAAGACCTAACAAGAGCTGCAAGGGGCTACTTTACTGTTAGTTTGTTTTACAGTGTAATAGTTTGAGGTATTTTCAGTTAAAGGATGTTAGAATTTCGGTTTGTACGAAATTTCCTTACGACTACACAGCTGAAACAGGCGTGTTTGATCCAGACTCTCGTTCGTACCTATGTTCGTGATGACTTATCGATAGAGTCTGGATCCGGCATTAAATTCGTTAGATCGATTCGAATTTATTTTTGAAAAATTACAAATTTCTAATATGTGGTTTTTTAATAATATTTTAGTGGGTTTTATAATAGGCGTGTTTTTTTTTGCTCCCCCTATCTATAACAGAACAATGCTATCCACTGCAGACGCATTGGAAACAACAACAAATCCCTCTTTCCATACCAGGAGCTGTTGCTGTTTCCAATGCGTTTGCACTGGTTAGCATTGTTCTGTTATGGATATGGAGAGCAAAAAAACGCACCTAATACAATATGTTTCAGATTCAGGATAGTGTCACCAAGAAAGTCAATGGTTTATGTATCGCAGGATAAAAAAAAATATATTAGTTAACGATTTGACCATAATGCACCGGGTTTTTTGTGAAAAATTTGCAAATGTATATGAATGCAGAAATTTCGCTTGCTCAAAAAATAAATAATTGAAACAGACATATGCGAAAAAGAAATTTGAAAACTTCAAATAGACAGCCCACTGTGCTCATAAGGCAAATTTATAAATAAGCTTTGTTTAATGACATATCAAGGCAAGTAAAAATAGAGCAGCTGTCAAAAAGAATCGTGCAAGTTAGAGCAACTAAGAGACAATTCTCAAAATTGATTACTTGCCAATGCACAAATTACTTCAAACTGCTAATGCACTAATAAAAAACTCTACTTCAGCTACAATTTTTTGCTGAAAGTCAATTCCGTGAAAGTTGACTAGCACATTTTGCTGAGATATCTGATCACGTGCAACGAATGGACGAGCATCGAGTAAAGTGGGAAAACCTAGAAAACGCTGGTCTGACTCTGTCGACGAAGACTGCGCAAAGCTGCTCGGTTTTAGAAATTGGAGGATACGGTTATTGGACCGAGACAACTGGAGGCATCACCTGCGAGAAGCCAGGGCCCGAGAGGGGCTGTAGTGCTACAACGACGACGACGACGATTAGAGCCAGCAAATTGAAATAGTAAAACCTCTAGATGTTAAGTAATTATAGCTAAGAAAACTTTGAAATTTGGTTAACAATGAACCATTAATGTAAAATAAACACCTTACACCAACTAGTGTTTCACTCTAAAAAAAAAAACCTGCTCGACAATATCAAGTGCACGCAATAGTTTGGTTTTGAATGACTTATTTTCTTACATTCAATAAACAGACCATTTATGTAGGGATTTGAATTCAACACATAGGTTTTGGCTCGGGATTGTACAGGAGCAAATAAAGCGGGATTCGGTTCCTTGCTCCATGCTTCATGTTCTTTTAGAACAATTTTTATATTCAGGCACTAGCAGACTGTTGCTGACAGAGCAGTGCACAAACAAATGTAAAGAAACTGGTTCAATCCAATACACTAAAGATCAAACACGCACACACACATGTAAATAAATCAGCATTTTAAGGAGAATTAAAACGATCGTCAGCAAAACTAGACGTGTTTTCTTTTTGGGTTGTGTTTCTTTTTTTGCACAGACCTTCAATGTTAGATTTAATTATCAACAGACATAAGATTTAATTATCAACACTCCAACACATTTATCTATGTTCACTTAAATATCCTACGATTCAATAGCCCTAAAGAGTCCAACAGCCCTATGTCTGAAAAATACTAACTGGAGCACTTCCCGCAGTACGCTAAACAGAGAACTCAGTATCAGCACCTTAAACTTGGCCAACGTTGTCAAAATTAGAGCACTAATCGGTAAGAGAAATAATAAAAAAATCAAATCAAAAAATCAAAATAATAATATAATCAAAAACATTCCACTCTGAACCCAGAGTCATCAAATATGTGGCGAATCCAAAAAACACTTAAACGCAAGCACTCTTCTAACTCCTTACCCTTGAAAAGTAATAGCAAAATAATCAATAGTGATATTGAAAAAACCGAAGGTCTTGCGAAATGTTTTTACAATACACATACTCGTTATGTTCTAGCTCCTGACACTAGCCTGCACCACTTGAATTTTAAACTTATGTGAGCAAAAATAATAAAATATAAAATATAAAATAAAATATAAAATAAATAATAAAATATAGAATAAATAACAAAATAAAATATAAATATATTACAGAAACGGAAGAATGGAACATTGTGTTGACAAATTCAGCTGGGTAGCAGAAAAATGATATGTAAGCAAACATAAAAAGTAACATGAACGCCAAAACAGCTTGTTAGTAGGCTTTTATATTTTGTGCTTGAGAAAGTAAAACCCTACATATACTGACAACTGTTAAAGATACACAACAACCACGCTGTTATTTATTTGATTAAAATTTTCCCATTCTAGAATATGGATCGTTTAACAGTCGAACAACGCAAAAAAAAAAAACAAATAAAAACAAAAACAAAAAAGAACAAAAAACTATCTTCAGTGATGAGACCCATTTCTCACTTTGTGGATACGTTAATAGGCAGAACTGTAGAATATGGGGCTCAGAAAATCCACAAGTGATCGTAGAGAGGCCATTACATCTGCAAAAAGTCACTGTGTGATGCGCATTATGGACTGTTGGCGTGATTGGATTGTATTTTTTTTTGAGAACGATTAAGGACGAGTCATCCACCCTCAATTCTTAGTTCTTAACCTATTATTTTTGGACGGAAATAAAAGATTATGAGCTTGACAATATATGGTTTCAGCAGGATGGGGCAACAAGTCACCGTAACACATGCGAATCGAGCTCTTTTGCGAGAGAAATTTGCAGGACGTATAATTTTGCGATTGACTGATGTAAATTGGCCCCCAGATCCTGCGATCCTGCGATTCAACGCCTCTGAAATCCTTTTTGTGGGGGCGATTTAACGCCTTTGAAATTCTTTTTGTGTGGGTACGCAAAAGATCGTGTTCATACGAACAATCCCTAAACTCTGGACGAAGTCATGGCCGAGATATTGCCCGAAATATGCCGGAAAGTCATTGAAAATTACCTCAAAAGGATTGAGTCCTGTAAGAAACAGTTGAACGATATTTTATTTCACATATAATGTGAAATGAAAATTTTACAATCAAATAAAAATTGCGTCACTTTCCGAATATTTTGTGTCTTTTTTCAAGTTTACTTTTTCAAGCATAAAATGGATAACCCGTTATTTTCAAATCAAAGGCATTGTTTTTCCTATCAAAAAGCCAAGAAGGAGTAGCCAAATTATATATCAAAAATCACACATGCTTATTTCTCGGACTGTGAAAGATTTTCGCCCCTTTAATCTGCTGCTCATAATGAATAAGTTCTTTGAAAAAAATACTACTCTCAATTCCATACTATCAATTTGAATTCAGACAGAAACGCACCAACGTGCATCAGCTGTATAGAATCTAATAAAATTAACAAATTACATTTTTTCAAGTTCAACCAACTAGCTTTTATGGTGCCCCTATAAGTAATTATGAAAAATTATTTCGAATGCAAGGAGTCCTTTCGATGCCTAAAAAGTTGCAAGCAATTAAAGTTGCTAATCGTGGTAAAACCTGATATTTAATACAATTCCAAATATCCCCACTAAAAAATTATAAACTTTATCATTTTTTACTATATATATGTATATTTTTCTTGCACATATCGGTGAACTTTATTTTGTTTTCTATTGTACTATTTTCGTCCATAATGTGTATGCAAAAGTGAAAATAGTGAAACACACTAAATTTAAATCACATGTGGCTTTCTGTAGCAAAAAACAATGAAGAATTTTCAGGTTTATGTAAACTTTAGGGAGTTGGTTTCTCGTAAATAGCTTATGGCCAATAGAATCTTCAGACTTTTCCTGGTGTGTCTATCGATGAAGATTCGAAAAGCTCAAAGCTTATTGGAGATTCCTGACTGAGATTCAAATATAGTCTGTCATCAGTATAACCATTGGCAATAGTTTCTTTTTTTGAATATATTCTCACCTGATTCAAACCATGATTATTAATAGTCGATAGATACATTTTAGGATACATCTGCCTCAAAAAATCATATTTCAAACTTTTCGACAACATTAACAGAATGCCAAACGCAGAATAAATATGTATATTTTAGTGTTGTAATTATCAATCAGTATTTTTTAAATAAAGCAGATACATTAATGTACCTACGTATTTTTTAATGAAGACGACACAACAAAGCTAGTAGAGTAATAGTTTAAATAAGAATTACATGAAATTCCATCAGCTGCCAAAATATTTCAATAATTCATTCTTGCAGCGAAAAATCCCTGCTAGTAATTTTTCCCCCTGCATAGTAAATGTGTAAAAAAAGTTCCTTTGGCCTAGACTGAATTCACAATGAAGTCAATGACAGTAAAATTCTTTGAAAGCAGTAGCGATCAGTCTGAAAAATTTCATAGAGCTTAAACAAACCACTAAAACCAATATAAAATCATTGATTGCTTTGAAACATAGGTATTAAACCAATTTCGTTTGCTTTGCACCATAGAGTAGATACACATGCAATATAATCTCGTATAAGCATACATATATCTAACAAGTGAAAATGATTTCATTTTCTAAAGACGCCACGCTAAGAATTAGTCCGATGATTTATAGAATAAAACACGAATGTTAAGCCACCTGCAGTTATGCTTTTCCGCGTGATATGTAGCCCACACCCCAGGAGTTTCAATTACGTTCACCTATCTCTAAGAAGAATCCAGCTTACACGCTTTAAGGACTTTGGTATACTGTCAGTCTACAGAAAATTCATTACACTTATTTATTTCCGGATATAAAGAATGGAAGTGCTTAAATCGTTTGCCGACAGAGTATTATATCAAATGCGAGCAGAAAATGTGCGTTTTAAAATCTCGAAAAATGCTTGGCAACTTATCATATACGGAAATCCAGATTTAAAGTTGCCTATCTGATAGAAAGTTTTTTTTATTATCTAATTCATCTTCATATACCAAAGGTTCTTATGGAGTAGGATAGGTTCGCGTAAATTCTCATGAGGAGAGGATAATTTTATTAAGTTTATAGTACAATTTTGTAGGTGAGCTAGGACTCAAAACCGAGATTTCGAAAAAAAATATTAAGTAGAATTTTACTGCATTAGCATCATGCTTCAATAAATTTGTGGGTCATACAGATTGCAGGAGAGACGGATATAAATCGCATTGGGGAAAAAGATAATTGTTGTTCTTTTTTCTCAGCCAAAAAAAAAAGATGTGAGCACTGGAAACCAATTTTGATTTTGGAATGCAAATGAAAAATAAGCTGACCAATTTTTATAAGCATTAGAAATAAATAGAAAAAAAATTAGAGCACTCATTGAAACTATGATCAAACTATGATAGAAAATAAGAAATAAGTGAGGTTAAATTGACAAAGCAAGACCTAATCGATTGAAAATTGATCCCATTCAGCAGACTTTAGTATTCTATGAATAATACTGCCCGAATCTGTAAGGAGATCAATTGATTTCTTTGTATGATGAGAGACTCAGAATCTTTTTCGACTTGCGAACACAATAATTTTTTTCGAGCTACGTTAACAAAGCCCGTTGAATTATTTGGTCATTTGCTCGTTTTGGGGGCCTATCTGCGACTGGAACAAGGAAAACCGTAAAGCTCAAACTAGTGTCGGTGCCTGATATCCGAGTAACAAGTTTCAGGATGATGATAATGAATCATTGCGTTTGCAATATTTTCAATCTTATTATTTTATAATTAACATTTTGAAAATTATTTCGACTCCCATTTCATGTTAGTATACTTGATTCGTGTTCGTGCTTGATTCGGGTGAAAATAGTGGATTGTGTGTAGAATTAAAGTTTATTTTTGTAATTGTATCCACATGGTCTTGGATAACGATAAAAATGTCACAATTAGTGTTTTAGTTTTATCAGCTCAAAAAAAGATCCACCTGTTGATGATAAATGCTGTTAAAAAAAAGTTATCCTACTGCAACTGTAATTTTGCCTAATAAATTATTCCCATCAAAGCCTTCATTATCTTCGTAGCTCTTTCTTTACTGAATGTGCGCAAGTATGACTGTCAGAAGGAAATCTCGTTCTATCTATGTATATAAATTACTCGAAATATAATATTTGTCTACTACTTCGACCCACGCTGGGCGCTACTTATTAATAACTGTTAATAAAGCAGAAAAGGGCTATTTTTCATTGAATATTTCAGAAAAAAATATAAACAAAATATCTCTTCATCATATCAAAAGCATCATATTTGGTTAGATCAGCAAAATAGAAACCAGCATTAAGGCAACGTAGCACCTCCAAATTTTTAAAAAATCGATTTTTGTTTTTTGATTGAATATGTTAGAATGAAGGTTTTAAAACATGATTTTAATAATATAAAATTGAAATTCTAAAACAAAAAAATTTTATGAGTATATATAGCGAAGCGCCCCAAGATCATTGATTCTATGATTTTCGTTCACTTCGCTATATCGCTACATCGAATTAAGCCAAAGTGTAGACAAAGACAAATGAGTCATCTCCTTTAAAAGAAGCAAAAAATAAGCTAGCCTTGGCAAAAAAATAAAAAAATAGCTGTAAAAGATGTTTCTAAAAAAAGTGTAGAATCTCCAAAAAAAAGGTCCGAAAAAAGTTCACCTGACACTAAAATTAATGAAAAATTTAGCCACGTATTATGGCCTAACTATACGACGAAATCCTGATTCAGTTGAAAATATGCGCAAGGAAATTTGGGCAGCATATTACCACAAAATTTCAACTGATGAGAACCCTCAACACTGTTATTGTCCTGTTGGAGAAACGACTTGGTGTAACTGGCGCAAGGCAGAGGCAGCTGGTGATAATGCATTAAACAATTTCAAGCATCCTCCACCTTTAGATGATGAGGTACAAGAAATTTTAAAGCCTATTTATGATAACTTATCATCAGAAGATTTATTAAAGCGTTGCTTGGGCAATTTTGCGCAGAATAATAACGAAAGCTATAATTCTTGTGTTTGGAATTTGGCCCCCAAACATACTTTTTGTGGGAAAAACGTACTAAATATGGCTGCAAATATTTCTGTATGTACATTTAATGAAGGATTTATGGCTTTCTTGAAAATAATGCAAGTCATGGGAATTACAATTGGCCAATGTGCGCTGGAACATGCAGAGCATAGAGATGCTGCAAGAATTAACCAGGCGGAAAAACAGTCAACTGAGGCATCTAAAGAGGCCAGAACTGCTCGAAGGGAGCAAAAATCTTTAGAAGAGGAGGAGTATGAGCAAGAAGAAGGTTTATTGTATGGTCCAAGCATCGCAGATTAATTTTCGATAAGATTTATTGCAAAAAATATTGAATTTTAACTTTAAACGCGATTTTCTCGAAACAACGTTTTTCAAGTTGGCGTGCATGATTAAGAAAAACAATATTATCCAATCGTTTTGAAATGTCAACACGTTAATCTGCACATGTTAATGCTCAGAATGAACTACGGATGAAAAAATCGCCATTAAACTTTTTTAGTTATAGCCGATTTTTGGGGAAAAAAAACCTCGATTTTCGAAAAAACGCCGCCATTTTGTTATTTTTCAACCAAATTTTTTTTTTTTAGTTCATTCCAAGGCCGCTTTGATGTTGGTCAAAACCCCGTTTTTGTTTTTTTTTCAGACTTTCCTGAGGGCAGTTATCATGCACGCCAGGTTTTTTTGGTGTATTTTCCAAAAAAATGTAACAGGCGACAGGGGGCCATAAAATATTTTTAACAATTTTGTTTATGTAGTCTAAAAAATATAAAGTACGTGTAAAAAGTTTCATTACGATATGTTTTTTTATTCGATTAAAAACAAGCCTTTGAAAATAACATTTTTTTTCAATTTGAAGGTGCTATGTCGCCTTAATTTTTGATAAATTCGTCTGCAGCTTTTTGTAGGGCTATAACTTTTGGCATGTTAGTTTATTGGAGTAGTCTGTTTATTAAATATTTCACGTGATTCAAAATTTGAAACTATAATGACGGAGTATTTTGTGGTTTTTATTTATTTATTTGATACGATTAATGGTAGCTAGTGGGTAAGTAAAAGTGAAGGTACTGACAATGAAGGATATATGGTAAGAAGTATAAATATTTAAAAAAAATATATAACTACAAAGAATTTCCATAGGTTGAGTTTTTTTGTACTGATATATTTCTATTTTGAGCATGCACCTGACCTATACTTTCAAATAAATGGACATTAGAGGTTCCCAAACGGTATGAATTAAAAATACCAATATTTTCTGCACAAGCGGAAGAAGCAATCAATTCTGTTCACACAGTTATTTGAGATCAGTTTATTTTTCAATTTGCATTAAAGTCTATCCTATTTTATATTGGGTTTGCGGCTTAATCTCAAATACTTGGGTTTCAGCCCGATATCTATGCATGTGCGCAGTCTGTGTAATTTTCATGATTATTTAATATGGCGCTTTCGAACTTTATCTGCAAATACCGGTCATGTTGCATTTCCAAACTAACAATTTCTCTGTGAGTGAAAAATCAATGTCAATGAAACAAGGACACATTTCAAACGCCAAAAGTTAAGAATGACATTGGTTGTCATTTTGTATATATTGACATTTTCTCATTAAATTTCTTTTGTGCAATCTAAATATGCAAACATACTACTTCGCCCACATTCAATAATTGCATATTTTCTCTGTTTTCTCCTGAAAATAAATAAAACATTGTTTTTATTATGACCAAGTCAGATTTTTGAACATTTTAGGCTTGAAAATTTGTTTTTTTTTTAAATAACCACTAATAATAAATACACAGTATATTTAGAATAAAATTAATTTTTTTACGAAGTACGCTTTTTAAATAATCCTATTTCACTTTTAAAGTGGTCTGTTCACTATTGTGACGATTCATCTGTAGCCATAAGTCCTAACCTATAGCTTTATTTAATGTACTTTCAGATGATAGATGTTACATTCCGTGCGCTGATAATATCTTATCTAGAATATATCGCACCAATTTCAAGACAATGATATGAACGTCATATTTCTGGGCACTATTTTACACATCTGCCCATGAATATTTCAGCTTTTCCTTATTTCGCAAGACAACGCAGACCTTGCGCAATATACACCGTTTTGCGAAAGACAAAATATGCGTTCTCATAAAATCCCACAAAGGGTAAAATATGCATGAAGTATGCAAAGGGAATAATCGTATCGTCTCATTATCTAGTCGAGAATGGGTTTTCGTAAGTTTTCCATGAACGAACGTAATATTCTTCTACTTTGATATTACTTTGAATATTTCAATTTTCGAGAATAAGAAATACGAAGAATGAAACTTAAATAGAGTTTGCTTTATTATATCATTATTTTAAATAAGCTGGTAAGATTTTGTGCAAGCTGGTAAAAAATATTACCTCGACTGATTTGAATGTGTTTTATGCGATGTTGAAAACTTGCGTTGATGAGAATATGTGATACAAGCGGAATGATAAGTTAACCATTTCCGATGAGAATATCATATGGAAAATAAGATGTTAGGCATAATTATTTAGTCTATCCAAAAGATGTTCCTAATTTTGACTCTTAGTTTTTCTCGTTAATCTGATCTTTTTTGCTTGAAACCGCTCGCAATGAATGACCGTGGAAACGCTAAAAACAACGCCATAACTCAAAAGCACTATTTACTGCTAAACTACTCATGGAAAAAGTCAATCTTATGTTTTTATTTTTTGAAATTGTTTATTGAAAGCTTAGCAACGAATAGAAAATTTAAAACCAGTTCTAAGTATGCATATAATTGATACTTTTGACATTAAATCGCATGACAAAAGAATGGCTAAAAAGGATACATCCTCTTCCTGATTTCAAATTGGCATTGAAATTTACTTAAGAATCCCAACATAACTTAACAACTTAATGCTAGCGGATAGGACATCTTCATTCATTCCATCAAATATTAAGTTTCAATCGTTGTCTGAATGAGATTTCACGAAATTCTATTTATTTACAACCGTGACTAATTAGTCTAATGAATTGGATCACATTGAATCCAAATATCAACAATATTGCTTTCTGATATAATATAGAAAGTTTATTAATTGGAATCGCAAACCAATTATCCGAGTAATTCTACCGAGAAAAGTTTATTTTGCCGAATCATTAGCTTTTGGTCAACAGTTAAGGTAGTTATAGTTATTCAAATACCTAGGTAAGACAGAATTCACAAAACGATTACAAGGGACGTTTTGGTTTTTCTGCAAAACGAAGACATCCGGTTCTGGATGAATTTCCTCCGGAAGAATTATGCCGTGATAACATTTTAATTGCTATTATTTCAAAGATCAAAAACTAAGCGTGACATCCACTTTCAATTATATACGTATATAAAACAGTGACATACTGATTATAAAATCAATGCTTCAAGTTTCAATTTATCATATGTTAAATTTATAACAGTTTTTTTTCCACATTGGGAGTCTTATTTAGCTATTATACTTATGTTGACAATTATTATTAATTATATGATTATCTTTAATAACGGTTGTGCCTTTTACTCTCTGCTTTGATGTTGCATAAATTTATGTGACTTAAATTACGAGTTTATGCCAAGCTTTAGAAATCTCACTTCGACAAATCATAAACAACAAAAACTCAAGTCTTTCTTAACTTTAATCAATTCACCAATACGTGATCAGCAGAAATTGAAATTGACACCAAACAGCAAATAAAAAATAATTAGTATTTGGGGTGTTTGCAGAGAAAAGTAGCTTAATGCAATAGCGTCTAATCATCGGAAGCTGTAATAGTCAACCGATAGTTTGATACATTTGCATCCTGTTCTCAGGATAAATTTGAAGAACTCACGGTCAGTTTATGTCGAAGATATATTGCAGTTGGTCAATACAGTACAAAAGGACCACCAATATTCAAGTTTGGAATTTCGAGATCTATGTAACATATGAACAGGTATCATCTAGCCTATTAGATTTGAATGGTATGTTGACAGGAAAGTATTCAAAACGGAGTAACTTTCAATCTTAAAACTACTCGTACTATATCTATTATCTCTGAAACTATCAGTATTCAACCCATTGATGCGTTTGAAACATCTAGATGCATTTGAAACATCTGGAATGAAACATCTGGTTAATACTTAATACTTAGGAAAAACAATTTTGACTATGCTTTTAAAGCAACATTTTTCGATAATGCTCACTCATCTACAACATTTCACTCACATATCGATCATATCATACTCAAGGTCCAGAAACGGAGATCAGGGTAGAAATCAATGCTAATGGCGAATCATTATCATCATCGGCGCCACAATCGCAGTCTGGTCCTAACCGCTTTCAACCAGTTTCTCGCACAAACTCGACTGTGAGCCGATGCCATCCAATTAAGCACTTCTCAGCTCTCAGAGCACTCGTCAACGTTAAACCATCAACGCAAACAAGGCCTTTCTCTCTGTCGTCCGCCATAAAATCTGCCACAAAAGATTTTCTTAGCAAGTTCCTCTTCATTCGTATAAACTAGGTGACCTATTCACTGAAGTTTAGCGAGCTTTATCTTCGTAATATTTTCTTTTTTTAGGTAGATAGCATACAACTCATGATTGAAGTGTCTCCAGAATCGCCCTTGCTACCGGTTCTCCGTAAGACTTTTCTCTCTAGCTCGGTATAGAGATCAGAGTGCCTTTTGGGCAGTACCCAAATTTGGGATGCAAACCTAATTACTAGCGAGACCACGATCTTGTATAGCAGTCCTGATTAAATCTGGTAATTTGAGGCTTTGTTGGATTTTTTCTTGTAAAATTTCTATCTGCTGTTACTATTGACCCAAGGCAGTTCAAGGGTTGCATTACTTCAAATTCCTGCCATACTTTCTGATAGTTTAAGTAGTATAAACCTAGGCGTTTTTCTCACCGAAGATACTGCCGCCATGTACTTTTTTCCCTTCATTTATGTGCAGCTCCATTTGTTCGTGCTACCCGCTCAATGTAGACGAAAGATTCTAACATATCTAGTTCGGATGTTCCAAACTTATAAATGACTTCTGTGTAAGTTAGTATATCTGGCTAGACTTGTGGACAATACTCCCTCTCAGTGACGAACGAAAGTCTCAACTCGCTTTCTCCAATGACAATTTGAGAGGAAGAAGGCCATCGGATAGCCTTGTCGGAGCCCATTGAAGATTGGTCTGGAGAGCAATTCGTCTTTCTTAACTAATTTTTGAATTATGCTAACGACAAATACTATACTGAAAAATTTCCGCAACAGCGATGTTTGTTTACTCTCGTCAATAAATATCCTACTACTAATCACTGAAGAAGTTTATTATAGTAAGCAGTTTATTATAGTTTATTATAGTAAGCACCTCCACCAATTAGCCTCATCGAAACTCTCGTGTCTCTCTGATAAGCGAAGCGTAGTATTCCAATGGACTTGCATCAGCTCGGACTCGTTGATGGTCCCCATAGGTGCTCACTTTGCGGGCAGTTTGCATGACTCCACCCTCACATCTACTGGTGAGTAAGTGTCCGGAGATCAAGATATAGAAACTTTAGGTGATATTGTAACCAGGCAGAAACTTTAAACCTTCTTTAAACCTTCAAGCCCTTTAAGTCCACAGGTCCGGAAGGAATTCCGCCTGCCATGCTCGAGGAGTCAGGACTGCCCAGCATATACTGGCGTGAAACTATTTATAACGGTAGTCTAGTGCCATGTAATGTGCCTGCAGCCTGGAGGATCGCCAAGGCTGTATTTATTCCCAAAACTAGTAAAAGCACCCATGCGTATACGAAAAACTACAGGCAAATCAGCCTGACTGCTTTTCTTCTCAAGATATTCGAAAGACCTTTGGAACTCCATAACAAAGAGAGGCTTGGGTCTCAAAACTTATCGAGAGGTATGTTAGGTTCGGTTAGGTATACATGAAGAAGTATACATGAACGAGTAAATAAGTGATCCTAAAATCAAAGGGGGCATTTTCGTAGGACCTTAAATGAGGAAATTAGCAAAGGATCCGAAATTCAAAGAAAAATTCAACGTTTTAAAAAAGTCAGCTTGGCATTGCTTTGAAAACGTGGTTGCAAATTTTTCACTTAGCCATAAGAGTGAGCATCATAGAGAATTGATGAACGAGCTTCTATTGATATATGAATCTTTGGGTTGCAATATATCACTTTAAATTCATTTTCTGGACTTACATATGGATTTTTTACCCTGAAAATTTAGAGGCTGTAAGTGATGAGCTTGAACAAATGTACTGTCAAGACATTTCAAAGATGGAGAAACGTCATCAGCGTAGATGGAGTTCAATGATGTTGGCTGACTACTCCTGGACGATCAAAAGGGACCAACCGACAGCCATATTTTCCAGAAAATCGTAGACCTTTAAGTTACAAACCACACTATTCACTTGTTTCTGGAAAACTATTTAATATTTTCTTTATAATATATGTTTCTTAACCAAATAAAATTCATACAAGGAAAAAAAAATAACTGCGTATTTTTATTCACAGCACCTAATACATAGAAAAAACACTAAACAAGTTCGTGTAGCACGACGAAGATTAAATTTTGTTAACCTGTGTAATCTGATCCCTATTTTAGTTGATGATACACCAACGCTTAGCAGCCAAAAATCGTCTTATTTACTTGGATAAAGTGGCTGCAAAAGTAGAGGGCTTACAATAATTGACAGGAAATTATTTTTGAAAAAATGGACATATTTTATATTGCGCAAAATAAAGCACAAGTTTAGCAGTTGAATTAAATTTGACATCATTTCAACATGAACATCTGATCTAAAAAGTGATCTAAAGGAACAGATCCCTTCATTGAAAGTCGCCTTAGAAGTGAAAAAATATATTTAAAAAATAAAACAAAATAAAACTTCTATACTATTGAATAAAGTGATAGTTCATATGACGGCATCGTGACAATTTAGGACAATAGTGAGTGAATAATTAATACTTAATTTAAATTATATCGAGCACAAAAATAATTAAACGACATTCTAGTATTTCTACCACAATATGCCATTTCAGTATCGTGGTAATTGCGATGGTTTATGGAATATTCTTTGCCAATAGGTTCTGCTTGCTCGCAATTCATAATGCAAGTCTTTATCACACTCTAAAAAAACACTTCTAATTACAGTCCCATCATCAAATACTTTCTCCACACACAATATTTTCCGATATCTTTTAATAAGAGCTTCCACATTATTTTCTCTACACCTTTCATCTTCCATTTTATCAACACAAAGTGAAGTTTCCTGATAATCCGCCTGTCACGATAATTCATCGCTAAAGCAAGGCTATCGCAAAATGCTTAACCCTCCCATCGTTTAACCGGAAAGAATGCGCTCAACGTCAGAAAGTGTACGCGAAGCAAACTGTGACGGCATTATGAAGACATCAACAGCATATACGGCACAGAGGAAGAAGTCCTGTCTGCCGTTCATTTCAGTTGTTTCTTCAGACGATGAGCAAACACCTGAACAAGTGAAATTTTAAGAAGAGTGGGAGGTCGTCAGAAGATATCTTATAATAACTTTACTAATACGAATTGATTTATATACGGCTGATATTTAAATGCTTCAAGGAAAAGCCTCAAAAAGGTGGAAAATGTGCCGTGTCTTATTCTTGTAGTAACTCTTCGACTTTCGTTTTTGCGGAAAGGGTTTATCATGAACGCCCTGGAAACATCCGATGCCTAGATTGGCTTGAACGCCAATAAATCTCCCAGCATACCACGTCAGAGCTATTAAGTCTTTAAGACGACGACATAAACAGTAAATCGAGATTTATTATTATTTACGAAGAAATTCGGGTTAATTTCAGATAAAGGAATTACCGATACCAGTTTTGCTTCATGCTCAGGGTGAAAGCGAGGCGATTTCTCATAAGATAAGTAATCATGTAATGGAGGGTGAATTGTAGTTAGAAACCGTTTTAATGCTTTGGTTACTCAAAGCATAAAGAATATAACTCTCACAACAACACAATCAAAATAATAGAATAAAAATGAACTGTATATACATGTTAGATCGGTAAATAAAAGTATATATTTTTACCGAATAGCATTAGTAATACAAGCTCGCATTTCATAAATTTATTTCATTGTAAATCCTTTTATTTGAGGGAAGTTCAAATAATACATCCGAAAAATTACCGAGTTCCTTCGTGTCCGTTCAGAAGCTCGCCCCGGAAGGTACTTGGCTAAGAGATTCACTCTTAATACAACAAGCCAAGCAATACTTATGACAACTAAGTCCTCTCGAGCAGGACCAGGATTTTCTGTTAACTGATGATGAAGTTGTTCAGTGTGGCACGCTCATGAAGCATGTAGCTACTACTACTACCATGAGTGTGAGTCGAAAGCAGAAACGATCGGAAGCGTTTTTGGAGTTTTCTTCCACATCATAATTTGTACAGCAATCAAAAATAATCTCTGGACAAGTAGCCCGAAGATGTTGTGGTAAGAAGTTTGGAGACTTTGATACAAACGAATATAGCTCAAAGTGTACAAATATCGTTTCTTATTCGTCTCTAGGACCCATAATAATTCCTTAGCTAGTGGTCATTCTATTTAATTGGCGTATTAACTTGTCCTTTTAGGTGGAAATTATTTTCGACCACAAGATTAGGTGATGTTTATGATGTTGATGACTTTGTGCTGTAGTTAATTTATTATAGACTGTTATGATGATATTGTCGGTTTATTCGTTTTTTTTCGTTTTAGTCCTTTCGAGAGAGGTGGAATGCATATTTTTATGATTTTCTTAAATGACACTAGTAAGAGAATCAGGAAATACATCCTCACGAATTAGATGGCAAGTACATTTGAACTCATTCTTCCGATTGGATAATTCACTGCAAAAACTTATGGTTCATTTGCAATATCATTGATATTATCTTTCTACTGAATCAATTGCTTGCAATAATAAAGTGACAGAGAAAAGAAAATCTAGCTAGCTAGAAGTCGAATGTCCTAACAGGAGCTTCGTTTTCTGATCACAGGCATATAAAAAGATACCGTTAAAAGGGCGAAATACAGGCAACCAAAGTGCACGGACTGAGTTTACCAGAATAATCTTCGAATCATACTAGGATAAATCCCCTAAAAAATAGTGTTCCCAACACAACGGTGTCATGATGGAACAGGGAGTTAGAAGAACTCAGAACAGCCGCAAGAACGAAGTTCAACTGGGCCAAAACTACATCAAACTCCTTCACCAAGAGCAGAAGGAATCCACCCAGGTCTGCTACAAAGAGTCACGAGGAAATTCTGGTACACATATTTAAAGTGATCTTGGAAGTCAGCTTAGTTCCCACAAGTAGCAACAAACCGATCGGTCTACCAAAATCATATTGAAGACCATGGAGAAGCTGATTGACTTCTCTTAAGGAATGATCTTCTGGTAAAGATGCTACTTTACAATTTTCGATTTGCCTACCAAAAGGGCAAATCAACTATATCAACTACACATAAGATGATACAAATAATAGAAAGGTGCTATCATGTACATAGAAGGAGCCTTTGGCAATGCAAGACACGACTCGCTGTACCACGCTTTTCAGAACGGGGATGCCTTTAAGAAAAAGCAAAATGGGAGAATTAAATACAACTAAAAATATCGAAGTGTGTGTGTGGCGCTCGAAGAGGCAAGGCTATTGGCGGACACTGGGAAGAGATGTCCTTAGGGAGGAGTATTATCCTCCATCTATGGTCCCTAGCAGTTGATAAACTTATCGGGACCCTCAATAGTAAGGGCCCAGCTGGTGGATGACATCATGGTAATAATAAGCGGTTCACACATTGATACCTTCAGATCCGTGATGTAAGAAGCTTTACACGAAACAATCAAATGGCGCAATGAAACCTTCAGAAAACTAGCATATTCACCAGAAAGAGAAAATCGAAATACGAGCCTTAAATATTAGGGTCATGGTTATATGTCTGCAGGGATAGGTAAAATATCAAGGAATCCACCTGGATAGGAAAATAACCTAGGACAATCATCTAAATAAAACCCAACTGAAGGCCACTAGGGCACTGTGGGTGACAGAACAATGCTTGGACACAATTGGGGGCTATCAAATGGTGAGACATACCATCCTGTATAGAGCTGCAGTGTGGTGAAAGAAAACCACACAAAAAACTGCTGTTAATAGGCTCAACAAGCTACAGAAAATGGCCTGCCTACTATTTACAGGAGTAATGAACTCTACTCTAAAGGGAGGAATGGAAACCCTTCTAGAGCCCCAACACCGTCTAGAGCAACTACACCTCAAAATTCGGGAAGAAGCAGCAAAACCAGCTATTGGCCTACAGCAGGCCACAGGTAAAAATCAGAAAACTTGAAAGGCTAACTTCAAATCCTGATGACATCAGGGCTATAAAGCAAACATTGAACTTTAGCAATCAAACAAAGACCAAAACAGCCTTCGAGAAGAGATTCAAGGTCACAGTTCCAACAATGAACAAATGGAAGATGGAAGATGGGAAACGGCAGAGTGTGTAGAATATCTGTCTATGCACTGTCCAGCACTAGCGAGACGAAGAGTAGAGCTCCTTAGCATTGCTATTCTCTCCACCAGGGACAAAACGAATGTTTCTTCTAGGAACATATCTATGTTCATAAGGAACACAGATATTCTATAAGATATAACGCCGAGGAAGCACAATAAAACCAAGAGGTCGCTGTGCTAGAGGTTTTCTGAACTCACTCCATGCAATCAGTCAATCCATCATGCGTTGTGTTCTTGAAAAAACGAAAATACTCTAATACCTAGCCCAAATAGCATACCTAATTTGATGTTAAAGTTTTCATTACTACCTGTGATACCTTATATCTGTCCACACTTGCGGGTCATCATCACTTCTACATTAAAGAAGGGAAACCGTAATCATGTATGCATCTATCGACCAATTGAAATATTTCCCTGCGTTGCTAAACTTGTTGAAGCAATAATCATCGATATTATAGCCTTTTATTGCAAATCCATTATCACCCCGTTCCTGCACGGATTTTTAACAGTTCGTTCTACCACAAAAAAATGCCTAATATATTTCAGGACAACAAATTTTCATAACTTTTTGAATAACTTTTTTTACCCTCACGATTTCACGGTGGACTTTTAGCACAGTGTTTCTGACACCAAAATAAAAATAATAATTCCGTTGCAAACTTTTACTTGGATCTTTTCGCTGAGAAAATACCAACAAAATTTGGTAAGCAATCGTTCATAGCTTTTCATGGCAACTTTTCTGCCAAAGCAATTATTTCTATGAACTTAACAATAATTCAAAGAGCATTTTTTTAATTTCATGTAAATCGGCCAGCTCTAATGGGATTATCTCACACAAAATGCGAGCAACATAATTTTTAAAAAAACCGATTTCCTGTCGCTGTATGAAAAATACTTCTTTGCACTCAAACGATTTAGTTTTGTTTATAAAAGATTTATGATTTTTGATTAAAAGAAAATGAATCAACCAATTATTCACAGACACTTTTTAATCTAGGCGAAGAGCCTCCGCGAACAGCTAATTTAAAAAGCAATTTAAAACTTAATTTTTCTACGATTATGATGGTAAACACTACGACCATCTCACCCTTGGCATCGATTTTAACCCCGATTGAACCACTGGACTTCTCTTGTGCTTTCTCTGTTGGAAACAAGACGAATACATCATCTTAACGTTGTGCATGTCTCCGCCTCGTACTGTATTTGAGTGCTAACTTAAGTTGAAGGGTGTATCGTCCACTCGTTTGCCGTGCAACGTATTTTATTTCAACAAAGAAATCATTTTTCAAGCAATTTTAATTCTTTTTATCAACAACGGTTTTGCCTAACCTCTGCGGCACTGATAGGCAAACGAAGAATAAGGATTAAAACATAAGTCGGGCGGTAAAATAAACTTGCATTTGGTCTTGTGATTCTTGTGGGTGGATAAAATCAGTATTTTAGTGTTACTTTCCCCACTATTTGGTTAGATTGGAGCTTCTTTTACTATATGTGGAGTCTTTATTGCCACAGCAAAAAATTTGAAATCTCTTCCAGGTCGACCCCGGAACTGTAGAGTTCTTATGCCCAGACAATTAGCATCACCCATATTTTTTCGTCATGGCTCTTGAAAACAACATTTTCAAATAAATTCTCGACACGAGTGCAATTATGTACCGTAACGGGCACATGTACATATTTATGAACGTGTACCGTGGAAAGATTTAAAACACTTAAAATTGCAAATGGCGAGATATAAATATGAATTTTTAATTAATGGATAAAGTTTGGAAAATGCTAAGATTTATAGGGAGGTCTGGGTTGGGCGTCCTAGTCTTTGGTGGTTCGCATCGAGAGTATACAGGTATCGTTCATGAAATGAAAGTTTTAAGTATGATTAGATTACTTCAAAGTGTTGATTTATGAAGACTTTAAGTAAAATCTTTCACAAGAACATATTTTTTCCAGGACCTCGAACTGTGATTAGGGAAGCTATTACCATAGTACGGATTGTCAGCAGATATTTTCTAAGAGCTCTAACTTATGTTGAATTCATATTTGAAAACTTGTTGTTCAATTGTCGACTATGTCTCTGATTCTTTTGGTTCTTTCTGAACAGAGAGATGACATTTTCTATTAACCTTAAAACAAATATCAGTAATTCTACATCAATATTGCATAATTAAGCTGATCAAAGTCTCATGCTTCGTCAAATACTATTCCGACAGAATATAGATGCCGGCTACATCATTTTGATTCCGCTTCAGTATACACTTAATCACATCCATCCAATAAATTTATCTATTATATGAGTAATGCTTCTTAATTACACGAAGCTATAAATAATAATTAAAGAACTCCTGTTAAGTCTCTATAGTTTCGAAACACTTTATGCAGCAGGATAAGGAAAAAGCGAACTTCCATCCTGCTGGTGCTACGGTTGCTGTCGCCAATGGTGGAGCATGTGTTCTGTTGCTTCATATATCCTTGCCTTTACCAAGTACATAATATATGGCGAGATAGGAGTGTTGGTGGAGGTGTGCGAATCGAAATACAACAAGAACATGTGCAATAAAGCACTGAGGAGTTTCGAAAAGAGAGTAAGTGCAAGAATTCCGCTAAGCCTTTATTCACGAGCCGAAGAAAACGGTAGTGTTTCTTAAATGACTTTTAGTTAGGCGCTGCCGGCAAATCTTGGATCGAGTGCTGGGCAATATTTTCTTGTGTTTTTCCATATTTAACGGAGGATTTGTGACGGAAGAATTATAGCATTTTGATGACAATCCAGGATACTGGCTTTTCTCGTTAGTCCTGTTTGTAAGATTTACTCCAGAGATACATACGTTTGATGCGTGGTGGGAGTCGTTATTTTCAGTGGAGTGAAGAAAATCATTTAATTAATAATAGTCGATAAAGATTTAACTTTATTGCTTTTTATGGTGGCCTTGGCCGTAGTGTGTACTGAACTGTTTGCAGTATAGTTTTTCAAAATATTTCATTGCCAGTAGATTGATATTTTGGATTTTTTTAAGGAAGACGACTAATCATGCATACTATGTCAACAACAACTTAGGAGCGAACATTAAAAATGTGGCTAAAAATATACAATATACATATATCCTGGATTCGCAAGGGCTGATTCTTTTAGAAACTTTATAGCAATAAACGAGAGGGTGGCGAGATTTTCATAGGAATTCAATCCTTTTTGGAAAAAAATGCTAAGCATTTTGTCTGTGCTGTCGGTGCAATCATCTTGAGAAATTCAGTTAAGGGTGATGGTTTAGAATTGAAATGCAAATTGATAGATATTTATTTTTTTTTAATCTGTGTAAAGGTAACTTAACTTACAGAGCATTTATTTAAAAAAAAATTATATATATATATATATATATATATATATATATATATATATATATATATATATATAAATATATCGGCTATACTACTTTGACCTGCTGGCTCTTCTTGGATGATAATAAAATATTTCTGTACTATTTTTTTACTTACGCTTCCAAAATATTACCCACGTTGTACATGACCTGGGGTTCACTTAGCTATACAATATTTAAACACTAATTTAATGTATGAAACTAAATCTAGCTTATGTCTTACTACAATCAGCTTAGCCTAATTAGAGCTAAACCTAACCTAAGTCTATCCTGTCTCTCCGATTCGTTGGGAGATAAACATAATTACACAGCATGTTTATGAGCCACCGTTGTCATGCTATCTCCGCAATACGCATGTATGGCTCATTAGAGCCACTCCTGCACCCGATATCCCGGATCAGTCTGTTTTCATGTCCGTCTGTCTGTGAATAAAATTTTGTCGTCAGTTCCACAAACCGGTCCCTAAGTGGTTCAAGCCCTGTCTTTTCGTATATGAGAGAGTTTCTCGGTCAGTTTTTAGTTACCGGGTTATAGAACCTGCAAATGAAGAAGCGCAGAGTTTTCCTTTTGAAAATCCTCGAAAATGGTGGTCGACTGGACTCAAGGGTCTACTAAGCCAGGTGAGTCGAAGCATTGCTAAGCACAGACCTGTGGGAAGGTCGAACAGTGAGCCAAACATGAAGTCGAAGAGGAGGAGAAAGGATCTTCTGTACATAGGCCCCGGACCTCGGGCCCACAATATCCAGCGGCTGCAAGGCTGCAAATGCGGATAACTTGGCCTTCGTAGTGGATAGATATGTAAGTAGCGGAACTATACGAGCCTCACACCACTTCTCACAGGGGAATCTGAAGAATAGTCGAAGCGAACCTTTTTAAGATACGAAAAAAAGTACTGGGGCGAAGGTGGTATATGAGAAGCCACCTAGACTTCACAAAGGAGCCTCGTACTAGAAATGAAACTCTTTCCTGAGTGCAGAATCTGACGAAGCAGCTCATCGAAAAAGGCGAATATTGCCAAAATGAAACAGAATGAAGAGGGCCTGCCTGCCTCCAGCCCGAAAGCGGCAAATAGCAAGAAGAAAAAGATAATATGGAAGGCACGCGAAGAGGAGTTAAAGTAAGGGGTTCAGCCCGCAACCAGCTATGACTAAACTTCCAAAAATTCTAATGGAAAATTTGCTCCAAAGAGAAAGGAAGGAGAGGAAGATTGCTTCCTTTTAATAGAATCTTGCAGGAGATAATCAAATGCATACAGGGAGAGAAGGCCGCCAACTGTTTTAGAGATGAAATTGAAGTAAAGACAATTCTTCATCAAGATACAAAATTAGTCTTGCCATGACTTACAATACAGGACAGTTGATTGCATTTGCAGAGACACTGGAAAAACCACCGTGGAAGCTTATAGGGCAACACAAGATTCGAATCGGCTTGATATACTGCATAATACGTCTCACGGCAACGTAGCACGCTGCTGCATGTGAATCGGGTACGGGCATATTCCTAGAAACTGCACGGAACCAGACAGAACCACTTTGTGTTTCGAGTGCAGATGAGAGGATCACAAAGCAAAGATGTGCAACGAGCTAGGAAATGTACTTGGATCAAGACGCACCAATATCTTCACGAAAGTGTTGAAGAAGGTAAAAAACTTGTCAAATGACTTGCATTCTGCAAGCTTATTTGAACAAGAGTCAAACTACCGATGACGTGTTCTATCAGATACAGCAAACATATAGGTGCATAATGCAAGGAATGTGAGCGTGACGAGTGTAGTTTTTTTATGGGTTAAAAGTAGAAGAATCACTTTCTTCAGTTGCTATTAACACCAAACGAGGCGATACAAGACTATGAGGACAAACTTCGTGGCATAGGACAAAATTGAATGGTTAGCATTTAATAGAAAAAGCAGCCAGAACAGGCTTTGAAGTGAAAAACCTCGGTGCAAAGACAATGTTCCAGCGTCCCAGCTACAGACACACAATCTCATGTGCTTCCTTTCCTTCGTGGAACTTGGTGACACTCATTTCCAATGGGAAAGTGCTTTTGAGATACAAGACAGGACTAGCAGCTCACAAGAGCTCCACGGTGATTCGAAAACAAGAAACACAGACAAGGTGAATACTGAGACATTTGCTGAGTTTTTGGCATCAAGAGCAAAGGGAATATACTGGACGAATTTGAGTGAAAGCAAGACTACTGAATCGCTCATTACCTCAACTATGTTGTCCATTGGCATAGACCGCGAGGCCTCTATGGCACGCACAAAGTCCAGTCATGATAAACGCCCAGTATACTAATCGACTTCAGATAAACCGGATTTGCCAAAACAATATGCAAGACTCCGACGGATCTTGCAACGCATAAGTAGTAGGGCTAAGCTAGAACTGATTTATAAAGAATACTCTTCCAAAAGGAAGGAACTTTGGAAACTCATTACGATAAGCAAGGTGCGTTATTGCAACTGGTTAGGGACGATTTAAACTATGATTCCTAGGGTTTCGTGCACAAAATGGGAAACCAAAAACTTGGAGCCCTTAAGCTTATTTCCAGGATGAAGGAAGCCAGTAGGGACAACATTTTGAAAAAAAAATTTTAAACCGCTTTAGATGACCCGATAAAGACTTTGAACACGTCGGGGGCTTGCCACTCTTTACCATAGAGGTTCCATAGAAAACCAAACTTTTGATGAAAGAGAGAAAAGTAAAAATTCCAGATTGCATTCCAAATGAAGGACTGAAGCTAATTTTTGTAGGCTCTATGCAGGGCTGAAGACCATAGCCACTTTTCACGGCGAATTGTTCTTTTATTGAAATTTGTTATACAGAACGCGTTTAACGTTGCAAATTCTTAAGATTCTTAACCAGTTTTAAATGCCAAAGTATCATCTGCAAATGGTAAGCGGCTATCTAAAAAATCGCTCCACCACCTACGAAACGAAAGTAGTAAAACGATTCCATCAGGATTGACCCAAATATCAATCTTAGGTCCAAATCTCCGGAATCTATTTTATGACAGTCTGCTGCGAAGAGACACGCCTAATGAAACTCGCTTAGTTGGGTATGGTCAAGACATCGCAGCATTTGTTATACTAGACGCAACTTAAGCTGAACCAAGTAAAGAGGACGCTCAGCAGCAAAAGAATGAATTATAGACTATAATTAGCCTTTCCTAAAACGAAAGGTCGTATTTCCAGTTTTTATATATGATTAGGAATATTATACTTTTTCTTACTGTCGAAGAGGTCATTGAAAGTTTTCCAGAAGCAAGAAGTACCGATAGAAAGTTATCCAGGTGCAGAAAAGAGGAGCACTCAGGGTAGTATCCTCCCACTAGACTGCCTCAAAATCAGACTTCTTTGTTACCGCTGGACTGGAGTGTTTCCAACCAGCCTTCTTGCCAAGGAACGAAGATCGATATTCTTTAGAAGACATGAGTGCAATAATGAATCGGCGAATCTCGAAGAAAGAACTCGGACTATCCAAGCCTGTCAATACTTTTGGGACCATGAGATGAGAACTAAGTGGACAGTACGTCTCATCAAGAATTTAAAGCCTTGACTGGAGAAAGAACACATTGATATTGGTTACTCAGCGGACAAGGTTATTTTCGACTTTTTAAAAAAAACAATATAGACAAAACACTCTTTAAATAGCGCCTATACTGACCACAGCTCAAGGACGACGCCGAAACACAATTTTTCTATGTGGTATGTGGACGCATTGAATATCATAGCTAGCCGCTTACATCTATCAATTCTTTCCCGACATAATAGTGGTAGCTATCCTGCTAGAAGAGACGAACTGGGGCAATATAGCGCAGCATGTGAAGGTCACATTACAGGCAAAGAAATTTGGCCTTAGTCGGCTGATGTCATAATGGAGTAGAGGAATAATGGCATTGGATAAATAGACCTAGCCTGAAGTAATATTTAAAATGGTTTTAGGCTAGGCTCCGGGTGTTCTGGGCAGTTGGGGTGTTTTTTTCGGTAGTCTAAGTCGAAAAGTTCAATAAACAGTGCTAACTTTGATTTATTAAAACTTACTTAAAATACTGTTAGATTAAAATTTGCTTTATTATCCACTAAACTTCAATCTTACCGAATCTTATTTTGATTGTGTACACCATGCTTATATTATCAAAGATATAATTTACCCAAAGGTTTCATTGGAGAGTTGTTTTTTCAAGTCATTAAGTCATTGTGTTCAGTTTTTCTTCTTCTATTACAACGAATGGAGCGAATCATTAGTTGCATATACTGTAGAATTATTGAGCAAGCGATTGGACTTGGTGTTTCTTACAAACCTATTTCTCGCCGTTCTAGTAACTAGTGTAGCCAGGATATATATGCTGGACATTTTCCAAAGTCGTCAGGGCTGTAATTTTCTCTCAAGGCAAAGAGTGAATATTGTTTTGCAAAATATCGAACTCGCTCTGGAAAGCTACACCTTTTAACTTGAGCGGTTATCGCATATAGCAACAGACTAAAATCCTTACATTGAAATAAATGTACATAAAAGCTGGCACAGAAAACTGTTTTCAAGACACTGATAGCTGGATAGAAAAATAATACAAGAACTATTCTTATCTCAGAACTCTCCCACCCTAAAGATAAACATTGAATTATGAAGGTGAACATTTCTCTCATTCAAAATCTCGGTCACATTCAAAAATAAATGTCTATATAAAACATTACTAGCAATAAAACAGCGTCATTTCTTACATTATTGCCATCCCAAAAAGCCATTACCACAAAACGATATTTTGACGTATCACCTAGATAAGCAAATCGTTCTGCATAACATTATGTGTGTACAAATCTTTATAAAGGACTTCTGTTCGAGTTTTTATTTTCGTCGAGCATTCAACTTGTGTATATTATTTTTGTTCCTTCACGAATGAATAACGTTTCTTAGTCTAACGGTGGCGTATTATTCTTGAGCAAAACATTTACGAGTAGCAATCCAAAGCGTTTGCTGTTCGTAATTGAAATTTGGGGTGTAAGGGAATTTATCTGATCTAAATCTGTTTTGCAATAAGCATTTGAATGAAGGAATCATATCGAAGGATAATCATTGGATTCATATGAAAAAAGAAGGGAAGATGGTTGAATTGAAAAATATACAAATAAATTGAATAAAATCTTTTCACCATTAAAATAATTTAATTTTTTTTTGGTTTAGTTCATCGACATTGATGAAATTTCTCAAATATTTTTTCACATGGCTCTTTCCTTAAAAATGGAAAAACTGTTCGTTGAGATATGAGCAAAAGGTGAGATTTGGTTATCTTAGAACTTAAAAACTCTCTCCTCATTGCTAAAACTTTTAATTCATTTTTAATCATCTTAATATTAAGTGTGCCTGAAACATAACGTACTTAGGAGAATATTGCCATAAGTGAGAATTAAATCTATGATATATTTCGCCTGTTCATCGACTTATACTATATAGAGAAAACCTCCCGTACTGCTATTTGCTTAAATTTCTTAAGATCAACGCCAAAATACCGGTGGCAATTCCCACAGACGATTATTGACACCATTAATGATAAGTATTCTTCAAGCGATTTCGACATATGCTCACATGTATATGATTTCCTCATGGCATCATACTGTAATGTCTGCGGCCAAATCCGGCTGTTTTTCTTTCTCACCGTTTTAACCCCAAAACGAGAGCTTTTACCTAATATCAAAAGGGTGGAACTAACCACTCGAAACATAAACATCTTAGATACAAATATACATACGAAAGTGCTTAGAAGGAAAGTATACCTAAAGCAATCATTACATTGATGGTTGTTATGTTAATGATGATGTCTTGACAATCAACGAAAGGATTTACCTTTGCTCGAATTATTCATTTACCCTTTCGTTTGTCCTACTTGGCTGTAGATTCGATTACACTTTACTTGGGGCTCATGCTATAAGGTGCGTTTTGTTTCTGGCATTGTGCGCCTAGTGAACGATTCTATCATTTATAATACTCTATTTTCTTCAACGTTTTCAATTTGAATTTAACATCATTTTTAGATCCTAATAGAAGAAATGTTTTTCTTGAAATAAGTACTAAATAATCTGAGCAATGTTTTTTTCGGTAATAATGTGGGTTGTTGTTGGTTTCGAAAATCCTTATAATATTTGTAGAGGATTTCAATGGGCAGTTTTATTTGTGAATAAGTTTTTGGATACGAACAGGTGTTTTTGTTTGGGAAGTTATAGCAAGCCTCCATTAATATTCTCCTGACGTTACTCATTTCCATAAAAACGCAAAACGATTGGTTTCCCACTCCCATGTTTAAGGTTCACCATCATATTCAGGATACTCTCTCTTTTAATAATAAGTTCAAAATTCTTGTCTGTCCAAACTGTAACAACATTGCTCATTGACGAATTTGGCGAACTAACCATCAACAACGGAACCTCTTTATTTCAGAAAGAATTCCAAAAATGTACTCATAATACACCTATTTTCAAAAGATCCGACTGTTGTGAATACTAAAATGTAAACTATAAATGTCAAAACATATTAAATATGTCCACTTTGCCATTTTAGCGATATTCCACGAAAGTGGTGAACATTAGAATTGTAGTAGACTTGATTTAGCGGAGACTCAAACAATTGCACTTAATATTAAAAACAACATTAAAAGCCAAATCCATACATTTTATTACTTATATTTTTCATTTACTAAAATTTTTCTATTTAAAAGCGAATCATGAAATAATAAAGACAGTCTTTGCTGGTAAGCCAAAGTAGAAGCGGCGACCAAGCATACTAAAAGAAAAGTCTTTCTTTTGAACAAGTTGGATTGAAAGAGGCTGTTATAACTTTGCGTAGCGGCGGCAAGTTCGCCAAAGCAAAGTTTCTGCTGATAATACTTTGAGGCAAAAAAAGACTGTTTGAATTTGCGTAGCGGCGACAGGCTCGCCAAGGCAAATACCACAGAATTCTTTTTCTCCTTTTTCTCCTACGACTGATTATATTACATGGCGATCCTCAAACCTACGATCCTGTGAATCGAAATCTAGCCGCTTACGACCCTGTGAATCAGAATCCTGCACTTTTCGAGCGCATCAACTTAACAACAATTCGATATGGACAACATTTGCATATATTTTATCGAAAATTTCGAGCGAAGCATATATCGAGTACTGGAACGACAACGAGTCTTGGACGATTGCAAAAACTATAAACATTTAGAAAGAAAAATCAACTAAAAATTATAGCTAGAAATTAGCAAAACTTCAAAACCAAGCAATATTGCAAATAATACACAAAATGGGAATTTTTCAAAAAAACAATACACAATAAAAGCTTGAAATACTCGAAAATAACATTAATTTCAAAAAGTATAGAATTCAGTTGTTCAAATTAGAATATATAAAATTATTGTTACATAAAAAAAAACATGACACTGAAAACAAATGTATATGATGAAGTCAATTATATAAAACCTAGAATATGTAAAACATACTATCAAACAATATGTTTAAATTAAAATTGAAAGAAATGAAATTAAGTTAAATAGATTTCACCAACGAAAAAAAATGGTTTTCATAGACAAGAAGATGAATTCAAACTGATCTGATTAATTGGCAATAAATCACATAAAGTAGAATAATGAAAAAAATGTACATGGTCCGTGGTATAACAAACAAGTACGAATGGAAGTAAAATAGATTTTCTTTAAAAGAGTCTCAGTAGCGTGATTTTTGAAAAATGTAGCTGAATGTTTTTTTTTGAAAAATTTTGAAAATGAGAAGATGAGTAACTTTGATGTTGAGGTTGCATTAGAATGCATACCAGTTGTCAATGGTAGTGCAAAACAATTAGATTCCTTTTTAACCATATTAGGATTGATCAACGAAAACCTCAATAAAGACGGGAAACAGGATTTGCTAAATTTTACGAAAAATGTCAAATTGGGGTCTAGCGTCAAAACTCAACTACTGAGTACTAGAATAAGCAGCTATGAAGAATTAGAAAAAGTATTAAGAGGTAGATTCAAAAGTAGAAAAAAACCCACAACAAAACCATACACAGTTAGCCCACTTATACCAAAATGGAACAGTTGAAAAATACAGTGAGAAGATATTGCAGCTCTTTAGCGAATTGAGCGAAATCCAAATTTATAGCTTAGGACAGATTCTATCTGCAGCAGAGAAAGTAGCAATACAGAAATCTAATGATTCTTATGCGCTTACTATTTTCAAAAACGGTTTATACGAGTCACTTAAGCCCACAATTTTTGCGGCACAACCAAAAACACTTATAGAAGCGATTCAAATCGCAACGGACTTAGAGTCGAGCTCTAATGCGACCAAAAATGTTACATAAATAAAATAAAAAGGCTGCCAGCTATGTTAATTTGCGTAATTTTTTGACATTTCTTATATTTATTTCTTGTAAATGTATGACTTAGCAAGGTTGTCATTATGTTTTCAAATAAGAATGATCTCACAATGACAATTAGCAGCAAATATTTAGGTTTTGGAAATTTGAAAAGTTTTGCGAGTGGTAACTCTAAAATTCTTTTCACCCCTATAACTTCGAAACAAAATTCACAGGATGGGTTTAACTTAACGTGAAACAGATTTGGTATATTTTTCAGTTGACATTTTCGTAAATATCGCACCAACAGATGCTTCTATTATATATTCATTAGCAAAGCATTTACGTAACCAATGTTTAAATAAGTAACCAATGTTTAAATTTTCCGAATTTTAGAATTTTTAGAATTTGCAACAGCAACCCCAAACATCGTTTTATCGCTGAAAGTTGTGATGAAATCCTCGGAAAGCATTTTCTTTTCCGCTTGAAAAACTTTAGTGCATCAGAACCGCTAGAAAATCAGTTTTCTAGCGGTTCTGTTTTGGTTATTGCAGCCAAACTAGGCATGAACGAATAAAAAAAACCTTAAAATTAAAGTTTAACAAATTAAATACATTTATAATGTTCATGATAACAAAAAATATGAATCATTTAATAATTTTTGCGAGAAAATTGGATTTGGGACTTTATGACGTGAGCACCTTGGTCAGAGCTGTCTTAAACTTAGATCGGGAAATGGTTGGCGAGTAGTTTTTCTGACGTTGTTGGATATTAAGATTATTAAAAAGGATTATTAAAAAGGAGCCCTAGATAAGCCTTTATTTCAGTTAGGTCCAGGCTAGTTGGATCACTTTGAGGTATATTTATTTGTACATTGAACAATTTCACCTAAAATTCGTCAAAATAAAAAGCTGAAGTGTTTCAGCCATGCTTCTTGCATATCCTACAGCCACCAGCACACCTGGCCACCATCTACAAACATTAGGTTGTATTCCCCGAGTTTTTCGATTCAATTCAGTTCAGTAATCGAGTTCAGCAATTTAGCCGAGCAATAATTGAACATACCAATTGTTTATCTGGACGCCAACTTGATTGGTAGCTCGATTGTTTTGTTGCACCGATTACGATTATCTCGATTGTTAGAACATTTTACTAGCGCACATCACTACAGCCTCATATTAGTAGATTTCTTACAAATCTAACAATTTATTTCAAAAAACAATCTTTGTTTATTACTAGAAATAGCTTTAGAACAAACTCCTGTAGCTATTGGCTAAAAAAAACGAAGTGATGAAACATATCAAGCCAACACATTTTTCGCACGAAACTTCAAAAAGATACTCTTAAAAATCATATTACTTAACTACTATTATAAGAAAAGTAATTTCCGGTTTCCAACGCTCAGACTTACAGTCAAAAATGCACTACTACATTAATTTCGTATATTTTTCTTATCTCTTATCGCCGTCATAAAAGTCTACTTCAGTTGTATTCTGTACATTCAGTTCCCTAAGTGAAATCTACGAAAGTCTATGAAAAGCATACCATTCATGCGAAACAGAGAGCTAAGCTATCTTTGTGAAAAATATAACACATTCTTCTGTCGCAACATCGTATGCTCTAAAATGCAACGGAATTTGTGGAAAAATACACTTGACTTTCAGAGTACATGTAGGTATAACGTCAGCAAAGCTTGGAAGGAAAGTGTAATTTTACATTTTCCAGTCCGGAAATGAAGAAAAATTTACAGTGTGCAGCAACGACTCTAGGTAAAATTATATCTACATTTTAAGTACTGGGAACCCAAAAATATTAACTTGCATCATGAGAGCAAAATATCCGAATTTTTAAAGATGGGGATACGGTTTTGTTAAAAGTTGTACAACTGAAGGTCGTTTACACAAAGATTCATTTTTCATCAACGATCAAAAGCTTAATTTACCATTATTCATATTTATTAAATTTAACATCATCATTCCATTCTTAACGACATTTTCTTTAGGATTTCACTTTGGTCAGTGTGATTGAATTATGATTCTTTTATTACGTTCCATGCTGAGCTTTGGAGCATTGAAACATTTTCTTTTGAAAATGTTACACCTTTCAAACATATCAACCGAAAATGATTCGCTCGCTCAAGGTATAAGGTTTCCTTGAAGTACATTTAGATAAGCATTCCGCCGCATTCCAAACATAAGGTAGCACTCAAACATCAGACGGGGCACTACAATCTGGTTTCCATTGATTGCATTTTAATTAAATTTTCCATTAGGATACACTCAAATTCGGCAGTTGTCTGAAACGAAATTGAGGCTCGGCCTGCTCGGAGCTTCTTGGAAGTGCTAATTCTTTTAGATGCCAGCTACGATTAGGACTCTTTCGATTCTTTTATTCGCGGTTTGCTATCATTGCGGTATCTGATTCCGATGAGACACTAGAAACGACTGTGACTGTGGGTGTCGGTCGGGATTTTGTCATTTTTATTATTGAATATCAAGACATTCGGTGAATCAAATTTGGGGGAACTCTTCGGCCGACCGCAGTTGTGAATGCTAGCTATTATTGCCCTTTGATAACAGTGCGAATCCTTGCTGTTATTGTGTTGTAATCGCGAGCCAAATGTCTTTTTTCAGCAGTTTTCCTTTCCGCCTTTCGATTTCGATAATGGCTGGTGGTATCGCAGTCGCTCATTGAGAATAGAACGAATCGTTTTATATTTTCCGCTGTAGCTGTCGGCAAGAGTCATTTGAGGACGACTCATCGAGCTCCAACTCAAGCTCAATTCAATGGGTGTATATTAGAAGTTGTATTGCCATTTCGATTTCAAGCGCTTCTTTTTTGAAGAAGAAGTTAATTTCCTGTTTCAATGGTTGATAGTCGTTAAGAGTTGTACGATTGTGTTACTTTTGCTGCAGTAGAGCATTGCAAGGATTGATTGCAAATTTTCAGTTTCATCTACCTTCTCGATGTGAGCATATACAATCCAGCTATCTTTGTTATGGCTAGTATATTTTTTTTTCTGCTAAATTTTATGGAAAAATCTTAAGTTAAATCCAGATGGTTTTATTCATTCTCATCAAACACAAGTATTCAACGTTTTGTTCAAATCGAAAGTCCCAAGTCCCAAATGAAGCGAAAGATAGTTTACTAGATTAAGCAAAATTTTCAACAAGTATACATATACAATTGCAAGTGAGTTGGATAAGCAACCATTAGTGATTCCTATGAGAGATATTTTTGTAAAATTTTATAAGAATCCGTTTAATATCTCGCCAGGAATAATAATTTTATTGGTTTGATTTCACAAACATTTATACTTACCTTAATAAGCTTAATGGTCGGGCAGCTTTCTCGGGAACGCAACATCACCTTCAATTACTTTCAGGATACATTGGTGTATATGCAGCATAGGTCCATGTTTCACCAAATGTTACGTATCTTTAACACTTTGGCGCAGGCGGCCATTTAAGCGATATTTTAAATATCTCTATAATTCTATTAACAAATAACTTTTGAAAATCCGAAGTATACGAAATAAATTTGAAATATGTTTCAAATATGAATATAAAAACATTTTGAAAATTTTGTACTCTCTGTATGCGCTAGGTGCCTCAAATATCCTCGGAAAAATCTGAAATTTTTTGAATTGCGATAACTTTTTAAATAGCTTTGAAATCTTTATGAAACTTAGAGGGTATATTAATGCTATTAGTTTGTAGACTTCTGTAGTTTTATATGAACGTACTGGCAACTCTGTATCTTTGGGAGGTACTGAAAGTAAAAACTTTCAAATCATCGAATCTCCTGAATTTTTTTTTTTTAGAAAAACAAGAACTCTTATATAAATCTTATGCTTTATCTACACAACCAATGTAAAACTTTTGAAATTCCATATCGGACAAGAACGGTAGCCCTTCCCCAACTAATTAATATTTTTATAACTTCTCTTCATGGGAACTTTCGAACCGATAATAAGGTACAGCTGAAATTCACGGCATGTATTGGCTTTGAGTAGGACCAGGCTTAATAGAAGCGATTTTGAAAAGCTGGTAATCCTTTGCTAGTGGTGCCATCTTGCAAAAAAACTAAGAAAGAGACTGCTCTTTGCTCTATAAATTCGGATTCAGTCACCAGATTTTGACTAAATTCACAAAGTAACTGCACCTGAAAAATGTAGGGTGGAGCTGCCAGCTATGGTAATTTTGGTGTATTGAATTTTGTAAATTTATTCAGTAAAATAAATCTTTTTGCACTATAACTTCCAGTGTAGTCATGAAATCAAAACGAAAATCGGTAAATGGACTTTAATTTAGGCTGTATTCAGTGGAAATCTGGTTGAAAAACAATATAGAACTGGCAGCTGAGATTGTTTTTGCCATATCTTTAGTAAGCGATCTTTGAAAAAAATTCAAATTTTAATGATCGTCTAGGGATAATAAACAACAAATATTAAGATTTCGAAAGTTTGAAAATTTTTGAGAATGGTAGATTAAATTAGGTTAGTGAAGAGGGCTGCCAGGAACGCGGCCTGCATCAGGCCCCCAGTTTGGGCCCATTTGCCACCCACATAGACAATCACACGCATTCACGCTTACAGCCATGGCACTGGCGGGATTCGAACCCGCAGGCCCCGTAGCACGCCGCTTTTCGGCCTGACGCCTTAGCGAGCAGAGATATCGGTAACACAAAATGAATTGAGAATGTTAACACAAAATGTTTATGTACCCCTTTAACTTCCAAATGAAATTTGTTGGGTCAGTTGACTTCAATCTGAGGCAGTTGTGATATATTTTTGGCTTTGGTGCTAGCAAGATGCGTCTTTATTATATTCGTATCAATAAATGCACACATTAAGTATTCATATCACGGACATTTATAATGAAAAGCGGTAACCAATGTTCAAATTTTCTAAGTTCTGGAAATTTGTCGGATGGTAACCCCAAACAATTTCCTATCCCTGTAACTTTCGATGAAATCATCAGATGAAAACGAAATACTAGTACTGGTAAAGTGTTGCAGGCACTGATCATTTTCTTCACTTATGTTTCAGGAGATCTTGCTTTCAAAGTTTTTTAAGATAAGCAACCGTTAATCAATATTAGTAACAAGTGTTTCACATTCCTAAATTCTGAAACTTATGCAAGTGGTAGCCCTGAAAACCTTTCTACCCTGTGAGTTTAAATGCATTGTTGAGCTCAAAGAGGTACATGAATATGTTAATATTAAATTTGCTTCTTTTGTCATTTCAATTAATATTAATTATATTATAGTTTTGTAAACGGAAAGTGCCAACAGACCCACTGACAAGGTTATTTTTTATATAAAAATGGGTTTCAATGCAGATGCTTAATGATATAAAACTCATTTGGTTTCATTGTCTGGGCTCTTACTGCTGTTGAACATATTGTGGTGTTTTAAAAAGTATAATTACTTCCCTAACTGGCCACTATGCATGCGATACTTGCATGGCGAATTTAACCGCCTCTTTAGCAAGATCACGATGCATCAGTGACCTTTCAAAATGAAACAAATCGTTTAATTTTGAATTAGTCTGAATGGTTGCCGAGCCATTTGGCATCCCGAAACAGACTGTCTTTATTTGCTCATGTTTCGCTCTTAAGTAGTAAAATTTTGACAAATGAAAAATATAGGTACTAAATTGTATGGATTTGGCTTTTAATGTTGTTTTTAAAATTAAGTACAATTGTTGGAGTCTTCGCTAAATCAAGTCTATTATAATTTTAGTGTTCACCACTTTCGTGGAATATCGCTAGAATCGCAAAGTGGACATATTTGATATGTTTTGACATTTGTGTGTTTACTTATTAATATTCACAACAATAGGTGCGTTTTTTTGCAGCCTAGCAGAGCAGGTTAGCATAGGGTTGCAAAAAAACGATCCAGAGCAGAAAATCGCAGTGTTCCAAAATGTTGTTGCATTTGCTGAGATTTTGCTTAGATTGGTTGTTAAATTAGAATAATCCATAGAAAAAACCTGAATGAAATCTTATATAGATTTTAATCGAAATCAGACATGAATCTTGCATATGAAACAATCTATAATATAATGTGCATCGAAACACTCAAAACCAGTCAGCACATTACTCGATTTGATGTAAAATAATTGAAAATGGCAGAGTGCTATGCAAATTCATTCAATTCAAACTGCCGATTTTAGCAGTGGTACGAACCGTTTAGAACACTCTTATTGTTATCAGCACACTCTACATGTAAGCCCATAAACTACCACTACTTAACATTTTTTGATTCAGTGACGCCACAAGTGCAGGATTTTCGTTGTTGTATTCAATATGCTGTACAAAATTTGATCTGCTCGGATGTGCAAAAAAACGCACCTAATATTGAATTATTTGCACAAAATATTATTGTTTCGTTTTTAATTTTGAGATCTGATTTTCTTGATTTTGATATTCGTAGAAAGGCTATTTGAAACAGAATAAGAGACCAGATTATCTTTGGAAATCAATTTTTTTCAAGATATTGAAATATATCTATCTTTCAACGGAAAAAAATGGTCTTTACATTAAAATACTTGATTTGAATTTTTTGAAATGGGTATATTTTCGTAGAATATTCTTAATCACAGCAAACCATCTGAAAATAAACTAATTGTAAAGAAGTAAGATTATTTGGGTTATAATCCAGTTAATGCTTTGGTGCTTTGAACTAACAATTTTTATTGCTTAAAGTATTGTTTTTGCAACAAAATTTTCGATGTTTATTGTTCTTTTCATCGCATATTCACAAATGCAAATCTACTTACTATATCTGCTAATCTACGTACTTACTTCGGGGCATACTTGCTCCCATTAATTAAAATAGGTCAGGTTAGTAGAAAGTGAGAATGATTAAAGAAAACAAGTTGAAAACGGAAGGATATTGATCACTTACTGTTAGTGTACCTGGATAGCTACTATTAATTAAAATAGGTCAGGTTAGTAGAAAGTGAGAATGATTAAAGAAAACAAGTTGAAAACGGAACGATATTGATCACTTACTGTTAGTGTACCTGGATAGCTACTACGTCGCAACTCTTGCTGTAATAATTAAACCCCAGAATCAACCAAACCCGAATCCAACATCTTCCTCGCTTTGCTGGTAGTGAAAAATTGCTTCACGTTGATAAATTGAAACTGCTTGGATATACTAATCGTGAACTTTATCCAAAATATTTTTTCTGTTTTAAAACAAATGAGAATGCTCGTACTGCTTTCTGTTAATGTTTAATTGATTTTTAGAGAGATTTCGATGGTCAAACAGCGACTAACTACTGCCATTTCCAAATCAGTCAAAGAACAAAACGAGTCTATTGTTTCTGATTATTAATCCAGCATAACCGGTGGCATCGGTACCACGTTGATGGCGATGGGACACCAAACCTACTTACGCAGGACACCAAACGTACTTACTACAAAACAACTAGTTTGCAACACTGAAGTACAGTCAAGCTAGATCGTGCAAAGATCGTGACCTTTTTACTATTGACTGGCGTCGATGGATAGAGCCGAAGGTGACATTTTACCTGAGTAGGTAGGTCATTAGTGAGGGTAGTTAAGTGATTCAGAGATTCATTAGTATAAAAAGCCAGTTTTATTTCATTTGAACCATTAGTTTTTTAACTATCGTAGACCAAGTTGCTCAATCTGGGAGAAATTGTCAAATGTAAAGAAAATCGGGTAGTGCGCTGTTGAGTTTCTCACCAAACAAATTAAAAATTTTTAAAGTCGCTAAAATTCCTCACCAAACAACGATAATTGACTCAAGCCATAATGGAAGAGACGGCATCAGTTCACGAAGACTGTTTTCCAAGTAAAACCTTGATTCACAGGTAGTTTAATCTTTTTAAACAAAGAAGGTACTCACTTGAAGATGACTCTCGACCAGGACGGCCAATCGAAGTGACCACTCCAGGAAATGTTAAAAAAGTGATAAAATATACTAAAACAGACAGCTTGCAGAAATTTTCGGAGAATCAGATGCATCCATTTTAAATATTCTTCAATATCATCTTGGCATGACTAAAGCTAGAGTTACAATCAATGCAACCAACATTTGTTGCACGTCAAAATGAGTTTGAACCCATGAGAACGTATGAGAGCAGTTACAATGATGCAACACAACTTTGCTTGGCAGCAGAGTTTGCTCATATCTCAAACTTGGCATGGCAACAACATTTTTGAAAATATCTAATTCCACCTGTTCCTATGAGAGTCCGGGAAATGGGAAATGTCTTATGCAAATGACAATCAGAATTTGTATTTTTTTGTCTCATTTTTGCTTTGCATTATACTCCGCAGCTTTTAGAGGATAAAATATTCACTGATATCTCTTTCCGAGACTTTAAAGGATCCAAATTATCGAACAGCAATTTCTTTAATATAGCCAGTGACAGATGACAGTAAATGTTGTGTTGCATTGATTGTAACTCGTTCCACCAACAAAACTTGGCAGCAAATGTTGGTTGCATTGATTGTAACTCAAGCATAAGGACAGCACAGGGTGAGAACCGAGAATGCTCACGCCGCCTCAAAAACAACAGTGCGTGGAGTGCTGTCGCGAGTTTTCGGTCCGCTGTAGTGATGACGAGGATATAGTATTAAGTTGATTCGTTACTGGAGACGAGACTTGCATTAATCATTATGAGTCTGAGTCTAAACAAGACTCTTTGCAGTGGCACGAAAAAGGTTACGCCACCGTCCAAGAACCTCAAGGTGTCATAAGCCCAGTATACAAAGTGGACTGATTTAGGGATTGAGATTGAAACAATGGAAAGTAAACGGGTTGTTCAAAGGTTTCGATTCCACCGTTTCAATCTCAATTCGCTTTGAATCCACTTTCAAGTCACGTTGTATACTGGGCTATACTGCTGGCAAAGTCATAGCGACCGTTATTAAGGACTCAGAAAGGATCCTGTTGACTGATTTTAAAAACAAAGGCGTCTCCTTAGTCGGAGAATATGATGAAAATCCATAAAAAAAGGGGGACAAGAAGCCTCCTTCTGCATGACAATGTGTAGCGATTTGAAGGTGGGATGTGCCTTAGCACAACCTAGAACCAGACCGAAGTCCAGAACCAAGAGTGCTAAGGTCAAAAAGTGGAATGGCTAAAGCCATTCAAGAGGCAAAACAAAAAAAAAAGAATTGCCCCGAGAGCAGGGTGCCCTAGAAATGGCCGTGAAGGCCCCTCATCCGCATTAGCGGAGCACCCTTTAACCAACCCCGACGGATGCTGGGGTGCCGCTTTGCTAGCTCGCTGCGGCTGGGGTGGGTTCATAAAAAAATGGGGATGGTTTGCTCTCAAGAAACGGGATGCTACGTATTATTCATCCGTCAGGAATTCCGTAGCCGCAAACTGGTATGTAAAATACCCAGGGACCAAAAGGGGGCATAGCTCCGTAAAGGAAACCACCCAGGCTCTGCAACATGGGCTGACTAAGCAGACCCAGTGCTCGTGACAACGCACGGAGCCAGAAAATTAAAATTCTACAAAAGGGAAAAAGGAAAACGTGCTACCTCTCTTTACTAGGAACCCGGGTGCGGCAGACAGCCCCGGGCCCCCGATGTTAGTGGAGCCCTGACCCCGATGGTCTGGGGTCCTCCACCCTCTGATACTGGCCCCATATCAAAAAATTCAAAAATCTAATCAAAAACCAAAAAAATGCTGAAACTAACTGTTGGGCCAGTATCCCTCCCTTGTAAGTACTGAAAAACAAATTCACGAAGAAACTATTTCATTATAGGCCAGCCAGGCCAAACGCGGACCCTGAAAAGGAGAAAGAACTTCTCGGGCTTCCGCCCAATAAGAAGGCCAGAGAGTTTTAATTTAACAATTCATTATTATTTTCATCTGTACTATTACTTATGGTGGTAGTAAAACAAACCGGAATATGATGCTGAATAAGAACTATCGTTACCGGAAAACTATTGACAAAACGTGAGAGCGGAAACTCTATGGACGTGAGCAAACAATAGATTTTCCACAATAAAGAAAAGAATTACACATTCTAGGTTACTTATAGTCTATGCAATAGTGAGTCAAATAACATGTGCTTTCATTCTTTTTATTTTGTGCAAGTTCTGTGAATATAACTCTTTTAATTTCAAATAAAGGAGTGCGGTCTACGAAGTTTAATAAATCATACATTCATTTCGCTCCCGTGTACAACAAAAATGAGAAGAAGAAAAAAAAACAAAAAAAAATTTTTTTGTTTTGTATTTTCGTTCCTGTCCTTCTACTTTCTGCTCGTACTTTAATCATAACAGTACTTTGGCTTATGTGAATACTGTTCAACAGAAAAAAAATGCAGCAATGGGCGACAGATTTCGATCCCTTTTTCTTTTGTTTTTTTTTTTTTTTCTTCTTTCCTTCTCTTCAATTTCAACTTAACTAGATATGTATATCATAAAGCCTGTTATACTGAAAATGCTTTTAACTCACGTGATATGTGCGCACATATGCTGAAAAAAAAAACGCGAGTTCAAGCGCAGTAATTAGTTTCGTTTCTATTGTTACGTTCACACTCCAAATTTCAGTTACATTCACATGAAACTACGAATATAACATCACTTGATATATATGCCCTAACCTTTTTGTTTTCTGTTTCAAATGATTGAATCTAAAGCTATGCACACTCGGAATAGTGTCTTCACCAAGAAAATTATGCTAATTCATATAACTCGGATATGAGGTGGCTTATAGAAGGTATCAGACCGTTCGCATTAAAACATGCGTCAGATAACTTTATGCTCTTCTACTCACAACAAAACTAACGCTCTTCTTCTTTACAACCAGTTTTCTTTCAACTAAGTGTATACTCGTAAGACATATTATGCAACAGCTAGCTTACAGCTTAACTTAAGAAAAGTTAAGAAAAAATCAAAAAAAAACAGAAGTTGTCAGCAACTAAAAATAACAATTAAAAGTCAAGTGCTGACAATAGGAAACAAATCGACGACATTCATTTCATCTTGGGCAAAATAACGTAAATTAATGACTTGAAGTCACTTAGTATTTACATTGTAATTCAATTTTTGTTTGAATCTTGAATGTGATACCGAGTCAAATATATCCGATTCATATGAACTATGGTAAGAAAACATTCTAGTTTTAATTGAATTGGAATTAATTCTATCGAATTTTTAAACAAATTATCAATGTCAATGTGCATAATTGCACAGATCAAAACACTTAAATAGATCTTACTGACATCTAATCGACCATTCTTCATCAGGTTCCTGTGCAGCCGGTTCAAAAGGGGCCACGGCGTAGTCGCACTGTCGTTTCCAAGTTTCGCTACCTACGAACGTCATGTCACGCCCGTCAATGCTGCTGCTACGATATCCACCAGAAGCGCACCCGTCAAGGTCGTCGGACGCGTGTCAGCTTCGCGTCAGCAATAGACGCTAGCAATGAACAAAAAGATACCTAGCAAATTTATGTACATACCAGATCGCAGTCGACCGAGCTCTCTTTATGCATTCCAAGGCTCGCATTCCACTATCTGCACGCCTCCATCAGGAATAGAGAGTCCATGGAAAAGCTGTCGAATATCTCATGCATTTGCTGACCAGGGTAAATTCTGCGAACGTATGATGACGCTCAGTATGTCGGCTCCTCGCAGCGTACAATTAGTCGCTTTCAAAGAAACGTCGAGGCGATTTGCACACTATGAGTCAGAAACCAATAGATTTTGCCGCAGCACTAAACTCGTGCTCAGACACTATTCTCTCAACAGCCACTGATAAATTGCTTGCCACGCAACATTCAACTTTCAGCACTTTTCGAATAGTACTCGAAACAACGCCAGATCGACGAACAACGAATAAAACACTTTCTTTTATAAAACCAGTGCTTGGACCAATGTCACTTGCAGAGATGCCGCGTTTAGTCGGTCGCCAAAATTTCACCAATTTCTTTCTGACAATCGTACCAATCCGTGCCAGCAATGATCACAACAGCTTATTCCGCTTTACACTATATTGATTTTTATTTCGTCTACAATCAAGCAACGCCAAATGATTCGTTAACAGTTAACACTTGCTAACTAAATACGATGTTCAAGGAACAAATGGCTGCTGTCACATACACAATATGCCCCGAATAAAAATTCACGTTTCCGAGCAAATATTCTTATAGAATGAAACAAAAAGCACCCCAGCAGCGGCCGTGGCGATTGTACCTCACAGAACTTGAAAACAATCTTTTTCTTCAATTTTTTCTCTCACGAATTCCATTTGAACAAATCTCACATAAACTGATTTACGGTTCCCGGGCACCTTATGCGTAACACTTATCTCACTTAAACTTGAGTGATTCAAAAATATGTCGATCGACCGTCTCAAAAGCAATCGGAACGGCCGCTTGTCGCCGCCACGCCGGCCCAAACTTGACTGTCCATAGCCAAGCGCTGCATTCTCACAGCCCAGCCGCAGCATCGCAATTTGCCATAAACAATTTACCGTTGATACGGTAAATTAGTTTTGAAAAAAATGAATTTTTCGAAGCGACATCGCTTGTGTTTCGATTTGTCGAAAACAAGGTGCCGTAAGAGGGCAAGTAGAGGACTTTTGATACAATGCGTATCAAAAGTCGTTTGCCGTGAATTTTAGAAACAAAATTCAAATATGCAAATGCTACAACACAGATCTTTCCACAAGGGCAAGTGCGTGGAAAGAGCTGAAGGATGGATGTAATGTGTGAAAGACAATGACGTGAACAGGTGATCAAGTCTTTTACTATCCAATCTTTTAGATTTATTGCGTGAACTAGTGAGCAAATAAAAAGGGGTAACTATAATTGTAGGAAATTTCGTGAACAACGTATACTGACTTAATAAGGAAAGTATCTTTGGTAGAGGAAATGGTGAACGAGGTGAACATCTCTAGATACTTTTCAATTGAAGCAGGAGTGACACCTGAAATAGGCGCAAATGGACGATCTTCCAAATAAAATTTGGAAACAGATCGTGAACTGGTGAACTAGTGGGTATATCACTTAGTGATGTCTTTCGCGTGAAAGACGCCCACTGATCGTCCATTTTGATCGGCCAGCTGGTAATAAGCACCGCCGATCTTTTTAATTACCTTACTAGGTAAGAACTTCCGGTCCAGCTTTGCATTGTAGTGCGCGGCTGCGTCACTTTGCCGGAAGTTGCGCCTGTAGACCACTTCGCCAGGCTGGTATGAAACCAACCTGGAACGAAGGTTATAGGCCTTGGCATTGCGAGACTGGGCTTGGGTGGTGAGGTCGCGGATGGTTTGGCGTAGAAGGGCCAGGTGGTCAGGAGGTGGCAGAGTGGTCTCGGGGTCATCCAGAAGATGGAGTTGCCGCAAAAGTTGGTAAGTGCGGCCATGGGTGACCATAGGTTGCCCGAAAACTGCCTGATAGGGCGACGTCCCTATCGTCGCGTGAGGTGCGGAGCGTAGCGCACAGGTTATTTCAGAGAGTTTACCGTCCCACTCCTTTTGAACGGGATCAATGTACGAACGGATGGCCGCTAGTATGGAGCGGTTGAGACGTTCCGAGGCATTGGCTTGAGGGGAATACACGGCGGTGAAGGTATGTCCGACACCGAATTCCTGTAGAAAGGTCTGAAAGATAGACGAACGAAATTGTACACCATTGTCAGTTATGACACTCTCCGGGACTCCAACAAGGTGAAATACTCTTTTCCTCAAGATGTCAATGACTGCTTTCGCAGTGAACTTCCGAAGCGGCTCAACGAAGGGGAATCGCGAAAGATGGTCGAGGACGATGAGAGCTCCAATGTTGCCAGACTTGGACCTAGGGTAGGGGCCGATAATGTCGAGGTACAAGCGCTGGAATATGCGCTCGGGAACGGACTGCAGCGTCATTGGTGGACGAAGGGTGTGTGAAGGGGCTTTGGTGGTTTTGCATGTAAGGCATGATCCCACATAATCACGCACTTGAGCGGCCATTCGTGGCCAGAAAAACCATTGCCGTAATCGGCCGAGGGTTTTGGCCACGCCACCATGCGCACTCAAGGGTGGGTCATGAGCTCCCTTCACTAATTCTGCCGTCATTTCTGACGGCACCCACAACTTCCAAGCCAACTGGTCTTGAAGTCCGTTTCCGGTCGCATACTCAGTCCGCTTGTACACGAACCCGTCTACAACTTTTAGGTCCGGCAGTTGGTCTTGTTCTGCCTGGACTTTAGCCGCCAGCTCCGTATAGGAGGCACTTTTGAAGTGGGGCGACTCTAAGTCTAGCTCCATTGGAGTCTCCTCGCCTTCTGCCGGCATCAACGCCTCGGCAGAGAACATGCGCGACAAGGAGTCCGGCACTACGTTTTGGCTTCCCTTTCGGTGGACAATCTTGAAGTTGAAACCTTGAAGTTTCAAGGCCCACCGGGCTAATCGTCCATTGAGGTCTGGTTGGTTCATTAGCCATTTTAGGGAAGCATGGTCGGTCACGATTTCAAATTCGTGACCTTCCACGTAGGCACGGAACTTCTTGATTGCCAACACCGCTGCCAGACATTCTTGCTCAGTGACGGTGTAGTTTCGCTGAGCGGGATTCAGTTTGTGGGACATATAGGCGATGGGGGCTTCAGCTCCGTCTTCTGTGCGCTGCACCAGCACGGCACCGACTCCATGTTGACTCGCGTCACATTGGATGGAGAAGGGCTTGTTGAAATCTGGGCTGTGCAGCACTGGGGCTGAAGCAAGGCTGTGTTTCAATTGCTTGAAAGCATTTAGCCTCTCATCGGTCCACACAAACTGACTCCGCTTAGAAAGCATGTCTGTCAGTGGCGTTGACAATGACGCATATTCCCTGACGAAGCGCCGATACCAACCGCAGATTCCTAGAAATCTTCGGAGTTGCTTCGTGGTAGATGGAAGTGGGAAATCCATGATAGATTTCACCTTGTCGGGATCAGTCTGGATAGTGCCCCCACCAACAATGTGGCCAAGGTATTTGACGTCTCGCAAGAGGAACTTACTCTTTTCCACATTGATGGTGAGGCCAGCTTGTCTCAAATGGAAGGCGACCTGATGAAGTACCTGAAGGTGCGCGTCAAACTCGTCTGTTATCACCAACAGGTCGTCGAGGTACACGAATACCTGGTGCTTGAGTTGGGGCGGAATAACCTTATCCATCAGTCGTGACATCGTTTGGGGTGCATTACACAACCCAAACGGCATCACGACAAAATGGTAAAGGGGTCGACCGGGCACAGTGAAGGCTGTCTTCTCCTTTGACTTTTCCTCAAGAGGGATTTGCCAAAAGGCATCCTTTAAGTCAAGGCTGGAGATGAAATTTGCCTTAGGAAGTCTGCTGAGAATTCCATCAATCAGCGGCAAAGGATAGGCATCCTTCACTGTGACCGAGTTGACCTTCCGGGCATCCAGGCATAGGCGCACCTTCGAGGGCTTTACCACCAACGTTACCGGCGAAGACCATGCACTCTTCGACTCTTCGATTACGCCCAACGCTAACATCCGGTCAATTTCCTGATATAGGAGCTTTTCGACAGCTGGTGACACAGAGAAATGTCTCTGTTTTATGGGTTTCTGGTCACCAGTGTCGATGTCATGACGGATGAGCGTAGTCTTTCCCAAGCCCTCAACTGCGAACGAAGGAAAGCAAGCAATCGCAGACCGAAGTTTGCGATGCTGCTCCTGTGTGAGAGGGTGGGCGCAATCGTCGAGTGCGTCGAGGCTGTTGGTGGTGTCGACCTGTGGTGGTGGCGCAAACAGGTCTGTGGCCAGGGCGAAAAGACGGACGAAGTCCACTCCCAGATAGAGATTCTGACTGAGAGTGGGTATTATCCACAGCGTCAACGTCTTGGTGAGCCCCCGGAACGTGATGTCGGCTGATACTCGGCCTACGGCTTGATGTTGTGTGCCGTCAGCTGTTTTCAACCCGAGAGAAGCTCTTTTCCAAGGAAAAGCGTTCCTCTCGAGGAATGAGCGGGCTAGATCAGCCGCCATCACGCTCACGTTGGCTCCCGTGTCGATCAAACCCGATGTAAGTTGGCCGAACAACAGAACCTGAGCGTACGGTCGAACGTCACCTGGAGGCACGCTCAACAGAGTCGCACAATCCAATTGATAACGCCAACGACGGAACTGAGCGTAAAAACGCCTCATTCTCAACGTTGAGCGTTTAGGTGTTTTAAGGTGTTTGTGAATGGTGTCAATTTCGGAGTTAAAAATTCGGTTTCGGACCGCCGTGTATTTCCGCCATCTAATGTGGTAGGGCAGAAAAGCCAAAGGTGTAGGAGGCTCTGCCTGTAAGAGTGGGATTGATAAGGTGGTAGAGTCCCCACTCGGCTGAATACTAACATCATTGGTGGTTGGGCCCACGGAATATGGAGACAGATCATCCGTCCTGTCTACCTGCTGGAACGGGGTGGAGCTTGTTTGCCCTGCGGGAGGCGTGAGATCTTGTTCCGCGCTCCCTGCGGTCCGTTTTTTGTTTGGCAGATCACACAATTAGGTTTATATGTGTCTGCCTTTCCGCAGCCATAACAGAATATTGTTCTGGGCTCCAAACAATCGTCGAAACGGTGTCCCACTTGCTTACAGTTCCAGCAAGTAGGCAGGACCGTGACCGCCTCCACTCCAGGTTCTTCCGGGGAATCCTCATATTGGTCCAGCGGGTATTCCTCACGTAGTTCTTCTGTAGCATGTCTCCATTGGGAGGATCGGCGTCGACCTCCAAGCTCCATCTCAAAGTTCTCCGCACGGATGACGGCCTGACGGAGCAGACGAACCGAGGGAAGGTGAATCTGTAGCAGACCACGACGGATTTCTGGCAATAAATTGCGTCTAAGAATGTCAGCTAAGTCCGCGTCAGCAATAGGGCGCTGTAGCCGGTCAACAATCTTGTAGACGTCCGCACTAAAATCGTCGAAGGTTTCTTGGGGTCGCTGTTTCCTTCCTCGTATCTGCTCCATCAGGTCGGCATCCGTGAAGCGATCAGCGAAATGGTCGCTCAGGGCCGACTCCAAATCCCTCCAATTGAAATCACGTCTGGAATTGTAAAACCGCCAATACCAATCAGCGGCAGGTCCAATTAAAAGTAAGTGCATATGCTGGCATAGCACATTAAAATTTCCGCCCAAGGTGTTTCTGGTGAGAGCCGCTACCCTGTTAATAAAGACTTCCACGGGCATGGAGGATTCACGACCCGAGAATTTTAGTCCCCACCCACCAATGATGCTAGCCACCTTATCGTGGTGGAACTGGACATTATTACCACGAGGGGTGCGAGGTGAGTAGGATCGCGGCACTGGAACAAATGATTGTGCGCGAGGGTTCAGTCTTGGCGACTCTACATTCCGAGTCTGGGACGGAAGGTTCAATTGAGCCATGCGCTCCAGCATCATACGCATGCCGTTCTGCAATTCGTTAATTTGTTGCTGAAGTCCGCTTAAATCCTGGGGCACTATAGAGCGCGCTCCTGCGGCTTCTGAGGTCAAATCTGATATTGGGGACGCTTTTGATGACGGGCCAGGTGGCTGAACTAAACCTTCCGCCCCCGACTCGGCCTGTAAATCAAAGTCCCTGATTTCCACATCTTCATTGCTTCTCATGCCTCGGGTTCTTACTCCCGGCCGCTGGGTTTTGGGCCGAGCCCCTCGTGGCATGGATGCTGCAGCAGTGGGGGCCTGTCTGGCTCCTAAGGGGAGACTCAGTGGTCCACGGCACAGCGGGCAATCTGTATGATTCCGAAGCCATTGCTCCAGGCACGTTTCATGAAATGTATGACCACATTTTGTGGTGTACGTAACCTGGGCAGCAGCGAATGACTGCTGGCATATGGAGCACTGAGCCTCCACTGTGGCGCCAGACAGATCCTCACTGCTGTGTCGCAATGGCATGTCTAAACTGTGAAATTTGATTATAGACGAAAATTCAAAGAAAGTGCACGATACTCGTGACTAACGAAATAATTACGCTTATAACTAAGGAGTTGCTGCAAATTCAAATGCAACTCAGTGCACAACAGGGTGTGACTAACTCTTTCAGAGAACCTTAACAGATAACTAGGCAAAATATGCCAAATATTCAAAAATATATAAAAAAATATATATATATATATAAGTAGGTGCACACCAGTGGTGTGACTAACTCTTTCAGAGAAATAACAAAGCTCTTAAAGCCAAGTGGCTAAAATTCGAATGAAAAAATATCGATTCCAAAAGAAAAGTTTTAAACTTTCCAAGTTAGGATAAAAATTTAATATTTGTCAAAAATTTAATTTTCAGAAAAGGCCTTCTTATTAGACGGAACCCGATCCGTTCTTCCCCATTTCAGGTCCGCTGGCTGGCTGGCTTTTGATTTTAAAAAACGCAAGGAAATGAAATTCTAATTATGAAATGTTAGACTGGAACAATGTGAAAATTGGTAAAAATTGTCAAAGTGAAAAATATTGAAAATTGTAAGTAAAAAAATTTAACTCGGGTCGGTTCCTGAGGGGTACCGCCCAGTATGGGGGACTGTTTCACTCACCCGAAATTCCTCGAAAAGAGAGGAGCAAGGGACCAAAAACAACTATGTTGCTGCTTGACTCAACCTCAGCAAATGGTTCAAGTCTGGCCAAGCTGCAGGGACGTGTAGGCGGCACCACGCCAACCCCACGTAATCCACCACAGCTTGAACCAAACCCAAGCCAAAAGCCGAAGCTGGATCAAGACAGCAAGGATATAAAAAATTTGGGACAGCTTCCCAACATAAAGTGGGGCAGGGGCCCTTCGGTTGACCGGGACAGGAGCGGCGGTAAACCACCACAACCTGTTATCCGCGGCCAACCTCCAGGTTGCACCCAGAGTCAAAAAACTCCATAGGACGAACACAACGAGAAGCTGCCCAAGAGGTAAACTAACTGGGAAATGATTTTAAAAGGAAAGGATTGGGAAGGATGTTTGCGGCTAGTAAGGAAAGAGCGAGCGATGCAGGTCTTAATTCAAGGGGTTTGTTCTCTCGAACGAAGTATATCGAATCGCATTGGAGGCGATTCTAAGACCTGCTAGTGAGAATGGAAATTTTAAGGATTGAAGACGTAAAGTCTAAAGGGGAGTATGAGTCGAAACTCATAAGTATTTTCTCACTTTGGTGTGGGTTGCCCAAAACAAGTTTCGGGCCCCACGTTGGGCGCCATTTGTAGCGGTTATGAAGATGGATGTGGGCCTTAGCACAACCTAGAACCAGACCGAAGTCCAGAACCAAGAGTGCTAAGGTCAAGAAGTGGGATGGCTGCTGCCATTCAAGAGGCAAAACCAAAAAAAAGAATTGCCCCGAGAGCAGGGTGCCCTAGAAATGGCCGTGAAGGCCCCTCGTCCGCATTAGCGGAGCACCCTTTAACCAACCCCGACGGATGCTGGGGTGCCGCTTTGCTAGCTCGCTGCGGCTGGGGTGGGTTCATAAAAAAATGGGGATGGTTTGCTCTCAAGAAACGGGATGCTACGTATTATTCATCCGTCATGAATTCCGTAGCCGCAAACTGGTATGTAAAATACCCAGGGACCAAAAGGGGGCATAGCTCCGTAAAGGAAACCACCCAGGCTCTGCAACATGGGCTGACTAAGCAGACCCAGTGCTCGTGACAACGCACGGAGCCAGAAAATTAAAATTCTACAAAAGGGAAAAAGGAAAACGTGCTACCTCTCTTTACTAGGAACCCGGGTGAGGCAGACAGCCCCGGGCCCCACGTTGGGCGCCATTTGTAGCGATTTGAAGGTGGGATGTGCCTTAGCACAACCTAGAACCAGACCGAAGTCCAGAACCAAGAGTGCTAAGGTCAAAAAGTGGAATGGCTAAAGCCATTCAAGAGGCAAAACAAAAAAAAAAGAATTGCCCCGAGAGCAGGGTGCCCTAGAAATGGCCGTGAAGGCCCCTCATCCGCATTAGCGGAGCACCCTTTAACCAACCCCGACGGATGCTGGGGTGCCGCTTTGCTAGCTCGCTGCGGCTGGGGTGGGTTCATAAAAAAATGGGGATGGTTTGCTCTCAAGAAACGGGATGCTACGTATTATTCATCCGTCAGGAATTCCGTAGCCGCAAACTGGTATGTAAAATACCCAGGGACCAAAAGGGGGCATAGCTCCGTAAAGGAAACCACCCAGGCTCTGCAACATGGGCTGACTAAGCAGACCCAGTGCTCGTGACAACGCACGGAGCCAGAAAATTAAAATTCTACAAAAGGGAAAAAGGAAAACGTGCTACCTCTCTTTACTAGGAACCCGGGTGAGGCAGACAGCCCCGGGCCCCCGATGTTAGTGGAGCCCTGACCCCGATGGTCTGGGGTCCTCCACCCTCTGATACTGGCCCCATATCAAAAAATTCAAAAATCTAATCAAAAACCAAAAAAATGCTGAAACTAACTGTTGGGCCAGTATCCCTCCCTTGTAAGTACTGAAAAACAAATTCACGAAGAAACTATTTCATTATAGGCCAGCCAGGCCAAACGCGGACCCTGAAAAGGAGAAAGAACTTCTCGGGCTTCCGCCCAATAAGAAGGCCAGAGAGTTTTAATTTAACAATTCATTATTATTTTCATCTGTACTATTACTTATGGTGGTAGTAAAACAAACCGGAATATGATGCTGAATAAGAACTATCGTTACCGGAAAACTATTGACAAAACGTGAGAGCGGAAACTCTATGGACGTGAGCAAACAATAGATTTTCCACAATAAAGAAAAGAATTACACATTCTAGGTTACTTATAGTCTATGCAATAGTGAGTCAAATAACATGTGCTTTCATTCTTTTTATTTTGTGCAAGTTCTGTGAATATAACTCTTTTAATTTCAAATAAAGGAGTGCGGTCTACGAAGTTTAATAAATCATACATTCATTTCGCTCCCGTGTACAACAAAAATGAGAAGAAGAAAAAAAAACAAAAAAAAATTTTTTTGTTTTGTATTTTCGTTCCTGTCCTTCTACTTTCTGCTCGTACTTTAATCATAACAGTACTTTGGCTTATGTGAATACTGTTCAACAGAAAAAAAATGCAGCAATGGGCGACAGATTTCGATCCCTTTTTCTTTTGTTTTTTTTTTTTTTTCTTCTTTCCTTCTCTTCAATTTCAACTTAACTAGATATGTATATCATAAAGCCTGTTATACTGAAAATGCTTTTAACTCACGTGATATGTGCGCACATATGCTGAAAAAAAAAACGCGAGTTCAAGCGCAGTAATTAGTTTCGTTTCTATTGTTACGTTCACACTCCAAATTTCAGTTACATTCACATGAAACTACGAATATAACATCACTTGATATATATGCCCTAACCTTTTTGTTTTCTGTTTCAAATGATTGAATCTAAAGCTATGCACACTCGGAATAGTGTCTTCACCAAGAAAATTATGCTAATTCATATAACTCGGATATGAGGTGGCTTATAGAAGGTATCAGACCGTTCGCATTAAAACATGCGTCAGATAACTTTATGCTCTTCTACTCACAACAAAACTAACGCTCTTCTTCTTTACAACCAGTTTTCTTTCAACTAAGTGTATACTCGTAAGACATATTATGCAACAGCTAGCTTACAGCTTAACTTAAGAAAAGTTAAGAAAAAATCAAAAAAAAAACAGAAGTTGTCAGCAACTAAAAATAACAATTAAAAGTCAAGTGCTGACAATAGGAAACAAATCGACGACATTCATTTCATCTTGGGCAAAATAACGTAAATTAATGACTTGAAGTCACTTAGTATTTACATTGTAATTCAATTTTTGTTTGAATCTTGAATGTGATACCGAGTCAAATATATCCGATTCATATGAACTATGGTAAGAAAACATTCTAGTTTTAATTGAATTGGAATTAATTCTATCGAATTTTTAAACAAATTATCAATGTCAATGTGCATAATTGCACAGATCAAAACACTTAAATAGATCTTACTGACATCTAATCGACCATTCTTCATCAGGTTCCTGTGCAGCCGGTTCAAAAGGGGCCACGGCGTAGTCGCACTGTCGTTTCCAAGTTTCGCTACCTACGAACGTCATGTCACGCCCGTCAATGCTGCTGCTACGATATCCACCAGAAGCGCACCCGTCAAGGTCGTCGGACGCGTGTCAGCTTCGCGTCAGCAATAGACGCTAGCAATGAACAAAAAGATACCTAGCAAATTTATGTACATACCAGATCGCAGTCGACCGAGCTCTCTTTATGCATTCCAAGGCTCGCATTCCACTATCTGCACGCCTCCATCAGGAATAGAGAGTCCATGGAAAAGCTGTCGAATATCTCATGCATTTGCTGACCAGGGTAAATTCTGCGAACGTATGATGACGCTCAGTATGTCGGCTCCTCGCAGCGTACAATTAGTCGCTTTCAAAGAAACGTCGAGGCGATTTGCACACTATGAGTCAGAAACCAATAGATTTTGCCGCAGCACTAAACTCGTGCTCAGACACTATTCTCTCAACAGCCACTGATAAATTGCTTGCCACGCAACATTCAACTTTCAGCACTTTTCGAATAGTACTCGAAACAACGCCAGATCGACGAACAACGAATAAAACACTTTCTTTTATAAAACCAGTGCTTGGACCAATGTCACTTGCAGAGATGCCGCGTTTAGTCGGTCGCCAAAATTTCACCAATTTCTTTCTGACAATCGTACCAATCCGTGCCAGCAATGATCACAACAGCTTATTCCGCTTTACACTATATTGATTTTTATTTCGTCTACAATCAAGCAACGCCAAATGATTCGTTAACAGTTAACACTTGCTAACTAAATACGATGTTCAAGGAACAAATGGCTGCTGTCACATACACAATATGCCCCGAATAAAAATTCACGTTTCCGAGCAAATATTCTTATAGAATGAAACAAAAAGCACCCCAGCAGCGGCCGTGGCGATTGTACCTCACAGAACTTGAAAACAATCTTTTTCTTCAATTTTTTCTCTCACGAATTCCATTTGAACAAATCTCACATAAACTGATTTACGGTTCCCGGGCACCTTATGCGTAACACTTATCTCACTTAAACTTGAGTGATTCAAAAATATGTCGATCGACCGTCTCAAAAGCAATCGGAACGGCCGCTTGTCGCCGCCACGCCGGCCCAAACTTGACTGTCCATAGCCAAGCGCTGCATTCTCACAGCCCAGCCGCAGCATCGCAATTTGCCATAAACAATTTACCGTTGATACGGTAAATTAGTTTTGAAAAAAATGAATTTTTCGAAGCGACATCGCTTGTGTTTCGATTTGTCGAAAACAAGGTGCCGTAAGAGGGCAAGTAGAGGACTTTTGATACAATGCGTATCAAAAGTCGTTTGCCGTGAATTTTAGAAACAAAATTCAAATATGCAAATGCTACAAATGCGCCTGTTCTTAAGAGTCGTTTTGCGTTGACTGCATAAATAAGACTTCGATATTTTAGATCGCTCACTCTACAACTCTAACTTAGCTTAAAAAAGTGATGGACGCAATTTCGGATTACTTTCCGAAAATTGTATTAGAGTAGCAGGCGAATATATTGAAAAAGAAGAATAAATTTGTATTTTGATTTGCACTTCTAGTAAACCAGCTAAATTCAAAAACTTTACGTTAATAAAGAATGGAGATGCTGTTTAAACTTACGTAATTATTAATTGCTGTCAAACTATTATACATCAAACCAGCAGCTTTCACTTTTGGCCCAACAGCTTTCACTTTTGAATTCAATTTTTACCTTTTTGGCATATTTATAAATTGAAATGAATACGCGGAAGAACTCAGATGAAGGTTTCTTTTAGAAGGTGCAATTATTTTCAATAATGCGAACATAGTGAATTGAGGTAAATTAAATGCAAGATTATAAGCTCTTCCACAAGGACCCATGCTTCTTTTAAGAAAATTTATATTCGGCAAAAAATTCCTTGATAACAGGGTGTTTACCGAAAATCTTTCACTAAAATATTATTTCAAAGTTTAAAAATGTAAACTAACTTTATTTTATACTTTATGGTGAAGTAATATTAAAACAAACAATAGTACAAATGCCTGGATGTCTAGAATCATTATGAAAGTCATAAACTGACCAGGTACCTGCTTGAAATTGGCAGATCACGGTTATTATGTTATGTTTGTAAAAATTTTATTTGTTTTATTTTTATTGTTTTATTTGTCAAAATTCTACCTGCTTATTGTAAACAGATGCGGCCGTTAAAAATTTCTTCATGTTCTTAAAAGTCCCTTTTATAAAAACAAACGCGGTATGCTGCTTTGTGAGAATATACTTGAGCGAGTTTACGTCAGTATACGAAAGGACAAATATCAACTATGATTCGACAAGTTATTGAACTCTACAAACGGAAGCTTGAAAAGTCTTACAATGAGATTTTGCAGTTGCTTCAATTATTGGGGCTGACCTACAACAACTATCAGCTAAACAAATTGTCGGTGTCTGAGGAAACAACGAATCTTCAGTATCTATCAAACTTATTCCATAAAATCAAGAACTTAAAAGCGGAATTTCGCGAGAATGCGCTAGAATTAAAGGAGTTAGAGATGACGCTGGAAGATTTCGAGGATGAATTTGGTGCTGATGCTGAGAAAGAAATTGACAGTTTCGAAGAAAGCGATGAAGAAAGTCGAGATATAGAACCGGTGGAGGATGACCAATATAGTTCGGATGCATCGTCAGGATTTGGTGACTTATCCGATAGTTTGTCAGCAGAATCTAATGATGAGTTTTAATAGTTTAGGTTTGATATTTTGTATGAATTGTAATATAGTTATATTTGTAAAAAAAGAGATTAAAAATACTTGACAATAATTTCACTTCTTTCAATCACAAAAATGTTATAGTGTTTGCCTTTTTCGGTTTCTAATATATAAAAATATTATAATATGAAATATCTTTTAAATTAATGGCTGCTGAATCACTCTATATTTGGACAACTTATAGTTCAAACCAAAGTTTACGCTCTTGCAATGCCTACAATAAATAAGCAAAGCATACAATAACTTCAAGCCTGTTTTGATCTTGAAATTTGAAGCTATGAGAATTCTTTTATTGGGAATCTAAGACTGTTGAATGTGTCTAGAATCAACAAATTTTAATTTTGAGCAGTTCATTTATGAACTTATCAGCGGAATATCAGAAAGAGGGAATGAAGTTCGATGCTTATCACCACGGTGAAGGAAAGGACTCCGAAGAAATTAAAAGTACACGCAAGGTTACATCACCATTTTTATGATTTTTCTCACGAACGGAGAATTCTGCGCTTCTCTACTGGCAGGTTTTAAAGCCCGGTAACTAAAAAGTGGGCGAGTAACTGTCTCTTATATCAGGAGACAGTACTAGAGCCACTAAGGGATCGGGCTGTGGAATTGATGATTAGATTTTACTTCCAGAGAGACGGAGATGAAAACAGGCTGATACAGGATATCGGACGCACGAGCGGCTCTAATGAGGCATTTATGCGTCCAGCGGAGATAGCAGGGCAACAACGGCTCATGACATTCTGCTCAATTATGTTGGCCTCCCGGCGAATCGGAGGAGGTAGTCAGACCTTTGCTTAGCTAATTGAAGTTAAACGTAAGCTAGATTTAGATTAGTAAGCTAAGTTAGTATTTAAGCACAAAATAGCTTAGTCAACCCCAGGTCATATTCAACCTGGGCAATATTCTATAAGTATGAGGAGAAAAATATAATAAATAAATGATAAAAAAAAATATATTTACCATTCAATAAGAGCCAGCAGACCAAAATAGTACAGTCGCTAGATATAAATTTTTTTATGTCAAATACTCCTTATTTTAAATTATCTACGTACAATATAAAATTAATAAAAATTCATTATTCTTATTATGATTTTTCTCTCTAGCTGAAATCTGTAGTATTTTGCAGGAAAAATAACGTAAACAAAAGGCTGTGCTGCGTTATGAAAATCCTTAGCTTAGACATCACTTTGAATTTTGAAGCTTTGGAAGGCAAGCTGGATACCTGACTAATTCCATTCCTTTCTTCGCAAATAAAATGAAAACGCTCCAGCTCCAATGCCAAAAGCAAACACACTTGCGTGCAGTGTTTCCTCTAGTTCCATCTATTTTCTCTAATTCCATCACTGAATAAAAATTTAAAACTGTCAAATAAGATTCTGATTAGCTGGAAGAAAATTTAGATGGTGAAGATTGATATGCCCGTTTTAAACTAAGTTTTGTTAATTTACAAAAATAAGTTCTATTGTACTTTTTTTCAAATGCTGAAACGCAAATAATTATATATTTGAATTGTGAGTTGTTTTGTTATTTTTTAGTTTAGCTTACGGGCAAAAACTGTTACTGCAGGTAGTATTGCTCTCAAAGACTGAACATTAGGGGAGTTAAATCAAGGTAAACTAAAACTATTTCAAAAATAAATGTTTCTTCCATTTTAGCCTAATAAATTCTTAGTGTCAGAAATAAATTAATTTTATTTTACCAAGCAAAGTATTCAACAGATTCAGTTTCTCTCCTATAAGGCAGAGACTGCTTGATATTTTAATTATATCTCATTGAAGATTTAGTCTACAAACTTCGTTCCCGACTAGTCATTAAACAATTCGAAAGTATTAGCTCTTGGTGTTCTGAAAAACTATATTTTGGTGCTTTGTCTCTCGATATTTCTATGTAATAAATAATTAACAGAACATAATGTAATTTTGAATTACCTGCAACAACAGCTCAGCGTGATATTTTACCAAATGTACAGTTAAAGTCAACCCAGAAAATCAATAGCGACATGTCGTTTAAACGCTCTCATCACCTAAACTGTTACCCGCTGAAGCAAATTAACGAATATTATAGTTCTCTCATTTTTTCAAGCCGATACATTTCAGGGCTCATATCAAAATAATTGACTTTCATTTTCATAAAGTCTTTCATTTTCTCAGCAGATACCTTACAGTTCGTGGGAGCTAAGCTTGATGAAAATGACAGGCGGGTTAAGGTTGATGCAGTCGAATTATACACATATGTGACAGACAATGCTATATTGTAGTATTCAATTTTTTTTCAGCAATTTTTTAACTTTTATTTCAGATAAGTGCTTATTTTTTACCTACAACAGAATTGCGTTTGACTCCAGTAGCACTAAAATAGATGTGCTGAATTGAATACGATACCTATTCCAAGTGTTACAAGTTTAGTAGGACCACAGTTCGTTTTGATGTGATGAGATGATTTAAATATGATTTTTTTCTTAAAGTTTATCTAGTTTAAATTTCGAAATGCAAAGGAAAAGTAAGCCTAAGTTTAGTGGTATGGTGCTTGTTGTTACAGTTTGTTATATCACGCATATGACTTATCACGAGAGATGAAACGAAATATATAATATTAATCCTCTTGATTGCTTCTGTTCATATGAAATTAGATATATATCCCTAGAAGTATTTGACGAATCACAAGCTTTTATAAGTATGAAAACTATACAACATAACCGTAAAGCAAAATTGTCTTTTCAAGATACATTTTCGCTCCAATCGAAAAGAGATGGAGGCGGAGTTTCCTTTGAAAACAGATAATCTCTATCATGAGCCCCATTACCTCCATAGTAAACTAAGTTTTACGAGAATATTCTTGAAAAGTGCTTCTCCACTGTTGGAACGGTATATTGGAAAACAACGGACTGCATCGCATACCCAGTGGGGAAGTTCTCCACGAAAGATATGAGTATATAAGCTCTTAGCCTTCCAAACTTATTTTATCCTTCAGTTTAACTGGTAGGATTCGGAGGGATGAAATGGCGTGAAATATGAATGTAATTAGGTACTAGACATTTGTTGCGCACGCAATTTGTGAACAAAACGGTATCACGTATTCTTTGCAATGATTTCCAGAACGTTTAGACCAAAAGTTAAGTTTGTGATGTCTTATTTTCACATAATATCTCAATAAAATTTAATTTTACTTTGAAAGAGAGAACTTGTATTTCTTGGTTGAACTCGCTAGTTCATTGTTCATATTTTCCGTAGTATTGAATTTGTGTAATCTGCGCAACTACTCATTCTTAATTTGAAGACATAAGACTTGAGCATTTTCAATATGTCTGGCAAAGTGCTGTTTATGTATTGAAACTATCGTAAACTAAATGTTAGGTCTAATTTGTTTGATCAGGCAGAGTAAGAGCCATTCATTCAATTAACAAATGGATGAAAGGACGAAATTCCGGATCGTGCGAAGAGTATGCCCAAGATGAAAGTTATGGTGAAGAGAAGATGCTATTATACAGGTTTTTCTCATGATCTAATTACGTACTTGGGAAAAGGCATTAGTGGATCTTCAGTTCCGAAAGCATGCTTCAATTTTTATAATTTTCTTTTGGCCCTAATAATAAGTTTGCAGAATATGATATTTTAAGGTATCAACTACAATGCCATTGACACATTCTCTACTCCATAAACATTGCCCTGCGTGCTCAATTTGCCAGCTAGCTCAGCTAATTTCAGATACGAAATAATTCAGAATATTGATGAAAAACAGTCTAAAAAAGCAATAATTAGAAATTTTGTAATTCAATAATATAACTAAAAACTCTTAATAATACTACACGGAAATATATGCAAATGAGAAAGATAAATAATATGAGTTAAGGAAGGCTTGCCAGCTCCGGAACGACAGTACTGTAGTGCTTGGACCGCTAAGAATTTTGAATTACATATGTTTCGCAAGTACATTTAAAAAAACCGCATGTCTCGTATTATTCTCGTATTCTGCCAAATTTTTTCATGTGAAGATGAATGTGTGATAAAAAGATGTATATGTCGATTATACTTTAGTTTTTGAAATTGCAGTGTAACGGATAGCTTTAGATGTCTCCTATGTACATATATCCCCCCATTGTCTCACATATATTTTATTTGACTGTATCCATCCGTAAGCACTAATTTTGATTTGCAAGCGATCAACGACGCTTTCTTTCCACTTATGTTTACGACGCACATGATCATAATCACGATTATTCTTTGAGTTTATTTCGCAACTTATTTTAGTTTTAGTAGTTTAAGTAGTAATAACAGAAAATTACACCAAGCCAAAGCAGTTCACTAAGTGTTAAACTTTTTTTCCTTTACTTTTCCGAACGTCTTCTTCACCGATTCAATTTCACCTTTTCGATCGGCCTCTATAAGCTACCAAACTACTTCCAGTCAGCTGACTTGTATTGCAAAGTGGATTTCAGTGTTACCACTACAACGGATGATACACTCTACAGGTGAATACTCTATGGGGAAATGATGTTTTCGCTCAAATCGTCACAAGAGCCGTCTCCACTGTCTTTTACTTATTTGGATTTCACTGCTTTACCTTATGTCCCGCCCGATCCTCACCACCCTCCTATTCTTTTAGAATTTTCTATCAATATTCCTCTTAGATTCAAGGTCAATTGCTATACCCGCTTCTATTTGCATAAAGCCAACTTCGCCGGAATGGCGAACGAAATCAATCTTGTTAACTGGTATTCATTTCTTGGCTGCTCTGACTCTCCATACACACAAAAAAAATTCGCTCTGCTATATGTGTAGCAAAAATAATAATATCCGTAATAGCCATAATTAACTGTAGTGGGCACAAAATTGCCCCTACAAATATATTTTTGTTCTATTTATGTGTGATACATAATATATACTAGCAACAGGTATAACTATTGATATAAAAGGTATTATGAGTATATGGAAATCCAGAGTTATACTCATTTTAAGTAAAATTTGGCTTTCAGGTAAATAATATAACTCGGGTATACAAAATATGCACACAGCAATCATAATTATGCACGCTACAGGTATAAGTTCTAAATGGGTTTCTCTGTTTTCTGGTAGCGAAAGATATGAAATCCATACAGTTGGTATATAAAACAGGTATAAAATGACCACTGAACAATGTAATATGCTTTTCGTAGATATATGGTTTATTTTCGTTTCTAATTATGGGGCATCTTTTGTTTATAGTTTGAGATTGAGCTTGCAAAAGGGTTGGTAGCTTAGCTCACTAACGCGTCAGTCCGAAGCAGCGATCTACTGCCCGGGGGTTCGAATGCCGCTGTGCCCATGGCTGTATTTGTTCGTCTTATGTTGTCTTAACAGTCAGCGACTGGGCATAATACCAGCGCTCCATTGATTAAGTGCCACATTAAAGCTTTAGTAGCGACTAAGAATAACATTAGCGCTTTAGAAAATGAGAAATAAATGTGGCACTTAGAAGAATAATGGAATAGTTGTTATCGGCTTCTCCCATATGTGTCTCCTTACCGCCATGGCTAAGCGCTCGCTTCAAAGAGCAATCCCCTGAGCTTTTTTCTGCTTACATACGATAAATATTTATATTATATCTGCCGTGAATATATTATGTCTTTCAAAATACACCCATATACTCATGTGAGATATATTATATTTCCGTCGTTTTATATCTGTCAGCGATATATTTTTTTTTTGAGTGTAGGCTTTACGTCTTCCTCTCAAATCTGATTCCTTGCTTCACTTCCACATGTCGTCCCAGAAGTCCTAATGACGCTCTCTGGCTTATCTCTGAGATCGGTGCTGCCCTTAGGGCAAAGTCTGTTGCCCGCGGCAAATTCAAGCGTTCTGCTTTGCATGATGACCTGGTTGAATTTAAAAAGCTGCGCTCTCATGCAAAAAGGGTGGTTAAAGAGGCCATGCGTGCCTACGTTGCCATAGTTGCGACTTCTATCAGTTTGAACTACTCAAAAAATGAAATTTCTGCCGCCACAACTGAAGAGTTCTGGCTCTGATGGTATTCCCAACATACTAACTAAGTCACTATCTTCTTCACTTTGTGTAACCCTGTCCATTAGCTTTAGCCTCAGCATCGTAACTGGCGTTTTTCCTTCCGTTTGGAATTCAGCCAATATTTTCCCTATACTTAAGGCAGGCTTGCATCTCCAATTACCACCCAACCTCGCTTCTAACTTACTTTAGCAAGCTACTTGAGAGAGTGGTCTACAACAAAATTTATCCTTTATTCGACCAACGAGCAACATGAATTTGTCAAAGGCGAATCCACTGTTACTAACTTGCTATCTTTCAGTAACACTGTTGCTTCTGCCATCGATCAGAAAAGACAGGTGGATGTGCTTTACACTGATTTCCCTAAGGCATTCGATTCTGTCAACAATGAGCTTCTTCTGTTGAATTTAGACAAATATGGTTCCTCTCCTGGTTTTTTTCCTATATTCATGAACGTACTTGTTTTTTACTTTGAACTCTTGCTCCTCTGCTCCCTTCTATTCCACCTCAGGTGTTCCGCAAGGATCGATACTTGGATTCTTGTTGTGCTTAATCTTCATTAATGATCTTCCGTATCTCCTAAAATAATGAAGGATACAACTATTCAGCTTCCAAAAAAAAAAAATTATATATCAAGGAGTAATCATGGAGAACATGAAAAGTTAAGCTTACTTAAGGTCTTGCAATTGGGCAGTATAAGAGAGCTTTTGCCATCGCATGGGGTCTGAAGCGTCATGTAGTTTTATGCACTATTTTCTTAAGGCCACTAGAAGCTTCGCAATCTGCCTCCACTCGGCATTTCGATTCGGATTGTGACGATGAACTCTGCCCACAAACAAATTTAATTTGGCCTATGGTTACACTGGGACACTCTTCTAATAGTGGTTCGATGGGAGAGATTTCTTTATTATCGCGGTGCGTTAGGGCACTAGAGTGCCTTCAATCATCTTTGGGAGAAGATGTGAAATAATCTTCTTCGTCTGCACTAGGGAATACTCCGAAATCTCTTTCAGTGATGGCTCGAAAACAGACAATTGCTCTGGAACTGGCGTTTAGCTGCATTCCACCTGTCATTTTGTTGTATTTTTCAAGCAGAAATATTAATTGCCTGGAGAGTTGCTAGCTAGGAAAATGATGAAAAGCAGAGCGAAAAGCGTTTCGGTGTTTAGTGACACAGTAAAGCCTCGGTACTGACGTAAAGAGGTCCCTGACTACTTCAAAAATTGTGGCACATCTGCTTTGGGTACCGTAATACTGAAATTAAATTATTTTCACTATTGCGAAGCACAGTTCGACATTCACACTTTTTTATATTTTTTTCCTCCTAATTAAAAAATCCGTTTATCATATTCAAGCTGAAAAATGGTTTGAGCTGCATGAATTGAAACGATCTCTATTATCTATAAATATTGTCGAATATTAATGGAAAAAATAGATTTGTTACTGAACTACATTTACTAACATGTTTCAAAATCTAATCCTCCATAAAGCAGCTTCTGTCTCGAACTAAAATTGAGCATGAACTCAAAAACCGTGTTTTCCGAACCATCAAATCGAATTGAAATCTGCCGAAGCATGATGAACAGACTCGAAACAAACATACACAAAGCTAACGCATAGCTTCTGAAAGTAACTGTCACTAAATGTTGACATTGATTCTAAGTATCTACCTCCTGAACGATATACTCTTGAATGTGTTCGTAGCTAAACGATGAGTATTTCCTTCGCATTTGCGACGATGCTGATGACAGTAGACAGCGTTTAGCAGCTAGTAAGTGGCCGGGAAACAAGGAAATCCAAACTTCAGATCCGTCGCTAGCAGCTTGAAATCAATGCACTCCATAAAATGTCGCAAAGATTCTGAAGCGAACGACCTTATTATAATGTTTCTTGGTTCGACGGGTAATCCTTTCACAGCTGCACGGTGTTGCTTCAGTTGTTCTGCAGCATCGGATAAAATTCGGTTAAGTGTATGTCTGCCAAAGGATATTTGAACGAAAGAGGAGGATGGGCTAGCAGTTGATAATAGTTGAGGATATTCTGCTCACAAAATATTTAGTGTACAGTAGATGAATGGGCGAATATTTTTAACGGTTGATTGATGATCATCAAGTTTGTTTGTGCATCGTGTATTGCTGGTAACTTCTTTGTATTTTCATTTTTACTCCAACTAGAGCCTCACAATACATTTTCACAAGATGACTTCGCAATTAATGCGAATGCTGAAACCTCGGCATTCTCGAAGTACCCTAAGTTAAATATCGTATGAGAGGAGAGAGTGAACTTTAATATTTGCAGCTTAAATTAACTTAAAGTGTATTGTGTACTTACAAGTGGGATTATGAAGAAACGTTTTTCCTTTAAAGATAAGAAAATTTGAATCAGATTAAATCAATCATTCTAAGTGAGCAGTTTCAATGAAAGTTTTCATCCAACAACCAAACATCTATGCTATCGTTTTGCGTAAGTTACACTTTAAATTGGAGACTTTGGTGTTTTGCATTCAATCGGAAAAACTATAATTCAACTTGTCAAATAATATAAAAGACTAATTGAAATATTATTTAGTTGAATAGTAACTTTGTAGATTATGAGTCTTTAATCTCGAAAAACGATGATTAAAAAAATAAAAATGTATGCTCATCATTCACCAGGAAAAGGAGAATTGGGATGGAATCCTTATTAGTTGGGCAAAAAAAACTGCGACCACAGGAGGAGGTAAAATAGCTAGAAATGCATTTGGATTGGGAACTCACCTGGGACAAACATCTAAACAAATTGATTTTGAAGTGGGAAAGCAAATTCTCTGACGTTATCGGGAAATTTCTCCGAAGATAACATTTTGGGCATTCAAACAAATGGTGAGAGATTTCGTCCTATTTGGGGAAGCACTCTGGTGTAAGAAAATCACACAATAACTAAAATCTTATGCAATTTTTGTTGCTCCTTTTGCTCTTTTGTTGTCAAAACCAAGGTATTTTTTTCGATTGTCTGAAACTTTCGAGACTAAACCAGTGGCTTTTGATCTTTTTTTTTTGCACCATATTTAAATTTCCTTGCAAAGTACGGAAAAGGACCTGTGAAACGCAGTTTATTCCTTCTTTGGATTTCGTATCAGCTACATCGTTTATTTGGTGCCTCTCATGGCCAGGAATAAATTTTAACTCGAAGCTATTCTGTGCCTCTATTTTATTTAGGGTCTCTCTCGCCCTCTAAGTAGAGCTGAATTTACGTAATTGCGATTGAAAGCCTTGAGAAAAGCTTGACTATCCGATAAGATTTAAATTTGGACTCTTTTAGTGTTCCTTATCTTTATTATAAGTGAGGTTTCACGTATGGCAGACAGTTTTGCTTGGCAGGTGTTAGCCTTTTTTGGGAGATGGAAATACATTTTATTATTTTGACCTACGATCCTTGCTCCTACTCCACAATCTATCTTTTAGCCATCCCTATATTATATTTACGCTCCTTTGTACGAGAAAGGTGAACCATCGTTGCATTTGTTATTTGATGGCATTTTGACCTTGACCCTCTTTCCGAAGGCTGCTTATTTCTTTATTCGATCGTTGAAGTTCAACATTTTCATTATGGGCCTGATATTCTCCAGGATTTTGAGGTGCCTTTTTAGGTCTCCTGATTTGTACCTGTAGGCCTGTTAGAAGCTAATTGCCTGTTTCGCTGTTTCTTTCTGAATTTTGAGGTGTGGCGGTTCTATGTATAGAAGGGCTTCTATTCCTGCTTTTGGGGTGGAGCTCACTATTCCTGAAATCAGCAGGCAGGGCATCCTTTGCAGCTTGTTGAGCCTATATATTAAAGGTTTTGTGTGGTTTTTTTCCACCACACTTCAGCTCCATACAGGATGATAGGTCTCACCATTTGTTTGTATGCCCAAAGTGTCTACTAAGGGGATAGCCCTCAATTGGGTCCGAGCATTTTTTGCCATCCAGAGTGCCTTAGAGGCATTCAGTGTCGTTTTGTTTAGATTATTATCACAGGTGAATTTAATATCTAGGTAGATTCTTATATATTTCAGCTCTTTCTGCAGACACACGACTGTGCCCTTAATATTTAGGGCTCCTATATCGATTATTCTCTTTGTGATGAATGGTATTAAGTTGGTTTTCTGAGGACTAGTGAATAAATTCTCTTCCTCGTACCATTGGGTTGTTCCCTTTAAAGCTTTTTGCATTCTGGATCTCAAGGGATCTGAAGGTGCGTGAGCCTCTTATTATTACCGTGATGTCGTTCGAGTAGCCGAGAGCAGTTGATAGTCACGAGAAGGTCATCAACTAGTAGGGATCAAAGCAGCAGGGATAATACCCCTAATGTCCGTTCTTAGCGTCACTCCCCGCACCACCGTAAACCACAACATGTTGATGAATCGGAGCGGTATTTGACACTGTTACGGCGTGATCGAAAGGATTTTTTCATTAATAAAGCTACATAAAACACAAATCTGAGCCACAGCCCAATAAACAGACAGAGAGTGGCTAGAAGTGGACCAAAGAGCCCAAAAAAGCAAAAACCAGCTGGAATAATATTCATGGAATATTTTGAACGGCGAAGAATGGTCGTAGGACAATTTTATGGTGAATTTTTGGACCGTTTGAGAACAACAAAAACGACCTCATTTGGCAAAGAGAAAAGTGATCACGACGACGCATCCGCTCACACTCTACTGAAAGCAACAGTAAAACTGAATGATCTCCGCTACGAATTGGTTTCCTACCAACTATATTCCCCAAATTTGGCTCCCAGCGTCTATTGACAGTTTCGATAGTTGAAAAATGGCTCCAGGAAAGGAGGTTTTTGTCAAATAATGAAGTTAAAATGGAAACTGATGCCTATTTTGAAGAATTTTCGTCAGAACGTTATTCGAGAGGCATCAAGATATTATTGAGTCAGCATTACTTAATCCACGCTTCCCACATTGCAATACTCAGCACCAGGGGCGGATTTGACCATTTCGCCGCCCCAGGCCTCAGAAATATTTGCCGCCCTTTTCGTGAATTATATGTAGCAATGCGCGGTTTTTTTCGATTCCCTAAAATACTTCGCTGTTTTTCGTTGCACCTGAGTTCACAAAAAAGGAATATCAGAGCAAAACCGGCACCGGTTCGTTCGCAAAAATTCCCTATCATTGCGCCGTCGCCAAACAAATAATTATTAAAATACACACACGGTAAAGAACCTACAAGTACCTAAAAAAAAGGATCCAAAAATACCAATTTAACGTCTTCGCTCATATTTTTATAAGTAAGTTTACTATTCCGTTCAAAGTTTGCTTCCGCACTTGACTGGAGATCAACTATGAACTCGACTACTGTAAATTAATGTTCGATATGTTATTAGTTAAGGATAAACCCGAAGTACTTTCACCTATAATGTTCTAGATTTCATTTTATAGAATTTTTTTTAATGAAATTAATTTTAGTAATGAAGCACAATTTAAAAAAATACGTCAAAAATAAAGAGATTCGCATGTAGTTGATATACCCTGTACCACAAGAATAAAATAAAATTCTCTGAAAAATCAATACACGCAAATATTTATCTCTGATAAGCTTTTCCTAAGTTGAAGAGGTATTATTTGGGTTCTTTTAAGGATCTTTTTAGGCTCTTTTTGGTATTTTCAGATACTTTCTAGGTACTTTTTAGGTATTTTTGAGTTTCTTTGGTCCTTTACCGTGATCGCATTTCGATATTTATTATGAGTCAAACTTTTTAATGTCCGAAAAAAATCATCAGAGGTGAATTTTTGCGTGCATTGATTTTTAGAGAATTTGGTTGGCTTGAGGTGTTAGGCTCATTCAACTCAAATATATGTACATATACGACAGGAAAAAAACTGCCGTCCAAAAAAAAAAAATCGAAAAGTGGCCGCCCCAAATAAAATTGAATATTTGCCGCCCCCGAAATTTGCCGCCCTAGGCCCGGGCCTACCGGGTCTAGTGGCAAATCCGCCCCTGCTCAGCACTCAAATAGCACCTTATGGGGCTCCTATTTTTCTCTTAAACATATATGTATATAAGAAGACCCCCAAAAGTAGACCCACATATATGTAAATTAAATAAATAATTTCCGTTAAATAATTTCTTTAGCATCATGTCTATAAATAATAAAGATTGGTTGTTGCTAATATTTATCATTATTTGAAAGCCAGCAGCCACTGAAGCATTGCTCGAGCTAAGTCATAGAATGTATGTAGATGATTATTTAAGCCAAGCCAATCAGAGTCTGATATCAAATATTTGCACAAGTTTTTTTCCAAAATGATAAGCTTTGTTAAAAAGAATATTTTTTTAGCTATTGATGTTATAATGCAGTTGTTTGTTTCTCAGCACATTAGACGAGCAATCTGATGTGAGGCTGTGTCATATGTAAAACTTTTTTCTCATCACCAGTGACCTGGTGCATTTTTGTGAACACTTCAATAACTATCATATATTCCTATTTGATTGATTCTAGACTTTCTGAACGCTAAGTAATAGATCAACCAGCATCACGTTGACTCTACTTGCTGTGTATCAGCACAGCAGTATCAACGTAGCTCTCGTTTGAGCTACGCCTTCTTATTATCGGTCGTGTCACATGTGCAAACATTCGTTTTCGCCTCAATACTCATAACATAATATCTTACTTTATATCCAAATAATTTTTTCCTCATTAAATATAAAGTTCGAATATTGAAGGCGCACAATACTGTGAGGCTTAGTAAGTGATTTAAATTTTATTGAAAATCAAGCGGAATTAGTTTTCAAATTCAAAACTAGTCTATGGAAGATACGCACATGTTGCAGATGCATGGCACATAAATAATGCCATAATTCGTAGCGATTCATTGTTTGATGTTATGTGAAGAGTGGATTATGTATTTGTTGATTATTTGCCTGAAAAGTACGGCAGCCACTTTAACCTAACCTAACCTACCTGACAAGTAACGACGAAATTTTATTATGGATAATGTTTTCAAAGTAAACTAAAGAAAGGTAAGATTGCAATTTTACTTTTAGCATGTTTAGAAGAATCATGTTATTCATGCACTTTGGTTTAAGGCTAATCAACTCGTATTCCAATTTGAAATTATTTTCAGATATGCAAATACAAATAATAAACTTTCATCACATCGCATTTTATGTGCATAGCTTCTTCATGTTAAAGTCGCATACACACGCATCCATGTATACATACATAGGTATATCTATACCGAGTGATAATCTAGTTGCGAAATATTGATTTTTAGTATTAACAAGGTTAACTCAGCCAGAACCGCAAATCAGATTGTACACCGTCACGTTTCATTAAAAATTGATAACAATAATTGAGAACTTCGTTAGATAGTAGGTACATACTCTAACCATCACAAACTCTGAAATATGAAATGTTATATTCGTATGCTTGTAGTATAAAATGCTTTAGTCAAGAATGAGACTTATTGTTAAGGAATTTAATCGAGCTCGTATGGTTTTTTGAGTTGCACTCTAAAAAACTCTCACGATTATTTTATTATCAGTCTCATTGTTTGTTTTTGTTGTGTTTATCGCAAAACAAAGCGCATAGAATAGTCGCATTGAGAATGGTGATTATACATATATTCTCTGCGCTATTCATAATACGATGCATCATGAAAAGCTGTGCCAAAATTGTTTTTACGCATTTAGAAATATTTCAAAATATTTCATGGGATAACATATATTCTGAATACCTCCAATTTAATGCAATTTTTTTTTTAAATAAATATCGGTGATTGGAATGGAGAAAGATTTAATTATGTAAGGACAACAGTACTGTACAGTTTTAACACCAAGAAAAATATTTTTGGTTGGCTAGGCTTTATATTATGAATTTTATTGCGGGGTTGATAGCACTTCTCGTAATGCGTCAATCTGAGTTAGCGATTTACTGCCTTTGGATTCAAGTTCATAGTTATAGTTCATAGTTGAATTTGTTTATTTTGTGTTGTCTTTATAAAAATTTTATTTATTCTTCTAAATCTATATAATTGCCTTCAAAATATTCTCCTCCCGATGCAATACACTTATGTCAACGATTTTTCCAATGCAGTGTGAGATGGTGCATTATCATGGTGCAAAAACCAAGAGTTGTCTGTCCATGAATCAGGCCTTTTTTTTACGAATAGCTTCAGCTTTGTTAACAGTTTGGTCCGCCGGAACGAGTTCATAATGTACGACACCACGGTAATCGAAGAAAACTGTTAACATGACCTTGATTTTTGAAAGATTTTGACGCGGTCTTTTCAGTCTTGACTTGCCTTTTGCACGGTATTCGCTGGGTTGGTCGGTTATTTCTGGATCATATGCATAAATCCAAGTCTCATCTCCAGTTACCATGCGTTTCATCTTGTCTTGATAGTCAGAAAACAATACTTCACAGAAATCAACGTGACGCTGTTTTTTAAAAAAATTGAGTGTTTCGACACCAAACAAGATTTCATTTTTGTCAGGCCCAACACATCTACCAAAATGTTCTGCACTTATCCAAATGAAATGGTAACAGCATCAGCATGGTATCTAATCGTGGATTGACGATTTTATAGCACCAACTCTTTAATTTCCCTGACATGTTGCTAATCAGTTGATGCTGATGGTCGTCCAGGCCGGTCTTTATTTTATACGCTTTCTCTGCCTTCTTTGAATTCATTTGACCACTTATAAATATTTTTTTTTCGACAAAAAACAAAATGTACTGCAACTTCGTTGCTCAACAAAATCACACAGCGTAAAAATCGTTAAATTCAGTTTTGGCTGTCTACAAACACATGCGTAAATATTAAACAAATGCAAACACAGTATTACCAGTATAAAAATATAAAGATTTGATCAAGTCCGTTAGCGCGCGAAGTTTCAATTCAAATATCACCATATTTTTTGAACACAGTAGTATATGTGCTTTAAAACAATGTTTACTTTTTGCCCTCATTAGACGCGTTTTCTGCATTTTCGGCGAAATCAAATTCGATTGTAATCTGACTCCAGAATAAATTAAATCGGTCAAAAGTTCATTTAGGAGCTTTTGAATAAAAGGTTTTTTTTGTAGCGCCATTTGTCAGACCTTACAGAGTAAAAACTACTACAACATTGACAGCGCTCATCAGCTCATTTGGTGAGGTAAGTACTTAATACTGGAGACAAACTGCAATCGAATCTGATTTCACGAATCTCTCATAAGCTTTGAGCTTTTAAATTTCCATTGATTGATACACTAGGGTAAAAGCTCAACAAGATTCGGGAAACGAGATCCGATTGTTGTCTGCCTCCAGCATAAGATGGATAGTAAAAATTGGAGCGTGATCCTACTGTGGGAACCTAGCCGACGCGAAGAAAAGAAAATTAATATAGGCTATAGCAGTCTATTTATGGTATATTTATATCGATTACCATTTCGTCAAGCTTTCTATTTTTGCTGCGTATATTTTTTTCTCAATTCATCACTTTTAATTCTTTTTGATTGTTTCTCTCTTGAGCATCTTTGTGTGGGAATAAATAAAACTGTCACAATATAACAAATAAACAAACATGTAAGTAAATAAATACATTAACAAAAGTTTTGCCGTCCATTTGCAAAGGTTGTACATTAAGCACTAGGAAGGACTTTGGAGTATAGAAATGGATGCCAGTTCAAATGATTGATTTCAGTCACCATTCCTTTGAAGTTGGTTTTATAGAAATTGAAGTGGGAATAGCAAGGAACTTTACATGGAGAAGGCTAGATCGAGAGAAAGTTCTAAAAGTACAGGAGGGTAATGAGGGTCGAAAGGAGCATAAGTTAAAGCAGTTAAAGCATTCAACTACAATCTTATGCTCAATTTTTCCAGCCTAAGCCGGACTCGCTTAATCAGTGATGCACCGCTAACAAGCTTTCTCTCTCTCTCTCTTTCTCTTGATGTTCCTATGTTCCTATAGTCAGGCATATAAGTATTTCTCGCAGCTTCCTGGTTGTACGAATTTACTAGTAACTTTAAGAGAAATGTACAACCCTAGTGATTAAAATGGCCTACCATATTTAGTTATTTAGTATTATGCTAGTTACGGTCTAAAGGCCTAAGGATTTAAGCCAGTAGGTCATTTAAATCACTAGGCTTTTATACTTCTTTTAAAGTTCTCTTAAGGCGCCCAGTATTCGATTGGGCAAACCAATTCATTGGTGGCCGAGAAAAATTCGAAATGAAACCAAAACTGTCGGCTGGTAAGATACTAGTGACAGGTTTGTTATCTGTTGCTTTATTTTTTTTTTGCATGGTCAATCCTTGGTTGATTTTTGTCAGGAACGAGGAAACATGAACTCTGCACATTTCTGTTCTCCTCTGAAGTACGACGTCATTCTTCAGAACGAAAATACAGTCTTAATTTGTCTTTTTACGGTCTTACTTTATTTATGAATTTATTTTTTTATTTAAACCAAGCGAAGTGTATAATACAAAATGTAACAACAAATTAAGAAATATGTGTTCTTAAGCTAAATTGAAATTAGACAAGCTCATGTTCACAAATTTTTACATAGTTGTCCACTTGATTTGGAAATTTCAAGGAAAGAAAAAAATGTGTTATTAATATGTACCTGAGTTTGAAAAAAAGTGCACCAGGATAATTTTATAATGGTAGACTTTCAAAATCGTGTGAATTGTATAGATCTTTCAAGGCAAAAGAAACAAACTGCTTTTGGTGGATTCCAGTCCATTCCGATGATATGCTTATATTGAAAAGAGAATTGCAGACAATGCAACCGTATTCGAGTAATGGGCGAAGTAAACATATGTTACCCATAAGCACGTCTCTTAATGAACCCTAGCTGCTTGCTGGCTCTTGCAAAAACTTTGTCGTAATGAAAATCAATGCGCTGCTTTTAATCCAGAACGACATCACGATCTAAAACACGTTTCACTGTTATTATTCAGATGATAATCAGTAGTAGAGGTCTTACGAGCATTTGTCAGCCTTAAGAAAAAGTTTATTTGCTATCATACGACTGCTCAAATGATAAGAGGTTTGACAGAAGGAAAAACATTTTCAGATCGTTCGCATAAAAAAGGTGCGAAATGTAAGACAATACTCCCGAGAGATCCGAAACAAAAATATTGAACAGGAGCGGTGCTAGGGAGCTCCTTGAGGCTCTCCAGACGAGATTATAATAACTTTATTTTGGAAGTGAAAGCCTTCGAATCTTAGATGTTGTGTCCGATAACGAAGGTAACAATTCAACCAATTAAGCACGACTTCTGAAATATCCAATTTTTGAAGCTTATGTTTTAATTTTTTTAATGTATGGTCGGCACGGTCAAAAAGTTTGCTAAAAATTGCATATAATGCATCGATTTGATGCCATATTGCAAAGAACATTCGAGATTATTGTCATAAGGTCGATGGTACCTGATTTACCTTTTTTTGAAGCCATGACACAAACACAAACAATTTGTCGCAACCAATTTTTGAAATTGCTAAGTTATAGCTGGCAAAACGGGAATGACTTTTTCAAATGAGTGATTGACTTATTTTTAACTGAGCCTTTATCATCGATTTTAAGAATCGGCTTGATATGGGAAGGTTTCTAGAAACAGGGAACACGCAGCGATTTGTTGAAGATAGTATGCAGGGGTAAGGTAATCGTTTCTCCTCTCTTAATTCTGAAGCTCGGAGGAAATATATCTAGCCCAGGGCCTTTTTCGTGTCAAGTTCACTTATAGTTTCGCAATGTCCTGTTTGTTTAGATAGATTTATCAGTTTATGACATCCAGTTTTTTTATCCGTTGAAAGACGTACATACGTGGGGTTTTTCACTTTTGAGATGATCCTGAGGTTACGAAATTCTTGCGCAAGCTGTACTTGGTTTTATGAAGATAAGGATAAAATTGTATCTGAGAAAAGTTTGTGATAGATCATATAGAGCCATAATTTTTGATTTAATAAAAAATATTTTATTTTTTTGAGTTAATAAAATAAAACAATTAATGAAACTAAAGTTTATTTCTCGCCTTTAAAATAAAATATCATTCAATAAACTTTATTGATCGAAAGTGTTAAAAGATTTTGTCTTCGGTAAGTTTTATCACTCTCAAAAGTAAGTAAACTGAGCAACAGAAATTAAACGCAACAGCAACACAATGTCGACCATAATATGTTTGTGCGCAAAACAAAGATATGCCGATCACGTGTGCGATCAAGCAAAAATGCCGGTTTTTCTTATATCAATTATGTTTCTTCTAAAATTGTGGTTTTCAGCACTTGTCCCTTCTTATCAAGCACAGGAAACATCAGCTAATCTCCACAAGACTCCACAGTTAGTGGTGAATGGCTTAAGAATACGAACATTTAAAAGCGTCGAAGATTGAAGACTCCTTGTATCAAATTTTCGAATTTAATTATTTGCTGCAGCTCTAGAACAATCTTTTAATAAAATTCACATTAATTACATAGAATGTTACGAAACTTTGAAACTATATATTATTCAATAAAAAGAGCCAAATAGAGAAATAAGCAATTCATCTAAACTACAGAATTCCTCTACGTAGGTAATCAACACTGACGCTATTTACAACGCGAACAAGTGCACAGAATTCGCTTCTGATAAACCTTTGATAAGGCCGTTATCAGGGCCAAATTTATCCAAGAGATAAGAGGGCGTGGAGTCCAGTGAAGACATTAACGAGTCGCACCTGTGTCTAGACGTATTTGTTGAATTTTTGTATTACGTTTATATCAAGAAAAAAGTCATTCCACTCCTTTGAAGAGTGGAATACGCGCATAAGTATCCTCCGGTCGTCTAGTATACGTCATCTTAGCTCTTTCAAAACAAACTGCGTTTCGTAATCTATCTTCAATAGTTTTTCGCGAGTGACAAAATAGGTGTGGTGTGATTCTAACATATTTTCATCAACTAAAATGATTGCGCCGTGTCCCCCTTGAATGTGATATTATACAAAATAAAGTCCCTAAAAGTGATTTATTGAATTTGGAAATTTAAACTACTTGCGAAATAACACATTTCTGAGTTTTTCCGGTCCAAAATTATTTTATCTAATTTTGTAGTGTGCATAAACGTAGAAAAACTCGATTTGGATAATGAGAGAGACTGAGTGAAAGTCATTTGCTGGTGACTCACATTGAAACGCAGATACTCCAAACGTGAGTCGAGAATATAGCTTGAAACTATCTGAAGGTACGTAGAAATGATCGTTATACTACACTTTATGCTGTGTAGAATCACTGGCTGGTTGCTTATGTATAGAAAATTTAGAATCTCACGAGCGTTGCGATTGCTAGAAGTTATTCATACATCAATTCACATTGTTTCGAACCTCTCCTGATTTAGATAAGATATGTTCTCTCTAAGCTGATATTCCAAAGCAAAAGTTACTTTGACAGTTTGCGAATAATAATTCGTACACAATAGGTTTTTCCATACGCTTGTCTTCTAACCTAAATTACTAACTCTTTTTATTTTAAACAAAGTAATTCTAATATGCTCAGTAATTTTTCAAATTGATTCGTGATTTCAATATTGACATTCATATTGAACAAAAAGACTTCTCACAATCGGGAGCATGTGAAGTTGAAGAATGAAATAACTCATTGTTGTTATCATTTGTGAAGCCGTAAGCTAATGAATATATAAACACAATCTACCAAACGTATGAAATTATATTGTATTTTAATATGGAGTAATGAATTGGAACACTATCTTTGATTTTGACTAAAAATAATTTCTGACGAAAACTTTTTTTTGTGTTCTTCTTTGTTAATACGCAGTGTAAAAAATAATACGCCGCTAAATAGATAATCATAATCAATAGATTAATATGAAATTATTGAGAAGAAAGTCATTCGCCAAAGTTGTTTATCTATACAGATATCTGTGTCTGGTTTTTATAAATTAACAAACACCAATGTGTGATAATTATTTATTGAAAGTTTGTGTGTACTTCGTCTTTCATTACCAACAAATATTGTTTGAAGATAATTTTTCTCACAAAGAGATGCAATTGTAATATATCACTGTCACGAAAGATGAGGTAAATACTTTTTATGGATATGGCCTTTCATATCAGACAACTTGCAGAGTGAGTGAAAAACCATGGCAAATAGGCGAGCAGTTTCTTTCAGCTTGTGATATTTCAATAGCTATTAAATATTTTGGAACAAAAGAAAATTTCTTTACCATTTCCCAAAAAAGTTAAATTGCTCATGACCAGTTTATTGATTTTGCTTCAACTATACTGAATTTAAAACGCTATGTCGATTATAGCTAATTATCATCAATGGTGTAATAGCCTGTAGTCGGGTTTCAACTATGTGGTATTTACAGGTTCAACCAAACGATAAAACTCGACTTGATGCACCCCAGACGGGAAATTTAAATAGGTGGTAGTAAGAGTCAAAAAATGGAAGAATAGAACTCAAAAATATAAAAAAAAAATACACGAGAAGGTAACACATTTAAAAAAAAAAACAAACAAAAAATACCCCTAAAACAAACACACAACCACAAAAAACAAACATACTAAACAGACGTCTATCAGAAAAATCGTTTAACGGCTACGGGGTGCACGTAATCGAGTTTAGCCGTAGATTTTTGCTATGAAACAGAGCACACCACTCAAATGTGCAGAAATAATTCAGCTGCATGCTCAAAATAATTTCTCTATTGTGAAAAAATAAGAAAGAAAAGTAAAGCGAAGAGTGTGCCGTGAGGGTTTGCATGAGGGTTTTTTTTTCTCTGATATTTCCGCTAATCCTAGTTCCAGTCAGTAACGGGATGGTTTGCGAATGAATTTTGCTGAATTTGATTTTCTAATACAGAAAACTAGATAAATCATTATCCGCTGAAATCACTAAAACTGGAGACTTAATCAGGGCTAGAATTTGTTTATACGTTTTATACCGCTATATAATTAGGAATAAAGGGAATGTGTGCACTATTTATGAATCTCTCGTGGTACTAGATAATAAATTCTTAGCTTATGCTAACGTATTAATCATAGTTTGAAAAGACCTAAATCTAAATCACTTAATATCTAAGCTTGTATGTACACAATTGAAAAATAATGAATAAAACGTGTTGTTGTTAAATTAGAAATTCGCCTTATCAAAGAACTGATCGGTGAATGATTTCAGATTTTAACATTAAAGCATAATCTGCCAGGAAATTCTTCCGATAAGTTTAGCGATGAGTAGCTAACAGTTTCCAATAAAGTTTTAGTTTCTGATTTGCAGAAAATATTATTTCATTCCACTAGCTTTGTTTAAATTACAAAGATTTGAGATTATTTTCATTCTGCTCCAACCTACTGTGCCGAAAAAACGTGATCAAAAACCAAGATTTGAAAGAAGCTTTTCCTTACATTCTTCATGTTTATAAAACTAATGAAGAAAATAACTGTTGTCTTGTAATATACTATTTATCTATTTGTTTATTTAACCATTAGAAGAAAAACAAACAAATAAAGCTAACCTCCAAAAGAAATAAATTAAAAACTAAAGACAACTTCCGTCTGCTGAGAAAAAGTTGAACTTAAGCCTAAAAAATTATTGTTCCAAATAAATCGTATATTTGGATGCAGTTAAAAACGTTTAAAGATATTTTAAGATTATTTTTCTATCTATGACTCCTTAAGTCTGCCTGACATAGAAGAAACTAGGTATTCACGATGATTTTGGGTGTTATTGCGTCACTGCTGTTTTATTTTTACGTCAAGCATATGTTCGCTGAGAATGTTATGGGTTGCTAGTCGATGCGCAAGTTATTCTTCAACGTGCTTCATTAGAATGACATTGATTATTTATGGGGAGCATTTTGAACAATGTTTGACATTATAAAGCAGCCGCATTCGAGTTTAGAGATCGCTGTTGTGCAAACAGATTTTATGTTCTCCTAATTTCAATTTATCTGTTATCTTTTCATTTAAAATGCTGTTTGCTAATTTTGAAGAAAAGACAATAGACATAAAGTCTTTTCTTCGCAAATAGCAAATTTTCACACTCCATTACTAGTCATGATTCTCCAAACCACAATATATTTTGATATAACATATGAAATCTATTATGTGTTCGATTCCGTTCATTGTTATCTACATACTCACGTGCGTCCACCGCAAGTAAAAATGTTGTATTTTCCCTCATTTGCGGCCTAAATTCTTTTCCGGAGTTAAATTTTTTACAATTTGTCATAGTTTCATTATTTCGGATCCGCAATTGCACGTTCTAATGATTTAGTTGTACTATGTAGGTGGCAACTTTTACATCACTTTTTCTCGATTAATTTTTGGGTCATAATTTCAGCGGGTAGCCGATTAAAATCTTAAACTATATTACAAAGTACAGTCGAACATTTTAAACTGTGCTATGAGCTATCAATTTCTAAGTAACTTTTTTAAAGAGCTCGTAATTTAGCAGCTAAGTTGGGAATTCTTGGTAATTTCATCTTTTTGCATCACTGGGAACTGTATAATTTTCTTGATTCTCTTGTCAAGTGATATCAAAAATACAAAGCAATTAATAAAGCAATCGAGTATTTTAAAAACCATTTCCAAAAAAACTGGGAGAACCGGTTGTTCGTCAATGTATTTGCCATTCAAAAGTTGTTTGTAGTAGAAAAAGACATGACATAGATGCTTGTAGCTATAATTGGCTATTATATGTAATGTTAAAATGTGTTGAAGTGCCTCTTAACCAAAATTTAAAAATTATAATAGTTGTCACCCAATTTTCTTCAAGAAAATAAAAGATCTGAATAATATCCAAAAGATCTGAATAACATTTGCCGTTAGTCGTTTTAATCATTTCAGGGTAATCAGAGTGAATGATACTACGTTTACCCCAAAAAACTTAAGCCACTACCTTTTTGGCAGGCTAGACCACATTGGCCTTCTTTGGTGCACGTTCACCCGAAGAATACCACTACTTGGATTGTTCCTTCTTTAGCAAAATATTATAAATTACAACGTTTGTTATTCAATGTTATTATTAAGAAAATAAAACCAATTTCAAAAGCAATCTATGTTTCAGTGCATAAGAACGATGCTAACTCTGTACGCACAAAGCTAGTTTATACGTTTCTCAAACAACAGTGGTCTACAGCTCAGAACTACTAATTATTCCTTTGACACTGAACACAAATATAACTTGATCGTGAGTTTTTTCGGCATACGTTATCACCAATTTATATGTTCCTGATTGAATCAATGATTTAAACATTCCCAAATCGGCTGGGACACTTGGCATAATCACTTCTCCCTGAAACGTCAAAAGTATAAGTAAAGCTTAAATATAAGCTGACGATCGATGCCATGACAAATTATACTTACAGAATAGGGACAAGAGTGATTCAAATTGGAATGACGCCTGATCAAGTCTGTTAGCACTTTTGTAAGAGCATTAACTTTGGCATTTCTCTCCATCATCTTACACCCATCAGCCCAGAAGTCAACAAGAAACGGTTTGAATCCACTGTACCAGCGAAAAATCTGAAAACGTACCTAAAAACAGTAAAGACATAATTAGATCATAGCGAAATACTAGAAAATATCAAGATACACTGCAAACGGTGAGTAAAATTGAAGATTTCGGATAAATTTTTATTCTTTGGAAAGTGATTTGATATTCAGTAGATATCTGATTTGGAATCAATAAACTCGCAAAAATATTTCATTAGATTGATAAAACTAAAAGATCGGGTTTGAAAATTATGGCCACGTTCTACTTCTCCAGTCATAGTCGGGTTTATTGAAGACCAATTGCTGACTTGAATGGATATTATTAGATCTTAACTTATATCTGCAAATGCTTTATAATGAAAAGTAATTTGCTTATTAAAGAAAGCAGATAAGAAAATGTGGAATACCTTGGAGGCGTACAGATGATTAAGAACCTGACTTTAACACTAAGATATTGAATAAGCTACATTAATCCTAAACAGCGGGTTTGATTAGGTTAGGTTATGGTTAAAGCAGGTAGGCTGAGCAGAGGGCTGCTGTGATACCACATATATTTTCGTTTGGTATGGTTTGTCAAGTTTTAAAGGATGCAAAAATGCCACAAACTGCAGTTTCTAAATGATAATAACTCATCATAGATGGCCGAGAGAGTGTAGAGGACCAGTTCCACGCTGAACGGCCGTCAATGTTAAGAACCGACGACAACGTGCAACGTGTAAGTGAAGTGCAGAGTCCCACAAGCCCGTCACAGATCCGACTTGGTACCAGACTTTTTTCTATTCCCAAAAGTGAAGTCCTCCCTGAAATGGCATCAACGTGAGACCCTTAGCGCCGGCAAAGAAGCTTGAGCACGTACCCTCAAGGACCTTGCGGAATGCGCTTACTAGGGTGTATGCAAGTCGTGTAAAAACCGCTAGCAAAAGTACTCGTATTTCGACGTTCAACGGATACACTTTGGAGAATTTTAAAGTTATGTAGCATTATCTAACATAAATCTATTTTTCTGATTTTTTCCAATATTTTTTATACAAACCCTGCGTAAAAAACACACTATGGATTAGAATTAACTAATTGGTAGAGTAGTTTGACCTTTCCCAATGGAGCAAAGTCTTGCACGAGGATTATTCTTCAACTCAAAACCTATTTCAACCGATATTACCAGTTTACCTATGAAAAAAGAGCACAATAATTCCGGCTACAAGGTACCAAGTTTTGCCAGCTCGTTAAACACACAGTCGCTTCGAATGCCTTTGTGTAAAGCTACCCAAATCAATCGCACACAAAAGCTGCCGCTATTTTCAAAAAAAAAAAAGAGAGCATTTCGCTTACACTTCGGCAAAAGGGCGTACAAGCGAATTTGTATCTAGATGGCTACCTGCTTGCTGTTGCAGGATTAGTTAGCTGGTTGATAGCCACTGAACAAACGAGAAAAGTGCCTTAGTAGGTGCAGTTCCGTTCAGCGGCTCGAACTCCTTATCTGAAAATCGATTGTTATCAACGTGTGGATACACGTTCAAAATACACTTTTCCAACAAACATTTCACAATTCACCACACTACTTTACAGAAACATTATTTAGAAACGAAGTAGTCTTTAGAATGAAAAATATTGTAATATGTCAAGTTTTCAAAAATGTTTTTCTTTTTTTTTTTTGAGAGAGATGTCATGTGTGATTGTTCACTGAGAACAAATTTTCAAACGATTAGCGGACCATGGTTTTATAATCAACATGGAGGAATGCCATTTCCTTGGACTTTCAATTAAATTCTTTGGTAATGAGGTTTCATCGAAAGGCATTAAGCCCTCCACAGATCGGGTTGAGGCAACATCAACAGCTAAACTCCCCAAGACATTTAAAAACCTAAGAAGATTTTTGGGGATGGTCAACTTCTATCGTCGTTTTCTTCCTCACACAGCTGAGATGCCGCAACCACTCAACGCCTATCTTTGTGGCTCTAAGAAAGATGGTGCTAAGACAATCGACTGGTCAATAGAAGCTAGCAAACCTTTCGACCAAGTCAAGACTGGTTTAACAGAAGCCACTCTATTGCCCTTTCCGGACTCAAACGCCGAGCTTGGTCTATTCAGCAAAAATGTCAAGGCTCTTGGCAACCCCTTGGTTTTTACTCGACTAAATGAAGCGACGCACAAAGAAAGCATAGCGCATACGACCGCGAACTCTTAGCAGCTTATCAGGGCATTCATTACTTCCGATACTTCTTGGAGGCCCAAAGGTTTACACTGTACACCGACCACAAACCACTGACTTTTGCTTTTAAACAAAAGCCAGAGCAGGCCACACCACGTCAACGTAGACATCTAAGTTACATAAGTGAGTTCACTTCTGACATTCGACATGTCTCTGGTTGCAACAACGTTATTGCTGACGCACTCTTTCGTCTAGAAGAAATCATTCTTCGCAGTACTCTCAACTTTGCCGCAATCGCCTCGTCCCAAGCATCGGACGCAGAGTTACAGAAGATTCTAAAGGATTCTAAATTTGTTATAAAGGAACAACCAATTTTTGGCACCAACGTCGACATTTTTTGTGAAGTGTCAGGCCCAACCATACGACCTTATATTCCTCACACGTTAAGGAAACAGGTGTTCAACTCAGAACATAATATCGCTCACCGTGGTATTTGTGCTATAAGAAAGCACATTGCAACCAAATTCTTCTGGCCTTCGATGAACAAGGACATTGCCACTTGGGTCTGAGAATGTCTATCTTGTCCAAAATGCAAGATAACCAGACATGTGAGCAAACCTATATCGACATATTCTACGGTCTCCGAAAGTTTTAAGGTCGTTCACATCGACATAGTTGGTCGCCAAACACACTCGCAGGGATACACATACTGCCTCACCATAATCGACCGTTTCACACGTTGGCCTGAAGCAATTCCTTTAGCCAGCATTACTGCCAATGACTGTGCTACTACTTTACTAAGCACCTGGATTCCACACCATCCCCAATACATTGTCACCGACCACGGCAGACAATTCAAGTCAGCGCTCCATGCTGAGCTTGGTTGACTCTTGGCTTCGAACGCAATCGTACCACAGCGTACCACCATCAGGCCAACGGTTTGTTAGAAAGATGGCATCATACACTTAAATTGGCTATCATGACTCACAACGATGTTTCTTGGACTAGAACACTACCTATAATTCTTCTTGGATTACGATCTCTAATCCGAGAAGAATTTACAGCATCACCGGTACAACTCTTATATGGAGAAAACCTTCGTCTTTTTAGTGATTTTCTTCAAAAAAATCCTAGGAAGATTAGCCAAACAGACTTTGCCTCCGAAACAACGGCTACAATGGCGAAACTTCGACCGGTTGATGCTAAACATCAAACAACACCGAAAATATTCATCTTCAAGCTACTCGATTCTTGCTCACACGTTTTCGTCAGAGTCGATTCTGTTCATCCACCACTCATTCCACCGTACGATGGTCCATTCAAAGTCCTAGTCAGACATAATAATTACCACACTCTTGAAATCAGAAACAAATCCGTCAATGTTTCCATTAACAGATTCAAGCCCTGTTACATGTCTTCCTCTACGGAACCTGCCGACAACTCTTCAACGAAACAACAAACATCGGAAACTCCGACTGCACTATTACTACCTTCAGCTCCCGAAAAAAGACCAGGGAGGAAAGTTACTTTTGCTCCGTACGTCTCTCTAGCTGGGCGAACCACAAAGGTGCCACTCTCCTACGCCGCGCTAACGCGTAAAACGCTGGCAGGGGTGTATTGTGGATACACGTTCAAAATACACTTTTCCAACAAACATTTCACAACTCACCACACTACTTTACAGAAACACTATTTAGAAACGAAAGAATGAAAAATATTGTTATGTTTCAAGTATTCAAAAATGTTTTTCTTGTTTTTTTTGGCGAGAGATGCCATGTGTGATTGTTCTGTTACGTACAAAATTTTCTATAGAATGTTCACCAAATCAACAAGATACCCAAAGCTTAGGCTTTGCCTGATACCCAAGGCATAACAAGAAAGATACATAAGTTAAAAACGTTTACACTACGATTGCGCTCCTAAGCTGTTAGGTGAGAGCTTTAAAGTGGCTTAAAACAAACTTTGCACTATTGAAAAACAAAATATTAATGATCCTGAATAAATAAGCATTATTAGTTTTGTCATTGGTTTTCGGTTTGCGACACTAGCACCCGACCAACACATATGTCAACAGTAGTGGCTAAGTATCTTAAAGTTTGATAAAAAAAAATCTTTAGTATTTTGAAAGACTTCAAGAAAATCCTAATCCATTGATTTTTGAGTAGCTAAAGAAGATTTTATCAATTCGCAGTATCAACTCCATCGTTATATAACTCACTAATTCGCATACAATACCTGGACTGCTACCACAGGCCTGATGATCATTACTCGTAGGTTTACTTTCACCTGGCGATCTTTGTCCAACTTCAAATTGCAAATTTCAACGGTTGTCCAATTGGGTGTTGGTTTGCAGTCTATTCCAGTAACCCGCATTGTATTCGGACCCTAGATATATAAAGAGATCACGATAATAAGCCACAAAATATTGCTGTTACTTTTCTTACAATGGGGTAAACGGAAGAGATATAGAAGATAAAAAAAATGGGTGCCAATAGATACTTCATATTATCAACAAGTCTTAAGTCGATTTAAAACTGTGGTTGGGAAACTGCGTCCGAATTAGGTTTGATCAATTTAGCTTGGTTACTAAGCAAGAAATAATGGAGTAGTGAAATTATGTTACTCGTACTCATAAATGCTTATAATTGTGGAACAGATCATAGATGTAATTATAATCACATGTTTAAGTGCTCCTAATGAGACTATATTGACTCGGCCAGTCATTTTAAACTTTCTATGTCAAATAATTCCAAGTGAATATTATCAACAGATTTATGCTTATCAAAAAACATTACCAAGTCGTGTGCTTTACATTAGTTATTAAAAGTCAAAAGTCGCGAAAATCAATCTTAAATTCTTAAATATATTGTTGGCTAATGGTTAAACGTGAATTTTTATTGCATTTATTTAGCATAAAAATCTGCACAAATGCTTTATACGAAAAATTCACGTGATACTAAGAGCTCTTGAGATATGAGCCTCAGAAAACTTCGAATTTTTACATCACTACGTGTAGACGATAGTGGATGATGTGTGTTTCGTCGAAGTATACCTAGACTCTTATTTCGAGAACTATTACTTAAACGCGAATTTCGTGTACGAAACTTACGTGCAGATTTTTGTGTTTAACGATATAAATGCAACCGTGAGTTAACAAGATATTTAACAATTTAAAATTGATTTTCGTGATCTTTGACATTTAATATATTTTCTTGCGCACATGACTTCCTAATGGACTTTGTACATAATATTCACGCATTATTACATCACGCGCTAATGAACAAACAGTGTATGATTTGATTTATGGCTGGATACCACAGAGATCGCTCTGATTATATTCATTTTTACTAATGTTCGAAGAAAATTAGTAAAAATGTAAAAAATTACAAAAATATTTCATATTTCTTTATGTATATATATATATATATACAGGGTCTGTCCCAAAAGTAAGTTGAATGACCTTGCGCCGCCGAAGCAAGCCACTAGCAAGGCGCGCCAAGTGACGTGAATGGTTGTGTGGGGTTTAGGGAAGCCAACGATAAACACGTCAGTTGCCTGCAGGCTCTTCCACAGTGCGCATCGCTGCTAGTTCGAACCCTTGTCTTAGTGACGCGTCGGAATTTTAAAATGCCGCGTTTCAAGGACCAGCGTTACGCAATAAAATTTTGTGTTGCGCTCAAGAAAACGGGCGCTGAGACCGTTGCCATGCTAAGGGAAGCTTATGGCGATAGTACCATGTCCAGCAATATGGTCTACCGCTGGCACAAGATGTTTCGGGAGGGCAGAGAGGACGCCGAGGATGAAGACCGCTCTGGACGCCCGTCAACGTCACATTCCGATCAAAATGTGAAGAAAGTGAGGGACATGCTGAACTCTAATCGACGCCTGAGTGTTAGAATACTGGCAGATGAGTGTAATATCCCTAAAAGTACTGTGCATCGCATTGTTACCGAAGATTTGGGCATGCGGAAGATCTGTGCGAAGATGGTCCCCAAGGTGCTTTCCGATGAACAGAAGGCTGCTCGTGCAACGATTTCGCGTGACCTCTTGGAGCAGTGTGAAAATGATCCGAATTTTTTGGATAATGTGATTACGGGTGACGAAACATGGGTTTTCGAGTATGACCCGGAGTCCAAAAGACAAAGTGCTGAGTGGCACACGCCAGCTTCCCCGCGCCCAAAAAAGGCGAGAATGAGCAAGTCCCGTGTAAAGGCCATGCTCATCGTTTTTTTCGACAAAAGAGGCATTGTCCACTCAGAGTTTGTGCCACAAGGACAAATAGTGAACAGTCATTTTTACTTGGAAGTCCTGAAAAGGCTCCAAAGCAGAGTGAAACGCGTCAGGAAGGAGATCGCCAGCACTTGGCGTCTTCACCATGACAACGCGCCGTCGCACACCGCCTTCATTATTAGAGAGTACTTAGCGAAACGCGGTGTGGCAACATTGCCCCAGCCACCGTACAGCCCCGACTTGGCACCACTGGACTTCTTTTTGTTCCCGAGGATCAAGAGGGAACTCAAGGGCCACCATTTCGGGACTTTGGAAGCCGTCAAAGAAGCGACGACGAGGTGCTTGAAGGAGGTCTCCGTCGACGCCTTCCAGGGTGCGTTCAGCGACTGGGAAAAACGCTGGCGCAGGTGTTCCGACGCGGAAGGAAGCTACTTTGAAGAATTTTAGTTACTTGTATATTTATCTGCAATAAATCTTTTATCTTGGACTTATTCAACTTACTTTTGGGACAGACCCTGTATATATATATATATATATATATATATATATATATATATATATATATATATATATATATATATATATATATATATATATATATATATTATATATATATCATCAATAAAATTCAATGTCTAGTACTCGGGCACGCGCGATCTGATTGAGCTGAAATTTTTCGGGCACAGTGGTGTAAATACAGAATAGGTCCAGGTTTCAACCCTATGGTGCATGCGACCATTTAACTGTTATTTCAAATATACTTTTTATTATGTCAGCAGATAACTTTAGCAAAAACTAAGCTAGTGAAATGAATTTTGAACGTGTTTTAAATGTGAATATGACAGTATTTGGAAAAATTTTAAACCCTATGTGTGAGCTAGGCACCTTAAATAAAATTGGGGAAATTTGATATTTCATGAATTGCTATAACTTTTGACAAAAGCTATCAGATCAGTATGAAACTTACAGAACATATTGACTTTACTAAGCTGTAGACTTATGTAGTTTTTATGAAGGTGCTGGATAGGTGGCATTGAAAGTGAAAAGGTTCAAATCATCAACTCTCCTAAAAATAAAATTCGTTTTTTAGAGAAAACAATGAACTCATGTAAAAATTGTATGCTTTGTTTACACAACCAAAGTAAAACTATTAAAATTTCATATCGGACACCAGAAACAGACATCAAAAAATTCTGTTAACATGACCTCACGACCCGATTATCAGATACATCTGAAATTCACAGAATGTATTGGTTTTGAGTAGGACCAGGTCTGCTCAGGAAAATTAAAGCTTTTTGCCCTATAGCTTCCAGCACAGTCATGAAATCAAAACAAAATTAATATGCAAAATGGAAATTATTGTAGGCAGTATTCAGTAAAAACCTGGTGAAAAAACCATGATAGGGTTGCCAGCTATGGTTGGTTTTGTATTTTTTTGCCATATCTTTAACCATCAATAAATATTTACAATGAAAATAAGTTACCATTGTTTAAATTTTCTAAGTTCTGGTAATTTTTCGGATGGCAATCCAACACATCTTTCTATCCCAAAACAGATGAGTGAAAATAAACGTCAATATGGGGAAATAGATTATTAACCATTCACGTTGACCTGATAAGTCTGTCTTGATGGCGTGCCGTAGAAAAAACACGCCAAGATGGAGATAAATATATGCGACAAACTATAAAAAGAAAGCATTCATTAACCCTAGAATGGTAACTTGAGTAATTTTTACTCACATGCGGGATGTATTTCGTCGCGCATCTGCCAGTTAGCCACTCTGACTGCCATGAGGCTAGAAGCTATATATTTTTTTTAATGTTTAATGATAAAATAAAACATGTATATACTATTATTGCCTTCTTTTTAGTAAAAACAATGTACCTATAAGCATCCAAAAATTTAACGTACCATTCTAAGGCTAAGGTAAATTCTGCGCCGATCAAGTCGAGGAATATTAACGGTTTATAAACGTTTTTCGTAAGGACAACATATGGAGCATTCCACGTGAAGCGGACAGGTAAAAAATTTTGAGGTTTCCAATTTTAGTAATAATTGATTATGTTATAAAGTTATACCTACATATATATGTTCTCGATCCAGATGCAAAATGTTTTTACAGTATTAAGTCTGGTTAGCGAACTAGAGGGTTTTAAAAATTTGACTAACTGGATGGTATACGCTATTTCGAATCACATTATCCAGTTTCAAAAATTAGCAATAAAATAAATAAAGCACTCAAATTAATTATAATGGGCTTATTAAATGCATTCTTGGGTATTCAAAAAAAACATTTTTTTTGGGAAAAAAATATATTTAAACTTTTGAAACTTCAATTTCACAAAGTTCAACCAGTTAATTTTTTTTAAATTTATTTTTTTAAAATAGCTAATAGTGTGTAGATAATCCTTGCCAAGTTACAGTTTCAAAGCGTAACGGCCAGCGCCCGGCTCGCATCTACTTAATTTTCTTTGATTCCAGAAACAAATATTAGTAATGATTTAACATTTTTCAATTTGAATCTGTAATTTTTTGAGCAGCGTTCCTAGGTTCACCTTGGAGTTTATGTATAATTGTTGATTGCCGTGAGTTAAAGATAAGAGTAAGTTGGCTTCGTTCAAGCAAGTACTGTTGCAACTGACTAAACTCTGTCGAGTTGTCGTCAGTGCAGCATATATTTGTTCAGATATATTCCTTTTTTTGGCAGGCATGTCTTTTCCCAGCTGACTAGCTCAGCCTGGCGTGGGTTTGGCGGGCGGAAGAATCTCTACGTGCTATGGCACGCAGATAACATGACATTTAAAACATTATAACGCATATAAAACAAACAAATACAGTGAGAAGAAACAAAAAGATTCCGCAAGAATCATTAGAATTAGAATTTATTCACAATTCATTATTACCGACAATAGGGTAGAAAAAGCAAATTCAAAAGAAAATCTAAGACAATAGGATGGTTCCATGCAAGTATTAACAAAATAAAGTAATAAATCCAAAGAATAATCGAAAGGAATGTACTCATAAGAATAGTTGATTAACTTGGGTGGGTATGTTATTACTTAACCCCGGTGGAGATCAGTTTACACTGATCATAACAGATAAATATAAATAAATATAAAATATAAATATATATAAAATTATGTGCACTTTATGACCAAATCCAAAATAAATAGAAATATATATAAACGAATGTCCACTTTTTGATCAAATCCAAAATAAATAGAAATAAATGTAAACTAATGTGCACTTAGTAACCAAAACAAAATACAGCAAGCCCACACCATGAATCTGAAAACTACAGTAAAACTAGCAAATGTAATCTAAAAAAAACTATTTATATTGAATCCAAATCAAATTACTGTACAAAATCCAAAATATCTTCAAAATATCACTTTTCCTATTTGATCATGGCAAGCCTTCGTGCCCGTGTTCGTTTGTAGTCATCAAATGTTTTTTAGAAAACTGTCTCGCAAATTGGACAAAAAAGAATATACTTGCTCCAACCAAGACTTGGGATTTCCAATCACACCCACTCGGTTCCTCTACGTCATCCACTAACCCACTAAGGAACAGTTCTTCGCAGTCTCCCGTGTTAAGCCTTGTTCAAGTTTTTATGGGCAGAAATTTTGTTTTCGTTTAAGAAGGTCTGCACCTCAAGCTTTAAAGTTCATCCAGCTTATCCATATCATCCATTTTCCGTTTTGTTCCTTTTTTTTAACTTTCACTTTATTTCTAATGAAAGTTTTTAGCTTTCTCTTGATTTCTAATGAATTTTCTTAACTTGCACTTGATTCTTAATGAATTTTCAGCTTTTACTTTGTTTCTAACTTTCAGCCGCCAAAATCCGCCCAACTTTCTTCTTCGCCATCCAAAACGAGAGTTCCCTTTTCTTTGTTCAGAAAATTTTTCCTTGAACCGCAAGAGAGGTTCCCTTCCAAATTTCCCATGAATTTGGTTGCCACGGCTATAACAATTTTCCCCAAACATACCTGCAACCTCCACGTATTCGTACAGTGGCTGGCAGCCATGTTGTCCCAACGACAAACGTCAACGTTATTGTTGAGTTTCATCAGTGACGTAGTAGAAGTGGAGATGACAGTACTAACTACAAATTCACTATTATTTCCGGTATATACTGGTAATCTGCGAGCTTCTTTTATTATTTTCTCGAAAGATTATTCCAAAAATAGTAATGGGAGCTCGGAGTTATATTATTGATTTTCGTAATTGATAGATTAGCTTATTTGTTGCTGGATAAATTGCTGGAACAGTTTAGTTTGTTACAGTTGAGGAATCAGGAACAATCTTTTGAGTTTCGATGACTAGTTCAAGAACTGTTTGTTTTATTTAATTGTGTTCAATTTACTGAACACTGATGGATTTAGTTCAGGATGCAATAGACACTGGCATTCATGCTCCTCTCAATACTCGCTCGACTGTTTTTTGACAGAAGCTTCATTTATGATTTCGTATTTGTCGGAATCGCACCTTTCACAGAGAACATAGCGGCGCCGTGAACTTTACAAATTTTTGGTCGATTTCGGTTTCTATAGGGCTTCTCCCTCCTTAAAACGACGACTTCACCATACCGGTTTTTAGACCGGTTTTAATCCCGATTTAATAGATCTGTTCCCGTACTTTTAGTAACTGAATTTTACTGAATTTTCCTGAATCATGTGGTGGGGAATTTCATGAAAAGTACGGGAACGCTCTCATTGTATTTCCTGAAAATTGACTACCGAAAGTGTTGGGGGAACAATACTGATTATAAAGTCATCCTTAGCGGTAATAAAGCCGCTAGGGGAAATCTTCCTGTACGTAGATGCTCGCACGATATGAACAGTGCCTTTCAGAATCCGCCATATTGGAAATCTGACTAAACGTTCGTGCTGGCAGGAAGCGAGCAGCGTTCGTCAGAAGCCGCCATATCGGACACCTCTGCTCGGACGAAGTGAACAGAAAAACACAAATACAATTACACTTAGCGAAAGCTCAACGAATCGGGTATATTCCAAATTCAAATTTAGCGCGTCGTGTAAAATGGCTGTTTTTTCTTGCATTCCACGTCATCTACGGGGAATGGGTACTGCTTTTTCAAACATTTGACATTTAACTTACGAATTTGGCAGTTTGAAATGCTCGTAAATTTTCATTTTATCACTTTATATAGCCCATATTACTCATTGCCGACTATCTATAATGTATGCCCGCAAGTTTTTTTTTCTAATTAAAAGCTACTTTCCCCTTATGCTACGAGTAATGTACACCCATCATGGACTTTCTGGAAAATACATACTTGGTGTCAAACAACACCTTTACACTACTAGAATGCATGAATCATACATTCTGCTTGCATTCAGTATTCCGATTCTTGTTGGACAGTAACATAGCTGCTTGTAGTAGAAAGTGAAATATTTGCTTGTAATGCACAATGGCAAAGTACTAATTATAATTAATATTGGCTATAATATCTGTAGTATAAATATATCGAAGTGCTTGTTAGCCAAATATTTAAAGCTATAATATTTGTTACAAGAAAATAATCATGAAAATAAAACCAATTTCGAAAGCAATCCGTACTCTATTGCATAAACACGATGACAACTACGCACGCACAAGGAAAGTCAGTGTGTTTTTTAAACTACAGAGGTCTACAACTCAGAACTACTAACTATTCCTTTGATAGTGAACACAAACACAACTTGATCGTGAGTTTTTTCGGCAGACGTTATCACCAATTTATATGTTCCCGGTGGAATTAATGAAGGAACCATTCTCAAATCGGGTGTAACATATGGCATAATCGTTTCTCCCTGAAACGTCAAAAGTATAAGTAAAGCATAAATATACTTTTAATTACATAACAGGGACAAGAGTACATATAATTATACTTACATAATAGGGACAAGAGTGATTCAAATTGGAATGACGCTGGATCATTTCTCGTAAAACTTTTGTAGCAGTATTCATCCAAGCACTTGGCTCCATTATCTTACACCAATCGACCCAAAAGTCACCTAGAAACGGTTTGAATCCACTGTACCAGCGAAAAAACTGAAAACGTAGCTGAAAACATTAAAGATTTGATTAGATCATATAAATATCAAGATACAATGTAAACGGTCAGTAAAAAGTACTTTTTGCGATAATGATTATTCTTCGCAAACTGAATTGATATTCAGTAGATATCTGATTTGCAATCAATAAACTCCCAAAAGTTATGCATTAGTTTGAGAAAATTTAAAGATCAGGTCGGACAGCATTAGCCACGCACTACTTCTCCAGTCATAGCGACGTTCCTTAAAGACCAATTCCAGTCTTGAATGGTTATTATTGGACAATTTTCATGCCTAAATGGAAAGTACTTAACATAGGAAAGAAAAAATATAAAGAAGTATGCTATATATCACTACAGGGCTCCAGGTGACTCTCGGAATGAATCAGATATTAAGGTAATGTAGAAGCAAAATACCTAAAGTCTGATGTTATTATGAGCAAATAGATGCCTTAGAGGTGGGTAGATAATTAAGAACTTGACTTTAACACTATTGAACTATATTTATTACTATATTGAAATGAGCTACATTAATCCTATCAAGTTATATGTGGCATTCTTGCAAGCCTTGGGTAAGATAGGCTCTGCTTAGGATTCAAAAACAGAGCAGAGGCCCGTTGTGATACGATGGATATTGTCTTCCTCGGCCACTATACTCTGAAGATAATTTAGTTTGTTCGATGAATTCCCTACAAGTCCATAAAGGATATATTAATTAGATCGGAGAAGAAGTGTACTCGGAGTGCCAGAGCCGGACGTTGGTACACGAGGTGAAAGAAGACTCCCTCTTCACCCTCAGAGCCACAGCTCTAAGAAAATCGTAGAAGCCTACGCTCAACTATTGAACGTGACTCCCTTTGATAGCCTACTACAGATTGCAGTGTACTACCGATTAAACTTAGCTGGAGACTAAACTGACTTATGCCTATGGCAGTCTAGGAAAGTTTTGCAATCCCACAGAATGATTCTTCAGCCCAAGACTTCTTGGCGTCCTCAAGGTATGGTCTAATGGCTATTTTAATTGAAAGCATTGGAGGGTCAATTGAAAAAGAGCATAAAGCCTCTGACAGAAACGTTCCAATCCTTGTCAGCTGATTGGACGTACGCTTGATTCGAATAGCTTTATGTCAGTTACCCAAATCAATCGCACCAACGAAGTTCTCGACATTTTCTTAAGACAAAAAATTACGTCATTCAACAAACATCTTGGCACAAAGACGTGTACGGAAATTCATAGCCAGCTGGATATTAGTGATAATACCAATGCTAAGAGGCTTATTTGGAATTAATGAATCTTTGGAATTAATATTCGATTATACAGAAACTAGCTTAAGCGATATAGTCACTACCTTCAACCGAAAAACTACAGTAGCTCAGGATGCGAGCGACTGCTATAGATTCAGCTCGATCCGCCAACAAATACCGCTCCCAACTAAAGAACAAGTATTGTTCTGAGGACTTAGTCATAAGTTGGCAGTTGGCATTCAGACCTATCAGAATTATGGCTTGAAAACTCTGAATTCAGCAAAAAATTTTTAGCTATAACATTTGCTGGAGCGGGAACTCCTTCAGATAAAATTCTGGCACAGTCTAACTCAGTTCTAATCCATGCCGAGATAAAGTGCAGTCCTACAGCAACCAAATTCGAATGCTGCAAGATTAGTAAATTGGTTGGCAATTACCGAAGTAGCATGACAAGTTCCTTAGTAGGGGTTACTCGGTGGGACCAAAAGTGGAACTTGGAATAAAGTGCTCCTGAAACTGTACTTGGATATCGAGGATACGCAGGATTTTCAAAGTTATTTTACTTGAAATGGATTCGATGTCATTTGAGTCCCTAATCACAGCCAAAAATAGTAATACTGTACAATGGTTCACTTTAGAAATCATGCAGACTATATTAATCTTTCAAGGCAAAGGACATCAAATAAAAAAATAAAAAAATGGAAAAGTAAAGTAAAGTAAAGGAAAAAGTAAAAACAAACAAGTTAAATAGGTAAAAAACAAATTAAAAAAAGAGTAACAAATAAATTAATAAATAGCAATCAATAAATAAACATTGACATAAAAGCTATAGCTTAAGGTTAAGGGTACGGATGGCATGGAAAAGAGAGGACTTGAAGGATGATTTGGAAATCGTAGGGGAATATAAATTGCTTATTCTGTTGAATACTCTGCAGCATCTATTTACTGGCTCATTAGCTCCATATGTGGTCGAATGAGAATATTCTTGGAAAGAAACGATTGGACCTGGTGTTCCTCACAGGAATATTTATCAAAATTTTATTATTCAGGAATTCTACATTAATAGCGCCTCTAATGACGTCGAATGTGAAGCAGGTCGATATCACCATTCTTCTGGAGAATAAATTACGCACTTTACAAATTAACCACGAGCATTAATCACAAAATGCTACGTACGAATATGACCAGCTTTCCTTTGGTTAAAGTTTCCCATATTTCTTCAGCATGTTTTTTTTCTTTCCGAATAAATTTCTGTATAAAAAGTTGATTTGTTGAAATATTTTTTTTAATTTGTATTATTTCAGCTTTTTCATTGCCATCTCCTCTCCACAGCTTACGTTTGAATAAAAACATTTTCGAAAAACGGTTTTCTAACAATTTAAGGCTGTATAGTAACCAAACTCTCCCACATAAACATGAAATCCATCAAAAACCATGTTTTCATAGTTTACCAACATACAAACATCATCATCGTCTTACTACCCTAACAAACGTTAGCACTACAATTGTACTCACAAGTTTATTAGATGATAGCTTTAAAGTGGATTTAAACACACTCCGCACTATTGAGGTACAAAATATTGATGATGTCTGATTTTATAATTTTTTGAAAGATTTCAACAAAAAAGCCACCTTTGCTAATCAACTGATCCATTGATTTTTGAGTAACTAGAGCAATTATCAATCAGGTTTTATGAATTCACAGTATCAACTCTTCCGTTGTATAACTCACTATTTGGCATACAATACCTGGAGTGTTGTCACAGGCTGGATAATCATCACATGTACGTTTATTTTCACCTGGCGATCTTTGCCCACCTTCAAATTGCAAAATTGAACGGTTGTCCAATTGGCCGTTGGTTTGCAGTCAATTCCCTTAATCCGAACTGTGTTTTGACCCTAGATATATAAAAAGAACAGGATAATAAATTACAAAATTTTGCTTTTACATTTCTTACAATGAGATAAACAGAAGAGATACCAAAGATCAAAAAAGCGGATGAAATTAGATACTTCATATTACCAACAAGTCTAAAGTCGATTTCAAACTGGGGTTGGCAAAATCCGTCCGAAATAAGTTTGATCAATTAAGATTGGTAATTAAGCTAGAAATAATGAATAGGTGAAATTATTTTACTCGATGTTACTATAATTGCATATGTGGAACAGACCATAGGTGTAATTAAAATCAAATCTAATGAAAATATATTTACTATGAGAATATATTTACACTCCAGTCATTTTAGACATTCTTTGCCAAATAAAGCCAAGTGAACTTTTATCAGCGGAATTATGCTTATTGTAAAATGAGTAATATAATATGGAAAGTTCATTGCTAATAATCGTGTGCTTAGCAATATTTATTAAAATCAAAGATCACCAAAATCAGTTATTCTGCAATATTTCGTTAACCATAGGTTTGACGTGAATTTTCGTCCATAAGATTTGTTCAGCATAAAATCTGCTCTAAAGCTTCATACAAAAAATTCACATGTTACTAAAAGTTCTTGAGATATGATTTCGAATTTTGTCAAGATTATGTAAAGACGATCGACGATTTTATTTCATGGAAGTCTTCACAGATTCTTTTTTCGAGAACTATTACTCATACGTGAATTTTGTGCAAATTCTTGTGTTAAACAAAAAAATTACATTAAACCAAGAGCTAATGAGATATTGAAGAAAAACACCGTTAACCCTTCCGTACTCGTACTAATAAAAGTCCGTTCATAGACCGTGTGGAGTAACTTAGTTACCCCATGTTCATTTCCCATATTTTCCCTGTTTTGTCCCCATATTTTTGTATTCATGTATTACATTTACATTTTTAGATCAAAATAACACAATAGAACTGGCAAAACAGTTTTTAGTAATTTTAATTGAAACAAGAAGTAATTTTTTTTTAAATACAAAAAATTAAGATAAATTTACTGCTGTTGGCAATCTAAACAGTGATGTTTTTTTATTTCCCTTCTATGCACAGTACATATAGGTTTTTGACATATGTCGTAAAAAAATCTGGTTTTTTTCTCGTGTTCGTGGACAGAAGAAGCATCTTGAACTTGTTGGCTTTTGGGGAATCTGCAGTGAATTTTCTTCACTTAATTGTGGCACGTTTTGAACTTGCTCGGCATTCTCTCCCAGAAATAAATCGATGGTATATTTTACTGGCTGATGTAAATTTGTATAATTCAATTTTCGATTTTTGACTTTAGATTGTGCAATTTAAAAAAAAAAATTTCTTCGATAGCTTCGGTTTTTGCACAAATCGGGATATTTATATTTGTAAATAATGAATGCATTTAGAGCAGCCATATCAACTATTTCCATAAAAATTTATAGCGGCCATCTTCTCGTTGAACGTACACAACTATATTAATCAGTCATTTTATCCCCAGTATCAACCCCACTCTTTGTCTTGTTGTAGTGAACATTTATTTCAGGTTTATTTTGCTCATCACCAGTTGTTTCGGTTGCATGAAACTGAGTAGAAAGTAAGAGCACTGCTTTATTTTTCTTAGGCACATACGACACAAGTTTCAAGTTGTCAGAAAACCCAAACATAGTAGGAGATTTATTTGCTCTTAGGGTTCTTGTAATTGTAAGTTGTTTGCTAAACAGCTCTTGTGAAAGTGGAATAGACGTGGAAAAGTTGTCTGTTGTGACTCCTCTCCATGAACCAAAATATGGCCTAACTAAATCTAACACTTTTTGACGATTTATCATTCCAGTATAGACCTGGCTACTCAATATACATATATCCCTTTTCTGAATCTGTACCAACCCATATCTTTAAACCGTATCGTCCAGGTTTGTTTTTTATGTATACCCTAAATGGGCATTTCCCCCGAAATGTAGTTAAACGTTCATTAACTGTTAAATTAGTACTAGGTGAAAAATTGTTAATGCATTTGTTTGCAAAACTTTCATATATTTTACGTATTGCTTCCAATTTGTCTCCAGTTGCTTAGATTCTATCTCTTCTCGTTGTTGTATTGTTGAATCTACTAAATCTGAAAATTTATTGGTACCTATTCCGAGATAGAGCTACAGTTAAGTAAGAATACCTGAAGAACTTACTTTCTGACCACATTTTTTATATGTGTAATTTCCACCCATGATTTCTGCCACCAGCAATAAGTACTCCATAAAATCTTTTATTTCTGGCAAAGATACTGGTTTTCATTCTTTTTGATTATCCGGTTGCTGTTCACTGCATTTTGAAACGCACAGTGCAGCCTTTTTGTTTGTACATTCACATATTTCAACTAGCATTTCATCCGTTACAATCAAATGGTAAGCTTCAAGAACTGAAGTAATTTGTAAACTGAAACAAAAAAAGTTTAAAAAAAGTTTAAAAAAAAGATTAAAATGCTATTCATTCAAATAATGTTATTCTGATTTGATTGCCTAAAAAATATTCAAATAATTACCTGGAATTTCGTAACCCAACTCTTGCATTCACGTAATTGTGAGCTAGTCGTCTACTGTTTGCTGACGGTTGACTTTTCCATTCAAAACCTGACTTCGGTATATAAACAATGTCGGAATGGTCAGGAAGCTCTTCATATTCATTAGATTCCTGGAATTCAATCTCATCAGCAGTATCATTTTCCTCTTCTGTATTATCCTCCAATTCACTTATATCTTCTTCTGGAAGTTCCAAATCACTTTCATTTAAAATTCGCACGATATCATCATCTGACAAAAACTGACTTCTTGCCATTGTAAAGGATAACACTAAACTGAACTATTATCTCAATTCAACGATAAGATAAACATAATTTATGAAAATAAGCATGATCTGGCCTGCTCCATAGAGTGAGTCGCAAAAAATCTAAAGCAGCATTCCCGCCCGTGTGAGGTAACTTGGTGACCCCAATGTATAAAAGTGAACATAAATAAAATATGAAAACTCGAAATAAGTCAAAAAAGTTTTGGTTATATTCTTGAATATATACAGAAAGCATATTAGAAACGATTTCGCTTAAAAAAAATATTACTCAGCTACCCCGCAGGGGTACGGATGGGTTAATAACTCTTATGTTGCGCACAAGACTTTGTAATGGACTTTCCACATTATGTTCCTCATTTTATAGCAAATTTGATTCCGTTGAAAAAAACTTAACTTGGATTTATTTGGCAGATTGAACACTTTATTGACTAGAATGACTGGTCTATAACATTTAAACCAGCATATTTAATGTGACGTTCACGTGCTAATGATCAAACAGTGTATGAATTGATTTGTGGCTGGATATCAAAGAGATCGCATTGATTATCGTCGTTTTTTCTATTCTCTGTGCGGATGTAAGTCATCATGGAGAAATAGTAGATTACGAAGTTTTGAGTTTCAATGAAATAAGCCAGCTAGCCGGTGATAGACAGGTTTGTCTAACAACAAAGTTAACTTAGTGCGGCTGACTATGACTCTGGATACATTAAGTCCTGGATTGGAAATTGAAAGGAAGAGTTAATTGATTTGCATATTTTCCCATGGAAGGTGAAATTCTTTTAGTGGGTTATTGCTGGCTTTTGCCAAGAATAATGAAAGTCCTTTCAACATATATTACCCAATTTTAGCTATGCATGAGCTAAGTTGATAAGAGAGAGATATTTTCAAATGAAACTACCATCAAATCTAATGCCTTCATTATCCAAGCTCCTAAGTGTTCCGTACAAGTTCTCTAGCCAGCAAATTAAACCTGCAAATTTCATGCACGCTGCGCATTTGAAATATATTCTGCAACATCCACCATATCAGTGTGTTTATCCTTAAACAAAAGTACGAGGCTACTAACAGCAGTAAAGTGCTCTAAAAACACCACTAGTAGCTACTATTAGTTTACACTTAAAATTATTTTCTTTAAAAACAAACTGCCCTTAATAATCCAGTCCTGAAAATCTATATTGGATCGCTATATTTCCCTCCGGATAAGAAGATTTTTTTCACCGACCGTATTTGCAGTGCTGCCATTTATTTTTTTGGAATAATGCTAGATTCAATTATATTTAATGCTAAATAATGCTAAATCCTGTAAAATAATAATGCTAAATAATGCTTTCTTGTTGGCATCTGTTTACATAATTGCCGTGTTCCATTTTTACTAATTAGCACTTCCAAGTACTTCGGAGTAGATCACAAATGGAACGCCATCTTCGTTCATACGAGCAGATTCTAACCTGCCAAATTGTATCCAGTTTTCAAATTTAAAACAGTTGAAAATAAAGAGAGAAAATAACGAGTATAAACTACCACAATTGCTAGAAAATATAAAATCAACTTACAGAAAATTACCTCTTTTAAGTTTTTACACATTATGAGGGCTATTTCTAATTTCCTTCAAAAATATTCAACATAACCATGAAAAAATCAAAGCCACCTATTGACAACCAAATCGCCACCTCACGGCAAAAAATGGCGTAACTACTCATGAGCTACCTATATTTTTCAAAATATCATTTGAGATCTGACAATCAAAACAGCAACAATTATTTATTTTTAATTGAAGAACAAGTATTAGTATCGGATGAGAAAAATGTTTCTCCATCGTTATCCGTGCGATTGCTTGCATTTGAAACCCTAACAAATCAATTGATTCGCATTATTCAGAAAATAAAATATATAACTAGAATGCATATACTTTGGTAACATCGAATTTAGGGATCCTGGGAGTCCCTAATTTTTTTAATCATCTCGATTTAATGGGATGAGAAACCTGAATTTACCATATTTAATGCAATCCAAAATTGCTTTAACATTGGAATATCTAACTTTGCATTTTATTTCACTTAATATTTTGCTTTTTCTCCAACATTAATATCACTTGTCACTAGCACTGGGACTTTCTGGGAATCGTAGACAACGAATAGAAGATCAACTATATATCGTTTGTTCTCTTGAAAGCACAAAGGTGTAGTACTAGTTCTAATGTACTTTTGGTCTACAGCAAAATCATTGGCAGCAGGTGAGTTTGCAGCGAGGATTGATCGGTCGGCAACGGTTTCGTTCCCTGGGGGTAGGCTTACAGTTGATATTTTCAAAATACTGTAGCCTAAAGCGCATATTTGTTGAAATGAGGCAGGATTGCATCATGTTTTCAAATGTAAGGTATGTCTGCGTACTCTATGCATTGCCATGAAGTTGTTTTTGTATGCTGTTTGACTGAACACTGAAATCTTTTATGAAAGAGCATGAAATTGCAGTTGAATCTGAACTAGTGCTAGATCCTGAAAAGTATCGAACGGTGTGGCGCGAATACGTGTTTTCAAAATGCGCCGCAAGGAAAATATTTTCGCCCAATGTTATTATCAAAGTTGAATATTTTTGTGAAGATACTTAATTACTGCTTAAGATGACTTTATAATCACTATCATTATTTCAAAATCAGGCAACTGTCACTTCTGGTTGTCACTTCTAAAGAAATACCATGAGAGCGTCTTTGCACTTTTCATAAATTTTCCCCACCACATGTCCTGAAAATCTATATTGGATCGCTATATTTCATGATTCAGGAAATTTCAGTCCATGACCGCAACTGAAAGCACACTGTGATGATGATGGGCAAGATTGGAAATAGATGAGTGCCAGATTATTCCGAAATCTAAATTTAAATGCTAAAAATAATGCTAGATGCTAACTCCGAATTTCTAATGCCGTTTTGGAAAAAATAATGCCAGATCTAGCATTCAAAATGCTAAAACGCATTTAAAGTTTGAAAACAAAGGGCGGCTCTTTCACGTTTCTCGCTTTCGCTTTGTGGATTTATTGCCTTTTTTGTGGCAAATGTTGGTTTACTACCTGTCATACTGAATGGTAATTTACTAATGAGAAAAGTCGCTAACGGATACCTGTGGTAGGTATAAGGAGTTTGGAGCAGAGCGTGCCGTACGTGCGCCGCATAGGCTCCGACCGCACGATCGGGCGTCCAACGTTTATGCTCATAACTCGGAAAAAAAATTTTTATTTTTGAAAATAACTTAAGACGTTATTCTAGACATGTTTCCCTGCCATTTTAGCAAAAACAAACAAATAGATTTTTTTGAAATTTCTACATAGGTGTTACCCCTTAAATTACACTATTTATAAATCTTCTGTGGTGCATAACAGGGAAACTGACCGGTGCATGCTTGCAAATTTTAGCTTTAAAGAATATTCTGACGATTAATGATACTCCGTTATTTCACAATTTTAAAAAATTCATTTCCAAGAAACTGAAAAGCAAAGTTGCTCGTCAAAGTATTGGCCATTCAATTTTTTTTGTAGCAGAAAGTTACATAGTGTATAGTAACAAAGTTGTTCGTTGTAGAAAGTAACATGATACATTGTGGCATAAATGCTTGTAGTTCATAGTAACGTAGTTCTAATTATAGCTAATGTTTTTTTTTCCCTAGTGAAGATGGCAAAAAAAAAACTGCATACCAGATCCCCGGGTAACCTATCACCACGGGGTATGTGAGGTTTGACTCACTAAAAAAAAGGACCATCTACAAGCCCACGAAGTTCCGAGTCGGGACCCGCCTAAGCACTGCTTCGACCCGGTCGTGCTGACTCACCCATTGGTAACCACGGACTTCAAGAACTACCACAGCTTATGGGTCGCTAAGGCAACCCTCCTCCCGCTTTATACGCAGCACTTTCTCAACGTACGTTGAGACTGCGCGCCAGTTCTCCTCGTTTCGCAGCATTGCATCCACGATCGTCTCAGGCGCTACCAGGCCGATCGTGGACTCAATGGTGCGCCTCAAACTTACGAAGCGACTGCACATAAAGAATGTGTGCTGAGCATCATCAAGCTCAGTCACACAGTACTGGCAGTACGGTATGACCACCTTACCCATTCTGTTCAGGTATTTCCTGAAGTAACCGTGTCCTGTCAAAAATTGACAAAGGTAAAAGTTTACCTCTCCGTAGCTCCGGCTAAGCCAAGGCTCAATAAGACCAATTAGCTTAGCCGTCCAGCGTCCTTTATGACTTTCACTCCAGCGTTGTTGCCAAAGTTGGAGGGTCAGTGTACGCGCGTGCGTCAAAGCCTCAGTTCTGTCCAGCTCTGAGCGAAAGAGGTACCCTTCCTTGCGTTCTCGCACTAGCAAATCGATCGATGTTGGCTATTATATCTGTAGCGTTAATGTATTGAATTGCTTCTTAACCAAAGATTTAAAATTACAATGTTTGTTGCCATCGGAACTATGATGACTTGGAATGCAAACAGAACCACATAATATGGCTACGAATAGTTATCGATGCCAGGAATCGTCATACTAAATGGTAGTACTGCATATCAAGAAGTTGTTTTATTGGCTTTTTATTGTTTCATTTGTACACACAAAGCTAGTCTATGCATGTGTCAAAATACAGATGTCTACAGCTCAGGGCTGCTAACTATTCCTTTAATACTGAACACAAATATAACTCGATCGTGAGTTTTTTCGGCAAACGTCGCCACCAATTTATAGGTTCCCGATTGAAGCATTGATGGAAACATTCTCAAGTCAGCTGTCATACTTGGGATTATTACTTCTCCCTGAAACGTCAAAAGATAAGTGAAACATAAATAATTTCGACGATCGGCGCCATGGCCACTATACTTACATAAAAGGGACAAGAGTGATTCAAATTGGTATGACGTTTGACCAACTCTATAAACGCTTTTGTAGGAACATTCATCCAAGCATTTTGCTCCATTGCCTTACACCCATCGGTCCAAAAGTCAATTAAAAACGGCTTGAATCCACTGTACCAGCGAAAAATCTGAAAGCGTATCTAAAAGCAGTAAAGATTTGATTAGATCAAAGCAAAATACGAGAAAATACCAACATACAATATAAACGCTGGTACAGAACGCAGAACCGCTAGAAAACTGATTTTCGAAGAAATTATATTTGAGTGACTTAAAAACGTGGCAAAAAGTTATACATTTCTTTGTAGTACCATATGAACCATTTCTTACTCAAAATAACAAAATATTTCCAGACAGCATCTCCTATAACACAATTGTTCAAATAAAAATGTTCCGTACTGGCAACATTTTTCCAAGGCAGCAGCAATAAATAAGTCTGCCATAACAAGCTCGTGCTAAAATCAACATATTCTTTGAACTTCAAAGCGATTAAACTATGTCTGGGGCTGTCATTCAAAAAATTTCGAAAACTAGGAAAATTTTACAGTTGGTTGCTTATTTTATTATAAATGCTTTGCATATGAACACAAAATAGAAGCATCTGTTGGTGCAATATTTACGAAAATGCCTGGTGCTGGCAATTCTGTGTTAGCGCCACAGTTAAAAATGTAACAAATTTTCTTCAAGTTAAGTTAAATCCGCTTTGTGAATTTCATTTCGATTGGGTGACAACGCTGGAATTTAAAGAGGTAAAAATTTTTTAGGGCTACCACCCTCAAAACTTTTCAAATATTCGAAACGTTGATATTTGTTGTTTACTGGCATTGCAGGATCATTCCAATTTGAATATTTAATGACACCATCGCTTAACAAAGAAATGCCCAAAAATTATTATAGCTGGCAACCCTTTCATGATTTTTCTACGGAATTCCTACGACAGTTGATTTATAATAAGGTCCATTTACGACATGAATTTCGTTTTGATTTCATAACTGAAACGGAAGTTATAGGGGAAAAAGCTATATTTTTCTGAGCAAATTTACAAGATCTAGGAGACAAAAATCACCATAGCTGGCAATTCTAATTTTTCAGCCAAATTTCTACCAAAAATGGTCAAAAGTAAGGTCCGAATACTGTGTGAATTTTGTGTGCGAGACTAGTTTGTTTGCGCAGTGATTTTTTAAGATGGCACCACTGCCACATGGTTGCCTGCATTTCAAAATCGCTTCAATCAGACCTGGTCCTAGTCAATAATAACATGTATTGTCAATTTCATAATGATCCGATTATTCGGTCGTCAGTTCACGTGAACCGAAATTTCGAGTGCTGAAAATAGAGGTAATTTGGTGATGGGCTGCCGTTCTTGGTCAACTCAGAATTTTACAAATTTCAAACTGACATGGTGGACAAAGGTTAAAATTTATCAATGATTTAAATTTTTTGCCAACAAGCTAAATTTTTTCGAGAGGTCGATGATTTGAAGGATTTTTTCCACGTGCTTTAGTCAGTTTCAATATACTCTGCAAATTTCACGATGATCGAATGTTTCCGTCAAAAGTTATGACAAATCGAAATATGAAAAAAATTCTTGCCTACTTTTAGGAACTCAGCGCTCACATAGGGCTCACAATTCCCAATTTTTTTTTTCATGGAAGAGCATAAAACATACTAAACTTTTATTTCCATTACATGTTTTTAATAAACATGTACTCTGCATGGAAATATAGGGGTACCTGAAAATTCATTAAGATAACCGACGCCGTCAAAGGGTTAAAGATATCGTAACTTAAATCAGTCACTGCACTAGTCTTTACATACGTCTATGTTCTCTGAATATTTCAGTTCAATCGGACCGGCCACTCCAGAGATTATCTCCCTTAAACTTTTTGCTGATATACATATATATATATATATATATATATATATATATATATATATATATATATATATATGTATATATATATATATATATATATATATATATATATATATATATATGTGTGTGTATATGTATATATATATATATATATAGAGAAATATGAATTTTCGGCGAAACGATTTTAATACTAATTTTCAGAACAGAACAAAACATAAGTTATTCTGAGATGAAAAACTAATTTCATATGAAACAATAAAAACTCTTCCTGCAAAGAGAGTATAATTAGTTTTATTGTGGGATTTCGTTTGGCATTTGCCCAACAGGGACATATGTGAACAGTGATGGCTATATCTCTTAAAGTCTCATAAGAACTTCTTAGCTTTTTGAAAGACTTCAAGCAAAGATTCGCCTCTGCTAATCAACTGATCTGTGGACCGGATGAGTATTTTCAGTAAATGCACTATCAACTTTACCGTTATATTATTGACATATTCCAAACAATACCTGGGCTGCTGTTACAGGCTTAATAATCATCACTCGTGCATTTATTTTCACCTGGCGATCTTTGCCCACCTTCAAATTGCAAATTTCAACGGTTGTCCAATTGGGTTTTGGCTCACATTCAATTCCAGTAATCTGAATTGTATTCGGACCCTAGACATATAAAAAGATCAGTATGGTAAACTACAAAAGATTGTTATTATTTTTCTTACGCTGGAGTGAACAGAAGAGGCATAGAGGATTAAAAGAACGGGTAACATTAAGAACTTCATGTTACCAATAACTGCAAAGTATTTTTTTAAATGTTGGTCTACAAATTGCGTTCGAATCAAGCTTGATCAGTTAAGCTTGGTAATTTAGCAAGGAATAATACATTGGTATTTGACTTGTATGTTATAAATGCTTATAATTATGTGGGACAGATCATAGACGTAATTATAGTTGTTTTAGTGCGGCTAATGAGAGTATATTTACATGATGAGCATTTGAACTATAGAATATTTCGATGTGACGTTCACGTGCTAATGATCAAACAGTGTTTGATTTGATTTATAGCTGGATATCACAAAAATTGTTGTGATCATTGTTATTTTTCCTCTTATCTGTGCGGATGTAAGGCGTCAAGGGGAAATAATAGATTACGAAGCTCAATTTTCAATGAAATCTTTAAGTTTGGATGGTATTTTATTATGAAACCGGGGAAATGGAAAAAAGAATACAGTACAATCAGCGGGTGATAGATAGACTTGACTAGCAACAAAGTAAACTGATGATGGAGTGCTGCTGACTATGTCCCTGAATACACGAAGTCTCAAACTGAGATTTGATCCATACCCGATTTGTTGAGCTTATCCGCAATTTTTATGGGTATATGCGGACTGCGTACATGCATGTTAAGCTTAATAATTAAGATTCCCGTTTATTATTTGGGTAAAAAAAGTATAGCGAATAAAACACGGGTTGAGGTTTTAACAGCTTTATTTACCATGTATCGTAGATGCCTTTTTTAAGGCTGAAGAATAATCTTAACTTATGTAAGTCTAAATTTTAGCTAAAGACACATTTGCTAATTATCAAAAACGAAGTTTCAATTTACCGTGAGAGCTGCAGTTGTCGGGACATGAAATTGAAGCAAAATATACACAAAGTATATTAGACGTTTTGCGTGTGCCACTTGATCTTCATTGCAAACTTCAGGCGAATTGCAAGAAGTGTTTACATGCTTTATCATATGTATTTGAATTAAGAGTTTCGTTATATGATCTGTCTTGAAGACTTTGTAGCTCTTTATCTGCAAATATGTGTCTTGTATTAGCAGTTTCTATGTCGTGTAACCAGACCGCCGAAAAAGTTTCAAAATCCGCATATTCGGTGTTAGGAAATACGTTTCATTCACATGAAAGAAACGGCATTCAAATGGTTAACACTGTTGCTGAAAAATACAAAAATAAAGATGAAGTGCTCAGTGGCAAACTTATAATGGTTAGGTTAGCTCAACTGGCGATCAATCGAAGCTAAAAGACACATACATGGCTGGGGGCAGGAGAGGCTTCTTGTTCTCTATTCGACTGTCCATTACGCTCATTTTAATTCACGTAAACAACTCAGAAATTTCACCTATCGTACGCTCACTCGCATTTCATTTTATACGCCAATGTCTTTAGCGCATTTGATGTTGATCACAACTCACCACACATTACTCTCGCTTAGTAGCTGTACTTAGGAAAACAGCTGCTTCTCTTTATAAACTACGCGAGTCCCACCACCCAGAAGTCATTGAGCTAAATGAGTTAGAGTGCCAGAAGGGCTCGCAAAAACAGCCATGACACATCAAAGAGCACTGAGGATTAAACTTGCTAGCTACCTAGAGTGATGTGCGTCCATCGAGAACCAAGCCTGTCTTGCGATTGCACTGGATAATTGTTCAGCTGCGCACTTCTTAGTGTCCGCAAGATATAATTTTATTTGAATTTGACTGCAACGTTTGGAATCCTACTTTAAATTTTCATAGTGATAGACTGGAATCCAACCAAAGAAATTTGTTCGTTTCACCTTGAGAGATGTACATAACATATACTATTTATACGATTTCGAAAGTATACCATCAAGTCTCTTAAATCTGACGAACGGGAATATTATTTTTGATGCGATCAGGGGCTCGATTAACGTTGCATGTCTTTCAAACAAAATTACTTTTCATAATCCTGTTAGATGGACTAAGTACGCATATTTCTTTAATGAGCATCGGCAGCATCCTGTTTATGGAGATACAAGCCCATTAAAAGAGGCCAGGAGATATTTAACAATTCTCCAACTACTATAAAAATCAGTTTTCAAAAATTGCTAAGCATTACCTGTTTTTTCTTGCCTTTATATTTTCATTTCAGATCGAAAACCAGACAAAAATCTGCGGATATCAGTTTGTCTAATTTTATTTAAGCTTAAGGAAAACATATTTCTAAATTTGCTATTTTTTGTTATACTCCCCGTTTGATTTAAAAAATAACATTGGTCTGTGTTACTATGGAGAAGGAGTAAGCGACCTCTAGCAGCAAAGAGGCTAGTGGCTGAGTTGGAGTACCAGTAAGCTTAATAAGGATCTGAATTATTGCCAATTGATCTGATATATGATTCCATGCTAAGAAATTGCGTTTGTTGCTGCTTGGTTTTTTCTCATCGAACCTACGTAAATGGATGTCAAATGTGAAGGCAAAATGCAAATTATTCAATACTGAGAACATAGCACTTTACTATGTTTGTGCATTAAAACAGCATAACCAGAATTAATTTGTTTAATTGATGAAATTTTTCAAAACTTTACTTTTTTTGTAGATGCCTTATATTTTTTATCCTTTCAGATAAATTTTTCAAATCGCGTAAGCCATTACGCGTCCATGTTACAATTTCTCCAAATAAAAGACAGTAAAAACAAAATGGGGAGTCTTAAGTTTGGATGCGGCCGGCCAGCTAATAGAAAATTTACGACCCAGTTGTTTATCTGAAGCTTTTGTTTCGAAATTTAATGGTTGTTGAGGACTTAAACCTTTAATACGTAGTTTTAAGTTAAGGTTAGGTTTCGTGGCTGCTTCTTTCATATAGACTCGGTAGAAAGCTATCTTGAAGCAGTAGCCCCACAAGAATCGCCATGATAAATCGAAGAACAATGAGAGTTAAACATACGGAATCCAATCAGCCACGATATAAGGCTAAACCGGAATGCGAGCCTGCAAAACTAACTTCGCTCTTACGGCTTTTTTGCAGCAGTAAAGTGCACCAAATACCTCGTGCAGTTTTTCTGCTATATAGCGGTTTCATCAAAGCTTTGAGTCAAGGATCAGTTCCACATATTTGACCCTTTCAATAGAAACCCCGCTCAATTTCGGTGGGTCAAATCGAAGAACTTTGCATTTGAACTTTGCAAAATGAGCATTTGCTACCCTCTCGAATCCCTTTGACTCGGTACATAAAACCGACTTCGCTTCCAGCGGCTTCGAACTAGGACGAGACGGTCATAAACACTCAGGCACAGCAATAAAAGGATCATTATCCCTTCGTAAAACAAACATGAGCCGACGAGCAAGCCATTTACACACGCGTGTTTGCCATGAAAAACACAGCCGAGAATAGACAAGGAGACCGTTTACATACTCGCCTTGTCAACATTTGCCATTCCTCGGCGAGAATGTAAACGCGGCATTACAGCCGGCATTCTCTAGCGTCCTCAAAAGACTGTTTACCGTAGTGTTCTCGCATTGATCGCCCAATGCAAATGAATATTGATCAAGACTCTGTTTGATAAAGACTCTAAACTGTATGTCCATGTGCAGTGTCACAAGTGCTTAGAAGAGTAGATCAGGCTTTATGTAGTCAAAGTCACCCTCAATGTCCAGGAGCGTTAGTGGATATTCTTAAAGTAAAAGATTTTTTTCAAATTGCCCAGTGAGAGCGTGAATAGAAGTTTCAACAGTGTTAGTGCTTAAGTACTTTAGTACTTTACATAAGTACTTTACTACTTTATTATATCTACCTCATCCAATCTTTCGCTTCGGATTAAAACTGGAGTCAAATGGAAATACTATAGAGTAAACGAGCAAAAAACCTGTTTTAATTCGTTTGTTTTCATCTTAATGTTGCTCCAATCCCGGTTTGTGTACGAGGCTATAGTGAGCATATTATCAAGCAAATACATCGTTCCTACGACGGCCAGTCAACAATCCTCTTAAGCTACGTCATAGCAAACAAAATTCAAGCAAAACCACCGCCGAAATTACGGCCCAAACCGACTCAAAACTCTTCAGACTTCATACTAGCTATTTAGTTAGTTGTTTTGTAAGAAATTTTACACCCGCATACAGGAAGCATTGCAAATATTTTTGCGGCCTGCCCCAACTTACTGAAGAATGCCAAGTGTTTGTTAGGGTAGTTAGATGATGATGATATATATTGATAATATAAAGAATATTATGTTATTTTAATTGGTTTCATATTCTATGTACATACATATTTTTATTGAGAAGTGAGCTGGGGAGATGGTAATAGAGAAACTGAAATAAAATATTTAAAAAAGGTGGTTCAACAAATCATCTTTTTGTATAGAAATTTCTTTACAAAGATAAAAACCAGAATTGCAAAACATTGGGAACTTAATCTAAAAGAAAGCTGGTTTGCTATTCATTTCCGTAGCTCACTAACAAAGTGCATAATGAACAGTTTATCCAGTTTCCGTTTTAATTTTGAAACCCAGTAATCCATTTAGTACGATGGTGCAAGATAATTTAATTTTCAGTTGAAAAAAGTTTTTCAACTTTTAAATGCATTAGACGCTTTCCAATAATTTGTCGTTAATAACAGTATAAAGAAAATTAGTTAATTGATAATTTTTAGGCTGAAATTATGATTTCGCAGTAATTAAACATATAATATGAAAGAATGTGTACAAAAACTGTTATTACTTTGTACATGATTTTGGGAATTAGTTTTTGTGATTGTTTGTAAAATTTAGAGATTTATTTTTTCATTGGAACGTTTTTTTTTTTGCAAGAAGGTCAATTCGTTATATGCTATTTCAAAAGAATCGTGAGACTGTCAATTTATTCACCGATAACTACCAATAATTTAAGTTAGTAAAGTAGAACTTCTCTTTCAGTCGGCCCAAAATTTTATGCTACGGGCCGTCATTGCATAAAACTCTTGATAGGCGTTTGGATAGTTTTGAAATGTACAAACAAACTTCGGGAACAGTATATGCTATTCAAGAAACAGCACAAGAAATAGCAATGCCTAAAAAACCATACGATACTGAATGTCTTGGCATGTTTTAGCTTCCAGATAAATTAGTGCATTATTCAAAACAATATTTAATGAAACACAACTTTGGAACACGTTCAAGGATATGAGATCACTTTACGTTAATTGAAAAACCAATTCCAAAATTTTACTGCAAACTGCTAATAATAACTCCTTTTATACTGAAAACGAATACTACTTCGTCATTGGATTTCTCTGTGAAGGTCAAAGTCATGCGATATGTTCCAGTTTGCAGTAAAGATGGAAACATGTCTAACTTCGGTTTGATACCAGGAACTATGATTTCACCCTAAAAAAATTGGCAGAATGTCACGGATTGGAAAAACTTACAACTACAACACTTATACTTACACAATACGGGCATGAATGGTTTAGGTTTGAATGCTTACTGATTTGGGACACAATGCCGGGTTTCCACCAAAGAGACAAAACAAAAAACACGGACAAAACATGTTTTTCTGAACAAAAACACGAATGTTTTGTAAAAACTGAACAGTTTCGCGAGCATTTTTGTCTCTGAAAACTGTTTTAGTAAACAAAACACCTTTTTTGTCCGTGTTTCTTGTTTTGTCTCTTTGGTGGAAACCCGGCATAACCGGATCAATGTTCCTGTTTGGGTTAAATACTTTACATCCGTCAATCCAAATATCAAAGATAAAAGGTCTGAAACCGTTGTACCACCGAAATGCTTGGACATGTACCTAACATGTTTTATAATCATACATAAGCTTGATTTTGTCATGTGGTACAAATATTCAAAAAATTGCAACAATTAACGGAAATAAATAATGTGATGCATTCTTTACTTTTGGAGCAGTTATTGTTTTCATCAGAACTACAGATAAATTCACTCTCACACTTCTGTCACGTGCCAAATTTAAACAGCAGTTCGATTTCGATATCCATTTAGGATTTGGCGTGCACTCTAGCCCAGTTATGCGGACAATATTGGGATCCTACAAAAACAGAATGTGTCCTAGCTGGTTGTGTTAAATATTCATTGCAATATCACTTACAGCTGTACAATTCGAAAACATGAGGAAAATTAGAGAAAGCACTAACGAAATTAGCCACATTCTATTATCGCAAGTGACGTTCTACGACAAAAAGACTATGAAACTTTTTGTTTCTGCTTTTTTTTAATGATAAAAAATGGATCCAACACAGTTTTTATTACAAGCGAACTGCGGAGTGAGATTTAAAGTACTAAACTATGTAAAAATCTAAGTAAAGTACTGTGCATATCAAGCGTAACGAGATACAAATATTTACATGTCCATAACTTACAATTGTTGTAGCTCCTACTTTAACATGATAAGTAGTAAGTATATCAGATCGACGTATTAAATGCTTTATTGCCCTACAAAACATGCATTTCATTCAATTCCAAATCAGATTGGTTCGTTGGTTGCTTATTAGGTGGATAATTATGATATATAACTTTGATAATAATCAAGTATTAGCTGAATATTACGAATCATTACTCTTCACTTCAATTATAAAACTAGCTTTTGCAGAAATTTCCATAAATATGTAATGATCGTAATAGCTTTATATGGCTAAATATGCTTTAATACATCAAGTATGGTTGTTTTGAATATGTATTTAATACATTTTGGGTGATGACTATTACTACTTGAAGAAATTCAAACAACTTTTTGTTGAATTTTTCATAATTTCTTTTATCCTTATTCATTTAAGAAATAATACATTTCTGTTAAGTTTTTTTTTTGGGGTTTTAAAAATAATTGCCTTTAAATAGCCCACACGCTCGATAACGCATGTGCTGCATTTTTGTCAAAACCACCCCATTTATGTGACAAGTAGCACCATCTTATTGAAAAAACAAAAAAAAAGTTGAAAGGGACCCTTTTCCGGCGTAGTTTTGTAAAGAAAAACTCTTTCAACATCTTTGAGTATCGTTCTCCTTCGACTATAACTGTAAGACCGTTTTCTTCGAAAAAGTAAGTTATGACACTGCACTCCGTATTCGACAATATTGTTTATTCAAATTCCTGTTCAGATGAAAAGACATAAAAGTGCAGTTCAAGATATTTATGTCGTCTTCAGCCAATTGGCAAAAGTCAAAGCGAATCGGCGAGTCTGTTACCTTCAGTTTGCTTGTTAGTTGAATTTCATAAGGAAATAATTGTTAATCTTTAAGCTGTTAATCTATGACTGTCTGCGGATACAGATTTGAGCAGATAAGCTCCTTGTCGAAGCTTTAGAATTACCTTGTATGGCAGCAGCGATAGTTTCCTGCGTTTGAGCTGAGATATCTCAATAATAAGACTTACTTGTGATTGTCCTACGCACGGAAAAATGGTTTACGAACCTCATTTTAGTCCATCTGCTCAGAGAAGTGCCGGAAAATGCCTCATTTTAGCCTATCTGCTCAGAGGACTGCCATCAAATACATATGCAGAATACCCAGCAATCAACATCCTTATTGTTGAAAACCAACATACATTTTGTACCAAACAGCTATCAAACCCTAAGCTTTGCTAAAGATGAACTAATTTAAGCAAAGTTAGGGGATACCACGATAAATTCTTGGTTATAATCAATTTTAAAATCAATTTGAATTCGAGTGTGGAGTGATTAGTTCCACGACTCACTTTAGTCCAAACTTAACTCAGATACATATTTTCTCATCTCAGCCTGGATCCGAACCAGCCAACCCACACACCAGAAGCTTGTGCTCTACCACTAGACTATACGAGCTTTAAATTACTGTAATGTAATGTATGCAAACGTAATTTACAAAAATAGAGTAAGGAAAAAAAAACAAAGTACTGTAAGAATTTGTCCTGTTAGCTTCACAAAAATTAGATTCAGAATATGTGAATAATTTAGATCAAAATATAAATTGTATAGGCGTCATCTTTATTTTTTGCTTTTATCATTAAATGTTGAAAGGTCATAGCATTTGTCATCAAGTATTGAATGCCAATGTATTCTTTCAAGCTTTTCATTCTGAAATTAAATGAACAATAATTCTATAATTTTTTCAGGATGCCTCCAACGCGTAACACAATGTTACCATCGGCAATGCTATTACTTGTGATGATCGCTGGACAAACAAAACTATCATTGGCAGTAGATTGCCCTAGTCTATGCAAATGCCAATGGGTCCTTGACAGTTTAAGTGTAAACTGCTCTAATCTGGATTTAGTGAATATCCCAGATATTTCTCATCTTCCGATCGAAACGCTCGACTTATCGTACAATCGCTTTACCGAATTCCCAACAGAATTAGCCTTACTACAATCGCTAACTTCACTGGACCTGTCCAACAACTTTATCTCCACTCTTCCTGCTGACGCTTTACTTGGATTCAAAGCTTTAAGGCAATTATTTTTACGTGGAAACAATATTAGCCAATGGGCCGACATAAATCCTAATCGGGTGTTTTTAAATGCTGTTAGTTTAGAAACACTCTCGCTTGCTGCCAACCCAATTACATCTTTCTCGAGTAACAATCAGCTTTTAGTACTTTATAGTCCGTCACTCACTACACTGGACTTAAGTTTTTGCAAGATACGTGATATCGCAGGCAGCTACGCTCTGCAAGGCCTTGCTAAATTACAAACTCTTATGCTGGCTGGAAACCCGCTGGAGTCAATAACGAAGCTTGAAAGTCCGACACTTCAATTACTAAACTTAAGTAACTGTACCTTCAAGCAGCTGTCGCCAAATATCTTCATCGGCCTGCCCAATTTGTACGCCGTGGATTTTTCACGAAACACAGAACTATCGTTATTGCCCCAAGGTAACCAGTATGTGCGCTCGAAATCGCTACGGCGAATCAACTTGTCGTTCTGCAACATGCCTATCATAAGCATCGAAGGGTTCCCAAACATAACTACTCTCCTTTTGAAAGGAAATATGATACGCGAAATTACAGAAATGAACTTTCGTTGGAATACACAAATCGAAAATTTGGATCTGTCACAAAACACGATAAGAAGTATCGACCCGAATTCGTTCTCGAACCTTCGACTACTGAAGCGTCTAGATCTGTCCTACAACATGATTGCGGATATCGATAGAAACACTTTTTCAAATAATGAATTCCTGACAAGCTTGAATCTGAGTCGAACGTTTTTGACGAAATTCACAAGAATCACCGGTACCTCGATTTTGACATTGGATCTAAGCTCATGCGAGATAGCTTCTATTGCAGCAGATTCGCTTATTCATATGCCTATCACAGACTTGGATTTATCATCGAACTTGATATCGAGTATTCCGGAAGGTTTCACCTCTCAAACACTCCAAACTTTGGATTTGAGCTTGAATAGGTAATTTCAGATTATTTTATCAAACTGGCATTGTTTTCGTGAACCATTTGCAGGCTTTCATCGATAACCAACTCAACGTTCCGGCATCTCCCAGAGCTATCAGCACTCAAATTAAGCGGTAATCGCTTTACCACACCTTTCAAAACATCCAATTTCAAAAAGAACCTATACTTGAGCTCCATCGCGCTGGAAGATAATCCGTGGAGATGCGATTGCAAAGATGAATCTTTCAAGCAGTTTTTCTTATATTTGATGCAAACGCCACCGAAGGTAAATGCATTTGTCTTTGATTTCAGAAACTTCGAATACGATAAGATGCTTTGTAGATATCAAGCGTCAGGACTCTGAAATGTACTAGCCCAGAATACTATTTCGGACGAACTTGGGACGGAGCTTGTTTTATGATCTGGTTTCCGCAAAAAAATATGAGTACAATTGAAAAGTTTTGGGCCATAACCGTATCCATTCTGGCAGCTATTTGTCTTGGTATATTTGCTTACAAGATGATGCTGAAGTATAAAGAAACGAAAAAACGGCAGCGAAACGCAGCGGAGCTGGAAGCAAATGTTGAAGAACAAAGGCGTGTGTAAGTATTGTATTAAAATAAATCAACGAGGAAATAACTAATTGAAATGGATATTTTAGTCAAACCTACAATCGTCAATTCATTCAACAGGAAGGTAGTCAGAATGCACCAGACCCTCGTGAATCAAACCCACCTTCTTACGAAGTAGCTCTTCTAATGCCTCCTTTGAAGCGCCTTACAAAATCATACGTGGATATAACTAAGCCCGAATCCAATGAAGCTATCAATCAGCCAGAGAGTATCCTTCGTCAAGATCATCGTAGCAGGTGTCACAGCGACAATGCTCTTCTCAATGGTGAGGACAACGAACGAACTGCTAAAATTCGACGAACGCCCAGCTTCCGTCGTCATGCCCCCCGATCAAGACGCGGAAGTCGATTAGTGGCAGTTCGACCACCTCGCTGCCCAGATGGGACCATGCAGACATCGGAGAGTTTAGGCAAAATGTCAAATTTCGTACGTTTTGACAATAGCCCATATACTCAAAGGAAACCCAAAAGTAACACCACTAGCTCTATATCACCTGCATCGTCAGCTGGAGATGTTGCTGATGCTGCTTTTTCGTCAGTGCCATTAAGGAACAACTCGTTAGATTTTATTGAAAACTACTATAACCGACCAAAGTCTATTAGCAATTCTGGAGATGAATATGAAATAGTTAGCTCTCACTCAGATCTTGGTAGTGTGAAAACGTCAATTAGAAGCTCGATTACATCAGTAGACTTGGGAATAGTGATCGTACACAATAAACCTGCACAGGCAAGCCAAGCTTCTTCGTCGAAAGAGTCTCCAAAAAGTTCGCATGACTCAAAAGAGGGAAAAGAGCTACCAAAGGAGAGTGAATTCTAAAAACAAAGCTTTAAATGAAATTATTTAGGTCTATATTGTATATATTAGAAAACTATGATATGACATTTTTACTTATAAGTTTTTTTAATTTTAAAATAAATTTATGCAATAAAGTTATGTATACATACATTTGTATCTACTTTAAAATGAAATTTTATTTCAAATAGGAAGTGATTATATATGCTGATCAAAGCTGATGATCAAACTGATTACGTTTGAAGTGATGTCAGCAGAATTATGAATGAAAAAATTATGCATATTATGAAAAGCTGCTCTTACCTGCATTAGTAATACTTCTTCTATAAAATACGCGGGCTGTTTTTTAGGAAATAGTTCCCAACGTCTGCTTCAGAGCATAGTGTTTGCTTATTTATAAACAAGAGATTGTGCCAAACATATTTGATCAATTACTAAGCTCCAATATGCACCCATATTTATTTTTTTCCTGCAACAATTATCGCACCAATACCGCAACGTTTCCATTGAGGGCCAAAATTTGAAATTACATACAACTCATTGAGAAGAACAGCTACATATTTTCAATCATTAACATCGCATAACAGCATCTAGTCTTTTATCCTGTATTAAACTCATGCCTAACAGCTTACCAGGTAGAGCCATATTCTCATTCAAGATTATTACATTAAACATCTTGTTTAGACCGGAGTTTTCGTCTGCTGTAATCCACGTTAAAGAGTTTAAGGGGTTACCCCCACTTGTAGCGCAATAAAATAGGTCATTTTCATGAATTTATTTTGACAAAACTACGAAATGTTTTTAAACGGCTGTTATATTTTCTTAAAGAACATACTTTGAACACCTTTCAGTAATTTTTTTATTGAAAAATATTACATGATTTAATTACAAATGGCCGTCAAAACAATGGAATTTTAATTTTCACCTTTTGCGGTGACCAAAATTGTGTCGAAGTGGATCATCTGAAACAAAAAATAGCGATGGACTAAGTTAAATAACAGTATAAACTAGTGTTTGATCGAAGGATTTAAAAAAATATCCATTTTTCGTAAAATGGCGGACAGTCAAAGTTAATATTTCGATTTTCACTTAAAAAAATGGTTGTCTTTTTGCTATAAAACGGCCATTTTCTATTAAAAAAATAAATCGAACGATCAAACACTACATTTTTATGTATTAAATAAGCTTGCTAAGTTTCAAAAAGATCGGCTCAGTAGTTTTCGAGTAATTTTGGTCACCGACTTCAAAGATGTCATTTCGAGAAAAACGCGTTTATAAGTATAAGTAACGGTTGAATAAGCAACAGTTTCTTCTCTTTCAACGCTCATATCTCGGTTAATTATGTTTGGATCGACTTGAAATTTGAAGAACGTATTCTTAGATAGTTCTACTTAAAAAAAATGCAACAAAAAAAAAACGAAAAACTTAAAAGTTACAAGTGGGGGTAACCCCTTAAACTACGCCAGTGAACGAAAAAAAACCTTATGGTACCGTACCTTAGTGTACTGTACTGTACATTTATGACGCCCGTATGGAAACACATTCACTACAAAAACTACACATACCCTACCTCAGTCTATAATGTTTGCGTACATGTACACAACCGATATACCGAACGAAACAGACACGATGCAAATGTACGCTACGGTTGAATACTGTACGGTACAATGTACACAAACCTTATTCTCTACAATACGGAATGTGTACGCCTGCACAACCAGTACACAAACGGTGTACACTAAACGTACTGTACGTTTAGTGTACTTTTGCGGTTCATTTATATGAAAAGGAAAAACACTTTGGAAGTGAAAGCACTGAGTCAAAAATATTGAACTTCACAGGAGAGCATAATTGATTCATTTCATGTGGCTTACGTCCTTACGGAAGAAGCCAGTGCTAAAAATTTATTATATTGTAACAAATACTGATTTATCGCCTTTCTGAGAAACCACATGTAGCAACCTACAACCAGCTGGTTAAATAAATGGTCTAGAGTAGATTTTTAAGTCTACAGTAGATTTTTATAGTGTATAATTTAAGTATATAGTGTATAATTTAAGATTGCATGCAGGCGACAGTGAAGTATTGCAAATCAAATAGATTAGAAGTCGATTTGTCCTCAAATCTCCCATGTGATTGAAATCATGTGCTTTATTAAATCGCGTTCGCTCTAGTAAATTCAATTCTGTGAAGTTTGTGCTTTGCATACTAGCAGCATGTCGTCGCTATGAATCGATTCTTCAATGAGCTGCGCTAATGCTAAACGTTGAATTGCGTCTACACTGTAAGCTCAGGCTACAATCTCATTCAATACACTATTCATGTTTCAGTGGCATCAACCGAAATTGAATGTAGATATGAGAGAAGATAATAGGTAGCTCTTAGCTAGCTATGTTGACTTTTGTGATAGAGACGAAATAGCTTTCAAATACAGTGCAAGATTTATGTCTTCACAAATAATCCAATCCATTACATCTTCGCAAATAATCCAAATACTATACCATTAGTTTCAAACAATATAATTTTTATGTTTTGAAAATAAAAAATCGAGTTCGGTTACGTTTGAATTCTACGACGGATAAATTCTACACTGACGACACTATTTGACTTGCAGTTGGCAACTATTTAAGATCAATTTGACTATTTTAATTTACTTCTTAAATTTTGGTTCAAATGATTTAACTAATATTCGTTTTGAATCAATAAATGAGATAATTTTCCATATTGTATTTCTAGATGTGCTCCAAAAGACGTCTTTGGTTTGAACATTGGCAGATTATTAACTTTATTATGTGAAATTTCGAGGAGAAGTAAAATTTGGTATTTCGTCTGGATTTGAATCTCATCCAAATTTAGCCTCAATTGCACCAAAGTATCATAGCTGCTGTGAAAGCTGTCTTCCGGTCGCTTAGGAGCGAGCCCATAAAAAAGAGCAACTCTTTTGAAAGAACTATGTGAGCCATCATTTAGAACTACTCTGCGCACTTCATACCTTCAACAAACAGTGCACTTTTGTGGCAAGTTGCGATATTGCGGAGCCACTCGAGAAACCACGGCAATACTTCATTAGACTACTATGTGAAGATGAAGTGAAATCTAGACTATTCCAACGTCGGAACATGTACGAGTACTATGTATACGACTGTCGTATTGCACTGAGAAATGAGCCAGCTCCGTGTGCAATGTTGTGAATAGCGCGTGATGAATGAAGGAGAGCACTGAGCCAGCTCTGTTTGCAGTGAATGATGAGTACTGTGTGAATGATGAATACCGAATGTGTGCGGTTATTGATGGCGATATTTTCTGAGCACACTGTTCGTTTTGTGCGCATATACTTCGCTCTGCTGTTGTTCCCGAGTAGTTCACAAGTATTTGCGCCTTTTTACCGTCTGGTGGCTATTAAGCGGTTGATTTAATAGATGGATTTGGTTTGTTTTGGCAATAAGAAAATTAGAAAAAGCTACCATAATGAGTAGAAAGTTAAAAGAGACAATTTTCTGTGAGTTTCTCAATTATTTTCTATCGATTGTAATAGTTGTTACTCGTTAGTTTTACTATTGTTCCAAGATGAATAGAACGCAAAGATGTCTATTTCTCAGGAACGCGCCATCTGATTGATGTGAAATTTTAATGACATATTTGTGTACATGTTAAATAGGTCCAAGTTTAAGTAAGAACACTCGCAAAACCACAGCTTCTTGGTGAATGAGAAGAGATTCGTCTTTATTTATCCAATTGTTATTATTGGAGGATATAAAGTCTGTGCTGCTGTTGGGAGCTAATAAAAAATATATACATATTATGTATTTATTAATTTGCTGTGTAGCATGTATGCACATTGGAAATATGTTTAAGTCATTTTATAACACTAGCAATATTTTGAAATTTAATCTCTCCTGTTTGAAAACGAACAAAAATCAAATGAATAAATAATTGTGATATTTATTCAAAATGAAAGCCTGAATACATAAAAGAAACAAATGTATAAAAAGCCAATCTGACAATCTGTTCGTATGTCCTATGGTCAGCAAGGTATTTAAAGTGTCCGGCCGCCTTGTCATCTGCATTGGCACACATTGCTCGCTGTTAAATTTTCACTTTCCCACTGCATGGCTTTGCTTGCCAAGTGAATAGCTCAAATAAGAAAAGTGTGAACTGAAAAAAATGTTTTTTTTTTTATAAAATTACATGGTGACTTAATACTATGTGGACGAGAAATAAGACAAAATGAGTAACGAAAGGACTTGAGATGGTTTCTCGGTACCTTCATAGTGGCTAAATGGCATTTCAAGGGTATAATGTTGGCTTTCAACTCCTTACTGTAGACAGCTTCAGGTTCCCCATCAATGCAGCCAATACTAAGAAAAGCATATAGACGTGTGTAAGCGAATTGGTTCTTTTAAGACGAGGTGCTTGATGTGCGATTCCGAATTTAATAAACAAGCTAATAGTTCTTAAGCATAGCTTAAGAACTATATATAGCTCGGAAAGTACGTGAATTGCGATACAATTTGCGATATTTCCCCACTGATGGCGAGAAGAAAATAGTAATATCCAAGTCCAAGTTGAAAAAACACAGGAAGTACCCCGCCACGATAAGACACGCTCCTTTTATACGATCAGATACTTTTCTCATTCCCACTAGGCAATACATATGTGCTTTGCCAAAGAGACAGTTTGAACGAATGGCAATTTATGCAATATTGATTTTCTGAAAACCTATTCTGAGTATAAAAATGGTAAGTGATAAGATAGTTGACGCGGAATACTACTTTCGATACTATTTGGCGAGTAAAAGGAATATTTCCATTTCTACAGAGAATTTTGTTTGTTGCCAGGGAATGTTCACTGCGCTCACTGTTTCTCGTTGGGATTATACGCACGCCAACACAACCTCACCTATCAGCTAACACGGATATATACATTCTCACCTGTCGTTTGAAAGTATGCTTTTCTCACTTTTGCATATTATCACTCCCCACCATGCTCTTCCATCAGGCAAATATCGCACAATACCGTTCTTTTCATGCTATTTATTAGTTCTTATGCTATGGTAGTGGTGCGATGCGGGAACGGTTGGTATCATTGTGATCATGGTGGCCAACGTTGTGGTCCCTACAACTTTACTTACAAGTCAGAAATCTATCGGTAAAATAAAAAGTAAATACAGATCAAAAAATACCAAGGAACCGGTCGGATCTAGTGGTTTTCGCTAAAAAGGAGTAAATGTTTGCCATCATATATAGTGTAAAAGAAACCAGCAAGATACGCAGCCCCTGGACACGAACGGTATAACTTTCCACCATTAGCCCCTTCAATCCTCTCGCGCACTCATTGTCACACACTAGCACTCATTGTCAAATTGGAGGGGAACTACTTGGATTTGACCCGATTTGACTATAGGTCTGTTCCCGTACTTTCAGTAACTGAATTTTACTGAATTTTCCTGAATCATGTGGTGGGGAATTTCATGAAAAGTACGGGAACGCTCTCATTGTATTTCCTGAAAATTGACAACCGAAAGTGTCAGTTTTCGGTTTTTGGGAGAACAATAGTGATTATAAAATCATCCTAAGCGGTAATAAATTATCGCCACAAAAATATTCGACTTTCATAGCAACATTACGCCAAAAATATGTTGCTTGCCGCGCACATTTGAAAATATTTACTCCGTTTGACACTTTTTAGTATTTTTCAGTAGCTCAGACCCTACTGAAATTACTGAAAGAGGGGAAATTTTCAGTTTTCAGTAAAACGGAGTACGGAAACAGGTTCATTGCAATTAATCGCGATTAATCGCAATTAATCGTGGTACGGGAACAGACCTTATGAGTAGCTAAATATTTACTACCATCCCCTTCAATGTAAATCTTATGGGCATGTCCACTCCATTTCTACTACCTCACTGAAGATACGCAATTGGGTCTGCTCGCATACTGCAGCAGCAACAGATTTTTACAGTTGGCTTCTTTTTGTACAAAATTTGGCTTGCAGCAAGAGTAAAAAAACGACTTTCTGCGAATCTATTTTAATATATTATAATCGAGGCACGTACGCGAACAGACATATTATCGCGGCTTATTTAGTTGAACATGGAGTTCGAACGTGGAAACAATGCTAGTGACAGTCAGAGCATTAGGTACCTCCAAAAACGACGCCAGAAAACATCTTGAAATGATACTATGGAAATACTAAGTAAAGTTAAGGTAGTTAAGCTGATTAACTGTAAACTACTACTTGACTTGTAAAATTATCCAGATTATTGAAGATCTCTGTCCACTAAAAATAATAATGACAATAATAGAATACTTACCAACACAACTAAAATTAGACTGCCAATTATTAACCTCTTTAATTAGCTCATGTCGTGTCGTGGGCATAGCAGTCCCTGGTTCAAATCCAAGTTTGGACAGGAGACCGCACACCAAGCTCTGAGGTAACATGTATTTAAATAGCCACCGGAAATAAATCAGGGGTAGAATGAATCGTGGAACTAACCACTCCATTTTCGTTTATATATTAATTGTAAGCTTTTGAATGAAACTCCCTATCAGCTTCACTCGCAAGACCCGCCAAGGTGGGATTACTTTTTACTTATGTACGCGCAATGTTCGTACGTTACTTGGGACATTAAGGCAAGATATTAATGAATTACATGAAAAACAGACTTAAAGGATATACGAGGGTTGATCCAAAAGTAACGATAATCAATATAAACCAAGGTGATGAGATTCAAGGAAAATATTTCTTTTTCAACATGGTTCCCTAACAAGCTTATACATTTAGTCGATCATTTTTCCAAACCTAGGATACCTTAGAAAAATTGTTTTGTCTTTACTTTCCCGAAACACCCCAAAAGCAGCCATTACTTCACTATCATTTTCAAATTTCTTGCAAATGTATTGAGATCTGGCGAATAGGGTGGATCTTCAAGCAGCTTGAATCTTGTTTCTTGAATATCAGCCATCGCAACTGGAGCTTTGTGAACAGGTGCGTTGTCTTGATGAAACAGCACTCCGCCTCGCAGTTTGCCGCCTTTTTTTCCTCAATAGCCTCCCGCAATCTTCTTAATTGGTCTGCGCAGAAAAAGCCTGATATAGTGGCTTCCTTTTCCAAGTATTCCACCATAATAAATCCTTCAGCGTCCCGAAAAAAGTTATTGCATACACTTCCCTGTCGAATTCGACACCTGAAATTTCTTCAGAGTCGGTGAAGAGGGTCACTTCCAGGTCATCGATTGCTGTTAAGTTTCTGGATGAAAATGGTGGATCCAAGTTTTGTCTCTGGTTACGAAACGAGATTAAACCTTCTTCAGATCTGCCTGGAACTTTTCGAGATTCACCCTCGAAAAATCGACTCATTTCTTCTTTTGCTCGTCAGTTAGCATTTTCGGCACCCAACGCGCAGAGACCTAATTCTTTGGCAACGATTCTTTGAACACTGCAATACGAAATTGCTGTGCCCTCAGTTACACCCTTTGATCTGGCAACACGGCATCTTCGAATTTTTTCAGGTTGTCTTCAGTGAGGGACGTAGGTAGGTGGGCATCCTTCGCGGTACTCACGTTCAATGGATGTTTTTCACAGCTTAAACTCCTCGGCCCAGCGTGCAACGGTGAAATATAGAGGAACAGAGTCTCTTAATGTTTCCACCAAGTTGCTGTCTATGTCTGGTAGATATTTTTACAAATACAGGTACATAATATCAACTCTAATATAGTTATCTCCATTTTGATGTTCTCTCTTAGACTATTCGTATTCAAATGAACGTAAATGATCACTAATTTTAGATGAACCCTCGTATGTACGCGCAATATTCGCACGTTACTTGGGACATTTAGGCACTCCGCACACGGGTCGTTAGCCATGCGATACGTGAGAGATGCGTTTGACACTTGTGAGGCTCGCGAGAAAACGAGTGTCGTCAGCCTCGTATCATGTCCGCACACGGGTCGCCAAGAAAACGTCAGAATGCGTCGTAAAATCATACAATTCGGGGCATTTTCCACCTCCCCCACGAATTGTACGTTGCCGTCATCCATCGCGCTTGCAAAAACGACTAGTCATTTGACTTGAGGCCTGCAATGCACAATGCTTGAGACGCACTCAACGTGAACCGACTACGCTTCTCGCTCTTCACGATAGGCTAACGCTCCGTTAGCGGTCACCCATTGATTTACATAGGTTGTGACGACCAAGCGTAGAAATATCGCATCTACGACGATAGCTCAACGACCCGTGTGCGGATTGCCTAAGGCAATTGACCATGAGTTTAATAAACAAGAGATACTAATAAATTATTTGGAAAACAGTTTGACTTAAAGGAAATATAAATAACCAGGGCTCCTATAAGTATCAGTACAAACTTTTCACTTATTCTATGTACATATATCCTTCTCCAACGACAAGTGAATCAATTATTCGATTGCGATGACTTGACGATGTAGCAAAATAATACTCACCTCATCAGCTTTGGTCAAAAAACACTTAGCCTGATGTGACAGAAGAAAAAAACACAACTGTTATAATAATATAAATGTATATTATTTATTTATCGTTTTCTTCGCTTGTATTAAAATTCTATACAGCATCAAGTCTTTTTTCACGACCTGTGCAGATTATTATGTAAATATATGACAACAACAATAGTAATAATAATTTACAGATAATCTTCAGTTTTATTACAAATTAGATTTTCCAGCAAATCACTAGCAATCAATAGTTAAAACTTTCACTAGGCTCGCACGTCTTTATGTTTTGGCATTATATTACTTTTCCTCACTCTAGGTTTCTTTTCATTAAAATTTACAATACATCTATTCTTTTTCGGCTGATGCTACCTAACTTCCATAGAAAAAAAATCGTTTTATAGACGTATAACTTCTTAATTTCACACGATTCTTTGATAAGAAATGTTTCATATAGCAACAGGCTTGCATCTTTACATATAACTTACTTAGTTTTCTTGACGATAAAACTTTAAAAAAATAATTTTATTTATTATTTAAAAAAAATTAAGATAACGCAAAACAAAAACTAAAATAGTTAAGACTCTAGATTAATTTTAGATTATTATTATAGCAGTAGTTCTCATTGATACGTTTTACTTGGTTTTTTTTATACAGATTTTACAGTATTTTGAATTTTCTCGTTTCATAAAGTTCAATTTTTTTTTTTGGTAACAACGACTTTAACGACGAAATATTGACAGAATTGACGTTCGCTTGCATATACGATATGTCTACATGAATTTTGGCACTTCCGTTGCACGGAAGAATATAATGTATACGCTTATGAATAAATGAAAATTAATTTAACAAATAATTTTGTTTCCCAAGGGCATATTTTAAGTACCAGCAAATGCGATTCATGATGAATGTGAACACAATTCGAATGTGAATTTCGGTTGCGAAAGTATGTGAATGTGTACTAAGACACAATAAAACGGTAGTGCGGAGAGCATTTTATCAGTTACACTTTGATATTAATTCAAAAGAGTACTGTCCGCTGGTTTTTATTCTTTTCTTAAGTGTTTTATTGTGTCTTTGTGAGGTACTTAAAATTCACCACGGAAATCGAAAGAAAAAGCTTCTTATGTATGACGAATAAATCAAAAGCACATCCAAATTCGGAAGCTGCCAAGATTTGGTGTTTTACTGACTTTGATCTATCGCTCGTAGACTGTTGCCATTGGGCGTTGTTATAACGTCGCCAGCGTTCGATCTGCTTCGTGTCACCAAAAGAGGTGTTTTCGGTTTTGGAGTTTCTAATAATTTGATTTTAACTCGTCCCGTTTCGGGTGAATAAACAGGACTATATCTAGAAGCCTTTGGTGAAGAGGGATTAGAGGGCTGTGTTCCAGCAGGAAGGAATACTTCATCATCGCTAGACGGATTGTTGTCCATAGCCTTTGTTCCGTCATTTGGTGATTTATGAACAGGTTCAATATTTTGCGCAACCGCTTTTGGCTCTGAAGCATTTCTCGTAGGTGAGTCTGCAGTGTCATTGTTGTTCGATTCAGGTTTATTGGCTTGGTCTAGTAACGGCTGTTGAGTTTTAGTGTCTTTTTCTTCATTTGGATTATAGTTTGGTTTCTTTTCAGCATTGAATGGTTTTCCCATGTTTTCTTTTTCCGTGCCGCCGATAAGCGGGACGTGTTCAGGAGCTCCGTTCTTGTTCGTTGGCTTACCAATATTTTTCTTGTTCATATCAACTAATTCAGTCGGATGAGGATTTTCGACATCATTTCGTCGTCTGCGATTCATATTGCGCCGTTTAATCGCAACGAATACTATCAAGGCGATCAGTAGAACTAATACTACAGCCAATAAGATATAAGTGTTATTGCTGGAAGTACTAGCCTCTTCCATTGTGTTAGGATTACTATCCATTATCATGTTTTCCTTGTCCACTGAGCTCGTGGGACCATCTAATTGATCAACTCCATCGCTAGGTCCATCCACTTCATCACCACCGGCTGGCTTACTGCCAACCTCATTAGTCTTAGTTTTCACAACTGTTTCTTCTATGACTGGGCTATTTGTAGTATCTTCTGATATCATAATGCCCAAACCTGGACCGAAAATGTCATCTGGAGACTTTGTAGCCTCTTCCTGAGGGGGTGAAATAGGAGCATTTTCATCCTTATCGCTATCCATGAGATCATTGTTGGAACTTGGCGTTGTGTCATCACCACCCAGATCAATTTTTGGTATGAAAATGGCCATGCCACTTCCGGAGCCTTCATCTTCGTTGTCCATAAGTCTTCCTTGCTCATCATCTTCCATTTCGTTTCCGCCTGAACCAAGTTCAGCTGGTATTCTGTCGACAGTGTCATCGTGTGTTGCATGCTCTCCAGCATTCGACGTATCGTCCAGATCGGTTACTGGGAAAATATCTCCAGATCCCTCTTCTGCATTTAAGTCGACCGCATCATCTGACTTTTTATCTTTCTTTTCGTCGACGGGCATGAAATCTTTCCCCAATTCATCTTCGTTCCCTTGCCCTGAGCCTTCACTTTCAATAGGCTGGTCGCCCATCATGAGCTCGTTTTCATCATCGCTAATGATATCCTGCTCCTTGTGCAGAACACTGCTCTCAGCATTACTGCTACATATATCAGATTGTTTGACATGCAGCCAAGACTTTCCTTTCACTGAAAACGGATATGTGCATTTGATGTGATTATCGGTAAAAACATGGTTATCCTGCAGCCAGTTTCGTACATCTAAAGTGTCACAAGTACAATTAATCAAATTCCCCGATAGCTCGATTGACTTCAATGACTGCAGTTTTTTTATTTCCAACGGTAAATAAGTAATTTCGTTGTCCGCTAAATTTAAGTGTTCCACGAAAATTGGAATTTTTCCCAGTTTTCCAGATGTTATTTTGTTATTACTAAGATTCAGTATTTTAATACGTCGACCAAGTTTGCCAGCTTCCGCTAGTTGATTGTGCGATAAATCCAAGCTGATAAGATCGCGGAATTTATCTAAGTGTGTCGTCAGTCTGGTCAAACTAAGATTCGAAAGATCCAACGAGTGAATAGGAACATGTTTTCCTTCAATTGCTTTAAGTCCTTCTAGGCTTTTACAGCTGGCGTTATTTTGAAGACCAACACCATCTTGTGCTACGGCACATGTGCAGAATTCAGGACAATCGAAAGGTGTCACTGGTTGGAGCAGTGTTATTAGTAAGGTTAATCCGATTAGAATATCTCGTGGTGACATCATTATTGAATATTATCTGAAAAGAAAGAGAAAAATAAGCTAGAGTATTTTATATCATGGTTATATGAATATTGGGAGTTTCATTAAAATTATTTTATTTTGGTTATCGATCAATGTGCGGGGGGTTTCACAATCCAATCTTGATAAATTTCACCAATATTGAGCACAGAATGCATTCAACTAATGAAATATTAATTAATCTTATTTTCGGAGTCCTATACGGACTGAAATTTTATTTAATTTACTTCGACGACATTTTGGTAGCTTCGACTTCCGAAGAGGAGCACTTTGTTCTCTTGATATTCAAATGATTTGCGGACAATGTTGTCATAATTGACTTGGAGAAATGCCATTTCCTGCGACCTTCAGTTAAATTTTTAGGTCATGAGGTTGAACCCTTGAGGCATTAAGCTCTCCCCAGACTGGGTTGAGGCAATATTTTGAGCTAAACACCCCAAGATGGTTAAAGACCTAAGCAGATTTTTGGGACTGGTCAATTTCTATCGTCGCTTTCTTCCTTACACAGCTGAGATGCAGCAACCACTCAACGCTAATCTTTCCAGCCCCAAGAAAGATTGTGCTAAAAAAAAGCTCTCACCCAAGTTAAAACTGGCTTAACAGAATTCGTTCTACTGTCCTCTAACTGAAGCGGCCAGATAAGATTAATCTTCTGGACGCAAAGGTAATAAACTGAGGAGTCTAAGGCGAGATTCATATCATGGTAAATTGCTGAAATCACAGGGATGGTAAAAATTTCTTAGAGCGAGATCTTAGCTGGTCGTTTAGTAAAGCCAGGCCGTTTACTTGCTTATGATACCATTTGGTCATAATGTAAGTTGAAGCGTAGCTTTTCACCTAGGAGAACATCGATTTATAATATATTGTCGACCCTACTGAGTGCTGTATTGTTTAGGAAGTACGTATAACGTACGAGTGTTCCTTTTTCTGGAGAAGCTAATTATATGAAATTTTGTGGTATTGAAAGGTAGGATGCTCACACAGCACCAATGTTTCTTTATTGTACTTGATAGCATGACACATTTTCAGATCGTCTGCATGGAGTAAATAGGGCGTATAAGATAAAACCTCCGACAATTCTAATATAAAAATGTTAAAAAAGAAAAAGTGGGCCAAAATGGCTACCTTGAAGTACACCTCAGTACAAAAGACAGTTTTGATTTGCCAAATTTATATGTCTTTTATCAGTTATTTATTGCAAATTATTTTTTATAATTGATAAATTTTCATCAAAACCTAGACGGTGAGCCAAATATCTCGAAAGCAGATGATAACAGAGTCAGTTAACCGAATGAAAATATCACAACTGCAAAAGAAAATCAACCTACTGACATACTCCGCTCATAGTCTACGGTTGCACACTCGTCTTAGTGCATATTATAATCAATTTGTTATGGCGACAATAGCGCCGATTTATCAATTTGCTGAAACGATTTAAGTTGCATCTCACTGTTGTCGCGTTCAATAGCACCATTATCAGTGCATGTAATTTTAGCACTTATCCACAATTGCATCTTGCCACCAGTTCAATTTTTCCATTCCTATAAAATGCACATGAATGAAGCATGTGCAGTGGAGGACATTGCGTACGACATCAACCGGCCGACAGACAACATGCCAACAAACAGTCAATTGGCACGTGCTATACTGTATAGGTATTATTCTATGCAGATTTATTAACGGAACTAGTCTTTTTTGGGTCAGAAAATGAATAAATGTAGGATTGAATGAGCGTTAACGTTGCAACAGCGATTTCCTACGTAAATGAATTTTCGAATTATATAAAATGAAATAATTAGCCTTATATGAATGCTATTTTCGTACGTGGCTAAGGCAGGTTTGATTATCTCCTATTGTACAGAGACCTATCGATTAATTTTCCGAAATGAGCCTATGTTTAAAAGTGCAGATCTATTTACTAAAGACATAATTTTTACGCAAACCAACACAAACTTCTTCTAAAAAGTATTGTTAGTAAGATGTGTTGATACGACGCAGATAAGAGTCAATAAACAATTACGAGGGGCAACTGATAAGTTCGCGGCCTAAGGTACTTAATGAATGAAAAGTATAGTTATATATTTTTTATTTCCCAATGCAATCCCTCTCAAGTGAAATACACTTTCCACATCGTGAATATAATACCTTAATGCTTCTGAAAACATATTCCTTCGATTTTTCTTCTAAATGGTTCTCTACGACCACCTTCATCTCACTGTCATTCGAAAATCTTCGTCCTCGTAACTCCTTTTTTAAATTTGAAAAAAGGAAAAAGTCACTAGGAACCATGTCCGGACTGCAGAATGAGTGGTCAATTTCTGTGAATCCCACAGCTTTCAAGGTATTTCTCGCAGCTCGAACGGTGTGGATAAGCACGTTGTCTTGCAGAAACAGCACTCTACAGCACTCAACTTTCCACGTATCTTCTGTACGACTGCCTCACGTGCTTGGCCCAGTAAATTAGCGCAATACTGGCCGTTCTTTGTAGTCCTTTTAGACAAGTAATCAATTAAAAAAATTCCCTTGCTACGTCAGAAAATTTTAGCCATAATCTTCGACGCCAACACTTCCACTTTGAATTTCTTTGATGGTTTTTCTCCCATTTTATCCACTGCATCGACTCTTGTTTGGACTCGGAATCATATTGATGAAAGTCTCATCAACAGTCATAATACGTTTATAAATATCTATACAAATCTCCAATCGTCACTCCTTGCCGAGAACATTCGCGGTATCGAACGCATATACATTTTTTTCATTTACAAATGTTCATGTGAAAGCTCTTCAACTCATTTTTTGCTAATCTGTAGCTTTTTTGCTATCGGCCACAGTTTAATTCTTCCATCAGCCAGTAGTAATTTTTCGAGTTTTTGGACATTTTCTTCCATCACGACCGTCACTGTGCAGCCCGGGTGCGCGTCGTCATCACAGGTCTCTGTCCCTTGTGAAATAGAAGGGGCTATTTTTTTTATACAAATGATAACACAATTAGTGTTATCAGTAACGAGATTATGAGTCATCGCTAAGTATCTTAGGCCGCGAATTTATCAGCCGTCCCTCGTAGCTGTTTTCCCTTCGTTAAATTAAGAGCTAGAATGTACCTCGCGTTTTCCGTAGAAACAAGTTAAAGAAGAATCGATCACTATTCAATTCAATTAATTGATGGTGAAGAATCAAGAGTTTGGCAGAGGCTTTGGTATTAAATTTGCAGCGTATTGAAAGTTGCTTCAATTATTCTGGCTACTCAACTTTTGTATACAGCCAGTAATTTTGCAATTAAGGGGGTATTCTGGTCTAGAAATTTGATCAAATCGATTTTGTTTGCTTGCATATTTTCAAAGTTTAGACCGTTGAGAATAAGCTTTTAAAAGGATTTTTGGAAATTCGAACTATTTTGGGAGTTACAGCTATTTTTGTGACACGCCAACTAACTGCCCGAAACGAGACTCCAAGTTTTAAACGCGTTTTTCTCGGAACTACTTTTCTCGATACGGTTGACATGATATCTCTAGTTGTAAGGAACTGATTTACGTGAAATTTTGCACAAACACTTTTAACACTATTAGTTATCGTCTGACGTAGGGATTTTTCAAATTTTTTTTCTACTATTTATTAAAAATCCCCAAAGTTGAAAAAATTAGGCAAAAAAACGACATTTTTTTTACATGGACGCGATTTTGTGAAAAAAAAAAGTTTTTTCAAATCGCCTACGTCAGACGAATTTCACATTCTCCTTTTTACAGAATTCACCAAAAGTTTATGTTTCAAACCACCAGGAAGGTTGGAATAATGTCAACCATGAGACAAGTTTTTTTTTTAGTCTTCACTTTGCCGGCCTGTATCTACAACAATTTTTATTTTTTTTATTTGTTGAATACATTTTTGTACTATCAAAATGTTAGTAAAAGACTGGTAAAAAAACATATACCAAAAATGGTTATGGTTTTTTTTTTATTGCGTCCGTAAAATCATCTCAAAATCGCGCCTCTAGACCAGAATACTGCCTTAAGTATTTGCTTTGGATTGCGCAATTAACCTTGTTAATCACTAGTTTAATGAAAGGAAAAATGTGTGGTGGTTTCTTGTTTTGCATTCGAAAAATTCGATGCGAAAAATCCAATTCAGTACAGTTCGGATTCATACTAACTATGCTTTAATGCGGCTATCAACTTTTGTTTTTGTATTATTTTTTTATCGATCCATTCTTTTGTTACAAATTTTCGGACTCAGTTTCACTTCGATTTTTAATTTTTACTGGAGCTTACTATGACTTTTAACAACGTTTAACGAAGAGGAGGTATTTATTTATTTATTTCTGTTTTATTTATTTATTTCTGTTTATTTTTATTTTAATTACAAAAACAAAATGAGAAAAACAAGACATAATATAAACTACATTAAGATAGTTCAAAATCAAAAAAAGATGAATAACGATAGCAGTACAATAGAAAACAAAGATGAATACAATTCAGATAAAAGCAAAAAATGAAAAGTGATAAAAAAAATCAAAAATTATGAGAAGTTTCAAGAATTAAAGCTATGCTATGAAGTCGAAAACAAAACAAGGTTGGTGGAAAAGGACCAAGCTGTAGTTTATTGTGTCTCCTGGGGATACGCAACTATGGCAAATGGAAAAGAACGTCAGTTCGCGCAAACGGTATGGAGAACACTGACGAAGATCTATCTGAACGATTATTCACGCGAAACAAAAGCTTCAAGCCAAGGTGAGATAGCATGTGACAATTGAGGAGCCTGACATCTTCGGTCAGCGTGACGGCAATAAAGATACCGTTATTTTGGTACGCTGAGCCATCCTTGCCGTTCGTCCAGCTAGAACACCGATTGTATTGTCGAGGAGTGAAGCATCCCTGATAGAGTACAATTATGCGGTGTCTTTGCTTATCTCCGTGGAATTGAGGATGAGAAGTAGTCGCAAGCCCTAATCCACAGACACCTTTCAAGGCCCTTAAGATGACTCGTATACCGTAATTGACTGCCAGCAATTCAGCAAAACTAAAACAACTCTTAGGGAACCTCAGCTTAGGTGACTGTTTTCATTCACAGCCGCTTCGGAAAATGAAGCTGCGGGGAGGCTCTTCAGTGCGTGATAAATCGTTGGGAACCCTCTGGCTGTAGCAGCTTCCGGTACATGCACAGGTTGTTATAGCCTATTTAGTGGAAGCCAGTGTTGATAAAGTCCCAACTCCAGTCACAGGTGGCCAAGCTAACAAAAGGTGGCAGAGCTAGCAAAACAAGTAGCGTGCCTCACCCAACTCGTAAACGCTTGGAATCACAAATAGCCAATACAAATCACATCAGATCTGTTCCAACCATCGCCGAATCGATTCAAAAAGTTAACTCCTCCATGTACCTACAAAGCTTGCTTTACGGAATCAAAAAGCTAAGTCACCGTTTCCTTAAGACGGTAGGAAAACACGGCTTGTCACCTAACCGTCGCCTTATAATTTACGACCGTTTTTTCCAAACGACACTCCCTTATTGGTACAGCCGCACCCATTTTAGTACTTCAGAGGCACCTGCAAACGAAAGACTATCTCCTTCTTCGTCTATTTCTGGTTTTCAACTTGCTGCGCCAAATCATCGATAGCCACAGAAGAAAGGTTATTACTTTGGCGCTAAAGAGTGTCGTGCTTTTCATGGGATTTCAATATTGTCCATGGCTTTAGACCCATTCTAGGCATAGACTTCGTCTGTCACTATGTTCTCAGCCTGGCAAATATATCCAGGTGGATCTTCAAACTTCTCTTTTTACTAAAGGCACGTGCACATCGGACAATCTTCAAAAAAATTTCAGTTTTGATTGAGCCATTTCATTTCATTTCATTAAATTCGTCTAATGCAGACTATACACATACAATACAGAGTAATTAATCTTTCTTATACAGAATTCGTTTAAGTGACACTAAAATCAAACATAGATTAAGCTTTGTTAAGGGATCGACAAAAAATTCGTCCACCTGACACGTTTGCTATTTGTTTTAAAATTAAGTTTGGTTTAATAATTAGTTTGAATCAATTGAGTCTATTTTCTTTTCAGATATATGTATACTTTTATAGTTTTCTACCAAATCTAAATCATATGTTTACAATTGGTTCATATTTCGAATTCTTTTCTTTCAGTGTACTATCAAATACAAGTTGAGCCGAACGATATCCACCAAACCTTCTTCAGATCTATCTGAAAACCCTCTTCAGATCGGTAGCATTCTCATAAACTAAACTCCCTAGCACAGTTCATGACCTAATGAGGTTTTTTGGGATTGTCACCTTACAAATTGATATAGTACTTGGAAAAGTACGATTCATTTGCTATCTTCTAGACATTGCATATTATTAAGGTGCATTTATTTGTACAACGCGAAAATAAAACAACCAAAGCTAATTAGTCTAAAAAACGTTAATTCAATTAGCTTTCCACGCAGACACAGCCAATCCCATTACAAAAAAAAAGCTCTATCAATGATAACCAGAAACATTCAATTATAAAGTACATTGCGGTATTTCTGTATGTCATCCTTATATTGCCAATCAGTGTATCAAGATTCGTATCTTTTTTCACAGATAAACGCATTTCACGCCACCTACCAATCTAATCAAAATTCGTAGAACGAAAATTCATTAGCTGTTGTCGAAACTGTTTTTGACCCTAAGTGTAAACACTACCGGGTAAATCTTATGAGTTTTTTGTCGATTTCAAGGTCTTCGCGCTACCCACAGCAAACAAATGATTTTGGATTTATTGAACATTGAAATTATCTTCCATTATAGATGAAAATGAATGTGCATGCATCTTGGTACTTATGTACTTATTTTTGTTCATGTGCTTGAATATAGTAGATTATCATTCTGGCCACTTTAAGGTTGAATTAACCATGCTGGATATTTGATAATTTTGGAAATGTACAGGTGTATTTTGCTGTTAAAAGAAGAACAAGTCAAATACGGGCGTGAATTGTTCTTAATAACGGTTTACAACTGTTTATGGATACATGGAAAGCAAGCCTACCTATTTTCGTGCAATCTGCACATATTAAGATTTCGAAGGCCCCTTCACTGCGGTATTGAAGTTAATATTTACCTAATAATCGAGCTGTTCATGAATATAACTGTAAATTTATCTTATCTTGACTTTTTGCTCCATGAAGATCTCTATAGATTCATATCTCTCATTGATTAAATAACATGAAAACTTCACTCCATTACTTGCACATTCGATTAGTACTATTTTCTTTCATATTGTTCTGTGTAAAACACGAGTCTTAGGTTGGATTGGCTAAATTGGTTGCTTTTCCGCTTGTCATTCGTTTTAAATAGATTGTACCATGCCTCCTACCGTTTCAAACATCATTGTGTCTTGAACAGAATTCACGCATCATCAACAATAAAAACAATTGGCTCATTTCCAGGAAAAAGTCATATTCATTCAACCACCCACAAATATGAGCTACCACAATTCAACTCAAAGATTCGGCAGTTTCCATCCATTGTAATACTTAATAAGGCGCCATGATAGATACAGAAGAATAACCACGACACAACCTTGACACATATTAATAAAATTAGCAAACACCAGTTGCCGGCCAAGAATGATCTCAGTAAATTTCGCAAATGTGCAATAATGACTCACTTGCGATTGATTCATTTCGCGACGACATTATTCCCGAAATAGTTACTTCTGATCGATCAGGCCATTCACTTTCAACGATGCAAGAAGATACTTTTTTGTTTACCGTTCAAATTCAACTCAAGAATTTATTCAACAAGAAAGTGAAATTCATTGCCCGAAAACATAACACAGTTGTGTTGTACATAGCACAGTGCTATCGTCCAAATTTGATATCTGATCAAGTATTTACATTTAGTTTCCGAAGCCGAATCTTTTACCTGTTTGATATCGAAATCTATATCCAGCTGTTACTAAGCAAGTATTGCTGAGCACGTGTCAATACGATGGCTCGATTCATTTATCGAGCAATGATCTTGCTGTAAGTTTACCGAGGGTTTAATTTTGGAACGATTGATACCGCGTCATGCTCCCTTGGGCTTGAGCCCAAGCTACCTATTCAGCTGCTCTTGGTTGCGGTTAGCGATCATAGATCGATAATAGATCGAAATTCGATGAGTTGCAGTATCTTTTGTAACTGATATCAATATTACATTTTTCCAATACATAATTTGAATTTCAAATTAATCGAATCTTCTTCTTTTCGATTTATAGAATTTTATTTCATTGAGGAAGCGAATTAGTAAACAAAAACTTACATAACTGGTTTGATGAGATTTTGTGATGGAAACTTAAGACGTATATACATATACCTGGATATACAAGCTTAAACTAATCGGTACAGTTTAAAATGAATGGACAGTATTTTAATTTGCAGAAGAGATTTTGGACTGAAGTAAATTTTATGGAAGCATGTTTTTAATAATCTATTGCGTGCTTTTATTGCGAGCTTTTATTTTTTTCTAGTTTTCATATTATTTTTTACTGCTACTTAAGTGGGCAGGTTAGCCTTGCATAGAAATATTACGAAACATACTGTGAATTTCCTTAATATATAATAGAAATACCAGATTGCCTATTTTATAGTTCGCACGAAAAAGGTGAATGTGAATACAGGCTATTTCTTATTATATTTTCTTAAAAAATGATCGCGATCGCACGTGTTACAGTTTATTTTGCTCTCCTCTGCATTCCATTCTAGTGGTTATCTAGTCATTCTCAAATTGCTCATTTATTCTAAAGATCAGTCATGCTGTAACTTTTTTTTTTACTTTCTTTCTTAATCCAAAAACTTAATTTCAATTGCGGCCAAAATATGCTAATTATTGACATCATCAATTCAATTAGCGTATACGCTCTTCAGTTAAAGAAGATTACCGAGCCGAGACTACTTCTACTGATTATGATACGAAGAATAAAAAAAAAATTTGAGCAAATCTAAAGCTCAGGTCACAAGAAATTAAGAAATTATTTTACTCTTCTTAACAGTAGCGTCTTTTTCGACTGGTGATGCACCAAAGTGCTGAAAGTGTTGTCCAAAGTGCTGAACACACGTACTTTGAACACTTTACACACTGAACGCACGATTATTGGATTCTCTGGATTGTGAGGTGTTTTATCTGATTGTGCCGATTGCGCTTGATTTATTTATTTATTTATTTATTTAACAGAATAGTCCAACTGTAAAATGAGATGATATACAAAAAAAATAATTGATATGAGGTAAAAAAATAGAAATATAAGTAAGAAAATATAAGAAAAAATGTAGAGTAAAAAAAGACATGTACACGAAACGAAGAGCTTACACTTGAATATTCCAGAATGCGACGAACAACGGCTATAAAAAAACGAACACATTTGCCGATATCAGTTGCAAAGCGCGAGCAGTGCTGAACGAAACCAGCTACCTTCGATGATTTCGAGACGATTAAAGATACATGCAGATCAAATTTTAACTTCGGATCAAAAATGATGACAAGGTCCTTACGTTAATTGAATTACATGCTTTAAAATACTATCAGACAAAAAGTATTCAAGGCAAGTGGGATTAGGCTTGATGAAAAAAATACATCGTGAAACACTTAGAAACATTACGACACCAATCACTCAAAACTAGAGGATCTGATTGTATTGTGGTATTTTACATTTAGTGTAGCGACTGCACAACAATTTTAAGGTCATCAGCGCACAAATTAAGGTCAGCAGCGTACAATTAAGGTTACAAGGAAGGTCATTGATAAACAACGTAAAAAGCGTGAAAAGGAGGGGGACAAGGATGGAACCTTGGGGAACGCCAAAAGTAGGACTCAAAACAGAATGGAAGAAAGTAAGGATATAAGGGAACTGGAAACATAAAATTACAAACCTTTTCTAACAGCACTGAGTGGTTTACTCTGTCAGTGTAAATCACATAAGCTTGAAGACCTTTGTCCAAAGTATACAAAAAGAGTCATGAAATCGGTTACTAGTTTTAAGGGAACGGACATACAACCAGAAAGGCTTCGAGTCATTTGAAGGAAGACACGCTTCAATATGGGCGAAGTACCCAAGTTTAGCATCGTCAACTGTTCTTTTAGCAGCAAAGACCGATAACGTTGAAAAGCCTCAGCAGATGAACTATGATGAAATTCATTTCGGGCCTTATCTTTCTCGCTCAAAGATTTAGAGGCTACCACAGAAAATGAAGAAGGGCAACCACCACGACGAGTACGATACTCAGAAGTCAATTTAGATACAAGGGATTTAAGGAGAGAAAAAAGAAGAACGAACTTCATTGATTTCAAGCTCAACTAGTTGATAGCGAAGAGCTCAGCAGCAATTTGTTCATAATCAACTTTAAAAAAGTTGAAAGACGGCACAGCTATACTCTTTGTGCGTGGTCTATCCAATGAACAAAAATTGATGGAAACAGCGGGATGATGAGGGCCAAGATAAACGTGAAGAAAGGATGATGAGGAAAGAGATAGAGTAGGAGAAGGAACATTAGAAAACCAAGGTTCATCGGGTTGTGCCCTCCACTTGTTTCTCCGATGTATTTCTTCATCCCCACCCCTAGAGATGGAGCCTCAGAGTACGGTTTTGACGTCATTTGTGGGTAATGAGTCAAATAATTTTAGAAAGTGGTTATTAAGTGCATCTTTTGTTTCCTCATCTTTTTTCTTATTGCAGCAAATGCACGTTTATCAGCCAAATTTCAAAGACTCTAGCTTGGAGATTACACAATCGTTGGTTTACTGTTTTGAAATCCATTATAAGTTGTTGTAACTTCCTATTCTGAACTCCAAAATCATAGCTTCTTGCAGTCTTCCCACTTTTGTTTATCATATGTTTGCTCACATTTTGTAGCCCAGTGCCAATTAATTTTTAACGCTTTATTAGCGCCAGGATTATTAAACTATCTGACATTCCAGGATCCAAATGCGTGGTCCATATTTCGTTTGCAGAGTTCCGCTCTTCATGAGATCCGGAACACTGTCAAATTTTATAAAGGAAGGATGGGCGGTCTATCACTCGAGGACCGAACTCTCTATCGATCCGTTTCTTTCACCGGGGATTTAGTGACACAAGGATATAATTACTCAATCCCCGATCAAGAATAACAGCACTGTTGCGGATAAGTATGTAGAGTCCGAAGATTACAGATGAGAGGAGCTATTTCAAAAGAGCAGATCGACCATTTACTTGCACATAATCATTCGCAGGGTTAGGTGCCTCAGTAACTCATGTAAAAGATATAATGTAATACACTTTAACATTCGCATTCGATTTAGCAAAGGTTGCCCTCATCAGATATTTAATTGGTTGCTACAAGGCTACTTGGAGTTATTTAAGTTCAAAAATCAAATCTAAAACAACGATGCAATTTTGATACAAAAAAAGTGCTGGTACACAGCCACACTCATGTTGTATCAATTTGTAATTTCTATTACTTTTTTTCGGTATTTTTTGTTTTACTTTTTTTAAAGTAATTTTCAGCAATTTTTTATTGCTCTTTACCTTTTTCTAAATTTTATTCGTTCAAACTAATGCCTTTTTTGCGAAAAACTTGCAACTTAGTCAACAACACTCAGGCCAAAACCCACAAACTGAAATGGAAAAACTCTCCCAACTTCAATAAAGACTGCACGACACAAAATAGGTTTATTATTCTGGTGCAACTTCTCTCGAAGCTTATACCAATAAAATTCCGTTGCATTTCAGATAATTGATTCTGATCGTATTATTCAATTGAACTAGCTCTAGAAATAGATGAACTTTTATAGTTGATGTTATGCTCGATTAACCCTATCAAGGTAGTGGTCGGTAGTCAAGATGCAAACAAATATGGCAACAGCGTTTGATCTGTTTTCACTAATATGCATGCTATTCGAGTATTGTTTGAAATGAGGTTATGCGGGCCTACGTACTTGATCTGTATTATTTTTAATGACTACTACTAGAATGAAGTACAGTGGCAATGACTGCAGTGATAAATACAATTATTTACTGAAAGGTATATTTTCCAAACAGAGCAAATTATTTATGCGTGTTGAGTACGATAAAATTGTAGTTTAGTAACAATATTTGATAAGATGTTATAAAAAATGTTATAAAAGATATGAAATATTAATGTGCAAGAGTGTTAGCGTAGGTATCTGAATTATATTTACTTAGAGAGAAAAGATAAACGAAAGATGTCTTTTGCTGTTTCCAAGAGCTTTCTAGAAGATGACTAACATTTTACGAGCACTGTGTGAAAATTTCTTCCCTTTTAAATTGCTGCGCACAGATAAAGTTTATCAGCTGGCAAATATGTGTAAAGCAACGTGTCAGTAGGATTAAAAGATAAGAGAGCAAATAAGATAAATCGTTGTTGGAATTGTATGTAGTATTCGTTATAGGTCATACTTTCACTATCAACAGAATTCTAGATGAGGGTACAGTTAAGGCAACGTAGCACCTCCAAATTTTTAAAAAATCGATTTTTGTTTTTTGATTGAATATGTTAGAATGAAGGTTTTAAAACATGATTTTAATAATATAAAATTGAAATTCTAAAACAAAAAAATTTTATGAGTATATATAGCGAAGCGCCCCAAGATCATTTTTTCTATGATTTTCGTTCACTTCGCTATATCGCTACATCGAATTAAGCCAAAGTGTAGACAAAGATAAATGAGTCATCTCCTTTAAAAGAAGCGAAAAATAAGCTAGCCTTGGCAAAAAAAATAAAAAATAGCTGTAAAAGATGTTTCTAAAAAAAGTGTAGAATCTCCAAAAAAAGGTCCGAAAAAAGTTCACCTGACACTAAAATTAATGAAAAATTTAGCCACGCATTATGGCCTAACAATACGACGAAATCCTGATTCAGTTGAAAATATGCGCAAGGAAATTTGGGCAGCATATTACCACAAAATTTCAACTGATGAGAACCCTCAACACTGTTATTGTCCTGTTGGAGAAACGACTTGGTGTAACTGGCGCAAGGCGGAGGCAGCGGGTGATAATGCATTAAACAATTTCAAGCATCCTCCACCTTTAGATGATGAGGTACAAGAAATTTTAAAGCCTATTTATGATGACTTATCATCAGAAGATTTATTAAAGCGTTGCTTGGGCAATTTTGCGCAGAATAATAACGAAAGCTATAATTCTTGTGTTTGGAATTTGGCCCCCAAACATACTTTTTGTGGGAAAAACGTACTAAATATGGCTGCAAATATTTCTGTATGTACATTTAATGAAGGATTTATGGCTATCTTGAAAAAAATGCAAGTCATGGGAATTGCAATTGGCCAATGTGCGCTGGAACATGCAGAGCATAGAGATGCTGCAAGAATTAACCAGGCGGAAAAACACTCGACTGAGGCATCTAAAGAGGCCAAAACTGCTCGAAGGGAGGAAAAATCTTTAGAAGAGGAGGAGTATGAGCAAGAAGAAGGTGTATTGCATGGTCCAAGCATCGCAGATTAATTTTCGACAAGATTTATTGCAAAAAATATTGAATTTTAACTTGAAACGCGATTTTCTCGAAACAACGTTTTTCAAGTTGGCGTGCATGATTAAGAAAAACAGTATTATCCAATCGTTTTGAAATTTTAACACGTTAATCTGCACATGTTAATGCTCAGAATGAACCTCGGATGAAAAAATCGGCATTAAACTTTTTTAGTTATAGCCGATTTTTGGGGGAAAAAAACTCGATTTTCGAAAAAACGCCGCCATTTTGTTATTTTTCAACCAAATTTTTTTTTTTAGTTCATTCCAAGGCCGCTTTGATGCTGGTCAAAACCCGGTTTTTGTTTTTTTCAGACTTTCCTGAGGGCAGTTATCATGCACGCCAGGTTTTTTTGGTGTATTTTCCAAAAAATTGTAACCGCCGACAGGGGGCCACAAAACATTTTTAACAATTTTGTTTATGTAGTTTAAGACATATAAAGTATGTGTAAAAAGTTTCATTAAGATATGTCTTTTTATTCAATTAAAAACAAGCCTTTGAAAATAACATTTTTTTTTCAATTTGAAGGTGCTATGTCGCCTTAATAGACACTAAAAGCGGGTAAAAACACAACTACTGACAGTTAATTAAAAAGTCAAGCAAATCTATGAAATAATAATCACTCAACAAAATAAGAAACATTTGCTAGTTTTTAATGACTGGATACGGTTAGAGATGACAAAATCGGAAGAAAATTAGTCTCACAGAGTTTAGAAAATCAAAGAGTTTGTCTGGTGTGATAGAAGTTCCAGTCTTTCCGATGCAGCGTACTGAAGCAAGTCCTTCAGCTCCTGTATAGAGTAAGGAATTAAAGGACGAGTAAGTTGATGTGACAATCAAACATTTTAGTCCGCCATTATCCCGGTGCTGCATGATGACCGCTGGCAGGTCCCCGCTTGAAAACTGTCTGAGCGTCGTGACATCAAGCAGATTGGGAACCAAAACACAAGTCATCAGCCTTGTCAACCTTTCAGTATAAAAAGTGTTTTATCTTTTGACTAAGCTGAGTCCGTAGATCTCCTGTGAAAGAACACGAAGATATTTGCAGATTTGCCAATTTTACGCATAGAAAAAAGGACGCAAACCTGATACCATCCGATATAGAATTGTCCAGAATTCACCTTCAGCTTTACTTAGCTGACAATGTACAGTTAGCAAAGCTTTGCTTTCAGTCATCTATTCCAGATCTTTCCGCCTTGAACTGACAACATCAGCGTCACAAGGTATACTTTGTTTTGATACTTTAGGTAAGCCCCAAAGTTCCAATGCTTGGTATGCAGTTTTCTTTTTGTTTTTTTGTTTTTCTTACGTTGCTGCGATTGAGAGGCTCTACAGGTTTGGGCGTTCAGTGCACACAGCATCCTTTCTCATATACATACCTGGATGTCTGGGTTGCATTAGTCGAAGTTGTCCACTTTATTGCATTCCTTCTTCTCTTTTGTAACAGCTAGAAAACTAGCTGGGCATGGATTCTTTAACGATGGCAACCTGCAATCTTTCACTGCAGCCAGGGTCTTCCACTGCAATCATACATGAGTTTGGGGCCTACTATACGGTAGCTATATTTTGATTTTGTATAAAGTCACAAGCATCAAACATGCAGCCTGAACACCAACCAATTCAATCCTATTATTGTCATTATTCAATTCAACCCACGAAAGATAATTTCTACATGAAATCCTTTCCAATCGATAATGAAAATTCATGCTAATCCCAAAAGCTGTTGCGATATCGATTCAATTCACGAAAGTATGTATGTATGTGTTTCATCTGTTCCTGACCTACTTTCCGAATTGCGAAAATCGAATGTGCATGTCCAGATTTAAATCTGCATGCGGGAATGTATTTAAATGCGAACCTAAGCGATTATGATATGCAACTTTCTCACTGAATTTTCTATGAAAGAAAGCCCACTCAAATTGTTCACTAATAGTTAAGTGAACCAGTGAAATGTACAGTGAGCGATGTCCATTCCACATATGAAATAGTGGCTGGACGACCTCCGCAACACGCCAATGCCAAGACCAAGACTCCAAGATTTGTGGTTTTGTACCGAACAGCAATTGAATGAACGGTGCCTGGTCTGGTTCCCGACTGTCTACTAAACGATCGCATGATTCGATGGATTACTTGATCATGTAGTTTTCAGTGCTACCGAATCTGCATGCATTTTCATAGCCACTTTTACTATACTGTTTTGGAGGACCACAGAAGCAAAAGATTTGGTTGGACATGCATAAGTGCAGTTTCGAGAACACTGTCTGCTTCTGCGTGATAAACCACCTTGAATAATCAACCTAGTTGAAAGGATGATGGAATCCCGGTCGTTGGTGCAAAGTGACATACACCTCTTACCCATTTTGCAATCTTCACATGTATTTGCGCTAATCAGCCTACTCGAACAGCACCTCAATCCGGCATCTGGATGGCCTTTGCATTTGTTTTAATGCACTTTGATAGATGCTGTTGAGATGCAGTTGAGATGCATTCGCATCGCAATAATTACACGGGCGGTGATAGCTATGGCTTGCAGATCTTTTTGATTACTTCTCCTATGTCAATCTGGAAATTAATTGACGGCATGAATCAACACAATTATAGTTGGTGTTTTAAGACTGGTGAATGTACTCGTTAAGCTGTTTTATAGAAAGACAAGATAATATTCATGATACAAGAAAATGAAATTGTATTTTCCAAGAATAGATATAAAGCCGTTTATGGGCCTTATATCCACCATACTATATTAGGCTAATTCTTATACGATTTCATGAATGTTGCTCCTAACCGGATCGGGGTGTATGCATATCAATTTGAATAGCCAATTGATGAATGTGGAAAACAAGGTACCAAGAGTCTTGACTTAAAAAATTTTAATTGTTGATTGTTGTAGATTTTTGACTTTATAATTTAGACCTGCAAGCACATTGAACTCATAACATTAAATGAATCATTGCATAAAATATGTAAATATTGTAAGATAGATTATGTGCAGGCCACAATGATCCAGTCAACCAACCGTGAGAAATTTCAAAAATAAACATATGAGCGCCTCTTAGAGGTGTTTATGTGACTCGAATGTATACAGTTAGACAAATATCTAATGCATATTCGATGCACGATTTGGCAAAAAAAAGTATTGTTCGAAAATGATCTTAGCGTGGGCGAATAAAGCGAAATAAGGTTGAGGTAATTTTATTAGCATGGTTTATGAGAATCATTCGAACGGTTTTGATATAACTTCTGACAATAAAAAAATGCTGCATATTTTAGCTATTTGTTGCGATATTCTGAGTTATTTTTTTTAAATCATTGCAGAAAAATATTATTGTGAATCAAGTTTTTGTAAATGATGGCACTTATTCACGAGTATGTCGTAGACAACGTAATAAATTGGAATGAGTTTTCACCTATAAAGAAAACAAAACTAATTTCAAATGACAAAAAAATGCTGTTTTATGAATTCAGCAGCGAAAATATTTTTTTAGACTATGGTGTATGATAGTATATTCAAAAGGAATATTCATCAAGCTTTTACCAACGTTTGTCTAGTTCCTGATGAATTGAAGCTGAATTCAACATATTTTAAAGTGACGGACGTTAAAAAATATTGAAAAAGGCTAACATTGACTTTAATAAAGAAAAAAGAATGAAACATACATTATGAATTGATTGTTAATGAACACTGCTGATGTCAGTAATCTAGTATTTATTGATGTTACAATATATGAACGTGGTAGCATATGCACATATATTGCCTCTAATTTGAGGGTTAGTGTATCAGGTATGGATACGATGCATCATTTTCACACCTTTCCCTTAGTATACTGATATGCATCGCATTGAGAACTTATGGAATTTATTAGATCGCCGTATATACAGACTCAACATCAATCCTGCGGTTTATTGAGCAAAGTCTTCTAAGCAAATAAGAAAAATCAACAATGAAAGACACTATAAATTGGAGACAATCATAAAGAATCGATTAGAGGCTATATTAAAAGCAAAATGAGATCAAACAAAATGTCAAATTATCTTTTTCAAACTATATCATGAATCTAAAAGTGAACTTATGTTAACGATATGTTAACTTTTTTGAGATATTATTTAGAGTTTTTAGTAAATTCTCTATGAAAAAAAAAATATTTTTCGTTCACACATAATAGTTCTCATGAAATTAAAAAATGTAGAAAAAAACCTATATCTTAATTATGATAGTTTTTTATCTATAGGCAAACATGCATAAAACTATTAAGTATACGTAAAGTTGTATCACCGCTGATTACTTGTTACTTGGAAACAATCTACCAGAAACCGCCATCAGAAAAATATCTAGGATATTCTTACAAGAGGCGAGTTTCGGGTTCAGTGAAAAGTAGGCCACTTTTGGAGCACGAAAAAATTAGGGAACGCTTTTCGGGTAAGTTGGGGATATCGCATGGGCGCGTGCACATATCCAAAACTGAGTTAGGAAGTAGGCCAAATTGAGAAGAACGCACCAGATATCTTATTGACAACCCTGATTCTACGATGGATTTTGTGAGGTTCGACGACACCATTTTTGAGTAGAGCTCCCAAGTACAGGCATATTTGGAGAGCCTAAATACATGCTTTGCATCAAGAAGTATGACATGGATGGTGCGAAACATATAATCGGTCCGAGTTCCTGCAATTTATGCAAAGGTACACTTGACGCCAAGAAGAGGCAGCAGGGGAGAATATCAGAGTTCTCCAAGGAAACCTGGATCATTGTGGACTAGCTGAGGACCTCCTCACGCAGCTTGTCTGGAAAACTAAGACAACAGGAGGAGGAACTCGTCGAATTGGGTTCCGGATGGCGCAGACTACGCGGCGATCTAAATTGGTGACGCATTCAGCGCAGGTACTGGTGATCATCATGTATGGGTGAAATACTGGGAAATAACTTTAATAGCCGTAACTTTTTCCCGCCTAAATGACTAAATGTAGGACTTCGGAGATAAATTCAGTTCATTGGAGGACAATCTCCATAACATTGCCGGAGATGTAACAGCAGGGGGCAACTTCAATGCTAGTGAATTGACATGGGACATGCCCACCAAAAACGCTCGTAGACGGCGTATAGTTAGATGGTGTTGATATTGAACCTGCTGGCCAAAACACGGGCTCTACGCCAGCATACCGAACGCAATCAAATCGATTGCTATAATGGCATCGGAAAAACTGGCGGTTTTTGTGGAGTACTAAACAACATCACCACCCACATCGCTGATAGCAATGCCGCTCGCTGGTAAGGCGGACAGACGTACTTCATGGTCTCGAGTAAAACTTCCGCATTCCCAATTCTACATGTTGATCATGGCAGCGACCGATAGCTACTGTTCGAAACTGAGGAGTTTTATCACCTCAAAAACAGCATAGCGGTTAATCCTAGAACCTGACCTCTGAAGCATCGTTCACGATGGACTGCTGGAAATGCAAACGATTGTGTTTCGAAAGGTTACGCTGATTACGTGGCAGCAATCATCATTTCCAGAACTACCAAAATGACTCTATTCAAACTTAACCAAGTTTTCAACATCATCAACGTGGTAAAACAGCCCGACGTCGGGCCTTGACCGCCTGGATCGATTTAATCCTGTGTTCTCCAGTCTTGGAGCCCCAATAGTTGCCCGGCGTCCGCATACACTGAGCTCTCCCAACGAGCTCTTGGTCTTCCTCTTGGCCTCGCTCCCTCGACTCGTCTTGCTTTCATGACACGTTTTGGCATGCGATCGTCATTCATGCGTTGCACGTGCCCAACCCACTGTAACCGTTGTAATTTGACGACCTTGGAGACTTCCAGCTCATCGTAAAGTTCGTACAACTCATTGTTGTACTGGATGCGCCATCCATCTTGGTCGCGAACAGCCCCGAAAATCCGCCGTAGAACTTTCCGTTCGAACGAATAAGTCTTGAAGCGATTAAAATGGTGGACGGCTTACCATTACCTACGGTCTACACTGTTGAAGACAGCGATCTTCATGCGGACGAAGCGGAGGATATCGACTGTTATCCCGATGACAGTTGGCTCCGTAGAGTTTTAGATGAGTAAGTCGGTAAGGTATCCGAGAGTAATATTGGACACTAAGCAGGCTTACTGGGTCGATAACCGTAAGGTATGTATGTCACAGACTTTTGAGCCGTCGGCTCGCTGAGTAGGTTGATTGCTGAATTTTGTGCCTCCAATGAAACGAGACTGAGGATAATGATGGAGACAACCAACTCCATATTACCGTTCGACCCTATTAGCAGCGTAGAGGCTCCTGCATATCACCTGTAGCTGATGCCACGTTGGTGGTATTGCGAGTAATTCCTATTAGCGCGGGAACGCAAAGAAGAGTATCTTACATGCTTGGAGCGTGACGTGCTATCGATGTTACTTGGACCGGGACCAGACCGTTATTTGACCGTAAGTGTCAGCCGAGGCAAAGTGTGAATTAAGTCTTAGCTTCGCTGTATCTTCCTTCAATATAGTTTGATCTTTTAGATAGTCCTATTCACGTCTATGCCAATTATAAGTGATACTCAGTCCTCTGTTAGATTTTATGTTCATTTTACAAACCTAGAACTAATTATAATTTGCCGTTACTTCGATTAATAATAGCTCAGAGCACAGACTTGGTTACCTACCCCCCTTGAGTATATCGCTCTATCCAAAGAAATTCAACATTTAATGTTCATAATTAAAAATAAACTTCCAAATATTTCTGTATGCTGATAATTCCTAATAATGAACAAACCAGTGACGGTCGAAAGTGAAAAGATAAACATCGGAATGCCTCGCATCCAAGTAAATTCATCAAAACAGAGCTTATTTACTTTTAGTGACTTAGTTCGAGCACGATTTTACATCCATACTATGTTGTTCATAATCTAATATTTACGATACTTTCCTCTCTATATCGAATACTATGCCAAATATTTGATTTTTCTAACAATGTGAAACAATTTCCGCAGCGATTCAGAATTCTGTTTTCTTTTCTTCGGACATTAGCATCAAGTTTATGTTCGAATCTAACATTGTTTGTAAACAGAGCTGTCGAAAGCATTTCCCCTGTGAGATTTATTCTATGCTAATGCTACTTATGCTCGCTGTGTCGTAAAGTTTATTGAGCACTTTTAGGATCGTATAAGTGAAAACTTATCGCATCGAAGTGAGGAAAAAATACGATTATCGTGTAAGATTCCTGTTGAGGTCTAAAAATAAGCAAACGATATAAATAACTTTCAACATGAAAGTCATTTAGCCATGCTCTAATTCGAAGAGCAAACGTAGCGGTGGCGTTGATGCATGTATATTCGGTTGTTTGTTTGTTATGTACTGAGACGGGGCTCCCTTTGGAGTTAAGTGTTGAGGAGGATTTTGGTTTTTAATTTGGTTTAATGTTGCTGATGATATGCGATATGGTGATTAACTTACTCGAACGGTATATGAACCGAATGCGGTGCTGCCCCAGATAATAGATAAGTATGTAATTACCTGAAAATAATAACGGTTTATTAAATTTGATTGATAAAAGTGGGTAAACATTATATTATCGATAAGGAAATATTACCATTTAATTAGAAGAAAATTCTAAATAAATATAAAACAAACAATTTAAGATATCTTAGGTGGCTTCTATGGTAGTTTGCTTTTCTAAAAACATCTAAAGTAAAAATTCATAGGCGAAACAGAAAATATGTGTTGTGAAGACTAAAACCAAGAACACTAATCAGATATACATCCCTATACATTTGTATATCTAAGAAATATAGCCAGACATGCATAAACATGCAGACTTGAACCTATCTGTTGAGTGGTAGACAAAACATGAAATGTTTTGTACTACCGATTTCCGGAGGCCATACAAATTTATAGGAACTAGGTTGCTCTAGAAATCGTTACGTTTAGACGCTTGTGTAATTCTAAATATACTTGTGTATAATCGTTCTTTCACTTCAAAGGGAGTTCATTACATTTAAAGAAGCAAGCATGCAACCGGTTTCATTTTTATAAAATTCAGGTAAATATCATATGAATCGTCGATGGTCAAGTGCGACGTCTAGGCAATGAATATTTGTGAAATCAAGTTTAAGGGTTTTTCCCTGATGAATATATTAATATGTGGATGTGCCGTCTTTATCCTTGAGTGGCTTGGTTTTTAGACCTTAACAGTTATGACGATATAAAGTCCTTGTTTCAGCAACGAGGCAACTTTAAGAGACAAACTAACGCCGAACATATTTTTGAGCTTATCAAACGTTCGAGCCCTAAAAATTTTTATCTAAACGTTTTTATCTAAAAGAGACAAACAAAATGTTTCATGTAGAAATTAGAGATCCTATATAAACTAAAAAAAAAAACAGAATTTTCGCATGAATTTGATTATGCAAGCCAGAAGGATAAAATTAATCATAGAGATACCAAAATACGTCAAGTTGAGTATGGAACAAAAGGCAGAGATTTGGGCTTCTTTCGAACGGAGAGAATCCAGATCGAACATTACTCGGCAATGCAGCGAGAGGAGAGTTCGTAATTTAATTGAAAAAAGAAAAAAACTAACAGCTTCGAACGAAAAAAAGGGCATTGGAAGGATCTGTGAATGCTGCCAAATGCAAAGAAATTGTCGAGGAATATATAGTTCCGGTAATCGAGGATCTAACGGCAGCTGTGTCAAATCCTTTATTCCAAGATGTTTCAGCCTTTGCACAACGAGCTTGCTTTGCAAGCTATTTTGCCATTGAGGCTTTTTACACGACTTCCCAAACTGGGATTTGGATTATACCCGATTCGTTAAGCTTTCGCTAAATATAATTGTGTTTGTGTATAAACGATAGCTCTGTGTCTGTACATGGAGACTTTCAATATGGCGGCTTCTGACGATTGCTGTTCACTTTGTCTGAGCATGTACATGCAAGGAGAATTCCACTAGCGGCTTCTGACGATTAATGTTGGGCGATGAGCACTTCCATGCAAGGAAATTTCCAATATGGCGACTTCTGAAGATCGCTGTTCATTTCGTAGGAGCGTGTACAAACAGGCAAATGTCCAATATGTTGGCTTCTGGCGATTGCAGTTCATTTCTTAGCAGCGTGTATTTGTAAGGAAATTACCAACATGGCGGCTTCTGAAGATCGCTGTTTACTTTGTTAAAGCGTGTGCAAACAGGGAAATTTCCAAAATGGAGGCTTCTGGCAGCCGCAGTCGCACTTCGTGGGTGCGTGAATAGTGACGTTGCCACTTTATGAAATGAACTTTACACGAACTATTTGCGGTTATGGTTATACCATTTGCGATACTGGTTATGTAGGCATTTGGCGGCAGCGGGTGTTTCAGTCAATTTATAAGAGCTGATTTCTTTCTGTGAGTGAATTATATAGAATTATATAGAAGCAGTGGTGTGAGAAAGTGATTGAATTTACAAATATTTAGCGTTTAAATGAATGATACGTTATAATGGAGTCCTTGTCATGCTTTTTCGATGAGCATCATTGGCTTCAGTCTGAAATTTCGTTTTCACAAGGTTTACGCAGAACTGAAATGATACAGTACAAGCCCGCTGTCGCTCAGATTCACTGTATTTAATTTGGGCGAAGTCACATCTTGAACATGGAGCTTTATATTGGAAAGAAGTGCTGTCCCTGACCCGTTATCACACCTGAGAAAAGTGTGGTCGAACAAGGAAAATTTGTGACGAGAACTGAGGTGAGTTTCAGAGAGATCCATAAAATCAGATTTATACTCTTGCAAGAAATTAAGAAGTGCAAGTCTTTTGGCATGTGAAACAAGAGATATTATGTTAAAACATGTGCTTTCGATGTTCTTGATGCGCACATACTAAAGACCAAGCTCTTGAAAGCAAGATTATTATCTTTCTTGGCATTTATTTTCCTAAACTTAGGAAAGAAATCCTTTACTTTCCTAATTAAACTGAACAAGTTTATATCTGTGATCTCCATGCTGTCTTTCATGCAGGAATCAAAAGCATTCTGTTCATCTACATAAGGTTTATTAAGATTTATTGCTGGGACATTTTATACGGGCTTACCGGCCACTACGATGTCAAGTACAACTTTGTTGATGGAATAAGTATTTTAATGAACTGCTGTCTTTATATGTTTTCTACACACCTGACTCGACCTGATTGTTAATTTCGGTGGACATGGTGCACCCTCGAAAGTTCAACGGATGTCCACAATTCATGTAGAAAACTGGAGTTTCCTCTCAGACGTTGGAACATTTAAATACTTAAAGACGCGAGTCAATGAAAAATAGCTATCAAGTTTTCGAAATTTTATCATAGGTTATCTTGTCATTCCAGTCTAGTTTCTTAGCAACATCAACATCTTAAGTTTCAAGGGTTTTAGACTTACAATTGTTTTTTTTTACACAATGGGCATTGCAATGAAACCTTATTAATCACAGCAAACTTTTTTTTTTACAAAAATTCTGCAACGAACTGAACACTATTTTTTTAATTTTTGAAACAAGTAGTTATCATAATAACATGTTAAACATTTTCTTTTGTTTACTTTGTGAAACATAAAAATATTAATTTTTTGCGGGGTGGATGTTGCATGCTATGCGTCAATTGCAGTTCGGGTTTCATTGTCATTCATTTTAATTTGATTTGAATAGAATTATGCAGACAGTACAGCTTGCCTAAGTACTGCTGCGTGCATTACGCGTATATTACACAATAACGTTATTAGCTAAAAGACAAGCATTAAATGTTAATCATTTACATGAAAAGGCCTTTATGAGCTTGCGCAAAATTACTTCTCGGAATTAAGGAATGCATCGCGTTGATTATTGCATGATTTGCATTTTCAAGCTGACATTGACTTTGTATGATTGCAATAAAGGCAGAAAAACATGGCCTATGAGCTGATATATTAAATAACATGATTCTTAGCTTTGTTACAGATATAGAACAGTATCATATCTCAAATATAAATCGAATGTGAGGTCTTTTAATTTCAAAAATTAAACATTTTATTGCTTTTATAATTTATTTATGTCTCACACTTTTTCTATGTTTTTCAATATTATATACAATCAAACTTGATGTGAAAGTACCATATTAAATCATCCAATCATGATTTTTTTACAGAACGCTCTTAATTCATTAGAATCTTGAATATGCGAAACAGTTTCAATTCGCGATAGTGTACAAATACTAGCATGCTCCTTGATTGACCGCTTAACTGTTTTTATCAAACGTTTCCGCATCTTTTCTTGATATCTGCCGATTCGAATTCAGCCAGGAATAAGATGTAAACGTTTAGCTACCATAAAAACAGACAAATGACACATCGACATATCAAGTCGACCTAATCAGTTGCGGCTAGTTTTGTGCGTATCAGATCTGTCGCTTTTGCATAGATACCTACAGATATAGCTTTGTTTCCTGGCCTCTCTTCTCTAATCACATGCATGACTTGTTATAATCGAAGAAATTAAATCAACGCTCCATGCCGCTATGCGATTGTGATGTAGTTGCTCGTTGAAGGGGTTTTTAATCATCTGCGACTTGATGGCATCATGGCTTCGGATATCTTAAAATGCCGGATGCTGCGATCTTCAGAATGACTTCAATCCTACACTGATGATGAGGTTGATGAGGCCAGTAATCATAGCTCGACCAATGTTTCCTTTTTGGGCAACCTTGAAAGTCAAATGCATATTCGCCAGTAGAGTGGAGAGAAAATGCAAAAATAATCTGTGGGGTAATGTCGTCAGTCATAGAATGCTTAAATGCATTAACCCTACATGTTTCATGATTTGCGTTAGAAGTACGAGTATATAACGAACAGCTGGTAGAGTTATAGGGAAAACAAATCGATTTCATACAGAGTAAATTTGATTATAATTTTATGTGCTTGTAATTTTCAGGAATAACATTGCCGTAAAAGTATTAACTGGTTATCAGCCTTTTTTCTTTCTGTTTACAATATTTTCGACAGCGTACTTATATCTGTTCCAAAGTGTTCTAAGCGGAGAATATTTTATGCGGGAATAAAAAAATCATTTCGCGGATAAAGCCTTCGAACGCATTATCATATAGAATTGTCGTATTATCGTTGGATAAAACACGCAGATGATAGAAATTGTCGCAGCTAAAATAAATAAAAAATAAATAATCTCCGATTTAGCAAGTGGTCACATCAGTCAAGTGTGCACTACGAGCTGATGTTCGATAAGAAACGGTGCATACTTTCGAAACGACATATGTAATTAAAATTCCATTTTCGGTAATCGCGCAAAAAAAAACAATTGGATAAAATTGCCGTGCTTAGGGTGAGCAAAACCCACGACTAATCCATCAGAAAACTTTACGGTCAAGCAAAAACTTACCAGCTTGTCGATTTTACTAACTTTGGAAAATGAAAAACTTCTGATCTAGTTAGTTTTTGAGGTCATTCACAATGCCTAAAAATGTAAAATATTCATCACGGAATTTGTTTTTACTGTTACACGCAACATTAACACACCATTGTGTGAATAATTCGTGAATGATCTAGGCATAATTTGATGATCCTATAAGCGCCGTTGCAACTAAAATACCCTTGTACCTACTTGACTTACCATTCATAAGAATGACAAATCAACACCACGCTTTTCACTCTAGGCTTAAGCTAGTCAGTTGTCAGATTTGTACTCATCCAATAAACAAAAAAATGATGATACTACATGGATTTGATCGTGCTTGCTTGCTGACTGTGTCTTCCAATGTCGATTTGCCGGCCCCACAAGTATTTCGGCAACTTATTCTTGCGTAACTCGGAGGCACGTCTTAAATGATGAAATCTGCACAGTACATAGTTGCGAAATATCTCGAAATAATTTCTGCACAGATGTAAAGAAATTCTAATGGATTGGGAGCGAATAGCTCTGTATTAGCTAATTTGTTTGAGTGACCCCAAAAAAACGTTTTTATACAAGAAATAAATAAAAAAAAAACCCTAGCGCATCAGAACCGCTAGAAACACTAATGTTCGAAGGACAGTACAGGATTTGTACAGATTTTGAGTGTGTATTCTACCACTACTTACTTTTCCTACTTAAAACTAATACACCCTAAGTAATAATAGAATCTAAGCTTATTTTAATTTCGGTGACTTCATCGAAATTTACAGCGATAGAAAGGTGTTTGGGGTTGTCATCCGAAAAATGTGCAGATCTGAGAAAATGTAAACATTGTTTACTTATTTTCATTGCAAATGTTTGCGACGAAAATACTTAATGCAAGCATTTATTGGAACGAAAATAACAAAATGGCCTAGTGCTGGCAGTCCTTTGCTAGCACCGTAGCAAAAAATATGTCTCATCTGCTTTACGTTGAAGTCAACCTGCTCTGCGAATTTGGTATTGACCCAATGACTGCATTGGAAGTTATAGGGATGCAAAGAAGTTTAGGGTTACCATTCGCAAAAGTTTTCAAATTTTCTAGATCTTAATATTTGGTGTTTATTTTCACTATAAGATCATTACGATTTGAAAATTCTATGATAAAATCGCTTACTAAAGGTATGACAAACAATACAAAAACGACCATAGCTGGCAACCATATCATTATTTTGAAATTAAATTTCTACTGAATATTGCCTACAGTAAGTTTTATTTGCCGTTTGAATTTCGTTGTTCAATGATTCAAAAAATAAATTCAATGACTGTACTGGAAGCTATAAGGCAAAGAGCTTTATTTTCCTCAAGAATTTTTCAAATTTAAGCTACCAATATTACCATAGCTGGCGGCTCCAACCGAATTTTTCAACCAAATTTCTACCAAACGTGGTTCAGCTACTGTGTGAATTTCGTTAAATCGAATGACTGAATCAGAATTTATAGGGCCAAAAGCAGTTATTTTTCTTAGTGATTTTTCAAAATGGCACCACTGGCACAAAATTGCCCTCATGTCAAAATCACTTCTATCTATACATTCTGTAAATTTCAAGTAATTCTGATTATCGAATCGTGAGTTTTCGTGAACAGAAGTTCTTGATGCTAAAAATATAGGTTAATTGGGAGAGGGTTAATAGGCGTGCCCGTTATAAAATTTCAAATTTTTTACTTTGGCTGTGTAGACATAACATAAGATTCATATATGAGTAGATTTTTTTTTCAAGAAACGACATTTTTTCCGGAGATTCGATGATTTGAAGGTTTTCACTTTTAGCGCCTGCCCTAGCTACCAACATGCTAATCAAAAGCCACAAAAAATTACAAATTAATAATAACAATATGTTCTGAAAGTTTTATAATGATTTAATAGCTGTCAAAAGTTATTGCAATTTAAAAATGTTCAAATTTTCCCGTTTTCTTTTTAGGCACCTAGCGCACACATGGGGTTAAAAAATTCCAAAACACTATCCGATCCACATTTAAAACACCTTCAAAATTCATTATGCTACATTAATATTTGCAAAAAATATTTGTGTACGGGATAATAGGTATATTAAAAATATCACTAAAATGGCCGCGGGCGCCAAAGGGTTAAAGATAATTGACATTTAGTGAAACCTGGACCTCTTCTGCATATACACCAATGAAAGTTTCAGCTCAATCGGATGGCGCGTTGCCGAGAAATAGTCACTGAATTTTTTTTTTAATATTCTTCGAACATTAGTAAAAACACACATTCATGAAAATGCATTCAGCAGGTGTTCTCGTTCTGTCATTAGATATTGAATACAAAAGGTTACTAATTATGTTACTGAAAATAGTAGATAATGTCGAAATTTCACAGGTGGTTTAAAATCATAAATTTTTCGTCAAGCTATAAGATATTTAAAATAAAATTTTGGTGGTATTAAGAATCTATTAGCTCCGAAAAATGTAAGATTACTCTCAAAGTAGTAGCTACCAACCTAACAAAATAAGATGAAAATACGATAACTTGCTGATGAACTCATTAGTATTATTATCTTGGTCCGCCGTTATGTGCTAGCAAACTAAATAACACGACTTATCATCTCTATCTAACTAACATATACATATGTGAGTATGCAACACTAAACAGCATGTAAAATTTCATCATAAAAATGATTTAATGCTAGAGATATCATCAAATGGTTTACAAACGCTCAGGTAAGATTTTTTCAGCCCGAAAACAGTTTGAGTTATTTAAAGCTCCATAGATCACGCAGCTCAGAGTTGCATGAGTTGTTTTCATGTTTTTCGTTGGCACAACAGAAAATGATAAGAAAATATTGCAGACAATATCTTGATTTGAATTTAGGAAAATATATTTAAAATTAAATGTAAATAAATATTTGGAACACTCATTCACCAGTTGCTTTTTAATGGTGTCATAATCAACATATGATTCATACATGTTTGTCTTGTTCAGGGTGTTTGGTGTAAAATTCGAGAATGTTTGGTGGCTAGAAATATTGCACTAATATACGATGTGTTGATGAATTTTTACCGTGTGGTATTTTTTATTATAAGATAAATGATGATATTCACATGAGCCTGAAGTTGTCGAAAAGAAAAAAATCGAGAATTTTATTGAAAGGAAAAAGTCAAGCGATACACGGGTTGCTAAGCACAGGATATGAAAATTATATCGATCTTAAAATTCGCATAGCAATGATTTTGGAGCTAATACTGCTTTTGAAGTTAATACAAATGGTTCTATGGAAGAGAAACATATTTTTTTTTACCAACAATTGATTGATTTAGTTAAACATTAAAGGTTGCATTCTACTATGGTTAGTCATAACATTTTTTTTTGTAATTTTTATTATCATGTTTTTCGAGATATTTTATCAAATAATTTCAGAAGAAACTACGATCTACCTTCCTCAAATGGAACTTCGTGCTCAATTTCGTCCATCTGAAACTGGGAATGTGTGGACTAACCTACTGGCTAGCTATGGCTAATCCATGACAATTTTTCTGAGAATTGTCCCTACTGTCTTAGTACTTCTGTCACTCTTGAGAAGTGGCACGCATTTAAGTATGCTGCCACGAAGACTGGTCTTTCCTGATCATGAATTAAGAGAAAGATTTTGGCTGAATTCGAGTGACCTTTTGTTTTGCATACACAGATTACCATGAACTGAAAATACTGAGGGTGAAATTTGATTGCTATTGCCCCAATTTGAACCAGGTTGGAGATAAGAATATAGTGGTGGTCAACAGTGTCACTTCTTTTGTCAAGCACTCTGTCATTTCTGTATAACTTTCAATCGCAAAAATGGAGGTGGTCTCTGGGTTTCAGGAAGTTTTCTTGAATGAAAACTATATCAACCTAGCAGTCCGAGAAAATTTGCTTCAGTTTTCCCGTTTTTTTTTTTTGCTTATGGAATTTGCATCCAACGTAAGGGCAGAAATCTAGTTGGATAAACTCGTTGCGGAAGCTTTTTAGAGGGTGTTTTCATGCAGAAAACATTCTTTGCACCACTTTCGCCATCATATTCCTAAACATGAAATGAAATTGATCATGCATGTTGGAGAAAATATGGTTCATGTATTCTGCATTCGAGATCAGATTAGAGCGTTGTAAAGGCGGGGTTGTTTTTTGGCTACTAAGTGTTTTTGTTGGTTTCGCCTCAGAGCAAGCAGCGGATATTCGCTCCTTAACCACCTGCACAAATGATTTTTTTCATATTTTTTGGATGTTTAAAACATCCTCCATAACTGGTAGAGTGTTTCCTGCCGCAGTTTACGCACTTAGTTTTATTTTTTCTTTTTTTGCTTGGTCCATTGTCAGTAATCGTGACACATTTGACGCACTTAGTTTGGACGTGACAATCGTTGGCTGCATGGTCAAATTATTGGCAATTATGGCATTTTTAGCTGTCTCGAAGCCAATAGTTAGATGTTTCAGATGGCTCCCTCTTCAATTGAGTCTATTTATTTGGTTGCCTCATTATGATTAGCACTGTCTATTTGGCTCCAATCGTGTCTTTTATAGTCTGGATCATTGTGGCTGTGTCCTATGCGTTCATTTTCTTCGCGTGTTTTTGGTTTGCATAATTTCATGCATAATTTGCAAACTTTGCATAATTTCATGCTGATCAGACAGTGACAAAACCACCGACAAAAAAATCCACAAATTAGAAATTTTCCAAGTTATTAAAAATGACCAACCCACCGACAAAAAAAAACACAAATTAGAAATTTCCCAGGTTATTAACAATGACCGGATCAGCTTATCCAGAAACAAACAAATTTTCGCATGAATTTGATTTTGCAGGCCAGAAGGATAAAATTAATCATAGAGATACCAAAATACGTCAAGTTGTGTATGGAGCAAAAGGCCGAGATTTGGGCTTCTTTCCAACAGGGAGAATCCAAATCGAAAATTACTCGGCAATGCAGGGAGATGAGAGTTCGTAATTGTTCAGTTTAGCTATCTAGACAACGGGTGTCGGTTTTTTCGAGGTCGAAATTAGATCGTTCTCATAATATCCTTTGGCTATATAATTTGCCTCGATTGGTGTACTTTTACAATCATCCGCAAATGATGCGATCGGAGCATGCTCTAATTACCTTTTGCGCTTCGTCGTCAATGCTGATGGAGGAGTGCTACTCAGTCCTAAAAGTCGGTTCATCAGCTCCTGATTTTGCCTGAACATTTCGGCTTTCTGTTTACTCTGTTCCGACAATACCTTCTGCGTCTCCTGAAGTTGTAGGAGGATCCTTGCCATATGTTGGTCGATCTGGCTTATCCGAGCCGCAAGCTTAAATTTGGTTATATCTTTGTCTGTTTGCTAAAATGCTTTCCTGATAACATAGAAAATGTACGAGTACCTACCACGGCGACTTAAGGCCAACTATGTAAAAAAAAGTGTAGAGTGACTAAACTGCTTCTGAACCTTTAAAGAGGCGAATAAAAGGCCCAAAGTAAATTATTTCCACACCAGCACTTGTCCAGTTTTGGATTTTAAGATGAAAGAAACTTTGTGGACGATCAGTGCAAGCGGAAGTGCAATGATCAGTTCCATGGCTCTCTTTAAAGTTGATTTGACTTAAGTACTCTCCCTCCGTTAAGCTGACTCAAAGGCCGGTATGTGACCACAGCTTGATTTGAACCATCGATCACACACGCTAGTAGCAGGTTATCTCTCTCACCACTCGGTTAACCAGGTTTGAGCTAAAGAGCTCAAAACAATAGACAAATCTAATAAAAAAACGCTGACAAGGACTCATCTGGATCGAGTCCTCAAGCAAATTTCATTGTTAGATTTACATTTTTGGTTTGAATGAGAATTTTATGATAATTTTTGTTTCTTTTAAGGAATGGGAATTCTGTCCAAACAGTTTTCTATTCCCGGAACTCAAGAAAAAAAAAATATTTTCTAATTTTTAAATGGTTGTCTGATAAAGCGTTAAGTCAATAGATGATACTGTTTAGACGCCGATAAAAAAGCTGAACTTGGCAGCCGATATCGGACTTATTATGACATAAATTTGATAGTATCAGCAAGTGGAGCAGGAAATAGCTTTTCAATGTACAAATAATCGCTTAAAATTTCATGCGAATCGAATTCAAAAATTACGTAAGGGGCGCCACAGCGATATTGACATTGCGATTGTCTTTACAATCTTGAAACTATCCACATGGTTGACACCACTTTAATGTAAACTTGAAATCTTTTTGTGATTGCGTTTTCCGCTATCATCATATTTCGTTCCATTTATCGAGTTTCTTCTGACACGCTTTAAAAATATTCTATCTTCAGCTGGCTCAACACTGAAATATATCTTTCGTCACATTTCGTCCGCTGATGACACACACACACTCGCAAATTGTAGAAAAATCCTCTTTACTCAATGTATTAACATGTTTGCTCCGTACAATGAAAATTCTATTTTGCGAAATTTTTCACATTTTCGTTGACGACTGGTTTTCAGCATACTAAAAAATAAATGCACGAGTACTAATTCATGGCCAAGAGCAAACACAAGACACGAAACATTTTAATAAGTTGAAATACTTCTCTTGAAATATTATATGCATAATTTGACTGCTTCTGCTTGATATATCCCAGCTCAGTCGTATGTCTATTTTGAAAGAATTGCGGTGCTGCCTTAAGAAACCGAGTGCTGTGTCGTGCCAGAGAAAATGGGTCTAGAAAGTCTCGGATGCATTAAATCAAAAGCCAAGAGAGAGCGCAATTCAAGATCGCGCATGTTAGCCGGTATTACATCATAGCGCAACGAACAGACGGTCAAACAGATTTTCTAATTCAGAGATTGTTAGTAAGTTGATGGCGGGCGGCTTTCTTTGAATTTGCCTAGATGCGAAAATTGCAACGTCTGAGTGGTCTATTTTAAGTTGCTTATTAATGTGAATCTATCGGTAATAAAAACATGTCTGCGGGATAAAATAGTATTTGATTGTTTTAAGCAAGCAAGGGACCTGGATTTCATATTAAGTACATCGTAAAATTCGACACACAGCGATATCAAATATCTTAAATATGACCCAAAACAGCTAAAACGCTCACTGAACACAATCCTGGGGCAACGTCCGCCTGCAAAAAGACCAGATCCACTAACCGCATATCCAGGAACAAAAGTTGTACAATCTTATTATCCGTTACCCGGCAACTATCTTTTCTGGTTCGTTACTTGCACACTTGGAATATATTCATTCCCGCTCGTGTCCCGCACCTCATTGGATAGACCTCGAAAAATAAATTATTTGATTGTTGCAATTTGAAAGCATCATGGCTTTAAAGATTGGCACACACGAAAATACTATTATTGCATTTTGATTGGCATTATTCTTTCAAGTGCTGCGAAAATGTTTTCAGTTTTTTTTTCGCTCCAAAAGTTTTGAGCAGAACATTATAAATTGTCGGTAATAAGTTTGTTGATTACTATTCGCGATTAATTGCGAAAGAAACCTGCGATGACCGGTTTTTCCAATGCAACTAATTGACAAAGTCCAGTGGATTTCATTATAAATTGCTTCATAAGATGGTCAAATTTATCTTATATATTTACACTTATAAGATTTGGGTTTTCTCGTTTGACGCTGCTGGCTTGAAGTAATCAACAGGTATCGATCCGATAAAATATCAATTAAATTTAAATTATTGCTATACGTGTTCGTTTTGAGGGAGAACATTAAAAGATTTACCTTGGGCAAATATCAATACTTCAAGTGCAAATTGAGTTTAGAATAATACACTAATGACGCGAAGTGTTCAGATATTGTTTTCGACAGCTGAATATATTAGTTTGATGTGCGTTGTCTCTGAAATCTAAGCACTAGGAGTCTCGGATACTGCTTCATTACATATAATGAAAATAACCAAATATAGAGCACAAACTAAAATGGATTCAGAATGGGTTGACAAACTAAAATGGTATCATCAATTAAAATTGATTTTTAAATTAACAGCTACGAAAGCGATCTTTGCCTCTAAAGTTTCCTTCATTTACTTCGCTTTTAAAAGTTAACAGAAAAATGAGAGCTATTAAAATATCATACTTTGGCCGTCTATATTTTTAATGTTAATTGTGGGACGCATTGGCGTGCCGTGGCCTAAAATCTGACAGGGGCCATGGACCAAAATGGTTGAAACATCCGATGATTCCTCCATAAGGTACATAAGCTGTTCATACCATTTATATAATTTTCTAAAACATTATATATTTGCTAATGCATTATTTGCTATTTGCTAATGCATTGATATACCTACATACTTCTTGTCTGTGATGGTTTTTTGCATACCTAAGCTGCCAAGACGAAGATTGCTGCAACGCACTCTTCATTTTATCTGCGATCAAGCATAATTAAGTCTAGAATAGCCAGCATTATTTAGCAAGCCACAGCAAAGAAGAAACAACTGAAATTTACAACGTTTCCTAAGATTCATCCTATCCTGAAGAGTTTTTAGTTTGGAAATATTTGCTTAACATAATCATTATAGAAAGAATGTAATGAAAGATGAAGGAATTTACCACAAACTTTCAATTACTGATTGAATGGTAAATCCCCTATGCATACTAAGTTTTTATCTTTTCCTTCTTTTATTCCTTTTTCTAAAGCTTCTATTATGGCATCATAGCTATCGATAACACATTCGCAATTGTGAAATGTCATTGACCTCACCTCCGAAGAACACTTCTTCGACAGTTAGTCCTTTAACAAACTTCACAAAAACGCAGAGTAGCTTCTGTTTGTGGGCTCTTGCTTCACCAGTCGAAATGGCAATATCAGTCTGCAATCTTCTATTTCATCCACGATGTCCTCGTGAACGATTCATTATATTATTTTGATTAACTCATTTTGTGATCTGCCACAACAATAGTTCGCATCCTTGTTTTTAAAATGTTTTAAAAGTCATGCTTCGCGAATAATTCACTAAATTCCCACTAAAAGTCATCATTGACTAAAAGTTTCTGCGGTTATCTCTGACACCATTTTCACCATGTCTCCTAAAAACAAATCTTTGAGAACTGAGACTCGACGTCAGGTCGATTACCTTTCTCAAATAATATCGGTTCATCTTGGCAACACTGCTAGACTGTTCATGCACCATTTCAGTTACTGCCTTCTCGACACTTTTAAGCCTGCGTACACATAGGGCCAATGCCGACGTCCAGCGCAATCTTTGGCCCGGATTGGCTGAATGAGTACAAAGAGCCCAGTTTGGCGTTGGCCTTAGTTGCCGTGTTCGCTCTGCCAGCGGTCACATCAAAGCGCCAACGACCAACATTTAGTCAAACATCATCGGTCGTTCGTTATAGAGGAATTATATCATATGAACACATTGTACATAAGTATTAGTAATTTAGGATCTCTTTGCCAAGTTTCTTCCATTTATTGGTTGGGTTACATGGTTGGACCACAATAACTAAAAACCACCCCGGCTGGCAATATGCACTCAAAGTCTGGACTGTTCCTTTAGTTTTCTTCGAACATCAATATTTCTAGCGGTTCTCATGCGGTAGAGTTTTCTCTTTAATAAAACTTGGTAGCTCTAGAGTCTACAAGGATATCCCAAAAAGAAGTTTTGGTCTGATTTTAACAATACTAGAAGATACTACGCACGAAGGGGATATACAGGCGTATACAGGAGGATATCTCAACAAAAGTTCCGGACGCTCTAAGAATGAAACTGCTCAATCACGAGGTCTTTGATGTGACACGCAAGATGTGGACTTCAAATCAAATACAATCCCAAGATCCTTGAAATTATCAACAATACTGAGAAATGAGCCATGGGTGAAAAAGAGATAATTTACGTAAATAGGACATCTGGAAGCATTTAGCAACATTAAGATTAATGCAATTGACAGAGCACCAGTTACTCAGTCCAGACAAGTCATCATGTAGCTGTAAGTAGTCATCTACTGACTCAATCAACCTAAATTTTTAGAAGTCGTCACCATACAAAAGACACGAGGAGTAAAATGGGAAGGAAGATCGTTTTTAAACAGGAGAAAAAGCAGAGGACCAGGAACTGAGCCTTGAAGAACACCAGAATTAGGGTACAAGGGAGAATAAGAACAAGAGTTTATCGTTACGAAAAAAATCAGGATCAATATAAATTTCGGCTTGTAGCTATTCGAAATCACTACCGCTAGAAAAAAGTATACAGTCAGACATAAAGGGGTAACTAAAAACAACATCAGCACTGCGTTTTAATTCATCCACATATAGAAAATGTGTGTGCATTTGCTCAGAGAGATCAAACAAAGCGATGCTAAACAAACAAAACACCAAACCACCTTGATGCACACTCGGCTTTCATTCCACAAATATTTTCAAATTCAATGTATTCTTTCAATTTATTAACAGAAATTCTTGCCAAAATTCTCAATTAGCATTCGAAAAGAAATGATGCCTAAATATACGCAAAACAAAACTTTCTTTGCAACGCAAACCATTTGAATTAATTTATACTTGACCCTTGGCTATCCTACAATCTGACCAGTCTCAAGTTCGCATATACGCGTATAAACAACATCGAATCAATGCCAAAGCCAAGTACCAGCAGCATAGGCACCGTTCTGGTAAAATTGCGACTACTAATCTGGGGGCTGGCTGCGAGTTCGTGTCTAGGGCCATCACATTTAGCCATGATCGAGGCGAATTAATCGGGCAGGAAAAACCACTTGCTAGCTGTGCGTAAATATACGTATTTTTCGGATGATGCATGATGAGTATTTATTTGACGTCCATTGAATCAGGGGATTTTTATAAGGTGAGCGAGATTCTTGTAAATAAACTTTTGATTGCATGTCGTTACCGTTTTCGCAAATTAATTTTCAATTTGTATTTTGCAAGTAAAATAACACGTATTTTTGTTGCACTCTATAAAAAAGCTACAAAAAAAAATTGCATTTAAATTCGTGGTGCATCATATAAGTGCTGAAGGTGAAATAGTATCAAATCATTTGCAACCCTATTCGTCAACAACCCAAGCTCAGCAATTGATTTTGATTACACAAACCGATTGTCAGAAAAAGTTTCCGAAACCATTCCCCATTCATACGTTGCACAGCATGAATGCAATTCAACAAGCAGCACGTATTATGCAAATCAAATGCACTGCTAATTACATACACTTTCCGCAAGATTGTCTGGCTGCAGCCCTATCGCATTTCTTGTCATAAATACATGAGAAATATGCAATTATTTTGCAATTATCGAATTACCCATGTTGATTTGAGCTTACTTGATTTCGATGGAAAAATAACTAATCGCCCGTCAATCGAGTTTCGAAACGCAACAAAAGAATGCTATTTTTTCATATCATCCACAATAATCACATTATTGGCTGGATAAGTGATTGTTTTATGTACATATATATTGAGACTGAGCAAATTGGATTGGAATTATGGAATCGTGAACAATGTGGTTAACACTTTCTACCGAAGTGGCGACAGCGAGCGAATTATAACGCAGTGAATTTTATTATGAAATGTGATCTGGTGTGGTGACTAGAATCTCCATGCGCAATCAGAAATCAGACAAATGAATCGATTTATCGTGATGATAGAAATGTGGGAAGATGTGTAAATGCTTTTAGGTTCGATATTCAATGAGGAAGTCGTATACCAGATAATCAGATGTTAGAGTGATATTGAATATGAAAATTTATGTGCACTTATTTGTGCCTTTTAAGCATAGTACTGAGTTCGAGTTCACGTGAAATTTTGACATGTCTCCATTATCTGGTCATTCTTTCGAGCGAAAATTTTGGCAATGGAGAAAAGCAGAGACAATGCTCATTTCTGACTGATAAAATGTCAAGAATTTCACTTTTCGATCGATTTTCTTATTGGAAAGACATTTGCACTGCTCCATTTTCAAATTGAAACACCAAATGTCACTTTTTCGCTCGAAAGAATGAACTGCACAAACGAAATTGGCGTGAAATGATTGGAGACATGTTTCAGTGCCATCTACGTTTTCAACGCGAAAGCAACTTCAAAGCAACTTTTCATGCTAAGAACTTAGTACAACTCTTGCTTATTTTCAAGCTAAATTTTCGCCGAAGCAGATTTCTCAGTACTATGCTTTAATTATTATTATGAAGAAATGTCCAAAACATTTATCCACACTAGCTCTTAATATTAAAGTATTATAATTGATACAGAGGTAAGAAAAGGTTCAATTATTGAATCATATTGATAAACGTTCACTAAATCATAATAATTTTTCCGAAATTTCAAGCAATCTAAACTTATAGCATCTGTCCGCATACGAACCGTAAAAAATGTTAAATCTTCCGCGAAATGATGTCTTTAATGACAATAAACCACAAATTTAGAGTGCAAAAGGTGACCACAGTAATTTGCAGTTACCACACCTGGCGACCTCTTTGTAGGTATAGTGATGAGGCAGGTGCTAGAGGCAGGTTGCTTTATATAAGAACGGCACGATTAGATAAACAGTTTGTAGCATCAAACAGTTTATTTATTTATTGTCCAAATCAACAACGTTGCATGGTTTTAACCGCATCAATCAAGTATCTACAACGGGGACGCTAAATTTGGCAGCAGTAATCTAGAACGCTACTGGCGAAGAAGAAAAACAGATATAAAGAGGTTGAAAGGCTAACAAAATTTTAGAGGAACTAACAATGAAGCCGGAAAAGCGACAAGCTCTGTCAGTGATATATGCTGGTCGAACTTCAACTTAGAGTCAAAGATCACGATAAGGTCCTTGAAACACCATTGACAGGGGAGCCAAGAACAGAGTAGTGCAAAAACAGGGGGATGTTTTGTAAGTGAAAGGCATTTGATCACACTTCGCAACACTCAGAGTAAGGGAATTCGCAGCGCACAAGTTAGGTACGACATCCAAATTGTTTTGCAATATGACACAGTCAATAGCGGATTCACTAATTCAGTCCTGATGAACTCCTTCCAGTCGGCTAGAAGTTCTTCTTCAACAGATCGTTGCACCAGTGTTGGCGGTAACAGAAAAGGAAGATATTTGCTGATGGTCAAAATTGTTCCGCGCTCAACACAGTAACCGAAATGGATTATAACCGAGATTAGCTCGGGCATATGGAGCAACTTGTTCAGCTGTGATTCTGTAAGAAAATCGAGAAACAAATACTTTAAGCGGCGGTGTGTGTGTGTGTGTGTGTGTGTGTGTGTGTGTGTGTGAGTTGGGGGAGAGGCGCATTGGCGCCTCTAAGCACTCAGGCCAAAGGACCCATTGTACTCATTACCCCCTGCCTACCATAGTTTCCCAGACCTCTTGATAAAGTCTAGGATCACTGATAGGGGAAAAGAGGCTATCGTCTGCATGCGTGCAACATCCCAGCCAAAGCATTGATATCTGAGACGCGCAAACGCTGGGCATTCACAGAGGAAATGCTCCGCAGAGTCAGCCTCTTCTAGACAGGATGAACAGAGGTCATCCTGTACAACACCTATTCGGTACATATGTCCTCCTAGGCAGTTGTGTCCAGTCAGAATACCTACCATGGCCCTGCAAACTTTCCTGCTCTTATTGAGCAAGAATCCCGCAGTCACATGGTTGGGTTCCGAAAGGAATACCTTCGTGTGCCTGGCCACACCGGCAGCCGTCCATCTATCTTTGTGAGCATCATCTACCCACTTTCGAATAATGGCACGTGCAGATGCGGTCGGCACACCCAAGGCTGGTTCAGGGCCCCGTAGCGGAAGTTCCGAACCTTGCTTCGCAATGACGTCAGCAATTTCATTCCCCTCAACACCACAGTGCCCCGGTACCCAGAGCAGATGCACCCTATTGAATCTGGCGACAGAGTTCAATCGTGCTCTGCACTCTTGGACAATTTTCGAGTTTGTCAGGGGTCTACGCAGCGCCATCAGTGCAGCTTGACTGTCACTGCAAATAGAAATGCTCTTTCCCCTCCATCTTTCCTCAATTGCCCAACAGGCAGCTCTCAGGATAGCAAACATTTCTGCTTGAAAAACCGAAGCGTGCTCTCCAAGAGAGAAAGCCCATCTGCCATTCGATGAATGTAGATAGACACCAGCTCCAGATCTACTATCTGACCTCGAGCCGTCCGTGAAGAAGATCTCCGAATATCCCCTCGTACACAGATCGGGATCATCCCAGCTACTTCTGCTTAAGAGGATTACTTCGTACCTTCTTCTGAAGTCGAGGAAGGGCACCCGAGCGTCCGAAGGCATCGCGAGAATCGGAGAGATCTCACACATCGACCTCCTAATAGAGCAGTGCCCCACATCGTCTTCACCTACCCATAAGCCAAGCTGAGCTAGTCTATGGGCAGAGCTCATCGCCACACTCTGAACTTGAATGTCGAGAGGAGGCAGATTGAGAAGCGCATCAAGGGCCGCACCCGGAGTAGTGCTCATGGCACCACAGATACCCAGGCACACCGTCCTTTGCAGCGTGGCTAACTTTTTCCGAGCATACAATAGCCTCACGATAGTCCACCACACCACCGATGCGTACGTGAACATCGGCCTAATTATTGCTGTGTAGATCCACATCACTACACGAGGCTTTAGACCCCATGTGGTAGCAAAAGCTCTCTTACACTGCCCGAAAGCTTTTATAGCACGAGTAAGCTTCACTTCCACATGTTTCTTCCAGAGAAGTTTTTTGTCCAAGATTACTCCAAGATATTTGACTTCATCTGAAAGTTGAAGCGGCGGATCTATTTATTGTTGAAGCGGCGGATATATTTATATTTATTATGATCTATTTAAGCGGCGGTATCATCCACTTTACGAAAGTATGGTGAGGATGGAGGATAGCGACTGTTTTCGCTGGCGATATTTTAATCACAGCCAATAGGCAACACACGTTTTATGTAGCTGAACTTATATAGCAAAACTAGCACTCTGGCCTGATATCTTCATCGGTTAGGACATCAATTTTTAACATTCCAAGCTACTCGAGTGAGAAATTTGCAATAGGAACAGTGAACTCTCTAGCGAGGCTTTCTCTCGTTTACCATTTACAAAGGATCAAAAAGTCAAGATTTTCCTTGAGCATATCATACCTAGGCACCTCATCCGGATTAATTAATTAAAGCGATAGTTGCCTCTTTGTAAACATAAAAAAAATCTCCAGGGAAAGAGATTTGACTCGAGTGCATGAATAATTGTCAAACAAAAGCTTTTTTAAGCAAAAGGAAAATAATTCTACAACAAAGGTATTTTTGTCAAATAAGACAGTTTTGCCAAAAATTGTGTTTTTTTTTTGTGTTTTTAAATATTGACTATATCTATTAATAGCAGTCCCAATCTATCAAAACAAGGGAAAAAATGACCCAATAAAGTTATAGGTGAAGGAAACAGACGGTTAACTTCAAAAACTGGATAAAATTGGATATTATGAAATTTTTGTTGCGAGAGGTGTAAAAAAGTACTTGATTAAACAAACAAGCTTAACAAGCCACTGACTCAAACAAGTCACTGCTATAAATAAGGTTATTATTTAATCGTTTAAAGCAGCCACGAAGTCAGTAGCTGTAATAAATTTTCCGATATTTTCAATTCATTATCAAAATATTTAAAAGATTCATACCAGGTTTTTCAAGAACGACAAATTTCATACAGTTGAAAGTTATCTAAGCCAAAATATAAATCATCGCATAATAATGTAAACTACTTTTAAAAACTATCTATGTATTTTAAAGTAATATACCGTATAATTATAAGCTTCATTTGGGTAGTCCCACAAATATATTCCAGGAATAAATGTTTACCTGAAAAGAAAAGAAACAATTGAAAAATAGTTTGACAATAAGTTCTATTTGATTTTGCATATTTAATTATGTTTTATTATACATAGTATTTTTCAAGCGCTTGTTCAAGACGTAATAGTATTTCAGAAACATGCAACGAAAAATAAACGAATTATGCAACATCCTCAATTTCGAAATAAATTCATTCCGAATATCAGCCGGAACAATACTAAAATATGTAGGCGTCGCAAATACTCAACGTAAGACATAGATTTATGTATAGATATAGATTTTTAATACTTCAAATCTTTAGCATGAATAGATACAATACTAGGAAGCGTACGCAGTATCTTACCGCGTAGGTAGAGATTAGTGGCACTACTAACGGTTAATTTAGAGTCTCTGAAGACTAGCATCACTTATTCAAAATCAATTTGTAACGGTAGTAATTAGAGCAAATTGAAAAAATTCAGGAATCTAATTGGAATGATTCGAAATTAGTCATCGATTTTTCATCGGCAAAAATGAAACTATCGTAGGAGTAAATTACGCTATAAACCGCTTTGATAATTAAAGAAAATGGTATTTACGTTTCGACCTACTTCAAATGTTTCAAACTGAAACGATTTGAGAATTAGTGACAAAAAGCTGCATTATTTTGATCCATTCAACTAAAAAAAAATCTTCAAAATGAATCATTTTCATATAAATTACTAACAAGGTTTGCTTTTTCACTTAAATTTGCAAACAATATTAATAACTTCGAGTCACTGCCAATAATGTATCGGTACATTAATGTGAAAAGAGTCACGCTATCTTACGATACTTAAGTACAATGATCAAAGTTACCGAGAACTTTCAAAGTATTAAAACAAATAAGCATATAATATTATCCGGCATGTGAAGTGTAAAGGTTAAAGCACCCCCTAAACGCTCAATATTATTGATCAATATGCATTGATGAATACGTATTGAAGGGCTATATTGACGTGTAGAAGAGCTTCAAACATATTGACAGCATATTGAAGCATATTGATGGAAATTCCTATTGAAGCATATTGATAGAGGCTGTATTGATGCGCTTATTGACGTGTATGAGGCATATTTATCAATAATGCATCATTTTTGTGCGGAATATCGACGCGTTACCACGTACTCATGCGTAATAGCCATCAGATGCATGATGAAATGAACAAGCTACGTATTGGAGTAGCTCGCATATTGAAGCCATATTGAAGCGCATAAAGCTACCTTCAATATTATTGATAAATCACATTGATCAATAATATTGAGCGTTTAGGGGGTGCTTATTGCTAAGGTACACAATTAATCATAATTGTTGATCATGTGATGATGTCAACAACACCATACATTTGCGTTCGAAACATGTGTATATAAGTATATCTAGGTAGGAATTTCCGACAACATTTTCGAACGAATAACGTCTTCTGATATCGATATCGGTGTGAGTGAACACGATTTGGTTATTATCGTTCAAAAACCGCACAACTTTTATCGCGATTTTTTTTCACGGCCACTCTAGTAAAGCGGAAATACATACGGAAATACAACCAGAAATTTGCGATTTTTATTAGTCTATAAATAACAAATTATAACTTTTTTTATAAAGTAGTGGAATTTCCAGAATACATCTGGATTTCTTTGAAAGAATGATTCGAACAAGTTTCTTCAAGTGTCATGCATCGATAGGGCTTATGTATGTAAATGTATACGTATGTACCCAACGGGAAAAATAATGCTTACGGATATATTCGGTAAGCATTTCGCGTAATGCGTGTAAGCATTACCGGACCATTACGCGTTGTTTCTTTTTAACATTGCATGTCCTAGGCTGGGAAGATTTATACAAGGGGAAACTTATGCTCTTAGCCTTATAGCTTTATGTATAAGAGCTTTTTGGAAAGTACGACATCGTATTCTCGCATTTCGGTCATCTACGGTGATACGAATTAAAGCTTTGGCTGGCGGCCGATCGTATCTCTGCATGTGTGGTTTTTGCATGCTGAGTGATTGTGACGCTCATTGAAAATTCCAATAGCGTATGCTCTTTGCTACTAGGGGGAATGGGTACTCTTGTTTTTCATGCATTTTACTTACCTGTGATGATTTGAAATGCTCCGAAATTTTCATCTTTCCGCTTTATATAGCAGACTACCCATAACCGATGTATGCTCGCATGTTCTTTTCCCCTTGTTTCTGCGAGTGATGTTCATTTGCCAGTCTTGGACTTATAACATATGAGCTTTCTCCCTTGCAGCATTCCCCATGCTCCAAGTCAAGTATACGAGTATGTCTTATAATTGCTGGAAAATAGCTTTGGAAATAGGAAATTCGCATTACTAGCATTGTTTGATTGATGCATTACGCCAGAATACATTACCGCGATTCCCGTTGGGTACATTCACAGATACATTCGCTTTAGAAAAAAATGTTCGTAAACAAGTTCATTCATTCATCTTTGCATTAGCAATTAGTAATACTATCGTTTCGTGACTCAAATCGTATTTGATTGATAACATGTAAATATTATGATTCACAATTCAAAAACGCAGATGCAGCTAGCCTAAAGTATTTAAAATCAGCAGGCCACCCCTAATTTTGTTTTTTTTTTTCAAATAATCGCACTCTAAATAAACGCCTAAAAGTTCAGTTTTTTAAAACATGACTGCATTCATCAAAAATTTAAAAAAAAAAAATAAAACTGAAAACCAATATACCTATAACTAAATGCGCAAAAATCGAAATCGATATACGATATTATCATGCTATTGATATTGAATCTTTTTAGATTATTTCTGTCTTCTTATCGATATTTTTCGTATCGTTTATTCGATTAACAAACAAACGATAAGTTCGCACATTGATTACGAATCACAAAAATATGTATTGGTTTCATCACCTGCCGCACTATGCTCGTATTATGAATATACGAATGTGAACTATATACTTACTAGTGTAAAATATGATACGGACATGCATATTTCACAAAACGTTCGAATAACATTGATTTTTAGCTATTTGATAGGTTTGTTGTGACATCATATCCGAAATTAGGCCACGAGAACGAAAAAGAGCTAGTCATTTATGTGTAATTGGACTTTAGCTTGGGTTCTATTTCCCAATAAAAGTCCAAATAGGCCAGAGAAAAAATAGCAAATCAATTAGCAAGGTGCATATTTCAATCCAAATATTCCAACGTTCAATTTTATCAAGCCCATGTTTGACAAGATAAAGATATTTACGTTTAGTCATCATTTTTAGTCATCGTTTGAGAGTGTCATCAAATTTATATTATGAGTATGATAAGAAACCAAGTACTTGATTAGGATTTGGCGTGAAAATTCGCATGGATAATGGATTAGTTGAGCTATAGTAACTCGTAGAGATATGACAATAAGCTTCTGATGCCAAAACATAGCATGATCGATAGTTGATCGATATCATTCAACTAATTGCTGGAGTGATAAAAAATAGTAGATCGTTTCTTAGTGGTATTGTTCAAAGTAAACCATATGTACACTACGAAATCAGTGCATATGAAGAGAAAAATAATACAATAACTCGGCTGCCGTGGTCAAAAAGTTAACAGCTGAATCAGAGCCTGCGGAATACCCCAAAGTACTGCCCTTGGTCCGATACTTTTCAATATATACTTTCATGACTTCTATCGAATAAATTATACTGATGCTGACTTTTGAAGTAATATTGTAGCCTACGCTGATGATACTGCGGCAATATTTATAGACAGCGACTGTAGTGGCGTCTTTTCAAAGGCATTGAAGGATATTAGGATTATCTATGATTGGTTAAGTGCTCACAAACTGGCAATTAAACCGAACGGGGCAAAGCCTGACGAATTACCATCTATACATGAATAACGCAAAGCTAAGACGTTTAGAGGGCATTTCATACTTGGGCATAGTTATTAACGACAAATTGATCTGGAAAAACATGTCCTAAAAGTAAATATAATAAATAATAAATAAAATTATCTATCTTTTAAAACGTATAATTTTATCTATAATCACCTAAATTTCTACTATGTTTTGAATGATCTCTCGCATACAAGTTTGTTTTTTGCGAAGAGCGAGCTAAAAAATATTTAAATAAGCTGCAAATAAATAAATAAATAAATATGCTCGCAAAAATGCTCTAACATTCCCAGAACTAGTGGGTTGATCGTTCGAAGTCAAAAAATCTAATACCAACTAGGTTAAATACGTTTATGCCACTTTATACGTGCAAGATAATTTTAACAGCCGCACTATACCTGTAAAATCAAAAGTGCCATTCATTCATTTCGTAAAAAAATCGTGTTAATCTCTTTTTCATCAAGCGCTGGCACTTGAAAGCAATTTTTTTGTTTCATAATAAACATACATATGCCATGTCAATGCGTTTTCTGACAATCCAAACTTCCCATATAAATCACAAACTTAGTTCAGCCCCTGAGGCATGAAAAAATTTGCAAAATCACATATGCGAATCATTTTATATTATATATAGCATGGCATTTGAATGCGGGCACAATAAAAATCTGTCTCAATTGCACAATTCCATTCCACAGAAATTAAAAGACGGTTTGAAAGCGACTATAACGCGTCACCACTGCCGTCTTCTTATACTACTTCTTACATAATGCAATTGAAGAGGCGAAATATGGAGCTAATGAAAGAGGAGAAATCAAGAAAAAATGATTATTCGATGAAGCCGCTAGCAGATTAGTGATCTAAATCGGAGCGAAAATTGCGCTACTGTAACTCCTCCAGATTTTTTTTGCTGTCGGCGCTAAATAAATTAAATATTGAATTAGCAGCGTAATACACATGGACAATAATAGTTTTTTTATTGCAAGAAAGTTTTTAATTAGACATTGCAAAATAATGTAAGTAGCTCCTACGTAAAATATTTTGTCAATTTGAAGTGGGTGTTGCAATATGCAAAGTACGAGGGTTGATCCGAAAGTAGTGATAATCGGCTATTTTCAGTTCGCATTAAATTTAAAAAAAAATTGTTTACTACCTCATATACCCACTAAGTCAGCATTAAAAAAAACATATGAATAGGCCACGATTTCAGGGAGGTATATTCATTTGAATACGAATAGTCGAAGAGAGAACATCAAAATAGAGCAAAACAAAATAAGAGTACTCATTGAGTACCTGTGTTTGAAAAAAATATCTACCACATAAATAGACCGCAACTTGGCGGAAAAACAAGGGGACTCCGCTGCTCCATGTTCTACCGTTGCATGCTGGGCCAAAGAGTTTAAGCTAGGAAGAACATCCACTGAAGATTAATACCGCCATGGACGTATATCCACGTCTCTCAGTGAAGACAACGTGAAAAAAGTCGAAGATGTCGAGTTGGCAGATCAAAGAATGACCATCAAGCATATAGCTGAAGTTAAAAGGATCTCGTATGGCAGGTTTCAATGAATCGTTGCCAGCGAATTCCACCTGAAGAAGGTCTTTGGGCGTTGGGTGCCGAGAATGTTAACCGACGAATAAAAGGAGAAACGAGTCGACATTTCGAGGGTGAATCTCGAAAAGTTCCAGGCAGATCTGAGGTTTTTGTCACGTTTCGTAACCATGGACGAGATCTGGATCCACCATTTTCATCCACAAACTGAACAGCCATCGATGACCTGGAAGCGACCTTCTCCACAGATGTCGAAGAAATTCAGGGTGTCGAATTCGGCAGGGAAGTTTATGCATCAGTTTTTTGCGACGCTGAAGGAATTTTTGTGGTGGAATATTTGGAAAAGGAAGCCACTATATCAGGATTTTACTGCGCATACCAAATAAGAAGATTGCGGGAGGTTATTGAGGAAAAAGATCTAGCTCCCAATGACTTCTGCCTCTTTCCTCGGCTCAAGAAACAGCTTCGGGATAAGAAATTGGAAGATAATAGCGAAGTGATGGCCGCTGTTGGGGCGTTTTGGGAGAGTAAAGTCAAAAAAAATAAAAAGGTTAGTTTTGAAATTATTTTTGAAGCGTTTTTGAATTTTGGATTTCGAACGTTTTGGAAGCCTTTTTGAACGTTTTTGAATGTATGACGACCAACGTTAATACTAAGGATTTTTTTTTTGCTTCTGGCAGGCAAATTTTTAATCACCAACTGGATGGTGAGTACAGGAAAAACCTTAATAACTTAAATAGGTGAACGAGAATAATAAATTATAACATTTACAATAATAAGTAGGGAAAAGCCTTGTCGTCGCCTTCACAGCTGATGAGTATTTTTTAATGATTTAACTGCAGCCAGAAAACTTTTTATTATATTTTTCTGTGTTGTTACTAAGCACTTGAGTCGCACAGTTCCATTTTTTGTGCCCAATTTGAGTTTGGTTGGCTATCAAAAAAAGTCAGAATTTTCCTGGCCACCACAACGTTGCTAAATAAATGGATATTTTGAATTGGCGAGGCACTTTATGGATTCAGTGCTAAATGCGCATTTACGGGATAAATCGACCCATGTCTTTGCAGAAAAGTCACCCCGACTATTGCGTCTCGGGCTTCAGTCAACTATTTTTTATATCTAACGAAGATCGAATAAACAAATCACCATAATTAACTCAGTGTTCTACCGCACAAAAACGTTTCGCGCTGAAATTGCCACGTGTAAAACCTCGATATTACATTTTCATAAAGAAATTCACCTAGTTTCATTCAACTTTGTAACCGACAAGTAACACAAGCCACCAAATCATCAAAATGCAAAATCAGAAAAACATCACTCACAATATTACCAATATCTACACAAATTTAATTTAGCATTGCAATCATTATTGCACAGGAAATACATATAAAAATTCAACGTTGTTTTATTTTACTAAATCGAAATTTGCTGAGCTCAGTCCAAAAATAGACACACTAGAATATGTATTGTAATTGACTTTTTAGGGTAATGAACTCGCGAAAATCAAATCCATGTCTTGTCACAATTAAAAAGTTAAATTTCGACTTGAAAAGCTTAACTAGTGCAACGCGAGCTGTGTAATGAACCAGTCGGAATCGTAAAAGTCGAAAGAGGTTAACGAAGGGGTCAGCATACAATTTATTGTGATAAGAGATTAACGCGGTTTAATCAACGATCAACAGTTTCAAGTATTTACGAATGAAAATATTGGTAACAGTCATCTTTTACAAAGTGTGGGGAATGTCCACAGTTTTATGTATAAGTGTCTTATGTATACAAAGTCTCGGAAATTAAGTACTTCTGTACGAAAGACACTAACTGCTATTGAATTTGAAAATGATATTACTTATTTAATTAGTACGTGTTTCTTTACATACCCATGCATAGCTAGTAAGTAAAAAACTAAGCATTTTTATAGTTTGAGGCTAGTCGTTAAAGGTGGCTAGCTCATCAGATAACTACGGATCATGTTTTGCTTTGAAATTGTAAAAGCTGAATAAATAATCAGTTTGGCATCGAAGTTTAAGATATTTTGAAGGATTAAGCCAATTGAATAAGTGTCGATATGACTCATATCAGAGAGCATATTTGTTTATTGCCTGCCTGTTTATATTTTTGTGTGAACAGACACACTACTATTTATTCATCAGGTTGAATTTTATGCTAATTCATTGAAAATGAGTGCTCTGAGGAATGGCAAGCGTGTGTTGTGCTTTTCGAGGGAAAAATCCAGTTGATCTCAGACAGTCAAGGGTACATCATTATACTTTTAATTTTATAGACTTGTTGTTTTGCACAGAAAAAATTTGCGCAACGGGAAATACCCCACTGAAATTGGATTTATAACTTGTTTCCATGGAAATATAATTATGACCCGACACACCAGTGAACGAAAAAAAACCTTATGGTACCGTACCTTAGTGTACTGTACCGTACATTATTGATGCCCGTACGCAAACACATTCACTACAAAAAGTACACATACCCTACCACAGCCTATAATGTTTGCGTACATGTACACAACCGATATACCGAACGAAACAGACACGATGCAAAAGTACGCTACGATTGAATACTGTACTGTACAAAGTACACAAACCTTATCCTCTACAATACGGAATGTGTACACCTACACAACCCGTACACAAACGATATACACTAAACGTACCGTACGTTTAGTGTACTTTTGCGGTTCATTTATATGAACTGGGAAAAAATTACTGATAAAAGTGATAATGCCGTAGCCGAAATGAATTGATTATTCTCTCCTGTGAAGTTCAATATTTTTGACTCAGTGCTTTCACTTCCAAAGTGTTTTTCCTTTTCATATAAATGAACCGCAAAAGTACACTAAACGTACGGTACGTTTAGTGTATATCGTTTGTGTACGGGTTGTGTACGAGTACACATTCCGTATTGTAGAGGATAAGGTTTGTGTACTTTGTACAGTACAGTATTCAATCGTAGCGTACTTTTGCATCGTGTCTGTTTCGTTCGGTATATCGGTTGTGTACATGTACACAAACATTATAGACTGAGGTACGGTATGTGTACTTTTCGCGTACAGTACGCTTAAGGTACGGTATTTTTTCGTTCACTGCGACACACAATTCATGTGTAATTTTTTAATGCGATTATTAAACACGATTTCCAAAATTGTCAAACTTAGTTAAAAAATGCAAATTTATATAGTACAATATACGGTACGATGCATTGTACATTAGATACTCAATACCTAAGCCCATAGTACATACGTACAAATATCTAATGCCACATCGTAAACTTTACCATTCATATTTTCTGTAAATGATCAGATAAAATTATTGTACTTTTGTCGTCATTAAAGCTGTTTTGACGAAACACACAGTAATTTAAGACAGACTTGTGCTGACAATTGCATGTTAAAGTTTACGTGTGGGGGCAATTACAGACTCCAGTTTGAACTTTACTAACATGTGCATCCACGATTTGGTCTGTAGACGTAAATACATATACATATATAATTTCGAATACATATCTGTACATATTTTGCAAAATTAAACAATTCCACTAGAAACATTATACACTGGCGGAATATGACGTAAGAAGGATAGTAAATTGTTTATCTTATCCGAATGAAATTCTGCAAAATTATTGGGTATCTATGAAAAACTTTAAAGTGCGAGGTGGTTCACATATTTGCGAATCCAAAAAAAGGGCACTCATGCGGTTAGATGTTTTTTCGTAGCATTTTTATTACAGATTAAATGAGTGGTTTTTTATTAGATATTGAAATAACCATTTGTGGAATTGGTTGAACTTCAAATCACCCAAATTGGTGCGTGGTTGATTGTGGCTATTAGTTCGTAGAGTGAGTTATTCTCATGCTGTTCAAGACATTCTTTTGAGTAAGACAATATACCGTAACTACATACCACCCAAAAGCTTTTGAAAATATATGGTGAAACGGGACTGAAATTTTAGGAAAGTCCGACCACAAAGTAAATTAAAACTGTCATCCATGGCCTGAGCGCTGGTTTCCTACCCAGTAAAAAAAAATTAAACATATAACCAGCGGCTTCCAAGTGATAAAAAAATACACTCTGATCATGAGAGGTAACTTCAATAACGCCAACTTCATCAACGATCATGCCAGCACGGGGCAGTGTCAAACCGACAAAAAGGAAATATTTTTGAACAGAGGAAATGGATTTTTAATGCCTGGCTCAGAAATGGATTGCCGACCGTATCTGCATAGGACATTTTTCGCAAGTGGGTAGTTGTTGCTCACAATGAGAGATGGATGTCTTCTGATGTGGTCAGGCATACTGAGGTCTTCTTTCCAGAGACCAACCATGTGACTGCGAGATTTCTCACCAACAACAGTTGGAAAGTTTGCAGAAAGAAAGTTTGCGTAGACTGGAACAATTGCCTAGGAGGACACATGTACCGAATAGGTGCTGCACAGAATGGCGTTTGCTCATTGTGCTAAAAATTGGCTGACTGTGCGAGCATTTCTTCCGTGCATCTCAGGTACTAATATTTAGGCTTCTAATTAGCGTGTATTCAGAGGATTGCTCTTTTTCCCCTATAATTGATCGTGGAATCTATTGAGAAATCTGGGAAACATGTAGTGTGGAGTAGAGATACGAGTACAATGGATCTCTTGGCCTGAGTTCTTAGAAGTGCTAAGCGCCTCTCTCCCAACCCGAAGCATTACGACACCTTTAAGCACTACGACACCTATAGGTGTCTCTGAATAAATAATGGAATTACGTACTTGATTTGTATGATGAATGACCACAAACTAACTTGAGTACCATCTGAATGACATTTTAAATTAATTTATCAAGCAACATAGTATACATAATTGGATTTTTTTGTATGAAATTGAAATATATCGCTGTTGTTCTTATAAGCTATATGATTCACAAAACGGATTTCCGCCAAAAATGTATTTAAAAAAAAAAACGTTGATACAATTCAACACCAAATTCAAGAAACAACGCCACCGGAAGTCGGTTAGTGGTTTATGGTGATTATGCAAAAAACCTTTTTTCTTTGATTATGTCGAGTTTTCGTACTAAAAAAAAAACACATTTTGCGGGAAAGTTTGATAACCTTCTTACGCTGTAGCTGAAAGTTATCGATTGCTGGTAGAAGTTTATGGTGAACATGGTTTTACCCAAGAAACTTGTGATGGCTGGTTTTTCCATCCGCTCATGTGGACGGAAGACCTTTATGGACGTTTCTAGGACACAATAGTCTAGGAGCAAATAATTCTTTTTTTGCCTCTTTGATGTCGTTCGAAGATGCAGATTCGCGAGAACATTTGCGAACGTCTAAACATATCATATTAATGTCCAGAAAATAATTTTTAAAATCGAATTGTGTCAGGTGATGAAAAATGGATTCATTTTGACAAAGCAGAGCGCAAAAAAACCCTAAGCAGACCCAGTCCAGCCTTCAAGTGCACAACCAGGGCGCTGTATTTAAGACATGGAGAGAGAGCTTTGCAGTGTATTTGGTGGCATAGTAGCGGAATAGCTTATGAGCTGCTTGAACTTGACGAAACTATTACTGTCTATCAATAGTGACAACAGTTAACCGTTAGTTTATTTGGTCAACAGTTGTCACTATTATACTAAGAAAAAACAGCCGAAATTCCCCAAAAGACACGATAAAGCCATTTCAAAACATGACAATCTTCGGCTTCATGCTTTCCAATCTGGCAAAAAAAATATTTGGAAAGCATCAAATAGGAAGTTTTGCACCATCAGCTTATACTTTAGATTTAGAACACAAACCAAACTCTAAGAAGTCTTAAAATAAGTGCTTCTATAATAAGTTAGCGAGGGATTGTTGGGACTAATAACCATCCTTGTTTCAATACTAAGGAACTCTTGAAATCCTAACAAGTAAAAATATGTGTATTTCTTATATACTTAACTAAAGCGTGCTGCGTACACTTGAATGTCAAATGTGTTTTAAAACGGTTTTATGCAAGACTATTTCCGTTTGATTAATTTACTTGAATTTGTTGATTTTGTGTATTCTGTACTTTAACTGACGTACTACGTACAGAGGTCATTAAAACTTTCGAATATATCAACCATTTTATATTGTATATACTGTCCTTTCTTTTCCTAGTTTTCATGCTAAATCCTCAATCGAAGTTGGTATTCTTGTATTCTGGTATTCCACAAGGCTCCTTTCTTGACTATGCAGTGCTTTTTATTTTTATCACTGATCTTTCTTCAGTATTTTCATTGAAGCGCATCCTTTAGGCGGATGATCTTAATCCATTTCATGCAATCTCGTCTATCAAAGACTGGAATTTTTTTGTTTCAGATCTAACAGCCTTAAATGCATAGTGTACCAGGAGCTTCCAAGCATGAAGTTATCAAATATTGGATATTGTTTTATTGAATATTATTTTTGAATATTCCCTATTAGGTAATATTTTGCTTCGGATCAGCATAAAGGTCTGAATGCCGAGATGAAATTTGATTTTCATGATTTTTATGTTGGTTTCGTTCTTTGCTATTCACGCTACTCCTTGAATATTTCCACGAGTATGGTTGCCACAAGAGATCTCAACAATATTGGTTTCTTGGTTTCGACTAATTGTTGGATAAAACTGAATCTGTTGAACGCAAATTTACTGGTTGCCTACTGCACAAGTTCAGTATCTCTCACTGTTCCTATGAAGGGCGTCTTATCTTCCTAAAACTCACTTCTCTAAGCGTTCGTAGATTCTACTGCCAAAGACCTATTCTACAAAATTTGTTCAACGGCTTTTTGATCTCCAGTACCTGTTTGTCTCAGTTTTTGCGTAATCCAAAACAACCCTTTAGACACCGAGCTGTCTGTCTTCAATGTCCTTGTTGCTCGTAGAGATGAACTTTCTCTCCCCTACTTTTTTTAATGTTTTCATCTTTAAAAAAAAACATAATTTGAAAAAATTACATTTTCATCTAATTTATTATTAATCGATTGCTACTATAATTAATTATCGCCTATCTTTATTTTTCATAATTTAGCATCTGGACTTTATCTGTAAAATTGATCCAATGTACGAGGGGCATTCAAACAGAAACGAGCCTTTTACTTTTGAGGACTTAGAAAGCGTGTCGCAGATAGGCGGAGCGTCAGGACAGGTAGGGGGAACCCGTCCAGATGACACAACGCCAAACTCGCCGCCCGATCGGTTTGTTTAGTTGTCCTCACAATGAACAAAAGAGAGGTTTATCCTTCAGTTGAGCAACGCATGGTAATAAAGTTTTTGACGAACGAACGTGTTCAACCAGAAGTGATCTAAGACCACCTTGAAATCCGAAAAATCTCCGCGAAGTGGGTTCCACGTCTGCTTACTCAAGAGAACAAAAATGCGCGAGTTGAAGATTGTAAAACGCTTCTGGCTCGGTTTCAAAATGAAGGGCAGCCTTTTTTTTGCAACGCATTGCGACGTGCGTTGAAACTTCGGTGCACCACTACATTCCTGAGTCAAAAAGGAAATATATGGATTGAAAAAAAGAGGGGGAGTCAGGACCATCAAAAACCAAAACTCGCTTGTCAGCCGGTAAAGTGATGTCAACGGTTTTTTGGGACTCTCAAAAAGTTTTATTCGTTGATTTCCTTCACGCCCGTCGCACAATAAACCCAAAATTTGATGAAATGCATTGAACTACACTTGATCATCTTCCCTACAGCCCTGACCTTCCACCTTGCGATTTCCATATGTTTGGGCCTCTCACGGGAGCACTTGGAGGAGAGCGTTTTGCAAACGATCAACACATTGAACAGTTTTCGCGCAATTAATTGGATACCCGCCCGAAGTCATTCTTTGAAAACAGCATGTATCAACTACCTGTTCGATGGGAAAATGCATTACTAAGGAGGGTAACTATATAGAAAAATAACTATAAAGTGTGTTTTCTTCTTATATGTAAAATAAATTTCTTTTTGCGAAATGCTCATTTGTATTTGAATGCCCCTTATGTAAATAAACAAACACAAAAGAAAGCAGGCAAAGCTAGAACACATCTAAATACGAAGAAGTCTTAGGCCTGAGCTAGCATAAAACCAACACAACCAGAGTTGCACAACAAAGACGAATTCCAGCACAACTATGTTGCACAGTGGAGTTTAATCAAACATCACATTTTGTAGAACAACAATTTTTTTTTTAAATATTCGATTCTACATGTTCCTATGAGCGGCAGGGATATGAGCAATGTGAAGTGCGAAATGTCAATCGCAATTTGAGTTTTTTTTTCTCTTTGTGATATGCCATGCAGCCTTTAACAGCTAAAATACTTACAAATACCATTTTCATGGGCTTAGAAGAATTTATATTATCAAATCAAAATATCGGTATTATGGCCAGTGACAGATGACGTTGACGCTGCTCAACAAAGTTTTGTTGCTTTCATTGTAGCTCAGGTCTTAAGCCTCTTTTTATTACTGTGTTATTTTGTCTGAATGTTTGAATTTTTTCCAGAACAACTTTATTCTCTTTTGTTTTGAAGTCGAAAATTCCTGCCAAAAAGGGAAACACCTCATAATTTGCCAACAATGGATAGGACTTGCGTCGGACTCCATCAACCGCTGCATCCACTTCGGTCAATTGCTTATTTCATATTATTCGCTATAAGTATTAGATGTGCTGTTTTTTACTCACATTTTTACTAATGTTCGAAGAACAATAGTATTAAACTCGTTTCGCCGAAAATTCATATTTCTTTATATATATATATATATATATATATCAGCAAAATGATTTTCCGAGATAATCTCTGGAGTGGCCGATTCGATTGAGCTGAAACTTTCGGAGAACGTAGATGTATATAGTAGGTAGGTCCACGACTTTCTCAAATTCAGATATCCTAAACCTTTTGGCGGTGGCGAGCGTTTTAGTGAATTTTGAGGTACTCCTATATTTCCAAGCAGTGTAAATTTTCGTTGGAAAAAAGTATTGGGAATGAAAACTAATTATGTTCTTAGTTTGTCTATGATAAAGAATTGAAATTTTTGAGCCGTGTGTGGGTGCTAAGTGCCTAAAAGTAGGCAAGGATTTTTTTTCAAATTTTGATTTGTCATTACTTGTGATCAAAACATCGGATCATCGTGAAAATTGCAGAGCATATTGATGTTGACTAGAACTTAGCATATATGGGTTTTCAAGGTTGCACGGGTAACACTGTAGCTACGGCAGGCTCCTGAAAAAAAATCCTTCAAATCACTGACCCTCCTCAAAAATTTTTGATTTTTGGCAAAAATTTCAAATCATTAATAAATTTTGATTTTTGTCCATCATGTCAAATTAAAATTTTGAAAATTCCGATTTACACAAGAACGGCAACCCATCACCAAATTACCTCTATTTTCAGCACTCGAAAGTTCTGTTCACGAAAACTGACGACCGGATTATCCGATCATGATGAAATTTACAGAACATGTTGGTATTAGCTAGGACCAGGTCTGATAGAAGTGATTTTGAAATGCGGGCAACCCTGTGGCAGTGGTACCATCTTGAAAAATCACTGAGAAAAAAAACAGCTTTTTGGCCTATAACTTCCGATTCAGCCATCAGATTTTAACAAAACTCACACAGTACTTGAATCTTACCCTTTGTAACATTTGGTAAAAATTTGGTTGAAAAATTAGAATAGGGCTGCCAGCTATGGTGATTTTTGTCTCATAAATCCTGCAAATTTGCTCAGCAAAATAAAGCTTTTTTCCCTATAGCTTCCGGTCCAGTGCAGAAATCAAAACGAAGTTCATGCAGCAAATGGACCTTAATGTGAAGTAAATGTCGTAGGAATTTCGTACAAAAATCATGAAAGGGCTGCCAGCTATGACCATTTTTGTAATTTTGTGGAATTTCTTGACTGAGCGATTATGTCATTAGATTTGCAAATGGGAATAATCCTGCAATGAAAATTAACAACAAATATTAACGTTTTAAAAATTTGAAAAGTTTTAATGGTGGCAGCCCTAAAATTCTTTTCATCCGTAAAGCTTCCAGCGCAGTGATTCAATCGAAACGAAATTTACTGGTTGGGTTTAACTTAACGTGAAGCAGATTTGGTATATATTTTGCTCTGCTGCTGACACAGGGTAACCAGTATTAGCCATTTTCATAAATATTGCACCAACAGATGCTTGAAATGACAAACTCATATGCAAAGCATTTGCGACAAAAATAAGAAACCAATTTTTAGATTTTCCGAGTTTTGAACATTTTTCGGATGGCAGCCTCAAACAACGTTTAACCGCTGAAACTTTCGATGAAATCCTCCGATGAGAACGAAATTCAAAGAATAAGTTGATTTAAGTATGAGCTTGTTATGGTAAACTTATTGCTGCTTCGTTGGGAAAGTGTTCCCAGCACTGAACATTTTCATCATTTGTGTTATAGTTGAGTTTTATTGCATGAGATAAGGAATGGTTGATATGATTCTACAAAAAAGTATATTACGTCTTTCCAAATTTTTTGGTCACTCAAAGACAATTTCTTCGAAAATTAGTTTTCTAGCGGTTCAGGTGCGCTAGAGTTTTTTGTTATTAAATTTGTATCACGTTTTAATTTTTTAGTTTTTATTTCTTCTCATTGTTTCATAGCATAGAAGTCCATGCTATACCATTAAAATTCCTTATTTTTTTCGAAGTTTCATTGTAGTCAGTTTAAATGCCAGTTTTTATAGAAGCCAACATTCTCCAAGTTAACATTTTCCATAATATTCTAAAGCCTAAACTAGATGTTAAAATTTTCATTGACTGCCGGAGAAAAAAAAAGTTCTTCAGTGTTCTCTTCTATTGCAAAATCAGTTTGAATGTTTTTCAAAACACGAAAAATATTTGATTACATCGTTTTTTACCAAAAATCAAAACCTCTCCTAATAATTTCAAATAACCTTGATTTTATTTGTACATCAGCACTAGATAGCTGTTATCAAGGACAAAAAGTTTTTTAATTCAACCATTTTCCACTGTCACAATTTAGATAGCTATACATATGACGACATTTTTATTAATCCATATTGCACATTGTTCAGTTCAGGGTTTATTTAACATGTTTCAATTACGTGAAAGTTAATTATAAAATGTTAATAATTATATATCATTTTTCAAGCCCAAAGCAATCAATTACCGGCATTAATCATTTGTTTCTTAAAATTTCATAATATAAGATAAGAAGTTTTACGCTAGATTCATTTTAACAATCAATTATGAATGAGTAACTGTGATAACTTGTGACTTTAATCATTCTGAAGATAATAAGCTAAAGCGCGCAGAGTGTTACTACGGTAATCCAAAAATGAAAGGAGTTACTTTAGGTATGGAAACTGCGTAGCGTAAAAATGTCTGCCAAAAATTTGAACACGAATTCATCAAAATCTACGAAATCTACGAAACAAATGTGGCACTACAATCCAGACACTTTTTTAATAAGTTATAAATATGAACTAAGACGGAAAATATTTTTATAACCGCGTTTATTTTGTTAATTTTCACTTTTTGGCATATAACATTTGTAAACTTTACTAAATCTAGAGATAAAGCTGAGAGCTTGAAAAATCACATAACATTTTCAAGGTTAGCTATACATTTAGTACCGAGTAATATATTTATAATAAAGTGCCGCTATTTTTTTTTATTTATTTAGAAGATGTGTTTGTGCTTTTGCAACTGCGTAGCAAATAGAAAACTTGAACAAAATCACTTTCTATTCGAAATAGTTTCAACTAAAAATCTACCAAACGCATTGCTTATGATTTTCGAATTATAAACCATTTTATCTTTACTCAAAAATAAAATGTAATCTCTATTCATAATCACATGATAAACTACCACGTAATGAACTAATCCAAACTCCACAGATACACTGGTTAATAAATTCGCCAGTTTCCTTGAACATATTTTCATGGTAGCCTTTTATCAAATAATCTATCTTCTCCACTTCGTTTTTCGAACGTTATGCAACGTTGTAAGTAATTATAAAAAAAGTCACACCCATGCTAAAATCTTTGGAAAATCTACAATCACTTTTTTTTACATCCGCGTGGAGTACACACATATGTGTAGTTAACGAACGAGTACGTCTACAAAAATTGTACGATAAGACCGAAATAGAAGATGAATTGTATAGACTTAAAAAGTGATAACACGAAATTAAAAAGATAATTTGAAATATGTACTCGCGTTCGTTTTTTTTCTCGAAACGGTTGAAATATGGAGGTTTCTTGCACAGAAAAATAATTTTTGTGGTTGAAAATACATGCTGTAGATGAGTATGCAGATAAAATGCAGTCAGTGCTAAACTGGTGGTATAACATGCACTATAAACTTGTCACATGAAAGATTATTTCTATCAAAATATTTTTTTGATCGAATTGAATTAAAGTTTAGACAAATCTTAAAATTGCCTAATGAGTCGAGGTTATCCACGAAGTTTCAGAACGCCAAAAGAAATAGTTAGGAAAAATAAAATATCAAATAACTATTCTTTTCTAAAGAAAGCTAATACTTTCAGCATTTTACACAGAGGAAAGATTTAATAGGGGTTTCAAATCGATTCAATCAAGGTGCAAGTCTAATTGATAGGTCAGATGCAACCAAACACATATGTAGGTACATATAGTCTCATCTATGTGTGATCCGATGTTGAATATTCGCTACAAGACAGACCGGGGATAGTAAAACACAGCAAAAGTGTGCAACTAGCACAAAAACTAGGCTTATTGCTGTACTATCGCTTAATTCACAACTAAACCCGCTAATTGCTCATTCATGAACTCCGCTAACGACTCATAAAATCCGCATTGCAAATGTAATCACAAGCATGTTCGTACTTGTACGATGAAAGTAACCTAGAACCTACCTTTTAGTATGAGTGTCACACCGCATGGAAATGAACTAAGGCCAGGAAAAGCGATTAATCGCTAGTTTGGCTGTAAAATGCAGCCCTGTAGTGTCGAAAAATAATCCACAATACCACACCTTCCACAGAAATTATAAACTTCTAAAACTCGAACGAGCACACGATTTTTTTTTTTTACTGAAACATCAAATTGAAAACTGAGCTCCTTTAACAATTCGCACTTGAAAAGAGAAAACAGCACGTTTTATTCGGTTTTTTTTTTATACCAAAAACTGTCTTAATTTTAGCTTAGAGCTGTTATGCAACACTTCGAAAATCAACGGAAAATTGGAAAAACTTCAACGAAAACGGAAAGTGAGAAAATAGAACTCTTTATATTTAACTGCAACGAAGAAACGAAATAACGCAATACGACAACAAAAAATCACTTCTCGCAACCAAAGCACTTCCTATTGAAATTCTTGGGGTATTTTCGCACCGACTCTACATTTGTTTGGGTGTTCCGCTCTTATTTCCATTCATTTTCAACGACCGACAGCAGACTACGGTCAACTACCTGTTGATTGGATCACACTGCAAACTTACGGGTACCCAAAGAACGCACTATCGGGCATACGTTGCCCCATTTATCACTTTATTATCTCCAACCGTGCAAAAGAAATGTTATTTAAGTTCAGTCTCACCTGAACAAGGTGCGAAAAACACAAACCAGAACTATTAGAATTAACGACTGCGTTGGCGACAGCCCTTGCGTCTAACGTTTCAAACACCTCATGAAAGGTGTCAAATTTCCACCCTCAGGGAACGACTAGCACGATTCATGTATGACCTTTCGACCGACACTTGATGCTACCTCCGTTTCCTTATTTCATTTTTCCAATTTTCCGCGAAGTGCAACAAAACGCTAGCGAATTCGATACACACCTTTTGGCGACCGACAGCTGAAACCGTACGATACAAGAGCTTTACTAGCAACCACCTAAATGGGGGAATAGACCACGACTCCCCAAATCGTAACGAATTCCCACATACGCGCGTATGTCACTCTACTGAAGCGGATGGGTTATCTTTTAGCGATTGCGGTACGACATGGGAACGATAAGAGTGTTCTTCAGAAGCTTCCGCGCACAGTGTGTGCAGCAAGTGCGATTGCGTCCAAGTCTTGCTAGTGCTACCGCAACGAGTGACTGAGTCAACTGCCAGCTTGACGATTCGATTCAACTCGGCCTAGCGCGAACTGGCTCCAAAGTTTGCTTGACTTCGATGGAGGAGCCCCCTGATCAGATGCCGGTACCGTGCGACCAGAAGCATATACCGGCACGGGCCCCAATTTCATCGCAACACACTCGCCAAGAAAAGCTCAAGTCGGTCGGCTCCACCAGTGGCGGAACGAACAGAAAGTCTAAGAAAAATATTTAAGAAATAGACAAAATGCTTAGCTCTCTTACTCGTTCTCGTCGTTTTATTTTTATGTTCAAGTTGCAGGGGCAGAAATTCGCCTTTTATACTTATGCAGTTCTAAATATGAATTTTTTATATTTCTAAAGTATGAGTATAGCTTCAGATCGTCGAATGGAATCCTGATTTTGAAGATCTTCTCCACACCATATGTTATTCCTGCCACGGACGAAGGATGATACACATATAACTAAAATGCAATTTTCTTGATTATTGCGATTTCGGGTTCCCTCCAGGCAAACTAGATCGAACGATATATTCATTGTAGATAACTTTAGGTCAAATTTTCACCAAAATTCTCCTCTTATGAGACTCCAAATTACGGGCAATATTGTGAGCAACCGGGTTGATTTTTTTAATGATTCTGTAAATACAATTAAACATGAGCTGTGCACTTTTTTCCATGGATAAATTAGATATAGGACTGATTTAGTATCGGTCAATTCTCAATGTTATTACCACTAGCTTATTAGTTGATATTGTTATCATTAGCATTTTTTTTTGGGTTCTATAACAGCCACAACATTTTTGTTTTTGTTTTTATCTTTTCTTTTCTTTCAATTTTATTATGATTTTTATATTTAAGATAGTTAAGCTTTAAACGTATGAAATGGATTTTATTTCCGTGAATAAATAAATAAATAAATAATAAATAAATAAATAATTATTTAAGATAAGGATCTGTGAATTAGTGATTTTCATAAATTAAATCGTACTGGAAGATAAGTAGACCAAAAGATACATTTTGAAAAAATCTTTCACTGATATGGGGAGACCAGAAAAGCGCTGGTAATCTTCCTTATTATTTTTTAGTGAAGTACGTAAACAAAATTTATATTTTATTTTATATTATGATATAAATAATGTTTCTAATCTTCAGCAGTTGTCAGGTTGACACTAACATTCTGATAGAAGAAACCCGCATTATTTATTTTAAGGCAATATACTGATAAATTCATCGAACTTGAAAATAATCGATTCCTATAATTCCGGTACAACAAGTACTACACAAATAAATTAAGAGACATAAATTTAACAATACGATATATATTCTATTTCAGCTGAATTGAATTGAAATACATTATTGAAAAATACTATTCAAAATCCTAAGTTGCAGGAGCGAAAACTAAATAAGTAATGTAATAAATTTTAATATCACTTTCAATAGCTAAGTCTTTTTATTTCCCCAAGAACTTAGCGCTTGCTTTATAAATATAATGCTTACTATCTTGAATTTTGAAATTAAGAGCTATTTTTTATGCTATTTCACCTCCAGCAGCATAATTACTTTGCAAGGCTCATTTCTTAATCTTGAGTATAAGTGCATACTGATCAAAGTTTAAACTGGAAGCTCGTAATATATAACCATAATGATATGATAATGATATGATTTCACATTTTTAGTCCTGCCCTAAGTTCTTGTCATTGCCACAATAGGTGTGTTTCTGCTCCTCCTATCCATAACACAACAATGCTATCCAGAACCGACGTATTAGAAACAACAACCAACAACAATCCCAGTGAATTCACTGGGACCTAACCTAGCATAACCCAAAAAAGTTTCTAGCCAGCTTAGGCTAGCACTTGTAAAAACCAACAAGAAAAGAACAGCTTACTCTCGGACAATCTCACTCCCACTAAAAAATACTGTTTATCCACTGTAGAGAGCGGTCAAGGAAATTAACAAACCTACCATCAGGAGGCGCCACCAAGAGCTGCCAGCGGACAAAGGGCCAGAAGTTACACAAAGAAAGCAACCGCCTTTGCAGTTTACCTAAATCAGATTTTCACACCTTTCATCACGGTAACATCCTAATACCAATGCTCGACCAATCAAAACTTCGGCTGACGTGCAAAATATTTCCATCCAGAAATTTTTTACCAACGTTATGCGCAAAAAGTTGTCATCGATCGCATTCTCTTCGCTTTCTAATCTCTTTTTTACGCTATTTTCCGAATCAGATATTTTACTGACGCATGGAAAACAGGCGTGATCATAATGATCCCCAAGCCCGAAAAAGACTCGTCCTAAGTGAAGTCATGCAGACCTATAAATCTTTTGTTCAGCGTTTCCAAAGTTTTCGAAAAAGTTCTGTTGAAAAAACTACAATACTAGAAGATGCAAGAAAACTTGCAGAACATCAATTCGGTTTCCGAAAATATCACAGCACCATCCAGCAAATCCATCGAATCACTTCAGATATTAAAATAGCATTCGTACATAAGAAGTACTGCTCAGCAGTCTGTTTAGACGTAATTTAAGCCTTCGACAAAGTCTGCAATGAAGGATTGATCTTAAAAATTAAAAGTTTCTATGAAATACTCTCCCCCTACCTAACCGACCCCACATTCTCGGTTAGATTGGGGTAAATAGCTATTTTATCACTAAATATTGTGCGTATTCTGGACTGCGATGAATTTTAACGAATAAATAATTTTTGGAACAACCAGAATCTTAAACATTTTAAGCTTGAACTAATTAAAACAACTTGACAGGAAACCTGTTCGTAAACTGAAAAAGGGTTTTTTGACTTGTCGTTTCCAATGTTAGCGGAAACCTGAATAGTCCGAAAAACATGAGAAAGTCCTTCACACAAGTAGCGAGGGCAAACGAAAATACCACTACCCATCCTACTGATCCCACGTCAACTCACAACTCTTTCGCGTTGATAATATCTTCATCGACGAACCATCATCAAATGCGAACCTTTCCGGGTCGCACTGGCAGAAGCAGCTAACATTGAAACACCTGAAACAGCCAGCAACTTACATGAGTCAGTAAAACTCTTATCAGATGCTACAGTTCAGGCAAAAGAGGATAACACGCTCAGTATTTCGGCAAAGGATGAACGAAATCACCACAAACTGTCTTAGTCAATCAAGACACTTATATGGAGGGGAAATCAAATACGGAGAACAGCTAGAGTCTCTGGCGGTCCTATGCGGAAATGGGAAGCGAACCGGCTAATCAATGCCATCCTAAGTCAAATAAGCAAGTTTAAGAACGAAATGCGGGAAAAATTGGTACAGAAATTGAACTGAGCCAGGCGAAAGCACATTTAGGTGGCTGTCCAAATATTTTAGTACACAAAACAAACAAATACTTCCACCAATTCATGGAACTGAAGGTCTAAAGTACGATTTGGCAGGCAAAGCAAAAGCCTTTGCTACTTCTCTAGAGCTGCAGTTTCAGACTAACTTATCATCAGACGACGAGCTTGACGCGGAAGAGGCCAGCGAGCGTTCTGCTACGGGAATCACAAAGGGAGTTCCGGGAGCCAACATCTATAAGATCACCCAATCTGGACGAAGTAATGAGCCTGGTTATTAGTATGAATCGACGTAATCAACGCCCCAGACGACATCTTGCAGACTTTGGCAGACATCATTTCCGACTGAAGACATATCTCGAGGAATGGAAAAAAGACACAACGAGAGAAGTGGAGTAAAGGTACACAGCACCAGCTTTGGACCCTTTTTCGATGTCTTTCCTTTTCTATAGTGCTGGTTTCTTTTTGGGTTCTGGTACTGACATATACCCACCATATATTTGGTTTCCCAATTTATATTTGTTAATTGGCTGTTTTATCGGCTCTTTGTGGCTGATGGCTCAAAAATGCATCGGAAAATACGGAAGGTTTCAAAGATGATTGGTGACATTGGTCGTAAAACTATTGCGCCCAGTGTGGCTGATTTCTTGCTTTCGATCACAAATAGGCGTTTCCTCTCAATTTGTTTGAGCCCATAGCTCTGCTTGCCAAACATTTAGATTCGCATCATGTCCAAGATTGTAGTAAGACAGGGGGCACATTTTTTCAAAGTGCTGCATGTTTGCCGCACAGTATTCTTGCAGTTAATTGTTAGCTTTTAGAGCAGTTTCTTTAATTATACCTTTCATTCACTTCAGTATGTTAGCATTTTTCAGACCTATGTGCTATTTCCACCATATAAGCGGTACGATAGTCGTCTGATGGTAGAAATTCACGCTGAGAACACTGCGCTCATAAGGTTGTCATCTCGACTTAGAGCACGGTCTCCAATTCATTCGAACGTTAAGCTGACTGCAGTTGTATTGAAATATGAATTAAGTTAATTTGGTTGAGAGTAGTTTGTGAAGCAAGTGAATTTGTCCTTTGACCATTCGCCAAGTTTCTGTTAACTAGATAATCTACACTCCACTATCATTGATTTGCGCCTGCAAACTATACATTATACATTCGTTAGCTCTTTAGGATTTGGATTGTAAGCTTGAGTAACCTAGTAAGCTTCAGCAGCGTAGTGGGTAGAGCACTGGCTTCTTGTGTGTGGGGTCGCTGGTTCGAATCCAGGCTCGAACGAGAGTCCGCACACCAAGATTTGAGTTTACCTAGCTCTGAATAGGTACCTGTGTTAATCAGGGGTAAAGTAAGTCATGGAATCACTCACTCGTACTCGCATTGATTGTCAATTTGTGATGAAGCTCTCTACCAGCTTCAACCCTTAGACCCGTACGAGAGCTGTCATAGGATTACTTTACTTTAAACTACGATAACCCAAAGCTTAGAGAATGGTGGAGAAACCATAACCATGCATCAAAATCAGCGGCAAAGCCAAATATTCATTGTTCCGAACTCGTGCTCCGTGTTTTGTGGGATAAGTTAGGTGTAGTTTATTCTGCCCTTCTGAAACCAATAAAATCATAAGCCGATTGGTGCGTTTAAATATAGCCACATTCCGAAAAAATAAAGCACCCTTTATTAGTTACTTGAACGCCATCCTCTGCTGATTTGAAAAGTATTCTAAGTAGTTTTAGTGACGATGGCCAAATGACGTCATAGGATAAGAAACCTGTGAAAGAAATGCAATAAAAATTCCATAAAAATACGCAGAACATTAAGAACCAAATCATTATTTTTAGCAACACCTATACTGCCCTGATTCGCATAAACGTTTTATCTACATTTTACCGCTTTCGAGATATGCAATGATTTGTGTTTGGATTTGTACTGCAGATATATGGAGAGTGCATTTTTGAACATTAATTTTAACATACTTTCACAATAGATAGGTTTATCATATTTTGCAGAATGATGTAATAGAATACGTAGTTTTCGAGTCTGGTGTTAACTCAAAAATGACAAAAATGTAGATAGAACGTTTATGCGAATCAGGGCAGTATAGCAAAGTTTCGATGTAATTAAAACTAAATAGCATATTATGATACGAAATGAAATATCAGTTTACGCCACTGTTCATATACGCTGCTTGAGCTTTCGCTCTCTAATAAATCCAATTCCGTTTCATGTATGTACGTTTGTTTAGTTGTCGTACATTATTTATTATTAGCATATGCGGATTTGGCATTTTTACATACCCACACCTACTTGAACTTCAATCACCTGGGCAATATGCCTCGTTCTGCTGTGACAAATCTTTTCCTGCCTTTTTTAGCATTTAACTGCATAGATTATATAAAAACTCCTGCTTTATTGCAGGTGCTAACTGCCGGCTTATCAATTTGGCTGAATTAGACGCATACGATTACCAGTCCCCCCATACAAACGGTCTACTACAGCTTATCTACTCGTAAAATTATTGAGCTGCGCATACGCTTCTGCATCAAGCATGGATAATCCATTGATTAATTAAATTCGTCATAGTGAGCGTTTTGACGTTTATTTTTGTTATCAGCCGGGTCAAATTTTATATTACTTGCTTGGAGCGAATATATGTAGATACAATGTAGACGCATATTTGTGGAAATATGTATAGTGATCAGTTTGGATTATCATTGACTTTTCCAAAAATGATTAGATGCTACGACAAGTAAACTAAAGCAAATTTTGAGATACCAAAATTTATGTATACATATACGCACTTAGACCCAAATGACTTCCTCAACCATTGTATTTTCCAATCGTTTAGCTTAAATCCAATTTTAACTATTGTTGTTCATCATTGACGTTATGGGCTTCTAAATGAATGGAGTATAATTTTGCTTTAATTATACGTTTTCATTGTTCAATACATCATTCGAAAATGAGCAATATGAGTATGAATGCCAAAGGAGATATGAGAGATATGATTACACCTCAGAAGCGCAGAGCAGTAAAAATAAAGTAAGTTTGAGATCAAAACTCCGCAGATTTCTGTGTCCAATCTAACGTTTAACAGGCGAAGAATGCAAATGTGAGCCTAGTCTAAAATTAAAACATGTCGAATACCTATGTAAAATTCGCAAATGCAAACTTGAAAATTATTCTACATGATTAAAAATGAGGCCAACCGAATAGGTACGATTACTTGTACACGTTTAAGATGTTGACAACAACTAGGTAGTCGCATGAATCAGGCAGCTAACAACTTGAGTGATAACCATATTTCACTTTTAATGACATAATGCCGTTGTCTGCTTTTCTCCCCAGTTATTAAGCAGTCGCTGCAAAAAAGATTCTGCTTTGGAATTGATGCTAGTTGGTTAGTCTGAGCAAATCTCATTTAGTAAGACAATACGGTACACAACATACATGTAAGACGTAAAAGCTAAGGTGAAATGTTAATTATCAGCTGGTTGTACTAATTACAGTAAGAATCCTTGAAATTTGTTCAGCTTGAAAAATTAATTTAAATTAGTACAGACAGATGAATGCAGTGTCTCTTACTAAAATAATGCGGGGCCTACGTGCAAAGTTTTGATCCGCATGAAAATTATTTAGTTGATATTGTTAGTAGAAGCAATTCATGACCGTTCTATACACCGCAATAATATGCATTGCACTCGATTAGCCCACACGTACGTCATGCATGACGGCAAATCGATTTATTACCGTATCGGATTGACAAAGTTCCGTAGAGTAAGAATAATGTGAAATCTTTATTGAGCGACTAAGCTTAAGTCATTATTTTCGTGACGGCTGTGTGCTTATATTTTACGTCAGTTTCGAAATATGCTAGCTAGTGGATTATTTCTTAAATAGAAGCGCATATATATTCCGGCGATAGTTTATTGTAGTGCACTTTTCAGCGGTAAAATTGATTTTTTCTATAAATAAAATATTTAATAAAGTTACCAAAAAAGTCTCGGTCAGTATCGCTGACAGATATTTTAAAATTAGTGATCAATAATTAGTACATAGAAAAATGAAACAGATGAAATATACCTGAAGATCAAAAGTTACTATTGTCTAAAGCTCAGGTGCCGAAATGCTCTCTTATGGAACTTCTGGAATGTCCAAACGGACATTCGTAAGATGAAAGAATCTCATGAGCCTTATACATTAATTTTTTAAATATTAAAACTTAACTTATTCTAACTTAATCATACTTATAACTTAACTTATCCTATGTGTAAGCTAATATTTAGCTTATTGTACTTAAGCTTAGCTTGCTTCTGCTTAGATTACTACATGTCCTGTAGGAGCAGTAAAATTAGAGGGTTGTTGCAAGTACTGGACTTAAGTAAGAAATTTGCTCCTCGCTTCTTTTTGATTTCTTTGAGCGATTTAGCACCCGTCAAAATATGTAACCTGGGAATCGAGTAATAGAGAGGTTTGTTGCCGATTATTTTTAGGCATTTATTCTGAGCGATCTATAGTCTGGTTTTATGGCATTCTGCATAAGTGCCCCAAACCGGTGCTCCATACAGAACAACTGGCTGCATTATCTGCTTTTTTTCATCCGGGTTTTCTGAATTCTTTTAGGAAACGTTTTTGGCTTCCTGACTAGCAGGCATCAGCCAAAGTTTGCACGATTGAGGTATCTGCTTATAAACTAATATATTTGCTACTGTGTGAGCTTTGACTCACGATTCAGAAGCGGATAGATGTCATGAGAGCATTTCAAGTTTTATGCAAACGCTATCGATGTGTTTTTGATAACTGAACTTCTTGTCAAGGGTAACTCCTAAATACGTAATGATCCAGAGCGTTGAGCTTCCTAGAGGGCAATTTCGATCTTTTCCGTTTTTTAGTGAAAAATATCGCTCTAGTCTTGGCGGTGTTAATTTTGAGTTTTCACCTAAAAAAGTGTTGGTAGAGTTTAAAAAAATGTTCTTCTAGGTGGGAAATCATAAATGTTGAAAAAAGTGGGGCTGGGACATGACTCCTGGGGTAGGCCAGAGGGTATTTGTCGCTGGGAGGAAAGATTATATGTTATCTTAACAAAAAATTTGCAATTTTCTAAGACGAATTGTATGATCCTCACCAAATAAAGTGACATTTAATGCTGAATAAGTTAAAGGAGAAGTTCGTCGTACCGAACGTCATCAAACGCCTTTTCGACGTCTAGTGTGATCCTTCCAACTGATTCTTTCAATGCGAATGTTTTTTTCGATATCTCTTGTGACTCTGAATAGCTGGTGATTTTTTGAAAATCTTGCTCGAAAACCAAATTCAAATACGGGAAGAATTTTTTTGGCGTATTTAAATTGGTTGATACGACACAGAGCCACCTTTTCAAGCAATTTTCGAAGCGAACATAATCAACTTATAGGCTTGTAGCTGCCAGTTAGACTAGGGTTATTTTCAGGTTTTAAAATTGGGATGTAAGCCACGCCAAGTAAGATAATCTCAGACAAGCATTAGATATAAAATTCAGCTGAACCACCGCTTTTCTAGGGCAACTTTTTCAGGCCTTTGTTTGGAATGCCATCCGAGCCCGTAGCCTTTTATTTATTATCTGATTTCTATCGCCGTCACTACTGGAGCCTGATGACGATACGAACGCAGCGAAGTGCCAACTTAGAATCTGATCTATGAGAATACCAGTAAAACATATGGTCCTGCGTTAGGACCCGCCCTCGAAGAGCTCCATGGAGGGAAAGTAAGTTCTGGGGCCAAAATGCCAGGTGTGGCTTCTGCTGATACAAGGCCATGGTCTTGCCAGTGCTCACGTATAAATTCAAGAGTTGAGTGCTCAACAAAAAGCACTCTTGCCTCTTAGCAACGTTCGAGAGGTTTATTTTGCGGGGAATCGTTGCTTTCATATGTGAAGAACGGCGATTGGAGAGACGCTACAACCATGTGTTTTGCGCTTTCTACCTAGGGCCTTTCCGAATTGGCGTCTTCGCCTTCAGCTTGTTATAACAGAATGTGGCGTCAGATCAACTCAAGCCCGTATGAATTCAGTTATCTACGCCTTGTCATTGCTCTTATGTATAAAAGTTGACGAAGTCACGTTCTGATTTTCATGGTACTTTGAGGCAATGTTACGAAGCAAAGCCATAAATTTCAGACACCTCGTCTTGGTCTGCTTAAAATTTTTAGAATAGCTGAGCTACTATGCTGACATCACAATCTGTCATAACAAACTGAGGACGAGGAAGAAGACGTGAATACGGAAAGGCCTCTAGAAGCAGGAATAATATAGCGCGGTAGATTCCAAAGGGCATAGCACCTACATAGCTCGTATGAGCGAAGAGGAGCCTAATCGAAAAACCCTTGCGGAATATTTGACGACAGACGGCATCGGGGGAGAGATCTTGTTTGTGCTGGAGGGATGGCATTGACTAGCCCTTAGACCTAATTGGATGACAACGGCTCACAATCGAGACCGATGGAAAAAAGTTTTGAAGGAAGACAGAACCGGACTCCATTTGTAGTTTGAATTCACTATGCTGCTAGTATTTTAAGAGCTGCAAAAAACAGATGTAGCTTACAAAACTAAAAAGTAAATTTAAGCTAAGGATGTTTATTTCGTGTGAAATCTGATCCGCCATTCTTTCAATTCCATTTTCAGTAAACAGCTATGCGTCTCTATGCCTACATGTAAATATTTCCATTCTATATACATAAGCATTTTTCTCTTGTCGTCATTGTTTGGTGCATTATAGACGACTAACCAAACAAAAGTTACATAACATTTTTCTTACCTGTCAGATATTGACTTGAACGTTGAAGAATCTATTAGCGGTAAGATGCAAATCACCAAAAAGTTAGAATTCGAAGTATCGTGAGCAAGTATGAGCGTTGGGAAGTAGCACAGAAAAATGGAAAGTATTATTCATTTAAATCTAAATTTTCAGTTGAAGAAAGTGAATATTCAACTGTGCTTGAAAGCATTTTCTGCTGCGAAAACAAACGAAAATCGAAGCAGTAAAAACGATGTATTAGTTTGTTTCAATTATGTTAATTTTAAGTTAAATAGGAATTTGGTCAGACCATTATTTACAAATTTCCTTCGATCTAATTTAATATAGGTAATAGGCATTTTTTACGTATCTCAAAAATGATAAATTGTTAAAACCAAGAAAATCACCTGGAAATAAAACGAATTGCTACGTTCTGATCGTAAGATTATTTATAAATGTATGATCGTCTATTGTTCGCATGCCTTCTATTCGTAAACACTATTTTATCAAGGTCTACTCAACAATGAATTTTCCGAAGAAATTAAAGTTAAAATTAGAAATCGAAAGTTCTATGACACTTTTCCCCAGACCATCTATCAGGATGTCAATTCAACGAGTCATCAGCTATGAATATCTCGTATTTCCAGCCAGTATTGTCTTGGGGCGTCGCAGCCAATAGCCATCGAATTCAAAATCTATGTAGCATGTCATGTGTCACAAGCACTAGCTAAGGAGAAAATGGAAATCGAAACAACAATTTCTCGAGCACTTGATCACTTGTTGCGGCCTTAAAAGCTATCTGGCGTATATGGTAACTAACCAGATATTAAATTCTTTTTACCACAAGTGAAAACCATGTGCAATAACTAGTCGATAGTTGACGAGATGATGGACAAAGAATATACGATGGATGCAGACATATGGCAGTGTTAAGGCAGAAGAAGATCTGAAGATTTTCCAAGATCTCTGCTCAATGGGATGTTGATCGTGTAAGAAAGTGTCGATAGCGATACATATAGTGTTAATTACAGCTGTCTCTATTATATCATAGCGAACATTTCAAGTAGATAGATTGACATGGCAGATTAGTTCGAATATAATCCAAGGTTGGTATGATGCACGTTCTATAAGGAGGCAATCCATGCAGTTGATGTTGCCTTAATGCACGAGTAGTTTGGACTTTTTACGGGATCTCATGCTTCTTGCAGTAAATTCAGACTTGTAAGTTATACGATACGATTGAATATTTATTTGTTTGGAGTATACTTATAATTCATTGGAAGTGGAAATTCACTATAAACTACGCACCATTGAAGCGAAATGATTTGTAAAGAAACTGATGCAGTTGAACAGCTGAGATATCTTAAAGAGGCAAATTTATTTTAATTGAAATTATAAAAAAAATTTGGAAAGGTATCGTAACGAATAATTTTTTGATATATGCACCCTAATACAAAGAAAGTGTCACCGTCGTCAAAAATTTATTGTTAAATAAAATTAGGTGAACTTCGACCTATTTATTCGACATATGTATATATCAATGTATCCTGAAAATTTCAGATCAATCGAATGATGCGTTTACGTCAAATGATGAGTTAAATACGAAATTGTTATATCCTTATTTCAAAAACTTATATATAAAAATGTCAAAAGTATCTTTTCCAAAAAACTAGATACAGTACTTACATAATTTATCAAAAGGCGGTGCCTCGAAACTTTCATGTGCAAACCATCTGATAGCCATTATAATCATAACTAATATTTTGGCCAATAAAAAACATTTAAAAAAAACATATGGCGTTATCAATCGATTTACTTTTCAAGCAAATATATAATCAGTAACAAATTGCAGATAAGTTACTTTGGTCGATTTTTCCAATAATAACGATATGTATCGAAAAATCAAGTAAAATTCACTGGGAAACTTTGAGTTGGCTTGATGATCATGATGTTATATGGAAGAAATACGGAGCACACATACTATTTTTATGAAATCATATCCACTTTCCGGGCAGAATGTACCTGTTATCAGTGCAAATAGATAGAAGATAAGATTCCACAGAAGAATGGCGACACTCTTAATGTGCTCGAAATGGTTACTCGTTATCTGCTCATACACCTTCAAGCAAAAGTGCTAAATAATTTTCTACACCTCCTCCCCATAGCCTTACCTGTGCTTTGTGTAAATTTTTTTCGGTTTCCCAACACAGAGAATTCGCATTGTCAATGTCAACAATATAATGTTTTCTTTTAATTTAATTTCAATGAGCTCGATATTCGAAGCCCAATTGCTTGAAAACTGCATACTACATATATGAAGGCAAGTATCGATCAGCATATAAGCCAATATTAATTGAGACTTAATACAAATATTTGATTCAAACATTTTTAACGAAAACTAGTTGTGCCCTTTGATTATTGTGGTGTTTGTGAGCTGATATCTTGAAGTATTTGGTGCGGTCTGAAGATAAAAATATTCGGAAAATCAATATTTGTTAGTCAACCGGTGTTTCAAAGCACAGAAACCTACTATAGACATTTGCCCATGATATTGCAAAGTAGACAATTAAAGTGCGTAATATTTCCAGGAAAATCATTCATATCAGTAGAATCGAAGATAAAGCAACATGGATGGAATAGTAACAATTAAGGTAGTGCCGTGTAGTTTCACTGCTGGAATAGAATCGTAGCACTTTTGAAGAAAATTTCTTCACTATAGGTATGTTCCCGTACTACGATTAATTGCGATTAATCGCGATTAATTGCAATGAAGCTGTTCCCGTACTCCGTTTTACTGAAAACTGAAAATTTCCCCTCTTTCAGTAAATTTCAGTAGGGTCTGAGCTACTGAAAAATACTGAAAAGTGTCAAACGGAGTAAATAGTTTCAAATGTGCGCGGCAAGCAACATATTTTTTGCGTAATGTTGCTATGAAGGTCGAATATTTTTGTGGCGATAATTTATTACCGCTTAGGATGACTTTCTAATCACTGTGTGTGTGTGTGTGTGTGTGAGTTGGGGGAGAGGCGCATTGGCGCCTCTAAGCACTCAGGCCAAAGGACCCATTGTACTCATTACCCCCTGCCTACCATAGTTTCCCAGACCTCTTGATAAAGTCTAGGATCACTGATAGGGGAAAAGAGGCTATCGTCTGCATGCGTGCAACATCCCAGCCAAAGCATTGATATCTGAGACGCGCAAACGCTGGGCATTCACAGAGGAAATGCTCCGCAGAGTCAGCCTCTTCTAGGCAGGATGAACAGAGGTCATCCTGTACAACACCTATTCGGTACATATGTCCTCCTAGGCAGTTGTGTCCAGTCAGAATACCTACCATGGCCCTGCAAACTTTCCTGCTCTTATTGAGCAAGAATCCCGCAGTCACATGGTTGGGTTCTGAAAGGAATACCTTCGTGTGCCTGGCCACACCAGCAGCCGTCCATCTATCTTTGTGAGCATCATCTACCCACTTTCGAATAATGGCACGTGCAGATGCGGTCGGTACACCCAAGGCGGGTTCAGGGCCCCGTAGCGGATGTTCCGAACCTTGCTTCGCAATGGCGTCAGCAATTTCATTCCCCTCAACACCACAGTGCCCCGGTACCCAGAGCAGATGCACCCTATTGAATCTGGCGACAGAGTTCAATCGTGCTCTGCACTCTTGGACAATTTTCGAGTTTGTCAGGGGTCTACGCAGCGCCATCAGTGCAGCTTGACTGTCACTGCAAATAGCAATGCTCTTTCCCCTCCATCTTTCCTCAATTGCCCAACAGGCAGCTCTCAGGATAGCAAACATTTCTGCTTGAAAAACCGAAGCGTGCTCTCCAAGAGAGAAAGCCCATCTGCCATTCGATGAATGTAGATAGACACCAGCTCCAGATCTACTATCTGACCTCGAGCCGTCCGTGAAGAAGATCTCCGAATATCCCCTCGTACACAGATCGGGATCATCCCAGCTACTTCTGCTTAAGAGGATTACTTCGTACCTTCTTCTGAAGTCGAGGAAGGGCACCCGAGCGTCCAAAGGCATCGCGAGAATCGGAGAGATCTCACACATCGACCTCCTAATAGAGCAGTGCCCCACATCGTCTTCACCTACCCATAAGCCAAGCTGAGCTAGTCTATGGGCAGAGCTCATCGCCACACTCTGAACTTGAATGTCGAGAGGAGGCAGATTGAGAAGCGCATCAAGGGCCGCACCCGGAGTAGTGCTCATGGCACCACAGATACCCAGGCACACCGTCCTTTGCAGCGTGGCTAACTTTTTCCGAGCATACAATAGCCTCACGATAGTCCACCACACCACCGATGCGTACGTGAACATCGGCCTAATTATTGCTGTGTAGATCCACATCACTACACGAGGCTTTAGACCCCATGTGGTAGCAAAAGCTCTCTTACACTGCCCGAAAGCTTTTATAGCACGAGTAAGCTTCACTTCCACATGTTTCTTCCAGAGAAGTTTTTTGTCCAAGATTACTCCAAGATATTTGACTTCATCTGAAAGTTGAAGTGTTACACCCTTCATGATTGGAAGCACTAGTCCTCTCAGTTTTCTTTTCCTGGTAAACAAAACAAGTTTCGTCTTACCAGGATTCACTGTTAAGCCGTGCCTCGAACACCAGCTGCCAATCAGATCCAATGCACGCTGTGTATTTCTACATACCACATTCAGATCTTTACCGACAGCCAGTGCGGCCACGTCATCAGCATAAGCTTGTGCGTGCAGCCTTTCTTGTTGCAGTTCGTTAAGCAGGGAGTCGACTAGCATACTCCACAGGAGCGGTGATAGGACGCCCCCTTGAGGGCATCCATTTGTCGCCTCTGTTCTTAAGTAGCAATCGGATCCAGCTTCCGCCAGCAACCATCTCTGCGTCAGCATGGCATGAATCCACCTAACTAAGACATCATCCACGCCATGCACTTTCGCAGCATCACATAGTTCCACGAAGGGCGCGCAATCAAAGGCCCCTTCAATGTCCACAAACACCCCCAACGCATACTCACCATTGGAGATCGCTCCCTCAACTCTGGCCACCAAAGAATGAAGGGCCGACTCGCACGATTTTCCTCGCTGGTACGCATGTTGTTCATCATTCAAAGGGTTAAACCTAAGCGCCGTAGTACGTATGTGTCGTTCGACAAGTCTCTCTAGGCATTTCAACATAAACGAAGTTAAGCTGATCGGTCTAAAGTTCCTTGGATCGGAATAGTCATCTCTCCCCGGTTTAGGTATAAAAACTACCTTAACCTCTCGCCAAGGTGACGGAACATACCCCAAGGAAAGGCATGCCCAGAAGATTTCTCTCAGGTCTGCCCCCAAGTGGTCAATTCCCTCCCTAAGCATAACCGGATAGATACCATCCAGGCCCGGCGATTTGAAATTCTCAAAAGACATGATTGCATCCCTGACCTTTTCACTAGTGACCACAGATCTAGTTGTGTACCAGCACTTCCTACTACTGCGAAGAGCAGGGATTTCGGTCACAGGCGCATTTGCCTTCTGCGACTCAATCACCGGGGCTCCCGGGAAGTGAGTCCCAAGTAAAGTCTGCAAAGACTCCTTTTTGGACTTGGTAAAATCACCATCCGAGCGTTTTAGAGAGTCTAGCTTAGCTGATTGATCCTTCTCTAGGACTTTGCAAAGCCTAGACGTCTCCCGTGTGCCTTCCAGTCTTTCACAGTAAGATCTAAATGATTCCCTCTTAGAGGTCCTCACCAGCTTCTTATACGTTCTCTGCAAAGTTCTGTAGGCGATCCAGTCATCCTCATTGTTGCTCTTACAAGCTCTGTTGAGAATTTTCCTGGTATTTTTCCTTAGCTTCTGTAGTTCCCGATTCCACCAGGGAACCGTCTTGCCACATCTGCTCTTACTGATCGGGCAGGCCTCTTCATAGCTACTCATTAGGTCTCTATTCAGAGTGCTCAACCGGGATTCTATTGACTTTGGCGATTTTATCCTACCACTAGGACGCGCTTTGTCTGCAAGAAGCCGATTGAACGTAGGCCAATCAGTGTTTCTTGGGTTTCTTCTTTCCACCACGGGTGTTAGATCCGTGGCTAAAGAGAACACCAAGTAGCGATGATCAGAGAGTGAATCCTCATCTGATACATTCCATCCAGTCATTGATCCAACTATTCCAGCTGAACATAGCGATACATCAATGACCGCCCTTCTGTTTGGGGTGACAAATGTGGGAGTAGTCCCAGTGTTTAAGATCATCAGCCCGGCAGAAGTTATAAAATCAAAGAGACTTTTACCCCTGGCGTTACATTTGTTGCTACCCCAGCTGGTATGCTGGGAGTTGGCATCGCAGCCCACCACAAGTTCAAGTCTCTCCGATTCAGCGTACAAAACCAGGTCCTTTAACTCCTGTATCGGCGGCGGGAGTAAGGAGTCAAAGGGAAAGTAAGCTGAGGCAACTATCGTGCGCTTAAGCCTACCATTTACTCGGTGTTGCACGACGACCGCTGACAGGTCCGGGCTTGAAATCTGTCTGAGCATGGTGGCATCAAGCAGATTGGAAGCCAGAACACAAGTCCTCGGCCGTATTGACCTTTCATCATAAAAGATCTTGGCCCCCGTGGTTGGACTAAGTCCGTAGATCCTACCGCCTCGAACCCACGGTTCCTGTACAAGTGCAATGTAGGGGGAGGCTTGCAGTTTTGTCAATTTTTCGCTCAAAAGATAGGACGAAGCCTTGGCACGCCGCAAGTTGATCTGGACAAATCTTATACCTTCAGGCACAGAAACGTCCGGAGTTTAAATCTTTGGATCCCTTTGCAGGGACCCTTAGATAATGTCCGCATGACCAGTGAAAGAAACTCTATGGGAGAGAATTTCCACTGGATCTCTGCGTTTTGCTCTGGCGATCTGTCCATAGACAGTCACAAAAGCTCGTGCCTCACCACTTCCTGATTTGGTTAAATTTAACCGCATACAAGAAGTAGCTCAGCACCATCCGGTACCTGTCTCTTAGCATCGAGAAACTTCTCTGGTCAAGTACGATCACCAGGTTGAAACCATCTTCACCTGTGGTGGGATTCTTCCTGGGATTCATGTACTTGATGATCCAGTGTTTCGCATCGATGCCCGGATTCAGTTTGCCGAACATGCCAGTAATGTCACCTGCACTCTTGCGAGGACCAGGGATCCAACAACTGACATAATAGGGTTTGGCCAGGTCGGAGTCCAAAATGGTAAATTTGGGCCGACTGCCAGTACCCAATTTAGGAACGATCTGTGTGAGCCACTCCTTAGATGTTTGATTGGAGCAGGCGACTTGGAGGTGACCATCCACAAACTTCGCTTGCGTGAAGTTGTAAACTGGTCCCGACTCCGCTATCTCTCGCCACAGTTCGTTCTTAAGGATAGCGCACTTACCTTCGGTCAGTTTGCCACCCTTGCCAGACACACCTATCACAACAACCAGCGAAGAAGACGCAGCTTCTGCATACGTTCTCCTCCCTACCCTTGTGGAAGGTGTGTTTGTGCCAGAAGGGCCAGCCTCTGCAAGATCTCTCTCGCAGATTTTGACACCTTTCGGCACCTTGCGCTCAGAGATGCAGGTATCCGCTTTCGCCTCAACCTTGCGTCTCTTTCGTGCGCCGCCGCTGGCAGATTTGGCCTCTGTGCTGGCCGGCTGGGAGATCTTCGGTGTGACCGGTCCCTCCTTACCTTTCAGCGTCGTCGCTGAATCCCGATTTGCATCAGGAATCATCGATTTCTTGAACAGAGTCCTCTTCTGTCGACGGCTGAGAGCTTTCCCTGGTTCACGAAGTCCAGTCGGCGTAGCTTTGCATCCAGCCGCCGGTCCAGAACATTTCTGCTCCGAACATGCGACCTTAGCATCACCAGCCAACCTTTCTTTCGCTACCCCGGGTCGGCTCAGAGGTTTCGCTGCCTGACGTCCAGTCTCCAGGGAAACACCTGCAGTTAATACTGCATTTGTCTCTCCGTCAGCCTTCGGCGGCAGCTTGCCCCTTTTGCGCAGTCTCCTACGTTGTCTGCGACTGAGAGCCTCCACAGGTTTCCAGAGTTCAGAGGAATGAGCACTCTTACTATCTGTACTTCCAGCGGGCGGCTCATTTGCACTAGTCGGAGTTACCTCCTCTAATGCATCCCTTCTCCTCTTATGTGAGGATTCGGGAAGAAACATCTTTACCCCTGGTACGGCCGTAGTCGGACTTCCAGCTGGTGCTGTACTCGCCTTTCCGGAGCCTGTGATCAGGGGGGATGCTATCAGCAAGTCCGAAAACTTGCTGGCCATGGAGTCTTCCACGATGGTAACCTGTGAGCTTCCACTGCAACCAGGGTCCTCCATTGCAGTCATACATGAGGTTGGGGCCTGCAGAATCCGAGCCCCTGCCGTGCTGAGCACGGGTGGATTTCCAGACTCAGTCTGGCTGCCACCTGCAGAGATAAAATCCTTGGGATTCATCCTCATGCTTACTACAGCCATCAGGCTGCAAATATACGCATTTTACTGAGGATAGAGTTACCTCGTTACCTCAAACCCTCCTCCTTTCTCCGGGCTTGGGACCGGCATATCACAAGTTAGACTTGTGAGCGGCGGAGTTTTTTCTAATCACTATTGTTCGCCCAAAAACCGAAAACTGACACTTTTGGTTTTCAAATTTCAGGAAATACAATGAGAGCGTTCCGGTACTTTTCATGAAATTCCCCACCACATGATTCAGGAAAATTCAGTAAAATTCAGTTACTGAAAGTACGGGAACATACCTTATCATTCCAAAGATTTTTTTCAATCCTACGGAATAAACCTTGTTTGTTTTTAGGAAGAATTTAAGATAAATGCTGAGAGTGGGTGATGTGAGTTGGGGGAGAGGTTCCTGGTATTTCTAAGCACTTACTTATGGCAAAATGACCCAATTGTATTAATTTTCCGGGCTACCAGATTTTCTCGGATCTGTAAATAAAGTCCAGAATCAATGAAAGGGAATCTGATGCTATGCTCTGCAGAAAAACAACTTGTTTACTGAAGCATTGGTATCTGATATGCACATACGCTGGGTACTTGCAAAGAAAAAGCTTTGATTCGGCTCTTCTAAGAAAAAAAATGGGAAAACAAATTGCATGCAATAACTATGCAATACTTATGTATGTCCCTCTAAAGGATTGTGTCCAGTTAGTATACCTGTCATGGCGCTACAAATTTGCATACTCTTGTTGAGGGGCAATGCTACTCTCTCATGGTAGTATCTTCATATGCTTGGCCACATCAGAAAACAATCACCTTCTAAGGCGGGTTTGGGACCCTGTAGTTCGAGCTTTGCTTCGCAATAGCATCAGCAGTCTCGTTTCCTTCGGTATTCATAAAAGGCACAACTAATTGAATTTACTGACAGAGTTCAATTAAACACTGCATTTTTGAGCTATAGTCAGGAGTCTATGCAACGCCAACAGCGCAGCTTGGTTGGGTTAGGATAGGTTGTACTGGCTGGCACAAGGCCACACATAGACCTACTGGTGCATAGTGATACCAGATAAATGGACCAACAGAAGGAAAGTTCAGTCCAGGCGGCCATCGAAGGCCCCGGACTTTTTGACGAACTGAAGGCTGCCATACAGCTTTTGCTCCGCCACGTGCGAGAGATTCACCAACCTAGGGTCACCGAAGCAGCGCAGTCTGGCTTGCCCCAGTGCCGGGAGTGACACAGGAGATGCTGGATTGTGTCTGAGGCTCTTGACACATCCTGCAGGTGTAGCTGGTTAGGAGTCCCATTTTCATAGCATATCCTGCTACAAGACAATGGCCAGTAATGATGGCAGGCAGCCGTTTGCAACAGTCCGTGTTAATTCGAGAAGGTATATAGTCGATGCAAAATTTTATGATCCCCACATGATTTTGGTTACTTTGAAGGTCTGAGTTGCACCTCATCTGCACGTTGCACCTTGCGTCATTTTGGAGTCGATTCAGTACTTAATCGTTTGGATAGGAGCTGGGATGTCTACCAAACCTGACAAGAGAAGACTAGCCTCATGCTTGGCAAACGCATTCGCCCTCTCATTTCCATCAACGACTTTGTGACCGGGAACCCAGAAAATTCGGACTATTCTGCTGTTACCCAGTCTGTTCAGGGCTTGAATGCTGTCGATTACACTCTTCGATCTGTATGTGTGAGACATCAGTGCTTTTACCACCGTTTGACTGTCCATAAAGATATCTATTTCCTCACTTGTACTACACTGAAAAAACACATGGCGCCAGACGCCATAATTTATGGACTTCTGGCGACATGTACATAGTCGATTTGGGGATTGTCATAAAATATAGCGCCACACGCCATAGTACATGGCGAAAAGTACATAGGAGCAGACGCTATGCTTATAGCCCTCCACGCCATGTACTATAGTCCTCCACGCCATGTACTATAGTCCTCCACGCCATGTACTATAGTAGTACATGGCGTGGAGGACAATATTACATGGCGTAGAGGACTATATTACATGGCGTGGGGGACTATATTACATGGCGTGGGGGACTTAATTCAAATATATTAAACGATTCTGAATCCGCCTGTAAAGTTGAATTTATCAGTTAAATCTATCATTCGGACAATTGTCATTACGTTCAAAATCAATAGCAGGTAGCAAAATAATAGTGAATATCAATACGACTTCATGAGATCATTGACATACATTGTCATGTATTATACACAAACGCCACTTGCTAACATTTATACATCCCCTCACACAGTATGGCTGCGAGTTATAATTGCAGTAACAACTGAAGCCATATTACATGGCTCATGGTACTATGTAATATAGCGTGTGGGGCCATAATTTCTGCGCCATGTAATTATGGCGCTGGGAGCCATACTGCATGGCTCATGGTACTATGTACATAGCGTGTGGGACCATAAATGCTGCGCCATGTTACATGCGACCACGCGCTTTGTAGATTCTGACATTATGGCGCTGGGAGCCATATTGCATGGCTCAAAGTACTATGTACATGGCGTATGGGACCATAAATAATGGGCTATGTTGCATGGCTCTGGGCGACATGTGGATTTTTTTCAGTGTATATTTGGCATATATTAGATCTGCTGGTTTACGTATCGCAAAAACCTCCGCCTGGAAAATACAACAGTTATTCGGAAGCCTGAAAACTGCTTCCATAGGTGCATCTGCAGAATATGCCGCAGCACCCACTCCGGCAGCTGTTTTAGAGCCATCAGTGTAGATGCTAAGAGCTGATTGATGATTCCATTCTTGCCCATCTCTCACAATCAACCGATACCACCGATCGAAGCACAGAATGGGAACCAAGTAGTCATTGCTTCCTGCGTATCACTGTTTAATTCTGATTTGGCCGAAGGATCTTGACTCAAAGCGTCGTGACTCAAACCAGACAGTTATTAGCTAAAAAGAAAACAAAGTCGATAATGTGCCTCCAATAATGTCTTCGTACAGTTACGAAACAGTTTATGAAAAATCTTAAAAACTACAGATATGTACATTTTTTGTTAATATTTAGTTGGGTAGCCTTTGTTTTTAATTCCGGCTTTAAGGTGGTGTGGCATCGATTCTACATGTCTTTTGCATAGCTTGGCTCTATTTTCGCCCATTCCTGCTGAAGAGCCTGTTCCACTTAGCTTTCGAGCTAATATGATGAGTCCTGATCATTTTTTCCAGCATGTTCCACATGTGCTCAATGGGATTGAGGTCAAGACTTTGCGGTGGTTTTTTAAGCAAATGTGGAGTTTTGTACGTATATTATGTACATATATTATGAGCCATGTGCTTAGGATCATTATCTTGTTAAAAGTTAAAATCCTTTAATACAGACAATTTTTCAGCACTTGGCTTCAAATTTCTCTAGAGAATTTCAATATATGCCCGATGATCCATGATTCCTTCAATTATTTCTAAGTTTCCATCGTCGCTGGCAGCCATACATCCCCATACCATTACGCCGCCGCCGATCATCGGGCATATATCTCGGGCATATATGTATCTATAGTGTTTAAGATTTTTCATAAACTATTTCGTAAGTGTACGAAGACATTATTGGAGGCAAATTTTCGACTTTGATTTATTTTTAGCTAATAACTTTGTAACGAATAATTTAAATGGATTAGTTTTTGTTTTTAAATTAAATAAAAATGTTTAATGAATAAATCTGCATGAAAACTTTTTCAAACTTCTTGCAACAATTTGTTGTTTTTGAAGTACGAAGTACGAAGACATTATTGGTACACTGTATATTGTGCTACTGGTGGATATGTGAATTTTAAAAATATAACCTAGTTGCCGTACAAAAGTAACTTATTGAAAAAATATCTCGTATATTACTGACAGATACCTATTTGATTAGATGGTCGGGATTCAATAAAATTATCATTTTTTCAATTAAATTCTGACATCAATTACTACCAACTTTCTGCTTGAACGAAGAACAAAATCAGTCTGTTCATTGTTTGGTTTCGTTGCACTTCAATTACGTCGTCAACTTGACGCACGCAACTTACAAATTGTGTCTACGAATGTTTCAGCATTTAATTCACTTTAATTACTCGTGCAGACGCAAGCCTAGACACATCTCGCGATGATGGCCTATAAACGGCAAGCGAGGAGGTAAATGTGGAACAAAACGGATGAATGTCACCGGAGAAAGACAAATATTGGCACAGCAGCGCCATACAGTTTCGTCACAAATTATGCACAATGTGGCGGGTTTAATGGAAATGCACGAGTAAAAACATGCATATGGAGAAATTTTCAATTCCGATGTAGTCGTATGCATACATACCTCTTACGGCGCCGCCAATTATTCAATTCACATCATTAATTTGAGTATAGTCTGCTGACAAATTGGCCCATGAACCGTGTCCGGGCAGTGAAATTATTCAAAATGCATTTGACCCCCCAGTCATTCTATGTTAATGCATTCAGTCAGAACAGTAAAAAGATTGATACGATGAAACTTGAAGCTTTCATAACACAATTTGTTCAATTCACCGCAGGTATCATGAAAACTGTTATATTGATGTCGCAAAACGGTTTTCATATATATTTTCGACACACCTTTGTTTGTCCACTTCCTGTTGAATTAATAGTGAGTCCGTACTTCTTCAATATTAAACTGTAACTTTATCGAAATAATAAATGCATTAGAAGACAGTAATTCCGGTGTCATCCTATTACACACATATATACATCCAGTAATAGATACGACTGAGCTCAGTCATGTGTGCGGCATCTTATTACCACACATATGACGAAGGTCAAATCCAAGTTGGATTAATTGTTGGAATCATAAAATTTTCTGGTACATACAATGTCTTTTAGTAAGTAGGTACCTACTTGGTTTCAGAAATCAAAATTGAATTCGTCGCTTATAATGCATATGAATTGTTTATGCACTTGATATCACCATGACGAATCATATTTTCGTTATTCGATTGCATTCAATTTGTCCCTTTGATATTTGATTTGTATTCGAAACTCGAAATATATAGATAGCTGCTTGGAGACCCGGCGGAAGTGATACTGCAGTAAAATCTTTAGTACGTTTTTTTTATGGTCATGAAGATGGATTTTATATGGTTGGATAACGGCGAGATAGGTCTTAAATGTCGTGAGTGGATTAGTCAATTTGTTTTTGGGAAGTTTCGTAGATTTGTTTATATTTATTTGATTGTGTGGATTTTTCGTGACGCAGTCTATCTGACAACCATCAGTTAAATTAGAAGCCCCTTCTTTTAAGAGTTCATTCTATGAACCAACAATCCAAAATGAGGCATTACGCTTCTTGTGATTCGCAGATTTCCTGTAGATAGTCATGAAACTTCCTTTCATTATATTCTAATGAAATTTTCGAGTGTTTTCAAAATGGTTATATGTGTGGCTTATGATTGCGCTGAGAATAATAGTGATGATTAAATAACTATAAATCATAGCTAGCAATATAAAATAAAAACATTTTAATCCGCATGATGAAGCAAGATATCTAAATAAATAATATATTTTTTATTATAAGGTAATAAATAAATAAATGCAACATAACGCTCATCAAAGGTGTGGATGACAATTTTACCAAAACAAGAACTTCAATGTTCGGGGTAGCGAAATTTACACCTGGGTAAAAATTAGCATAGGGAGTCTGAAAGAGAATGACACAGGAGACACCTAACAGTTACTGCAACCACTAGCTATTTAACGTTTGGACCAGAACTGAAGTCGACCAGGATGAGACGTAATTTGTCCTGAAGGCATATATATTTTTTTTTTCTGAAACATAGTACATCTTCTTTGCATATAATTCTGCGTGGGCAAATTTCCTTCCTGGAAGCTGACCGACATTTTCTCTATTCACAAATCTCGTGAACGCAAATTAGCTTCTAAATATCGCCTCATATCCATCCTTTCTTGCTGTTTCAAACTCATCGAACATTTTGTTTGTAATAAAATAAATAATGCTTTTTTCTTACGTCTTCGCTCCTCAGCAATATGACTTTGTTCAAAATCGTTGAGCTTCTACCAACCTTACTAGATTGTTTCACGCAGCCGTTTGGCTTTGAGCCGTAACTATCACGGTGATGCTAACCTTGTGATCGAACAGGATAATTTTTTAGCAAAGGACATCTTAGCATCCTCGAGGTATTTTTGCCTGATTGTCAATTTGACCCATGATATCGGTTTTCCTATACAGGAGTGAAATGAGATCTTTGGAAGCAAGATACCAAGCCATGACCGTTCATGAGCCACACATTTGCTCTAAACATCTTTATGTCCAGGTACTCAAATGAATCGTATAATTGAATATATCGACATCTCTCTAAGAAGTGTACTGTAGAAGGACCGGCAAGGGAATTAATTGTCGCTTAACTATCTGTGGAAATACCAATATGAGTCCAGTCAACGGCTAGAAAAATAGCCAATGCTTCCCCCTGAAAGACCCATACCGAAATGCAATGAATTGTAGGATTGTTAGGTAGCCAATGAAATAACATGAAAAACATCTTTATAAAGGAAAAAAAGCAACCTGTCACGAAAAGCATCAGGTGACAGACAGCCTTAATAATGATATCCCCTATAGTAGCTCAGGCTCAAATAAAGCGGTTTAAAGTCAAGCAAAAATGACTCTATAAACCACAAGTCACTTCTATGATTCCTTTACAGCAGTAAAGTGCAATAAAAGCCTTCTGTGTTCTTTCTGCTACATACTTTTTCTGTATATATATTTTGATTCAAGGATAAGTCCTTAATATTTGACACTCTGGCTTGGAGATTCCGTTCAATTTCGGTAAGTCGAATCAAAGAACTTTGTACATTTTTGTAAGAAAGCTCAAAACGAAAAACGGAGCTAGTACTCTGTTTGTTGTCATGTGTGGATGCTGACTCCTCGACGCAAATGAGTACTCCCCAACAAATAGGATACCATTCTGTTCTTGAAGAGCTGTTCGATAAAAGCTATCTGCCACGTGTCAAGTGCTTGTAAGTGCTTGCACAATTCTTCATTTTTCATCTGTTAAAATATTGGTATTCGAATTATTTCAGATGCTATCCGGGCTCTGAAATCATGAATTGAGCCATAAGAGACAGTCATGAGATCATGAGAGTCAATTGAAGCATTACGACATAGGTGGGCCCTTACTCTCTTAAATTTTTTCAATTTTAATGCAACGCCCTTCTTTTGTTTGCTTTATCTTTCTCACTTTTTTCTTTTTCTTCCGGTATGTTACAAGGATCTACTTATGGTCCTCTTTTATTCAACTTGTTCACCAACGATCTTCCTAATATTTGATTGTCTATCGTAAATTCTACTTACTATCTACTCCATTTGCCATTTTGAAGGTAATATAAACCGCTCTCATAAAAGCTCTCGTTCCTACTGACAAACAAACTGTGATAGTCGGTTTTCACAAGCCTCTTTTGAAGTAAATTTTTCACCAGCAAAATCATTCGCCAGGGACAGGAGCAGGCTGATAGTCAATTGCTGTACTATAAAGTGGATGTATAAGAACCTCTCAACGAAGCTTCCGGAGCTTCTGGCGAGTTCCTATCGATATGTGTGGCCTGGTGTTGTACTGATGGAACACAATTCCTCTCTTATTGGCCAAAACTGTTCGCTTCTGGCCGATTGCTTCCTCCAGTGGAGTAGCTCATAGTAAATCATTCCCTGCCAATCTCACCAAACGCAGCAAAACCTTCCTGATCGTCAATCCTGGCTTGGTCACCGTTTGCGCTGCCTCAGCCGTTTTCACTGAACGTTGTGATAAGTGATCCACTTTTCATCATCAGTTGCCTTCCGCTTCAGAAAGTGGTCGATTTTATTGCGATTCAGCAGCGGTTCGCAAATGGAATATCGGTCCATGAGGTTTTTTGACATTAACTCGTGTGGCATCCATACACCGAGCTTTTTTTAGAATCCAGCATTATTCAAATGGTTTCAAACGATTTTGAAATTGACTCCTCACATTCTATACTCTTGACAATATATACTCTTGAGCAATCGGAATAGTGCTTACATGATGGTCGGACTGGACGATTTCCATGATTTTATCGACATTTTCGACAATGGTGCATCTTTGACATCGAAATTACCGAAACAGTATCAGGACTATAAACACTATTCACATTTTCAGCTGCCTCGCTGTCGTGTTTGTGTTTATCGAAGAAAAACTCTAAAATATGGCTTATTTCCTCTTTGCTGGTGTTCATCTTTGACACGTGCTCTAACATAATTGACTCAACCAATCACAAAACTGCCGAAGACGTTTTTTTAGTACCAAATATAATATTTTCTAAAGAACCCCAATCGGACTTATACAACACGATATATAGATTACTAAAGTCATCTATTGAAAAAATAATGGATTTCTTTTTACTACACTTGGTGTTACACGAACTTATAATAATAAATAAAATAAATAAATTCAAATTCACACAGGTATCGGAAACAGGGCGGAACATAGATTTAAATATACGATGATAGCGCGGGTGTCGGAAATAGTCGAGCTAGTCCACAACAGAGAAAACTAGCAGAAAGAACACACTTAAAAGTATGCATCTGAAAAATGTAGACAGCAGTTTCGAAGAAACTGATTTTTTACCTACGTCAGCTACAACAAGTCAATGAGTGCGCGGCTGTCAACAAGGTCGAGAATACGACCATTCAAGTTACGCATTGTGTTAAGCTGCGAAGGAGAGTTAAGGGAAAAGAAGGACGAAAGTACTATTGAAAGCTGATTTAGATCTGAATTTAAACAGCACACGATCTGCTACGAGGAACATATGTATATAGGAAGAATTATTAGCTGATGGTTGTAAGGAAAACATGTACAAACCATCACACATTCAACAGGATGGCAAGGATGATAATCACAACAGAGGGCTCCAGGAAAAGGTTTGCGTACGACAATGAATACACTTTCGCCATGCGACTAGTCAGATATAGAACAATTCTTATCTGCTCAAAATTCTAATCTGATAGGAAGAAATTCACTGCTGTTAATATTGTCCGAAAGCCACGATTTCCGTGAGGCAGATAATATTATCTATTAAAGAATATAGATCGGAGCTTTGATCTCAAGCCATGTACGTTTTGGTAACACACAGAAATTTTACAATTTTTAGAGTCTGGGTTCGAACAGGTGCTTTTTTCCTAGATAATTCGGACGAGGTCTTCCGATGAAAGATTTGGCAAGTATACCAGGTGGACAAAAATTGGCGTATAGTATATAATTGTTATCAAGATTGGTGGTAATTTTAAAAGAACTGGTCAGTTCCCAGCGATGTCGTCATTTGTAAGTTTAGTGCAGTCAAGAAGGGCTGGTGCAAATTCAAGTTTATGTACGATGTAATTCTTGACATTAACAGTACAAAGGCAAAAGCTGAGTGACAGGCTGTAGCGAGCTCGGTCGTTGCCGTTGTACATCAGGCTATCTTTTATGTTTTACCTTTTATACCACATTCTAATTGAAAAGAAATTGTGCTTGCTCGAAATCTAAAAAATTATCAAATTTGCTTCTAGCATTAATATGATATATCTGATCCATTATCTCTCGACATTCGAAATTTATAAAATTAATCGATTGCGTATTTATAATCTAATCAGCACAGCTATCATAATTGGCGTGCTCGCAATATGAATTTAGGTGTTGCGCAAACCAACCTTAAAATAGATTTTGCGAACCTGCACTCTCTGACTCAGAACTGTGTTAGAACGCTCAATACGAGAGGCTCAATACAATTTTATCAAAATCATAGTCAAGTCCTACTTCACTCCTCAGTATTTTGACATTTTCCTCATAGACACTTGTATGTAATCTAGTAGCACCATGGCCGTGGCCCATGAAAGCACATGCAATTATGATCGATACGGATGTCATTCTCCTTTTTGGACGGCACTTTCAGAGTCAACTGTCCATATAAATTAAATCAAATCAGCAAGTACTCGTATGTATATGTAAGTATGCAAGCAATCAATGAAAGCTGAAACAACGATACACTTGATTGATTGAACAGCGTGTGAAACGAACTCTCGCTTGTGTTATGCACCAATGGCCGCTAATGCAATTTTATTGAATGCAATTGATTGCAATAGTATGGACTTTAGAAAAGTTCGCTTACATGCTTATCATTGGAGCTGAATGGTTGATTGTGGTCAATGGCATTGAAAATGAAAGCTATAGACCCTGGAAAGAAACTAGGAAACGAAAAGTGTGGAAAACGGAGGCAATCGGATTGATAAAGCCGATTTCCTAGAGTTATAAAATCAATTGGAGCTTGAAACTTGTTGAATACATGAAAAAAGGGTAAACCTTGCCGCAGAGCTACAATTTCCACAGCTTTGTCCATATGGCAAAAAACATTTTCGCCAACAATAATCATGTGGCCGTGCCGATTATATTCTGCGACAAAACGTTCATCTGGGACAAGTAAGGTCCAAGAAAATCGCGCCCTCAGTTATAAGCATCGTATGTGAATTAAACTTTTTACATAGTTTGTAAAGTAAAGTATTCACGCGACAATCCTATTGGATATAGGGGTTGAAGCTGGTAGAAGGTTTCATTTACAAATTTACAATCCACGTTGATACACATAGTTTGTAGAGCTTATTAACTGCCACGAACTTATGTTTAAACATTTTCCGCTTCGAAGCAACACTACTAACTGATAATTGCATGAAAAACTCCAAGTTTGCAAACTTTGCATTATAGTTCTAATAATCACAGTACTGCGAATTGAAATTAATTATTAATCACACGCCGTTCGCTCTTGAAATCAATGTCATTAGAACGGATCAGTGTTTAAAAAAAAGTCCCCTGAAATGCATGGTAAACATTGTCTTGAATTCTTAAAGCTTGTGCGCCTTTTGATGCTGTAAGAACGAAGTGTTTATCATTTGTCTCTTCATTAGAATCTCATATAGTTCTACTCTTAAGCGTTCAAATTTTCCCACAGTCATATTATCTGTTTGGCATTTCATAATTCCCATTATTTCCAAAGGCGATAAAACTTTTATGTGTCTTTTGGTACTGGGAAACGTCCGTAACAGGAACGACGAGTTGTCGTCTTTCCGAGTGAAGATTATAGCTTCTAGAAAATACTTCTGTGCCTGCTATTTCCTCATTGTATCGAAATGTTCGTTCGTTTGGCTTTGTTGGTGTCTTCATTGCCTGGGTGTAATACTCAGATATTGGTTCGGTACGTTGAAAGAGTTTGAAGTTTTTAGCTTGATAAGTTTCTGTTACCAGTCGCTGGCTTGCATATCAGGCATCATTGCACAAGCTAAGCCAATTAAATTTATCCCAGAGCTATGTCATGTTTACAAACACACCAGCAATCGGTCATATAGGAAAATCGATTTAGAATGAGAAGTATGTAATTCGAACCGCGAAGAATAGTTTCTTTTTGAATTTATGCTTAGAAGCTTACTCGATAGCTGGGGAATTACGTTACGTGCACCAATTGCATCGTTTAGTTGCCTAGCTCAGAATTCAGCTAATGACATTTGACTGCATTTTATACGGTAATATGTGAGGAGTTTATGTCCCGGAAGATGTCAGGTCGATATTTGAGTTTTACTAGTACAGACGAGATACACCCATTTTTCAAAATTAACAACACTTAAACACATTATGGCATACAATACTTCAGTCTTTCAATGAAGAATTTTCGGTTTACTCTAATATTGTAGCTGCTAAACACGAATTTTACAGTTCGAATGATTTTTTCACTCATGTTTCACCGCAGCTTTTATAGGAGATACTAGCAGCCCGCAAAACTTTAGTTGATTTCCCTAATTTCTATCATTTGTTTCAGCTTTATTGTTGTTGTTTATTGCACTCTGACTATTGCTGTACATTTCTGAATAGTTTGAATGACTTGATTTGAATTAATTTTAAGTCACCCGATTGATTTTAGGCCAACATAACACACAGGTGTGTGTAAGTGCCTATTTGTTTTGTAATTCGGAGCCTCCTGAAAGCTTGCTGCCCTCTACTTTTTTTGTACCTTGCAAACATTTATTTTTTAGACGCCAGTTAGTGAATAAATTGTTCGTTATGTGAATTTTTCAGACAGTGGATCGAACAGTTTTTCGGACATGCAACAATATTATGGAATTTTGAGTGGGTATAATGTAATTTGAAAAACCATCATGCAGAACAATTAATATTGCTTTATGGTTAAAAATACTGATTCAGATATCAAATATTAAATTTAAAATTAAGTTAAAAACACTGATTGAGACATCAAATATTAAATTGATTCAAATTATAGGAGATAGCATGAGGGTAAGGAGATATGGTTATAAGAGATAGCATGGCAACTGTCTTGTTCATTTTTTAACGCAATAATTTTAAATTAGTTCTTGAAAGATGTCGGTGAATTTAAAATATATAAAATGCCTCGCCATTGCTTCCCCTGTCGTTTAAACCACTTTCCTCTGTTCGCTGGTGAAGCTAAAAGCTCTATAGTGCAACAAATCCAATATTAATTTGGAAATGATGCAAGATAGGATATGATTTTTTTCTCCCTACGCAATTTTTTTTCGCGAGACATGTTTTGGTTAATACTTCTTTGCATTTTTAAAAGCTACTAAAAATTAAAATTATTGAGAGACCACGAAATAGATATTTATTGAATATTTAATTTCATTAAACTCAGTTTGTTGTAGTAGCTTTTGTTGTGATGAATTTATGAGGTATCAAAATAATTGCAGTTTGAAAAGCTACGGCTAAATCATGGCTACTGCTTTTATTTTTTCCTGCTTATATTTCAATTAATTTTATTGCCCTGAAAACACTTCAAGGTTATCTGAGCCAGCAAATAGACAAGTCAGACGAAATACCAATTTAATTAGCAATTCGTATATTTAATGCAATTTGTGATGCTACTTTTCACACTGATAAGAGTTAAACGAATTTTGAGTTTTCGTGGCTAATAAGTGTTCAAGCATGTGAAGGTGTCAGAGCTTATCGCATGAGCTATTTTCTTGCATGGATAGGAGGTGCTAAAATTAGGCTGCAAACTCTGTACATAATATGATTGCTTATATTATCTGTATTATCTGTAATTATTTTATATGTAGTGTTACTACAATTAGTCATATAAAACAGAAGATTAACATTTAAATGCAAACAAACATATCATAGGTATACACTAGTAGACGTTTATTAATTAATTTTTATATATGTACATTCTCAACATTTGCTGACATCAGTTTTGTAATGCATACGCTTAAAATCACTAATCAAATAACTAACAAACACAAATGACCAAAATCATTTTGTCATGTCGTTTCGCACTACCAATCATAGCCATCAATCAATCAATTTGGCAAATATTGAACCAACAATTTCTGCCTGCTGATGGAAATACATCAAAATGCCTCATGAATTCAATTTGCATCGTCCACTCCCGTGCTGTTTAGCTTTTTTCCTCTTGTACTGTCGAAAATTGGAATGATTATGTTGGACAGTCTATTAACTTCACTTAGAGTCATTAACGGATTTCACTTTTTCTTCTCTTAACCAAAGCTAACCAAATAGCTCACCTGACCAAAAATAGTCCACCGAAAACATTCGATTTTTTCGCCGACCTTGCAACTTAATTTCGACCTCAACATTGACTTCGGCAAATATAAATGCTAGTGCGACGACGTGATCGAATTGAAACATTTCCATCATTTTTGTGTTGTGCTAATTTCTTCAGTCATTTGCGGAGCGGAATTGGCAAAAGTTAATGGGGTTGGATTTGAACTGGTTGATTTCGTCTGCGTGGTATCGTGTGGCGCGATTAATTTTTTTTATGGACAATCGTATTAAGGCATTTGATTCATTAAATTGACTTTTGAAAACCATGTCAGCCGAGAACAATGACCGGTGCAATATAAAGTGTGCTTGTAATGAATTTTGGATATACAGGATGAGTAGGCAAACAGGGTCGAACATTTGTATCGATTCTATTCGATTTATTTAGTGATCGCCAGATGATTTCATCTACGGAAAGAATCTACAAAAGTTTGGTGCAAATTTCTCGAGCCTCTTGACTGATTTGTCATTCACACCATTAAGTTCTTATGATATAAGAATATATTCTAGTTAAATTCGTAGCCCTATCGCACAAGCAAAATATAAATTTTTTGCCACAATAGTTTAAATTTTCAATATGACTCTGATTTCAAATTCATTTGATATAAGTGGCTCCGAGTATTCGGGTTTGGCTCCGAGTATTCGGGTTTAAACAAGCAGGTATGTTAATTCTCCAATAAATTTAATTTTTCACATACGTCAATGAAGAAACACACTAAATCGCATCACATTTCCTACACAACATACTTTCTCAACAGAAAACATATTCGGATTTTTAACGCATTTAACCCACACTGTGCGCTGAATAATTTTAGTTCTTGAAACTGAAAATGGTTCAAATTCTTGACTACTTGTATTGTTTACAGCGTTATCATACTAAAATTTATTAATTTAATATGTTTATATTTGTTGCTGTACAAGAGTTTTGAAAAGTATTGAAAAAATGATAAAAGTTGCAGTGGGAGCCACTAATGGTGAGCAAGATGGTTTTTTTTAACTTTTTACAAGTGCGCTCTGTGAAGGTAAGTTTGTCAATATAGTACACCAGTGAAAATATTTCATTATGCAGAATATCGCAATAAAACGTAAGGGGAGATGTCAGTTAGCTCCACTAAAAAACGCTCAGATCCAAGTTTTAATAAGAATTATAAGAGTTATTTCTCATAATTTGAGCTGGAACAAAAAAAATTCCTCATTCCAGTCTGATGTCAAGTCGTGGATGCCTCTTGATGATTGCACTGAAGCTTGAAGATATCGCTCACAGAAGATAAAAGTGCACCGATTTGGATTCGACTTGATCGAACACAAGAGATTACGATACGAAATTTGTTATGTGTAATTACTTAAAATATCGTTGAATTGTCCATTATTAAAATCGTACATCCACTCTCTCAAAAGCTCTCCTAACATTCCACATAGTATGTTCCTTGAGAAAAGAATATCTGCTCATGTGCAACTTCAACCTTTAGCTCCCAATCTTTAGCACCTACCTCGAATAATGTTTTCTTCCCTTCCCCTCGTGTTTCATCTTCACTTCAGAAGTTCGGAAGTTCATTTTATCATATTATCCCCAGTTCAGACCCTTTCTAGCTCTAGAGCAGCAAGGTTTAGTCAAAAGAAAATCTACTCGTTGTAATGCTTATGCTGTCTTTGTAATAATTGTACTGCCACATCTGCTTTCGATCAACAAAAGCAAGTAGATGTTTTATAGCCTGAATTTTCCCAAAAATTTTGAAGCTAGAAGGCTGTAAACTTTCTGGCTTCCTTCTTTCTTGGTTTTCCTCTTACTTACATGATCGCACTCATGTAGTCACTGTCAGTTTTTGCCTTTCATCTTAATTTCATCCAATCTTCGGAGTTCCGGAAGGTTCCATTTTTAGTCCGCTTCTGTTTCTGCTTTTTATTGATGAATTCGCACTTGCCTTATATATGCGGATGACTTCTAGATGTTAAGAGTATAATGATATGCCTGATGATTTAAAAAACAACCTTTCGTATTTCGTTACTAAAAGGAAGCTGAAGCAGTATGTTGTAAACCTATTTTAAAAGCGAATGTAAATATTTTTCTTTATTTTATTATCTAACTTTAGTTCTTCTCTTATTTATATATTAATTCTAACCAATACATGCTAGTATTTATTTCCTTTTCACACCATAAAAAATCAAATTGAAATAGCAGAAAATTCAATTAAAACAGTTTTACAAAGAATAGTTTGATTTGTGAATTCTTGTCCTCTCTCATACCAGTGCTTGACACTGCCTGAGGGGAAAGTTTGTGACAAATGAAGTTATTTGATTGCATGCAATATGAAATACTTTGTTATGGGTGTTGGTGAATGCGAGTGAGAAACTAACGACCATACCACAACTAATTAGCCATTTATGTCACTCCTAATGTATCCTCATTTTGTAGAGAAAGAAAAAATTGCGATGAGAGTGTGGTTCGGACCCTTCCACAGATCCTTCATTCCCTACTCGGGAATGGTCAATTTATTACTAACAGCGGAATTCAAACTAACCCCATTTTTTGTCTATAGTTAGTAGGAAATACTTTACAGTTGGTGGTGGATAATAAAGTGCATGCATATATATATATTCTTTTCTCAACAGAGCCCTCTTTCAGCATTCATGCATGAGTATGTTGAAATGGTGAAATTTTCTTCAGTTCAGTAAATTCTAGTTTGCTGAGCTGAAGAAGTGTGTCACGAAATCGGATATATATGTGTATTTATACATTTACATATATATGTTTGACTGTCGACGACGAATTCGATTAAGATTTAATAGTTAAGAGTATGCATTTGATTCGTTGTATGATTGATAGTAGCTACAACAGGATTTAAGCACACAGGGCAACTGATGTACCACTAATTCACCCTAAATCTCTCGAAATTGCATCAAATGTCTTATTCCTATAGTTATCATTGTGTTTTCTTATCATATTTCTGGATACCCTTATGTATGGTCGAAAAATTAAAGAATCTTGGCATAGTATTTGAAACTTAGCTTCAATTTAACCAACATATAATGAGCATCATCAACAAGGCGTCTCATTTATCCAGCTTCTATGTCAGATTGTGAAACTTTTTAATAATATATCAACCTTCATACATTTTAAAACAAGCTTTTTTCGTAATGTCCTTGACTTTTGCCGCCAAGTGTCATGTCCTCATTACAGCTATCTTGCAGGTGGCATAAAAATCGATCAAAAACTAGATGCGCAAAGCCAAACGTGGCGCATGGAGAGAATGCTGTGAAAATATCGAGGGAAGCATAGAAACCGCCTGCATCAGGGAGGTCCTAGATGTAACTCCCAGCGTGCCTACCTTTCTACGTAGGGAAGGTGGGAATTTGGCAGAAGACTCGAATGAGTGTCTTGACATGCTACTGGAAACTCTCATCCCGGAATCGGTCAACTGAATAACCAATTGCGAACAATCCACCGGCGTATAAACAGCTGATTTGGGAAGTTGAAGATGAGGGCAAAATTTAATCGCTCATAAACACACTTAGACCTTGTAAAACTACAGGGATTGATGAGATATTTCCAACTTAGGCATCGGATTAGCTCCAAAATGGGCAAATCGGAGTCACTTTTTTTGGGCCAAGGTGGAGAAAGTCATTGGCACGAGAACACCACAGCGGGGCATCATATTGTCTTTTCTTTGGATCTTGATAGTCAACAAAATTCATGAAAGTTTAAAAGTCAGCGGTTTTGAAGTGTTGGCATATGGGGATAACATGGTGGTACTTGTGAGAGGTGCGTTGCTACAAACTATGTCACACTTTATGACATCGGCTCTGGAGCAGAGCCAAATCCGAACCAGAAAAGCCAGCCTTAGGGCAGAAAAGCCGTTGAACTTGTCCCCTTCACAAAGAAACACAAGATGCCTGCTAGGCCACGCCTAACCTCAATGGGATAACATAAGAACTTAGCAATGGTATTATGGTATAAGTATCACGGGTGCGTTAAGAACCACCCCAACGGCTGAGTTGGAAATGATTTTACGTCGCCTCACGTAAAAAAAATTTTGACATGTCGTTTATCAAATCAGTGAGGTCATAGCGGTATTCTTATGAAATACCAGAGACGGAATTTACTCGGACGGCTCAAAAAAAGCCATAGAAGCTGGTTCGGGTCAGCCTTTACCAGTAGTATAGCATAAGAGTATCAAAGTTTAAATTGCAAAAAGAAAACAAAATAGAAGGAACAAGAGAAAGCATAAACAAACATTTATGTTTCTCATCTGATTATGATTACACAGAGAAACAAATCCTATGCAGCGCCTTCTGATTCGTATCCATCTTAAGCTTTCTCAAAATTTTTTAGCTTCCTCAAGATTCTTTAGCTTTCTCAAGATTGTTAAAAAAAGCAAATGGTTTTAGTTTTTCACTTTTACTATGCTAACGGAATTTGAAGTCGGCCTAGCTTTTTCATTTGAATATAAATTAGCCAGTATAAATTTGATGCTATATAATATCACTAATAAACGAAAATTCACAATTATTGCGAGAGCCTATGGGCTAATCGTAGTTCTACCAAAGCTTATATGTTGCACCGAGTATATTATATATAAATGTGTATGTTTGATGTTTATCAAATATTCCCAGCCCTAGTCAACCAACAATAATTCAAATGTCTGCGAATCAAATTACATTTAGGCCATGTTGAATGTACGGAATGGTCGTCCAACTTTTGTTTATACATAAGATACTTTCCAGCGAATACAATTAATTGTCGCGCCACTCTGTCTCGATTTACATTATTTGCCGATCATCGGCAATGTTGTACAGCGCATGCATTAAAACCGGACGCTCATGCAATTAAAATGATAAGTTTGCCAAAAAAAAATTCAAGCTTTAGTAAAATAAGTGTTTGCATGAACACTTTGAAATTGAGCCTGTCTAGGTCGCACGCTGCATATACTTCGTTATGAATGTGTTTATTTTATGCTAAAAAAAATTATTGCATGATACTCGAATTGATAAAATAAAAATTTGGATCAAAATTTTCAAAGAGCAGCTACATTTATTTGATCAGCATCTGCTGCTAACTTTCATTTCAACCTACGCAAAAATTTGAACCCACAGTAGCAATCGTTTTTCGTGTCCAGGTGCTGTTTCACGAGGAAACGAATACCATAACTAAATATGAATTATTGAAAGAAGCATGAAAATTGGTGGATTTTATTGCAATAGCATTAGGAGCTGAAGCACATGTTACTTTATTATAAATAATGTTTATGTTAAAATCTAAAATCTAAATCTCAATCCGGAATACTACGTTCGTATGCCTTCCTACGCTACAACGGTGCGAGCCCCTTTCATTGTTAAAAAGGATTTTTCGCGCGCAAAATACATGGCTAGGTTAGGTTAGTGAAGAGGGCTGCCGGGAACGCTGCCAGCATTAGGCCACCAGTTTGGGCATATTTGCCACCCTCATAGACAATCACACGTATTCACACTAACAAGCCATGGCACTGGCGGAATTCAAACCTGCAGGCCCCGTAGCAAGCCGCTTTTCGGCCTGACGCCTTAGCGAGCAGAGCTACCGGGCCCCCAAAATACATGACTACTTCACACGAAATATTATGCAAAATCTATAGTTTTGAATTTGAAGACGATTTTCAACTAATTCACAAAGAGTAGATGTAAATACTTCGAGAATGGAATTCGGTAATTAGCTTATAAGTTTATATCAGGTCAACGCATAATAATTTACCAAGTGGCCATTTGACGGAGAGGTCAAATACTTGTTGCCTCAATACTTGCCACAAACTTTTGTTACGTAAAAACTTATTGCATAATCAAGATCAGGCACCCGCGACTTTGTTAACTATATAAATGCAATAGTAATACTTAATGATGACTCTGCCTACAACCGTGGACACTAGCATGGACGCTACACAGAAAATTACTTCTATTTTTTGAAGAAAAATGAGCACATTATCAAATAAAATTAGTAATGATTCTGCGCCAAAGAAATATTTACTCAATCCAAAGAAAGGAATTTATTCATTTCAAAGAACTGATATTGAACTTGCCCTGAGTAAAATTTTATATAGTGTCTGGCATCTGGCATAAATCGGTTCACGTACGATCACCGAAGTTAAGACCGCTTGAAAGCATGGCATGTTGTTGGCACGCAAAAACTCTCCCTCCCTTCATATCATAAGAGTGGCTTACTTTGAAGGGAGTGAAAAAATAAAAAATAATTAAAAAAAGTAGAGTCAATATCAGTTTTTCCATTTATTCTTTTTTTTATTAAGTGCCACATTTGTTTTCTTATTTTCTGAAGCGTTAGTATTGTGGAATCGTCAGACGGACCGAACAAATTAGTTAAGAAAAGACACTTTCTTACAATTCAGTTCTTTATTAAAATTAAATCAAGTTTTTGAATTCAATTAATTCACTTAACGGTATTATCTACTCTAGTAAAACATTTATTTAAACTTGGGCTACAACCGATCGCACCAGCATTCAGAAACCAACTGACAACTTTTTAAGTTGATATGCATGTGTATGTGACTGCTACAGTATTATTTATGCCTAATCGCCACTTAAAGCTATAATGTGACACTTAATCAATGGAGTTAGGACAACAGAAGACGAACAAAGTCAACCATGAACCCGGCGGAATTCGAACCCGCTAACGGTAGATCGATGCTTTGGACTGACACGTTAGCGAGCTAAGCTATCGACCCCTTGTTTGTGTAGAGAAAATGTTGATAGAAGTCATAAAAACTATCAAGTTTTTCGTCGAATATTGAAGCGTGGTTGTTGTTGAAACATGTTAAAACATATTCGCGTTGTAGGTATAATTTACTAAATGCATAGACATAATTTACAAGATTTGAAGAATATTACTTACTTGAAATAAGGTAAAGTAAAAATTGTATTCCTTTGAATGTAAGAAATTTTTGAATGATTTTTATACAAATTACTGATATCAAATAAAAGTTTATTTGATTTGTGGAAGATTTCACATCTCGTAAACAAGTAAATATTTTCTTTGATTTTCGGAAACATATTTTTCTGAGACGCTGACGTCAACGTCAAACGGAATGACTGGTGCGGAAATCTATGCGTGGAAATTTAGTTAAAAACAAGGTTCTAAAGTGCAAATCAACATATCAAAAGTGTTCAACTTTGTGATTACTTCTCTCGGCATCGTTTGATACCATTCCTCAATATCGAATCATTTAATCTACAGTTCAAAATCTTGATCAAAAAAATAAATCTTCGTTTTCGGGAATCCCCCAAAGAGAAGGCCGTCGTAAGCCGCGTAACGCCGTGTCTATCGTGTCGTCAGCATAATAGCTCCGAAAGGTCGACTTGGCTGTTTTGTTGTACATCGCTTATCTTGTTCACGATCTGACCTCCTAACACACTTTGTTTCTTTCTTTTAAGCTGTGAAAGTGCATCATCGAACAAAGAAACCCAAGAAGTACGGTTAGTTTTTTTTCAGTAAACTAAGTGCGCGTCAACCTGGCATTGTTATACTTTTCTGCTGTTCTAACCTTCAACAGCCACAATAGCGCAGTGGGTACGTACTCGGCTCTCTGATACAAAAGCGGTCGGTTCGTCTCCCATCAGCGCCGCTTCAGTTTTTGTTAAGTGTTGTTCGGATTTTAAAAATTCTAAAATAAATTTCAATTACATAAATAAAACTCTCAAATCAAATTCCAAAATAATACACAATTAAAATTCTAAAGTTGATATCAAAATAATTGTATCACGTGGAATAATTGCACGCAGCACCACCTAGCCACCAACTTGGGACACTTGTGCTTCGCTAACACATTCCACATCCGAGGCATGATCCATTCTAATTACTGTCTTTGATATGTCTACAAAAAATCAGAGACAGTACAGTAGCTTAGAACAAATTGATATCCACTCAATTCAAGACAGCTACCTACAGAGCATCCAACAAAAAACAAACGAAGCTATCTCGTCTCGTAAGCAGCTGGATGACATGGTTGGGAACACATCTAATGAAAATGGAGCATCTAATGCTAACGTAGATGCGAGGCCTCCAAATGCGGACAAGAAAAAGGGTTTGGACCGATACTTCAACATTGTCAAAAGACGGCGAAGTCCCCACTCGTCTCAAATTGGAAACGAGAAGAAAATTTCTAAGCCCGATGATCAACAAGCTTCTACCAGTAGGAACTACTACCAACTACTTGCAACCGAAAACGACTCCGAAATTGCTTCGTTGCCAAAGCAAATTAAGCCACCGCCAATATACCTCAGAGAAAAAACAAGCAATAGCTTAGTCAACATGTTGGTATCAATTGCTGGTAAAAACAACTTTCATGTCACACCGCTAAAACGTGGTCACGTTTCTGAGACCAAAATACAAGTTTCTTCTGATGAAAACTTCAGGAAGGTGACAAAAGAGTTTGATTCACAGCGTCGTCAATATTATACTTACCAACTAAAAAGTTGCAAAGGATTGTCGGTGGTAATTAAAGGCATAGAACCTGATATTGATGTTGATGAGCTAAAGCAGGAGCTCGAAAGCCTCGGTTTTGCAGTTAAATCTATCACAAATATATTTAATAAATTCAAACAGCCCCAGCCACTGTTCAAAGTGGAACTAGAGCCCGAAGCCAGCAAGCCCAAAAGAGGTGAAACTCACAAAATTTATAGCCTGCGATATATTATGCACCGCAGAATCACCGTCGAAGAGCCGATCAAACGCAAAGGCCCCGTGCAATGTGCAAATTGTCAAGAATATGGCCACACCAAAACCTATTGTTCACTCTCTAGCGTGTGTGTTATATGTGGCGAGTTTCACGCTACCAAGTCCTGTGACAAGAGTAAACTAGATCCTGCAATTAAAAAATATAGCAATTGTGGTAACAACCATACTGCAAACTACAGAGGTTGCCCAGTATTCCAATCTCTGAAAGTAAAGTTGTTCCCGCCTCAGAACCACGTTCAACAGGCTCTAAATATTGCAGCTAATAGACCAGTCCTCATGCCGGAGACTTTTGCACCTTCATCACTTGTAACTCCTGGTATCAAATATTCCGACGCAATCAAACAAAACGCACATTGCTCTGCTGAAACCACTGCTCAACGCAGTTCCAACAACGAACTCTCTTCGATTTTGTCAACGCTCTCAGACAACATGAATCGATTCATGACGACGATGAGTAACATGATGCAAGAATTACTTAAAAATCAAAACATGTTGCTCCAATTTCTCATTAACAGCAAATGAACTCATTCAAGATCGCCCATTGGAACGCGAATGGCATTGTCCAGCATAAAACGGAAATAACCTGCTTTATATCAACCCACGACATTGATGTGTTCCTCTTATCGGAAACGCACCTCACAGAAAAAAATAATAAATTCGACATCCCAGGCTACATCTTCTACGATACCAAACACCCAGATGGTAAGGCTAGAGGCGGGTCTGCAATACTTATTAAAAAACATTTGTTCCATCATCCTTTGGAAGAACTCAGCGAAAATTATATGCAAGCGACATCCATTTGCCTACGTGAGCAGTCGAGCGAGATTGTAATTTCGTCCATCTACTGTCCACCGAGGCACAACATTTCAAAGGCAGTATTCGAAAGCTTCTTCTCATCGCTGGGAACCAAATTCATCGTGGCTGGCGACTTTAACGCGAAACACACGTTTTGGGGATCTCGTCTCATAACACCTAGGGGCAAAGCACTCTTCGATACATTACAAAACTATGGTTTGAGTCATATCTCAACCGGCCAACCAACATATTGGCCGTCAGATATCAACAAAATTCCGGACCTCATAGACTTTGCAATCTCGAAAGGAATACCTCCAAACTCCGCAAAATCAGAAGTAGTTTTTGATTTGTCCTCAGATCATTCTCCTGTCATCATTACTCTGGATATGTCACCCCACTTCGCTTGCTGTAAGCGTAGATATTCACAAAAAACCAACTGGAGTGCATTCAGACGACACCTCACCAGCTCAACATCTCTTAGTGCATCTCTCAAATCACCGGATGATGTCAATTCCGCTGTTATCCTTTTCAACGAGCATGTCTTGGAGGCATTTGACACCGCGACACCTAAAATGGAACTAAATCCCTCAACTCGGAAAACAACATACTCCTCATCAATAAAAATCTTAGTACAGAAAAAAAGACTCGCACGAAGGAATTGGCAGCTGCACCGGTCTCCCCAAACTAAAACACTACTCAACAAAGCTTCTAGTGAGCTCAGACTGGCACTTGCGAAAGACAACGAGTTAAAGTTCCATTCATTCTTAGAGAGCCCCAGTCCCACTAAAAGTGCCGACTATTCATTGTGGAAAGCAGTCAAAAAAATCAACAAACCTACCATCAGGGAAGCCCCACTAAGAACTGTCAACGGGCAATGGGCCAAAAGTGACGCAGAGAAAGCCACCGCCTTCGCAGTTCACCTAGAACAGGTTTTCACACCTTTCACCACGGCAACATGTGACTTTCCAACTAATGTCAACGCTCAGGACTCAGAACCAATCAAGACTTCGGCTAAGGAAGTGCAAGATATCATTATTCAGGAAACATGCTCAAAAAAATCTCCGGGAATTGATCTCATCACCAATGCTATGCTCAAACAGATGCCACCGATCGTATTCTCTTGGCTTTCTAATCTATTCAATGCTATCTTTCGAATCGGATATTTTCCTGAAGTTTGGAAAACAGGTGAGATCATAATGATCCCTAAGCCTGGTAAGGACTCTTCTCAAGTGAAGTCATACAGACCTATTAGTCTTTTGTCATGCGTCTCCAAAGTTTTCGAGAAAGTTCTGTTGAAAAAGCTACTACCAATACTAGAAGATGCAAAAATAATTCCAGAACAGCAATTTGGGTTTCGAAGACATCACAGCACCATTCAACAGGTCCATCGAATCGCGTCAGACATTAAAATAGCATTCGAAGACAAAAAGTACTGCTCAGCAATCTTTTTAGATGTAACTCAAGCCTTCGATAAAGTCTGGCACGAAGGGTTGATCTTCAAAATTGAATCAATGCTTCCAAAAAGCTTCCACAAAATACTCTCCTCCTACTTGACCAACCGCACATTCCAGGTGAGATACAAAAGCTATTCTACCGCTAAACATCGTGTGCATGCTGGTGTACCACAAGGAAGTGTTTTGGGACCGGTACTTTACACTATATTCACATCTGATCTCCCAATATGCGACAAAACAACGACAGCTACCTTTGCGGATAACGTTGCCATACTATGCACTGATTCAGACCCAGTTACGGCATCCCGTACATTGCAAGGCCACATCTCACTTCTTGAAGAATGGCTAGCGAAATGGAGAATCAGAATGAACGAAACGAAATGCATACACGTTACCTTCACATTGTTAAAACTGACTTGCCCTCAAGTATATTTAAACAATGTACCTATACCTCAAAGTAACGAAGTAAAGTATCTCGGAATGCACCTTGATAGGAGGCTCACCTGGAAACGGCACATTGAAGCTAAAAATCAACAACTGAAGCTCAAATTCATAAACCTCAAATGGATGCTCAATAGCAGGTCAAAACTTTCTCTCGACTCTAAAGTGCTCGTCTATAAGTCTGTCTTAAAGCCAATCTGGACATATGGCTTACAAATATGGGGTGCAGCCCGCCCTTCAAACATCAACATCATCCAGAGGACCCAATCAAAAATACTTCGATCAATCACCGGAGCCCCGTGGTACTTCCGCAACGCCAATCTCCATAAAGACCTGCGAATCGAGACGATTTCAGAAGAAATTAAGAACCGTAGTGGAAAATATATTGCAGCCCTCGCTCATCATCCCAACAAGCTGGCAAAAAAAATACTAACTCATCGTAAATTTCAGCGATTGAAAAGAACTGACCCGTTGGACCTTCCATCTTTAACGTAGAAAATACAGCCTACGTAGCCAATTTCTTTGCTTTTCAAACTCTTTCAAACATTGAACACTGTAATTCTATAACACAGATCATAGCTTTGCTCTTTGCTGTGTGACTTTATGTCAATAAAGTAACTTGGGTCCAAAATGTTCACGTCTTCAACTGTGAGGAGTGCACATCACTTGTTTTAGCATGTAAGATTTTAAAACTAACTGAAGCTTCTTATACGAAGGAAACAGTTTAATAAAGGTATTATTAAAAAAAAAAAAAAAAAAATATTTTTCTGAGTGTGGCTAGTCCCTAACGTGGATAACTTGGAAAGATTTGGGCAGATCCTGGGGTTGACCTCCTGATAAAGAAATCTCATACCAGATATCGCACGATGGCGTCTCTGCCAGAAAGCACCTAAGATTCCTATGGACTCACAACTGCCAGACTGTCTTCTCACAGGCGAAGGTTAATCTATCGACTGCTCCGATCCTCACATGTGCGGATAACAGACTACCCTATTTGATCCAGACGGATGCATCGGATCTTGGACTGGAAGTGGTACTCCTATCGAACTATAAGCTGCTCTCTCGTTTCGATTTTCCATCCCCGGAATATTCACATTGCAAGGCCACTAAGCACCAAACAAGACTATCAGCCTGAAATTTATTATAACATTTAAATTTTGTACGGATGAACCATATTCATTCAATTATAAAGAGTTTTTTTTTTAAAGTCCGTGCTCAAATCTTACTAGATCGATGCTATATGACTATAGAAGCAGTATTTTTAAGAAACGTGAATGCAACTGAAAAAATTCGTGCGCGAATCCTTATAGCGTTTCAGCAAGGACAATTCAAGCAAAGATTTACCAATCGAAACGGTTGCAAAAAAAAATCAAAGCAAGCAGTAAATAGCTTGACAAACGCAAAAGTGCTCACCAGAACATTTATGCCAACAAACTAGTACATCTTTAATTTATTCGCGTCAAAAATGCGTCAAATATGACTTAAACAGTTTAACAGTTTATCAGTTTTAGATTGCATAGAGTTTTATTTAATTAATTTTTTGTAGTCAGCTATTTCCTAGTGGAAGACTATATATTTGTTATTTTTTGAATTTTGATTCTTGAAGCTTCTATCAAAAATTAGGAGGACTAAAATAAATTGATCTTATTTCAGCATTTTTCTCGACATTTGTTTCTAAAGCAAATGATGCTTCCACTCGTGACAGCCTCTGTGCGGCAACACACCCTATTATGGGACTATATAAACTTCTCCATTATTTCATAAATTTTATGAAACAACTGTAACATGACTTTCTGATTGTCCTCTATGAATAAATCGAAAATTCAAGGAATCAAAGAAGAAAGTTTTATTTTTTATTGAAATTGATCGGAAAAACTGCTTAAAGCACCAATCTTTGCTATGCCGGCATATTTCAATGGAATCCATCAATCCGTTCAATCCGTGACACGGTGATTAACCGTGAAAGTTAATCATAATGCTAAGCCAGCATTAGTGAAATTTCATCCTTCGAATATTAATGAATTTCTAACGAACATTTCACACTAGCATCACTGGCGAATGTGTTTTTGAATAGACTTTCTCCAAACGAATGAAGTATCACAACCTCTTCATATTCAGTTTAACATAAATAACCGTCGTTCAACTGCCAAGTAAAACTCTTCATGGTTACTTTCCTCCTGATTAGATATCGCCCATGCTTACGACTTACAGCCGAACAAAAGACTATAAATGATGTGACAGAACAAGAAACATTCATAGCTCATTGATTTGTGCAAGTTATTGCAAAGCGTTGTCGAGGATATATGTATTTTAAGTGAACAATGAGTCAGGTAGGAAAAAATTAAAATCTTCAATAAAATGCATGAATAATTTGATAAAAGATATATCACAGCAATATTTCATTTTAAAAATTCCAAGCTTTACAGAGATTTGTTACAAAATTTTATGCAAGCTTTAATTGAATATTTCACAAGAACAAACTTATAAAACTATTATATTATAATACTACTTACTACACTACAAAACTGTAATACAAAAAGTTTATCATAGAATAATGCATATAGCATGTCCTACCACATACACCCGAGCCTCTCATAACTAATGCATCTCAATTCATCTGAACGAACATCTTTAATCTTTATATTGCACAAAGATGTCGAACAGTTTGAAATGAAAAGTCGTCTTGAAGTCTTTTAACGACAAATTCATCAGCAATCACCTCTTTATGGCTAATCGCCATTGCAAATATGGTGAACTTTTGATTTTCTGCTTTCGCTATTCAACGGAGGTGCAGATGCTCCTTGAAATCGCAGATGCATCTGACTACCTCGAAGATCAAAGATAGTATGAATCTTACCAATTTTTATGGGATTCAATGTGGATTGTCTGGCGGAATCTGCAACCGATTTCTACGTGCAGGTGGTCTGGCTTATCAACAGATTCAACGTTTGTCTTACTACCGACGAAGGTCACTCACTGTCTGCGAGCGAGTCATCTAAGCGGCCGGCAATATGCATTTTGGAATTTATGTGAATGAATTAAACTTTCCATTATGATCACTAAATCAAATGCCTCCCTGTAATGTATTGTACTATTCAACCAATTCCATATTAATCACAGCGCTTCAATCTATTTCTGTTTGCGCTGCTCTGGGATTAATCTCAATTTGAGCTGACCTTGGATTTAAAGCAAATGTTATCTGTTCTGACCTCCCGATCTAGATCTGTGCTGCCTACTTGACTGAAATTAACAATAACAGCAGCAACATCAATACGCATAGCAAGAGCAATACGCTTCGAGTATCTTATGTGTTTGCACTTTCTCTCTATGCCAGTCAGCATGAGCAATTGATAAGAACTAGTAGCTGTCATGGTTCGCAACATATTAAACATAATAAATCACAATAAATTTGTGTGGTGCAATACCCGAAAAAAATTCCATGATTCCAACGAGTTGCGATTTTCTAATTTAGGTGCATTGCAATTAGATTCAAAAGGATGTCATTCGCAGTACTTGATTTATAGCAATTTGGCACTCGCATCATCTTGATATTTAAATTGAACAACGAAAGCTAGTTTGTGAAGCTGGCGAAAAAATATTTTTCTAGTGTTTGTCTGAATTTGCAAGGTGGACTAGATGGCAGAATATAAGTAGTTTTCTAGCATTGAATCATGATCGCCCGTTTTTCATTTTAAGACCAGGAGCCCAAAAAAGTCTTTCGATAGCTGCACTTGTAATATGTGCATTGCACTGAGTACCGGAAACAATGCTAAGATGAAAAAAATATAATAAAAAATGTCAACAACGGATGTATCACTCAAAAATATAACTAATGGTTTAAATATCTTTCGACCTCAAACATAGCCCAAGAGTTGACAATTCTTTAAAGAGGAATATTTTGCATCTACTGGAAAACAAATGAAACTGATTGCTGTGTAACTTCAAATGAAGCCTTTGAACTGGGCTTGTATTTAATAGGTTAGTACTGGGTGGCACAAGGCCACACGTAGACCTACTGGTCCATAGTGATAACAGATAAATGGATCTCGAGAAAGAAAGTTTAGTCCAAGCGGCCATCAAAGGCCCCGGACTTTTTCACGAACTGAAGGATGTCCTTCAGCTTTTGCTCTGCCACGTGCGAGAGATCCACCAACTTGGGCTCACCGAAGCAGCGCAGTCTGGTTTTCCCCAGTGCCGGGCAGTGACACCGGAGATGCTGGATTGTTTCTGTGACCCCCGGCTCTAGACACATCCTACAGGTGTCGCTCGTTAGGAGTCCCATTTTCATGGCATGTGCTGCTACAAAATAATGGTCAGTAATGATACCAACCAGGCGTTGGCAGTCTGTCCGCGTTGACACGAGGAGGCACTTAGTCGATGTGAGATTGTAAGACCCGCACATAATTTTGGTTACCCTGCAGGTCTGAGTTGCACCCCATTTGCGCGTCGTACCCTGCATCATTTTGGAGTCGATTGAGAGCTTAATCGTTTGGATAGGAGTAAGGATGTCTACCAATCCCGAAAGGGGGAGACTAGCCCCATACTTGGCTAACGCATCAGCCTGCTCATTTCCATCAATGCCTTTATGACCGGGAACCCAGAAGATTCTGACACTTCTACTGTTGCCTAGTCTGTTCAGGGCCTGAATGCAATACACACTTCGATTTGTATGTGTGAGACATCAGTGCTTTTACCGCCGCTTGACTGTCCGTAAAGATATTTTATTCTTCACTTGTAGTATCTTTGGCATATATCAGATCTGCGGCTTTACGAATCGCAAAAACCTCGGCTTGGAAAATACTACTGCGATTCGGAAGCCTGAAAGCTGCTTCCATGGCTGCATCTGCAGAATATGCTGCAGCACCCACTTCTGCAGCTGTTTTCGAGCCGTCAGTGTAGATGCTAAGAGCTGCTGGGCATATTTGCCGATTCCATTCCTGCCCCTCTCCCACAGTCGCTCGATATTCCCGCTCAAAACACAGAGTGGGAACTAGGTAGTCAGTGCTTCCTGCGTATCCCGTTCAATACTGCTGTGACCGAAGGGTCCTGACTCGAAGTGTCCCGGTTCCGTAAGCCTGACAGAGGCTTTTGCGGCAGTGCCTCTAATAAAGAGATCAAGCAGAGAGAGATGAAGCAGGACGTTCAGTGCAGACGAAGGAGTTGAAGCTAAGGCACCTGTAGAGGGCCGCCAACCGCTGAACTCTATTCGTCATGCTAGCAAAAGTGGTTTTATTCACTGCTGACCACCAGACCAAGCATCCGTAAACAAGGATCGGCCTAGCTATCGCCAAATAGATCCGCACTGAAAAAAATCCACATGGCGCCCAGAGCCATGTAACATAGCGCATTATTTATGGTCCCATACGCCATGTACATAGTACTCTGAGCCATGCAATATGGCTCCCAGCGCAAAAATGTCAGAATCTACATCACGCGTGGTCGCATGTAACATGGCGCAGCATTTATGGTCCCACACGCTATGTACATAGTACCATGAGCCATGCAGTATGGCTCCCAGCGCCATAATTACATGGCGCAGAAACTATGGCCCCACACGCCATATTACATAGTACCATGATCCATGTAATATGGCTTCATTTATAGGTGAGCGAATTTAGATATTGTTCGTTATTTGAAGTATAATTGAATATACGGTCATACCACACTGGAATAACTGATTCTCGTCAGATCACCGAAGTTAAGCAGACCGCTTAGGAATACCACGCGACGTTGGCATGTAAAACTTTGTGTTGTCCCTTATCCAAACAAACTAGCTGTCTGGGAAGCACTATGAAAAAAAAAAATCAAAAAAAATTCAAAAAAAAAAGAAAGTAAAAAAAAATGATATGGAGGTATACATATATGGTGTTAAGCATGCGTGCGAATATTTTAAGAGTTAAATTTTTTATTGGACCTTTATTGTGGTACTTAAGTTTGCAAGAAGTGCATGGCGTGGAGGACTATAGTAGATGGCGTGGGGGGCCATAATACATGGCGTGGAGGACCATAGTGCATAGCGTGGAAAACCATAGTACATGACGTGGAGGGCTATAAGCATAGCGTCTGCTTTTATGTACTTTTCGCCATACACGTGTGACGCTAAAATTTATTACAATCCCCAAATCGACTATGTACATGGCGCCAGAAGTCCATAAATTATGGCGTCTGGCGCCATGTGTTTTTTCAGTTCAGTGCATTAGACCAGGGCTTAAGCCGGCGCCAAACGATGCTACCAACACCCTCCAACGTTGGGCACTTGATGATTGGACGCATCGTGTGGCCGATGCGCCAGCTACCAGTGCCCAATGTCCAGCGTCCAACGTTGGCGCTGGAACATGTTCGGTCTATTGCCGGTCTTTAAATATTTGACTCAAACGTTGGAGGCAAATGTTTGAATCAAACGTTCACCGCATCGTTTGGCGCCGGCTTTAGACCCCACGTTTTACCTAGCACTCTCTTGCTGGCATAAATCGCGTTGCTTGCCCACTTAACTCTTTCCTCTAAATTTGCCTTCCATGTGAGCTTGCTGTCCAGAATAAGACCCAAGTACTTAGTTTGTAGCTTGAAACCTAACTTGGAGCCGCCCAGCATAATCGGGTCCAAATTGGGAGTTTTGTGTTTAATACTTCTTATTCAAAGTTTAGCATATACAACTGCATAGTTACGGTAGATTGAGCATACATGGGTAAAATTCACGCGTAGGATACTTTAGACCGCAAAAATTGCTTTTAAAGAGTAGGACCTATACTCTTCTTATGTTTAGCAAAATAACCTTTGTTTTCACAAGAGCACATATAAAACAAACAAAAAACTCTGGCCATAGGTCAGGCACAACAAAAAGTAAACCACCCTTCGCATGGAAGGCAAATTTGCAAACATCAGCCTCATAAACGTTCAAGGACATACTGATGAAGCTATTCCTTCCCAAGGTATGATGTCAAAATCATCTTTGGAGATCTTTATGGCAAAAAACGGTCGAAAGCTGGTAGTCAGGCATTTTGCAGGCACTCATAGTTTGCATGCTGTTTTGTCGTAAAAACTCTATCAATATACGGGCGAAAGGAGTTTTTTCTTGCATGTTCGATTTCTTTCATGCTTCTCCACTTTACATAAGGTATGTCACGCAAGAAAACAGGCGAAATTTACTTAATGGGTCAAGGCTCCTTATATTTTCTTGCACACTCCTTCAAAATATGCACCATGGCGACATTGTTATGCTAATTAAGTCTATTGAAACTGTTTAGATAAAAACAAAACTCTGCGAATCTGAATCAAATGAATTCGCTTGAGTCTATTTAACACTATTCGCTCAAGAGGAGATACTTGATCATCGAATTTCAAATTACACTTTCCAGCCACGTATCCGAGATAATGCTTACATTAAATGGCATACGAAATCAACTACGTACATACGTATATGTTTTCGCTTCGAATCTATTCAATTTATTCAAATTCATACAATGTGCATATGTAAGCGATATTTGGTGTCGTGAATAAATGTGATCCGATCACATCAGAATTATAGCCGATTGTATATATAGATTGTCATAATTTTTTTAGAACGTTCACTGGTTATCAAGTATGAGCCAGGGAATCGGACCGAGCAGATATCGAAATGCAAACATGCTCCTATGTATTTAGTATGGGCACAAGCTATTGATTTACGATAAATTCGAACTTAACAAGTTGCATGACCATATCGAAAATTTCGTTTGAATCGTGCATGTTGTTGGTTAACAGTATGCATTATTTAAAGCAAATTTGATCGATTGTTCAACACATATTTGCGGCACATATTTAAATTTTTTTTGGAACGTTATTAATAGTACTTCATAATTAATATGTTAGAGGTAGAAAACTCAGAAAATAAATAAGGTCTTCGGACTAATTGAGCGAATGTAGTTTCCTGGAAAATGGTATACGGCTCATTGCTAGTTTTCTCAACAGTAAAGACACTGTGTTATCATCGGACTAATTACACAGCTGAACTTCCAATATAATTTGTTTTACGGTCTGTTATTCACTCATTATAGCTAATCTCTCTATTCTGGCGAATCATGTCAATATGCCAAAGGTATGCAACCGAAGATTCTCTGCGAAGCGCCTAGGAGGATATTTGACCAATTTCATCCTTCATATGACGAATAAGACATCGGCTTGCATAGCAGCATATCTTATTCAAGTATATTTCAAAGTTCTAACATACAATCTATATCTCATATGAAAATTCTAGAATTGTTCCTACCTCTGCATCAAATTACTTTGGGGTTGTTTTCTTTGGGGTTTCCAAGAACCTCTGAGTCTTTACTCATTCGTGAAACGTACTGCCAAATCAGCACTCCCGTGCATCAGATAATATTTTCGCCATCAATAAAGATTTGAGCAGCCATTTTTTTTATTTACTTTTTATTTCAATTTTAATAGGCACAGTTTTTTTTATATCTTCCCCAGAAAGTTTTTGGAACTTGTGACAGGGGTAAGAATCTAGAATATATATAGATTTATAAAAATGAGTGTTCCAAGTTGAGAACAGCATAGCTTAAAAAAGACTAATAAATTTAAGATTACAAGTTATTTTATGAAGAAAAAAGGGAAGTGACAGTAAATATCAGCTTAGCTAAAAAACTTTTAACTTTAACTAAAAAACATAAATTTTATTGAACATTATCTATTTTAACTAGTATTGAATAGTCAGTTTAACATTTAAGTTTCAGATTCTATTATAGAGAAAATTGTTTACACTGCACTTGAAGATGTTTAGGTTAGTGTTTGTGCGTATCGAAAAGAATAGATTGTTGAAAAAAGTACTGCCAAAACAAATATAGTGACGTTGCCCGATTGATGTTTTCCTATGAGGTACTAATAGAAATTCTTGTGAACATCCGCGAGTAAGGCTTGTGAACATCCGCGACTATTAATCGATAGGATGCCATTCTTATAATCTTTAAAAATTTGAATAGTTTTAAAAATATCTTTTAAACTTAAGGTATTTAGATCCGAATATACGTAATCTGTAGGATAAGTTCGAGGCTTTTTAGAAGGATTTTAATTAATAATTTATGCATGATAATTAAAGGTTGTAATGCACTTTTTGTAGCCGATACCCATGCAACTATCCCATATTGTAAGGTAGAGTAGATCATTGCATAGTAAAAATTTCATAAAACTAATTTATTAGCAAAAGACCTAATCGCTTAACATAGTGGGGTAATTTTTTTCCACCTATTGATGCAGTTTGCAATTTGCAAATCCAATTTTAAGTTTTCCTCGAAAATAACACCAAGGTATTAACGTTTCTAACATGATTGAGATTTGACAGTTACAGCTATTTGTGCACCCAATTAAGTGTAATTTCACTGATGGACTGATTGGAATAAATCTTTTGTCCGTGGCAAAAGTAATAAAATTGGACTTTTTCACATTTAGTGATAGTCGGTTTTCATGCAACCAGTCTCCTCCAATTCGCTTTAGTGAGGGTGCCATTCAATGAATCGACTTTCACAAATAAAACTGTATCATCACGAAAGATATTATCTCTCCCGCCATTTGTACTATATATAAATCGTTTATATAAATTAAGAATAACAGTGGAGCTAAGATTGAGCCTTGAGGGATGCCAAAATGAAAAGATCTCGTATCGCTAAATTCACCATTGATCTTTAATTTTTGGGTTCTATTTTGCAAATAGCTATTTATCCAGTTTAATCAAGCATTATTTAAACTTAGGTTCAGAAGTTTTTGGTGTATATCATCATGGGGTATCGTATCAAAGGATTTCGCCGGATCTAGGAATATGGCGCAGGGTTTTTCATTGTTATCAATTGCTTCAGTCACTTTTTTGCTAAGAAGTGCTATGTCATCATGAGTACTACGAGTTCATTACCGGACAGTAAGTTGTTTTCTTCCAAAAAGGCTAGTAGTTTCTGTTTTGCTAGTCTCTATATAGTTTTAGCTATGGTAGATATAACTGATATAGGTCTATAATTAGAAGCTTCGTCCGATTTCTACTTTTAAAGATAAGTGTTATTATAGCCAACTTATAAATGGCTGGGAATTTACCTGTAGCGAAACTTAGGTCAGCTATATGTGACAATAGTTTGGTGACATAATAAACAACTTTAGGTGCTTGGATTCTACTCCGTCGAAACCGAGGCTCGTATTGTCTTTTATTTCCTTAGTAATGTTTTTTATATCATACTCTCTCATTTCAACTCAATATGTGTATTGTTAGACGAAGGTAATGTATTCCTTATGCCTGTTTTACACATATGGCAAACGTTTCGTCGAGGAACTTGTGAATTTACTTCCCTCCATATCTTCGCATGTAAAAAAAACAGCCGAAAGTAAACAAGGGGACCATTTACACACTCGGCTCGCCAACATTTGCCATGTGTGTAAACGCGGCATTACAGATCGGTTTATCCAAGAAGTACTTGCCAATGTGCTTCCGACATTTAAATAGTAAAATAAACAATAAAAGATTTGGACTTGGAGGGGTGAAAAGAGTTGGATCTAACAGCATTAGACCGAACCGGTCTAAAATCATACAAAACATCAAGGGAGCTTGAAGTGCAACTTACAGGGAATTCTTTCTTTTAAAGTTTAAGAATCTCTACCGCAGTTAGTCCTTTATAGAAGTCTGAGATTTCATTTACAAAAACGTCACAATATTAGCAATATAAGAATGTGTTTTGTAGCATCTATGAAGCGAATTAGAACGCTGGAATTTTGTACAAGGCCGTGAGTATCCTGGAGCATCATGAAAGTAATCGACAGTTTTAATCTGTCACTATAGTATCCGCTTGTCAAAAATTTCGCTCCAAAGAATTACCAGATATTTCAGATATGTCATTATTTATCTTCAATTTGAAGTCAATACCAGCCTTTACAGCGTATTTTCACTAGCCAGCAGAGATTTTGGGCACATGGTGGATATGAATTTTGATTTTCAATCGTACGCGCATGTAGGGTAGAGCGGGGCTTAAAGGTCCACGGGTATAAAGGTCCAGACACAGTTTCTAAAAAACTAATGACGCATCGTTCTTTCGAACTGTGTGAGCAGTGAGAAGGGGACGTGTGAGGTATTACAAGCGACCGCTGGCAGTTGAGCGATGTCACTAGTAGAAGTTACATAACTGTGTCTGAAAATATTGACGTAAGTGAAATTTCTCATTATTATTCTTTTCAGTTTCTAGAATTTATATTTCGTTTACAAAGCTTAAACAAAGTTTATAAGTGCTTGTGATTCAGAAGTTTTTCATAACTAATTGATAGTTTTCTGCTGATTTGAACAGTAAAATTTTTATTTCCTAGAAAAATACTTAAACGTGTCTGGGGCAAAAAGGGCCATGTGGCCCTTTTTACCCCAGCTAATTGGGTGGTGTTTAGAAACAGTTTTGTTTATTTATTTCAGCATGCGCAACTATAAAAGAAAATCGGATCGTGGAACTAAATCTGTTGAGCTGATGAAACGTGCTGCAAATTTAGTTATCCAAGATAATAAGTCAATGAGACAGGTATGTCGTGATTTTGAAATAAGCAAAACTTCGTTGTCAAGATTTGTCAAACGAATGATGAATGACCCTGACAACTTGAGATTTGTCTATGGTACTCCAAGGCAGATTTTTAATAAAGAACAAGAAGCTAGCATCGCAAAGTACTTACTTAAACTTGCACAAATTTTCCACGGCATAGGCCCTAAAGAAGTTCGTCGGATGGCTTATGACTGTGCTATTAAATATACATTAAGTGTGCCGGAGACATGGCATACAAATAAAATGGCTGGTAGAGACTGGATGTCTGCTTTTCTTAAACGAAACACAAGTCTCTCTATTAGAAAACCTGAAGCAACAAGTCTAAGTAGAGCAACATCATTCAACAAATCGAATGTGCAAAAATTTTATACGAAATTAGGAGAAGTTATGGACCGATTTAAATTTAAAGCTTCATCGATATGGAATGAAGATGAAACTGGCGTATCTACCGTCATCAAACCATCAAAAATAGTTGCTGCTAAAGGAAAGCGAAATGTTGGTTCAGTAACATCAGGTGAACGTGGGACTAATGTAACCCTTTTAGTAGCGGTTTCAGCTACAGGTTCAGCGATTCCTCCAATCTTTATTTTTCCACGCAAAAAGTTTCAAGACCATTTCATTCGAGATGGTCCGACTGATTGCATTGGTGTTGGAAATTCAAGCGGTTGGATTACTAATGACGAGTTTCTCATATTTATGCAGCATTTCATCAAGCATGTTAGGCCCAGTAAACAAGATCCTGTTCTGTTGGTTTTAGACAACCATTCTTCACACTTATCTGTACCAACACTAGATTTAGCTAAAGAAAATGGAGTTGTGATGCTCTCCTTTCCTCCACATTGCTCTCACAAATTACAGCCACTTGACGTGTCTGTATATGGACCTTTTAAAAGATATCTGTCTTCAGCTCAAGATGCATGGATGCGGAATAATGCCGGGAAAACAATGACTATTTACGATATCCCTGGAATCGTCCGCACTTCTTTGCCTTTAGCTTTGACACCAAGTAACATAATGAGTGGATTCGAAAAAACTGGAGTATTTCCCTTCAATCAAGAGAAATTTAACGACGCTGACTTCGCGCCTAGTTATGTTACAGATCGGCCAATGGCATCTGACAATAATGAGTCACAGCCATCGACGTCATCTTCATTATTGCAACCAGTAACATCTAATCTACAGCCTTCGACGTCTTGTACGCAGGAAGTCTTTTCGCTTGAAATCCTACGACCACTACCTAAAGCTAGACCAAGAAGGACAGCCATTAATCGAAAACGCCGTAAAACTGCTTTTTTGACGGACACATCCGAAAAGGAAAATCTACGAAAAGAACAAAGTAAAGCTAAAATTATAAACAAGAAAAGGAAAGTAAATAAGCGAGCAAGAAAAGCCATTTTACAAGATGATGAATATTTCTGTTTGATTTGCTGTGAGAAGTATATTGACAGTGTTCCAGGGGAAGGTTGGATTCAATGCAATTTTTGCAAGCAATGGGCCCATGAAAAATGTATTCCCAAAAACCGTAGTATTTACTTCGTTTGCAATAATTGCAATTCAGAGAACGCTGAGTCGGATTAAGAAAAAGAAAGGAGAAAAACGACAAAGAAAAAAATAACTTTTGTTATTATTGGAAAAACTTTGTTTAATTTTTTCAAAATATAGTGATTTTTAAAATTATGAAAAATATTTCTTTGCTTATAATTACCAAATAAAGCGTTTTGTTTTTGGAATCATCGTGAACTTTTGTTTTTGGAACAAACATAAACAATTACATTATAGCATATATTGCTATTGTTTCATAAAGCCTGTTAAAATTGAAAAAAAAATGCTGGACCTTTTTGCCTCCTGGCTGTCTCTTTTTGCCCCAACTATGGGGCAAAAAGAGACAGACGACAAGATCTAGAAATATTGCAAAATAACATATTTCTGATATGATAATTCAATCAAAAATTGGGGTAAACATGGCCAGATAACTAATTGTTTGATTGGCGTTGTGCATTTAAATGTAGTTTGCTCAGTTTTCACAATAAAATTCGAAATAGTAAAAATGGACCTTAAAGCCCCGCTCTACCCTACTCGAATACGTAACCACCACATATTCAAGAATATTTTACTCAAATTTCAAATCAAGCAAACATTTACATTACATACCGCATTTGAATATCCACCAACGGTCATACGTGATTTTACTCAATACAATTTCTCTTTTGAAGGAAATTCAAAATTATTTTGATCGAAGAATTTAGTGTTTTGGTATGGTTCAAAACTATCCAAAATGAATACTTTAAGCACCGTGTTCTTTAAACACAACAATAGACCGCTAATACCATCTCAACGAACCCTGTGTAAATATCTGCAACAATACGTAGGTACGTATGCAAAATATTATTCAACTGGTTTTCTGTCCACGTAAATACAACAAGCAATAACAGATTCAATTCAATTAGGCACCGTATTCAGCTGCGCGACATTACTTCGTGAGCTTTACAATGGTGTACCCATCAAAGGGAGAGATACGTTTCGCCATGAACGTATACATATACCTACCCACTTTATGATAGATGAATTTCAAAAAACGAATAAGAAAAAAATCGCGTGCCGGAATATAAATTGTTTGTCCATCAGATGAATGGTTGCAAATGCCAGCAAAATATATATTCTTGGTCACGTGAGATAAATTAGATAAAATTGTTAGCAAAAGATGCGGATAAATACTTTCAAGGAGCAACTTATCTTTTTGGATTGCATATAAAGTGAACACCGGTTCGATTACTGCATGCATAACATAGCTTATTGAATTATATTTTAGAATTGAATAGGCCTACCTTGGCGTTCGCCAGCTCTGGAAACAATCTTTTACGCAATTGTCATCATGTGATTCTATTCATTTCCTTTCAGTTTCTGATAACTGATAACACTTCACTTGAACGAAATCGAAATTGCTGTTAATCGTTCACTTTGCACATAATCACAAGACACTCATTAACACATAATTAAAGAGGTGTACAGGTTTTGAAACAGTCAATTTTACACACATTGCGTTGATAACGAGCCGCGCATGACGACAGTAATGATCGAATCACTGTTCTTGACACGACACTATCATTGATTTGTTATTTCACCTCCAAACCAAAACACTCGCTGGTCTGATCACCGGCGATGAAGACTTTGTTTGTGGACACAGTAGAACTCCCTTTTTCAAGATCTTCTCAGCCCTTCTCAAATACCTGTGGATACTGAAATGGTGAGGACGAGTCAAAGATACAATCTGAAGAAGCACATAGATAGATACATACCTGTAAACGAATGCACGTACACACGCATGCTGAAGTGACGGATTTGTTTGTAAAGAAAACTTTTTTTTTACAAATTACGCCAGTACGTACGCATGACAAAAAGAATGTGAATATTTAATCCTGTCTGCACGATCGATGATGTTTCGGCATTTATTCAAGCGTATGAGAAGATCACGTAGAAGGCTGCAGACAAGAGATCTTTTGGATCCCTGTTCGGTTGCGCAAGCGACTTGTTAGGAATTCCGATTGGGTCGACTATCCAATTGTGGCCACTGAGTAGTTGATATTCAGTCGTTCAGAATTTTTATCGATTCTTCCGCAAGTGGAAGCTCATTTTGGTGTACTCAACGATTAAAACAAAGTGAGTAATGAGATTATTGTAATAAATCAGTTGTCATTTGACAATAGATACAAAAATGTTTTATATGCAATCTCGTATACAAACGAATATAGGAACGGCTGACTTTCCATTTCCGATTGACGCCTGCCATAAAGAATATTTCTGTGTCACGCAGATGTGATGTAGATTTGTATATGTGACTCACTTGAAAAAAATACTCATAGTTTAGGAGGATTGAAATAGATTCGAAAATGTAAATGCTCAAAAAAGCTTCTGTGGGTCAATAAGCAATTTTAGGAATGAATGTGTGAAAATGCACATAAAAGTTTTGGTGATCGACTTGGTTACTACTCAGAGTAGGCTGCAAACAGATTGGCCTATAAAAATATACAAATTGCCTGGAAAATAATCGAAATCAATCGGTCAATTTAAGTCTTATGTTGAAGCATATTATGACACATAATGGGCGTTTTCGAATTCACGTCTTCGTCCTCATCTTTTGTGACGTCAGCAGAGTAGCTGAGCTAATCTAACAATTTGAAGCAGACTAAGACAAGGTATCTGAAGTCTATGGCTTTGCTTCGTAACATTGCCTCATAGCACCATCAAGCCAACGAAAAGTGAAATCAGTACGTGACTTCGTGAGCTGTTATACAGGAGAGCGAAGCCAAGACGTAGATAGCTGAATTCGGACAAGCTCGACTTGATCTGACGGCATATTCTGTTATAACAAGCTGAAGACGACGGCGAAGACGTCAATTTGGAAAGGCTTAATGTATCACTTCAGTTCAATCTAATCAGCTCAAGCCAAGCAGTTTACAAAAGAATTCAATAAGGGTATAAAAAACTTCTCAAGATAGCTGTGTAATCATAAATGAAATGAATAAAACTCAGCTTAAACTTAAAACCCACCACTGACAAATGACCTGATGACAGCTGTCAATATCACTGTCATATTTACTCAGAAAAGTCCAACAAATGACCATGTACACCGTCTACATCTCGTAGAAATTTATTTTCGAAATCAGTGTTCAGTTCACAAAGTTCTCTCTTCTCAAACTAAAACATCGCTTCGTGACTTGTATGGACCGCATAATCGTCCATCAGCACGTACTATTCACCATTTGTTTGCATTTTTTGAAGTCACTGGACCGTAGACCAACCACAAGATTAAGAACAGTGCGTTCCAAAGAGAATATTGCAGCTGTCGATGCCAGTGTTCCTGACAAGACAGATTTGTAGATTCGCAGGCGTGCGCAAAAAGTTGAAATTTGTTCGTCCACATCTCGGTTTACAAATTTCAATTGCTGCAATAATTAAAGCTACATGACGATCGTATGCATCGCACGTTTGGAGAACGGACCGAAAACCCACTGGAAGTGGACCTTCTGTTTTACGGGAAAATTTTGTTCGGCAACGAGGCTCATTTCTGGCTTGATAGCTACGCCAATAAGCAAAATTGCCACATCTGGAGCAAGGGAAATCCCCGTCAAACCATGAGAGTACCACTGCATCCATAAAAATGCACAGTAACGAGCGCACTGCATGCTGGTTGCAAGATAGGGCCATATTTCTTCAAAGATGAATACGGTGAGAGAGTTATTGTCAATAACGACCGGTACAGAGCGATGATAAACCAGTTTTTGTTCCCGAATTTGCATTGTATGGAAGTGATAGAGATGTGGTTTCAACAAGACATCGCTATTTGCGAGATAGCGTCCACAACCATTGACTTATTGACGACGGAATTCGGAAACCACGTTATCGCAAGAAATGTACCCGTCAATTGGCCACCAAGATTCTGCGATTTGACTCCAAAGGATTACGTCTTGTAGGGATTTGTAAAGTCATTGGTCTACGCTGACAAACCACCTTAGAAGCCAACATAACTCGCGTCATTGACGATATTCGGCCCCAGTGGCTTCAAAAAGTGATCGAAAATTGGACCTCTAAAAGTGGCTTCTTGAGAGGTAGTCACGGTGGTCATTTGCATTAGATCATCTTCAAAAAGTAAATGGCAACAGCCAAACTTCGTAATTAAAACTATAAAGCAAACCAACTGATACTTTTTGTTTTATTTGAGTTTGAAGTCAGTTTTATTGCTATATTTAAATTTGAAAACACCGTTTAGTTTTTAATAAGCCACTACAAAACGCAATCGATATTTTATACTGTTTGACAAGATTGACCTAGAAACTTTCTGGACTAAACAATAGTTTTTCCAAAACAACGAGATAGCATTATGCCTTTGCTTTTGTTACCAGTTCGAACAATTTGTACATTTTTGTGAAATTTCTCACTGCTATTGCTTGTTTTATATCTTCTCACAAGTACTCAATTGGATTTAGGTCTAGACTCTTTGTTCTCCAAAAACGACGGTGGGTGTTTTGGCCTATGTTTGAGATCGTCGTCGTGCTGGAGCTTTCATATAGTAAAAAGATTGGCTGCATGATATTTTCTAAATCCATTCTTTTTTCTTGATTAGTTTTCATTCTCAGTGCTTCTTCTTGGCTATTCTGCCGTGAAGTTTAGCTTCAAAGTCGGCGACGAATTTCAACAGCTGATCTTATTGGATCCGTTTCGATGTGCGTATCCATATCGTAAACCATTTTTATAGAACACTCTACATGGCTGGCAAATTGTCGACATGGCAGTCCTAAATCTCTCAAGGCTACAATCTTTTGTTTGATTAGACGAGTGCAACTTTTAGCCTTTCCAATCCTTATCGAAATTAAAAACACTTTTTGAACTTTTAAAATCACGTTTGTATTGCAACGAATCCAACTGGCTTTTTCAAACTGATCATAACGAATTTGTATGCCGATAACCGCAGGCACCATGCCCTTATTATTTGCTTTGCTTTGCTCCTCTTAAAAGGCCCAGAACTGGTGTTCTAAATCTACTCTCTTGCCGACACAAGACGAGTACGAGAGTGTAGATGTTTTGCTCGCCTAAACTCGAGATTGCTCAAAATTTCGTCGTCGGTGTTCTGCCGCGTTTACACACATGGCAAATGTTGGCGAGCCGAGTGTGTAAATGGTCACCTCGTCTATTCTCGCCTGTTTTATTACATGCGAAAACATGGAGGGAGGTAATTTGCCAAGTTCCTCGACGAAACGTTCGCCATATGTGTAAACGAGACATTAGGTTTTGAGTCAAATGGATACGAAAAAAATTCTCCAATGGCAGTTTTCTGAGGCCATCTGAGAAAAAAAGAACTCTTTCCGATCTGATGCTGGGCTCTAATGATATTGACAAACCAATTTGGTTTGACTAAGGAAACATAGACAAGATACATCACACCAAACAGGATTCGTGAGTACGAATGAAATACAGTTTTACGCAAAAACTGCCAACCGATCCGAGAAAAAATTTGATACACCTTAGTAATTACTTTTGACATGATAATGTTGCCCATCGGGCTTGAATGACGTATGTGTCCGCTGTATAGCACACGTAAAAAATATCATGCGCCTCAACAATCATCAGATTAAAATCTGGTTCCGCACATGTGAAAGAGAAACGAAGAACAATATCGAACAAAGAACGAAAATCTAAAAAATTTGCTAAAAGTTTCTAAAAAGAGTAAAGGTTACCTGCCTACACCATATGTATATCTGCGCAAATAAACTTTACATCCTTCAAATATTCTCAAAGCACACAAGACGAGTTTTATGGCGTACTGAGATAAAAAGGGCTTATGGGTAAACAACACGATTATGTGTTAACTACACGGTTTGAGTAAATACTTCGAATACTCTTCGAATGCTTCGATACAACATTTGCCAAGAGTATGGTCCTAGCTTTAGAAGTAGCATCGGCTAAACGTTACCTCCTTCAATTGTCATTAAATCAGGTCAAAAACTATTCAAAAGAGAATGAGTTATGTCCAAAAATTCATTACATATTTGGTTCTTTGTTAGTAATCTAGAAATGTTTCTAATTATGTGTACGCAGCTGTATATATATCAACACGATTTTTAAGCGGGTTGTTCTTCAGATTGATATTAGTGATGTGTTTTAAGTCTTTTTTGATGTATGAGATATGTAACATCTTTAACCCTTTGGCGGTTCCGGCCAGCTTAGTGAATTTATAGTAACCCATAAATTACCAAAAAAAAAAACATTAGAAATGAAAATTAATTATAGAGCTTGGTCATGATGATGTTTTGGCCTCAAAGTTGGCAAAGAAAATTTGAAAAAATTCGAATTGCACATTGGCTCGTTACAAAATTTACAGGATATATTGAAGCACAATAAATATGCTTGTGTGATTTTTAATATATGTTTGGGCAATCCTGTAGCTACGATAGGTACATAAAGAGCAAATCTTCCAATCAACGACCCTCCAGAGAAAATTTTTGATCTATCTCATGTTTTATTCTGAAGAGCCAAATTCAAATTTACGAAATCCTTCTTCACACAAAAACGATGTAGTCCTTCACCAAATTAACTCTATTTTGAGCACCTGAAATTTGTGTTCGCGAGAGCTCACGATGCCATTCAATCAGATTAATAAGAAATTCGCATTATGCATTGACCTTAAGTAGCACCAGATCTGATAGAAGTGTTTTTTGAAATTTTGGTAACCCTATGGTAGTGGTGTCACCTTGAAAAATTACTAGAAACAGCTATTTTCCCAATACATTCCGATCCAGTCACCAGATTTCAATGAAATTCACACAGTAACTGGACCTTAACTTAAGCCAAGTTTGATTGGAAAATTAGGAGAAAGCTGCCAGCTAAAGTAATTTCTGTCTCTTGAATCTAGAAAATTCGCTGAGCAAAATAAAAACTTATCCAAAAAGTCATGAAATCAAATCGAAATTCATATAGTAAATAGATGGATGGATCTTATAGTAAGACAAGTTTTTTAGGAATTTGGTTGAAAAATATGATAGGATATTTTTTTGTTATTTCTCTACTAAGCGATTTTATCACCAAATTTTCAAATGGTACTGATCATGTACTGAAAACAAAAAATAAATGCTTTGATCTAAAAAAATTGATTTCATAATTTGACCTTGATTCAAAATTTTCGCAAACTTTACTATGTTCGATAAAATATTTTAGAGGATATGCTTAAAAATTTCACAATTTCACATTATCAATTTGTTTCTCCATTATTTTTGTTTTAGTCAATAATCCTTATTCATAAAAATGAATTCATTTTCGAGCTATACATAGCTCGAAATACATAACACTTTCACATTCCATCAATACTTCCCACATCATTATACTAAGCCTCAAATCGAATGTGAAATATCCAATCCGTTCGGGTTGTCAAATACCTTCCGCAGCTAAAATGAAAACACATTTACTGAATACATTATCAAAAATGCATCAAATACAAATAGGCTTCTAGACTCGTAAATTATGAAAAGAAATCCACCGTCGTTCTTTTTTTCACGACGGAAAACACCATCACAGATCGCTTCATTCAAATCCGTCAAAACTATCGTCTTGAGACATCTTAAGATTTAACACCACATTGTTATGCCTGTTGAATGCGTCTACGTTTTCTATTAGAAAAGTGACTTTTCCCTGTCGGATGTTGATTCTGCTGATAAATTTCAAACAGGGGCAGATAAATCCCTTGACCTAGACCGTATGGATTCGATGACAAATTTTTTCCGCTCTCGTATCGAATTATCATCAGTCTTTTTATTGGCGTTTCGAAGACAGCAATGGGTAATAAAATTTGAAAGACGACTGAACTTTATAAAAGATTTTGTGATACAAAAATAGTTGGTAATTAATTTAGCTTGGACTCGAGTATTTTATGTTTGTTTAGTGGCGCTATAATCTGATTGACTGAATTTTGTAAAGTTTGCTGAGTGTTTTAGTTGATTACAGCAATTTTTGTTGCTCTGTTTTGTGCTGACGGAAATAAAATAAGAACAGAAAGATTATAGAGTTTCTTTTATTATTATATATTATAAACCGTGGTAATATTTAGCGAAGTTTTTTTTGGAATCAATATCAAGTTTCAAAATGTTTCGAAACAGTACAACCTTTGTGGTTGGCGTAGCTTTTTTCTGATATGACATTTTTTACTATACAATATAAATAAAATTAATTTGAAACTCAACACATTATCATCGACATCATAGCAGGGTGAGTTATGAATTATTCTCTTATGTTATGCGGTCGAGCATATCTTGCAAGGACTTTAAGCTCTAGATATCTGTAAATAAATAAAATAAATTCTTGACTTGTGCGAACAAGTGCGTAACGTAAATCGAAAACATATCAGCCTAACGTTCAATTAGGTGACCTCCTTGATTATACTGTTCGTCGTTTAGTGCTGAGGACTGTACCATGTTCTTCGCTAAGCTGTTTATCTTGCTGCTGGCTACGCTTTTATGTTTAGATTGTATTTCTGCAACATCCAAAGAAGTTTTTGAAGGCACTAGTTGGCAGTCGGCGATTATTCCTCCTTCCTTAACTATCGTTTCCTGCTCGGCCAAATTCTGCACCCTTACAGGAACATAGTTTCCCACCGTAGTCATGACTAGGCTCTTTGCCACCATAAGGCTGCTGAGTACTGGTGTTTGGGTTGGCCCAAAGATGGAGAATTGGTGGCCCCATGATCAATATCAAAAGTGGACCCATATGATGTTTTCCGATGATTTTGGTGCTTTTGTGTTTTCGCTGATAGTTTTTACCCCGTCGTTACACTTGCTGTTGCCTACCAACGTCCATATTTTTCCACTTGACAGTCCGTTCTGCTTAGTAAAAGCTGAAACCATGAGGGGCTGGGAAGTCCTTCCCAAATATGCACTCGTGAGTTATATCCGCCACAAGGAACTAATGCTGGAACAATAAATCGCCGAGCTGTATTTGACGACTGTCGCCGGAAAATACTATGTCTCTAGGTTTCGCAAGATCGAATTCGTCGCTTCACTATAAATGGTGATAATGCAAAGCTTGCTGTCGATTTTTCCTTGCAGACTCAAATCGTTCTCGTACCGGTAGAGTCTGGAGACTGAGATAATAGTTATGGGGTCGACAATTCCACGAGCCAACCTCCGACTTATGAGGTTGGCTCTTACTGATTTGCCACCACCACTGAAGAAGAGACAGCTAAGATCGCTGAGCCTGCTTTGTTCGTTTGTCGTGTTCTTACTGCACAACCTTTTCGAAACCTGGGCTTCCTTTCATCACACCTCAAGTATAATTTTTATTCGCAGTTCGAATATTGTGGAGATCCGCTTGTCAATGATTCCCTGGCTACAACGGCTCTCTGGCACATACACTCCTCGTGCGCTTCACGGATTCTAGCGTTGCTACACTCAGAAAAATTTCACCACTGAAAATTTAATATAATCAAATTTAAATTAAAAGTTGAAACACTTTTAAATAAAAAACGAATCTTATTTGAATTAAATAATCCCCCAAATTCAATAAAAATGATTCCACTTTATTATAAAAATGTTATTTTCATATCAAAATTTTCATCATTGAATGAAAAAACAAAACATTAAAACAAACAAGAATTTGAATTAAAAAGAAACGTATATGGCGCCAAATCATATTTGAAAATTTTGAAAATATTTGAAAGTTTTGAACGAAGGCATCTTTTGCCACCTCATCCCGATATTTTGGCTCCGACGTAGAGTGAGATAGAAGTGTTAACCGCTCAATGTCCGGAGCCAACTTCTACAGCATACCTCACGACTTTTGTGCACGTGTCCTGAACTGCAATCGGTGAGCTTTCTTTAGGTGGTCTTCGTCGTACCTCATATCCAACGCGTTCATCAGGCTTGCATTGCAGAAGTGACTGAATTTTTGTGTAACACTTCCACCACAACTCCTCTCTATGACACCATTGGTGTATTAGTACGTTTTCGATCACTCCAAAAGTTGTATTCTGCAACAGTTTCAAACTCCTTCCTGTTGGTGGTCTGAAAGGTTTGTCCGCCAGAAATGGGTGTCGTGAGTGTTTCACTGCCATTTGATTCAGCTGGATCAGATTGATGGCTTTCACGCTCTGCAAATCCGATTCCAGCGGTTCCATTTCCTCTTCAATCCCTACCAGTTTTTATCCACTTAACTTCCATCAATTGGTGTTCATTTTTCCCAACTTGATGTTCTACTTGTTCCTTAAGTCCAAGTTTCTGCTCCAATTGCTCATTGACGCTTACAGCTTCTTGGTCAAGCTTTTGATCTACTTTCTGTTTCAGTTTCATAGCTTACTGCTCGAGTTGTCAATCCAGAATTTTTGACCGATGTCTAGAGATTTTTTCTTCATGTTGGAAGCCAAGTTGGAAGCCAAAGACTAGACTCTTTGCCACCATAAGGCTGCTGAGTGCTGGTGTTTGGGTTGGCTCAAAGATTTAGAATTGGTGGCGCCCAGGATCATCATCAAATGTGGCACATATGCGTAAATTCATCATCGTATTTTTCCCCCTTGCTGCTTTGCCCTTTCTGACCAGGATCTTGACTGGTTTTCTCAACCCAGAAGTCTTACGTTTCCAAATATTTGCCTTTCATGCCTTTCTTAGCCATAATACTAAGGCCATTTTGTTTCCAGTCGTCAATAGGTCTCATTTTCAGTACTCTCCTTTCAACTCTGCCAATGTTAATTCAATCATTAGCTTTGGCATTGTTCTAAACACAACGCATCTTTTCACAATAATCAATGTCCACAACTTATTACTTTTATTTAGACCGTACACTACGTATTTTTACGTTTTATACAAATTCACTTTCCGCAATTTCACTAAATTTCACTCGCGTTCAAATTAATTTGCTGTGAAATTAATCCACCAGGAAATGCACTCAAGTCGCTTTTGCTTTAGATTCGCACCAAAAGATTGGATTCTAGAAGTTTCTTATCAACTTCTATCACGGGATCTATAAGATTTTTTCGTTCATTTTGGCGTAATTTATCAACCCAACGGCAGTGTCTCCTTTCCAAACAATCATTCTCTCATTTCTGTGTAGAATGTGGTGTTGCAGGAGATGCATTCCAGTTTTGAGGAATGTTTCCTAGATAAGTATGACATCAACTTTGAAGTCAATTGAAAATTGTTCCATTTCCCCTGGCTTCGTTTATGAAGATCGGACTCGGAGTCTAAATGAAATTGGAAATTTGACAAGTGGAAATAGTTTTTGATGTGTTTGCTGTGAATGAAGCATTTCTGACGTGCTGGCCGTAAGCTTGGGACGGAAAAGAAGGTTCTTTGGTAGGAATGAAAGCAGGAATTCGGGATTCAATTCTAGCAGTTCAGTTGGGTGTTGGCTTGTTTGTGAGCTCAGTGCTAGAGCACCTGCTCGTCATTAATGGTAATGCCTTTGTTCCATTTTTTGGGTTTCGGAGACAGTCCCCGTAGTTAGCAAGGTGTTCACCACCGCAATCAACATATTTTGACCTTTCTTCGGTAGCTTCTTGCGATTTTGAAACTGGTGGGCCCAGTGCACTGCATACAAAGGACTCGGAAGTGACAATTACTGGACAAGTGCCAAAATTTTTGGAAATTCTAGTATTCAGTTATTACGCCGCGTGTTGTCTGTCCATCTACCTTGCCTTGATCAAGGGAGGTTATAATATACTGGTGATTTAATAAAGTGTCACCATGAAAAAGAAGGTTCTTCCCCAAAATGTATTCACCGAATATTTTCCATTTGTGTTTTTGAATTATAATATGTATATGCACAAGTCTATGAGCTTGCGCAAGTAGGTGTCAGAATCGCAGCGCCAGGATGTCAATAAGAGGATTGCATTCGGAATAGTACAGGTGCAAAGCTGTATTTAACACCATTTCTTCTGACATGTATTCTCGCATATTATTTTTTTATTCTGGTGCAGGCACATTAGTTTATGAAAAGGAGATACAAAATCAGTGTACAACTATAAAGAAAGCCTCTATGTTGTGTTTCACCTTGGGGCCAATCGGATGCTGACATGCTGAAATGACGATTCTATTGCGCTTGGCGTTGAATCAGTCCTCCTGACCACCAGTGCTGTTACTGATTGATGAAATATAATTAGCGTTAACAAATAAATTTTCGAAACCGATTAATGCTTTGGAATATGAAAAAAAACTTGTTCACAAGACAGAAAGTTGAACTTAATTTACAATAATGCTCATAGAAAATCTTGAATGATGAATATTATCAGACTCGGCCATTGGCTCTGTATTTATGAATATAGGTTTTAGTCTCGCTCAAAACCTGCAAACTACACGTGATCTTCCGAATCTAGATCACCGGGAAACTTACATTTAAATACTTTAGTACTAAATCAGCAGAGCATGAAACCACATCGTGCAACTATGCGCAATAATTTCCGCGAAATTGTTACATTGCAAAGGCCGTGCCCTCTATTCTATCGGAGGTGCTGCAAGCAGCAAATCTGCCAGATTCAAGAGAATGTTCATATCTATGATTGCTCCACTGCAGTTTCAACAAAATTTCGATTAGCTACTTTCAGCAGTACGGGATCGCTTGCGCTTTTCACATTCAAGCGCTTCAACAATGACATAACTACGTTAGCCACTGCACCATGTGCCTTAACCAATTCGAATTGTACCCACGTTTTCTACTTTGCCAAATCCGCTGTAGTACCTCTGGTTGCAACGAACGCGCCGTATCTATCATCGGATCGAATAATCATGAAATTAGATAGTAGATATTATACATAGAAGCAAGTCAATTAGCTGCGTAAACCGCATGTAATGCTTACTTGGTGTAGAATTACAATATTGTCCAGTCTGCGACTGAAGTTACTAGATGTGTTTTAGTTTGCATTAGTACTTGGTTTGAATGAGATTAAAATTATATCTGACACAATGGTTAATATTCGCAATGCGTGAACTCATATGATTGGTAACAAAAATATATTACTTAAGTATTCTCTAGAAGCATTCAAAAAGATGTACACGAATAGCAGTCATGTAATATTCAAACTTTAATTGATTTTGCAAATTTAGATTGGTTTCCTTGAAATTGATTGACTTTTACTATATGTACTAAATATTTGCCATTACACAATTTATTCTATCTACAAATCTGCCTTCCCCCAAAACATTGAATCATCTTTTAGATATCCGCATAGTCTAATGAAGCAAGCATTGAAAATTGACCTAGTACTGCATAGACCATATTCGTTTCCATTGTTTTCATTATCTTAACCCCATCCGAATTGATATCAATTTCTGTTTTTGCAGCATAGCGCAATAGGTAGATTTAACTTTAGATACAAGATTTTAGCGTCATTGTTTATGTGTAGACTGCCATCGATTACTTTTTTTTGTACTGCAGTATAATATGAACTCGTAGCAACACACGATATATTTACAAAAATAATCTCGATTGCAAATACCCTTCACTTTTGGGGGTTCCGCATTAATTATTGATAAATATATTCTGGGACTTGTGAAAAATAATAACCAAAACGTATGCCTTACAAAGATCGCTAATTGTTTTTCTATTCTACTTTCTTGAGAATAAACTCTTTCCGTCTGCTCGTTATTTTTTCTTGTTGGATCAAAACTACCCCTTAATTAATGTGTTGCAACTTGACAATCCTCTTATTCAATACACAGTTTTAATTGTTTGTTTCAAGAATATATTTATTAAAGGTCTTTGGAATTATTATTATAAAGTTTTAATGACTTTACATTTTAAATAATTATTGACTATGTATTTGTTGCTAAGCCCTCTTTAGTTTATTTTAATTTGGATGTGGTTTTTATAGTTTATGGCTTTTGTGAAGAGGTGTGAATTGTACTTGAAACGAAGTATGATAATATAAAAGTATGATAAAGAAGTATGATAGTATAATAACACGCTTAAGAAAATCACTGACTATTCAATTAAATTTATTAATTCAAACCCATACAGAAATTTACAGTGTTTGCTGTAAAATATTCTAGAGATTAGACATTATCTTCATGAAATTTTTGGTAATGTTAGAGTCGCATGCGGAGACCAACGATCGGCCGATTTCTACAAGCAAGCTATCTCCAAGCTGGAAGGAACTCTGGTCAGGCGCAAAGATTAAGGTGGTGTCCAATGATGAGATCCCCAGTCGGCCTAGATGCAGGACATGGATTCCTGGTTTCCATTCTGATCCAGTGGAGGTATTGAATATTGTTTGGCTTTTCAACCCGGATCTTCCTACGGAGAATCAGGGGGTTCCAAAGATTGGGAGACGGTAGACAATCGGCGGTATTGGATGCTCGAAAGGGCATTATCAGGTCCGGGGTCGAAAAACTGGCTCTACGTACCTACTGAAGCGACAGGCGAAAAAGCTCTGTTTAGGGAGATCCGATACCTGCCAAGCCTAACCCAAAACAAGTGGCCCAAGCTGCTGTGGAGTCACTTGAAAAGGGGACTGATGCCTGTCTGAGGGAAACATCTGAGGAAGAATCGGGTGTGGAATCCATTTTTGCCGATATGGTTAGCGTCAGAACTACCTTCGAGTTGGGTGGCTGCCTGGACTTCATGACTCTGGATCCAGAGCAGGAGGCTGGGGCGGCTTCTACATCCGAGGGTTAGGACCTCGACCTAACCCTAATCAATTAATTAATAATGGGGAAGGTACTTCAAGTGAATCTTCACCATTCCAAAGCAGCATCAGCTGGCCTGCTGCTCCGCTTGTCTAGGACAGAGGAGGAGCTAATTCTTATCCAAGAATTATGGAATGCTACCAACTGGGTTTGCGGGTTATGCACCAATAGACACAGACTGATAGCACCTGACGACCCATATAGGCCACGTGTCTGTATTCTTGTCAGGAAAACCATATAAACGGCCTTGTACTATATAGCTTCTGTGACAAGGATAACAAACATGGGTGTTGTAGTGGAATGCGACCAAAGATCATGCTGGTTTTTTCCTTGCTACATGGCACATGATCATGGCACTAGCCCTCCCTGCGGCATTGTTAAGGGGATCGTGGCGGAGGCCCCTAAAATGAGTGTGCCTCTGATTCTGGAAGCTGACTTTAACGTTCAAAATGAAGTATGGGGTAGCTCCAACACAAATGGCCGAGGTGAGGAACTTTTTGACTTCATCCTTTTTGACTCCAACCTTTTCATCGCCAATACTGGTAGCGAACCTACCTTTCCCACTTCAAACCGCAAGAAGGTGCTTGATGCTACTCTGATGAGTGGGCGGCACTCGTATCTCCTCCGTGACTGGAGGGTGCTACAAGTCTGTTTATTCTCTGATCATAGATACATATCTTTCAACGTGGCTGGCCGCAGCTCTGCTGAGCAGGTAGCCTTTACTAACAGAAAGAGGACGGACTGGAAGTTATTTAATTCTCTGGTTCGATCCTCACTGCAAACTGCTCCTATGAGCATCGACTGCTACCATGTATTGGATTAGGTGGTTGACACCTTTACTAGTACTCTCAACTCCGCATCTAGGGCAGCATGTTAGCCACCCATAGCCAGGGGGAAGAAGTTGATCAGAAATATAGAGATCACTACCCTGCAAAAAGAGTGTTGGAAGGAGTTCAATAGCTCAAAAAGAACTAATGACTGGTCGCTGTGTAAAACGAAGCTTAAGGGTTTTAAGTATACCGCAAGAAAGGCAAAGAGGGCCTCATAGAAATCTTTCTATGGAAACGTAGAGAGCTTTAGCGAGACAAATTGCCTTCGTAAGATTTTAAGCACGACACCAAAGGCTATGGGGTGCATCATGAAGCCTTAGGACATTTGGACTAATTAGAGCGCAGAGACTCTAAAAGTTGTTTTGGACGCACATTTTGCGGGCAATTAATGCCCTCTAGAAGCGGTGCACCAAATGGAGGAAGGATACAGTTCAATGCCGCCGTTCAGAATGTCAAATTTTCAACTGAGGAGGGCTATTAGCTCTTTTGAGCCGTTTAAGTCCTCGGACCCTGATTGTGTCCTTGCGGCTGACATCGAGCAATCCATAGAAGTATCGCTACCATAGCTCAGAGAGATCCACAACGCTTGTTTACACTTCTCGTATGTTCCCACCGCCTGGCGGGAATCTAGAGTGGTGTTTATCCCTAAAGTAGAAAAAGTGGAACCTTGCTTCCGGAGGTCTCTTGCTCCTTCTCAATAGGCATACCGATGACATAGGAAGTCCTGGACAGATGAATCATCCTGTGCGATAGCAAAGCAGTCCTGGGCATCGATGGATGCACATCGCACTAGGCAGCTTCTAGGCTTAACTCGAAGCAATCTGCGTTGTACTGTGGGCGTTCTTACGGGCCATTGCCACATAGGCAGGCATGCGCAAAGATTGGGTGTAGAGTTTAACGATTTCTGTCGGAGTTGTGGCTCTGAACACGAGATGGAATCCGTCCTCCATTTCAAGCGCCAGTGCCCGGCTTTGGCAAGGAGAAGGTTGGTGGCACTTGGTGCACCCTCTCTCTCAAACCTGACCGAGCTGCCTCTGGCCAACTTAAAGGAGATAGTCCGGTTTGTCAAAGGAAGCAGCTGGTTTCCTGAGTTCAGTGAGTAGGACAGAGTCACTAACTATTGTGGCATCACAGTGGGCCTCTCTCGTGCCTATGTGTGCCGGTCGTCAAGCCTTTGGAGATCTGCAGCCACTGCAACCTACCTAGAGGATCTGGATTATTGTTGCTGCAAGGAAAAGTTGATAAAAACCTTGATTGGATATTTTATTTTAAATACTAAAAACTACTTCTTACTACTCGTTATTACCAAAAGAACTTATAATCGATGGGATGTTACTAGAAGAAAAGGCCACTAATTAGTGGCTGCGCTGGTTGAACTATATATGTTCTTCAGCCACACCGTCGCTGGTAGATTCGTGTGAAAGGGGTGGCATATAACAAGTTTCCCCAGCTGGTGTATGGACCACCACATGCGCTTGCGAAATTGGCTTAAGGGGGCTAGCCACTCTCTTCACCTCTCCATGGTCAGAGAAGGCATGACAGGAAGTTGTGGCAGATCTTGGGATATGTTATGTTAAAGTTATCGATTTGGGGAAAGTAACAGATATGTTTGAGAAGCTTCTGTAATGAAGAATCGGGTAGAAAATGGTGATACATGTAGTAAGAAGATTTATGACCAGGAAGTTTTATGAGGTGCTGATAGTTAGGCAGATGGCCCAGGATGCAGCAGTGACCGAATCAAAGATAGACAGACATAGATGCGATCGTTCTTGAAAAATACTTAAGGTTTGAAGTTGAGACGAAGCTCAGTCAATTTGGGGACAATGGTTTGTCCAGAGATATTGCAGATAATCGAATCAATAGAATAGAAAACGTACGGTTAGATTATGAATGTTTTGAGGACGATTCAATTGGTTGAAGACTGAAAGAAATTCGGTGAAACAAGTAGGATCAAGTTGAGCCCCAGCAACTTGAATTTGAAAGTAGTAGCGATTGGAGACGGAGGCCGAGTTCGGTGCGTGAGCCGTACTCCCACTCACGCACTGGAATTTAGCATTGATGGACGAAGGAAGCGGGATCTGGATCGACTGAAACTATGAACGATATTGAAGGCGTGGATGCTAATGAAAATGACGAAGGGAGTAGATGAAATGTTCGAGGTGATGCCGTAGTGGAATGGCAGGCTTTCCTGGCCTGGGTCCAGCCCCGAAACATTACCGTGATAAAATGCTACTGAGCACATCCATATGAACTATAGACCTTCTTGCCTTCATATGAAATGATAAGCTTCACCCGCAAGATGGTGTTGGGGGGTTCACAATATGAACCCTTTTAACGAGCGTCGGTACGGGTAAGGTAGGTATAGCCTGCACTCTCACACATACCCAGAGTGCACCTGTCATTGAGGTCGGCCCTTATAGTGGGACCATCGCCGCGGCTGTGGTTTATAGGCTATCCAGTATGGATTCGTTATCTGCAATGACCAGATATCATTTTTCAACCTGGCGCTTACTTAGGAGTAATGTGACCAAAACGCAAAAAATAAATGCATTAAGGTGGGTGCGCATTTTCCCATTAATGAATTTGAACATTACGGGTCAGACTAGAATGGTAATATTGACAAAAATCAATATGTTGTCGACCGTGCAATATCATGGTATCCGTCCTAATGGTGGACCCTTTAATTAAGCCTCATTTCAGGAGCAGAGGTAAAACCGATATCCCAGACGGTACTGTCGGAAAGAATAACTTTCCTGTCCATTGATGCAAATTTGACTTAGTGTTGGTCGAATGAAAGCTCATTCATAATAGCGTCAATCTTTAGCTTTTGTAGATTGGGCAACATTATCGGAGGTTACCTCTTTCTGAGTAGTTTCGTTACTCTTCGGTGTTTTCGCAATATCGTCTTCTCCAGTTAGCTCAACAAAAATCTGAAACTGGTTCCTGCTTAACGCGTTCATATTAATATTTTAACCACGTAATATTTTAACCTTATTTGTAAAGTATGCGGGGGACGTGTTCGCCCTTGACCTTTTGTTTAATACACTTGACACTTTTTTTTATGCACTTGACACAACCTAAATATACACTGTTATAAAAAAAAATGAAATGATTGCGAAGACCAGCACTTGAACAGGGATAATCGATTACTATATTTACAACAAGGGATGTGAAATTTAAACAATGAAAAACTGGGTGAATCTACATTATACATGTTTCACTGCATCAGTCCCATATCTAAGGTGGTAGGAAACCAAACTTGACAGCAATACTCAAGGGCACTATCATCTAAAGAGCAAAACAGTTGAACACAAGTATAGAAGTTACCAAAAGATTGACAAAAACCCCAACAAGACTTTTAAAACTATCAGCAACAGTGAGAGGGAAACCCGAAAGCGAGTAGGAGAACGCTAAGAAAAGCTTTTGGAGTAAACTCGACTTGATGCAACACACCCGGGAAATTCCACCACCAGAGGGCGAAAAGGTGGTAGAAGGGGTGAAAAATTGAAGAAAAACAGACAAAATTATACAAAAAAAAAATAAAAAACAAGATAACACAATTAAGAAAAACAAAAAAGCCCCAAAAACAAACGCAAAACCACAAAAACACAAACATACTAGCACGATATTGATCGGCGAAATTCATGTAACAGCTGTGTGGTGCATCAAGTCGAGTTTTACCTGTTTTTCTTCAATTTTCGACCCCAGCTTCTGGTGCATCAAGTCGAGTTTAACCGTAACGATTTTCCTGACGTCACCTGTAACATCTTTCAGATGCTGTTACAGTCACCTAGCGGTCTGAAACTGAAGTATATCAAGCACGCTATACGCTACGGAGCTCCGAATGCCCGAAATATTCAGCAGAATAATAATAAGAAGAAGAATGCTAATTGTAAACAATTTTCATTACAATTTTGCACCGCGCCGGCATGGTTCATGTTCAAGAAGTGCTGAGATAGTTTCCGATTTCCACCAATACTGCAAGCAAAATTAGTGCCTTGTGGAGAGTAAGATAAGTACTATCGAGAAAACGCGGTTATCCGGAGGTAAAAATTATGTGTGCCTGTCATTATTTGAAAAGCGGCATTCTTCTTCTTGCTCAACTTATCAAGAGAAAGTCAGCTGCCCTATCAACTGTCGATCCACACATGTACCACAATCCCATTTTCACGTTCCACATGAAATTACTACTAATTGCGAGCATCTTGTACTACAGTTTGACAGTTGGACGCCTTTTGACATCAACATTCAACACACTCGGAAAATAGAAAAAGTTGTATTACTTGTTGGGAGCGGTGCGGTGTTACAACCTTTTGCAGCTCGTAAAATTGTGTAAACAGTATCGACAGTAAAATCCCGCTTGGTGCATCTCAGAATCATATGTGCTTCTGATAAATAATACTCAAAGTCCTTCAGATTTGTGCGCGAGAAATGTCGAATCAAAGATTAACGCATGCTATTGTTTGCAGGTAAATTGTTTATTACCCTCTCCCTACAGGTTCGGCATTTGTGATATTTGCATATTAAACGATACTTTCATCCAATTTAGAATTCCAACGTCGATTAAATCAAAATGTGACCAAATCGATGTGGACGAAGCCAAACGGCAACATGAGAAGTTTGTGAGGTAATTTAGCTACTATTTGTGTCATTGCCTTTTGTATTTGGCGCGTTTCCTAATAAGAAAATTGCTTGTTGCATACCATTCATGAGCGAAGCAAGAACCACTTACGGAAATGGTTTGTGTATGTTTTATAGCACGTTGCGTGAATTAGAGCTCGATGTTATAGAAATGCCGGCGGATGAGACATTGCCCGAGTGTGCATTTGTCGAGGACACTGCAGTGATATGTAATGGTATCGCGCTCATGGCTAGCCCGAATGCTGACTTGCGGCAGAAAGAAGTAGAAATTGTGAAGGCTGTAATCAAGAAGGAACTGGACATTCCAATTATTGACATCGAAGATAAAAACGCCAAACTCGAAGGCGGTGATGTATTATTTACAGGTAAATTTTTATTCTTTACGTGTATGAAATAAATCGAAATAAAATTGATTTTAATTTGCAGGCAGAGAATTTTTTGTCGGCCTATCAAAATGGACCAATGAAGCTGGTGCTCAAGCTGTGGCTTCCACATTCCCCGAATATCCATGTGTTCCAATTAAGGTAATTGAAAGACATTATTCCGCCATTATGTCAGCACTGTTTGTAATTTATGCACAAAATATCGTACAATAAAATAGGGTCATCGCAGCAAATACCTACACATTTAGTGTAACAATAGTCTAGCTTAGAAATTTCTGGAATTTGGCGCTTCAATTGATTAATTTAAAACATGAATTTGTTTTAGTCTTACGACCATCCACACTGATGAATACACAGAGTACATGAACTAGAATTATATCGCGCTGAGTTCATGTTCTGCGGGATCAATTATATTCATTATGACTTCAAATGAATAGCATAGTTTACGATTCGCTTAAACTATTTGACTAACACAATACGTTCATTAAATTGATCTTGCGAAACATCGAATTATAGTCTGCTTGCATGAATGTTTCATTAGAAAAAACTGGAGGCTGACATTTTCTGGTTTTGATTGGTTACAAAGTTCGTTGATATCACAATGAAGCGGCTTAGAGACTTTGTTTAACACTGTTTAATAACCGGTCAAGCTGACCTCTAAACTCTAAGGCACATACTTGTGGTATCGATACCAAGGTATCAATACCACGGTATCGATAACTTGAGATGGTGATACATTGTGCCTACATGGTATCGTGTAACATCACATGTACAAAGTGAAAAATGTCAAATCGAATGTCGATCCAAAAGTGAAATGGAACTGAAGCGAACCTTTATTATTTTGTAAAATACATGTCAAAACAAGTGACACTTTCAAAATGAAACCATTCAGTACATTTTTCAAAGATCTGTATTGGAAAGTTTAATTATTACCCTCACCACCGCCTGGAAATTGTCTCTGCTGGCAGTAAATCTACGCTAAACCGGGTAAAATATTTGCGGTATCAATACCGTGAAACTATATAGATATCGCTTATGTACCGCTTTACCGAGCTGGCACTAGGCAAGAGCTGCGTGATAGACTGGTGGTGTGGAGGATAAAATGGTGTCAATACCAGCAGTGTATCAGTAGTATAAATCGCTCTAGTATGATGTCCTGTAGGTCTGCTCCGTAATTTATGTAATTTGGCTTCATAGCCATAGAAATATTTATATAAGAGAATGAACAAATGCAGTCTACCGGATAATGCCATTTTCAAATATGAAAATGATATCTGGGAGTGACCCTGGACACCAAGCTAATGTATTGGCATGTGACATGCCAATACGTCAGTCTGATAGGATCCACCGGTGATCTAGTAAGTAGATTTTTTTCGGCCACCTACATTAGGGGGCAAAAATTGTTAATAATTTATTAAGATTTATTTAAAATATAATTTGAAAATATTGTAGCTTCCGTAGTCAAGTGAATAGAGCACCCAGAGAGTCGTGTGTAGTTCCTGGTTTGAATTCAGCTATAGACAATCAACACTGATCACACACTAGCCTTTGAGTTGAAGTAGCGATAAGGTGTCTGAAACAAATTAAGGGCAAAGTCTTATCAAACCAACGAAAAAGTCTAAAAATTTACATAACTAAATATAAATTTTATTAGATAGGTCTAATTATAAAGGGTGTTTTTGAGATGTAGACCAACGACTTCACGTATCCCCACACGAGTAATCCAACGCACTCAAACCACACGATCTCTGTGGCCAATTGACGGGTACATTTCTCGAGATAATGCGATTTCTGAATTTCGTCTTCAATAAGTCGATGGTCGCGGCGGTCCCTGTGTTGCACGTTGTTGAAACCACATAAATCTCAGATCCATAAGCCGTGTTCATGTTTGAAGAATCCCACCATACAGTAAATTTGTGTGGATGCAGCGTTGTCTCCATGTCTTGACGAAGATTCCCATCGTTCCAGATGCGGAAATTACGCTTATTAACGTAGCCATCGAGCCAGAATTGAGCCCCCTTGCTGAATAAAATTTTCCCGTAAAACAGAGGATCAAGTTTTAGTTGATTTTCAGCCCATAATTCGAACGCGCGACGCATCCGATGGTCAGTCGGCCTTAATTCTTGCACCAATGGGATCTCATAAGCCTTTAAACCGAAATCCTTTTACTCGAATTGGACAGACAAATTCCAACTTCTTGCTCATGTCTGCGAGTCGATAAATCTGGGTTATCAGCTATACTGGCTGCGACGGACTGTTCTCAGTCCTGTCGTTGGCACACGGTCCAGCAACGTGAAGTGGTTGCGAAAATTTGCAACTACATTTCGAAAAGCTCGTGTTGATGGACGGCTATGCCACCCATAAAACTTATTTGACAGTGATGAGTTTCAAAATACGTCACCGGTAAAAAAACACCTTTATTTAAAGACCTTAAGGCCGCCTATGATAGCATAGCTAGAGTAGAACTACATACAGTCATGAGAGAGTTCTGCATCGAAAATAAACTGGTCAAATAGCAGGATTGCTATACAGACTATTCAACAGCTTCGATGGGCTCCAGCAAGGAGATGGTCTGGCCTGCCTACCTTTTCAAAAGCAGTTCAACGTGAGCGACTATCATCACCTATGATGTTGATTGACATCATTGGAAAGTCTGAACTATCTCTTACGACAATCGTTCATCCAGATCGAACGGACGGCACAACAACTGGGACTAGACATGAGTAACGCTGTGCTGCGCCGCGCAATTGCGTTGAAGCACTACCCATGATACCACTGCGCTGATACCGATTGTCGATGTCAATATCGCAGTAACGGCCTTCGGTATCAATGCCGTTGGCACTGCCGCTTTGCAATGCCAGCACCATTTGGCGTGGCGCAACGATTTGAGTATACGAGTACTTACCTCAAGTTTGTTTGATGCAAAGCAATATACCTACGCACGTTTGGAAAGATACCATCAACTCATATTTTCTTTCCTGATCGGTTCAACTCAAGCTGATTGAGTTTTACAGGTTGCATGTGTACTTCAAGTAGGAACCGCAAAGCAAACATTATGAAAAGCGAATGCGATCATAGTATCATAGCGCAATGGTATCAGCACAATGCGTTGATACCACTGTTGGCGCCGGTATCACTGTATTGGCGCCTAAAATTTTGCTGAGTTAGCCATATCTAACTAGGACTGCACATAAATGAAGGAAAGATGAAGTACGTGGTGGCATCATCTGCAGGGAGAACATCTAGAGTTGGTCCAACCATTAGGGTAGTGGGACACGAACATGGAGCATGAATTTAAAGTAGTGCAATCCTTCAACTAATTTCGGTCAATTGCAGCAGCCGCTAACAATATGGAAGAAGAAACACGCGCGCGGCTGCTCAAATCCAATAAACCCTGCTACAGTTTGTCAACTTTTCGAATCTCGAAATCACTCTCGAACATCAAATCTCCTGCTATGCAAGATCATGGTCTTTCGAGTAGTTACGTATGAATCCGAGACTTGGGTACCTTGCAAAAGGCACTCTGACTTCTTAGGCGCGTTCGAGAGGAAACTTTTCCGAAGAATCGTTGGCGTTATATGTAAAAAGAAAAAACGGTTCTGGAGTTGCTACAACCATGAGTTGTACGCAACCTACCTAGAAGCAGGTATAGTTACAAATACAATGCTCGGTAGACTCTGGTAGACAGGGCACCTAGCTCGTATGACTGGAAAGGATCCTACTCGGAAAACTCTTTGGGGTAGATTTTAGGGCACATAACAGCGTAGGAGACCTTGCTTGCGCTGGAGGAATCGCTTTAACCAGGACACTCAGAGCTTAGGGTTGCCTAATTAGATGATATTGGCTCGCGATCGGGACCAATGAAAAAATTTGTTGGCCAGGATCGAAGTTCGGTTGTAGTGACGACGATATCTTCTAAAAAAATGTTTTGCCTGCGAAATTGCGTCCTTCACTTCTTCATTATTTGAAGACTTCTTCCCGCTAAGTATTTTTTTCAATTTTGGGAAAAGATAATAATCGCTGAGAGCTTGGTCTATGCTGTAGGGTGTGTGATCTAAAATATCAAAGCCCACCTTATCCCGGGCAGCAAACGCAAAACAACTCTTGTGAACATAAGCGATGTCGTGCACAAGAAGAACACTTTTTGTTAACTTTCCTTTTCTTTTTTCTTTGATGGCTTCTTCTAATCGCTCTAAAAATAAAGCGCAATATTTTCGGGTTATGGAGACACCTTTGACATATGTTGATTTTACATTTATTGATGTAATTTATATCAATTTCGTTCAGGTAACTGGTGATAAACATTTGAAATATTACGTATCAATGGCTGGTCCAGAAGTGCTTTGTATCAGCAAATCGAAAGAATCACAAGAAATTCTAAGACGCATTGAACGCGAGGCAAGTTTTGTCTATCAGTATTTGACTTTATCTGAAGATGATGCAGCTAATATTCTACATATAAACGGCTCATTAGTTAGTCGAGCTGAAGAGGAAATTCCAATATCAGACCAGGTAAATTCATGAAACTTGCCCACATTAAATTCATTTCAATTTTCTAATATTTTATTACAGATTCTCAAAGAGAAAGTCGACTTACCTCGAAAAAGCCTAAACTTCTCAGAACTGGGCAAAATCAGCACAGGCATAACATCGTGCTGTATTTTACTCAGACGTTCAAGATACTTCCGTGGAGTGTAATTTTGACACTCCAAAGCTATCGTTCCAATCAAAGTGTTCTCGGCGCGCTAATCAGTCTTCGCACAATCGCAACACAAGTCTTTCTACTCTTTTACCTGCAATACATACATATTTACAAATACAATTGCTGTTTAGGTCGAATAAGAACAATATCTAAATGATAAGAACAAAAACATAATACTGAAGAATCTATAATATTGCATTTCATAGAATAGTACAATTGATTCGTTTAAATAAATTATAAAGAATGTAATAAATAGTTGTCCAGCGTCAGAATGCGTAACTAGTTTCTAATAATAATGTGGCGCTTTGAACACTTTTGTTCAGTATGAATTTTAAAATGGAAAAAGATATTAAGTAATTCAAACATTACTCAATTGTGACCTAATTATTATTATTGATATTATATTTATGTTAAACAATCAAAAGTAAACATTCGCATTTATACATAAAGAAAAAGTAATATAAACGTTCCATTGTTTAAAAGCTTTAAGTCGAATTTTACTTATTTTTTCGTTAAATGTTCTCTTTTTATTATTTTTTAGGTCAGGGCATGAATCACAACCGACGATAGACGATATCGTCGGTCGAAATTTTCGAGATTTGAAATCACGAAAATCAAAAAACGACAGCGACTATCGAAATCTCTGGCGATAGTCAAACGACTATCGATATGTCATCGATATCCATCTTCAGCTTGTGACATAATATGTTTGTTCGCGAACTACGATTCATTGCAATTAATAGGTCTGTTCGCATACTACGATTAATTGCAATTAATTGCAATGAAGCCGTTTTTGTACTCCGTTTTACTGAATACTGAAAATTTCAGTAGGGGCTGAGCTACTGAAAAATACTGAAAACTGTCAAACGGTTTTCGGCGTAATGTTATTATGAAGAACGAATATTTTTGTGGCGGTAATTTATCATCGCTTAGGATGACATTATAATCACTATTGTTCTCCGAAAAACCGAAAACGGACACTTTTGTTTGTAAATTTTCAGGAAATGCAATGAGGGCGTTTTCGTTCTTTTCATGAATTTCCGCCACCAAATGATTCAGGAAAATCCAGTAAAATTCAGTATCTGAATTTTAACTAAATTTTACTGAATTTTCCTGAATCATGTGGTGGGGAAAATTCATGAAAAGTACGAAAACACTCTCATTGGATTTCCTGAAAATTGACAAACAAAAGTGTCAGTTGTCAGTTTTTGTATATTTAAACGCTTCCTTCGTTACACGAAAACGTTTAATGAACCTACAAAATACATTTGAATTACAAGATATTTTAAGATCTTTCTTACTTCTTACTTCTGTTCCGGTAACTCCAATGGATTACTAGAATTTCTCAAATTCCTTCGCAACACTTTTTCATTATCATCTTCAGATGAAGAACCAAAAAGTATGAATTCTTCCATTGATTTTCGCTGTGAATTAAATTACCGACAAACGTATCACTTGTTGGCGGCTCACTATTTGAATTTTCAAATGTCATTACCACTCATCAGATGCTATCAAATGTCACGAAAATCTACCATGGAGTTATATTTCAAAAAAAAATTTCGATACATCATATCGTTGAGGCTGTGATGCCGACATTCCTATGTCGATAATCGCTATCGTTTTTATTTGACGATAGGCGATATCGCCTATCGAAATCTCGTGATTCATGCCCAGGTTAAGGATCATTAATTGCAGACGATATCTTCTCCATTTGGAATAACTACATGTTACTCCTAATGAAAAGGTTTCAAGCCCCTTCCTGCACAAGTTGGATGAAAATTACACTACGATGTATTCTACTTATTCATTTTATTCAGCTGCAATATCAAACAAAGAACACGGGGACGGGTTTCTATCCGTAAAATACTACAAGGCTCTCAGGCGTGGGCTAGAAAGGCAGACCCAGCTGAGACGCAACAAAGTACGTTCGCTAGTAGCAATGCTGAAAAACATACGCAGACAAGCACAAATGAGTGAAAGAAAACACGGAAATCAGGTGCTGGTTAAAACACATAAATCACTTCAATTCCCACTTTTGAACGGAGAAATACGGATTCCACGGTTAAAATAAAAAAAAATTGTCAACGCTAATAAGGATGTCGCAAGAGGGTAATCGCCAACATGTGGCACATCGACACCCAATGCCCTAATGTCTCAAGTACTAGGCAGTAGGTCACAAAAATAACGCCCTTTTCGTTCATATAATCAGATTCTAACTTTGACAGGAGAGAATGACGAGTAAAAACTATCGAACACTGAAGAAAAGGGCAGATTACCCTCGAAGGCTGGTGTCTGTCAAGATATTAAAATATCTCTAGAATTTCAATATATCTGGATTTGAAAGTCAGAAAAATTGGATCGTATCAAACCAATATTAGATGACGTTAATTCAATTTTACTTCAATCCTAACTTACACTTTTCTTCAGTTAAACGGCTAACCGAAAATCTTTTTGAAAAAACACCACCACATCGACCACACTCTCGTCCGACGTATCCAAGCACTTCAGTATTAACGTTGATTTAAATCTTTGAATAGACCTTTTATAATACGATAAACGTCAATCGTTTTGACATAAAAATAAAGTGTGGTTATGTTTATTTTGTTTGTTTTGACCCGATGGATCAGGATGCCGTAGCAGGCATTTCAGACGAGGTTAAAGTTTTCCTAAATCCGGGTGACGAACATCCAGTGACTTGTACTTTGACTTATGTATATTCTGAGTAAGTAAAGTATATTGTTGTGAAAAAGTATGTATTATTCAAAGACTTGTGATTTTAATAGAGAACAATACGCGCCGCAAATTTCTGCGTTTGAACAGGACGCCGAATGTAAAAGAATTGAAGACCAGGAACCTTATGAAGAGGTGAGTAATGTATAGAAATGGCTCCTTATAACATCTAAGCTCGTTTTATAGAGAATAAAAATTTTGAGTGTTTTTTTTGATTGTAAGGTTTTTAGTTGCATAGTTCAGATTTATACGCATCAACTCAACACGACTTTTTTTTCTAACCCGTTGACAAGCTCGTGTTTTGTTGGTAGAAATTTTTACCAACTAGTCTAAATCCACACGCTTCAATTCGGCACGAGATTTTACTAGTTGGTGAAAATTTCTACCTACAAAAAACGAGCTGGTGAACGGGTTCTCTTCACCCCCACCCTATAAAAACTCGAAATTTGATCTAGCTGTCAATCAAAAAATAGACATTCTCCTGATCATGGAGACATGGTTGACGGATCAGGATAATGTGTCTCATCCCGTTTACTACATCTACAAAAAGGATAGAATTGATAACATAGAAGGGCGCGCTGCCATCGCTATAACGAAAATAATGCAACATAAATTGATTTCAACTTCAAAAATGTCAGCAATTATTCTTGGTTTTGAAATCGACAATAATTTAAAAACAGTTGTTTGCTATTTTCCGGGAATAAAATCAAAACCGGAAACAAATCGCTCAGTTTGAGAGACATTTAGGCCAGCTCAACAATGGCCGTTGGAGATTTTTACTTTGCGAATATCTGAATGGCAGGAATAGGTACTGGAATTATGTACTAGTCTTCGAACGAGTGTGGTCGAATACTGTATGAGTTCACGCAGGATAGAAATCTATTCATACATATCCCACCAAACCCTACGTTTATGTCCCCGGCTGGTGCAGGCTCTGTCCGGAACCTGATTGTCAGCGATACAAAAAGTATTATTATTCGGGAGAAATATAATTTTGAACGAAACTAACTGGCGCGTGCTCCGAGAAAACTTGAGTTAGAGTATTTCGCTAAGCGAACTTAAACTTAACAGTATAAAAGGCCATGATCAAATAGACAAGCTTACGGTACAGCTAACTAGAGCTATATTTTCTGGAATCGAAGCGAGCACATTAAAGAAAAGTATTACAGATTTATCAAGATTTCAGAAGTTTGAAATCGATGTCTCACAAAATCTCTTATACAACAACGCAATACTATCAGGCGTAAGTCGCAACGCATTTTAGATCCAAATTAAGGATGTATAACCGCTTGGTTGCTTAAAAAAGGATTCTCATGCTGCATAACAACCGATGGAACAATGTGGTAAAAAATCTTGACCGCGGCTCCCACCAGTTCTGAAGACTGCATAAAACATTTAGGAGAAGTGCTTCTAATGCAATCCCCATTCTCCAGTACAAAAACAAAAAATGTATTCATTTCAATTATGAGAAAGCGACCACTTTTCATTTTTCCAACTAACTCGCAGCTAAGATGGGTAACTGTGTTGTAGAATCTATGTTTCAGCAAGCGATTACGTCACTTCCCGAAAGACCTTCACTCTATGCTAACTTGTGAATATATTGCGAGCCAAGATAAATCACTGCTTTTTTTGTAAACTAAAAACTAACAAAATTCCAGGGTCTGATGGCATATCCAACAAGCTTCCCAGGAAAGCAGTGGTTCTACTTTGTTTGATATTTAACGCCTGTTTGAAGATGTCATATTTTCCGGCTATCTGGAAACAATAACTCTGCTTTTGCTGTGAGTTACTTGTTATTCGCTTCGAAAAATTTTCGAGAGAGTTACTTTGAAACATATCAGGCATTTTTTGGAGTGTGGAAATACCCTACCCCAATTCCAGTTCGGTTTCGACAATGTCTGGCACGAAGGGCTGATATTCAAAATGTATAATTGCAAAATGCCTCCCTACTTTATTGAGATCGTGTTGTCATTTCTGACTGGTCGTAAATTTACAGTCAAGGTGATTGGCAGTCTTCCCTCGCACCGTAATATATATGCAGAGCTCCCTCAGGGATTATGCCTAAGTCCAACACTTTTTAATATCTTTACAGCTGTCATTCCGTCAAATCGCTGGTGCAAACTTGTTATTTGTGCAGTTGACACCTGCATATATACTAGCACCTTGGACCGCGAAACAGCTCTGTCCAACTTGGAAAATATATTTATACGGCTGAAGGTGGAAAAAACAAAGGCAATACTTTTCTATAAAAAGACAAAGCATCACATCTTCCCTCTCGAAATGTGGACTTATTGGGCCAAACAATTGCATGGATTGGGTTGATGAAATTTCTTATTTGGGTCTAATTCTTGGTAAGAAACTCACAAACAAGGCTTAGGCAGACAACGTTTACCTGAAGATCGCCTCTTTTCCCTTTGTTAAACCGCAAGTCCAAACAGACAGTAAAAGTCAGTGATGCTTTACGGAGCACCAGTGTGGGGCATATGTGCAAACTCTCACATAAACAAACTACAGATTGTTCAAAACAAGTGGCTCAAGATTATCTGTAACAAGCCATTTTTCTATTCAATATAATAATGAATAAAATACCTTATCGGAAAACAAAGATCAAAAAGGTTTGGCCGGACCTCGCGTTGATTTTACCTTTCTAAATTACCTTTTGAAATATGTTACTTGAAACGGCATTCATGCGTATGCTTATCGTTTACTCATGACGCGTACGCTAATCTCAAGATCAAAGCGGAGTGCGGCAACAGAAAACATATAAATCTTATTCGTACATCAACTGAATGTTAAAACATATGTAAGTTTCGATAAAGGTTTCCATTTGCGGGCCGAGTCGTGATACGTTAATGAAAAATGTAGCCATTAAAACAACGCCCTTATTCAATCAATTTTACAACCTTATAGATTAATATGAAGCTTAATTAGATAGTTTTAGCATTAGCCTAAAGTAGATTTAAGATAGATATAAGTTAAAATTAAAGTAACTAAATACAAGGTTTTTGTCTGTTTTTCCTTGTGCTGAATCATCAATTTAATACATTTAATCTCAGGTATAAGTCTAAATTTAATATCACAGTTGTAGAGACAAAGTGTCTAAAGCTCTAAATTAAGTTCAAACAATAATCTTAAGTGCAAATTATAAGTGAACAAATTTGAATTTGAAAATATATTACACCTTTTTAAATTGCTTTTTAAATATTTAAATATTTTAAAGTTAATTTTGGCCTTGAAATTATTTATGATTTGGGACCATTTTTGTGCAAAAGCAGAATGAATACGATTTACAAAATATTTGCGAAATGGTAACTGTTTGCAACTTATAACTACTCTAATTATATTTTTCAAACCGCTTGAGTAGTAATGTTCGTTCTTTATCACCCTAATCCAGCATTCTTTCCGTTATAAACCATTAGACTCTCAATGTCTCGAATTGCGTTTGCATTTTAAAAGCGAATTGAGATTGATATTTTGTGTTTTGTATATCGTAGCATATAATACATAAACACAGATCAATTTTTCGACAGAAATAGGTCGGCAGACGTATGTGTATACATAACGAAAGTCTTCTGCAGACTAAAGTCTTCGTCTATCTACTGCATTCAGAAGGCTTTGATTATATTTCCTTATCGGCGTATAGTGTTACGAAGAAATAAACATGTTGTTTATCTCTAAAGCTAGCTAATGATTTGAGGTTTTTGTTTATTTAATTTCGAAGCTCCGTATTAATGACAGCGTAACTATATATATATAAAAGTACACATTACCAATGCTTTTGAAAACTTAATTTGATTCAGAATAAATTCAGTTTGCTAACTACCATCTCGAACTGTAGACAGAAATTGTTAATTGATTTTAATGTTTTCGGTGCATTAAATAAAGAAAAATGTGTTTTTCTATTATTGCAAACTTATTCCGTCGCAAAAATGTGCGTTTAACTTATTTCCTTACCATAATTTTATTCGTCGGTAATATTGATAAATATTTTCAAACAGGTTGAATGTCAGGTAGCTAATCTTCAAATCTCAAAACCATCCGAAGACCAGTGCACTGACACACAATATTATATAGTTGACGAAAGAGAAGCAATGGCTGCACTGGGACTACCGACTGCTTTCGGCGATAAGCGAAAAAATAACAGTAACCGGAAAAAAGCTCGAATCGGGAAAGATGAATTCGCAACCTTTATTTTACCTTCATTGAACGAAAATTACGAAGAAAATTACGAAGTACATACGCTTGAAACTGCAAAGCCGATATTCGCACAAATGGGATACTACTATAAAAACCTTGTGAGTCAAGAATCTCAGACTTTCACCGACGAAAATGAGCAACGAATGCAAGAAGCTGCAAGTAATAAACCAGAATGCATTGATCCCTCCAAAGTACAGATAGAGGATAATATCATCATTGACAATAATAGATGCGAGGAAGGGATCACGGAAATCATTACTTCAACCAAACAAATGAACAATGTAGTAGCGGTCTCCAGTGATTCATTCATTCATGCGCAAAATTCTATTGAATGTGTTGATGCTGAATTTGAGCAAGTAAAACCCGCAAATATCGAATCCCAACCGATTAGCAACACAAATGATGATATTACTATAGAATCTGACTTTCAACTAGGAAAATCGGTAGACGGTAGCAGTTCAGAGTATGCTTCAGCAAAAAGTCATCTAGACGATGAAGAAAATCTTGCATATCAAGCAAATCTAAAGGTAAAATCGAAGAAGAAGAGTCGAAAACGGAAGAACAAAAAGATAGATGGCGCAATTCCTGATGAAATCCTCCAAGATAAAGTCCTCATAAAATACTACGTGAAAAGATACACACTTTTTTCGTTATTCGATGAGGGAATCAGATTGGACAGAGGTATATATCAATTGTTTTAAAATAAACTTTTCTAATTTTTTGATTCACAGAGGGATGGTTTTCGGCTACTCCTGAATGCATTGCAAAACATACGGCCAATCGTCTTCGTTGTGACATTGTTGTAGATGGTTTTTGTGGAACAGGAGGAAACGCTATACAATTTGCGAAGACCTGTAATAAAGGTAATTTTTCTAGTGATATAAATTTAATCATTTGGTATGATCTGATTTGATGACGTAAGGTGCATAATTTTAACACTAGTATAACTCCGAATTAAGATGATAATCATAGGATTTAAGCTTGTATTTTTGAGTACTTGACTTTTCAGTCGTTCATATTATAGTGGCATATACCACTTCCAATAATATCACTCTCGCAGCTCTATAGACATAATTCATGCCGTTGGTAAATTCCATTTACGAATTAACTACTTTCGGTTCGTAGAAACTTTTGCCTAACGTTTTGAAAACTCATTAGCGAATGGGTGAAATTATACTCTACTGCGATGAATTTTGGTAATGGCTCTCAGCCGTTTTCACGTCACTCTAGACTCGAAATTTTTTTTTAATATCCTTCAAATATCACTTTGACGGTTTTTTATATTCAATATTTATATATATATTTTTAATATTTAATATTTATATTAAACTCAGCTCATACGATTTTTTCCTAATAGAGTGAGCTCAAGCGGTAACTTTATGATGTTAATACTGAGCCAGTTGATGCACAGTTTTGACAGAAGGGAAGTTAAGATGATGTTTTAACTGGCCCTGTAGCATGATCATACTGAAAAATTTACTCTGTATTTCTCATGACCTCATTCATATATATCAAGGGCTACTTGCTGGAGCATTCTTATGTGGTTTTTTGCATTTTGTTCTCGTTGTAGAATTCTGACGCCTATGGTTCCATGATAAAATATAACGGATCATTCTCTCTTACATCTGCGGCTTAGGAATTTCTGCTTTTTCTGAATCTCATGTAAATAATACGCAGACTTGTCTGGAACATTTGAAGAAATCCTTTTTTCATCCTTAAAAATTACCTACTATCATTACTCTTTCCCTTTGTGATTCTGCTACTTGATATAATTCTGCCAAAGGTGCTTTCTGTATTAAACAAAATCTTTTCAACTTTGTGCTTTGCTCTAGGATCCTCCTTATTTTATACATACTAGCAGAAGTCCCGGGTTTGTCTCGAAATCGTCTGTGCAGTCAGTGCATAATTGGAAGCAATTCTCAAGATTTATAGTCGTCTCACTAAGTGGTTGTCCAATTGTCCGTGCAATATTCTTAGCGATTTGCCTTTCCATCTTATTTGATTGCCTTCATTTTTCTAGGTTCTTCATTCGAAAGATGTTTTTTCTTACTCATTAAAATATTTGTGTTTACAAAATACATAAAAAAATCACTAAAATAGTACTCAAGCTTAGTGGTTGACGGCTCAAATCTCTTTAATGCACCTAATCAGTTGATTTGCTTATTTAACGGTACTTTTAATTAGACAACATTCCTGCTTTATTCTGGAATGGGATCCGGCAATATTTATAGCTACCAGTTGGTCGGCAATCTATGTATAGTGTCAAGATTAGAAAAACGACTTAATTTGGTGTTTCGACACAGTTTGACTCACATTCGAATCAGTTTGTGTCAATGAATTGTGCCAACCCAATTTTTAATTGAAGCATTATGCGGGTATGGAACAGGACTATATTTCAAGTCTTTGTTTATAGAAAATAATGAAGTAATAGAAACATCGATTAACAAACCGAAATACAACGTTATTGCACCAAAAAAACGTATCTTTACAAATTATTTTTGCTCAACTTATAAATAAGCGTTTAAAAATAATATTTTTGCAATTTGCTGTGCCGTTGCTAAGCCGTTAACCAGAAAGGCATTCTTCGAAAATATATTGCGCAGGAAACAGAAGTGTCAACGACCTCTAGTGTTTTTTAGCCTTATCTTCGTCGATGATTCACTTGATTCCTTTCAGTCCACGATAAGCGGATCTGCTGTTCTTGTTTATTAAAAAAAATTGCTAAATAAAAAAAAAATTGCACTTAGTCGTTCCTGCAGCAGCAATGTATTGTTGACGTCTTACGATGCTTCGTCAAAGGTCTTCCAAAGAAGTGATGGCTTACTAGCTACAGCTTCAATTCGACGAGGAGCTATTTTGCTAGTAGCATCACACAAATTGTTATGAACTGCATCAAAGTAGAGGCGTCCAAACAGCGCGTTAACACAAAGCATTATCTTTGCATGCACTTATTTGTCAATATGTCCTGTAATAATATGATGATTGCGTCTTAAGTTCTCACAAATGGAATGTTTAAAAATTGCTTATTTGTAGACAATTCGCCACTCACATAAGGTTGTCAAAATATTGGAAAATTTTAAGCTAATATACATCAGTAAAAGCCGAAAATTTCAGCTTAATCGGACCACGCACTGCTGAGACAACCAAAATCGAAAATCACTAAAAAAATATTTGTGAAATTTCACAAATAGAAAGCCTGAATCACAGTCTTATTCAACCCATAAAGTGCATACATATTATGTTCTTCCGCGACGGTCAGTTCCCATCATAATCGACAACAACCTATGTCGATCGGCATGCTTGCATCGTGCTGAATAGCTTACGGCCTTGTTTACAAACCACTCAATTCACACCCATATCCGACTTCATTCTGTACTACAGCTGAATGAGAGACTCCGACACGGAAGGCTCCAGTCAACGATTCCTTTCGTGCAGTTATTGACTCGTTCCTGTGCGTACACAAAAGAGTCGGCAAGTGGCAACAAGCTCATAAGCACATTAATTTGATTGCCTCATTTGATTACCGTATTTGATTGCCTCATATTAATTGATGAATTGGGTGATCCGCTTCAGGTCCACTGTCAATTCGGTTAGGCAAGTAAAGAAGTATGAGCCAGGAGAGTTCATCCTTCTTCCAGCGAGGATCGGGCATTCGCACAGGAGATGAAGAACTGTTTCTTAATCCTCCTCGAATCTACAGCTCCGGCAGAAGTCAGTATAAGGAGCATACAGCCGTAGTGCATATCCGCCAAACAGACAGTGTCCAGTTAAATCAGCCAGCGCAGCGCGAAGGGATCCCCTTCGCAAATCGAAAAGCTCCCTAGTGCGATCAATGTCAAAAGTCAACCGCACAAGAAAATTCTTACATCCAGAACTTCAGTGTTCTTTAAATATTTTTGCCTAATAACCAGTTTGATATTAATTTCAAGGTGTGAGTTAAGAAGACCCCTCGCACTGTAATATCCAGGCTTCTTATGAACCTGTATCATGTTCCTGGATCTAATGTCCCAGGTGGAGGCCTGATGTCCTCTAGAATTTTAATGTGACCTTTCAGGTATCCTGATTTCTACGTGTAGGTCTGTTGCAGGCTAATAGCCTGTTTCGCTGCTGCCTCCTGAATTTTCAAGTGTAGCTGTTCTAGGTTTAGAATGGCCTCCATTTCTGCCGTTGGAATGGAGCTCATTGCTCCTATAATCAGCTTATTGGGCTTTTTAACAGCAATTTTTTGTGTGGTTTTCTTCCACCACACTGCAGCTTCATATAGGATGATATGTCTCAATATTTGTTTGTATGCCCATAGTGTCTGCCTCAAATCCCCAATTGCATCCAAGCATTTGTTTTGTCGCCCAGCGTGTTTTCGTGGCCTTCAGTGTCGTTTTGCTTAGATGACTGTCTCAGGTTAATTTCCTATCTAGGTGGATTCCTATATATTTTATTGCCAGTTTAACTGTAGTCATCGGAATGTCAAAAGGGAGACTACATAGCACTTTGTGTTTGTAAGTTGGTCCACGTCTCAGTTCCCTTCAATATCCCTATATTCTGGCACCCAGAACAGCAGCATCATTGAATCTCTCGACATCTCCTTAAGTGCATACGGACTGTTTGAATGGGACTGTTTGAAGAATCGCCAACACCTCCGCTTGGGAAACACTTCAGTAATCTGGCAAGTGGAAGGAAAGTTTCTAGCTTAGATCAGTAGAAAATGTACCCACCCGACGAGCCATCGGAGCCATCGGTATATAAATGAACCAATGAACTTAAAATTTCTTCAACTATCGCGTTTGCCTTACTGAAACCTGGCTGACTGAGGATATATTCAATAACGAAATTTTACCTGTCTTTAATGTCTTCCGCAAAGATCGTTCAGCCACTGGTTTATCTGACGATGGTGGTGTTTTAGTAGCTGTTCATGCCTTCTCCGCTTGTTAAATGTTTCCTTGTCCGTATATCCGTTACTTTATCTACTGCATTACTTGTTTCCTCGATTTATATCCCATGTAATAGTTCTATTGTAGCTTATGCACGTTTTTTACGAAGATTTCTTCGTTTCTTAGCACCTATTATCCCTCTTGTTTTGTCCCTTTATTTGGTGAATTCAATATTCCCAGGTTAGTCTGGGATATAGATATACAGACTTTGCCAAGGCTTTTCACTCTGTGATCCATGAAATCCTCCTCTCAAAGCTCGATGGTTTCAATATTTCGGGTCAGCTCCGTTGCTGGTTTTCCTCATATCTTCGCGATCGTGCTTGTTTTGTAACGGTTCACTCTTGTTCTTCTTCTCCTAAGGCTCGATTCTGGGTCCCCTCCTATTCCTCCTGTTTATAAATGATCTTCCTTCCCACTTCAACTCCCCGTGTCTCTTGTACGCTGGCGATCTGAAAATTTTCAGGGTGATTGAGTCAGTAGACAGGATCACTTGTCTGCTCTGGGCAACTGGTGCTCTGTCAGTTGTATTAACCTTAATGTTGCTAAATGCTTCCAGATGTCCTTTACATGTAATTTATCCCACATTACGTTTTCCTATTCCATCCTTGGCTCTTTCCTCAGTCCTATTGATAATTTCATGGTCCTTGGTGTTGCGTTTGACACTAAACTAAAATTTGATGTCCACAATTTGCGTGTCACTTCCAAGGCCTCGCGGTTGTCCGGCTTCATTCTTAGAGTGTCCAAATCTTTCACTGATATTTCCTCGTGTGTACGCCTATACATCTCCTTCGTGCGTAGTGTCCTCGAATATTGTTGTCAAATTTGGTGTCCTCATTTTCGTTTCCTAACTGATGCTATTGAGTCTGTGCAAGGCAGATTTACTCGGTCGTTATTCCTCAAGTTCCGCATTCCCTACTGTGAGTATAGTTTTCGTCTTTCCATCCTTGAAATCCATCAAACAACGAGCCGCAATCACCACCAACACTCCCAGCGACTTCACTCTTTGATTTCTTTCACTCGAATGTTAATACAATATTCAAAGTAATATCGTGGAAGCGAAGTGAGATTTCCTTGTACGAAATTTTATGTAAAATTCTCGTCTTGGAACAATCTCCTCGTACGAAATTCCGTGTACGAAAATTTATGTAAAATTCTCGTCTTACAACAATCTCCTCGTACGAAATTCTTTGTATGAAATTTTTGTGTGTAACTTCTCGTCTTAGAACAATCTCAGCTTTAACGTAGCGAATTTAACCGCCCCTACTAGTGTCGGCTGAGATTTGCTCAAGTTAATGGAAAAAAACAATTACAAAGTTTTCTTCACAAGTCTATTTGGTCGCCGACCGATTTTGGCATACCGCAACAGACTGATCTTTATTGTTAATCATTCCATCTTTTATATCAATAATAATACAGTTATAACAAATTCAAAATCTGCGCGAATCAAAAATAATTATCTAGTTCCGAGAATTTACCACCGCGTGCAATTAGGGCGCTCTAGTCGCCATCAATGTAGATGACATTTCGGCAAGTGTCGAAACGTCAGTTTTGTTTTGAAGTTACACTACAATACCCTCCTGTCACGCAGAGTGGTATCTTGACGAATGTCTCCTGTACAAAATTATTAATAGTTCTGTTTCATCTACCCACAGTGCGCAGTTTTCTGTTTGACTCGGTACGTGTTACCAGGACTTCATTTGCCCTCAACCTACCCTTTGTCCGTACTTTTACATATTTTTACTCTCCACTTTTGCGCATGCTTAGGCAACATAATTGGTTGAATATTAGTCCTCTTTCGCCTTCGTTACGCACTTTTAAAGAAACATCAAGAACAAGTGTTTTTTCTTACGATATAAATTAATGAAGCTGCAGAATTTCAAATTTAATTTCTTTATTGAATTTATGATTTGATTTTATTAACCGCCTTTTATGTATTCTGTTTCATTTGAATTTATTGTCTTTTTTCTTTCTTTATTCTTATGTTTTTGAAGTTACAACCTTATCTTATTTTCTATCTTTTCTTGTGTTTTTTTTGTATCTGTTGTGATTTGTATCTGTTGATTTAGACAATAATAAAAAAATAAATAAATAAATATATTTCCACAACATTATTCCCTAGGGATAATCTCCTAAACATTTTGCAATTCAAATTTTTACATATACTTGAGATATTTTAATCTTTACTTCGATTTATTCTGCAATTCTGATTCTGGTTTCACTTATCGATTTCTGCATTTTCCTCTCCACTTCAAATGCAATCAACGGAGCATTTTTTTCAGTTTTGACTCCTTTCTCCGAACCCGCCTCCTCAACAAGTAAATACCTTTTCATATCACTTTCATCAAGTAATCATTTTCATAATTTGAAATTATCTACAACTGACAAAACACCAATCAAATCTCCATTAAATGACTGTGTGGCACCCAGTGGCACTCTCCAAACAAATGGTCATTAACGTTCAATGATCGTTAACTTGTGTCGTCTGTCCATAGTCTATCTAACTCACAGTGAAAATAATGCAGGCATTAACTTAATTTCTAATAACCCTTAAATTCAAGACATATTTTTAAACTGTAAACGACAATATTTAAAAAAAAGCTATAAAGCTATAAATTATTTCTTTTATATATATATATATATATATATATATATATATATATATATATATATTTCCAGTTATCGCAATCGACATCGATCCAAATAAAATTCAAATGGCAAAACATAATGCATGCATCTATGGTGTGGCAAACAAAATTGAATTTATCGTTGGTGACTTTATTCAATTGGCAAGTAAAATTAAGGCCGACGCTGTATTCATGAGTCCACCGTGGGGAGGTCCGAATTACAATCAGAACACAGTCTACGATATAGAAGAACACTTGCAACCACTACCAGCTTCATCGCTAATCAAAATCGGTCGACAAATAACGAATAACATAGCAATGTATTTACCGAAAAAATCGAATACACAACAAGTGAGTAACTATACAAACATATATAATATTTTCTCCGTACGGCAATTGTATTTGAATTTGTTTCAGTTACTGGTAATTGCTGGTCCTGGCGGCTCTGTTGAATTGGAGAAAAACTTTTTATTTGGTCGGCTTACAGCTATAACTGCATACTACGGCAACCTAATTAGAAATACGTGAAAAGTTTTCATTTGTGTAACGTCTTAGTTTTTCGAAATGACTTGAGCTAACAAGTATGTTGTAGTTTTAAGTTTAAAATATTTTAAGTCGCATTCGACTCCAAATCTACAATCCTGGTTTTAAAATTTGTCACTCAAGCTAGACTATTTGCGTAAAGTATTTTTTTCAGATTAAAATATCACCAAGAGCAGCAGTGATACTAAGCTATATGATGTGAGATTTATTTTAATTTTAATATGCCTCTTTTGATGTCTTATAAGTAATTAACTTCTCCTAGTTCTTCCTAGTTTGTAGATTGATTTTCAGTTTAAAACTTTACCTAATTACTAAGTAAACTCAAAGATTCTGCCACGAATGTGAAGTGTTGTTTAAAAATCAGAGCACAATTTTTTTGTAGCTTTGTCTCCATTTGCGGATATTGATGTCTGCATCTGGCATACATTAATCTAAGGCTTCCAAAAGTTATCAAACGAAAAAACATGTATGCTGAAAATTATTAAAAAGTTATTTTTATCTTTTACTACTAGTTCTATCAGTAAGAATTTATTGAAATGACAAAAATAAAGTATATTTTATTTTTAAAAGCTAAATAATATTTTTACTGTAACTGACGATGTAAAAATGTTTTATAAAAGGTCATATAAAAACTTCATCTATGAAGCCATTAACATATTTTTTTAGAAGGCAATATTGTTGGAATTTATTGGCTACTGCTTTTTGCGAGTAACAGAAATGAAAAAGGTTTACATAGCTGTGAGGATAATCACGTTTGGTGGGTTTTAAATACAAGCACTGTGATTGAAGTAGACTAACTCGAAGCTGGATGTCTGATCATCGCTAGATTTGACACAAAGACCACACACGTTGGAAGGTGATCTGCTTCCGACTCGGCTACTTAAGATTCACGGTGCAAAATACTATTGAAAAAAAAAACACAAATTTAACACCGCTTTCCGTAACAATCAGTTGTGAAATCGAGCTAAATGTAGTCAGGGCTAGAAAATCTTTTAAGCTCAGGAGAGTTCAGCTTCCGAAATGGTTACTTGTACATATTTTACATAGTCTTTCAGTAAATTCGCTCCTTGTACGAGTCGTTATCTCAGTCATTAATAGAGTTCATACTTCACCTCTGTGACTGCTAGAGGTTACATTCCATTTGAATTATATTAAACGCTTATTAAAGTCAAGAAAGTTGTATTAAAATGTGGCAAGTCAGTTGTGACTTCATGTGGTGGAAACTGTTGTTTTTCTTTTAAGGCACCAAATCAATATAATATTTAAAAAAAATCTTTCCTATTTAATCGATGTTTAAAAAGATAAACCTCCTTGTCCAGTAGGCCGTTGCTTCTATGCCTTGCTTGCTCAAGAGATGTCACTGTTATCAGATGACGTCATCACCGTTTGCAATCACATCCGAAGTTTCGCGGGTCGATAGCTATCTTATTCAAATAAAAATAAGCTCCAAACGTTTGCTTGTCAAACAATCAAGCCGCTACTTTGAGGTTAAATCATATTGGCGAAATTTGTTAAAGCTTTGGGCTGCGACTTTGTCCATTGAGAAATTTCCATCAAATTTGAAACAATAATCATGGCTGCCGCTATGCCAATTAATCCCAAACCTTACCTAAATGGTTTGACAGGTAAGGCAGTGCTAGTGAAATTGAAATGGGGCCACGAATACAAAGGGTATTTGGTTTCGGTTGATGGCTATATGAACATGCAACTAGCCAATACCGAAGAAGTTATCGATGGGCAAGTAACAGGTTTGTATCAAAACAGCATTCAAACTGATAGAGTACTAAAGTTAGTTTTCTTCTCGAAGGCAATCTCGGTGAGGTCCTGATACGATGCAATAATGTACTTTACATAAAGGGTATGGATGACGACGACGAAGAAGGCGAAATGAGGGATTAACGTCGTCAGTATCTATTATTTATTTCGATTTTGAAAACAAAGTGTAACATTCTTCTAATACTAATATAAGGTAATGTCCCATAAAATAAAAAAGTATAAAATTTAGTAGATGTATTTTGTAATTGTGTGCATGCAAATTAATATCGTAGTAAACATAGAAAAGATGCATCTATATTATAAATTTTCGGTCCACAGTTAGCAATTAAATTAGTCTACTTTCATTACATTAGTCTAATCAAATAATGTGAGGAATAATAAAGTAAGACAGAAACGTGGGGGTAGTGATTAATTGAAGTTGTTGCTGCCGGGAATAGATGATCAAATCGAAGATAATCCTCCTGGAACTTTGGTTAGACGCATTTTATTGTCAAAATATGTTTGCCTTGTGTCTAAATGAATCTCTACTCTGCGATTGTAAAGTACGATATTTATATACCTTGGTGAATATGAATATGCATTAAATATATGGTGATTGTAAATATTAAAATAAACAATCATAGAGGAAGAAAATCCTAGGGCTACACAATAAATCCTTAGAAAGGATTATCAATCAATCGCATCATTCAAAGCAAAAAATATATGGGCATCAACTAGACAGTACTGACGTATCATAAGAACGCGCATTGAGGCAAGATCGCTTCAGTGTTCGTGTAGCATATTTTAATGCGCTGCAATGAGCTGTTTGCTAAATACTTAACGTTTTGTAAAAAAAAACCTAAGGTGTTCGCTGTAAAGTTACCTTTAAAACTGTATTTTAAAAATTACATAACATAACTTTTAATAGAGTTTTGTGTTTCGTAAAAAAAGGATAGATTGTTTTTTGCGCGCTTTGGGGGAGAGTTCGATTAATGTGGCGGGACTCTGTGCTAATCAACACACGTGCCTGGTGGCCAGATCAATAGAGGCGGCAGTGGCCGGTATAATAAGAAAATCCTTACAACAAAAGGAATGTTCATTAGCAGCCTTCCTAGACATCAAGTAGGCTTCCTGGGTATCGAGTGGGCTTCCAAAACATCGAGTGGGGTTCGATATTGTTCTTAACTTGGTTATCGGATTTGATTAAAATCAGGCAAATTGAGACCACCTTTTCATAGACCAAGGCGGGGAAAATAGTTGGCGCGGGAACACTAGAAGGGATCAGAATCAGTTCAGGCGTTTATTCAATGGATATGCCAGGAGCATGACGATCCATTAGCAAAATGCCAACCAAATCAACGACGATTTGAGATGCCTTTTGAGAACCGAGAACGAAAAGGCCTACTCCTAACCGGATTATGTTGGTGCTAGAGTATAGACGAGTTGAAAAGGAGAGACTCAGAATTTAGAGATAGCCACTGTGTAACTGGGCTGCAACTTAAGCAAACTAGTTGAGGTCCTAAGGGCTAAATTAAAGTCCGAATTAGAAAACCGGACAGGCTGGCGGATAGCCAGGAAATTGTGGCCATTACCCGATTCAAGCAAGGGCAGAAAATGGTTGAGGCCGACACAGGGCATTACCTTATTGCATCTCATGCGATTAAAAAAGCATTGATATCTAGCAAGAAATGCCGGCGATACCAGGTGGAAGAGGACATCACTAAGAGTATTTTTTATTCGGCCCTAAATAATAAACGCCTCAACATTCTAGGCCCCTACAACTATTAGAAGTTAGCAGTGCTCAACGATTAGTACCGCTACGTTGAGTCGGCTGCTTAAATTTAGCGAAGTGGTTATCTAGCAACTCTGAGTAATCAGCGGAGGACGGCAAATGGGCCAAAACTAGTGGTCCCGTAAACGGCAGCCCTCTTCTATTACCTAGCCTACCTATTTTCAAATAATTTTTTTTTTATTCACATCAGAATCTGTGGTTCATTCTTGAGTTTGAAGTGAATGATACTTAAATTAGTCTCTTCTTTCACAATGAACTTAGTCCTTGCGACAGCATATATTTAGCTCCCAAGTTTAGAAAACTTTGTTTTATTTTGTTAACTCCAAGCTATATTCCATTTAGTTCTCTGGGGTACTAAGGCTTCATGCCAAATACTGGGTTATTGTAGAACCATCTTTCCTTATCATACTTATATCCAAGAACATGATTTGCTTCCGTGGTCCGATAACCGAACCAGCTGGAGAGGAGCATAACAGTTTGTGCATCTAGTGAGAATTAAGCTAATCCAAACATCAAATGCCGATCACAGTGTATAATTAGATGAAGCCAAAGCAGCGAAATATTCTGCCGTACTTAGCATAAACCTTCTGTCCACATTTTTGTAACTTTCGAGCTAATCAATAATTTGTGTTTTGATTTGTGCTGGAGATATTTGGAGAGTGCATTCTTCAATATTGATTTTAACATAAGGTGCGTTTTTTGCACTCTTGGGCAGGGTAATTTAAGGTATGTTAAGCTCTTTATGACAGAGCTTTAGGTAAGAACACTGAATACAACAACAATCGCTGCCTCAGTGAAGTTACAGCAGCAGCGATTGTTGTGTTCAAAGTATTTACCTGAAGCTCTGTCACAAACATCTTAACATACCTTAACTTACTCTGCCCAAGAGTGCAAAAAACGCACCTATATACTTGCACAAAAGATAAGGGTTTCAAATTTTGTAATAGAGTCTGTAGTTTTCAAATCCGGTGTTAGCTCAAAAATGAAAAAAAAATGTCAGGTGAAAATGATTGTTTTTAACTTTAACTTTCAAATCTGTGGGTTTTTATTCCATTTGAAAGTTATCACAATCACCTTTCGAATGAGACCTCATGTAATATTATTTACAAATAATTATTGAATAAACAATAACGGATATTCCAAAATTTATCTTTTTGCATTAAAATTCCAAAGAATTAAAAATATACCGTGACTCAGATGATGAAATTGGTGGTATCCTTGAATACACATAATGATCTCCTGTAGAAATCTATTCTAGGTAGCGGGATGGAGTTTTTTTGCGAACAAATGTGTACATAAAGAGCATTGTTAAAAGAAATAAAATTGCATTCTGCGGAAATAAAAATAATTTTAGAAAAATAAGATAAATTTGCGAATATCCTTTAATTTTTGCAAGAATTGTTTGTAAATCATAACCAATAACGTCTCATTTGAAAGGTAATTGTGATAGCTTCCAAAAAATAATTAGAATCCAGAGCGATGTTCGGAAGTTAAAAGCAATTGTTTTCACCAGGAGATATTCAAACTCGAAAAATCTTTAAAGGGCTATAGCTCATAAGGGGAGTATGTACAACCATTTTTTCATTAGCTTACCTTATGGAATCACGTGATATACCTTACTCTGAATCATCCTGCATTAAGGGAGGGGTAAGGATCACAGCGTGAGAAAAACCATTTTTTTTACAAATAATTTTTCGAAATTTGGATAGAGAAAATTTATTTAAACCTTTTATACATTATTAATTATCAGTTCAATGCGAAAATATCGACAAACAAACCAGTGACAAATGTTTTTCAAGAATGTCTTTGGAAAAAGACGATTTGCGGTGTTCATTATATCTCTGCTGAAAATTATCGGAAATCGAAGAACATTAAAATTTAGTCATTTTTATTTTTTTCATTTTCAAATTTTTGGTGGTCATTTGAAGTGAAAATTGCTATATTTTACGAAGAATTTGGCCTTTTTGTGGGTGGAAAACCCCCGTTTATAAAAAAAAATTCTAAAACTTATCGCTGGGAGGAAGTACTTTACATGTGAAAAGCGTGTGCCAAGTTTGAAATGAATCGGTAGTATGGTTTTTAAATGGCAGTGAACACGGGCTTTTAAAAAATAGTTTTGAGAAAATGACTACTATACTCCGAGCTGTCGGAGCGACCATGATAGAGGAAATGGGACTAAGTATTCAATAACTTCGAGAGTTTTGCTCTTCTTGAAATGCTTAACTATAAGGCACACAGTACCCCAAACACGGTTCTAAGGTTAAAAAGACTGCGCCACTTGTAAATTATGGTTTTACCTGGACTAGAGTCCCCGTAAACAGGTGCCATCTCTTCCATTATGGTTTGACCTAAGTTTCCTTGTCTGGAGAGGAGCTTTACGGTACTTGATTTTCTCCGTATTTCAGTGGCTAGGTCAACGATAGTTTAAAAGCTAATGGTTCGATTGAAATAAAATTTGCTATTTATGCTTACAATGAGTCTCTGATCTCATTACGTTTAATGAAACGTAATGAGATCAGAGAGAGATTACCCTCGTTAATAACATATATACTCATTCCGCGAGCTTAAAGGCTCATCCTCGTATGTTCCAACTAGTGTACCATATTTTTTTGCTTGAAATCAAAAACCACAGTGGGAGTGCCGTGATTCAGCTCAGAAATTGGATGAAAAACTTTCTTGAAAACGAAACATCGAGCCGCTTTTAAGTTAGGAGCAGTAGCAGCCATTTGCCCTACACATACAATTCCCAACCATAAATACTTGACGTAATGAAACTTGAACTCCATTTCCACCACCATGCGCTAATTGTAGTTAAAATTCCCACCACCATGAAATAAGAAATTATCAAATGGAAACATATTTTATTGATTTGAACTTAAAAAAACCAATAAGTGGAATGTCAAGACGATCAATTGATTTTTGGATTTCGCATGGAAACTCAATTAATTGCACAATGCCTATTATGTTGTTAGTGAACTGAACCCATGTCAACATATACGACCTTTACGCGTTATAATCCCTGCAAAAAGAAATGACTGATAAGAAACTAGACTATGACGAATGAATTAAAGCGAATTAGAAAAACTTATAGTAAAGAGAAAGTGAAAGTTAGATGAGTTTATTATAAGACATATGTACATGTTGTGCTGGTGTGGGTATAATAATTTCTGAATTATATATTTTTTTAGAGCTATTAAGACCAGAAGTATAAGACTAGATAAAGAATAAAATAAATACTGCCCTTAAATTGTTTGTTAAAATTTTGAATACCACGTTGAGCTGCTTATTACATTCTGATCTTTTTGAAATTTGTTCGAGAACCACTTTGAGCGTTTTCATTTGATGAAAGAGTAGATGTGTTTTTTTTACAATAATGGCTATTCAAATTATCGTAAAATCAATATAAATTAGATATGTTTATACAAGACTTCTTTTGATAGAAGAAGCAATCACTTATGATACAAAAAAAAAATATTTTTTTTAGAAATATACAACTGTCTTTTACGTCTTACGGAATACATTTATTTGGCTTTAAATATTTACACTCTTGTTCTCCCGGAGTCACCACTTATCCTATCGACAAACTGTAAATATAAAAAGAGAAATAATGTGTTGTTGAAATTGCAGAGGACAAGTTTTTACGATATAATTTGCTAAAATTATGGTATTTCTTCAAACATAAACCACAATAAAACATACATACCTTGTTAATAAAAGGCAAATTTAAAAAGGTACCCAACAACGGCACACGCCTTAAGAAATTTATTGCTACTGGGAAGAAACCACTAGAAAGAAAATCAAACATGATTTCCGAATCGTCAAGAAATTAATCAATTCACATACCTAAATAGTAAAACGAAACCATACGATTCAATAATCATTCCAATCAATGGATATCCGAATAAAACTACAATGATGCCTCCAAAAAAGCATATGGTTGCTTTCACTTTATGCCTTTGAAAGAAAAACCGAAATGTTCGCTCAACCCCTATGACACATGCGAGCCCACAAAGAAACAGAATCTGAAATATTTTGAAGTGTTTATGGAATTCGATTTAAAAATTAATTTTAAAGCCACGTATAAGAACAGATTTAATTTGCTTAGTAGTTATTTATCGTGAAGTATCCCATAAAATCGAGCAATTAAATCGATTAGAAGTTTTCGATGTTTTAAGTACATGTATTCATTGGCATTTATACATAACTGTTGTTGCACTTCAACATATTCAACTTACATTTCCTATTGCCAATAGTCCTTTATCGAATAGAAGCACTATGCCCAGAAACAGAAACGCTATTCCAAAACCAGCCAAGCCGACACCAATCTCTACAAAGAATACAAATTATCGAATAGCTTATTACTTGCACCAAACTCAGTAGAGTACTTTGCGTATCTGATATTTCAATCATTTTAATGAATTATTATTGCTTGTAGACTGCGATAAATGTTTCGTTGTCTGTTTATCATAACCTCGACCGTCCTCAGTACGGCTAGCTTCCACGTCACTTGACAATTGGTTTGATTGGATAGTCCTTGGACGCAACTGTTTCAGGTAAAACAAATTACCAAAAATAGCTCACAAGTCAATTCGACTGATGGGATTGCTTGAAATTATCGGAGAAAAATACGAAAACAGGAATCTGACAAATGTCTAAGAATTTGTCATGTCTTCTTCTTGTTCGAAAGTATTCAAATGTCATTTTGGGTGGTGAGAAAGAAATTGAGTCAGGTTTGGTGGATTTACTTAATAACGGACGATTATTTACAGAAAAAAACACAGGAAACTTTATGAAGTTGCAATTATAAAATTACACTTATTTTGATTAGGGTAAAATTGTTAACCTATGCTTAACGTTATTCGAAGTCAAATTACGCGGTGTAATATTTACTATTGAAAGAATGTATTCTTTTATTTAGTATATCGTGTCAGTAAATATTGATAGAAAATTTTATGCGTGAAATTTATGAATTAAAAAAACCGGATTTTTTTTTGCATAAATATGTAAATATCAATAGTGCTGATGGTGCTTCAAGCATGAGTTCCCAGTCTTGCTGTTATCGTAATACTACAGCCCTTCTTAGAACTATCTTTAATACGCATATCATCTCCAGATGCCTTGGTCTTCCTACGACGTCCTTTGTGCATAACCTTTCTCCACAGGTTCATGTTTCCAAGTAATGTTTGACTTTTAACTTATTGTATATTATTTTTTAGGTATTCTTTGTCGAAAAGTTGATGATGGTAGTGGCGACCTCTGGCTCATCGCTGCTTTACATTTATTTATATCCAGCTGGATTTTAGAAGATGGTATTCGCAATTCGATTCGTCCTTTTATACTCTTTATTTCATTTCAGCTGGGTATGCCAGTGTGTCATTACGTAGTTGGATTGATCCCTAGAACCACAAAGAAGTTCGATGATCTAGCTACTCGATTATAAAACCTTTGTAGATCATACTAGTCAAATTTAATGGTGTGTTCGTCAAGTTTAAATTTTATCAATCATGATTCTTACTTGATCAAAATTTAGTCGATCTTCTTAAGGATGTGAATAAAGGTGATAGCTGTTTTCAGCAAAATTTGTTTTAAGAGCAAACTGGTTGCTTGAACAAGAGCAATTTGGAGCAGGATTTTTTGCTCTACATTACTTTTGTAGAGCAACTTCTGTTGCTGTTTGGCAATTGTCTGACTGTAAGCAAAAAATTATGTTCGAATTAGAGTTTTTTAATAGTGAGCTGGCAAGTTGAACTTCTGACAAATAATCAACTTTGACAATTGTCACCTGAAAAGTGTACCATTGTATGCTCTCAATTGCTCTACTTTCTTTTACAATTGCTCTACCCTAACTTGCTTTGAGATGTTCTGCTCTTTTTTCGTTTGCTCATAGGCACCTCCATTGAACCGAAGTCCAGAATTGGGCCTGCCAAGCAGGGTAAGGGTGATGGCTAACCATCAACAAGGGCAGATAAAAACAGAAATGCCCCGGAAAAAAGATGTGCCCCGGAAAAAAAATGCCCCGGGAGCGGGTTGCCCTAGAAATGGCCGTGAAGGCCCTTCGTCCGCATTAGCTAAGCCCCCTTTAGTCCGACCCCAACAGATGGGCCACTTAAAAATGGCGTGAACTTGCTCCCAGAAAAAGGGCGAACTTTGGTCACCTAGTTTTTTTTTGCTTTTTGAATTTGTTATTTTTCGGTCAAGGTCAGAGGGCGAAGTGACCCCGCAACATCTGGGGTCATGGCCCCGCCAACAACAGGGACCTAATGTTCTCTGCCTTATCCTCAGGCCTATTAAATAGAGGCAGTTTTTCCTCCTTTTTAGAGTTTTCGCGTGATTTTCAACCCCCTTTCAGATAGCTAACAACGTGCTTTGTCACGTCTCGCCTGGGTCTGGCTTACAGCCCATGCCTGAAAGCTACAAATTTTGATTGTATTCTTATGGGCGAAAAATTATCAGATGTCATTTGTCGAATATTACGATTGAGATTATTTTCGTTGGACAACTGTTCGAAAGATTTAGTAGGTTGCCTCAGATTGCGTAACTATAGCGTGGTCGATTTTTAAACCGTCTGCATAGAAAAGATAGCGAATACCAATCAATATATTACGCAAATCAGATAGCCTAAATGACTGCCTTGTGGCACTCCAGGGTCGTTGTTTGCTTCCTTTTTCCATCTCATCAGAAGCAAGGATGATGAGATTAGTGGAAATCGATCCACCCTTACGAAATCCATGCTGTTGCTCATTTAGAAGAGGGTCGATTGTGGGAATAAGTTTGTCGTAAACTAGTCTCCATGTCTCTTCGTCAAAGTCGATCACGAACTAATGTTTTATGCTCAAACATTCCTAAGCTCTGAGGGTCCCTCAACGCTATGCCTCCAGCGTAAGCAAGGTCTCCCGCGCTGTCATCTCAAAGGGTTTTCGAGTAGGTTCTTCGCTCAATGGAAATAAGTGCTCAGCCACAGAAGTCTAGCGAGCTTTATGTTTATGATTATATCTGTTTCTAGGTAGATTGCGTAAAATTTATGGTCGTCGCTTCTTCGTAATCGCCCTTCTTTACATGCACGCCAATAATTCTCCGGACGAATTTCCTTTTGAACGTGTGTAAGAGATTAGTGTACCTTTTGTTGGGCACTTTTACCTGTAATAATAATAGGCCTTATGTATAGGCTTTGCTGGATTTGTGCAGTGGTCTGCGTGTTTCTTCATCCGTACTGTCATTGTCTGACACCACTGACCCAAGATAGCTATAGGATTACATTAATTCAAATTCGTGCATTTTTACTCTGATGATTTCACCAAGCTTATTTGCTCTTTTCGCAGACGATGCCACCATGAACTTTGTTTTTCATTTGTTCGTCTATCGTTTTCACCCCTCCAGTATCCATAAACTTTCCTAAATATTCAACGCCTCTTATTTTCTATGCATTTCGAGCACAAACAAATTCTAAGATAAATTATAAGCATACAAAATATATTACATTATTGAAATAAAAAACTTCTTTGTGCGCCCCTGCTTACAATTCTGCCTAATCCATTATTACCTTCAAAATGAAAACCAGCGCATAAAAATTGAGAGCAGTATTGCGAATATTGGAAACAACATAAACTCATAATTGATTCCCCTGAACTTTTCCAACCATAAATCAAATAACGATTTTTTTTGTAGATCAGAAATTCTTGCGATTTTAATGCGATTTGATTCAATGGAGATATTATCTTTTGCAGAGTTTTCTTGACGAAATGCAGACATTATTCGAAAGAATTTGATACCGTTTCATTCATCGATTATGCAAACTTCCGGAAGAGGAAAGAAAAAGAAAAGATGGGAACACAATCAGAGCCCCATATATTGGACGAATATCATTTTCAAGTAATTTATTTGATAATTTATAAAGGTCAAAATGTTTTATTTACCAAAAAGTTAGAGTATACGTCAGGCTAACGCTTTCGCAGCCAGATTCTTACGAGAAAAGTAGAAAAATATTATCATAGTTCTTGCGTTAAAACATTTTTGATACATTGCTTGAACATATTTAGGGAAATATTCACATTAACTTCCTCTAAATAATAGGCAAACTACTATGAAAGCTACTAAGCTAAAACAAATAATAACATAATTGATTACTTCAAATTTAGAAATCTTTTTTTTTTTTGCAACATTTATCATTTAAAAAGTTTCGATAATTAAAATTAGATAATTTATGCAATAGGTGATATTCAAAAAGTTATTCAACACACACTAGTGCCTATTTTTATGGTATCAACCACTGTCCTCAATTCTACGCAATTTTTTCGAAATGTAATTTATCCCGGCATTAATCTAATATGTATTACGAACTTGTCTTCATGACATTGCAACTACTTTTTCACATTATTATGCAAACAATTCACATCTCGTAGGACAATTACATCTAAAAATAAAATCAAAGACCTTCGCTTGAAATATACTTATCTCAATAGCCCAGTGACATACAATCTATTTCTGAACTATCCCTATTGCATGTGCGAAAATTCCGTAATTAGGGCAGGTTCAGTAAGTTCACTTGTGACATTTTGGAATGGTGATATTTTTACACTGCCATACCAGCCATACCAAGGTGCATAGTCGTTCCCGTGACGTCACAGGAGTGGCAAGGTCGCATAATTTGGCAAACAGACTAGTGGCCTCCGGTTTCGTATAAAACAGAGTGAAACGATCATATGAATCGAAAAATAGAAAAGTAAATTTATGCCACATGAATGAAAAGAACAAAATGTCAGAGATAGGAGAGCACTATTCGAATAGAGCGGTGTGAACTAATTTAAGCGCCGTTTCGACGTAGTGAACAGACGAGTCAAACTATATTGATTATATAATTTCAGCTGCAAAGCAGGAGAGAACGAGAAGAAAAAAATGGAATGCAAAAGATTCTTTCTAGAGAATCTTCGATGCTTATGATGATATGAATCCATTCCACACATATGACAGAGCGAATCGGGTAGAGTTTCTAGTACGCAGCCGTCCCGTTCGCCAGCAATTTGCTGGCTGAAAGTGTTCTTGCTGCCGACTGGTTTCAACTCAGTCATCACTTTTCGTACCGCGGTCGTTAAGTGAACACGTTACAACTCAACGGCTGAATTGCCTCTGGTGGAATCACACTCCTGACTTGTGAACTTGACTTATTGCTGTAACTAACTAAAAAGAACCAGGTACGGTAATATTTTTACATCAATTAAGTTTTGGTAATCGTAGTTTGTTCAAGTCCAATCTTGATTTACTGTAGTTGCTGGTGTAAAGTGTAGTTTAACTAGTTCGAAGAAAATGTCACAGTTTACGTAATTGCATGCCCCAATTCCGGGGGATTTAAGTTTGCCGCACAAATGGCAAAGTGGTATTCAAGTGCAAAGTGTTTTTTTTTTCTCGCTTAACTATGTATTTGATATGCATTCCGGGACAACTACTGTGGCCAAGATCCCCTTACGTAACGTGGGAGTATGTAGCTTGCAAATGGACTACCCGCCTTCGTCTGCGCTAAGAAGGAGTGATTTTTTGAGATATCAAGTGTGTATGCGTCTGGTGTACCCGGGAATAACCACGAATATATAAGTCATGGACGGACGCCAAGATTTTCTGGGAAAATATTAGATAAGAGAGCGCACAAGGTCTTCAGTTGTAGTCGATGGGCCTATACTTTGAAACATTATATAATGTCCGATGGCCGAAAATAAGGAGAACAATCCTAAGGATTGAGTGAATACGGATTAGGGTGGATAAGATTTTGAATACCAAGCCGCTAGATCGGTAAAACTTGTAGTTTTCAATTGATCTTGTCAGCATTCGTGTGACGGAGAAGCGGCGTGCTGTGTATGAAGTGACGCATGCCTCGTTGTCTACGACTGGCAGTCGGTTCTGTGTTCCGATGTCCATTGAATCGATCTATTTGTAGTGCAGCCATCATCGAATTTGCAAATACATAGTCTGTAATGTGCATGTATACTTACCTCGAATAAAACGCATCCAGGATTGTTGCACTGTCACTGAAAACTCGGCCAGTAGTACTTGGGGGAAAGTTCCACTTCCGACACGTGACGAGCAGCCATCTTGGATTTTAGATAGTCCGCATTGGCAATGGATGATAGGAGCGGGTGCCGTGGCAAATAAAATCTTTCGTTCGTCATCGGCCACATGTTCTGGAAGGTAGACTGGAAATTTTCGGTTAGATTGAAACAGGTCGGGTCGTTACCTTATGATTTTTTGCTTTAGTAATGAGTATTTGATCTTAAGTCGGCGAATTTAAGCCATACGACTTTTCCAGGAATTACTGGCAGCTCAAATCGACGCTAAGGTCGTCCCGTGACGTAAAAATCGATTCAATTAACAAGCACTAGTCGAGTAGATTTTTCTTGGTCGCTATCCAATTTGATAGGGGTTGGGGGCTGAAGTTATGGATTATGTAATGTGTCATTGCTATGCACACTCACTCTAATTCTATTCATTCACGGACACTTTATTTGTTTATACCCGAGCCAGAGAATTCACTTCATTGCCACTTTTCGTGCTCTACTTTCCATATTCTTCGATTGCAAGGAGTATTGCGGGGCTATCGGCTTGGAGCAGAATTCTTTCTCACGATTCGCTTCTTTGTAGGTCAGATATAATCGGCTTTGTTATAATTAGATTTTTGCTAGCACATCACAAGAGTAGCCAGCAAATGGCTATGCAGCTGATAATAATGGCACTTGGCTTCGATTGGTGTCCTCGCGAAGCAGGGCATGTGTCGGCGGATGCATTTTGTTGCACATTCCACAAGTTCAAGTTCGTTGCACTGATTAGGCAAATAGATCAGATACATGATTAGATGGGGTCGAGTAAGGGGCAGTGGCGGGGCGCTCTCAGTTGTGACGCAGATGATTATGTAAGGCACCAATTGTCAGCTGGTTCTTATCAGTTGTATCGTAGCGCTATCAGGGAACTAGGAACACTAAATTTAGGGTTTTTTATTTTTTATAAATGATTGGTTGCATAATAGGTAGTGGACATAGGTGGAAAGCAGTAGGCAGCCGAAGAGCTTATGCAGGAAATGGTTTTAAATTTAAGCGTATATCTAAATGTGTCTAATGGATACTTTGGCTATTCATAAGATAAAATTAGTTCAATATATTTAAAACATCTTTTCCAATGCCAAGACCTAAATCAATGTAAAGGTATCGAATTGAAATTAATTAGTAAATGCAGCTCCTGCTGTTATACTTAAGGTGAAACATTTTTCGGCTTATTTCAACTTAGAATTTTTGATTCAGATGTTGGTTCATCTTGTTCAAGTTTTTCTCATAAAACGAAGGACGGTTTCATACTTGGAACTGGTTATATAAAAAAAACACGATAAAGAACTCGCCACTCCCTTAACAAGACAAAGATATTTCCTCGTTACTGCATAATTCGAAGCTTTTCACGATAGTTGGCTGAAAAAAAACTATATGATGTTTTCAATTCTCTTAGATGTGAATTAATATTATTGCAGTGAAAGTGGTAGCACATTATTATCTGAAAATCCTGGTTGCAACGTTTGTGCCACTGCGTATATGATTTGTTTGGCATGTCTACTTTATTTAGTCAGGAGAAAATTATGTTCACAGTTATCGTGTTTTATATAAAAATTTCTATTTCATTGAAATTTTTCTAGCATAATAGTAATAAATTACTTTCTTTACCTAACATTTCATTCCTCCGTATTTTTTTTTATTAGCACCGCCAGGCTTTCCATTAGACCTCGACATGTTTTAAACCTACCATACCTTTCCAAGTTTCATGCATCATCCGAAACAAATGATAGCGATTTAGCTTTTTCAATGATAACAAAGCTCAGGGGATTACCCTTTGATCGAATTCTTAGCTCTGGCAGTAGGGAGACACATGTGGCAGAAGCCAATTATTCTATTATTCCCTTTAGTGCCATACTTGTCTTTTACCCAGTCAAGCCCACAGATATGACACTTAATTAGTAAAACGCTGGTATTATTCCCAGTTGCCAGCTCTTAAGACAGCATAATACGAACAAATACAACCATGAGCATACAGAGGGATTCGTACCTGCGGGCAGTAGATCGCTGCTTCGGATTGTGCCTTAGCGAACAGTGCGACCGACTGCTTTTATTTTTGTTTTCAAAACTTCCTTTATTCAAACTCCCCAAAGATGTTCAATTGGTTTGAAATTTGGTGACTGCGATGGCACTTCATTGAAATAATGTTATTTCCCTCGAACCAGGACTGCAAACATTTTTTGGGCTCGTTATCTTGCTAGGATTCCCAATTTAGCGGCATATTTTTCCAGAACATGGTAGCAGAGTATTTTACGATATTTCTTAATATGTGACAGCATTCCTGGTGTCTTTAGCCAACGCCACAACAAAAAACACAATCCCAGATTATAATACATACATACATCATCATGCTTTACTGTTTTCCTGATGTCTAAAAGATTGAGTTGGTTCTTAGGACGTCGAATATAAATATTGGCATCGGACCCAAATAGAGTTTTTTGCGCCTATGCAGAGCAGATTAACGTGGGGTTTCAAAAAAAAAATCCCGAGCAGAGAATTTGCTGTGCTTGGAAATGTTGTTTCATTCGCTTAGGTTGTTTGTTAAATTAGAATGACTCAAAGTAAAAACCTGAATGAAACGTTATCTAGGTTTTAATCGAAATCAGACAAGAAACTTGCCCCTGAAATAATGTACAATGTAATGTGTATTGAAACATTCAAAAACAGTCTGCACACTACAAAATTTGATGTAAAATAATGGACAATTACGGAGTGCTATGTCAATTCATTCAATTCAAACTGCCGGTTTCACGTCTACAAGTACATTTGGTCCAAGTCAGTATCCAAGTATATTTGTTGTGTCAACTTGCCTTTACAGAAATCATTGCAAGAATATGGAATCACAAAATGTTGCAAATTAGCGACACAAACAAATCTTCTACGTCAACTGGTCTCGGCAGCTGCAATGAAGTTGGCTGTCCCTATTATTTTTTCAAGCCCTAGTAAACACACTCCAAACTGATTTAAACGGAGATTGCGTTTGCAACAAGGTATATGAAGTTGAAATGAGTATGAAAGTTTTAGGAAAAGAGCGAGGAAATACTTTTGTCGTTTTTATTTCTTATAATTTTACAACTATAATTTTGTTATGTTTGTAAAATACTCATGTGTGCTTTGGATGATGTCAAAATTCAGAAATGTCAAACAATTTCCAAAGTGCTCACAACTCCCTCCTGCAGTTCGGGGTGGGAATTTGAGATTGCCAGTGTCGAGGTGCACTGCGTATCGCCTGTAGCTACCGAACGGTTTGGGAGGAGCCATGGTTGTTATATTCGTAGTAATTCTAATAGATCTAGTAGCGCGAGTCCGCAGGGAAGTGTAACATACACGCTCTGAGCCCAATAGAAAAGGAGCTGTAGTGCACGCACGTACGCGACACTGCTGCTCTGGTAACAAAGTAGGGGCCTTAGCAACTAAGGTCGCTGGACAGTGAGATACTGATAGGTCTTGTGGACCCAGGAATCAGCCGTGATAATGGAGGGGTACAATTTTATCTGCGCATCTTCCTAAAAGATTGGCTTGAACACGCCAAATTCTATCGATGAGATTGATGAGTAAGCACAACCGCATTGAATTAACGCGAAAGAAGATTCTGGAGCCGGACTTTTTTGGCCATCCAAAACAAGATCAACTTTAAAAGAGATTAGAGAAAATTGTTCGCATTGTGTTGAGGCATGTAAGAGTCGACATATGAACGCCTACTTCCTCTTTTTGCATGCATATCTATAGTTTCGGTGGTATTTCTGCTATAGCAAGATATACCTAGTCTGCCGTTATATGTGAACCACCTTAATATTTCCAAAATTTTTGTATTTTCAAGTACAATACTAATTAGCAGAACGGTTGTCTTAATAACATGAGTTCAAATTAGTTTGAATTTGCCGGATTGATCATTTAATGATTTTGAGTTTTATTCCTCCCTATTCCTCCCCTAATAATTCCAATATCTTGTATTTGATTGAAGCGAAATTTAGAAAATCTAAAACAAAAAAAAAAATCTCGAGCTGGCGATTCTAGTATTATTTAATACAGAAAATAAAATTGCAGAAAAATCAAACCATTTATTTGAATAACAATCATTGGCCTCAGTCATGACTGTTGTAACGAGCAAACGTAATAAATACAGTAATGACAAACAAAGCTTTAAAATGGGACGTGAACTTGAATTCATTGACACCATGTTTACACAGACATTTCTTTTTCTCTAATCGGAACACGTGTAGTATTTGTATTTCAGAATTAGTATATGTTTAGATACCGATGAATGGGAAAGTAAGATAATTTCATCAGAGTAATTTTTGGATTAACTATGAAATTGATGAGGTGGGGATTAAGTGATGGATTTTCAATTTAAATTTTGTTCGGCGTTAGTAATTACGTACTTATATTTAATAATCAATGATAGATTTTCAAATGGTGCTAGGTTCATTATCCAATTAACATTTTTTTTTTATTAGAATGGCACTTAAAATTTCCTTATCTACTATTTACCCCTAATATCTACTACTATATGTAGCATCTGATTTCGCATTAATTTGTGCATCATTTCACTCTTAAAGAGTATCCGTTTTCTTCGGATTGGCTATTAGCGGCTGTTCGATTTGTTTTTATTAAGCTTTGTGTATAGGCAGAAAGAACATGATTTTCCGAACCCATTGGCGAGAAATTGGTGTGTTAGATGAGCTGAAATGAAATCCTAACCTAGCTGCTTTGAGGCTTTAATCACTTCCAAAAATTTTGCTTAGTCGAATTAATCAAATTCCTGTAATTTTTTATTATAAAATAAGGTTTTGCTTCGAATTCGAACGTTCTGCACTTGTAAATTGTTGAAAAAAGTATTTGTATAGCGTATATTTTCAATAACAAAATCCTCTTGATTAGCAAATTATTTTAATAAAAATAATGTCGGTATAGATTATTAAATTTAATACCTAGCTAGTAGGAAAAAAAATATCTGATATTAGTACGAGTATTTGAAAGGTATAATTAGCATATAATTTAGAAAAAAAAACAATTTTTCTATGGAAAAAGTATTGGAATAACCCTAATATTTTTATCGGTTGTCCTCACTCAAGGCCCGCTAACAGCTGATGCGTGTGCCGATCTTTTGCTTTTAAGATTCACTGGTATTTGTGATGTATTTACCAGCTCTCAGTGCCGAGCACTGTGATAGTAGAAAATATTGGTCCCTTCCCCTCCAGTGTGTTTCTAATGGACGTGCCAAATCAATTTATGTAATATCTGTGTTATGCCCTGAGAGTGCCGAATATTCTCTCAACTGTAGAAGAAAGAGATTATGCGGACTGGTTAAAGATTTTTTCCCTTAAATCTGCCATTTTACACGTTAATTACCTTTGTGGCCGGCCTGATTAAGGGGACCTCGCTAGCTACACTACACTGAACTACTCAACACTGTACCTGCTGTTAAAAGCAAAAAGCTCCATTTGTGGTTTTGCGTGCATTATTGATGATTGACTATAACTGCCGTTCAAAAAAGTGAAACATGCGAAATAAAATTAAAGAAATCTCACTTTCGGAAAGAAAGGTCATTTTAGACTCACTTTCAAACGGAAAATCATTCGCTGATATTGGTGAAATAGTGAACATAAGCTATTTTAGAGTTCGAAGTGTGTCGAAAAAATCCGAAAAGATGAAATTTCCAGAATCGTACAAAATGTTTTGGTTGGCTAAAAATCTAGAGTTCTTAGGAAAAATTCCTTTGTGGTGTGAGGTCAACAGCCGCAAGAAAATTGAATTTGCAAAAGAAAAAATATTTCAATAAAGACATGGAATTATGGAATAGGATAATATATTTGCATGAAAGCAAATTCAATATTTTCCATTTTGATGATCGAGTGTCAAAGGTTAAACACCGAATTAAAAAATGGTTACCTACAGTAAAATATTGGTTATGGTAGAGACCATGTTATGAAGTGACGTGGCAGCTGCTGGAGTGAGACGGTTTGTTTTTATTGATGGATTTATGGATAAATTTGTTTAAGTAAACATTTTAGGAAATAATTTTTAAAAAAAGCTCCGGAACATTTTCAAAATGACTCAACATGATAAGATAACCATCCGAAGCACACTGTTCACATAATGCAAGAATGGGTTTTATGCAGGGTGTTTATTTTTAGAGGCATAGAACTTTAAGTTGCCAACACTTTTTAATGCTACGTATGGTGTGACAGCTGCCGTGCTGTCACACCATACGTAGCATTAAAAAGTGTTGCCAACTTAAAGTGGTTTGGTTTGCCAACTTAAAGTTTGGTTTGCCAGTTTATCATGAATATGTTGACGCCTGAGCAACGTCTGCAAATTGTGCAGATTTATTTCGAAAAAAACGGTTCTGTTCGAGAAACTCATCGCGCACTCCGCCAATTTTATGGCCGACATAACCGTCCATCAGAACAATTAATTCGATTAACCATGGCTCGTTTCCGCACCACGTTTGCTCTCACTGATAATACGCTTCCATCTGGACGTCGTACAGTGCGTAATGAAGAAACCATAGGAGCTGTAGGAGGGATTGGAGGCCCCCAATTATTGGTTAGAGTAGTCGAAAATTTGACCTCTCGTTTGGACTTCTTCCGCGCCAGTCGTGGCGCTCACATGCACGAAATCATATTCAAATAAAACTGACAGAGGATTATCTTTCCAATAAAACGAATTTAAGACAATCAAGACAATTTATCCGTATTTTCAATGCTCTATATCTCTAAAAAAAACACCCCCTCATACCTTAAACTATCAACTTCCTCTCAATCCCCTGCTGTAGATGCCATCGATCATTTGGGGGATGAATTCGAAAAACAGTAAAATGAAAAGTCGAACTCGTTTCCTTTATTTCTACCAATTTATTTTTCAAAAATCCGTATACTAGTATTTCGGCTATCACTTATAGCCTTCTTCAGCGATGTTTCTTCGACTGAGGAAAATAGTCTCTAATCGTCCTATTTGTAGATAAACTTTTAAGTCTCCTTAAGCGTTTTCTTTCCGTCTGGGTATTTCCCCCATCGTCGGTAGGTGGGGCGCTAATTAAATCCTCATTAGCAGCCTCATTAACTGTTTCGTTAATCCTTCTTTCCTGGCTCGTGGGTGAGATGTTAATTATCGTGTTATTATGATCTCCGGTTGCCCTTGCGGTATTTCTTCTAATCAATTTGAACAGTGGGGAATATCCGTTTCCCAAATCCCTGTTAAGGAGACACTCCCGTGGAGCCTTGAATATCTCCAAACTTTCCGCTACATCTAGCTTTCTACTATCTCCCCCGTTGCTTATCAGTGAGAGGTTTTCCACCGAGATGTTGTGGTCTGCTCCAACCATATGCTCCGCTACTTTAGATTTGAACTCCTTAATGTTTTTCCTCCTTGCTGTTTCTGCTTCCCTCCGATGCTCCTTGAAGCGAGTAAGTGCACTTCGTTTCGTTTGGCCTATATATTTTAGGTCACAATCCCCGCATTGGATCGAGTATATCCCTGCTTTTTCCAATCTTTCTATTGGGTCCTTTGTTGACCCAAGTAGAGTCTTCAGCTGGTTGCTTCTGTTTTGGAATACAACCTCTACGCCCCATTTCTTTAATTAGCCGAAATACTAGTATACGGATTTTTGAAAAATAAATTGGTAGAAATAAAGGAAACGAGTTCGACTTTTCATTTTATTGTATAATTTCTACCTAAACGCTCGCCAAACAATTTTTTGTTTGATTATATTTGTTCGAAAAACAGATTAGGAAGAATCACATTATAAACAAGATTCAACCCAATGAGGTGATTGTAGATGAATGGGGAAAAATACCGCAGAATTAGATATCGTGAATGCTCAAACATTTTATTAAAAGGAAATGTATACCAATCCATTACTAGATTTAATATTTTTCCCAAAAATCCTCAAAGTATTTTAAAATAAAGTGAATTATACCTATACCTTTTTCGTCAAAAAGATACTTTTAAAAAAAAAAAAAAGATTTTATTTTAAATTAATTTGTACATTCTTAACCTAACTTAAGTACTATTAACAATAAAAAATTACAGAATAGTGGCTATATTAATTTTTGTCTTTTGCATTGTTTTAAATCTTACCCGCTAATTTTCATACCCAGCCTTGGATCTTCTTGGCAATACCATTGAGAAGCTGAGTTTTATTAGCTTAAAATGTATTTTTATTTTCATTACTAATGTTAAAGCTGGCATAAAATTTATGCTATAAGTTAGATAATAAATAGGCAAATATAATACAAATAGTTCAATTAAAAATCTCCAATTTCCGGTTCTGGAAGCACTTATTTCTGAAAACACCAAGTGTAACGAAACGTTTTTCGGTCATTTTTCGGTATATATCCATTGAATCAAATATATAAAACGGTTTTTGTTGTTGGTTTTATATGCTAAAAAGATGCCCGATTTTTATCCAAGTCTAAACAGAAACCAATTTTTGAACGATTTTTTGGCACGTGATTTTATTGATATGGCAATAATAATTTGTATAAATATATTCATTATCATATATTTATTATCATATATACTATACCCGCGTCACTCAAGATTTGTTTCCATGGTATTTGACTAAGTTTAATTTCTAGTTTCCATAGTCCTAGCAACAGCTAACGACAATTGTTTCTTCAAAAGTCGCAGTTAACGCATTTATGCTCTAATCATTATAAAAATGAGACGCGTTAAATAACATAATATTTGAGTGAAGCATGAGTCAGAATGGTCCCATCCGGTTTTTTTAGACAAAAAGCTACAACTTGCAATTATACTTTCACTTAGATTCTCACTCTTAGCGTAAAGATTACGCTAAAATAGCACCAGTTATTTTTCCGAATGGATCTTTCTCCTACACAACGTCCAATTAATGGATGTACATATACATATATGAGCAAATATAGATCTAAAAAATTACGTGCACATCTCGACCATACAATATTTTTTCGCTGAGTTCTGAAAATAGCTGAACGTAGCAAAAGAATGAAACGTAGAAATATATTTGTACTTTGTACGGCTGCGGCTCTGATTGACGAAAACAGACGCCAGCAACGCGCAACACATGATTCTGTCGGAGATGAAATTGTACAAAATTTTAGCACATGCGTCAGGTGCTTCTTGTGAAAAAACGTTGTATAATAATCATATTGAGGGTAAATAATTATGTAACAAAATTTCCGGCTCGTGCCGCTCTAGATAAGAATGGCGAATTCATAAGAATATGTATGACGTTTGGCCGTGAAAATGGTTGCCACGTGAGTGGATTGATGAAGAAGTTTGTGCATTTGAATCGATCATGATTTTTAATTATTTATAACAATGGGCATATGCAGGAAGGATTGACTTGATTTAAGTTTCCACAACCAAGAGACTTTGGAAAAAGAGTTGAATTTGAATTCGTTTGAGCGACAAAAATGGACGTCATAGATAAGAAAAAATAAGTGCCTTGGGATCATTTGCCGGGTGGAATTCGACTGAACAGTCTTATCTGGCTGATTAGTGATATCGGTATGGCACACGGTTAAAAACGTGAATGTATGCTTGTTCAATTGTACCATGCTCAAGCGAGGAACTAAACTGATGATCGTGAACAAATGATAAATTTCCGTCTCACATTGTTTTGCCTTACGTAACGTGTTTCAATATACTGGGGTATAAAAACAGAATTCACTGTTAATTTTTAGTTTATAATATCTGGCTTATGGAAAATTTAATTTTGGTCTCTGTTAGTTTTCGTTACTTATCATAGGAGGCATGAAAAATCCACTCATAAAGACGCAATGCAAATTAATTGAGTTAAAATCTCTGACGCAGTTATATAAGAAATTAGATCATTGAAGATGTGGGTAATCCAAGGTCGACAAATTACAACGTTGCATTGGTGTTTGGAAATGTCGTGATTTTTGAATAACCGGTGAAACGGTGATTGTGATTTTACACTTGACTGTGAGTGCGTTTATGCCGTAGCCAAATTAGTGAGCTCTGCTTATTTAGCAGCGGTATAAACCACTTTTAAATTAGCCGAGCTTGCTATTTTGGCTACGCTACTTTAGCGCTGCTAAAATTTAGCACTGTTATAAGTGTGAAGGTAGCAGTGGTATAAACACAATAACAGCGCTATTTCGTTGCCAGGAGTGTCATAAATAGGATCTCTAATTTCGAGTGACATTCGCAATCTGGAAGCCTTGGTGCAAGGGTGTTTTTGTTCTTAGTATTGAGCTCCTTTCAGATATTACGCCATTTTTGCTTTGGCTAATAAGTTGTACGGTGTAAACGCTACTACTATAGCAGCGCCAGTTTGGCAACGCTATTTTAGCTACGGCATAAACAAGGCCTGTGACTGTCTAACAGGTAACCTGTCCAGACACTGAAGAAAATGGAACGAAACATCGATATCTGTTAAGAAATTAAAATTTATCTAGTTTCCAAATTAAAAATTGATCTTTAAATTAACATATACATATGTGTTATTTAAGATGAATTTTATTTTTAACGTCCCATGTTAGCCTATGAATAAAAATGTCAATACATAAACTACGAAAAACGTGCTTCCAATTGGTAGAAGAACTTTCTTAAGTAACCCTCATAAGCTGGCCATCTGTGAAAGTTAGCCAAAATTTCCGCCAAGTTTCAAAGATTTCGCTGTACATGATTAATCTTCACAGCCCAGTTATACAAAAAGTGACCCTCCACTGGTCAACCTAGAAACACCTATTTTATGATGCATACTTCATAACTTGGCCTAGAATGCTCTCTTGCAGCGTTAAATTTTTAGAGCATAGATTTATAGTTAGTTACATATCGTTAATTATTATTCACAATTATTGAAATTCATCAAAAACTTACTAAATCATTTTTTGTTATATCTGATTATAGACAAAATGGGAGGTGGTCTTACAGATCCAGTTGCCTTTCTTAAGGATTTTGCCGCTGGTGGCATTTCGGCCGCAATTTCAAAAACCGCCGTTGCTCCAATTGAACGTGTGAAATTACTTTTACAAGTTCAACATATTTCCAAGCAAATCGCCCCCGATAAACAATACAAGGGTATGGTCGATTGCTTCGTTCGTATTCCAAAAGAGCAAGGTTTCCTTTCTTACTGGCGTGGTAACTTTGCCAACGTTATCCGTTATTTCCCCACACAGGCGTTGAATTTCGCCTTCAAAGATAAGTACAAGCAGGTAAGTGATTTTGATCTCTGGGATGGCGTAAGATGATTTTTGATGAGATATTTTTTTGTCTAGGTATTCTTGGGCGGTGTGGACAAAAACACACAATTCTGGAGATATTTCATGGGCAACTTGGCATCCGGTGGTGCCGCCGGTGCTACTTCACTTTGCTTTGTGTATCCCCTTGATTTCGCCCGTACCCGGTGAGTTAGGATTTAGTCAAATTTTTTAAAATTTAAAATCTTATTTAATCAATTTTTCTTTACAGTTTGGCTGCTGATACCGGCAAGACTGGTGCTCGGGAATTCGCGGGTCTTGGCGATTGTTTAGTCAAGATCTTCAAATCTGACGGTATGGTCGGTTTGTACCGAGGCTTCGGTGTATCGGTACAAGGTATTATTATCTATCGTGCCGCCTACTTCGGTTTCTACGACACAGCTCGCGGTATGTTGCCTGATCCTAAGAACACACCAATCTACATTAGCTGGGCTATCGCACAGGTAACTTTCACTAGGTCTTCTTCTACTTTTTTCTGGATACTCAGTTGAAATATTTTATAGGTTGTAACAACAGTTGCCGGTATTGTTTCATATCCATTCGATACAGTCAGACGTCGTATGATGATGCAGTCAGGTCGCAAGAAGACTGATATGATCTACAAGAACACTCTTCATTGTTGGGCTACAATTGCCAAATCAGAAGGCTCGTCTGCCTTCTTCAAGGGAGCATTCTCAAACGTTCTCCGCGGTACAGGTGGTGCGTTCGTACTTGTGCTTTACGACGAAATTAAGAAAGTCTTGTAAGTTAATTGTAATTATTCGAGTAACGAAAGGTAAACTAAAATAATTAAAAAACAATTGAAAAAAACCTATTGAGTTTTGCATTTGCTGGACTAAGGTGTACTCTCGCCCATTACTATGAACCAATTATTTAGTTTGCTCTATTGTTGAATTTTCTCGGCTCGATGGAATATTTCAGGAATTGGTATTACTTTAGAGATAAAGCTATAATCTAGAAACTTAAGCAGATCAATTATTTCTACAACGCAAAAGTGTTTGAAAGGTAGACTTGAACAATCACTTCCATATAAGGAATAGTTGAAGAAGATTGAAAGAATGTTTTTCGAGGAGTAGAATTGTAGTGAAGTGGTTAGTACAGTAACTTCCTGTTACAATGTGGTTACTTTTGCCAATATTCTACCCACTCATCACATCCCATCTTTTGATACACAGCTACCAACGAATTATGATCAAGTACGTTATCACTATTAACAGTTATGAAAAATGTTGGTTTATTTATTTCGTGCGCCAGTAACAGATGTTGATGTCGCTGATTGGAATATTGTTTTGGAATTGTAAAAATAGCAATCTCTTTGGTGAAATCAACGATATTGTGCATCTCGATTGTGTAAACAAATATGACTTTAGAACGACCAAGGTAGAATGAGCTATTGCACACCGAGAAATATGAATTTTTTGACCAAAGTGGTGCATTTGCGATAAATCAACAGAGCTGTTCGCCTACTAGCGTCACATAAAAGTTTAATATATAGATGGCTCCTGCCGCCATAGAGTCGATTGAATGTGGGCTAGTAAAGCCATATATGAACAACTGCGTCACAGCAGCAAAATCAGAAGGATGGACGAACAATATCAGCTGGTATAATCACTTCAGTTGCTAAAACCAAGGAGTGAACGTTTCATAGTTGGCGGGTCAAGTCGACCATACGGTAATCATTAGAGTGAGCAAAAGTAATCATAGCTCACCAAGCTATGATTACTTTTGCTCACTTTTTTTTTACAGTGCAGCGCCTGAAAAACGCACAGCACAAAGTCTGCGAGCGAAAGCTTTCGTTCGATTAGACTTAATGAAATGCGCAGCGAAAAGCGTACTGAGAGTACGGCGCAACACTGTAAAAAAAAAAAAGCCATGAATGATGAGCAATGAGCTCTTTTGCCCATCTTTAGTAATCATGTATTCATTTTTCAGCTTCAATGACGAACTTATCTAGCTTTCAATAACAATTGTAACAGATTATGAGGATCAAAAATATCGATATGTGAAATTTGAAACTGACAAAATAAGTTGATATGTTAATTTTCATTAGACAAGATGGTGATACCCACTATCAAGGGGTCACTAAGAATTGCAGCTATCTAAGCAGAGCACCAAGTGAGCAGAACATTTGGGATACATACGAGGGCTGTTCGATAAGTAATGGGAAGAAAAAGAAAAGAAAACGTTGATTTTGAAATTTGAATGTAATATCCGCACAGAAATAAGCAGTTCGTTGGACGGTGATTCGAGCACTTAAAAAAATATCACATAAAAATCAAACATGTGCAATTGATGATGCCAGAAGGATGATTGTAGCACCTTACGAAAGATCAGTTATAAGTCAATTGGAAATTGAGAGGTGATCGAGTGGTTTGAAAGAATGGCAACAACAGGAGAAGATGAACTATTCATTTGATGTCAACGCTCGGTGCCCAAGCGTGCTGGTAAAACAAACACTTGTGTTCTTTGGGGATTTGCTATTGGAGACGAATAGCTTACCAGAGTGGAGAAAGATGGTTGAAAATTATTTGAAACTTGCCTCGATTTGCATGAGTGAAAGATACTCTAATTTCAGAGGGAAGTACTTCAAAGCTATTAAAGCTTTCGCATGGGAAATCCTTTATCACCACTTCTGGATGAAATGTCTATGGACACACTGGAATAGAAACTTCATGAAAAAGCTTCGTTTTCCTCATAAAGGTTATTGTTTGTGATCATTGTTCCCTTCTTGTCTATAAATCAGCATAGACAACGTATATCGTCTCTAAAGCTTATCGAAGCAGAGAATATTGATACGGGAAACTCGGGAAACTATGTAGACGAGATCCTGGCTGTTGTGAAAGAAAATTTGGCAGAAACCTTGGGAAAAGCAGAATAAAGCACATATGTAAAGACATTCAATTTCCAATCGAATTTGAAAACAACGAAACAATACCTTTCTCGGATTCCATGATTATCGGAAAAGAAGCTCTTCTTAGGTTTTATGCCTACCGCACCCAGAGAACACCATCCAGGTCTTACTATTCCACAAAACTATTCCCTCTTACTATTCCCATAAAATGGCGCCCTACAACTCAATAATTCACCAGGTATTAACAGCACCCGTAGATGAGAAAAGCCTTAACTCAGAGGTCAGATTTGTTGAAGTTTGTGGCAAGAAAAAATGAATTTAACGGGAAAATGATTGGAAATCGTATCAGCAAGAAGAAGGACAAAACACAGTGTGAGCAGTTAATGATGCTCTTTACACGAGGAAAACAACAAAAACAGCCATAAGAGAGTTCCAATAATGTTTTCGTCAATTTTCAAAAAGCTTCGGGAACTTCTTGAACGCTTTCATACAAATGCAGTTCCGGCAAGTGGGGCTAACAAATTAAGCTCTAAACTATATCACATTAAGGACAAAAAGGAGATATGTGGAATTTATAGCATTACTTGCCCGGGTACAACCAAGTATGCATCGGTCAAATAAAGCGAGTAGTTGGTGTTAGACTAACAGAACACAATCGGGAAGCAGCCTCAGCCAGGAAAAGAAATGCGGCTTTAACTTTAAAATTATGCTATCCATCAGCAAAAAGAAAACTATACCTAGCCTAGCTGATCAAAAACGTATATTTTAGTGTTTCGGAGTAGAGAAAGAAAGTCGAACCATAATATGAAATAAATTTATAATAGTTCATAGTACAATTCGTGACACTGCGATTAATTAGTTACTAACGCTGATAAACATAATAAAGCATCATGCGTTGCCCAGGCAGCGAATACAGGGCATAAACACATTAAAATTGACCAGTATGCGCTAAGGATGGCTTACCGGCCGAGATAGGACTTGAAGTGTGTATAAGCATGGATTTTAAGACCAGCCGCCAGCAATTTGATTTAGTAAAGAACTCATGATCTCATTTGATTGGCTTGGCAACTCGGAATAAATTAAAATCCAAATTTCAAGGTAGTATTACAACGAATAGAGTAGATAAGCAGGCGCAGTATGTAATAGTCGGTATATGTGTGGAAGGTAATATACAAAAAGCACACATAAACTTTTTTTTAATAATAATTTGTTAATCACAGGATATTTTATAAAACTAACGATTTACCAATGCATTCACTGGACGGGAGCATTAACGACCTTGCCGCTCCTCACGAGCCGCCACTGAATTCTGATATGGATGACAGGTAGATAGTAAATTTCAGACAAGATTATTTTAACAATATATTTTCATGATATAAACAGTAAATAGTCGCAATGAAATGATTTAATTCTGGAAACTCAGTTCCTGATCTAAGTCTCCGGGGTTTTTATTTACATAAAAGTACTAGATAGAACTAGATATAATTCGTTCTAACAACTAGATAGAATTTATAATTGATGACCGAATTAAACAATTATCTGCCTTGGCGTTTATCTTAGTATACATTCAATGTTTATTATATTTGATATACATATTTGTATTTAGTACTAGACAGTTGATTATGACTAATGATTGAGTTGTGTTTGTTAAAACTTTTTAAACATATTTTTATATTTTAATTTACAGGCCAATTTTTCCTTTAGAAGCAAGGTAGATAAATTTTAATTCCTTGTCAGGTATCGATATTACGAGAGCCATCAGCCCTCTTCTGCAGTGTCTATCGGAGACCGATTAAAATATATCTAGCTTCTGCAGGCAAAATTAGTCTTTAAATTAAAATATATTTTTTGCAAGCTAGAAAACAATTTGTTCACACTACAACAACTGTAATTTGCATTTAAATCCGAAATAAGTATTAAATAATATATTAGTATCATATAAGTACTGTAATCAGTTCTGAACATTTAAATACAAAATCATTTTAAAAGTAAAAATAGAAATCATTGGCATGAGCACCAAGCCATGACCTAGATGCAATAGTAAAATTCGCGAGCGTATACAGTATTATGAAAGGTGTACATAGAAGCTTGTGTGACAGATGCATACAATACTCTATTGTACATACCTCCTCATCTTTGTAAACATTCAAACTTACACATCTTTGTAAGAATAATTTGGCGATATATCTATGCATAATTTTATTTTTTATCTATGTATACTTTAAGAATAATATTTTATTTGTTTATAAACAAATATTTTGGCTTAGAAATGCATCTGTGAGTATCAACGAAGCAACATAGTTGGAAGGCAATATATAAATTTTGGTTGTTAAAAAATATTTAGGACATAACACTTTCTTCTTGGATTTAGTTGATAGCTGAATCAACTTTTCAAACTTTAATTCAGATAATTGTTGAAGGTTAGGTAAAGGAACATTAATTTTTTTTTAAATTAATTTTAGTACAGTAGTTTAGGTTGAATTAGAAAACCAGGGCAGATTTATGTGATATTTTATCGCCTTCATATTGATGTAACGATGATGTAACATTTATATTAATGTAAATAGTTTTTATTATCTAATCCATTAAACATTTTTTGTGTAAGATTTTGCAAAGTGTAGATTCACTAGTAGTATTATAATTCGGTACAAGTTATTTTCGTGCTGAGAATTCACAAGAGTATATTTGGCAAACTAATTGCAAACAAATTTATTTACCTAAACACGAGTCATTTCAATGCAATAAAAAAACTATACGGCGGTGTTCATAGCTAGAGTGGCTTATACTAAAGGCAACAAATAATGCAAACAACAGATATGAAGAGATCGATTAAGTACATCACTATTAGTCGAAAAAAAAAACGCACTGGAAAGGTATTCCCTGTTACGGTCTTTTGTTTCATGAGGAGGATACGAGCGCTTTGATCTACGAATCGATGAAGTAGGTCTCGCGGAGCAAAGTTAGATTCTATGAAGTAGACAAAGAATGCATCTGCTAAGAGCCAATATTTTCAGGGAATCAACAAGAACAGTCGAGCCCCTCAATGTTGGAATTGTGGATTAAATGGTCACCGGTTGTCGGAAGAAATGGAAGCTGACGTATTGTCAGGGAGCTGAGGATCGAAGAACAATTACCACGAGAACTTCACCAGATAGTGAAACTCTTCGATGCTGGAACTGGGGAAAGAAAGGACATTTAAGTCGTGAATGTTACGAGAATGATGAAACCAGTTACTGCTGAAGCCGCTCAGTAAGATAGAAGCAAAGCGATGAGTCTTGAAGGTTGAACATAACCACTGTCCTTGGAAAATGGCAGGGAAACCTGTACGAAACAAGTGCGAAGATCAGCGGTTGGCCCATAATACTGAAACGCGGAACCGATCACCGTTGACAGGATATATGTACGTGAAAATTATTTAAGTCTGCAGGCAGAGTTTGAGAGAAAAATATGTAATATCACTATCGGCACTAATATAACTAATTACACCGATCCTGAGAGCGGATATGGCGAAGTGCTGGAGACTATGTAACGTTGAGAGGTATGTGCTTCAGACGGTTACTGCTGAATTTACATGAGCTCTTGGTTGAGATCGTTCGTATTCTAGCATCAGTTCCTAGTAGCAGAGATAATCGATGAGTGCATACTTGGAATGAGCTTCCTGAACCCTCATGAGCTCAGCCTGGATTTGGGAGAGCGGGAAATCAGATGGAGGAGCAATGGAGCACGTTAGCCAGAAAGGAAATCTTACCATCGAGCAGAAGCAAAAGGACAGACACTACATAGACGTAGCCGTGAGAGGAGTAGTCATTTTATCGGAACAAGGAGAAATACAGTTAGAGGCATCGAATGAACAGTTCTCACAAGGTGACATAAAATGCAACGCAACAATGAAGAAGTTTGCATCCGGATCTGAGCTGAAAGTCGTATTGGATACAATTGCTCGAAGCAAGCATATTAGATCAGATCATCAGATAACCAAAAGAGCTCAATACAACAACGGATTACATTTCGAAGCGGTGGCAATCGTAAGCAGTGAGTAAAGCAAAGAAAAAGAAATACGATTTGAGAGCGGATCCAACTTGGTTTCCTGAAAACGATATGGTGTAGCTTTACAAACCTCGTCGGCAGGAAGGTCTACGCTCAGCAACCAAAAAAGGAAGGGACATGTCGTGCAATCAAACGGCTCAATGGTGTTTTCTACCGGATACAAAAGTTTCGAACACTTCGATCGAATATGAAGGTTGTGCACCTAGATCGCCTTGTTCCGAATTATGAAAACAACACTATTGTTGATCAACGAACAGGTTTAAGGAGAGGGTGGAGGAGTGTTCCATGTACACCAACCTAAATCATATTTCACCCTATTAGTGCCAGAAACATCGAGAAATAGCTTCTGGAATTATTTCCACACTCAATCTCTCATTCAATGAGACATCACATGGAGAATCCCGTTGTAGACGCCGATATGAAACTCGATATGAAATGAAATGCCCTAGCGGAGTATATGTATCCCCGGCGATATGTCTTAGCTAAGTCAGTTTTATAAAGCAATTATTTATTTATATACAGTTGAACTTCGATAACTCAAACTACCATCTGCCACTAAAATAATCCGAGTTATCGAGGTTTCGAGTTATCGAATTACACATTCAAAAGTGTAAGTGTAAGTTAAGTGTTAGAAATAAAACGCAATTAATATGTTAGAAAGGCATTTAATGATTTGATAATTTAAACTTCCTTAAAATATTCCGTTACCTGTGATTGATGTTCCATATTTTTGTTCGAATTGTCAAAAAATGTTTCAATATCAGTTAGGGCGTTATAAACTGCTGTTGTCGTATGTTTATTTGTTTGTAAATAAAATACAAAACTTTTAAAGAGTCTTCAACTGATTTCTTCGACGGTTTTTGAACAATCTCGCATTCTATGTCCTCATCATCGCTCGCAGGCTCGTTGGTAAACTTCTCCACAGATTCCGTTCGAATATCCTTGATTACGTCGTTGTCACTTGGAAATTCTGCCGTTGTTAGATCTTCATCAATTTGTAAATAGTCGCGGAAAAAGTTTTCATTTTCTGATTGATTTGTTATATGCATCCAAGTCTGGAATTCAGATTCCAAGATTCGAACATCAGCTTCCGTAGCAGTTCGGTTTTCTCTCAAGAAATGTAACGGCATATCGTCATCAGCCTCCCATGCAGAGTGTAGACCAAATCCCGCTTTGCGAAAACAATTAGAAATGGTCTCAGATTTAACATCAACCTTCCACGCTTTGGTCACCTCATCTATACAGTCCTTCAATGTAATAACACGTTTCGTATGCGATTCCATGTCTTTTATGATTTTCTTCAAGATTCTTCGAAGATAATTGCATTTTAAGTTCTGTATTACTCCTTGATCGAGCGGTTGTATTTTTGATGTCATGTTTGGTGGGAAAAACGCGGCAAAAAAGTTCAATTGACCGTAACTTGCATTGAATACTTTGAGGATGAGCCGGACAATTATCAATGAGTAAGAGAATTTTTCTTCCCGCTTGTGAAAACATTTTATCCAAACTCAAAAGCCATTCCTCAAAGTATTGGCCTGTCATCCATGCCTTCGTATTTGATTTATAACCAACTGGTAGCCAATTAACTCCCCGGAAGCAGCGGGGGTTCTTACTTTTTCCTATTAGCAAAATTTTAAGTTTTTCTGATCCGTCCATATTGGCACCCAACAGTAACGTGACTCTCTCCTTGCTGTGCTTCCCTCCGTGACACTTTTCGTTCTTGAAGGTTAAAGTATTATTCGGTAAGCATCTAAAAAACAACCCCGTACTGTTCTACCAAAATTATTGGAAAAGTATGTGCATTTCATACTTTTCCAATAATTTTGGTAGAACAGTACGTTTCCATTTCTCGCAATCTTCATCCGATACGTCAATACTCTCACCGCACATCTTCTTATAACAAATATCATATCTGAAACAACGCATAGCAATAATACATTTTTTTTCTCGAAAATAAATTCCATTATCTTACCTTCGCTTCCAATTATCCAACCAACCAGTGCTTGCCTTAAAATTTGACTCCCCCAATAACTTTGCAAAATCTAAAGCCTTTTCTTTGATTAGTCCCCCGGATATGGGTAAGTTCTCGTTTCTGGCTGCTTCAAACCACTTAAAAACGGCTTTATCCAAACTTTCATACATGGGTTTCCTCAATCTTTTCTCATTATATGAGCCACCTTCTACAGCATTTCTAAGTTTTTCCTTATTTTTCAAAATAGAAGAAACAGTACTAGTCGATACTTCATATTTAGTTGCCAAGTCTATATTTGTTTTATTTGCATCACTTTCCGACTCGTTTATTAGCTTAAATTTATTTTATCAGCTCGTCATATCTTAAAATACAAAATTATGACCAAAACAAAAAATCGTTTATATATAATCGCTCAAAACTAGAATAAATCGAATTCGCTAGAAAACACGACCGAAGTTTATCGCAGCAAACGCAGTAGAAGACTGTTACCAGAACGCTATTTTGTCGCAAATATTGCTTTGAGTTCACAAGCCCGGCACAATACAATGATCTACCTAAAATGCATCTACAGTAAATTGGTGATTCCCCGAAAAATACGACTTGTCGAAGGTTGTTGCCTTATTTTTTATTTGAGTTATCAAGAAATTCGAGTTAACCGAAGTTTGACTTATCAAGGAAAAAATGTATGCAGTTATTGACTTTGGCCGCGCCACTAAAATTTGTTCGAAAACTTGAGTTTTTTCCCTTTTTTTCTTTTATTTTCCCCTCCTATTTTTTGTGTAAAAAAACATTTAAATATTCTAACAGTTTGAGAAGCGATGGAAAAATATACAAAGTTTTCGTTTCCTGAATTGAACTTTCATCCAATACACACACCTCAGTTTCATAGTACAGAACTGTACCTCTACAGGTGTGATTTCAATATTCGCCACAGTTCCGGCCATTCATCTGCGCAGTGTATGGCGATGCGCGACTTCCGGCTCAGAAATATCTGCGAACCCATCGTACGAAAACAACATTTCAGTGTACGTTCATCATATTGTAATCATGGATAAGAATTTTAATGTTGTGTTGTGACGAGCAGCGGTGAGCAGACGATTTGAGAGCTCGAACAGTTGATCGTAGAACAGTTTGGAAACAGAAGCGGGAAGTGGCAGTTGTACATTCTCTATTTAGCTTGACGTCGTCATTGTCGTTAGCGCTTCAGACGATTATTTTTTTTTTTTAGTTTCGCAAAGGTCTTAGAACTTTCGTGTGTAAATAAATAAACGAGTGAAGAGATAAAAGTGTGAAAATCCAGGAATGTAGTGAACTTTACAGGATTTAATTCGGATCACGAGTGCCGAAGAGTCCCGTCCCGAGTGAATTTGTAGTGCTTTTGTCTGTTTGTTGCACGGTCCCAGGAATACCTGGTCGAAGTATTGTGTGGAGTTGTCGAGCGAAAGTAGTGTTTTCTAGGCGAAATTTGTGTTTTCGAATGTTTAGTGTAGTGTTGAATAGCAAATAGCATACTATATAGCGATTGTTGTAATAGTTATCATGTATACCAGATCATATTGACTTGTTATAGTTATAGTAAAAAGTTAATGCTAGCACGTAGGAAGATTTAATCCTTATGATATTTACGGACCAATTTATTAACTGCACGATTTTAGAGAAGTTTCTCACTCATATCACTATTCGGGATCAATAGTTTTAAATGTTAACATACAGATCGGTGTAATACTGACGAGTAATTCGCGAACGGTGTTAAGCAATCAAATGAAAAATAGACGTCAGGGAGGATAAACAAAGTACAGACGTTGTTACAAGCACCTTTCGAAGTGTATGAAGTAATGTTTCGGTAATTGCCTTGGTTAATTACGGCGGACATAAAAAGTCGAAACGCGTTGTAAGGATGGTTGCTTCGATCCGCGGGCGGCGAGCACGAAGCAAGTGTGTAAATTATTAACCTTTCTCTGGTCGCGACGGACTATATAGGCAATTGGTATCAGGCCAGCAATAAAACGTAAATACGAAAGCAGTAACGTGTGAGAAGTGCGAGTGGTGTGTAGGCGAGTGTCGCCTAAACCACCAAAACCCGACAACAATAGCGCCGGAGATTACTTTACTCTATTCCGGTCGGCCCTATCGACTCCATTGCCATTACCGTTCCGGCCTTCTTCCCGCCACTTTATTTCCAATTCGTTATTTAGCTCGGTTGCCCGACCCGACACTTGTGTTTCATTGAATCGAGTGTTCTATATCGAGTGTTTCACCTCCGGCGTCGCGGTCGCTGCCGCTGCTCAGCGCTTGTTGTCTGCGTGAACAATCTCCAGGAGCCTAACAAAGGTGAGTGCTCTAGAAGTATGTTAGCAGGTTTTCCATGAACTGGAGCTTTCCTTTCTTGCAACTTTACTTGAATTGAAGTGCATTGGCACGTTGACTTTGTATTTTGTTCACACGAGTGTTTTTATGTGACGATACCTGCAACCATATGTAACGTTCAGATTGCCAAAAGCTTTTTTCGCAACTGCAGAAACAACTGGGATATGGAATAAGGAAATGCTATTACGTCGATTCTTATCAAATATTCGTTGTAATGTATTTTTAGTTCGTCCTGTAATCAAATATTGGCATTTTACGCTGAGGTAGTCGTGGTTGCACAGTCAAACGTATTGTGGGTTAGTGTACATTTTAGCTTGGCTGTCTGGGGTATAAACATTTCAAATTGATCGATTTCTTTCCGGGAAAAAATAAATTCGATTTTTACTTGTTTTTTGATATAGAAATTAAGTTTTCAGTTTTGGCTTTCGGTTGTGTGACTTGAATGGCAAAATGCTTTTCTTTTTTTGTAAATACTATTTATATCTTGCTTGGATACGTTATTTTATTTAATATCCTAAATTACCTCCAAGAAGCTTGAGTAGCCTAGTGGGTAGAGCACTGGCTTCTTGCGTGTGGGGTCCCTGGTTCGAATCCAGGTTCGGACGAGGGTCCGCGCACCAAGCTTTGAGTTCACCTAGCTCTGATTTAGGTACCTGATTTAAATCAGGGGTAAAGTGAGTCGTGGAACTAATCACTCCACACTCGTATCTACAATGATTAAAAAAAATTGTAATGAAGCTCTCTACCAGCTTCAACCCCTAGACCCGTACGAGGGTTGTCGTGGGATTGCTTTAAATTACCTCCAAACTTCAACTTCATTATGGGTGTAATTATCCTCGTTCCGGAAATAATATTTGTTATCCATAGTAACGAAAGTAGCGAAGGTGGAGGAAATAACTTTTCACCTTTCAGTTAATTAAGTGATTTTCCGCCTTTTGATAGTTTCGAAAGATTCCAGTACACTGGTCTATATATTTACAACATTAATCCCCATATTAACTGCTGTCGAAAATCAGGCGAATATTTCGTAGTGTCGATTTTTCGCGTTTTATGTATTTTTAAGCTAATGAGCATGTGCAAATAAATATTGTAGTTTTTTCGGTTAAATGGTGAAAGTAGAGCGTTGTTTCTTTTATATATGTATTATTTTCTGATTCATTTTTTGCTTCCTTTTACGTTCAGGGCTGAATTCAAGGAAGCTTTTGAGCGCTTCCGCTCTGCAGTCCGTCCTAAGAACAACCCAAACCACTCTGGTGGAATAGGGATTTCGGTTATCGCAGAAGACCAGTACGGAAATTCTTCAAATTAGTCAAAGCAATTGATTGCAGAAAGCACTGGGACGAATCGGAAATACGGAAAGTCGAATGGAACCCTTGGAAGGAGCTGTGCGGCAAAATTGAAACCACATCGGAAATTTCGAGTCTTAAAAAACTGCTTGCTAAGCACACTTTACCGCCGACTCTATTTTGCAAGCCAAATGTGAAGTGGACCAGTAACAACATGGAAGCCTTCAAGGTCCTCGAAGATACTCACTTTCCTGGCTGTTCGCGTGCGAGCAGATACATAGCTTTCATGATGTGAATGAAACAGGTGAAGCTATGATCGGGCAGAAACTAGTGTGGACCATTGACACCTTCAAAATTTTTAAATTCATAGGTCCAGAGGGGATTTCACCTGCTGGACTCCAGATTACTAGAATGCTAACCATATCCTGGCTTAAACCAATTTCTAAAGTGCTAAGACATGTACCTGTTGCCTGGAAGACCACCAAGGTTGTCACCTAGAAGGTCAATCTTAAGAAATAAGTAAAGAGGGCGAGTAATGTGGCTCAAGTAGTTACTGGGTTCCTTTGAGCTGGGAACTGTTTCCGGACCGTGGGAAAGTTTCTGCTGACAATGAGATGACCTTGAAACCGGTTTGCTGACGTGTGACGTCATAGGGAATTCCCATTTTGATTTATCATTAAGTTAAAAAAGGTCATTGACCTTTGATAATTAGAGCCTGGGGAAATTCTCATGACTAATTAGCATGATCCTGGCGAATTAGCATGAGTCATTTAGATTGCTGTTGGCTAAGGGTCGTTAACTTCTGTCTTTTCCCACATTCAAAACATATGGGGCATGGATGTATAATGATGCAAGACGAAAGCGAAATGATCTGAATGTTGTTAATGTCCCTTCCATTCTATCAAATAGTCCGAAACATGATGCGGTACGCAACAGGCTACACGTACTTTAAGGAAAAAGAGGGCAATCTGATCACAGATCCTGAAGTGCACTTTTGTGAATTGCTAAACGTTCAGCTCAACGAAGACCAATGCAAGGAGAAGACTTTATACTGCTGCCACCAAGAATGGAAAAGGCACAAAGAGCCATAAGGTGGCTGAAATGAAAAAAAGCTTCTGGAGCCGATGGCATACCAGCTGAGCTGATTAAACATGGAGGGCCTCTGCGTTACACCAAGCAATTGGCGAAATTATATTGCACGTATGGGAACATAAGGGGATGCCGGTAAAATGGCGGAAAGGTATAATATGCCTCATGCAAGAAAAAGGAGTTGTGACAACGAGCAGCAGTTGTAGGGGTGTAACATTGTTGAGTACTTCCTATAAGATACAAAAACCAAAATCGGGCAATATCAATGTAGCTTCATTCTAGGCAAATCAACAACTGATCAGATCTTTACTCTTAGGCAGAGAATGGAAAAATGTCTGTCTATTTATAGACTTCAAGACCGCCTACAATAGCATTGACAGAGATTTCACATCCTAAATAAATTGGTTCGATTGTGTGGGTTGACTATGGCCAAAGATTGCTCTTCAAACCGTTCAACATCTTCAATGGGCTGAGACAAGGGGAAGGTCCGACCTGCCTTCTTTTCAATTTGTCATTGGAGAAAGTAGTCCCAGACAGGAAGAACACTTACAGTTGGTCAAATCAGCAGGGTTGGAGACCATGGATTCGAAGCAGTGTAATCCTTCAACTACCTTGGGTTAATGGTAGCAGCCGATAACAATATAGGAGCCCCAATCCAACAAAAGAATATTGCTGTCTGCGAATGCTCATCAAATCCTGAAATCTCAACCGAACATCAAATCTTGGATCAGAGACTTAGGTGCTCAGTAAAATGGACCCTAACCTCTTAGCCGCGTTCGAGAGGAAATTCTTCCGGAGAATCGTTGGCGCCATATGAGAGGAAGAGCGATTCTGGAGACTCTACAACCATTAGTTTTTCGCGATCTACTTAGAAGCAAATATAATTACATAGATAAAGCTCGGTAGACTCCGGTGGGCAGATCACCTAGCTCGTATGAGCGAAGCGGAACCTGCTCAGAAGACTCTTTGCGGTATGTTTTCTGGAAGGCAAAAGTTTGGGAGACCTTACTTGCGCTGGAAGGCTGACGTTGACCAGGACGCTCGGAGCTCATTGATGCCCAATTGGATGACTTTGGTACGCGATCAGGATTGGTAGAAAAATTTGTTGAAGGAGGTCATGGTTTGAGCGCCGATGATATGATGAACATTCAGAAAACAGCTAAAGACAAAATAGGTGAAGATCAAAGGGAATGTTTTACATGTATATGACATTTTGTATTCTACAAAGAACATTAGCAACGCACCAAATATGTGAACTACTAGATCGTTTGGTAATAAGGTACAGTTATCTTGTGGCTCGATCATTCAGAAAATTTTGAAATAATCAACATCAGCAAAGACAAGAAAACCCATTAAATAATGTAGATTGTTTCTGATCAATAAAAAGAGAAGAGGACCAAGAAAAGACCCTTGCAAAACACCTGATGAAGGATGAAAGGGAATCGAAGAATAGGATTGGCCAGTAACAATACAAGAACGACAAACGGTGTAAGAAGTAAACGTGGATAGAAGAAGATCGCTATGCCATCATGCATTTGATTTTCAAGAAGTTGTTTATGGTTGTGGTAGCATAGTACATCGGTTTTTGACGGTCAAGACCGGATGTGACTATGTATGTGAAGAGAAAAAGGTTGGTTAAAGTAGTATTACCTTTGAAAAAACCGTATTGCTCATGATCTGTAGTAGATTGGATGAAAGAACACACTCACTTGTAGATCACTATCTCAAGGATCTTGCTAAAGCAGCCAAGGAGGGATATGAGGTATTTTGTGACGTAAGTAGGATCACCAGTTTCATGTACGGGGAAAACTTTCGCAGCTTTTCAAAAAGAAAGGAAAGAACTGGATGATATACTTATTCTAAGTAAGAAGGGAAGAGGACGATGAAAATGATTTGGTATCGATATCGTTCATGGGAAGTTCGATTTCTAACGACAAACAGAGAAGATCTTGAAATGGAAAAAAACTTAAGAAAGAGGGGGTGTTGTAGTGAGAAAAAGTAAGCGATGGTATACAGCACATCAAGTGCAATTGAAAGAGATGTATTACGCCAATGCATACAACTGGGAAAACTTGCAGAATTTTTTTAAGGAATCGATAACGAACTAAAAAACACTGGCTCATAAAAGGTTAATGTACTTTGACCAACTTCCTTCCAATAACTTTGTTGTATCTGCTTTGGATCACCTTCCTCTCCTTCTTGATTTTGACCTCAATTTCCAGGTAAGGAATAAATGTCCTTCTTTTTAGCGTTACAACTTCTTTAAAACTGACTTTCAGAAAATGTCCTCTGAAATCAGTCTTATCAATTGGTATTCATTTTTCAAAGGATTGGATGTTCATTGTGCATTGTCCAAGTTCTACTCTTTCTTTTCTAACCTTATCTTTCGTTTTACTCCCATTAAACGTCCACTCAAACTTAATGATGTACCTTGGTTCACATTGAAAGTCTCTGATGCTCTTAAAGCTAAGGAAATAGCTCGTGAAAAGCTGAAGAAGACGGGTCACCCACTGACTTTCAGGAATTCCGTAGTTTGCGTTCTGATGCTAAAAAAGTGCTCAAACAGCCAATGCGTGATTAATTTTTGAACATCGAGGCTTCAATCTGTTCTAATCAATCTAAATCCTTTTGGTCCTACATCCGTTCCCCAAAATCCAATTCTTCAGTTTCTGATTCTATGTATTTTGATGATGTTACTGCTTCCACTTCTAAGGATATTTCTAATTTGTTTGCTGCCTTTTTTCCTCCTCCTTTGAAAATAACCCACTGAATACCTCGATAGCTCCCACTGCCTCCCGTGCCTCTTCACAATTATCTATGTTTCATACCAATCCTTTGGAAGTTGAAATTCTTATGCATACCTAAAATTCTAATGCTAGTTCTGGCCCTGATGGTATTCCTAATATCCTTGTCAAATCCCTCTCACCCTCGCTCTGTCTTCCTTTTGTTATCCTTTTTAACATTAGTCTTCCATCTGGTGTATTCCCTTCTTGGTGGAAATCCGCCAATATTTTCCCAATCTTCAAATGTGGTGATATTTCCGTTGTTTCCATTTACTGTCCTATATCCCTCCTCTGCTGTTTCAGTAAAATCCTTGTCTACAATGGAATTCATCCGTCTCTACAACCTTTACTTGCCCCTGAGCAGCATGGTTTCATCAAAGGTCGCTCTACAACCTACAACCTTATAGAGCTCACTAACTTTGTCACCTTTGCTTTCGATTGTTAACGTCAAGTTGATGTAATTTACAAAGACTTTTCGAAGGCTTTTGATTCTGTGAACCATAACCTGCTGCTACTTAAACTTAACGGGTTCGGTGTTTTTGGTCCCTCCTCTCCTGGTTTTCATCATATCTTCATAGTCGTCCCTCTTCCTTTTCATTCCTTTTCTATATTTCCCATATGTGGAGTTCCTCAAGGTTCTATCCTGGGTCCCTTACTTTTTATCTTGTTTGTCAATGATCTTCTTTCTGTTATCAACTCTTCCTGTCTTTTATATGCGGATGACTTAAAATTATATAGAGCAATCAAGTCTGCGGACGGTTATCACCAATTGCAAGCTGACTTGTTTGCTCTTAATCTCTGGTGCCAAACAGCTTCTTGCCACTGAACATTTTGAAGTGTTACCAGAAGTCTCTCATATAAAAATACTCCACATGTTTTCTATTATTTCTTGTTTGGTTGTCCAGCATTTGAGAGACGTGGGCGTGGTGTTTGATTCTGAGGTAAAATTTGATGTTCATGTCATGAATATGACGTCCAGGGTCTCGAATATTGCTGGCTTTGTTTTGCGTTCTTCGTATATATTTACCAATATTTCTTCCTGTATTCATTTATTTGTCTCCTTAGTACGCAGTATTCTAGAATACGCGTGCCAAATCTGGTCTCCGCGCTTTGAGTATTTATCTGACGCCATTGAATCTGTTCAGCGTAGGTTCACTCGCTTGCTGCTTTTTAAATTGAATATCTCCTATTGTTCCTAATCCTCTCGTCTTTTCGTTCTTTGTATGTCCTCGTTAGAATCACGCAAATTGTTCCTCGATGAATGTTTTCTTTTCAAACTTTGCTATGGCATTTTTTGGTCAGATCTTGGTTCCCAGATAACCAGACGCGAATCTAGTCGTCCAAGTCGTTCATCAGAGCTTTTCTCTGTTCCGTTTGCACATACGGAAGTCTATTTCCATTCGCCTTTATTATAAATACATAAATAAATAAATAAATACTACATTCAAGTATAGAGTCCGCTTTACCTTAATATAGTGCTTACCGAAGAGCTCGTCCAATAAATGTTATCTAGCTCACTGTTTTACGGATTCAATATCCCTTATTGCGACTATAATCACAGGTTAGTTTAGGTTTTGTGGCTGTCAATCGGTGAGTCTTACCAAAAGACACACGTAGGCGTATAGAGGCCCGTTGTGATACCACGGATAAACTTTCCTTTAGCGACAGTATTGTGGGGATTCTCCTTTGATGAACTGTGCCCCTTAGTTAGATAAAGGATAAATTAGTTCCTCGCGAGAATCAGACACTGGCACGTGAGATGGAGGACTGACTCCTTTTCATCCTCTAAGCCACAACTTTAGCAGAAATCGTTTAATCCCATACCCAACCGCTGTGTGTGCTGCGAGGCAGTGGCCCGTGAGAATGACCAGAACACAGCGAAGAGCACTACGAGCTAAACACACAGCGAAGTGGTGCGGTTTGCTTCCACAGAAGTCCAGGTCTGTCTTGCAATCGCCCAGGATGATTCTTTCGCCCAGGGCCTCTTAAAATCCTCGAGATATTTCTGCTTACTGGCTAGATTGACCGATGACTATAATCAGACTCTTTGATTTTCTTGCGTAGCACAAAATCTTCTGGCCATAGTTTTCAATAATGTGAGGCGAATACTTCTACTATTATTCCTGACCATTTATGTATTGTCCTGTAAATACTATTAAAAATAAATACGGGACTACAGAACTGAAAATGTACCATTTTACCCGCTCAAGAAATAAATGACATAAAAATTACTTCTTTGCATAATAAAAATGAAAGATCGTTTGGCTCCTTTGTATTTCAAGAGTTTCTCTTTACTCCAGAAACACTTTTCTATTCCAAGCACAAAGCTTTCGGAAAATTTTCTGAATATCATTTCTACGACATTCATCTGCTGGTGCATACTGACAAGTTGAATAGAATATTTTTTTTTCTAAATGCTTTAAAATTCTCACGTTTCCTTACGTAACTTGGGATAAGGTTTGTCCGAACAAATTTTATAATGGCTGTAAACCAACAGCCGTTCCAAGCCATTATAGTAGAGAAATTCAACGCCATTATTGCTGGGTCTTGTTCGTTGATATTTCCCAGGTGATTCTTGCTGTAGAACGAAGACTTGACGACGAGAACCAAACTACGAGAAAAACTGAAGTATCTGAACACAACCCTAACAGATGTTTTTTTTTTTTGCAAGTTGCTGCTTTTGTTCAGCTGTCCGATTTGTTTAGTCCTACATTACTGAAATCTCGGTTTTTCTGAAAAATATCGGGTTCCAAATGGTGGCATCAGAAGATTCATCCAGCTTATGTGAATAAAGCTAGAGAAGTAAATCAATTCCCGGCTGGCTGTCGTTTTACTCTAGATATGTTCACAGGGCATAAATAAGCGTTCGAATGGAAGGGTTTCTATGTCGAAGCATTTTCGATTCATCGGGGAGAAATGTGGAAAGCTTGCATTTTGCGCAAAGATTTAAAATCGATGTATTTTTGTTAAGTTGTGAAATCGGAATAACGATTCCTTTTTAAAGACGTCTGAGTTGCCTTACAGTTAAATGTCAATTGGTTGATTTTGAAAATATTTGCTCGAGTCTCCTATACCTAGAGTGAAATGATATAGATTTTATGAGTGTATTTCGAGTATCAAGTCCATCGGTATTACTTGAAATAGTGAGAGCTGTTGAAACCAATCTATACAGTTATTTGCATACATTAATTGCTTCTTGAAAATCTAGCTACTAATCAGCAATATCTGATTCCCTATCGCAAATACAAGTGCACTTTAATGCGAATTCTGTGTTTCCTTTTCATAATATAGCAAAAACACACAGGTACGTATGTGCATATGTTCCGACATAATGTGTGTACATAGATATGTATCTACACCGACTAAAAACAACAATGTTTCTTATAGTCAGTCAGTGTCTATTTTGAGAGGAAATCAAGTTAATTTTAGACGTGCGAAAGCATACACAGTAGTAGTCTACGGCAAACAAACTCGTTACATCGGCTCGTTGCATCAAAATCTACTGTACTGCCGCCGACTAGTTCGTTCGCAATCCATCCGTAGCATTGCTTTTTGATAGTACTGCGAAGCACCAGAATATATTGAGCAGATCCGAATTTAAATAGGATTAGCGTTCTGCTGCAACCGCTGAATGTGTATTCTGGATAGCTTGGCGTGGTTGATAGGAACTTGGATTTAAAATAGCTGCTTCAGCTCGCCCAGCAAATTCCTTGCACCACATTGTCAGAGCGAATGACTCAGTCAGCTATTGGCATTCAACCATGTGTTTCGTTTGTTTGCCATCTTTCAATTTTTTGATTGATTTGTTCGTAGAATAATACGCCTTAATAAAACAAGAGTCGCCGAAAATATGCTGACCGTTGTAATCTTTGACATGGGATAATATGGAACATGTTCTGGAAAATCGATGAGCTTCTATCCTTTGGAGAATTAAATTGATGGACATGGTCTGGAATCATGTTGTGAAAGGACGTTTCACTGGGGTAATAATTTGTATTCTGCTGGTCAATGCACTCGGTAATACGCATTTCCATTTGTAATGTGTGCATCGGGGCAGAAGTGGGAAATTTTGTTGGTTCGTCTGGTGACGAGGCTACGAAGGTGATTACAGTAGGCCACTCTGGTTTTGTAAAAGAGATTGACATTTCATTAACCCTCATTTCAATTGTGAGAAATTTATTTTTGGTGGTTGGTTTTCTAGACAAAATAAAGAGATTTCGCTACAAATATCGTTGGCAAAGATTGGGCTAGCGAATCATGATAGCTATGTGTCAGCATCCGGATGCTGATATATCTACAAACGCACATCAACATTCTAATGCCAACACTTCAAACACTAATGTCAACTTGGTACTCGTGCATCGCCATAACATGCATGACGACGACGACCGGGTTGATACCAATAAAAATCAACAAATCAAAGACCCACAGTGGCTTCGATATAATGAATAAGTTTATTGTTTTTTTAAATATCTCTTCAGAAAAACGAAGACCAAAGTGGCTTCAATAGTAGCAAGTAAGAAAAATTGTTCAGTCTTAGTCTATTGTCCAAAGTGTGTGCAATAAAGTGAAAAGTATTTTTTAAAAGTATTCTTTCATTAAAAGTAAAAGTTATTGCTTCATTGTTTCACTATTGTACACACCTAGAGGATGTACATTTTTTTTTGCACCAGACAATCGGGCCGTGGACGAGACACAGCAATACTTGTGAAGTCAAACATTCACTCAAAGCTTGTCAGCATGTTTGATAAATATGGTACTATAGTAGTGGAGCTTGCACTCAATACTGAAAAAATTAAATCGGCACATTTTATAAAGCATCCAATCACGAAAAACATCTTTATTTGAATCATATCGACGAATTCTACTCGACTATCGAAAAATTAATCACTGTAGCAACGTGATTAATTTCATCAGCAGTATCTAGCGAATATCTCGATATAATTGCTTCAAAAAATGGAGTTGTATTTAACAAGACAAAACCATCACGTATTACTATGACGTACAAAACTCTACTCGATCATGTGATTATAAAACATCCAAACATTTGTGAACTTATGTTACCATCAAAAATTTTCTCAAAGCTGAAATACAGCCTAAAAAGATATCGATGAGCAGAATTAATAATAAAGTTTTCTTAAGGAGCTTCATAAATAATCTTCAAAAGTCTCCAACTTCCAACTTTGATGATCTGATTGAGAAGATAATCGAAGCTAAGGTAAAAGTAACAGTAACGAAACAAGTTCGTATACGAGTACAATCTTGCATCACTAACTTTGATCACCGCAGAATCACTGTCGAAAAACCGCTCATACGCAAAACGCCAATACAATGTGCGAATTATCAGAAATATGTATGTGTTATATGTGGCGAGTTTTACGCTACCAAGTCCTGTGACAAAAGTAAACAAGATCATGAAATTCAAAAATGTAGGAATTGTGGTAAGAACCATACTGCCAACTACAGAGGTTGCTCAGTATTTCAATTTCTGAAAGCAAATGTGGTCCCTCCTCAAAATCGCACTCAACAGGCTCTGAATATTGCAACCAATAGACTTTGCACCCTCATCACTAGTAACACCTGGTATCAAATATTCCGACGCAAACCACTGCTGAAACCACTGCTAAAAGCAGCTCTAACATCGAACGCACTTCTATTTTGTCAACGCTTTCAGTCAATATGAATTGGTTCATGACGACGATGGGTGACATGATGCAAGAAAAACATTTTGGTCCAATTTCTTATTAACAGCAAATGAGTTCATTCAAGATCACCCATTGGAATGCAAATGGCATCGTCCAGAATAAAGCGGAAATAGCATGCTCACATTGGAACCCTACCTCACGGGAAAAAATAATAAATTCAATATCCTGGCTACATTTTATATGACACCAAACACCAAGATGGCAAGGCTCGAGACGGGTCTGCAATACTTATTAAAAAACATCTGCTCCATCATCCTTTGGAAGAACTCATCGAAGATTACATCCAAGCGACATTCATTTGTCTATGTGAGCAGTCGAGTGAGTTTGTAATTTCGTCCATCTACTGTCCACCAAGACACAACATCTCAAAGGCAATATTCGAAAGCTTCTTCTCATCACTGGGAACAAAATTCATCGTGGCTGGCGACTTTAATGCGAAAAACACCTTTTGGGGATCATGATCATCGATGGGGCGACAGCCCGAGTCAGCCTTGGCCTCCAGTAACGTCCGCCTCCAATCGTCTCGATCAGTATTGACCTGCTGTCTGCATCTATCGTGTCTTCCCAACGTTTCCTCGGCTTACCAACTGGACGCTTCCCTTGTGCTCTACCTTTCAATGTTCTTTTAAGTAGTCTATTGGCCTCCATCCTCTCGACGTGGCCAGCCCATTGTAATTTTCGTAATTTAATGCATGTAGATATAGTTGGGTCGTCATATATATGGTACAACTCATTGCTGTATCGCATTCTCCACTGTGTCCCTTCTTGTATGGGGCCGAAAATTCGTCGTAGCACTTTGCGCTCGAATACGTCCAGAGTCTTTTCGGAGTCCGTAGTCAAAGTCCAGGCTTCGCTTCCATAGAGGAGCACAGGTTTAATGAGTGTTTTGTATATGCGAAGCTTATTATTCCTGTGCACGTTCGTAGACTTGATTAAGGGGAGTATGGAATAGTACGCCTTGTTTGCTGCATTTATTCGTCGTAAAATTTCATCCTTTTCACTGCCTGAATTGTCAAGGTGGACTCCTAAGTAGATGAAGTTATCTACATTCTCGATGTTGTAGTCTCCTAAGGTCAAGTTTTGTCTGATTGGCGCCATGTTTCTTGTCTGGGTCATTAGTTTGGTTTTATTTTCGTTGACCCGTCGATTTATTTTCTTAGCTTCTGACTCCAAACTTAGGAAAGCTTCTTTTGCTTCTGGTATGGTCCGTGCCATAATGTTGACGTCATCGGCGAATGCTACTATTTGCGTGGACTTGAACAGTAGTGTGCCTGTTGTATCAGCTGGTATTTTTCTGATGACGTGTTCCAGAGCAAGGTTGAATAGCATCGGGGCTAGTCCATCTCCTTGCTTTAAGCCTGAGTTAGTGTGGAAGCTGTTGGTTAGGTCACTGTTCACTTTGACCTGAGATTCATCATTGTCACCTTGGTCATGCGGACGAGTTTTGTTGGAATTCCCAAGTCGAGCATGATTCGGTAAAATGTATTTCTATCTACACTATCATATGCATGCTTGAAATCTACGAAGACCTGGTGCACGTCGATATTATACTCCCAGCATTTTTCAAGCACCTGTTTGACTGAGATTATTTGATCTATCGTAGATCGTCCGGACCTGAAGCCACCTTGATACTCTTCTATGATGTTATCATAGAAGAGCTTCATTTTGTGTTCAATAATTTTGCACAACACTTTATAGGACGAACATAATAAAGCGATGCCTCTGTAGTTTTCGCAACGTAATTTGTCTCTTTTTTTGTAAATGGGGCATATAATACTTTTTCGCCAATCGTTTGGCAACTGTTCTGCTGCCCAAATTTTCAATACAAATTGGTGGAGAATGTTGCAAAGAAGAGTTCCACCATTTCTGAGTAATTCGGAAGGTATTCTATATATTCCAGGAGCTTTATTAATTCGAAGGTTACGTATGGCTGCCTGAACTTCCTCGAATGTTGGTGGAGAGATGTCAATGTCCTGCTCTGCTTCTGGGATATTTGGATCTGCTGAGTTTGTCGTTGGCGTGGGATTAAGCAGCTGTTTAAAATACCGTGCCCATCTTTCTTTAATCTAGGCTGAGTTCATCTTTACAAAGGCTCGTTCGCCGTTTGTATCCCTCGCGTAGCTGTTTGATTGAGGAATACGCAGCTCGCAGTTTCTGGATTTTGTCGTTGGTAAGTTGCACTTAAGGGCGAATCACTTGTCGATACACTACAAACCTATAGTTTGAGACATATCTCAACCGGTCAGCCAAAGTATTGGCCGTCAGACACCAACGAAATTCCGGATCTCATAGACTTCGCAATCTCGAAGGGAATACCTCCAAACTCCGCAAAACCAGAAGCAGTTTTTGATTTGTCTTCAGATCACTCTCCTGTCATCATAACTCTGGATATTTTACCCCACTTTGCTTGCTGTAAGCTTAGATACACGAACAAAACCAATTGGAATGCATTCAGGCGATACCTCACCAATTCAATATTTCTAACAGAATCACTCAAATCACCGGAAGAGGTCAATTCTGCTGTTATTCTTTTCAATGAGTAAATCCTGGAGGCATTTGACACCGCAGCACCTAAAATTGAGCTACACCACTCAACTCGAAAAACAACATACTCTACATGAATTAAAATCGTTGTACAAGAAAAAAGACTGGCACGAAGAAATTAGCACAGATTTCCTCAAACTAAAACACGACTTAACAAGGCTTCTAGTGAGCTCAGTCTGGCACTAGCGAAGGACTACGAGCTTAAGTTCCATTCATTCTTGAAGAACCTCACTCCCATTAAGAATGGCGACTGTTCGTTGTGGAAAGCGGTCAAAAAAATAAACAAACCTATCATCAGGGAAGCCCCACTTAGAACCGCTAACTGACAATGGGCCAGGAGTGACGCAGAAAAAGCCACTGCCTTCGCAATTCACCTAGAACTTCAGCAACATGCGATTTTCTATCTAATATCAATGCACAGGTTTCACAACCAATCAAGACTTCATCTAAAGAAGAGCAAAATATCGTTATCCAGAAAATATGCGCAAAAAATCTCTGGAAATTGATCTCATCACCAACGCTATGCTCAAACAATTGCCACCGATCGTATTCTCTTGGCTTTCTAATCTGTTCAATGCTATCCTCCGAATCGGGTATTTTCCTGAAGCTTGGAAAACAGGCAAAATCATAATGATCCCCAAGTCTGGTAAGGACTCTTCTCACGTGAAGTCATACAGACCAGCTTGTCCTGCGTCTCCAAAGTTTTCGAGAAAGTTCTGTTGAAAAAACTACTACCAATGCTAGAAGATGCGAAAAAAGGCAAAACAAGAACGTCAGATTCCCTACTTTGATCTCAGCAGAGAAATCAGGTAACTAACTCCACTGGTAACTTTACTTATCAGTAAAGTTAGTATGTCTGTAGCTTGAGTTAGTATGTGAAAACCGACGGTATACTGTTCAGAAAATATCAGGCGGAAGAAGGTTTGAGAATTTGCATTGAATCGCTCTTAAATAGTTTGACTATTTTATGTCCTTGCTATTGCCATAATAGCCTTTCCAACTATCCATAAAACTTTCAAATAAAAACTGAAGTATAATTTCAACGAAAATCCAAAATCGAAAACTTGTGGACAATAAATTTTACAGCAAAACTAGGTAGTACAAATGTAAATGTCCGAATGCTATTCCATATCGGTCTGCTACATTCAACCATAAATTCATTCATATTTATTATTGCCTTAGAATGCTTTCAATTTGAAACTTGTTTAAATTCGTTTCCAGCTTTCAAATTTTTCACTCATATTTATTAATGAATTTCGGTGTACCCGTGCAAATTACAGCTGTGGCCAGCTGTCGTCAACCACAGAATTGTTTCGAAGTTAAACTAGTGCAGCTCGCAAAAGCCAACAGTAAAGTTAATTAGCCAAATGGCTCCCAATGACGATTCAGATGTTCGTTAATGGAATACAAACTTTTTCGTGTAATCATAGGAACATGCGACTTTGAGCGATGGCGTCTTTTTTTTTAATTTTATTTAATTTTGATATATTTGCTTTGCTTAATGATTCTTAGAAAATAATGTTTTGGTGCGTGCTGGAACAGTGCAAATAGATTTTGAGCTTTTATTTTTTGCTGGAAATTGCTGCTATTCAGGCGTATAGCACCGAATTTTGTAATGATTTGTTTACGAAAAACAATCGATTTATCTCAATCAAATAATGAATTTGAGTGCCACTCAATTATTAGCCAATACAACACGAATAAAGTGCAGTGTGCATTTTAAGGGGGGAGATACATGTAACTGCTAAAACAAAAACGATTTTTTTTATTGCATCAAAGTGTTCGAAATACTCTTAAAATATACCAAAAAAAGTTTTGAAGCGATATTCGTATTAGTTCTCGAGCTATAGCCAGTTATAGATAGCGCGGCGTTCCCCAGGTCGGTGGAGCTTTAGAACTTTAAACGCGCTTTTCTCAAAGTAGTACTTTTTCAATTTCCGTACAAGATATCTCAAAAAATATTGAACCTATTCGGCTCAAATTTATATCACATGTACAAAAGAGTATTATCTCATCGTTGAACCTACATTTTCTTGTAATTTCGGAAAAATAATTAGTTTACCAATGTTTAAAACGTGATTTTTTTGAAAAAAAATCGATTTTTTTTTAAATCTAATATTAATGTAAAAAATTGATTTTTTTTTCTAAATTTTATTGGTTCACCTAGGAATTATAGATATCATTAGCATATTTTTTTTTCTCTGAACGTTGCAAGTTTCTCGGAAAAGGCGTTAAGTTGTACGAGGCTGTTTTTGATGTGTTTTTTTCATTTGCTCGCATCGCCTCCATTTTGTGTTAAAAAGTTATTAAAAAAATATTTTCATTTACTATAAGATATGTACTTTGAGGATTTAATATTAAAAATTTTCTGAATAAACAATATATATATTTTAAGTCAATCTGAAATTAGCAATTTCTTTTCCATTTTACATGTATTTCCCCCCTTAAAGGGTTGTCCATCTGCTCCTGTAAGTTTTAAATCACCTCTACTCGGTTCGTGGTTGTTGTTGAAGGCAGATGGCATTCTGACAATTCAAAAGCTATACAGACACTTAACTACAACATCCAACTATGTGCGTATAAATCCCTTTTAGCTGTATTGCAAAATTGGATTACGAGAGTGACGAAAAAGTTTATCGCAGTTACGTTAAAGTTACGGAAGCTTTCCTGAATTAAATTAAAATAAATAATATATGAATAAAATTATAGCTCATAATTGAAAGTCCTATTTTGTTTTAAAACTGCATTGTTTTTATTTTTTGTTGTAATTTAAAGAAGAGCTCACACCCTACCCACAAGTAACAATATTCTTCGCTATCTTGCCAAACAACATTTTAGCCTGACAATTTTCGTTCTATGCTAAATATCTGATATGCGGTGATAAAATTGTCAATTCGTGACCGATTATAAAGATTTGAATCATGCCACCATCCGTGAGCACACAGTAATATCCTAATCCTGCTTGCTGTGAATCGTTTCACATTTCGTAAATGGCTTCATCAATTTTCCTGAAAAAATAGGTAGCACACATGAGTTTATGCTAAACGAAGTCTCATGTTTGCCTCCGGTTTTCATGCTAGACATATACGTATACATATGTATGATACATACATACAAGCAATGTCAACAATACTGGGATCTGGAATATTTCCTTCTACATTTCAGCATCCGCTTTCTCACATTTTCCTGTCTTATTTTCTTCATACTGTCTTTTCTCTGCGCGCAGCCTGAATATTTTTTGCTCATATATTTTCTCGGCTTATGCTATTCGAAGTATTCGGTGAAATTTTAATAGTTCATCACCGTCAGTGATATGAATACAAATTGATGATTCTACGAAATCTTTGAAAATTTGTTCGGGAAAGGTATACAGGTATTCTTTTTATGAATTGAGCTGCTGATTAAATGAAATTTGTGGTCTCATTGAAATTTCTGTGAATCCTTTAAGCCAAACTTTACAAACATAACGAACCACTTTCATTTGTACCTTTACCTCTTCCTTCATTATTGAGTGAAGGATAATTTCGACTCATGATTTGACCCACATTGGGCGGGATCCAGAGCGTATTGATTTTGAAGCGATGCTAAGCGCAAAATACCGATTTTGATCCCTAATAACAATAAAAAATTTGTTTGACGACTACGGACTTTCGCAACCTAATTTTTACTATTTGTATCTAGATAGATGTATTGGTGAAACCAAAAAGAATTACAGGATTATTTATCAATCAGTTTTTTAATACAGTGAATTGAGCTGCAGCTCCTATACTTGTGATAGCAGGTGTAGAATCACAACAAATTTTCAAAAGTCAAGAAAAAATAAGGAACAATTTAGGGGAAACGAGGAAAATAATTTATGCAAATAACTTACAATGTGTTGTCTTATGAAACACGTCAAGAGTCTTATGTGAGAAAAACTGAGTGCCTGGCTCTATTAATTTTAGCCTTGTTGAGTACTATAAGAGCATAATAGTCCAGTCAATACCTTTTTATGGAAAATATCAACTGAACATAAGTCCACCTGAACTTTAAAAGTCCATGATGAAATAATGCGCTTAAAAAACTCACTAAAGTTTTAATAACTTTAAAACTTATAAAAGCTGTTACAAAGTCACAAAAATTCGGTTTTTGTAAAGATCTCGCTAACTATTGATTTTACGTAACATACAGTTAGTATGATTTTCGTTGTACTAAGATTCTTTTTACTCTTGTTGAGAAGAAATCCTTTAGCCAAATAGCTAGGCTCTGAGTAGGGCATGCAATCCCGAGCCATTTTCGACATTTTCGGGATCCCGAATTTTTTATCGGGACTCCCGAGATTTCGGGATTGATAAAATTCAACCTATTTTGGGAATTAGAAAGCAGAACTTGATGCTAAAAGAAATATTGTTTTATGAAAACCGAAGCGGAAGCCAGTTGTAATAATGAATTACAGCTGGCGTATGATTACATGCTTAATATCCCACCAAAAATTGTACCCGAAATATATTTTTCAGTAGCTGGATATATGTGCAGCTAAATCAGGTCTAGTTTAAATTTTAAAACTCTTGACGAATTATGTTTATTAAGGGCATACTTTCAAAACGAATCAGCAGTTTGAACCAACCGATATTATTACTTATCACTTGTTTCATTGAAAAGCAATATTATTTTGTAATTAATATGTAAACAACTAAAGAGAATAATGTATTTTTATTATATTATCGTAACATCCGTTATGCTGATTAAATTTCAATTCGTTTGACCAAATAAAGAGCTTTATGGGACAAGAAGATAAGATGAAATTAGATCATAAGATTAATTTAGATGCAATGATAGATTAACGTCTTACTTGCTAGTACCCATGTACATATGTGCATAAATTTAACATTATAATGAACTTAGCTTCCGGTTTTATGTATATATAATTGAAATAAAGTTTTAATTGAGTATGAATAAGCCAATATATCTGTTTAAATTCCCTTAATATAGTTTTTTTATAAAATCCCGAAATCTCGGGATTATCTCGGGATCCCGAAAATTCTAATCCCGAATTTCGGGATCGCAATTTCAATCTCGGGATTAATGCCCTAGCTCTGAGAGAAAGTAATCAATCCCACGACAATCCTTGTTGGGTCTAGGGGTTGATACTGTTTGAGAGTATCATTCACAAACTTCCAATCAGAGACTAAACGAGCGTGGAGTGATAAGTTCTACGACTCAGTTTACCCCTGATTAACTCAGGTACTCTTAGCTTAGTAAACTCAAATGCGTCGTCCCTCGTCCGAATCTGGCTTCCGCTAAATTACATGAGTTTCAATGCATTGTGCATATCCGCATCCTGTTCTGATGCCACTGGTTCGAAACGTGGCCACAAATCATCCCAAAATGACCAGTTTTGCAAGGTGAATGAGAAGTACTCTCCTTAATTGGGCATATATGTGCTTATGAATTAATTAATGGTATCTTATAACATCGTCTGTGATTTTTAGAAATTTTTTTTGTAGAACTATCCTGTATTTCAGAATGCGTATGCTAAACAAATATACCCAAGAACATGATATGTCAAAAAATGAAAATAATGAAAAACAAATAGGGTTCTTTATTCAAAATTCATTAACTTATTATTTTAGCTGCGAAATTTCCATAAATTCTACAACAGCCGTACTGCTCTAGGTAAATACATTACTACGTTTCACAAACCATATTTTTTGCCACATTTTTTCCCGACGCACCACTATTCGGTACGTGACGTCGGTGGCTCGGAGGCTGGACATTCGCAGAACTTGACGAATTCAGAACTCAACATGTCCTGATCTTATCTCTTTGGGTCATGATCTTCGTATCTTTAGCTATATCAGAATATAACCATCTCTATATATGGAGCTCGACCACCCTCTTCCGAAAAATAAACCTAAGAACCGACAATCTGGTTTCTTTCAGCACCGCAATATCCCACTACCCTGAATAAATGCATCTTATTAAACCTGACGACGGTGTTTAATCGCGCCTTACATTTTTTGGCAAATTTCGAAGTAACGCCAGGAGCGCAGCGTGACTGCAGTAGCAAATAGTGATACGTTTTCCTCTCCAGGTCTAAACAACTGCCCTCCAAGCAGCTCTCGAGATAGCAAATATTTATGCATGGAACCAGAAACATGCTCCCCGAGTGAAAAAAACCCCTATCATTCGATGAATACAGCTCCAGATCTTACATCTGTTGTGGGAGAATTCATTAGTATACACATTTGGGTGCTTTCAGTCACTTGCGCTTAAAAAGATGACTTTATATATTTTCCTGAAATTGAGCATGCTAAGGTATTTCGAGAACTGCCGTGATTTCCCGCGTTGGACCTCCAATAAGGTAATGTTCCACATCGTTGTGGCTATCCATAGGCTATTTTTTGTTAGCTATAGGCAGTGTTCAGTAAAAGCAGATTGAGAAGCACATCAAGGGCTGCACGCGAAGTAATACTCATGGCAACACAAATATAAAACACACAGTACTTTCTCAACGGGAAGAGTAATGCTTAAACGTACTCTTCATAAGCAGTCCGTACAATGCATGGAAGCATTACAGATCCATTCCCAGTTCAGTTTTAACACTGTATGTCCTACTAGGCTGGCAAAGTATAAACAAGGGGAACTTGGAGCTTTTAGAATTATAGTTTTATGAAAAGAGCTTTTTGGAAAGCCCGGCATCGTATTCTTGCATTCCCGTCATCTAGGTGGAATGCGTACTAAAGCTTGGACCGGTGGCCGATCATACATCTGCATGGCCCGAAATATGTAAATAATGCTTGCTGTGTGATTGCGAACCTCATTGAAAATTCCAACAGCGTAGTCTCGCATTACACGTTATCTAAGGGAAATTCGTACTGCATGTACCCTTGCATGACTCTTAATGAATATTATCCTAAGCACTTTACATAACCTTGATGATATGAAAAGCTCTGAAGCTTTCATTTTTCCGTTTTACATAGCATACATTACCCATAGCTGATGTGTGGTTGCAAGCTCTTTGCTCCTTATTTTTGCGAGTAATGTTTATAGGTACATAATGGATTTTATGGAAAACAGCTTTGAAGCTTTACATCTGCATTGCCAAGAATATTTGCTTCATGTATTTTTCTGGAATGCATTATAGCGATTCCCGTTGAGTCGCAGTGGGGAAAATTTCCTGCCAGCATACACGAGCTTCACGAAAGTCCTTCACAACACGGATGTGTCATCGACCTGCTGATTTTTCATTTAACTTGCGCTCTTACATGCAAGACATGTATCCATTTAATTAAAACTTCTTCCACGACGTAAGCTTTTGCATCTTCCTGCAGGTTTCTAAAAACCAATTAGTTCACAAATACTCAATAAACACAAAAATCTCCATAGTATACTATCATTTGAAATTGTTCCATCAACTTTGGAAACCGAAGAATGCAGGGCTGACTCGCATATTTTACTCACTAGTACGCATGCTGCTTATTAGGGATTAGGTTAAAGTATTCTGGTGCATATCTTTCGTTCAACAAGCCTTTCCAAGCATTGCAACATAAATAATGTTAGGCTAATTGGCCTAAAGTTTCTTCGGATCTGACGATTCAGGCTTGTAGGTTTTGGTATAAAAATTACCTTAACCTGCTACCAAAGGAACGGAACATACCTCAGGGCTAGGAATGTTCTAAGAATATCCCTTAGGTCTGCCTCCAAGTGGTCAATTCCGTATCTTACCATAGCCGGATACGAGTCATCTAGGCCCGGTAGATTGAATTTTTCAAATGTCATGACTGTATCCCTTACTTTTCGCTAGCGATAACAGAGCTAACTGCGTTCCAGTGTTTCCTACTGCTGCAATTAATAGGTGGTGTGATCAAAGTCGTAGAAGCCTTCTGCGTTTCAGTCAGTGGAGAGCCCAGAAAGTAATTTCCAATTAAACTCTGAAGAGCCTCTTTGGATGCGACAAACTTAACATCTGGATATTTAAGAGAATCTAGGTTGGCTGATTCGAAGACCTTGCATAATCTTAATGCCCTTTGTGCGCTCTTCAGTTCCTCACATAACAATCTGAAAAATTCATTTTACAAGCTTGATTGAGGAGTTTGCTGGTATTTTTCCTGAGCAGCTCCCGGTTCTACCAAAACTCCGTTTTATTGCATCTGCTCTCGCTGATTGAGCAGGCCTATTCATGGCTGATCAAAGTGCTCAACTGAACTTCTTTTGAATTTGGCGTCTTAACCTTACCATTAAGGTACGCTCTGTCTGCTAAGAGTTAATTTTACTTGAAAAAATCATGATTTCTTGGGTTCCTTCTCTTCGTCACAGTCATTGGATCCGTATGTTAGTTATGCCAAGTAGTAATGCTTAGAGAATAAGATCTCACGCGATACTTGTCATGCAGCTATTGATTTAACTATTTTAGATGAAAATAGTGATTTATTTAGAGCTATAAGACAAAATTGCGAAAAATCACAGTATTGAGAGTCACTCGCTCCATAGAAGTTACAGAATCTAAGAATGTATACAATGGTGTTATATTTTTTACTGCCTTAACTGTTATGCTGGCTTGAAGCCCACTTGAAGTTCTAGTCCCTCTAGTTCAATAAACTGAACCCGGTTCTTGAGCTCCTGTGCTAGTGGTGGGAGTAAATAATCAAAAGGAAGGCAAGATTAGATGAAAACAATGCGTTTCAGTCTGTCATTTTCCCGGTACTACTTGGCAATCACTGACCGAATCTGGCTTGAAAAATTTCGGATCGTGGTGGTATCAGGCAGATCGAAAACCACAACATAAGTCCTCGGTCTCATTGATCTTTCAACACAGTTTGCCAGGCATTGCTCCCAGTTATCCATTCAAACAATTTCTACCCCGAACAAAAAGCATCAATATCACCAGCCAATCTCCCTCTCCCTTTCCCAGATATACTCTGAATTTCCACTGTCTGAGATCCAGTTTACAGGTAAACGATTGCAGTATTGACTTCATTGACACTTCTGTCCAACTTCGCCGGTAACTTATTCCTTGGGCATAGGTCCTTGCATTACTTACGCCTGAGATTCTGCACAGGTTTCCAGAGTTCGGAGTACACTGTCCTGTTACCTCCTGTACCTACGGTGAGGGTCTTGTTTGCACTATTCGGAGCTATCTCCTTCAATGCATTCCTTCTACTCTTTTGTGATGATTTGGAAGAATGCATCTTTTCACCAGGTCCGGCCATAGTAAGGAACCTTTAACCACAGGAAATATAGTTAGTAAGTTTTCATACTGGCTATGAAAGTTTCCGTACTGGCTATGGAAGCTTCAATGCTGGCTATGGAAGCTTCCCGAAAATCCTTCCATTGCAGTTGTACATGAGGCTGGGACCTGAAGAATCCAAGCTCTTGCCATACTAGGAGAGACGAGCTCGGATGGATTTCCGGACTAAGGCTAGTGACAGCCAGCTTAAGTCTGAGGTATAAAATCCTAAGGATTCAATAAAAATTCAAAATTCAAAATCCGGGAAAAAAATTCCTAGTGATGTGCTTCGACATTATTTTAACAACCGTACAAAAGTTCAATGCCCGGAAGCAAGTTTTGCAGGCGTCACCTACGAAAACTTTTCATAGAAACTTTCTTGATTAGTTTATATCTTAGTTAGCACTATAATGTACATTCTTGGTGATATATATTACACCGTAGAGTGTAATGCGATGAGCGTAGTCAAATGATTTAATTACTTCTATACGTACTAGAATCTTCTTGTTTATTAGAATCTACAGTTTTCACATTTTTGAAAGTCATCGTATTTGACGCTGCCTCACCCTCTGAGTAAAAGATTTCAATAGTCACTTTCATTCCCTATGCATGATATTTTTGATTCAGCTGTAAAACTGCTTAAACAAAAGTAGGTGCGTATACGTGGTGATTTGCAAATCGTATCCAACGATTTCATTTTAATTTCAAGACAATACATTTGCCTATTTCGCAGCTTAACTACTTTTCATCTCTTTGATTTCCATGACGTCATAGTACTAATTAGTAAATTAACATAGGATGCAGTAGTGGCTGTCTGAAATACCTGTCTGAAACGTTTGTTTAAATTCCCGGCGAAAGCAATCAAATCAGAATAATTTCGAAATACGTTCCATCCATGTTCTTGTTTTGATTATTCTATTTCCAATTGTTCGCCAGACTTCTGCCTTCATTATCGCACTAACAAACAATAGGAAAATTACGGAAAAACCATAAATACAGTGAACGGTTCTCAATAGGCATTAAAGTATTTCCAGAAGCAATAAGTAATATCCGTGTTATTTTGATGGAAGGTCTTCGGTCGTATGTTCGAATTGTATGATGTTTAGAAATTTAGAAACAATCGATTAATGTTTCCGAACATGATGAATGTATTCTTGCTCCAAAAATATATACAGCAAATAGATGTACCGTCATTAAATCAACACAAAAAATCAATATTTATGATCTCTTTACGGAAAAATAATTTTTCAGAGATTTTTCATAGGAAGCAACCAGAAAACACATGTTCTTCCATGTAAATGGAGCAGGAAATTTCCTCCGCATTATTATCACATAGTGTGTAGGTATTTTGCTCATAAATCATATTCCATTGATGAAAATATTCTAATTCTTTATTATCCCGTCGAAGCCGCACATTTGCTTATAATAAATCAGTGCAACAACGAGATTTTCTCCGGAGTCAGGAACGATTTGATTTTTATAATGATAAATTCAATCTTACACCCATACTGGCTATACGTGTGTCAGATTTAAAACTCATAAAAAGGATCATTTATCGTATACTTTGGGAAAATTTTCACAAAATAAAATTACCAAATATGAGAAGATGGGCTGGATACTAGGTACCTTAGAAGTGCTTTAAGCACATATTTACGTGCATTCACATGCGCACAATTAAGGTTCACATCGATGGGATTCAATTACTTATTCCAGTACTGACAGCTATCTCCAGGCAACTGCCTCTCACAGTGACATTCTAATTAAAATTGTATCATTCCATGAAATGATAAATTTATGTTTTAGTAAATTACGCAATTAAGATTATTTTCATTACAAGTATGTGTACACATATGAAGCAAAAATATTTTTCACGTGTGTCATGAAATTTGAAATGTTACAAGGAGGTCGTCAAAGTTAATTTAAGTAAATTAGCTTAATAAAGAATTCAATATTTATTCGAGCAGCAGGCTCGTGGATGCTGTTTATTTTAGAATTTTTGATATTTATTATATATGAGTTATCCCAAAAGGAACATATTTTCATTTTTAGATAAAATCAAGATTTTTGCTGGCTAATGAGGAATTATTATCGTATTTTGATGTACACGTTTTAAAATTCCGTGTGAATCCAGCATATAAGTTACAAAGATCTGAGACAAAACCACCTTGAATTTGCTGCCACACATATAAAAATGTACATGTTGATGAAATTCTCGATATTGTAATTTCGAGAAGTAATTTTTGCGGGGTCACAGCAATTTGCTTCAGAAATTGCCTCCTCGAACTCAGTAATGGTTTTTGGTTTGGGTTTATATACTTTGCTTTTAGGGATGCCTCTTCAAAGACATGAAATTTGAAATTTTCCGAGAAATTTCTTCACTAAAATGGGAAACATTTTTAATCCGACTCTCCATTAACCAGTTTTTCAAACTTAATGCAATCACATTGCCATTTCTCTCTTATTTCTACTGGAATTTGTTATTTTGAATAGAGCTATACAAGTTTGAAGTGTCAATATGGTTGTTTGGGCTCTCTTGGGCTGTGAGATGCCGTTCATAGTTAAGATGGACCCAAATTTATACCAAGCTGTGACTACATTTTCATTGACAAGCTGTGCCACTTAAGAAGTTTTATCCTGGCTAAACAGGAGCTGTAACACATATGTAGGTTTCCACGTTAATTATTCTCAGCCACATAAACTTCCGAATGAGAGCTCTGATGACAAAGCTCAATCCTGCGAGGGTGGATCAAATATGAACGAAAATATCTCCGCTGCGAACTAGAGTGAAAAAGTAAGGCGGAGTTAGATGGAAGCTAGTAAGTTGGGGGAGTGGGACTGGGAAGTAGTGCCAGTCTGCTCGCCCAAACGACTCTGGGAGTGTGCACCAAGATTTATGAGAAAGAGGTCCTCTCGTCCGTTGCGTAAAGAATAATTATCAAATGCCTTGCAAATGAATGTGTAAGGCCGGCTGAAATTCTTCGAAGGCTACGTAAAGAATTTGATAAGTTTACCCTTTTGCAGCCCCAACACTGGTATAAAACATTCTTCGAAGGTTGAGTACAGGTTGAAAATGAGACCCAGGATCGCCGTCCTCGCACGAGTATCACGGATGAAAACATTCGTGCAGTCCGCAACCTTATTGAAAATGATCGGCGTCTCAATATCTTTGAATTGTAAATCTGCTATGGAAGTGTACAAAATTATAACAGATGAGCTCAGGTTGAGCAAAATTGTCGCTCATTGGGTCCCACGCCGTCAAAAATATATCCGTCTCGACATCTATCGGCGGCTTCTTGAACGATTCACTGCCGAAAGGGAAGGGATTTGAAATCGCATTGTGACCTGTCACCAAACGTGGGTCCACCACTACACCCCTGGGAGCAAGCAGGCCAGCATGGAATGGCGAGGAAAAGACCACCCATTAAGTCCAAAATGCGTTTGTCAGCAGGCAAAGTTTTGGCAACTGTTTTTTTTTCGATTCTAAATGAGTGAGTTTGATTGATTTCCTTCAATTAATGCGGAGTACTACTCTCAGCTCCTTGGTGGCCTCTACCGATAAAAAAGGCGACGGCAACTCACAAAAAGTGTCATTTTTTTCCATGACAATGCCAGACTGCACACAGCTTTATGAACGAGAGAAAAATTAGAGGATATCTATTTGGAAACTTTTGAATATTAGACCTCCTCTTATGTGATTTTTACATGTTTGGCCCATTCAAAGAAGCATTGAAGGAAAGCGTTTTCACGATGATGATGCAGAAGAGACTTTTGTGTGCAACTGGCTTCGTATCCGCCCCCTCTTTCAACGATGACGGGATTAAAAATCTCCCAGTTCGATGGAAAAAATGTGTTGCGAAGCTTAGTGGCTATGTTGAAAAATAAGGATTTGTTAAATATTTTATAACTTATAATTAAGAAATGAGAAAAGTAAACTCTCGTTTATATTTGATCCACCCTCGTGTTCGCCGTGAACATTGGTTGTTGACTTTTACAGCTAATCTTTGAATGGTAAACATATGAGTCAGGTACATCGAAACTTTCACGTTGAATTTTGAACTGCTTTACAACGATTTGCAAGAAAGTGTAAGGATAGAGTAACTGAACTCAAATACTGGCAGGAAACAGGTTAATAACCAAGAAAAACCATCAATTTACATGCGTCTCAGCGCAATAATATCTCATTTGATAAAATTTGCAAAGCGCATAATCTTCTGCATAGCAACTATGGTCGCATTTGCGATGTGCATAGTAACCTAAGCTACAAAATATAGCTACGAGGGCGATAACGACATATGAAACATTGGTTTTTGCGTTAGAGTGAAAATTCGCATAGTCTCAACTGCTAAACCCATAGTCCTGACTTCTATGAATATAGTTTCAGCGCACAACGTTCATCGTAGTGAGCTTTATTACTTCAAGACTATTATAAACTATGCACCTTAGTATTTAGGTTCGGACGAAAATCAGCTAAGCTTTAAGTAGGTACCTCAAAATGAGGTGTGAGACACACATGAAAAATTTCAATTATGAAAATTGAGTCTTTCTCATTTTCAATCACAAAGAACCGAAATGAGCTGCAGCAAGATACGTTTGCTTTTGCTCATATTTTTCTCAGCGCTATAATGTATGTTATTGAGGGCTATAATACATGGTGTGTAAGGCTATACTACATGATTTTGTATGTTCTAATACATAGTACCTACTGCTGTGAATATGAGTCATACTCCTAGACATTTATCATTATAGTTTCACATACTATAATTTATCACAATTACAAAATCAACAAAGTGTATGTAATAATAATGGCCAATAATTATGGTCTCTATCACTATGCTTTTTTTCAGTGAAGAAATATGGTGGAGACGGATCGATATTTTTGAGAAGAGCCACGATAACACTAACGAAAGATAGCAGCTAAACCACCACTGGATTGGCACATATTTTCTAGTCAACAGAAAAATGAAACCTGTGTGTAATGGTAATGGTGTCAAAGCATATTATTTGATATAAGCCTCATCCAATTTTCTTCTCATGTAAAAGAGTTCACTGCTGAAGCGAACGTTTTTCCTGAAAAAAAAACGGAGCAAAGCGTCAATATATGGCCCAGATATGACATCAACATCATATCTGGTAGTATCAACTAAAAAATAGATAAGGAGTCTATTTAAAAGTAGTAGGTTAATCCTAATAGCTCAGACGATCATATTGAGATCATCCATTTAGTAGTGGCTCAAAAAAATGTCATCGCTACCAGAAAGAAATCTACAGAAATTAGGTGCCCTTTAGGTAAGACCACGTCCAACCAAATTTATTATGCGTTTAAATCTACCCAACAACTAGTAAAAATGGTGTAGTGAACAAAAACTTTTTCAGGCTATCAACTTCTTACCACTTAAGATTCTACAAATAGTAAAAATTCTACTGTACCACATGCTCTTTCCAATACCCAATCATTTGCCACAAATATCGCTGCTTACGAAAAATCAGAACACGTATTCGTGCTCGAGAGGGGAATCAACTGCAAAATGTTTTGCCCTAACACGAGAATAAGAACTGTTACTTACACAGCTTCGAAATATTTGCTATGTTGTTTAAAGCTATATTTTCGATGGAGCCTTGTCTGCAGGATACCAAAAAAATGCTGAGTAAATCGAACTGGACGATGAAAGTACAAGCTGTTCTACCTGCTCTCATCCTTTGCGTTCCATCTGGTATGTACTATTTCCCTCATTCCATTATAATTTAGGCCACTTTTTCCAACGAGTAGAGCTCCTTAAGCTTTTAATTTCATTCTCATGATGTGCTTCTCGAATTCTCAAATCTACAAAACGCTGCTGAAATCATCGTCCAAACCAGCTATATGCAATTACTCGTGTCAAGCTCTATACCCTCACAGACCATTTCCACCTCTTGCTTTCTCCCCCATAAATCTCGGTTCTTCCGATTCTGTGTTCCTTAATGATGTTACTACTTTCAAACCACAAGAGATTTTTAGCATTTCCGCAAAACAGTTACCTTTTTCTTTTCCCAGCAAAACTCAATCACATGTTATGAATACCTCCATATCCTTTGGTAATTTTATTGATTTATTCATTCCAAACCTCCGGAAACTGTCAATATTAGATTGTTATAATATTGTTTGTAGGCTTGACGACATCTTGAACTTTAGACACTTATTAGTACATATTTGCTTATTGGTCTCAACCTTAGCTTCTCTTTTGGCTCCCTTCCTTTTTGCTGAAAGTCTGCTTGCATTGTACCTTTCCACAAGTGCGATGACACTGGTTACACTTTCAACTATCATCCCATTCCCTTTCCTCCTCGCTTTGGTAAGCTATCCAAAAAGTATTTGGAATAGGCTGCTTCTCAGTATTTGGAATAGGCTCTTCTGCAAAAGTATTTGGAATAGGCTCCTTATATTCTCTCTTTTTTTTACTCTTTAGCAACATGAGTCCCTCTAAAAAAAAGTTGATTTCGCTTTAAACGAAGAAAATCCATGCCCATCCTTTCAGAGAATACCTTATCGTGGTGTTTAGGCTTTTGTATTGCAAGACACCATACTAAAACTGCTTCGGAAAAATCATAATGAAGATTCCAAAGGATTATATCTCTGTAGGTGACAGCCAGACTAAATCTGGAAGACTAATCGTAACAAGATCGCTGAGTACGATCAGTTTTCGGATTTTTCATGTGCGTGCCTCATGTGTTATTGCAATGGAGGACCCTAGTTGCGGACGAAAATTACAGAATACCATCGTGGAAGAATCTATAGCCCCAGCAACTTTTCCAACTTGTTGATTTCAGTCCCTCTAGTGGCAGGCTCCAGAAAGGCGAGTGCATCGCAACCTGAAAGTTCAGTTATGGCCGTGGCCGAGGAATAAATATTTCTCTCTCTCGCTCTCTCTCTCTCTCTCTCTCTCTCTTTCTCTCCCTTTCTCTCTCTTTCTCTCTCTCTCTTTCTGTCTCTCGCTCTCTTTCTCTCTCTCCAGTCTGCACAAAAGAAAAGCAGGTAACCATTTAAGCAGATAGATCTGGCCAGTACAAACGGAATGCCCGCAGGAAGTATAGGAGTAAAGAGTACTGTGTGCTCTGACCTCTACAAGTCTGTGGGGACTTTTAGTTACAGACAATTCATGATTGTGAGCAAAGCTGCTTTAACTGAACGTAATCAACTAGGTAAAGCCTTTAGTCGTCAATTCCTATGCCAGATAGTATCAAGTTTTCTCAGTCCTACTAGCAGCAAGCTTCATCTCTTCCTGTCAGCAAAAAATTAGCAAAACTGCAAGCGTCTTCCCACATTGTGCTTGCCCAGGAGTTTTTGGTTCAAGGCAGTAGTTCCTTGGTTGTATTAAGACCTGTAGCAGTTCAGAAAATATAACGGAAAACTTCTCAATTAAGCTGTAAGAGCAATACAGAGGATGACTGGTTGGCCTACCGAATCTGGTAGTGATTTTACAAAATCAAAACAAGAGTCCCTAAAAACTTTACTTGTCACTTTTCGGATGCTTCGGTAACTAGCACTCAGAAGGCCTATGCTTCTGATCAAACCTCCAGCGATTCGCAGCAATAGAAAACGCTGGACCACAGCTAGATCGGTGATCACCAGCGAAAATGTCAGCGATGTGTTGAGTCTACCCTTTATTTTGTGGTCTTCATATTTGAGGGAAGTATTTCTAATGATGGAGTATTTGGGGACACTCAAGGGGTCTTTGACCATGCTTCCTTTAGGGAATTATGAGAAGCTACGATTGAAGGCACGATACTTCGTGGAACGTGAACGATGTCCTAGTTAAATTGATACAAGCCATGCTGACGCAAATATTGATGCTGTACGCAACTGAATCCAATTGCTAGTTGAGAACGGGGTTGAGAAATTAATGTATATAACTCATAACTCACACTGTATAACTATGACTCATCAAATTTCTTGCTGCCAAAGCAGATATAAAACTAAGATTTTCATTTATAAGATATCGATTGAATTTTTCACAAATATTTCCAAAGATGTACCTCTGTATATCAAAATACTTTTTTAGGTTAATATTTGAAACTTATCTTTAACTGTAGAAAAAAATATTAGTAAAGTGATTCTAAATTCAAAAATTGACCTCGTCGTCAAGCTTGTTCTTGTTTTTATGACAAACGTCGAAACGATTTATTCACATAAATATGCGGTATGCGTTAACGCTCAAGTGGATAATATAATACAAATTATATCGCTTGTAGTAGTCACATTGGCAGCTTCTCGACAATCATCTTACTTGCATTGCGTTCTTAGCAATATACATTCGTTCATATTCATAAGCAGGCCGAGTATCCTTGCTACGAGCAACCTAGCGACATTTATATAATTTTAATCTTGTTTAGGAGTGCGGCTTCCTTACTCGTGAACTTTATTTCTTAACGCCTGTAGTCTTCTATTACTTCCCACTCAAAATGATACGTGGTGTAGGTTTTCAGCCTTTTCACCCACGACACTTCATTAATTTTCTTCCCTCCTTTTCCGCCCTATGCAAATTACTAAGCTCTACCCGATATGTATCTATGGTTCTATCTAGTTATGACTTGTATGATGTAGGGCGGAAACGTTTCCATCAAATCGATAAGAACATTAATTTAACATAGATAGGACATTCACGTTCAAACACTTTAAGACCAACAAATATAAAATACTTGCAAGAATTCAATAGTTTCCGCGTAACAAATCGAAATATGCTTCCATAAATAAAACTATAAAATTCAAAATTGCGAGCTCTTTAAATGCATACTCAAAACTATTTATATGAAGCAGAATGAAAGAATTTCAGAAATATAGGACTTTATATTAAGCAGTTACCGAAAATTTGCACAAGTGAAACTATTTTCGGTGAAATCATGTTCAAAATGTATCGAATTGGAACCAGTCCAGAAATAATAAAGTGACACGCAACTACCTTGTATTATTTTTCAGCCCACTCGCTAATTGCCGCTATTTGCATGTTTCTTGAAGAATAGGAATAAGTGCGATTCTTAGATATTCGAAATTTTGCGAGTTTGCAATTGTTTTTCGAACGTCGCAGTACGACACTAAAGTGTTTTCAAATGTCTGTTTAGCAAAATGAATATATTTTATAAATACGTTTACGTTTTGAGATGATCTATATTGCTAAAGATTAGAAAAAAATGGACCCCGTATCGGAAAATGAAATAGAATATGAGGAAAATTGTGAAATTCTGCAGTGAATATATTAAAATTTATAGCTGGAGCTTAGTTTCATTTTAATACTTTAGTTTGAGAACTAGTTTCAAGTGCAGTATTTCAGCTTCTTCTAAAGAAAATTAATTCAAACAATTTCATTTTTGAAAAGCCATCTTTATTTCCATAGCTCATGCACACAAGCATATACACAAAAAACTTATGTTAGAGATTTAGGTTGACATCTTAACAATTATATTTGTTTTTTTTTTGCCTTTCCTAGACATGTACTTGCTGTAGATTTTATTTGACATATTCTTAGCAAATTCAAAGAAAATTAAGCTAAAACCTTAGTTGATTTTTTTTTTCTATAATTACATATAAAATAGAAAAATACTTATGGATTAAATACTAAACTAAAAGGTAAATAATGATGCTAACGGCAAATTAACATTGAGGAAAAAAGGTATTAATATAAAAAAATACATAAATAAAATTGAAAGCAAATTTCAAGCTTAGATTTCAAAAGAGGATAGAACAGTGGATTTTTCGAGCTTGATGCCCTTCAAATGAATTTTTGGGATCGAATTCCCGCCAAATTTTTAATAGGGAGAGCTCGCGTAAGGCTGTGCAATTCCCTGGTAGGATAATAAAATGGTTTGTCAAACATCATTTGAATAATCTTTCTTTGGCATATTTGAAGTTGGTTAATAATAATATCAATATTTTTTTATTTATTAAACTGTAAATCGATTACTTAACTTAAGAGATATTTAACAGAAAATACCTTATAATTAGCGGCTATTCTATTTTGGTCTGCTGGCTCTTTTCGGATGGCAATTATTTTTTATTTTTATCATTTACCTATTTTCCGGTTTGCATTTATAAAATATTATCCAGGTTTTACATTACTTGGGGCTGGCTTAGCTATATAATACTTAAATAGTTACTTATTTTACTAAGCTAAATCTAGCTTAAGTCTTACTACAATTAGCTAAGCCTACACAGACCTAAACTTAACCTAGGTCTTATTTATCGTTTCCGATTCGTCGGGAAGCCAACATAATTGAGTAGCATGTCTATGAGCCTCCGTTGTCCTGCTATCTTCGCCGGATGCATTAATGGCACATTAGAGTCACTAGTGCGTCCGATACCCCGGACCAGTCCGTTTTCATGTCCGTCTGTCTGTGCATAAAACCTTGTCGCCAGTTCCACAGCCCGGTCCCTAAGTGGCTCAAGTCCTGTCTCCTGACATAGGAGAAAGTTTCTCGGCCACTATTTAGTTACCGAGTTGTAAAACCTGCCAGTACAGAAACGCAAAATTCCCCATTCGAGCATCTCCGCTTCTGCCATGGCAGATTTAGAACAGGTAATCCAGGATGGGGATGTCAGGATTGGCCAAATGAGTGTTTTATAGTAAATGGATTTAGCCTTTGTCATCATGGCCATCTTTTTGACGAAAATATGTCTGATGCGCTGAAATGCGGACCTGGCTACTTTAATTCTATGTCGTACATAGGGGTTAACTTTCAAGAGCTCATGCCTGTCTACTCCAAGGTAGCAAAATATAGAACTAGGAGTGATTCTAGAAGCTCTGAGCAAGACACCAACTTTTTTGGCCTCATTGCGGATGGTTTGAAATCCCCGATACCTGGAAGGGATTCTGAATACAGTGCAACTATAAAATAAAATCTAAGGCTGACCTAGTAATCTTCAAGGTTCTTCGCAGCTTTGAGCGGGTCTAGGCTCGATGCAAATAAGAGCGTGTCATCGGCATATTCTAGGTCTTTAGCTTGAGAATAGCCCACTGGAAAAAAGAGGTCAGCAGTGAAAATGGTGTATAAAATAGGTCCAGTGACAGAACCTTGTGGTACTCCCGAATTCACAGATCCCCGGAGTGAATTTGCTTTATTAAAACTAACATAAAATTGCCTGGTGCTAAGGAAGCTTGGGTCGAGTGGTATGACTATCTCTGGAAATCCCAACTAGATCAACTTGCTAAGAATGCTTTCGTGCCGTCGGAGTGTGTCGCTTTTTCAGGTGTGAAACAATCTGATCGTGCAAGTACGAGGTATCGTGCTGGGTACCATACGTACGCCTCAAGCCAAATTTATAGTCTGGTATAATGTTAGCGAGCTCGCAATAGGTGGAAATCATTGCCAACCAATTCTGCTCAAATAGCTTCCCTAAAATAGGAAAAAGGGAGATCGGGTGGAAATTGCTGACCTCATTATTTTTGCCATTATTGTAATTGGGTGTTGGCAACTTTCCATGTTTCGGAAAAGTAGCCGTAGTTCAAGGTATTATTGAAAATTATAGAAAATAAACTGAGCATAGAGATTGGAAGGTGATTAACAATAAAGCTAGACACCCCATCATGCTCAGATGACATTTTACTTTTTATACCGCCTAACAAGTGCACCAAGTATTCACTATTGACAAAGTGAAATTGCGGATCATTTGATGGATTTTCCGATGAAAATGTGATCAGAGGCTCGTTGTGACTATTGAGGTGCGAATTAACTTCTTCGTGTACAATTTGACTACTAGGAGCAGATAAGTTGGGTGGAACAGCATTTAATTGCTATCGAAATGTTTCTGCGAACAATTCGGCCTGCAGATCAGGGTTACATACAGCAACCGTTTTGGCTGTCTAGAACGGTTTTGTATCCTTGAAAGTCAACTCTATGATGATTTGACAGTTTTGTCTCTGCTATAAGTACCAAGACCGCATCAATTAGATGCTGAGCAGACACTCTTTGAGAAATCAGTTCCATCCACCAACACTTAGCTGATGAAATCATTTATCAGCCCAAGATTGACATTGGTCAGTACTGACCCTGAAGAGGTAGAATCTCGTGGAGCTGACAGCCACGAGAAAGAGAACCTCATACTGCCTGTGCGCAGGAAACATCAGTTCTTTCGTAGTTCGCAACGTTCTGCATTACAAACTGCTGATGATCCTTTCTGGCCTGATCTCGACGAATATTTTTCGCCTGAATCTTGGCCACCATATCTTTATAGGCCGGGCAACCACAATAGTTGGCTTGATGGCCTTTGTCACGACAATTGACGCACTCAGGCTGTACGTCGGCTACTTTTGGACATTAACCACGTGTGTGACTCTCCAGTCACTTCATGCAGCGATGGACGATGGTGCAATTGCTTACCACATGTTCGAAATTTTGGCAGTTGTAACACTGTAACCTCTCCTTATTCCTAACTTTTTCCCATACCACTTTTTGTCAGCGAATGGATTGTATTTTAAATACAGTGGCTAGCTCCTGGGAAGGCTCAAATTGTGCCGGAAAAAGTCCGGACTGAGGTCTCAAGTTCAAAATAGGTAGCCAATGTTTCAATTTTCAAAGTTTTGGAAATTTTTTGGATGGCAACCCCAAACACCTTTCTATCGGTGTAACTTTCAATGAAACCATCGGATGAAAACGAAACCCATAGGGTAAGTTGTCTAGACTTTCAGTTACAGTACGGATAAAGTGTTGCAGGCACTGAGGATTTTATTCATATCATATGTTACAGGAGATGTTGCTTTCAAAGTTTTGTAAGATAAGCAGCCGATAATGAATATAAGATACAAGTGTTTGACTTTTTGTAATTTTAGTAGTGACCTTGAAGACCTTTCCACCTTCTGAGTCCCAAAACGTTTTTGTGGTCTTGTATGCAAGCGCACAAAATGATTGACATAAACTTCAGAACGGAAAACTATTGGTGTTTTGGTAGCTTGAAAAGTATGGGAAGATGCTTTTGAATTCGGGGTTATTTGAGAAAAAAACTATTACCTGCTTTGCTTGCATACTAGTTTTCGTTCCAACACCAGATTAAAATTCTGAGTATCCACATCGTTTGAATGAAATGCTGTTACAGTTTAATCTGCTGTTTACGTAGAGTCAGTGGCTTATGGATGGCTAAATTTGAGGTCGATACTGCCTTCACTAAAGCCTTGGATGCTTTCATAATATTAGTTTGCTTTTCGCATCGTTCGCTCAGCTCCTTTTTCGAGTACTTCTTTGCGAAATTCTTCGAGAATTTTCTTTTTTGAAAGCTACAACTTTCTAAGGCGATTTCATATCGAACGTCGAGTCATTTACATTTGATCTTTCTTTTTCCGTTTTATACCCTTTAGTCTTTTTAGTACAAGATCACTTCCAATAAAATCTGTTAACTTGGCACGCCCTCTACAAACATTATGACAACCGCTGAGTATTTTTGTTCACAAACAATCTCGATTAAATATTCTCCTGTATCATCAGAACACTTATTGGAAATCATTTTTGTCCACTGTTTATGTCTTCAGGCCTAACAGCATATCACCCAGTTAAGGTGTGTAGAGCAAACCGAAACTCGAAACAGCCATTTGTGACATTTTTTGACTTTGCCGTTTCGGAATTTAATGAGATCTCGCGATGGTGGTGGGCTTGAGCTCTAAGTGTCTGTGCCATTTTTAGAAAACCTTCAAACAAGAGCCAAACAATTTCGAATAGTGTTCTTTAACATTTCACCTTTAATAAAGTTCATTTTACATTCAGAAACATTACACTTACCTCCCAATATACATATGCCGTAAAAATCTGTTCTTGCAATATATTCAACTATAAATGTACTCGAAACCTCATGTATGGAATTCAGCACATCGGACAGATCTAGTAAATCCGGTTTTCTGCCACAGATTCAATTGATTTTCGTATTTTATCGAAAAAAGGAAAACGACGATAAATTTTATCCGATGACTATGGGCTGCAACAATTCATATCGATCAGGACGTATCGTATTCAGTATTTTATCTGTGAATCGGAAGTGCTGTCTTTCCGTTATTCTCGACACGTTAATTTTTTTGAACGCTTCATACAGGGCTTCATTGTACTTTAATCTGATTGTCGATTCCAGGAGTGAAGGAAAACACATAATTTAAGTGCGGGTATTCATTTTCATAAGCATGGTGAAATGCTATGACAATGCCAAGAGGATGACATGAGAAAAAAAAACGGCAGAGAATTATAAATTAATGAAACAATGATAAATTTGCGAAAATTTTTCGTTTGCAAAACATTGTTATTCGTAAATGTGTACAATCGTGTTCAAACGTTTGACAATGTGCTCGTACACGCACAATAAACTTCGTGTATTGTTTCTGAAACAATAAAAATATCCAGGCAAATTTCTACATTTCTACAGGTTTCATGTATTCAAGTGCAGAATGATGCCATTTTCGTGTATAATATATACTCAAGGGAAGTTCCGCGTTGAGTCTTTATTTGGATATTCATATTTATTTCAAGGATACTTACTTATATAAGAAAGCTTCATAACGAGAACATTTTGAAGGATGAAAATAGAAGTAAAATTTTGACAATACATCACCAGAGATACTCGTCATATTTAATGTAATGTAGTTTATTACAAATAAAAGCAGGTGTTTGGGCTACTATTAATTTTACTTTAAATTTTTCTATAAATTTTAGTTTAAATTTTGAACACCTTTTGATTGCAAAATAAGTAGTTAGGTAATACCTGCACAGCTCAATATTTTTGGTACTATATGTTAATGGTATGACCGATTTAAATTCCAAAAGTGCCTTTTTTTAAGGTAGGTTAATTATGGTCCTCCAATGTAACGCATAAATTATTATTGTACTTTTGCTGCAGGGGACGTTCGTTTCACAGTTCACATTTATTGAAATCATGCTTCAAAAGGGGCGATAAAATGATTTTACGCAAGGAGTGCAAATCTCACCAGCTTCGACTATTAATTTGCACAACTTCCTTTCAAACCCGAAACCTTGCCAAAAATCGTTTCACACATTACTTCATGGTAGGCAGTTTTATCCCTCTCTATTACCCCTCTTCTTCATTAAGGCATCGACCGGTCGAGATCAGCTTTTTTCGCCCGCAATAGGACCTGCACACGCTGCTCCAATTCTCTTCTAGCAGCATAGTAGGAGAGAACTGATTAATGCCACCACTAGCTGTGGTCTTAAATGCGCCTACATACCACAGTAAAAATGTCTCTTCGTCATCGTCGTCGAGCCCTGGGCAGTATAGACTCTAGTAGAAAGGTTTTGCTTATTTGCTTTGCAGGTATTGCAATACCTAGGCACAGTGGCAACCTGTCTTTCGTCTCATGGCAATTAGTTTGAACAAAATGACTCCAGCTGTAAAAAGCACAGCTGGTTCTGAGACAGCGTGGTTGGAACACAAATGGGATATTTGATATATTTTATTGCGACACTTCTGCTAATTCAATGTTTACAAAAGAACGGACTAGACTGCAGCCATGGACCATCCACATTAACCATCAGCTTTCTTAGCTGCTTTCTCTGTTGGCTGCTTTCTCTCTTATTCGCTCAACTCAACTTCCTGATCATCTCTCCTAAATGTTTTTCCGCTGGTTTGGTTTTGATAACATCTTTTTAGTTAGGAAGTCGTCAGGCTTAATGACAGTCAATGATCCCTCATCCATCAGCTGACTGTCTGCATTACTTGATTCTGCTTGACTAGCATCTAGTATAAGTAACGAGTCGCAACGAACTTCGTGACATTATTAGCATATGCATCCAAGCGCATTTCTTCAGACATCTTTCTTCGCAATAGATTGCTATAAAAGACTTTTCATAAGTTTGGACCAAAATTTGATCCTTTTTTCAGCGAAAATGCAAGAATCGCGTCCAAATAGTCATGACCTATACTCGTATGGTCGCGGTAAGAGGTCTCCAGCGTTTTGGATCGCTGACATGAGTATCGAATTGACGACTTTCTCTACCAATTTCCCTGCCGTATCTAGTATGCACAACAGGTGATAGGTTGATGTTAGCAGAGGTTCACCCTTAGTTTTCTTTGTGTTGAATGTTTTCAATAAGCATAGAACACCCCATTTGCTAGGAAAGCGCTATACATGCAGTGGGTAGCAGCAAGTTTGGCCTCAAATAAGAAACTAGCTTTAGTACTTCGCTCGAAATACCATCGAGACCTGTCACTTTTCTATCTTTCACCGACATTTTGCAGATCCTCTATGGCGAAGTGCTTGAAGTCTCTCAAATCCTCATCAACTCTTTTAGCTTGGGTAGTTCCCAAATCTTCATCAGCTCTTTTGGCTTTCCCAATGTTAAGACTCCAAGTGCAAGTAGGCGTTAATGCTCCAAGTTTCCCCAATGTTAAAACTCCAATTCATGTAGGCGTTAAGTTTTTGGTTCACGATTTTGTAGCCTAGTCACTGTTGTACACGAGTCACTGTTTAAATCGTCCTTAGGCCTGTTCCAGCTCCATGTCGTCTTACTTAGGTTAATTGCTTTCCGGAGCGGTGTTCCTCAGATATTATATGTACCTCGGCTATGTTACTCCTGTGATGTGGGATCCATCGGGGTCTTGCACATTGTCCTTGTAGATCTGATATTTCCAAAGTCTACCAGTATACCAGGCTCATCCCATGACAACGGTTTTTGCGTCATATGAAGGCCTTACAGACTGTCTTAATAGACGCCACAGGTGAAGCGGTGAGTGATTCAGTGATGAAAAAATTCCAGTTGCAGAGAACCTCGATTGTATGATAACCTGAGTTAATACCGTTTTCATGGCCGACCCAATCATTTCTTGCACAATTTTTTTTTGGCGATATGTGCGATATGATTTTTCTGTTCCATATACTGGCCGGCTTTGATGTCTGTGAAAAACCGCTCCGAAAGTCATCTCTGGCCATCGCCATTTCCATGCTTCGTTACTGTCGGCCACTGCAAGCCATCGCCTGTTTAAAAAAAATGGGCTACATGATGCCCCACAGTGTACAGGCGACATTATGGCATAAAAATTGATGGTCGTAAAAACTTTGCGATGAATGTTCCCAAATAGCAGCGCGGACGCTCCTCAGCTCACCGCATCTCCTTGGATAGAGAAAATAAAAAACCCCTTGCTTATCCACGCGCTAAATGACCCAGAAATATTTGTGCATGGACGCAACACAATTTGCAGCGTTTTTTTTCGGTTTCTGTTTTCTTACAGAGCTTGGAGCTGGTTTGCTTTGGGTGACTGAGTTTAGGTTTTTATTTGTATATATGAATATATATAGGTTTCATTTCTGTAATGGATTTATTACTGAGCTCTAGAGTTTAATGTTTGCTGTAGATTGAAATTCCTTTGATTTGTCTGTTTGCTTGTTTGTGCTTACCGTGCATAAGTTTGAATTCGAATGAATAAAGAAAGACAATTTTTTTCAAGTAAATATTACAACAGTATTAGCTTTCGCCATACAACGTGGGGTTATTTTAACCCCAAAACTCACCGATATGTAGCTTATTTTCACGTTGTATGCCGAAGGTTAAATTCATTTTGTCTTGGAAATTGATGCGATTTTGCCGTAGAAAATCAGCTGCAGTAGTATTTTTCTCTAAGACTATTTCAAGAGAAAAAGGTATTTTATAGGTTCGTGGTGACGAGGACTACTAATTTCACTTTTAATTGGAAAAATAAAAATCTTTTTCTACTGTGAAATATCTTGCACCATTTAAACATTCATGAGATTGCTGGTGATCATGTTGAGTTGAAAAATCACTGAATCAAACTATTAGAAATAGAATATCCCTTTTACTGTTTTCACTGCGCTGATATACCTACTTGTTTATTCTTCAAAAATATGCAAAAATATTTGTGCTTCCCCAAGTCTTAAAGACACAAGTCGTCACTGCTAGTATACCATTTCCCTGGTTTTCCACCAGTTAGCCTTTTGTTTAACATTGAATAAAATGTAAGGTTTTCCATGATCGTCTGTGTTACACCAACCGTTTTACCGCCTTAAGAGCGTTCCACAATTTTTGTATTTTTCTTCCGAAACTTTTTGGTTTCTAGCTGTTCATTTTTACGCAAACAAATTCGTTTAATATTTCACAATCATAAAACCATACTTCTCACAGGTTTTTTTAGCTTTTTGAAATCACGCACTAGATGCCATTCAAAAATAAAGACGGTAATTCGCATGCCGTTTAATATGCTGTTGTTCCCGAAAATTTTCTTAAAGTTATCGTAGAATTCTTATGCAAAATTTGTTTTCAGCAGCCCACTAAGGCACCAATAATTTCATTGTCTGAAATTCAAATTGCAAATTGAGTCTAAACAATTAGTTCTTGTCGAAATGTAAATGATGTAATTTGAAATTCATGAACTGGAATTTCATTTTGGAAAAGCCAAATCAATATTTTTATATTTATGATGTTATTGCTGCATATTAATTATGCAATCATATATAGCAGTGACGTTGTCCTTTTTAGCCATGGAAAAAATCCATAGTCGGGGAAAACCCCAATGCGCCAAAAAAATGTTTTAGGTATTTTAAGAGAAAGGACTGTATATTTCTTATCCACATTAAAAGTTTCCAAAAGTGGATGAATCATCTCCATTACAATTGTTTTGCTGCGTTAAAAATTCCTTGTTTTTTGAAAGCGACCCTTGTTGTCTGCTCGTTGTGTTAGTGCTATCTCTTCGCTTTCATTTCGGACGGAGCACTTTCCGAGAAAATAAATCAGTACTGTGACATATCTATTCATTGATGTTAAGGTGAGAATACTCTTAAAAAGATCAAAAGGGTTTCCGGAGGAAAAGCGAGATTGAGTTCCATGCTTTTCCCATATTGTTGGTTTTTGTTTGCATTTCCAATTGAAGATACCAATCAATGTGGGTTCGATTCTCAGTTAACATCAAAACGTTTTTCGAGTATTGGTATTATTTTATGTTTGAATAGACCAGCATAACTGGCACAAGGCATTCAAACTAATTTTTCGATTTTCTATTGAAAGGAAGCATTCTATATTATGACATGGCATGCACGTTGAGTTGGAGATAATAGTAATGCCATCCTCACTATCCTCCGTAATGCAAAACTTTTGTCTCTATTGTCCTAATCGGAAAATTTCTATACCTTCGTGGTACCTACCTACATTACTAAAAGCTTCGAACTCTTACGTTCAATGCAGAAAATGACGATCGGTTTCAGACTGTTTGCTAGCGTGTGAATTGAAAATCAATAGCATACTTTCAGAGAATGGCTCTTTATGCTGTGCTCGGAAAACTTCAAGCGAAGAATCTGTTGATGTGATAGTTATTCCACTCGTTGCACACATAAAGATTAAAATTTCCTAAGAAATGTTATCCTCACTTGTGCAATGAGAGTAAAAATAAATTGTGCATAGAGGATACGAAGAAGACGTGAAATACTTTTGGAACGTGTGAAAAAGAACAGCTTTTGTTTTAGTATGTTTAAGATGGTAGTATGTACCTACTCAATTTTATGCTTGATTTTCTGAGCATGTGCTTGAAATAAAAATTGGAGCTATTTACTTTTGTTTGGAGAGTAATTTAGCTATGATGGAGACATACCGACATTTTTTTTTCCAATATTTTTCCAAAACTAGCAGTCCTTAACTCGAGAATTCACATGCATTTCATGTAATGAAGAATCTGAACCTTTCACTTATCAACTTCTTTTGAGTATCCAAAAGCATTTGTCCTTGGATACTTTTGTAGGTATTCGAATTTCACATAATCGTTGTTAACTGTTCAGCTTGACGCTCTTGAAAGCATTCAGCTAGTGGAGCATTTCTTAAATTGTTTTGCGAAAGTTCACATTTCACATTCGTAGCATGAGAAACATCTGTAGATTTATCGATTTACTTGCATAACTAGACGCTCGTTTTAGTCAGTAAGTATACAGTTTGCTTTTAGAATGCCCAAGATATACATTTATCTGTGAGCTGGATTTGTATCTTAGTTCTTGGAGACTGTTTAAAGTCTGCAAGTTTTGCTTAGATAAATACATAGATAGATAGATATACTTTATTTATGGTTGGTCTTTAGTTTGTACAAATAACAAATGAAATTTCTTAAATTAGAGTTCAGACTATGTCTTTACATCTATGGATGTATTTTAATAGTTTAAATTGGAATTTATTTTATTTAAAATGCATTCATATTAAAGTATGTAGCGAATTATGCAATTGGGAAGCCCTTAGCACAATTTAGAACCAGATCGAAGTCCAGAACCAAAAGTGCTAAAGTCGGAAAGTGGAATGGCTGTTGTCATTCAAGAGGCAAATTAAAAAAAAAAAGAAAAATTGCCCCGAGAGCAGGGTACCCTAGAAATGGCCGTGAAGGCCCCTTGTCCGCATTAGCGGAGTACCCTCTAACCGACCCCGACGGATGCTGGGGTTCCGCTTTGCTAGCTCGCTGCGGCTGGAGTGGGTCCATGAAGAATGGAGTTTGTTTGCTCTCCAGAGAAACGGGATACTACCTATAATTCATCCGTCATTATAGAGTAGCCGCAAACTGGTATATAAATATGCCTAAGGAAATAGGGGGCTTGATTCCGTTAAGGAGTCAACCCATGGCTCTTCTGCATGGGCTGGCAAGCTAGAACCAGAGTTCGTGACGACGCACGGAGCCAACATGAAAATTCTAAGGGGGGAAAGGGAAGAAATACTGCCTCTCTTCCGCAGAAACCCAGGTGAGGCAGACAGCCCCGGGCCCCTGATGGTGGCGGAGCCCTGACTTCCGATGGTCTGGGATCCTCCACCCATTGACATTGGCCTAAAATCAAATCAAAGCAAAAAAAAAAACCAACTAAGAGTGTCCAACACTATTGCACTATTTCCAGCAGTTCCGGGTCGCGTAGAGGGACGGAAAGCAGATGGCTGCACTTCATGGTAGTGTGCGCTTGCAACTGAATCGAAAGGCTGACCGATCCCTGCCAACACAACCGACTGCAGAAGAACTGCGTTTCGATCCTCGGGCTCAGGCGTTCATTCCCGTCCAGAGGACACACCCATCCCCGAACCAGCCAAGCGAAGCCGCTAATGAATCAGCATCCCGCAGAAACTTTCGGGGTCCTAGATTCAACAGATTGTCTGCTGACAGAATTACCACCATTATGGCTGGGTGGAATCTGTCCTTCAACGGGCAACCCGGGAGCAAGCCGGTGGAAACCTTCGTATATCGGGTTAATGCTCTAACTCGACAACAGCTAAATGGGGACTTTCTTCCCGTGTCCCGACACAAAGACATCCTTCTATCTGGAGTCGCGGAAGAATGGTATTGGCAATACGTGTGGCGCCTCTCCAGTAGCATTCCGTTTCTCTTCAGAGCCAACCAACTCCATGTTTTCAAGTACCCACCCCAGCTGCAGCGAGCTAGCAAAGCGGCACCCCAGCATCCGTCAGAGTTGGTTAAAGGATACTCCGCTAATGTGAACGAGGGGCCTTCACGGCCACTTCTTGGGTACCCTGCTCTTGGGACAAATCTTTTGTTTTTGAATTTGCCTTTTGCCACTCCACTTTCCGACCTTAGCACTCTTGGTTCTGGACTTCGGTCTGGTCCTGAGTTGTGCTAAGGCCTGTCTCTATTAAACAATTCACTACAAGTAGTTAATTGATGTACGTTCTTTTTACCAGAATGATTTATATATTTGATTTTACTAATTCGGTGCAGTTGCCTTGTAGAAAACAAACGCGATTTGTTTAAAACTATTTCTAAGCATTTGTTTTGTTGCGTTTGTAGTTTTTTCCTGTTTGATTTGGCACAAGTATACCAATCAGGGGAGGCGTAAAGTAATATAGTCTGCATACTGAGGCTATAGATGAGCTGCTTGTCCTCAGTTGAAATGGTGGAGTTACAGTTAATGAGGGGATAGAACACGCATATTGTCTTGGTAATTTTTGAACACGCATCATCCATATGAGGTTTGAATGTTAATTTCTTATCTAACCGGATGCCAAGGTATTTAATAGAGTCCGACCATTTTATTAGATTTTCTAGGATGTTGGTGGTGGAAGGTTTGGAACAAAGGATCGAGCATTTTGAAAACAAAATAGCCTGGGATTTTTGTCTATTCATTTTAATTTTCCATTTGCTATAAAACTTATCAAGTAAAGTTAGGTGGTCATGGAGCCTGTTGATAATAGCATCCGAGTTGATCGTAGATACCGCAGTGGCATTAGCAAAGGTTTTTATATCGCATTTGGGAGTCATTGGAGCATCCGAAGTGTATAAATTATATAGAGTTGGGCTAAGAACGGCATCCTGAGGAACCCCGGCGGGAACGAAACATGATGAGGAAAACGTTTGCCCAACTTTCACCGAAAACTTTCTATTAGTCAAGAAGGATTTAATTTTTTGTATTAGGCAAGTAGGAAATGGTAGCATAGAGAGCTTGAATGTTAGTTCATTGTGTCATACCAAGTCAAAAGCTTTTCCTATATCAAGCACAATCAGACCGGTAGACTGATTGTTTTCGAATTTTATTTGAATATGCTTACAGATTCTATACTGCTGATGGGTTGTTGAGAGATGCGGTTGAAATCCAAACTAGTAAGATGGAATGACTTTGTTGAGTTATATCACCTCTTGCGGTCTACGTAGAATTACTTTCTCAAATATTTTACCAGGAGATGGGAGTAAAATAATCGGTATATAGTTGCTAGGATTATGAGGACTCTTTCCAGGCTTAAGAACAGAAATGATGACTGCTTTCTTGCAGGCAGACGGAAAGTAACTGATTTTAAAGCATGAATTGAAAACGGATCATAAATAAACAATTGCTTCTGTAGGTAGGTTTTTGAGAAGTAAGTTTGGGATTTTATCGAGGCCAGGAGCTTTTTTATTTTTGAGTTTTTTTGAGAATGCGCTTAACCTCAGATTGTGAGCATCTGGGTCTCTGTTCATTAATGCATCATTAAAATTTTCAGCTTCAGTTACTAAGGTGGTTTCACCTAGGGAGTTGCCAGAACGATGCTTGAAGGAAGTAACCCGAAAACACGTCTGCTTTTTCTTGGTCAGTATACGCTGTACTGTTAATAGGGTCGTTGAGAAGGGGCATAAAAGCGGGTTTCTTTTTAAGGGCTAGATTTAATTTCCATACTGTCGAAGAAACTTTTGCTTGGGTAGATATAACTTCATTCCACCTACGGTTTTGCACTTCTATGAACTTATTCTTGATTAACTGAGTGAAGCAATTCATTTCAATTTTGATGTCTGGGTTACGAGTTCGCTTCCGTTGTCTACGGAATTTGTTACGCAATTCAATTATTATTATTCTAATTACGGAAATCGTATGAGTCTTGGGGAGACTTTTGTTGTGGTTTGATCCCTGGCTGCCAATGTGGCCGATGAATAAGATTGGATGATTGAACTAATTTCCTGGTAAGTTTGTGCAGTTATGTCGGAATTTCCGAATCGCATAGCAAGAGTACGCCTGAATATTCTCCAATTGGTTTTGGTATTTTGAAATCTAGTAAATTTTGGATTTCTGATATTAGCCGCAGTCACCAATTTAAAACTAACGGGCAAGTGGGGTGAAGACAATTCATTTAGCGTAATACCTTGTGTAATGGATATGTTTCTATTGCTCAGTATAATGTCTAAAGTAGAAAGTTTTCCAATAGGAGGGAGATAGGTAGGTTTAGAATGTGAATGGGCGAACACAGTATTGTTCAAAATAATGTCAAAAAGGATGTTGCCGATTTTGTTAGCATTGTAACAATTCCAATGACGATGTCTTGCATACAAATCGACGCAAGTAATGCATTTGCTGTTGAGCTTAGTTAAGAATTGGATATCAGATTTGAAATCTTTGAGTTTCTCTCCATTCAACTTGGTACCTGGAAAATAGACTACAGTGATGATCGCATCGATGTCATCGAGTTTTCTTGCTATATTTTCAATGTATTTAGTTGGAAATGATTTTAATGGAGAGTGACGAATCAGTTTATTAACAATTATCACGACGTCACCACCAGTATTATCCATCCTATCATTTAGAAAAATCTTATAACCAGTGTTAGCTAATTTGTCCTTCCCCTTCAGCTAGGTTTCAGACACAAAAGTAATATTAATATGATTAGTTTCAATATACTGAAAAAATTCAAATGATTTATTTCTTATCCTTTGCGCATTCCACAGAAGACAGTTTAAATCGGCCAATTGTAGACGCATTTGACTGCCAACTCAGTTAGCACCTCAAATCGTTTACCTCCAGCACCCTCAGAGTAGCCAGATCAAAGCCACAATCATTGTTTTGTGCACCTATCATATTACCAATCGTTTGTTATTTAATGTATACAAATCGTCTTACATTTTTTTTTTCAACTTAAGTACTCACTGTTGTTGTCCCATAACTCGGTACAAAATCTCAACGATAGCAGATCCTAGAATTAAATGTTATGCTCAGCTTAGCAACCGTCTTCAAAAAACCCCAATACAAAAACACTGCCTGGAAGTGGAATCCTTTAATTTGCAAGGATTCTTTAGATAATGAATACGGGGAGAGTGGGATAATGTATTGCTTCTCCATAAATCAAATCCACTATTCTAAAAGCCACACTGCATGCTTTCTAATTAATCAGTGTTTATTTTCCGAACGTAATTAACGCTCCTTACTGCAGCGGAAGCGCACTAACGAATTCAATTTGGTTTTTATCTCTGGATGCTTCCGTTCATTTACCCACTCGAATCAAGCTTGCCTCGCTTTTAATTTAATTTTCCATTACTTCTGCAAATCTCCAATGTGAAGTATCCAGCTCGAATGTATAAAACATACTCGTTAATACTTGTCTATCCGAACTAATCTCGAGTCCGCCATATTGCTGTTTCCACTACCACCGTACCTACAGTATCGGAGCCAGGCGTTGAAAATATTGGATTTACAATGAAATTGAATGTAATACCGAGAGGGATCATGTCGAAATCAATTATATGTTAACGTCAAAACTGAAAATGATCACGGTTTATAAAATTAATTCACTTTAAAACAGAACTCGATGGGCAGAGAAATTCTGATACGTGACAGATGTAAATTGTACTTCTTGGATTGAAATTGATTTTAGTCTCTCACTACGATACCAACTGCTTTTGAACATGGTTCGAAATATATGAATTTACTTGCTGGTGTGTAATATTTACGTAAGGATGTATGCACGGAGGAATAGGACGAATATTTTTTCACGTGCTACATGTCGCGTACGGTTGACTTGTCTGACATTTTACAGGCAAATTACATTAGTATGACTTGCGAGGCTTTTGATTTCGTTGTGTTCGTCTATCGTTAGCATTGAGTGCGATATCCTGCTGTTTGTTTGTTCACATGCGGATAAATACACGTGTCTGTATGCGTAGCTACAGTCAATTAAGATGAAAAGCCGACGGGCTTGGAAGGAAGGTGAGCTTTTTCCACGAAGGAGATTAGTCAAATGTTATTGATCAATAAATGATTACATCAGTTCGTCCTGTTTGAAGTGGAATGACTGCTGAGACGGTGATATTGGTCGCTATTGTACCGAAAACACTTGTAAACTTCATGCTGAGCTCGTAATTGAAGGAGCATAACAGGAACGACTAGAATTTGTTGAATGAACAAGCCAAGTCAAGTGGGGATCGTAACTTGTTTTTTGCAGGTAGACTTGTTTTTGTTGTCAGGAGCTCTTGCAAATCAAATGGTAGATTATATCGAATAAGTCATACCTATAAACAGGATAAGAGGAGTGTATGTGACATATTTGATCGGCTATACGTACTTTCGTCAATGACATACAATTCTTGTAAAAATTTGCAGATTTCGAGCCTGGATGTTGAGAATAGGATGTTCCTTATTTATCCAATCCAATTCAATCAGGTTTTAATCTTCAAAAAAAAAAAAGAAGTCAAGAACATAGTTCAGCAGGAACTGAATTTGATAGCATATATGGCTCTTGATATATCGGTTTGGGCTAGTAAGCAAAGCAAGTGTTAATTAGTCGACCAAAAGCATGTCATTGGATATATCACAATTTTCACTGCATGCAAAATCATTCACTTGTCATGAGAATAACATTGATTAGGTAGGTATATATCACATACTACCTTAAATACTGTTGCTAACTGTAAGTTGTTTTTAAGTTTCACTCTATTCACGGTTGCCTTCTAACATGAAGCTTTAGTTAGAGAACCGTATACATTGAATTGAATGATGTAAACTCCTCGCAATTGAGAGCATTTTTTTCTAAATTATAAATGGAAGGTCTAATAGGTTAGTTCTTTTCAATCGGTGAAATCTAAGACCAGCTAGTGATTCTCTGAGACAGCTTGTTTCAAGTGTTGCAGCATATAATTTCCCACTGCGGTTCTTGATTTTCTCTGCCATTTTTTCTGAACTTGTGGCTCTTTGATGCTAGTTCTCCCCATTCTTGATTGGATCTTCTTTATGATATTAGTGTTTTTTTCCTCCTTCCTTCCACTCTCTCCATCACTCTATCAGCGTGCACAGTCCATGTGCACCATCTTTACCCTCTAGTAAGTTTTTCATAGTGCTTCCCAGACAACTAGTTTGTTGGTATAAGAGACAGAACAATTCTTATCAGTATGATAGACTCACTTTTATTAACTTATTATTGTATTCATTGACTTGTGTCCAGAGAAAAGTATACAAAAAACTCTGGTGTTATTCGTCATTGTGCGTTGTTAATGTTTATGTGCAATTTTAAGTTTTCTTTGAATGTCACGATACTGCTTGAGTTCTGTAACAGATCTGGCAATGTATTGTAGAAAGCTATAGCCTGTTGTATTGGATCTAGCTTTAATCTATCCGATCTTGGTTTACAAACTATAAGGTTGCTGGCTGATCTTGTTTCTCTGCTAGTAAACTCTCCAACAGTTCGAGGAATATCTGGCCATTTTAGCCCGTTGTTGATAATTTGGTAAATTATTTTGCCTCTTTCGAGATTAACAATCTGTTGGATGTTCAACAACCCTGATCGAGTGTACACGTTGCCCGTTGGTGTTAAGGTCGGCAACCTAAATATAACCTTTATCGCCTTAGTGACAAGTATCCCAATTAGCTCGATGTTATGCTTATATGTTTGGCTTCACAATTCCATATTTAACAGTAGACAAGATAAAGGCATTTAGGATTAGGAGTTGAGTGCGTTTTTCCAGGAAATCATGTCTTCTAAGTGTTGCGATAAATTGTACGATTTTACTCCTGATGTAGTTGATGTGATGGGTCCAGGACATCTTTTCATCCAAAATCAATCCCAGGTATTTTATTGAATCGACCTTCTCCAGTTGAACTCTATCAATTTGAATACATGGATTAATAGGGCGTTTATTTTTTTGCTCGAACATAATGTATTTAGTTTTGTGAACATTTATAACGAGTTTGCTCTGGCGCAGCCACCTCAAGTATTTATCCAAATCCATATTTACTGTATTTTGGATGGCTGTCTCATCCTTTCCTGCATATAACAGGAGCGTATCGTCAGCAAACAAAACTATCTCACCTGAAAGCCTGAGGTTTTGAACGCTGTTCATATAGATAAGGAAAAGTATAGGCCCTAAGATCGATCTCTGTGGAATACCTTTGTTTATAGAACATTCATGACTGGTGTAGCTTCCTTGTTTTGTCACTATTCTTCTATCAAACAGGTAGTTTTTGATAACAGATTTAAATTTCATGCAAATCCCATACTCTTCCAGTCGCAGAAACAAAATCTCGTGGGCAATGGTATCAAAAGCCTTTTTTAGGTCGACGAAAATTGTAGCCAGGTAATTACCTTTATCCAGTGATTGATTTATAAACTGAGCCTTGGCGCGGTTCGATGAACGATCTGCTCTCTAGAATTGTAAGCTATAAGTCCAAATTAGATTCCAGACTGATTTGTAGACAATCACTTTGGAGTCAAGAGAGAATGCTATCTTCTATCAAGCAACAATTTGAAGCTGATGAATTTGAGTTTCAATTGCTGCGATTTGAGTGCCAGTATTCGTCCAGTGAACACGTGCCTTAGGACATTGCATTTTGTGTATTGTGACATCAAGTGGAAACGTGAAAACTGCCGTGTAACGCTGCTTCGGTTTTGGGTGTTGCGTGGCTCGCCTAACTGGAGTGGATTGAAGGGCAGTTTGGTGCATCACAATAGTTATTGAATTGTAGATAATAAAAAACACTCACTAGTATTTCGCCAAAAATTCTCTTAGCGATCGTAAATACAAATATATGGTGTTAAAATTAACATATTTGTACCACGGGCCAAAATATAAAAAAATCAACTGATTTCAATTTGCTACTTGGAACCTGGATAGAAAAAAAGGAAACAAAAACTTCAGAGGCATCGACAATGGGATATAGCATCGGTGAAAGCCATAGTTCTCGAAAAGGAAAATCGAGCTCTGCGAAGGGAACCGAATGAACTACGTCCGCATATGACATCCTTCTTGGCCATAAACCCATCATGGTGACTTTAGTATTGCAGCGAAATTCCCAGCGATGGCTACTGCAGGACCAGTTTTAGTAGCTTTGTTTGTAGTCGATAAGGATAGTCAGGATTTTAGCTGAACTAAAAGGCAGTAAGCAAGCAAACAAGCAATTAAAATTTAAAATCGGAAATCGGTTTCAGTATTCAAAATATTTCGAGTAACAGGTCATTCACCTTGAGTGGCTCCATAAAAGACCATATAAAAGTCTTTGATCTCATTGAAAGCAGAGGTCGAAATGCAAGAACCTACAGTGTAACTACAGAAGAGCACAAGTCTCTTGTAATCCCGGAAAAATCCCCTTTATTTTGTAGATTTTCATTCCGAGTTAGTGGTGAAGTATCTTGACCTGAAGTTTAAGGTAATATCGCACTCGATCATCCCCGAAGACTCTCAACTGAGTAAGCCGTTAGCGGCTGAAGACTTCATTTATGCTATGGAACTGTATGGGGGCATCTGGTCCTGGAAATATAGATTTTGTGAACGGTACGATGGATCAAACATGTTGCCTGGGCATTTTTAAAAGAAAATGATGCTGAGAAATTAGGCATTTTATACAATTTTGGCCTGTATTAGGATCAATGTTGTTGTTGATCCAATTCGGATCAATGTTGGCTTTGGGCTATTTGTAACTCTCCAAATGCTATTAAAAATCCCCCCTCAGTCACCGAACTTAAAGCCGATCGAGCATTTACGGCATCATCTCAAAACCAGAGTAGCATTGCGAAAGGTAAAGTATAACAAAGGGCTCCAAGATGTCATTATTGATGAAGGGACCAAAATTTTACCCACCTTTTTTTAAAAAATTGCGAAAAAGATACCGAAATAACTGCGAGAAGTGATAAAAATACATGGAAGAGCTACAAAGTATTAGCGCTATGTAAGTTAATTTTTTTGAAATTTATCACTTTAACACAATTGAAATAAATTCAGATAAAATTGCGCTGTGCCTTAACTTTTTTTTGCGCTGTTTTGATACTTCACTGAATGTTGTGAAATTCGCTTCGTTACCGGGTTTTTTGATATTGTTCTAAAAGTAAACATGCAAAACTTTTAATTAAATGCAAAAACATAATCATATATTATTAAAGTCGCATTAAAAATAGGTTTTTTTGTTTTTACTGAGTGCTCGTACCTTAATTTTTTTACCCACTGTATGTACATGTGTATATCTAAATCCTGAAGGCAGAAAATAATTAATAATCGGTTGCTTAGAGCACTACAGAAAATCTTTAGGATTGGCAAAATGACATTTCCCTATAATAACCTCGAATTCTTGAAATCAAATAATATAATGTGTTATTGTGTAGGTTAGCACAACCGCATACCTGAACGTCGAAAGTGCTATTCATCCGTTGACAATGTGGTGCGTGGTATACCTTTACCTCCTAAAGTGTGATTTATATTCATTGAAGCATGTGTGAAAATGACAGTATTATTAAGCCGCCAGCTCCACTAAAAATGAAATCCTTTGGGAGGAAAGTTGTTTGAATAATAAAAAGCTGAGAGGACTTTAAACCTGATATTGATGTTTTCTATTGCGTAGCTCTGTAAGCATGTTCCTTGCATCCATGTACGGTGATGTTTTCTCGAGAAGAGCAAACTACAAGTTCCTTGAATAATAAACAAGAGCGAAGCAACATGAGTAAAGTGAGAGTGATACATGACCTAGTATTTATGATAAACAACAACTTTTCTGTACGTTGGTGGCTTGAAATTGGTCTACAATGTATTGTTTTTGTTGAACATGTTAGTGGAGTGTAAATTTGTTTTTCTTGTTTGCATAGAGATTGATGATGTTTTCTTCATGTTATTTTGATGCAGTTGAAAACTTGAAAAAGATTGCATTGTCATGCGTAGAAATAATAATCTTTTGGGAATTGTCTGTAAATTGTTGGGGGCTATGCCGTAAGTTAGTGACACATTGTACTTGCGGGCCATATCAAATTTAATTTCCCAGCTGTTGCAGATAGTGAACGACTTACACTGTTAAGAATTTTATCTTTAGAATCTCGCACAGTATTCCTTGATGAGTGTCTTTCCTTCTTACTGCATCACCATCACTTTTTTTGTCAGATCTTAGATCCAAAATCTATGTTTGGAGCCACTACGCTCCAATAGAATCACGAGGACGTCTTTTCCTTTTTCTTCAAACAATATGAATATTCATTTTTGTTACTAATTTGTTTATTATACTTACTTTATCTATGATTAATTAGAATATTAATGTGGTATTAGATGACTGAATAAAAATTAAATAAATAGCATATGGGCCAATGGAAGGGCCTGCGCGGCTCTGGATTATCAGTTTTGAATTTTTTTGAGTTGGGTTGTGGGTAGATTACTTAGGGACAAATGTCCCTTAATGCTCTCAAGGCTTCCCGCATGATTCCCTCGGCCATATGGTCACCGCCACAGTTCACACATTTCGTACTTCTTTGCGTAGCTTGGTGTTGCTCAAATAATGGCGGTCACTTCCGCTTTTAACGAATTTTACTTATACCTTAGTCAGCTTAGGAGTCCTATTATCTAATTTGAGGAAGAATACTTCCGGCAGATGAGAGCCTAAAGTTGATGTTTTTCTTTTCTGGGAGAAAATATACAAGAAATTTTAGCTTCTCCTTAGTAAAGTTCACGGTGGTCAAGTGGTGTGGCGGAAACCACCTGGATGTCAAGGTAAACACGCCCAGCTGACTCATAATTTGTTTTGAAGTCCTATTTGATTCCATTTTTGTGATTCTTTAATTATAAATCGGACTGTAGTCCTCTTTTGTTCTATATTTTTTGGTTTTCGTCCGTTACTTGTTTGTGCTGCTGGTATTGGCTTTGTGTCTTCTATCTCACCAGCTGCTTCATAGGTGCTCGTAATTTTGGTACAAGCATGCAGAATACTTTTTTTCAGCTTGCATTTCTCTAGCTGAAAGAAGATAATCCTGAGCTTCCATGTCCATTTGATAGCTCTATTTACTTTGGCATCTTGTTTTCTTCTTGTCAGTGATGGACTCAGTGATAGCACAAGTTTTCGTTAGAATTTTTTTTTGTCGTTTGAAGACTGATTGCATCTATTTGTTATTTTTCGATTTGTTTTTTACTTTGATATATCACTTTTGTTTTTGAAATGCCTTATATTTCAATACTCAAGTATTACTATCACTTTCACACATACCCGTTTTGAGTCTCTCAACTTAACCTTTCAGAGCTTTATACTTTGACATTTCTGAACGTATCCAGATGATAGTAGCCTCTGGGGCAAGCCAATATTTTCCAGATAGAAGTATTTATCCAATTTGGGGCTGTACAACACCTTGGGGCATGAGGAAATATTGATAATTCCACGTGCAGTCAATCTGTGCTGAAGGCTCTGGGTTGATTCGTGACTCTATTTAATGCAATTAAACATGTGGTGGGGTAGATGACTTAATTAACCAAGATAGTCGAAAAAACTGTTTATGCTATTCTTCGATAACTAATATATATTCTTCGATAACTAATACATCTCTTGAATGATGGAAGCACAGGATGTACATACATAGCCAATATGGACTGATTTGTCAGAATTTTGTAGGCCATACAGACTAAGGAGATGCTTCTGTAACTCTCACACCGCGGTTTATCTCCCTTTTTATGTATAGGACAGATGATGGCTTCTGCGCCAATTGTCTGGGATTACCTCAATCTCACATACTCACCACAGTAGCTGATGTAGCGCACTTAATAAACCCGCCGCACTAGGCTTCAGTAACTCAGCTGGTATCTTGTCAGCGAACGACGCTTTGTTCCCTTTCAGTGATCGCAAGGCGAGATCAACTTCTTCTACTGTCGGGGGTTGTGTGGATGAGGGTAGATGAGCGGTATTATCATGGAGCTCAGATTCTGCTGCCAGAATTTTTGATAGTGGATTCAGAAGCTCTTCGATGTAGGATGCCCATCGTTTGCTAATGCTTTCGGTTTTGCTGATAATACTTCCATCTTGGTAGCAATTTTTCATAGCATTTACTAGTTTATACGCTTGTATAGTGTTCTTACTAACTAGGTTGACATTAATATTCAGCAACTAGATTGTTGCACTGGGAAAATTCTGCACCGGTAAGTTGTTTTCACCAGGTGATGATCGCAGTCGTAGTTAGCTCCGCGGTACGACCGAACATCCATCACACTTGACGCTCATCTCTTGCTGATAAAGACGTGGTCGATTTGGTTGACGGTATGTGCGTCTGGAGGTTTCCAGGTCTGTTTGTGAATGTGATGGTGTGGAAAGCAAGTTGAGCTTATAACATGGTTCCTGCTGCAGGCGAAATCGATTAGATATTGACCGTTATCGTTGGATTCTTCGTGGAGACTGTGCCCTCCTCCAACTTTCATTCCCGACTTTTGCATTGAAATCTCCCAGCAGCATTTTTACATTGTTTGATGGAAGTGAGTCGAAGATATTTTCAAGGCAGGCATACAACTCGTCTTTTATTGCGTCTTCTTTAACTTCAGTGGGAGCGTGACAATTATGAGCCAGAGATTGAAAAATCATAAAAATGGTGTCCAATTTCTTGCCATTGATATCGCAGCCTAGCCAATTTGTTTCGTGGACTCCAGTAATGCTCAATTTACACTGATCGACCTGATGAGGGAGGGCCTTCTCGGCCCCCGGTTTATTCAGGGATTCACATTCCAGGTTCCGAGAGAATGTATGTTGTATGTTTGCGTGGTCGTCGTTGTTGATCTGTCAAATCTGAGGCATTTGTTACAGGTTTCTTGACGAAGGAAGTTGTTACAAGGATGATTTGTCGGCACATCGCTGAACCATTTCTATGGGGGCTTCGTTGATAGTTTCTTCAGGAGACTTGCCAAAGTTCACACAACTATGTTGCAGGTCTGACAACGTGGCTAATTCTTCCTAATGACCTGAGACGCTTAGGTGAAATTCAGCCATATAAATTTTTCTGAGGATAGAGTTTCATCGTTGCCTCAAACCCTCTTCTTTTGTCCGGCCTTGGGACCAGCATGTCAGAAGTTAGACTTGTGATCGACAGAGATAATTTACACTTGCATTTAGAATATAAAAACAGAAAAACAGGTCAAAATTTAATTGAAATATAATGAATTCAAAATGTATTCAATCGTGTATACTTTTATTTCATCCATTATTTCCAACTATCATTAAGTTATGTATTTATTGAAACTCTTAAAACTGCTGGCCTCATTTCATGTTAATGCTCATAGCAAGCATTCAAAGTCTTTACTCATTATAATTCAGAATATTCATGGTACAAGATTCTGTTGTTTCTGTCCTCAAAACTATTGGATCATAGCTGTACCTATCTACAATTTTTTCTAGTTGAATGCGATAAAACGTGTTCATGACCCAGTGTTTGCAGCTGCTGGACTTGAGCTCATGTCATTAAGCGAGTTAAATTATTTCTTAAACTGAATGTAGACCTAAAATTATAGATGTAACTAGAGCAGGTAGAATATGCTATTACTACCTTCACTTGAAGGTCAAACGAGGGAACATCATGCTTGTAATAAAAGTATGAAGGCGTCCTTAAACGCAGTCTAACGAGAACTTACATGTTGGACGCCAACGGCGAAATGAAGTTTTTCCATGTAGATTGGTTTTTTAAAGAGACTGTTTGCTTATTCGCCCCGGGTAAGATAGATTCTTTACTTTAATTCTATTTACTTGAACTGCGAGACTTACACTTTAAATGATTTGGATGAAAGATGAGAATTTTCGTTTAACGAAAGAACAAAGGCAGATAATTTTGTTTTCATGTAAAATAAATATTATCTTCAGCTCTGTGACTGTTACAATATGGCATATTGCTTTTATATAATCAATTACTGTAAATTTTTTTAAAATAATCTTTTGGATATATATTTTAAATTCGCGATATTTTTAATGAAACGTTAAAGCTGATCCTTTGTTTGTAACACCCCAAAAGAGCACTTATTATTAAAAATAACATTTCCGAAAGTCATTAAGTTTTTCTTTGCAAAATTACCATGAGCACCGTTAAAAAAAAACAAACACTCTCTCATCTAATCCCATATGCTCCAAAAATAAAATCTTTAGGATACATATTTAAATAAATAATAAAAAAAAATTATCGTTCATATTAACATTGTAATTGTCTTGTAACGAAAGAGAAAAAAATCCTTGCTTTTCATCGTAGCTGATAAAAAATGCCTGATGAATATTATCACGATAGGTCGTTGTAAAATTCTCTGGCGAAAGCCTAAGTAAATATCTGAAAAAAACACATTGCGAGAACAGAGTACGGTAGAATGAAAAAATCAATACCGTAGGGAGAAATATGATTTTATATTTCAGAGAACAAACCATTTAGCTCCTGCCACGTTCAGGAATGATTTAATTTCGAAATTTGTGAGATGTTAAATTTAAAGCTCATGATGATGGCTCCGGTGTAATGTTTCGACGCAATGACAATTCATTCAGTGTGATAACTGTCGTTTAGTTGTCAGTTGTAGGAGTGTTGAATAGATGTTGATTTGAAATTGGAGTCTGCACGATTTTCATTCAAGATGAAATTGTGCTTAGGGTGATTTAGTGATAAGAAAACGTCTCGCCGTTAAATGAAAATTGTATTTTAATTTACTTATTTGGGTATGCTGCTTGTGTTGACTCATCTGGAGAACTCTCTTGTCTCCATTGCTTAACTGGGGTTGGTACAGTTTTGACTGTTTGTTGGGAAAAACGAACGTAAGATGGTATGAGAAATAATTGTAGTATAATATATCATGAAAACACTGCGAATATTGTGGTCGATTTCTTGCATTTCCTTAAAGTTCGTAAACGTGACAATAAGAATGATAGAAAGCTTACCAGCAGAAAAACATCCTATCAGGCTTATCTCTGAGGGGTACCTAACCCCATATACTGTTTTCCAGATATCTTGCTATCCATTAGTCGGTTGGCTCGCTCAGCTTTGATTGTTTCCATCTAATGAACCAAGGGACCAATCAGGGCCTGAGTTCCATGGCGGATCTGAAAAGCCGGATAGATAGAACTGTAGGTCAGAAGAAGGCAAAAAAGGGAGAAATGAAACGTACTTTCACATAAAACAAAGGTTGGAGAATGCAAGAACCAGGAATTCTTTCTCCAGCCCCATGTGGAAAGAGACAAAACGATTGAGGGGAAGTCTTCTTCTCTACCTCTGACGACACGTTCTCAGATCAAATTGCAGAGAAGCTCTCTCAAAGCATAGAAGCGGTCGACATGAGTTTGAAGAGAGCTATCAAAGGAGGTACCAAAACCGAAGAGTTTTTGTGTCTTAGAAAAAAAACAAATGCAGTTTCACATGAAAAGTAAGGTGTATTCAAGAAGATGCCAGGAAAAGGTACTCCTACCACAAGAAACCAATAAGAAAAGTCCCAGACCCAAGAGTGATACTCAAAACGACAGGCCTTTGATGAAGACATAGGACACGGATAAAGCTAACATTCTCAGCTCAGTAATAGGCACCAGCAGTGAATCTTTACAGTGTGTTGATATGGTGACCATTCTGGAAGATTCTTACGACCGTTTAAATGGATGAGGTATAGAATGCCTTTGAGAAAAGAGTGAAGGAAAGAGTGGAAAGAGGAAGTCGTTGCCTCTTGACTCCCAAGCAAAGCAGAAAGCAGGTACGTGCCTTTCAAACATAGAACAATTGCTGAATGGGTAAAGGTGAAGCCTTTGAAGAGCTATGAAAAGGAGAAAACTTATGGGATCAAGCAAACGCTGAAAAGGTGGGTGAAAAAGTTCCAGCGTTTCCCAACTGATTAAAAACATATATTGAAGAGTCTGTAGTTGAACCTTCATCAGCTGGGTTAAAATTAAAGCTCTGGTTTAATAAAGATAGAATATGTGGTCAACATACACAAACTAGCAAGTTCATCTAGGCCACTGGCTAAAAAACCCAAGGGTGGCGATAGTAATTAACAAAAACATTAAGTTTCTTATAATCCTAAATTAAAGCAGCAGAACACAGTGATAATTGCAACACAGGCTTCCATTAAAAGAGGTATAGTAGAGGTAATATTTTCTGCAGCTTACTTCCCTGGGGATGAAGACCAAGCCCCAAGTAACAATATTAAGGGACTAGTAGGTTACGGTAGAGGAGCGAAAAAGTTCATATAACCCACTCCATTCGGAATGGGTTTTGGCAATGTTTCGGGCACGAGTCAACGGAATTTCGTGACGGCCTGGCCATCGCCGTCCACAGGTTGGCTCACAACCTGTCAAGCACAGGTACCATACCGAAAAACTGAGTTTGAAGTTCTATTCGGCTAAACTCGACTAGGTGCCAGTTTAGACGAGCGATGTTGTGCTTTGCCAGCACAAGGTTTGCTGGCCGATGGTACTCGTTGCAAGTTTTGACGAGTGATTTCTTGCTGTGCTAGCACATATATTCGTAGCAGACTAAATCGAACTTTCAAATTATTTCTAAGAAAATGACAGAAAAATCGTTGCCGTGCTCGATGGCCAACTATATGGCCAATGACAAACAGAGCGGTTTTTGCGAGGCGTTTCCCGAGAGGAAAACCGAGTCGGTATAGTCGTACATTACTTTAGCATTGTGATGACACACACCGCGGTGCGAACCGCCTCTCGGTTTCGGAATCGCGTCGGTTGATGAGAGAAATGACCCACCGACTCGTTTTTCAAGCGTTTTTCGATGAGTTCATTGCTGCGTAGTCCGATCGAGCTGAAATTTTCTGGATGTATTGATGAATGCATGGGATAGGGGAAGGAAAATATGATACTCTGACGTAATTTGTAACTAAACCGACTCCATGAACCAAGAAGACAAGATCACGACATGCGCATGTCAACACCCTTTTTGTGACGTAAACTGCGCCAGCACGCCCACAAACCATTCCGAAACGACCTGTTTTGTAGGTGAATCAGGGTATTGTTTTTTGGTTGGCTACATTCGGCTAAAGACTTATTAATTAGTTATGATATTGAAGTGAAAAAGTTATTTTTCAAAACTAGAATGTACTTTAGAATACGCACATTAAACAAATGTATTGAAGAAAATGATAAGTCAAGAAAACGAAAATTTAAAAAAATATTAACTTGAAAACATAATCGTCTTTGTTTTATAATTCATTAACGGATTATTTATGACTGCAAAATATCGATAGATTTTTCATTCACGTATTACTGTAAGGAAATACAACACTCACATTTTTCAAAGCATCATTAAAATTACCATACATACTACATTTTGAACAAACCCTATTTTTCACAATATTTCTCCCTATTCGCCACTATATGCTACAACATATATTATAACATGAACGACGCTAAATTAAATCATTCGCAGAACAAGACGAGTTTAAAATTTGCCATACCATCATCTTCGGATGCATGTATTTTTTCTTTTCACCACATTTTTCTTGGTCCACCGCTCTCTGCTACGTGACGTAAACTGCGCCAGGCGGGATATGCGCAGAACATGACGAGTTTTGAACTCGCATTGTCGTGATCTCTAGTATTTGGTTCATGAACCGACTCGATAAACGCTTCTGAAAGCCGCTGTGTGTGGCAGCCGACGCGTCAAACCGAAGCGTTAAACGCTTCGGTGAAACCGAACTGTCTGTCATTGGCCTATCACTCGTGCTCGCTGTTCCGTTCCGTCCTTCATTTCTCTTTCCTAAAAACTCGTGCTGGATCCTGCAAAAAACCGTTAGTCTAAACCGGCTCATAGCTGTTAGACAGTTTTATCGATCGCGTTTCTTGTGCTTTTGTGGTTGTCTGTTTGTTTCTGAGGGTGGTTTTTGATTTTTCACTTGTTTATCATCATTTTGTTGTCTCCTCGTTTAGTTTCTGTTTGTTTTTGAGTATTCTTCTTCAAGTTTTTGCCCCTGCTACCATCAGAGGACGAGCAGGGATCGAAAATTGAAGAACAACTAACAAAATATATAAAAATTGACGAAAAGACAACACACTGAAGAAAAACAAACAAACAAACAAACAAACGAAAACCACTCCCAAAAACAAACACACAGGCACAAAGTACAGAAAAACCTAATCGGTCAAATTTTCTAACGGCTATGGGGGTCACGTAGTCGAGTTTTATCTTGTGTCCTAACTGGGATCCAGACTCACCTATACGCCATTAAGCATGGGCCATTTATCTTCGAGAAAACTAGATAAGATATGAGTTTTAGTGTTGCATATAATGTATTTGTTAATTTGAGCTCCATGTTTCAATCTGGTTTCGGGGGATTTGTCATAACCTTTCATAAGATCCTATTTGTGAAGATATCAAGTTCCGTAATCAAACGCGTGAAACTCCGCTGGATTCGGAATACCGCTAAAATCCGTTAAAATCTGGCACTGAAACACAGTTCGAAAGGTAATGATGATAGATATCAAATAAATGTAATTGCATGTTGAAAGAATTGGTCTACAAAGGTTTAGTTTTATCGTTGGAATAATTTACAACGGAATTTAAAGGGACTCCATATTTCTCACTACTCACACACGGAAAAGAGTACTTAAAATACAATGGTTTCTGTAAAAGCTTTCCAGGGAGTGTTAGATTGTAAATTATGCTCAGAGATAATTTAAGCACATGGTAGAAACATGGTATCCGTAACCATCATAAAAGGCACACATATGAAAATGTACGCACGTATATGGGGGTATGTCAACTGAAAGTCACGTAAATGAAATTTCTGTAAAGTAAGTGCAGCAATATGCAAGGGTTATCCTAGTGTATATTATACTTTCGAGAATACTACAACAGAGTTTAATCTGACATAAGCGAACTATATATGGTACGTAGAATAGTTATTCAAATAACTTTATGAATATGTAATGTGATATAGTGCTTCTTCAGTTCAGTTTTAGTTTATGAGGGAAGCAAGGAAATGTGTATGATGTATGATGTATGACATATGCATGTAGCCACACATCTTTCTACGCTCTAAGATATGAAACTTGTATTGCAAAGTGCATAATACAATATTGTTGATTTTATTCATATTAAATTAGAATAGATCTTGATGTTTCCTAGAATTTCGAAAGCTTGCGGAAAATCAACATTAAATGCTGCCAGTGATAATAAAGTGAGCTGTATGCATCGTTATGACTAAGTAAATTGCTATTTGGAAGCGACGGTTTGCAAGATAAATTAAGTTTCTTTTGGCAATAAAACGAAGCATTGAGTTGGAGCTAAACATTTTCTCTACATACATTTTGTTTGTGCAATATTTACAAATTTCAGTGCTATAGATCAGTTTCTTCCAAAATTAGTTTTTTTGAAAGCTGCTTTTGTCTTCTATGCAGATACAATGAACAGAATTTGAAATAATAAACCATAAGCTCGGAAAATAAATAATAATGCTTTAATTCAATACTCAGTATAAATGGTTTGTTCACTTAGTCACATTTAGTAGAATTAAGGCTTATCAAAAGATTCTGTAACTGCATAGATTAAGTCTAGGAACAAAGTGAATGTAATGTATAATTATACAACAAGAAAATGTTAATCTACATCTTAAGTCGTTACCATTAAAAATTCGGGCGTCAAATGAAGTAACACATCCTTTCACTTTCTCTATTCTAAGCGTGTTCTAAAAATGTTTTCAGTTCGCTAAACACAAACAACTCACAATCAAATTCCTTATACAAACCGAAAACTTTTGCAAAACCAAATTTAGAAAATTGTTCGAACAGCTTCAGGTAAACTTGCGCTACACAAAATAGGTATTTCATAGTCGATATTTTCCTGCGAACTTTTTAATAAGCATTCCAAACAATGAAATTTTACGTTTCGGCTTCATAGTCTGCTGGTGGTTTCCTATAAATCTTGAATTACACAATTCCCCCGGTCAAACTTCATAATTTGTTTCAAGTCATCGGCTCTCATTCTCTATTTATCACGGACGTAGGCGCGTTGTGAAAGGCCAAATAAAATCGATGGGAACGTGCGTCCTTTTGGAAATGTTAAGATGTGCTGGCTACGAACAAATAAACTCTTGATTGGCATCAGTTTACGACAGGACTTTACTCGTTCAGAAAAAAGTTTGTTTTTTTGGGGTTATAGGGTTTGCCGAAAAAGAGGTCGGCAAAAGTATTAAAAGGGTGTTTGGAGGACTCCATTTACAGAAAACATAAACGTAGCGAAATGAAATAGGATGATGTCTGCTTTTTTTCTGATTCTTTCCATTTTCCATTATAATGATGGACAAATTGAGACGTTGTTTGTATTGGAAGTATTTTTTTTTACTAGGGAAACAAGTGCTATTTATATCTCCATGCACGAGAGCAGAGATCTAGTTAGAAACTATTAATACATATTTCATCTAACTTTATGATGAGTTCAAATATGTTGAGCTCGTTTAGTACGGTAAAATTAGTCGATGGCCTAATTGGGCCTTGAAATGGGCATTAGATTCATAAAAGAAATCGTGAGCATATGCTAGGTCTATTATGTAAGACCCTTAGTAAATGTTTACGAAGCCGATTATAAGGCATAGTGAAATGAACATTGTACAAAATGAAAATACATTACCTTCAAAAGAGCTAACTGGTCTGCAAGAAGGGATGGATGCTCTGTTTCTAATTGAACTCTTCGAAAAAAAAGAGCTAGAAACAGTCAAAATTATAAATTCTTTTTATTCGAGTTAATGCTTTTTTGCCTCCAAACTCTGAATTCAGCCTAATTGACTGTGACAATGAATCTAGACCGAAAATTTTTGAGTCGTTCAACCACGCATTCATTAAAAATCTACAAACAGAAAATTACTACCTACTAGTGTTTCGGTCGTTTCAATGACCTCAGTATAAACGGGTTACTAAAAAGATTCCGTCATTTAAGTTGTTTGGGTTCACTTCTCAACCTTTGTTTAACCACGTACAACGCATTCTGCAAAATCAATTCCATCTTTTCGCTCATTTTTGAATATTACGGTGATAGAAGAATCATATATAAAGTTTTTCGGGATGAAATAACATTATTTGGGTCTGTTTAGTCGGCAAACTTTTCATCTCAGTGTTTTAAGTACTAACCTTTTGGGTGTTCTTTTGCTACTATTCTCACATCAATTTCTTCCGATACATAACTGGGCCATGTTTCTTAAATATTCCTTCAGTCAACCATGGCGCTTAGAAAGATACTAGTTCTACTTCTAAAACGTTCACCTTCAGCACTAATACAGCTTTCTGGCACATCATGAACTATAGCGTTTACACTTTCAGTTTAAAAGTTAAAATCCGCAGCTCCTACCAACACAGGAGTTTCCAGCACATGTGTTCTTTGGTACAGTATCTTATCTTAGAATCTTAAGCGTCTGGAGGTTTGATAACTAAGTATTGCAACCAATTTCTTGTGAAGACTCGTTTAACCGAAAGATTTGCTGAGCAGAGACCACAGTTAGATGTTTGCCTCTCCACTTAAAAAAAAACACTTCTTAATAGTAATCCTTATCCCTATAAAAAAATTAAAACACAAAACGTAGATAGGATGTTTATTTACCATCAAGCTTTTATTATTCTTACAACTAAAAGGTATTTTGAAGCACAAGCCAGCTTATCTGGATACTCTCTTCCTGTTTCAAGATAATTGGACAATATTGTTGCGCTTCTTCATTTGTGCATAAAGTGCATTTTTATCGGCGACTTTTGGTGTTCTTGTATGCGATACACGGCATCACTTATCCAGCTGACGATTTTGCAGGGTCCTTTCCAATTACTTTGCTGCTTCGCGGTTGTACAGCCTACGGTTTCACAGCCAAACTTAGGTCGTCTTGTTGGAATCCTGGTGAATTAGCCCTCGAGTTGTACCTTGTTTTCATGCGGTTGGTGGTATCCTTGAATGGATTTATTTCAACCATAGCCTTAGTTCTCTTGCGTACTTCGAAATGGACAGAGATGGCTCAGGAGGTGTTCTGAACTTCAGGTCAGCTGTTAGCAGTATTGTGGTTCCAGAGACGACTCTTGTTAGTGCTTCACTGGTTGACGCATGCTCTGCTGCTTATAGGTAATCAAAAATGACGGAATGTATCGGTCCCAGTATCTTTGAGTTGCTTTAGTTACCTTGTTCAAATGCTTATTTAGCAAATTGTTGAAGCGTACGAACATTTTCTCAGACTCAAGGTGAAGTGGTGTTGTTCTCGTTTTCCGTATTCCTTATAATTTGCAAACACCATCCATAACGATCACAGCTCGAACATAATTCATAGGGTATCCTATATCTACTGATCTATGCAAAACAGTGTGTTCTGCATCTACTGATGCTGGGTATTTCTGGCCTTTTACTGAAGTAATCCGCCACTATTAGACTATACCAATATTGCCACTTGGATTATTGAAACGCACCTGCACTGTCCACGGTTATTCTCTAGAATGGTTGTCCCACGTTATAAGTTCGGACCTTTGACAGAAGCGCAGATGGTGCACCTTTGGCACAAATCTCAAGCGAGCAGACATAGAATCGTTTCGCGCTTCTTGGTTAGGGTATCGTTTACTCCCAGGTAGCATCTAGACTTTCCTTCATGCAATTCTTTCAGTACTTCTTCAACTTGGTCTCTAAGAAAAACAATTTGCATCTTGCATGAAGTACCGTCTACTGTTTTTCATTTTCGTATCAGCACTCTACCGTTAAACTGCAAAGAGTTCAATGGGGCCCAATAGCTTTTCAAAACAGAACCATGCTCCAATGTATCCTTCCATTCACAGTGCGCCGTAAACTCCTACCATACCAGGAGCATCGTCAACTAGCTGAGCATCTAGGACTATCCTTCGGTGGATTCCGTTGTCATCAATCGCATATCAGCGCTTGGCTTCTTTTCCTCGTGAGGGTGGCAATGATTGCAGCTAACTAGACAAGAATTACAAGACAAACCATCACGTTTCCCTGTGTGTCTCCCTTCCGATTTATTATGCTGTAGTCATATGGGTCAGCACCATTAGCTCTGCGGGCTAACTTGTGATCTTCCAACCCAATGACTCACAGTTTTAATCACATCTTGCTCAGCATCCGGCAGCCTTGGCTCTTTCTTATTTTTTTCACCTCCAGCATTCTCGTTCCAGAATCTACTCTCTATTCGTGTTGACGCACTCACTTTTGCACTCTTTTAAGGTTACTTCTTCAAGCCTGTTTGTGCAACGAATGGCACTCTTGGCTGCTTCAAAGCTCACGCCGTATGCCAAGGTGTCTTTTACTTTTTACTTTCTCGCTAGTCGAACTGTCCGTTGGGTTTCTTGATCTTGTATTGTATCTTGTTGTTCTGGGTGCAATTTTCTCTGGTTACTGCATGCAGTTACGAATTTCTGACCTAAAGATCTGGTTAAGATGATTGTCTTCGTATTGTATATCTAGCGTATTAATCAAAGCTGCGAAATTCGAGTATAGCACAATGAGATCAATTTGAAGAACTTCAGCTGATGGGTTTCAATGCGCCAGAATCAGTGCTGTTGATCGATCATGCTCAGTCCAGTCGCTACTTCTTACGTCAGCTTAGAATTGTGGTTTGTAAATCCTCCAAACTGTTTGTCCATCGCATATTGAAACCTTTACGTTTCTCGGTGTAGTGCTGTCAGAAATCAGAATTGAAATTGGTGCGCTGGTTATCATTATTTTAGTTTGTTTTAAGCCTTTCGTCATCTTCTCAACTTATTCAAAAACTGCTTCTACTTTCCCGTTGACATTTTTTTCATTTTTCTTCGAAGCATCTGACTTGGTTTTCCAAGTTTTGGCTTAGGTTTCCAATATCTTGTTTCTTGTCTTTCAATTGCTGTTCCAGTGACGTCTGACACCTGTTGATTGTCGTTCTTTATTTTTCTGGATTAGTTTCAGCATTTGCATCAGCGCATTTTCAGAATCTATGTTATTGTTGTCTTAATTTCCTGTAATACTCTCCATGTTCGAGAGCTCGATCGTTTCGTGATCCAGTCTTTCAGATAACAGCATGTCGGTTGAGCGGCTAATTAGTTTCGCTTAACTACCTTGAGTAGAAGCATGTTGAAGGAGGATAAGCGAGAAATCCTCCTTTAATTTAATCAAACTTAGCTCGTTAATTTCACAGGGCATTTTTAGCCCAAAATCTTTCGCTGTCTTTCATATTTATTTTAGTTTCATCTTAAGGTTTTATTACTTTACATCCACTGTTTTTTTCACTAATGTCTCTGTTTTTTCACTAATGGTTTTCATTTTACTATTTTTCCGCCATAACTTCGCACCATAGACACTTTCGTTAAAATCCCACTTCTGACACCAATGTCGCAATCTAATCAACTTCACAAAAGTACACAACTCGCGATTTTATCTTCAAAATGTACTTTATTTATCTTCGAATCATCTTAACAATTCCTAACTATATCGGTTTCAATTCTTGCGACAATTAACGCGCTACTATCGCAACTATCGTTATATCTGTGGTCGACAAACGTGGCTTTCACCATTCAACTGTTCTCGTCACTGGTGTTCTCCCGTAGTATTTATAGGAGATGCTACTCATATGCGAAACTGGTAGATAGCTCTCTTTCAGATCAGTTTTCTCTTTCAGATCAGGTTGTTTACATTTCGATCTTGATCTTGTTGATCACAATGCTCTCTCTGCTTATTAAGGTGCAAAATAATGAGTTTTCTGAAACCATCATTCGAGGGCTTGAGTTCTCCTACCTGCCTGACTATATCTGTCGCCTTAGATATGATTCTTGCATATCTGTTTCTTTTCGTCAATGTACTCGTGTTCTTTAAATTATTTGTTTAACGCCAAGTGTTCCATAAGAGAGCTCTAATGCACTTTGTCCCTCGGTTCTCAATAAATGTAAAATATTGCGGATCAGGCTGTGTTTATCTGAATCAATCGGACACCATATTCAAGTTTTAACCGACTCATTCGTATTTTTTAATCCAGCTTACCAAGCTTGCCATGGAAAATTGAAAAAAAATTTTAATTTCGGAACATCCACCGCCGTATTATGTATCACACTTGAACTGTTTATGGACATTCACTAAATTACTACTCGTAGGACTATGTGGCCAACATTGGCTTTTAACTTGCACGATGTAAAAGTAGACAAATATGAACGAAAATCTGATCAAGAGTTTCATTTCCAATGATGAAAGTGTACAAAAAATATGATGTGCTCAGTCCCAACGAGATATGTATGTACGTTTCATTTGCTTCAGAATATTTTATTCATTGAAATCTCCTTGTATCAAAAAGGAGTCTGAAACTGAGATAAATAGTAATATGATATAATCAAAAGCTTATTATGCATGTGGTCTACTTTATTAGCATTCATTATTTCACATCCTGATTCATGTAAAGCTCAAAGTAACAAAAGAATAGCAATGCTTTGATTTCGTAAAAATACTCATAGATGAGCTCGTAAATGGAATACAAGTTCTGATATCTGAATAGTGGCAGATTCATCATCATTTTGACTTTTATTTTTTATGTGCTGTACCCTTATAAGCCTCGGATTTTCATTTTTTTTGTGGTGTTATTGAATGTAAGTAGCACATATAAGACGAATACTTCATTCACATTTCATAACGAAATTCATATGTACTGCTGATAAAAAAACTGATAATGAGCTGCTGTAAGTGGAGCTAAGGTGAAATATTTCAGCAAATTGTGTTTCATGAGCAATTCGGCTGCTCTAAATTGCACGAAGTTGCTCTGATTTGTGTTTCATCAGCCTGCTCTCATTTGAAGATGAGCAGAAATCGTGCTCTCATTTGAGAGCACGATTTCTGCTCTTCCGTTTTTGGTAAAACAAGTTCGGGCAAGCAACCAGCTATTTATCAACTGTCAAAATTGTAACTGAAGTCAAGTTTTTATTATTCGATTGACAGGTTGAACTTCCGACAAGCGATCAAATCTGAGAATTGCCTCTCAATTGTTCTAACTTGCTCGTTTGTTTTTGACAGCTACTCTACTTTAATTTGCTTTCAGATGCTCTGCTCCTTTTTCAGAGTCATTAAACACAGCTAATATCTCTCGTAGCTATTTGCTTGCAGCTAAGAAAGGCAAAAAGTACCATCTGAATCTGATAGGTCTGTCAGGTTAATATGTTTACTATGTATCGTTTTGAAACTTATCTGAGTATACCACTGAATGTGGGTTACGGGCTATTCAGTTAAGCTTGTCGCACACTATACCGAACCGACCGACACATCAGTTTGTGAAAAGTATTCAGAAAATGCATTATGTTTCATGCAATAGAAAATGTGAATTGTTAAAAATTAAAAAAATGATAAAACTGAAATTAATTGTAATTTCTTCCCATCTATTTGTCTTCTATTGTGTATTTTCGTAACTTTTTGAGCTTATTTCATACAATTATTTCTACAGACTGGCGCAAAAGTTTCTGCTCTTTGATATGAAAAATCAACCCGAATGAATTAATGGGAAAAAGCTATCTTTCCAAATTTTGAAACCCTCTTCTATTTTTCTTAAACCTACATAGCCTTAATTAATTCAGTGATGATACCAAAATAATGACTGTTGTTGTTTTAGAGTCGGTAAAAACAGGTACGAAAATTCAAAGAGGATTAATATATCGAACTTTTATAAAACCTGAAAAACTTTGGATTTCTTCAGCGGATCGAATTGATAACAATGGTAAATAGTCAACTTTATATGAAAGTGTCAGAAAACAAATTTCAGACTGTGTTGAAAACGAAAGAGGGCATAATTCATACTAATTATATATTATGTTGCTTCAATTGTGTTAAATGTTGTACAGGAAATACTAAGGACAGAAACTTTTGCGCCACCCAGTAGTTTTTATTTAATATCAAACTGCCTAACGACAACTGATGCTTATCATGAATTGTTCAGAAAATGCATTATGATCAATACAATGGAAAGTGTGTAATGTGAAGCATTTCAAAAATTTAAAATTGAAATTTTCTCAGCAAATTCTTCACATACATTTTCCTTCTTTTGTGATTTATTGTAATTTTTTTAACTTATTTCATACAGCTCTATTTTCAGCCCAAAAAAAATTACTTCATCCATTTCCGATTCGTAATTTTTTTTTTGAATATTAAACTGCCGAACGACAACTGATGCTTATCATAAAATCTATGAAGCTATATGAAAGGCCGCACACTTAACCGACACGACCCGCTACAACGACGTACATAATTTGTCGGATTGGATTAAATTCGAACATCCCAAACGACAAAAATTTTTGGCTGTCCTGTCGTGTCGTGACGTGTTGGTCAAGTGTGCGGGCGTTCATACAATTACATACAATTTATTCTCACAGATTTTTGTCGTGTCGTGTTGTGACGTGTCGTGTCGGAATAGTGTGCGATATGCTTAAGTCGTGCCTTAAGAAGTATTCGTTGAGATTACCTGGTTGGTAAGAAGCACGAAGTACCTGGGCATTGTAGAATGGGAAAACTTCCAAATGAATTAAAAATTTGCCAATATAGCAATCTATCAACAATCGTTGACAGATCGCCACAACCCATAAAAACCTTTAGAATGTGCGACTATATGTCAATATTACTTTGACAACTGCCTAGGGGATGGAGCTATCCGAACCTATAAGAGAGGGACTCTAAAAGAGGTTGACATACGAAACAGTGGCTGCAATACCCATTACTGACAATTAGTAATGGGTATTGCAGCCACTGACGGTTTAAGTAATCCTTGAGTTGAACACAAGTGAACGAAAACTAGCAATAATTCAAATACGATATCATTGAGCTCCAGTTGTAGAAATAGTCAAAACAACTGGTTTCAAGATGGCTGCAAGCTTTTTACTAAACGCCAGAGCTGTGCGTACTAATTTATGAAGCATTCTCAAGGAACACATGTAAATGCTAATCACAACTTCCTACCAAAAAAGGAATTGCTCCAGAAGCCAAAGTTTGACCAACTCGTGAGAAGCTTGAGATAGTATGCAATTTTTTGAAATTTGATCGGGCAATATGAGACTCATTGATTGGATAAGAACTGAGAGCCAGCACATATCACTACCAACACTGCAAGAAAGAGTGTTTATACCCCGATTAATTGAAAATTATATTCGAACAGAAGCCACTTCAATAGCCTCTTATTGTTCAAGCATGAATGCGCAGGAGATTGACCAAAATCAAAATCCTTTTGGTCCTATATTCGTCACCTCAAATTCAATTCTTCAGTTATTTGCTATTTGCGATGTATTGCTATTTGTGATGTATTTGCTGCCTTTTTTTCCTCCTCCTTTAACAAAAATCCACTGAATACCTAGATAGCTCGCGCTGTCTCCTGTACCTCTCGTGAATTATCCATGTTTCGTACTAATCCTTTGGAAGTTCATATTCTTATGCACACCTTCAATTCTAATGCTAGTTCCTGTCCTGATGGTATTCCTAATATCGTTGTCAAATCCTTCTCATCCTCACTCTGTGTTCCTTTAGTTATCCCTCTCAATATTAGCGTTGCATCTGGTGTATTCCCTTCTTTACGGGAATCTACACATATTTTCCCAATCTTCAAATGTGGTGATCCTTCCGTTGTTTCCAATTATTGTCCTATATCGCTCCTCTGTTGTTTCAGTAAAATCCTTGAACGTCTTGTCTACAATAGAATTTTACAACCTTTACTTGCTCCTGAGCAGCATGGTTTCATCAAGGGTCGTTCTACATCGACCAACCTTATGGAGTTCACTAATATTTTCGCCTTTGATTGTCAACGTCAAGTTGATGTTATTTACACAGACTTCTCGAAGGGTTTTGATTCTGTGAAGCATAACTTACTGCCATTTCGATGTTTTTGGTACTCTCCTCTCCTAGCTTTCCTCCTATCTTCATAGTCATCACTGCAGAGTCACTTTAAATGGTTCCATTTCTTTTCCTATATATCCCACATCCGGAGTTTCTCAAGGTTCTATCCTAGTGCTCTTACCTTTTATCTTGTTTGTCAATAACTTTTCTTCTGTTATCAACTCTTCCTGTTTTTTATATGTGGGTGACTTAAAATTATACAGAGGAATCAAGTCTGCAAACGACTATTACCAATTGCAAGCTGACTTGTTTCCTCTTAATCTATGGTGTCAAAACAACTTCTTGTCACTGAACATTTTGAAGTTTCACCAGATGTCTTTCTCATTTAAAAATACTCCACGGGTGTTCTCTTATTCTTTGTCTGGCATTTCCCTGTCAGTTGTCCAGCATTGCATTTTAGAGACCTGGGATTGGTGTTGCATTCTAAATTAAAATTTGATGTTCATATCATGAATATGATGTCCAGGGCCTCTAGGATTGTTGGTTTTGTCTTGTTTTCTTCGTATATGTTTTCCAACATTATTTCCTGTGTTCATTTATTTAGTACGCGGTATTCTGGAGTACACATGCCAAATCTGGTCTCCGCGCTTTCAGTATTTATCTGACGCTATTGAATCTGTTCAGCGTAGGTTCACTCGCTCGCTTCTTTTCAAATTCAATATCCCCTACTGTCCCTATTCCTTTCGTCTTTCCATCCTTCGTATGTCCTCATTAGAACCACGGAGATTGTTCCTCGATAAGTGTTTTCTTGTGAAACTTTCCCAAGGTATTCTTTGGTTAGATCTTGGTTCCCAGATAACCAATCTAGTCGTCCAAGTCGTTCATCAGAGGTTGTCTCTGTTCCGTTTGCACGTACGGAAGTCTATTTCCATTCGCCTTTGTTCCGTCTACCCAGAACGAACTGACGAGCAACACCATACCAAAATACGGCAAACAGCGTTTACTAGAAATGGGAGCTAAAAGAACTAAAATTCCTTCTCTCAAGAAGCGGTTCTATTTGGAGGTAGACATCATCCAGCCCCAGATGCTGTCAAACCTTCACCACTCTTTGTTTTGACTGGAAAAAGGTAGTCAGAAGCCGCTTTTCAAATAACTCAGACCAGCTAGGAAGCGGTTTCTGGAAAGAAAAGAGGAAGGATCTTCATGGGTATTTCTAGGGCACTTTTTTCCTAGATCAAATATATCTATTTTTCGTCCCTCGTTGATAGTTTACCGTCACACCTCTGACATACATTTTGATTGTACTTCGGTTTAGTTGAGGTGTTCTAACACTTCCTCCAGCTTAGGGTGCTAATTGCTATGAATTTTTGTAAAGGAGATTTGGCAGGGCATCTCAACTGGTCCGAAGTCGAATCACGATGTCTGCTAGTGGTATGATAGTAAGCCGTCAAACAATTTTGCAGGATCTTTTCCCAAGTATAATACCGAAGAAATTATCCATGGTAGTTCTTACATGGTAAAAGAATCTTTGAAAATAGTAAACTTAAACTGTTCTTTGAGAAAACATTAAAGAGATCTGCCAAAAGCTGTCAAATATGGAAAATATAGCACCTAGAAAATATAGTATGTCTTTCTCGTATATCTCTCATTTGCTCTCTAGTGTTTTAGTACCTTTCTCTTGTCTTATGTAGGTTGTGTAATCGAGCGATCGTGTAGGTCCAAGTTTGCCATTATCACACCCCCATATAAACTTGGATATATCAACTCCAAAACCTTCCGCTGAAATAGAAACACTATGAAATTATGGAATACTATTCGAATTAGCTAAGTTACTTAGCTTATTTTTCTAAGTCATTTCTTTAATTGACACCAAAAATATTCACCAAAAATATATTAACATAAGCTGCCATTCATGTTAAGACCACATAATCATGAAAGTGAAATGTCAATTACATTTTATTACTAGGTGCGTTTTATTGCACACCCGAGCAGATCAAATTTTGTTAAGTATAGTGAATTCAACAATATACTTAGCAAACTTTCATTTGAATTTCAATATACTTAACAAAATTTGATCTGCTCGGGTGTGCAAAAAAACGCGCCTACTATAACAATGTTTTGGCGAACAAAAAACTGTACTTCTACGCTTAGGCAGGAAATCTAACCAGCATTTGCAAAATCATACATACGAGTATATATTTTTCGCAGTATTTTTCTTGCCTCTATTTACAGTATGCCTGGAAGCGCATGAACTTTAATTTTATTAGTGTAATGGAAAACTTTTATGGTCCATAGACTCAAACTACGTTTTCATTGTATCCTAAGAACAAAACTGTGATACGACTTTTTCGTATTAATTGTATTTGTAAGCTACTTTGCCGGAAGGTTGACGAAAACCTTGACTTTTATGTACTTCCTTTCCCCAAAGAAACTGCTTTTGTTATAAGTATGTCGCTAAGTAAGAAAAAGTGTTGGAGTCATTTATTGCCGAAAAATTCCGTAGAGTAAGGAAATTTTAGTAGCCTATTAAATTTTGCTTGAAATTTTCTGTGATTGAATAGAATAGCTTTTAGCGTGACAAATGAGTGTTTTTTTTGGTTATGATGAAAAAAAACTATCATTTATTTATTCCGCTGCGAGAATGGAGCCTTTTTTATTAGACTTTTGCAGGATTTTGATTTTTGGTGTCGTAGGACTCATTAGGCTATTGATTCCAACAGTCGTTTTAGTATAATTATAATATAGGTAAAAATAATTTTGAATGATTATATAAAATATTAATATCATTCGATTTTTAATTAATTTATTTGTAAGTTGAACCCTGTGCATTGTTTTGCGATATCCACTCTCTGAACTTGTTTACCGCTTTGAATATAAGTTTAACTGCCGTTAGTTTGACTGTTTCTCAAAGCTATTTAGGCTTTAATAGTTGACTAAAGCTATACAAAATAAATTTTACACAGGTTGACAAATTTTGGTAACTTTTGGGATCCAAGACTACAATAATGTTCTTTCAAATCCTTAGCTCTTTTCCTCACCATTACGTCAGATTTCTTAGATTTACCATGTTTTTAGCATTTGATTCTCCCGACGATTAACAGCTGGTCGTGACAACATGACATTTGTTTCAATCGTATTCGAGAAGAAAAGCATCAAAGAATATCTTAGATTTAACAGCCTGAGGTCAAATTTAAAAACAAAAAAAATATCAAAAAAGCTAAACAAATTTTCCTCAAAACAATAAGCTAAACCTCATATTTCTGAAATACTTTAACATTTACCCATTATTTCTCAGAAATCCAATTGTGGTTTGCTGGAAAATCAATCTTTTTTGCTATTTTAACGCACTAGTTTCTTTGAAAATTTTAATGTTAAGATTCTTTCATAAAGCAGGTATTCATATCACAAACGACTTTCACAATCCTTTCATTTTTGTTCCATTTCAGGTACGTACATCGCAGTTTATTATTTTAGCATGAAAAGCTCCTTGTTCGGCAAAGGAAACGTTATACACTCGTGGCGTGAAAAACAACTCTAGACAGGTAATATACGACAGGATGCTATGCATAAAAGAGAATAGTGAGTGTGTTTCTGAAATTTTCGTAATTTCAATGGAGTGAAACGGATGAAAGTGTGTTTTGAAGTGTGTCGCATGAAAAAATATGGTTAAAATTATGATGCGGAGAGCCAAGATTGTGTTATTTTAAAGGTTACAGAGAGCTCGTGTTCTTTTAATTGTTCGTTTGTTAAGTTGTAAGGTAATGTTTGGTTTAACTTTCAGAATGTGCATAGCACATACATATATTTTTGATTGCTTCACGTAAATATCCGATTTATGCGACTTAAATTTGTCTTTTTTTCAAATAAATTAAAGCTGATTTAAAATCCTTTAAGCTTTAAAACATTTTTTACCTGAAATTACTTCTAATATTAGAAAGTGGAGTGGAAAACATGGCACGTTCCGAGCCATGTTTTCGAAGCGATTCCAAGAGGAAAATATTTTGGTCCTTTTAACAAGTATAGTAATCGAAGGTTACGCTGAAGTTAAGCTTGTTCCATGAAAATGTGTTTCCATGAAAATTGTTATAGAATAATATCTAAAAATATCTATTATCCTGCGTTATTTAGTGTGATATCTATATATACATACCAGTTGCATCCGCAAAAGAAACTTAGATTTGTTTGTGAAAAATATGAGCTTTCATTTTCTCAATAATGTAAAAGGAATGGAAAGAAAAAAGAATAGTGCTGTGGTTGTGCAACGGTTTATTTAGAAAATAGTCTAAGAGTAAATTCTTAGCAGTCTTATGACTTTGTATTCCGGAAAAGTTTATTCCTGAAGTTTTTGTGGTAAATTTTTCTTAAAAATTGTGAATTTAATATTCCAATGTAAGTAGAGTATTACCAACTAGACTTCTTAAAATCGTCTTTAGTATATATAATTACTTGAGCAGCCTTATTATCAAATTTTACCTGGTCGAAAACCCACTTCAGAATTTTTTTCTTAATCTATTAAAAATTTAGGTCCACGGGTGAAAAATTTCAAGGCAAGAACGCAAAGTCAAATTACCTTACCCAAACTTATTCTAAACTTACCCAATTTTCCTAAAAATTTGAACTTGTATTTGAGATTAATTGAATCTGGCAACATATTTGGCATGGCACGTCACTATCATATTTTAATGAAGCAATAAAGTATAAATAAATTGGTTTTTAAACTGTCATTAACGATAGAATTTCTTTCAGTTGTAGCGATGTAAAGGCGCTAAAATAATCCTACTCCCGAACATTTTTTTGCGAACTAACCTACCCCATACTACTCTGTTCTATATAGAGGCTTAAACATGGCTCTTGGCAGGTGAGAATGGGTGACTGAGAGAGTGTGGGTTGATAAAGATAATCTCATCACCAGCATCTCTAAGCACTCAAGCCACACACATCTTCATCTTAAAAGAAGTTCCCGTATCTGTTGATGATTCCCGTATCTCTTAGGTGATTGTGTCCAGTGAAAATGGTATGTGAAAATGCAGCCGGCACATCTGACGAAGATTCAAGATCCTATAAGTAATTTGTTTTTCCAGTTTTCTTTTCCTGGTAAACAAAGCAAGCTTTGATTTGTTAAGACTCGCTGAAAAGCCGATTATCAAACAACAACTGGCAATTAAATCTTATGCTTGTTGTGTATTTGGACATGCCACATTCAGATCCTTGCCAGCTGCTGGTGTAATCACAATCATCAGCATAAGCTTATGCGTGAAGTCATTATTGTTGCAGTTCGTTTAGCACGGACTGAAATAGCATACCCACAGGAACAGTAATAGGACACATCCTTGTTGATATCTATTTGTCACCCACGTTCTCAAGTTATAGTTGGCTCCAGCTTACGACAGCAACAATCTCCGCGTTAGATATTCCTTATATATATTTTACTAAGGCATCGTTTGCGCTATGACCACCTGTCCAAGGTCCCTTTAATGTCTACAAACAACTCCATTTACAAAAACCTCCAATCATTTCTTTGTCGTTCCATCATTGCATCGTTTTTTCTTCGTGTACCTTTGCTGATAGCTAATTAAGGGATTAGATTTAAGTGGCTTAGTGCGTATGTTTCAATCAACTAGCTTCTGTAGGTATTTCAATCTAAACAATGTTAAGCTGATCAGCCAAAAGTTCCTTGGATTTTTATAGTTATTTCACCCAGGTGCTGGCATAAAGACTTCATTAGCCTGCATGACGAGCTAGAAATGCCTAAAATGTTTTCTATAGGTCTACTTCTAGGTGGTCATTTTGCTATCTTAAAATACCTAGATGGATGTATATCAGCCCCGGCGATATGATATTATACAAATAAATACTTTTTTGCGAAACACTTTTTCGCCAGTGACCACAGATTGAACTGTGTACCAGCATTTCTTAATGCTGTGAAGAACAAACGGTTGAGTAAGACGCGTTTCAGTCAGCGGAAAGCCGAAAAGTGATTTCCAAGCAAAGAATGTTTATACTTCTTTTTGGCTATTTACGGAGTTCAGCTAAACTGATTGGTCCATTTTTCGGATCTATGCACAGCCTCTTCCACCTTTCAATCCCTCACAGAACAATCTGAATGATATCTTCTTGGATTCCCTCACCATATTTTTATGATGTCCCTGTGAGTTTCTTTAAGCGATTCAGTTATCTATTATGCTGGTCTTACATGCTCGATTGAATCATTTTCTTCTGCTTCTATAGTTGCGTGTTCCACAGAAGAAACCGTCTTGATGGATCAGGCCTCTTCTTAGGTGTTTGAAGCGGCTCTATTCAGAGTGCTCAGCTGAGATATTTTTGACTTCAGTCAATTCATCCCTAGGACACACTTATCTCCAAGAAGTCGATTGAACTAAGCCCAATCAGTATTAGGCGTGTTTTTTTGCTCCGATACAGAACAGAATAGAACAATGACGCAAAAAAACGATCCATCACAAAACAGCTGATGCTTTCGCTAAGACTGACATAGGTTGCTGTCTTTGCTGTGGTACCACTCAACAGCTCAAAATAAAGGGAGAAAATAACGAATATACACTACCACAATCGATAGAAAATAGCAAAAGGACTAACAGAAAATTATCTCTTTTAAATTTTTACACATTATGCGAGCTTTTTTTAATTTACTAACTACCAAAACATTCAACTTAACCTTCAAAAATCCAAAGCCATATCACGGAAAAAAAGACAACTTTGTATGAGCTTTTCTTTTTTCTATCAGCACATTCTATGCTTCAGCACGTGAACTACCTATGACGAATACAATTTCTGTACTAGTGAATTCACTGATGCAGGAGTGTTGTTGTTTGCAATGCGTATATCCTATTCTCTACTGGATAGAGAAGCAAAAAAACACGCCTATTGAGTTTTTTCCACTCCATTATAGGTGTTGAATCCATGTCCAAAGAGAGTGAGATCTCATGCGGTTCTCTCCATCTAATTGTTTATCTAACTATTCCAGGCGAACATAGTTATTAATATCTGCACTGCTGTTGGCGGTGACAAAGGTGGAGAAATGCCCAGTGTTTAGAATAATTAGACCCGCAGAAGCTATATAATCAAAAGTTCAGTCTTTTGTTGCTACAGCAAATGTAGAGCTGGAAGCTATCACCTCAGAGGAACTTATAGAACCGGCGGTTTCAGCTTCTGTGTTGATGACGAGTAGAAGGAATCAAGAATAAGAAAGCCAAAGTTAAAATGTTAGCCAAACCATTGTCACGAACAACCACCGCTGAAAATCACCGGTTTTAAAAGTGTCTGAACGTGGTGGCATTCAACAAATGGGAAACCCAAACACAAGTTTTCGGTCGCACTGATCTTTCATCAAAAAAGGTTTTTATGCCTTCAACTGAGACTGACTTTAATCCTTGCCTTTTCGCCAATTAACCGCTTAGAAGATTTAGTGAGCATCACTTGTAAATTTCACTGCATTAACTTCACCGTCCAAATTCTGTAGGAACTTTCCCGTTTTGCACTTTCAAAGAGTAGAACACTGTTTACTCTGAACTCCTTTACTTCCTACGGGGGTTTCGTTTTCATTACCAGGAGTTGTCTCCGTTAGTGCTTCTCTCCTTCTCTTGTCTGAGCATTTGGCTGTAGTTGGACTTTCAGGCGACGCTATACTTGCCTTTACTTGGAACCATAGAAGATGCAATCTCCAAGCTTTCAAACTCGCTGGCCAAGGATTTTTTTCACGATGGCTATCTAAGTATGATCTTCCACTGCAACTAGGGTTGAATCATACATGAGGTTTGAACCTGCAGAATTCAATTCCTGGCCGTACTGAGTCAGCCCAACACCCTAGGAGGTACCCTCTTTGGATTAAACCTCGTGCTATTTTTCAGACACCATAAGTGTGATATATTGCGATGCTTAAGCATTTCCACTACAAAGAGGTGGTGCGCAAGAAGAAAAGAGAGCTGGGAACACTGGAGCGCTACATTGAAAGTCTCGTTAGCTAATGAAAGATGAGCCCAGGAAATAGCCATGATAGTTTTCGACTGATCATATTTACGACTTAATTGAATGGGTATGTAAAAGATTATAATTTAAAAACAATCCCGTTGAGAAATCTTAAGTTGGACTTTTTTACTACAAAATACCTGAGATTAAAGCAGGTTCTTTGGCTTTATGGTTGATTGGATTGTAAATGCCTGTGTAGGCTGCTCTGAGTATAAGCGGAATTAATAGTTGTAATATCTACTGGTGGAAGTTGTTTCCGGACCGTTGAAAGCCAATCGTCTACGAAGATAATTGCCGCTGTGGAGTTATTATTGTCATGTTATTCAGTTCTACATAGTTTAATGTAAATATTACATGTCATTAAAACAGCAAAACTATTTACAGCATGTGTCATGAAACGTCAGAAGTTAATACTTTCCAGAAAAAATATAAATTTTATTTTTCTATTTTTCAAACAGTTATATCACAATTAGAACACCTGATTCCATAAATTTTATTCTTACTTCAATGAATTACAACCATCGATTTTCACGTAACTTCTTTACTTCGATTAAACTAAAACCGAATCAAATGTAATAATTCAACGTTGCTTGTTACAGTGACATCGTTACATTTGACATTTATGCGGCCTTTTAAGAGTCGACTATTTCGTCGATAAATCAACTTTTACCGCATGCTTTCCGAAAATAATGCATTCCGGTTCCGGAATCAGAAATAACTTTAACAATGGTCGAATCACCGAATAAATAATGTTTAACATTTAATACACCATTCCATACGTCATTATCGTCAAATTCAACAGCACAACGATTGTGTTCGTCCTCATGCGATAAAATATAGAGTATCGATTATTCAACCGCTATATCAAGTGCAGGAGGCCAAATATACGAGGTTACTGCAAAAATAATAAAAAACCTTAAAGGACGGAACGAAATTTTTAAAATACTGTTTCCCATTTATCTGACTTACGAAGATTGTGCCATATAAAGAATAGGAACAGAACTCAAATTTATCATATAGAAGGAGAAAATCACGACTTGCATTTTATTCGACAGCCTCGTTACGGCTTGGGGCGAACAAAGGAAGATAGGGAAATAAGATAAAACGAGGTCGGTAAAGGCTCCCTCAAATGGCTCGTTGAAAATGTACAAAGTACTGAAAACTTTGAAAGAGATGATTGGAATACTGCCTACGTCGGCCATCGCAACCTAATGTACTGTGTCTACCTTAGATTGTTTTCGAAAGTGAAGATTTTGCAGTGACTGCTCTGCTTTTCGAAATTACTCAGGAGAATTAGATTACTGGTATAGGTCGCCTGGTGAAATTATGCTTAAGATATTGATTAAATATACCCTAAGAATTACTACAACTAAGTGACCGTAATGGCTTTTCGCTTAATTGCTAATTTTTTTCCTCACGCAACTACTGACGGAGAATTGATTAAACAGTGCCTCCATGTATTAACGCATGCTGCTTTCTGTTTACACCAGACGAGATTCATGCAAAAATTACAAATTGAATTGGTTGTTGGTTGCGTGTTACCCAAATTGATTACAAACATTGGATTGAAGCTCATACATATTTCGGTAACATTTCAAGTAACAAAGTTACATCAACACACATTAATTTGTTACCATCAATTGGCGAATTATAAGTAGAATAATAGCAAACATTATTTTCATGCCATTGTTGGGTTTTATTTTCTGTCTGAGGAACTTTGAGGACCATTTAGAGTTTACCACTCGCAAGTCCTGTAAATCGAAATGATGGAGTCACAAAATTTCCTGAAGACAAATACGCAAAAACAATAAAGCGAATGGAACTGACATCAATTCCACGCCACAGCAAACGTCCTCTAAACTTCCCAATAAACTACAATCACAGACATCATGAAACTTGTTGCCATAGCTATATACATAGATAGCTGTGGTGATGATATTACCAAACAAATAGCAGTTGTGCATTCAATTAAGCTAGAGGTGATTTCGTTTGGTTCTTTGATCAGTCTGGTGGATTTATTGAATCATAAAATTGGATATGTGTTGCTTTGATTTGGTTTGGTTTAGTAGCTATTTGCAAATGATTTTAGTTGGTATATATCCTGTCTTGCTACAAAGCTGTGTGGTGAGTGAACACTGATATGAATGAATTTCAAGTTAGCGAGATTTCTGGAGCAGGCAAATAGATGTTTAATATGGAAGCATAAGTGATAACCATTCGTCTGTACATTTATGTTGGAGAAATTATTATGAATTAATTTCCCGCATAAGTAAAGTATTCAATTTATTCCAAAATAATTGTCAAGTTCCTGGACCTGAAGGTTTGTAAATAGTTTAATCATTTAACATGTTTCTAGTAATTCAATGAAGTATTTTGAATTGCTAAATTTTCCTAACTAAAAATTTATCTGCTTCTTGGCTTTGTTTTATATGTGTTTGATCTACTTCGCAGTTCTGTGGTGGGAAGGTTGCGGTGAATAAGCTGGCTCCATCGACAAGAAGTGCTACCTCTGGTACGCTTTTTCGCCAGCTCCTCTTGATTTTACGGAACTAGAAAGTCAGCCTTCAAAGTTCTGAGGAAGTTAAAACAAGGTCTGTCGGCCACCGGCCTGACATAATGGAATTAATCTGGTTGAATGTGAAGACGAACGCTCGGTCGATTTTTACAAGCAGGCAATCTCAGATTTGGGGAACTCTGGCGAGATGCCAAATAGAAAGTGGTGAGCAAAGACGAGGTTGCCGGAAGGCCTATTTTCATCAATAATTAAGAGGCACTGCCAGTCTTGGGATGGTCAAAAGGGCATTATCAGGTAGCGAGTGGGGAAACAGGCCCTGCGAGTCTACCGAAGCGACACCTCAAAGAGCTCTATATGGAAAGATCATGATTGTTACAAGTTTGGCCTAAATCAAGTAGCTCAAACAGTATAGGAGTCGCTTGTCATGGAGTCCATCAGCTTTCTGAGTATACCAGCTGAGGGAGAATCAGATGCGGAATTCCTTTTTGCTGATGGAGTTAGGACTAAAACTACCTCCGAGTTGAGTGGCTGCCTTGATCTCTTGACTCTGAAATAGAAGAGGGGCTGAGACAGCTATTACATTCGAGGAGGAAGATCTTAATTCAATCTTTATTATTAATGGTGTAGTTTCTCCTAGTTAACCCTCATAATTCTAATGCAGCATCAGATGCCCTGTTGCTCTACTTGTCCAGGACACGAGAGGAGCTAATCTTAATCCAAGAACCATGGGCTGGTAATCATTTGGTTTGCAGGTTATGCACTAGTGCACTGATGGCCTACAAGAACCACAAATAGAGAAAAGATAAAATATAGAGAAAAATACGTTTACAATTTCTTTGACACGGATAGCATGGCTAATGCAGTGGAAATCGAACAAAAATCATGCTGGTTTTTTTTTCTTGCTGCATAGTACACAATCATGACACTAGCCTTTCTTGTGACGTTGTCGAGAATTATGTGGCTTAAGCCACGAGAATTCGGGCGTCTCTCATTCTTGGAGCTGACCTGAATGCTCGCAATGAAGTTCAGGACAGCTTCGATACGAATGGCGGAAGAGATACATTTTTTGACTTCATTCTGGCTCACGTCATATTCATTACCAATGTTAGCATCAAATTGACCTTTCTCACCTCAAATCGTAGGGAGGTTCTTGGCGTTATCCTACTTCCATCTCTTCCGTGACTGAAAGGTTTTACTAGAGTGTTCGTTCTCGGATCGCAGGTAAATATCCTTCAACGTAGCTGGCAGCAGAACAAGCAGGCACTCTTCATTAACAAAAAGAAGACAGACTGGAAATTATTTCAATCCTTGGACTGATTCTTGCTGGAAATTGTTCCAGGCAGCTTTGCACCCTTACTAGTGCTCTCCACTCTGCATCTAAGGTAGAGTCCTCAGGAAGATACTTGTGTGGACATGTAGAGAGTCTTAGTGAGCAAAACTGTCTTCGTAACATCTCAAGCTCGACATCGATGGCTCTGGCGTGAATTGTGTTGTTTTCTCACAGTCACAACATATTTATTCCAAATTCTCTGCAGAAATTGCTTTTGATGTCCTCATTGAGTGAATTGAAAAAGTTTTTTGCTCTTAAGAATATACGTTTGCCGCTTCCTTGGACATTTAGTTGGCTTTTGAGAAGGCAAAGGCTGTTGTGATTGTTGAGGCGCTCTGTGTTGAATGTTGGATTCTTTTACATACGAACTAAAAGTCTTTTACAGCTCAAAGCAGTGGCAGCTCGATAGAGGCGGCAGGGTCAGCCCGGCTGTTCCAAAAGTATTATCTATTGACAATAGAGTGACATCGTCTTCTTTAGGGACTGATCACGTTCAATGACGGGTCAGCACGGGCACGAGTCCTTACTCTTCTTTTGTGGAACATTATGGTCAATACTCTTCATTGCTCCAGACGTTCTACTGGATTTGGAATTTACAGCTCGCATTCCTGGTAAATATGAATGACAGAATGGCGTCACCTTTAAAAGCACGCTTATTCATGTGTTCACCGATGTTTCAATGATAAGCAATAAAGTGGAGAGTGATGTATACTTGGAAGAGCTGGATCTAAGTCTGTCCCTTCATAGTGTCTTTCAGTTGGATGTCGTGGCTTTTTTTGCGGGCGATCGTCTGGTTTCTTAGTAATGGAATATTCGAAGCCAATATTGGTATTTTCACATATTGCTTGTTTTGTGTCTATGATTGTCGCTGAGTGCTGTGCATCTTTTATCCTGGACTCTCTATTCAAAGTAACTGTGGGGCCGATGAGCTGGCATGGCTGGGTATCTTGCTATTGGCGGTTCAATATCCTTTTTTCATAGGAATATCGATGTAATCGGTCAAATCAGTCATCAGATAAAAATACATTGAAGACGCTAGGAAGTCCTGGGCTAAAGAGTTATTCTTTGCGATAGCTAGATAGTCCTAGGTTTCAGTGGACTTGCCTCTCACTAGGCAGCTATAAGGTTTTACCCGTAATATGCTGTTGGCATTCTTACGGGCCACTGCTGTACGGGGCGCAGGGTTCAAAGATTTTTGTCAGAGCTGCGGTTCGGAGGAAGAAGCTGAATCCATCTTTATTCTAATACGCCAGTGGCCGGCCCTGGCGAGAAAAAAAAGGGTGGCACTAGAGCACTTTTTCTCTTAGACCCGACTGACCTTTCTCTAGTTGAACTGGTTTTTCAAAGGGAGCAGATAGTTTCTTGAATTTAGTGACTATAGTGACTAGACAAGTAATACAACGGGCATCTTTTCGCCTTATGTGGTTTAGTCGGCAGGCTTCTGCCGATCGACAGCTTCTTGAACACATCTATCACCTACCTAGTATTATTAAACTGGCTTTTTAGAGAGTGGCAATTTATATTTTGATGTTGCTTTAATACATTTTTTTATGGAGTTGGAACTAGGTTTTTTGTGGTGCCTCCAACGCATTCCATTTTTTTCTGAGCTAAAACTATAATTTTTATGATGTATTTCCACTTGTATGGCTAAACAGCCGATCTGAATATTCTGCAGACTCTCTGCAATATGCCCCTATTTATCTCCAAGGTTTAACTATGAAAATGAAGTTTCGTGTGAGTCTGTTTACCTTCAAACCATTAAAAGGCTGTTTTTTAAAGTGCCATTTTGAGTTCCACACTCGAAATTTAAAGTTAATTTTCACTACATGGTTTATATATTCAGCTCTCTCTTTCAACCCTTGAAGATTTGCAGCAAAGCATAATATGCTGTAACGTGCTGTTAAATGGTCACTAGCATACAAAACACCTCGAATTCTTGCCCACTCACAAAACATAGGTTTCAGATGAAAACTAGGGTAAAGTGTTTCATGTGAAGGTTTCGTGCTGTTGAAAGAGTTCATTTCCATCAGCGGATGTTACTACCGAATCAAAATAATTCATTCTTTCATGGCATACATACGAACTGCTTTAAAAAAAATCGCCCCTCAAATCAAATTTCGTAAATTCAAGCAACCCAGCAATTCTCCACTAAATAGCACTTTACGATTCGTTGAGCTGCAGGAAAATTGGAAGTAATCACGTGCGTTCAGCTCCTGTTCCATTCTCAACAGGATAATCTCTTCCACAACGGCATTGAATAAGTGGTTTGAGCTGTAGGGTGCTATGGTTGTTTGAAAGGTTTATAGGTAACGTCAGAACTGAGTGGAGTAATGACTGAGCTCTGGCTCAATCATTTTGTATGCGGATAGCAGAGCAGAACAATTTGTGAAATTCTAACCAACATAACTGTTATTCGAGCATTTGATTTGACTTAATGAACCAATAAATCTCCTGATTTTCCTGATAAATAAGCCAGATGGTGGCGATCATTAAAGCAAGTCTTCGAGTAAAGAATGGTTTTGTTGCATAGCTTTTGCAGGCAATGAGACATGAAATTTGCTATTAAAACACTTCGACTTACGGACTAAGTCTGAAGTTAATTTTTCTGCCATCTACAAAGTCGATCGGCCATTTCGGGAGTATTACATCGGATTAGAGTGTCGGAAAGTAATTTTAAGGTAAAGAATAAAAGTGTTTGAAATTAAGAATAAACTATGTTATAAATCATTTTCAAAATATAAAGTTATATGTAAAAAGAAAACTAAAGTTTTATAATGAAAAAAAATAGTGTGCAGAGCTAGGGTGCAAATGTCATACATTCTCATTGGATAGGCCCTTTTCGACGTTTTTTCCCCTCGAGGCCGTTAAAGGATCTAGTGTTTGATTTGCAACAGTGCATTTGAACAAGGAACATTTTACCTGCAAATATTTAAAGACTGTGGTCCCGCTAGAAGATGAGAGATCAACAGCCCAAAAGGGTCAGCGTTGCCACAAAGAAAAACTTCCATACATCATAATGTGTCAAACAACACTTAGTGACCGATGCAAACAAGGCTTTGATCAAAGATAAATTTTGTATATACTTTGCATTTGAATCTAGTTTATCACAGTTGTCTGCCCCGATCACGAAATTCATTCAATACATCATAACAGTCACGGCAGCATGATCTGACAGAACTTAACTTGGCCAAACCGTCATCATTGCAACATTTTAATTAAGGCAACGTAGCACCTCCAAATTTTTAAAAAATCGATTTTTGTTTTTTGATTGAATATGTTAGAATGAAGGTTTTAAAACATGATTTTAATAATATAAAATTGAAATTCTAAAATAAAAAAAATTTTATGAGTATATATAGCGAAGCGCCCCAATATCATTTTTTCTATGATTTTCGTTCACTTCGCTATATCGCTACATCGACTTAAGCCAAAGTGTAGACAAAGATAAATGAGTCATCTCCTTTAAAAGAAGCAAAAAATAAGCTAGCCTTGGCAAAAAAATAAAAAAATAGCTGTAAAAGATGTTTCTAAAAAAAGTGTAGAATCTCCAAAATAAGGTCCGAAAAAAGTTCACCTGACACCAAAATTAATGAAAAATTTAGCCACGTATTATGGCCTAACTATACGACGAAATCCTGATTCAGTTGAAAATATGCGCAAGGAAATTTGGGCAGCGTATTACCACAAAATTTCAACTGATGAGAACCCTCAACACTGTTATTGTCCTGTTGGAGAAACGACTTGGTGTAACTGGCGCAAGGCGGAGGCAGCGGGTTATAATGCATTAAACAATTTCAAGCATCCTCCACCTTTAGATGATGAGGTACAAGAAATTTTAAAGCCTATTTATGATGACTTATCATCAGAAAATTTATTAAAGCGTTGCTTGGGCAATTTTGCGCAGAATAATAACGAAAGCTATAATTTTTGTGTTTGGAATTTGGCCCCCAAACATACTTTTTGTGGGAAAAACGTACTAAATATGGCTGCAAATATATCTGTATGTACATTTAATGAAGGATTTATGGCTATCTTGAAAATAATGCAAGTCATGGGAATTACAATGGGCCAATGTGCGCTAGAACATGCAGAGCATAGAGATGCTGCAAGAATTAACCAGGCGGAAAAACACTCGACTGAGGCATCTAAAGAGGCCAGAACTGCTCCAAGGGAGCAAAAATCTTTAGAAGAGGAGGAGTTTGAGCAAGAAGAAGGTGTATTGTATGGTCCAAGCATCGCAGATTAATTTTCGATAAGATTTATTGCAAAAAATATTGAATTTTAACTTTAAACGCGATTTTCTCGAAACAACGTTTTTCAAGTTGGCGTGCATGATTAAGAAAAACAATATTATCCAATCGTTTTGAAATTTTAACACGTTAATCTGCACATATTAATGCTCAGAATGAACTACGGATGAAAAAATCGGCATTAAACTTTTTTAGTTATAGCCGATTTTTGGGGAAAAAAAACCTCGATTTTCGAAAAAACGCCGCCATTTTGTTATTTTTCAACCAAATTTTTTTTTTTAGTTCATTCTAAGGCCGCTTTGATGCTGGTCAAAACCCCGTTTTTGATTTTTTTTCAGACTTTCCTGAGGGCAGTTATCATGCACGCCAGGTTTCTTTGGTGTATTTTTCAAAAAATTGTAACAGGCGACAGGAGGCCACAAAACATTTTTAACAATTTTGCTTATGTAGTCTAAGACATGTAAAGTATGTGTAAAAAGTTTCATTAAGATATGTCTTTTGATTCAATTAAAAACAAGCCTCTGAAAATAACATTTTTTTTTCAACTTGAAGGTGCTATGTTGCCTTAAGGACGGGCCCCAACACTTCTCGCGTGCTTAACCTGGCAGCTAGGTCAGCCAGGTTTGGGTTCCAGGACGACTCTGCTTGTGTGCTACGACACCGACATTACGGAACCCATTTAGGAGGAGACAGAAGCTATGGCAAGATTCGAAAAACGAAGAGCAAATCAACTGCCAGTTGGTTATTGAGGTGCAATAAGCTCTTTCTTCATCCAGCAAAATTTAGGCTAAAAAAGAGTACCCTCCACTTTCATCACCCAAACCGATAATTCCCATGAAACCGTTGATAAAAAGGCTTCCACATCAGCCACAAAAGTAGTGTCGAGACTTAATATGGACAAGAAAGAACAAAAACAATAGCGCGTACAAAACGAACAAAAATGCACGACGGACCCAGTCATTGTAACAGAGCCACAAAAGCGGGCTCAGATATCAAAATGCCTTCAGCACTTGAAAATTAACTTCACCTCAGCCAAAAGAGTATACTTTGGTGTACAGGTAAGACTCGCAATCACACGAGATCGCAAACAACGAAGTACCTTACTGGCGAAAAGAAACATATACAGTGCTGTGAATAGTTATAGTAGACTCAAACTAATTTTTCAAATTTTTTCCAAAGCATTTCCAGGAAATGCATTTTTATGCCTGAACATATAATCTTTGGAATCCCAGAAACCCTTTTCAATTATCTGCCTTTCTCTTTCTTTCAACCATGCTAAGTAGTAGGTAAAAATTCCAAAAAAGGCATTTTGCAGGTGTGAATAATTATAAACTCAGTTGTTGTTCGGAGCTTGCCAAGAGAGTTTCAAGTGTGGATTTGAGTTTTCAAGTAGAATTAGTAGAGTAGCGAATTATTAGGAAATGCGGAAAAGCTCAGAGAGAAATCGCGAGTGCTGTTAAAAGATCGCAGAGTGTATCAAACAATTTTTTGAAGCTTGAAATCGAAAATTATGTGGAACAGAAGTCATCTGGACGTCCTCCAAAATATTCGCTTAGTGTGAAACGCGCAGTTTTAAGAGAACTATCAAACACAGGAGCTTTATCATCGCACATTTTTAGGTGGTTGAACTTAATAAAAAAATAGGCTACATCCTCCAAAAAGTTTAAGTATCAATAATGTTTGTGAAAATCCAAATTGACAAAACGTCACACCGATGCTAGACATAAATTTGGCGAAAATTTTATACAAAAAGGAACCATTTGGGATCATGTGCTTGCGATGATCATAGCGACGAGAAAAAATCCAATCTCGATGGACCAGATGGATTTAATTACTACTGGCACGATATACGCAAGGAAAGAAGAATCATGGCAAGACGGGTGCGGGAGGTGGGATATGTGATGATTTGGTCAGCTTTTACAATAAAATGCTAATAGCAAAATAGCCTTCGTCAATCGTAGAATGAATGCTGTCGGTTATCAGGAGTTTTTAGAGGAACATCTACTGCCTTTTGTGACACTAGCGGAAGATGAAAACATTATTTTCCAGCAAGATAATGAACCCATTCATACGGCTGCCTCCACAAAAAAGTGGTTTCAGTTTTATAGAGTCCAATTATTACCATGGGCAGCGTTAAGTCCCGATCTGAGCCCCAGTGTAAATTTTTGGGCAATCTTAGCGAGGAAAGTTTACGATCAGGAGAAGCCATCCATTGAAAATGTTGCAGAACTGAAGGAAAGAATTATAGTAGCCTAGAACGAGATATCAGATACAATATTAAATAGTCTTGTTAACAGTCTTGTTATTAGTTGTAGTAAAAAATAAGGGCAAATGTACTGAGTATTAAATACAAAAAACGTAACAAAGATTATACTGAGTTTATAATTTTGCACAAATTTTACAGCGAGTTTTTATGAATTCTTTGTTTTATTTTGTTAAAGAAAGAAATATGATCGCCCTTTCATTCATACTAAATTTTCTTAAAGTCATATTATCCAAAAAAAATAAACAGTTATTTGAAATAATTTCAGGTTTTTATGAGAGACCTATAATTATTCGCAGCACTGTATATTTTCTTCTAGAAGGTCTCTTCAAGGTCTCCATGGCCTTACACCAGAAGAAATCAAGGATGATCTTCAGGCACAGGGCTTCCACCCGTAAGAAGACTTCTTCTTTTAACTGAGATATGGAACTTAAAATATAGTTAGGCCTTTGTCCCGAGAGAACAGACAAACAAACAGTATGTAACATCGTCTGCAAAGTTGTCGTCCCTTAATCTTAATGTTTCCAAGTGTTTCATGATGTCTTTTCACAATAAGCCTTATCCCATTTCCTTTGATTACTTGTGTCTGATAATGTTTTGAAGCATGTAGATAAACATAAGTAACTTGGCATCATTTTTGATCCGAAGCTAAAATTAGATCTGCATGTTTCATTTATTGTTGCTAAATCTTCGAAGGTAGCTGGTTTCATTTTGGGCTGCTCGCGCTTTGCAATCGATATCAGCACATGTGTTCGTCTTTTTATTTCTCTTGTTCGCTTATTGCAGTTCAGGTTGTCGACGAGATCTCTAGTCTTTGGGCCGTTTAAGTTTACTCGGTGCATTTTTAATTTTAATTTAATTTTGTTTATCGTCCTTTTGATGACAGTCTGCTTTTTTAAATCTCCTTATGCTGAGTACACGCAGAGTATTCCTTGATGAATTTTATTTTTTTAAACTTGATCATGGTTTACTTTCCGTTCTAACAGTTCTTTCAGTTCTTACGTATATCTGATCGCCCGGTTGGAACTCATTCACTTTTCATTATTTCCTTTGCGCGTACTCTGGTATATTTCAACTCACCGGTACCTAGAATACTTAGAATCCATGATGAACACCAGTTTCGTTCTTTGTCTATGCCTTTAAATAATTTAAAAGTCGTATTTTTGATTTGTTGACGAAGCTTCTTCGTTGTGAATATTGTATTTTTTATTCTTTTCTCTATATTTTTTTCTCATATTTTTATGTTTATATTCCTATTTTCGCCGCTTTACACTAAGGACTTTTTTGTATACTATTTCATTTTATAATTGGATTACTCTTCTAGATAAAATTTTAATAATAAATAATAAATAAGTACATCGATTGTAGAGAGGGCAATCGTAGTGCCATAACTGCCAACAGTTTGGTCATACTGCAAATAATTGTCATGCTCAGGCAAACTGCTTCGAACGTGAAGGAGAACACCACTACTCCAATTGCATAAAATAACGCGAAGAGACTGCTAAGTGTGCTAACTGCGGCGATGACCATTCGGCTAGCTACGGGGGATGGCCAAAGAATCCAAAAACTTAATGGGGCCTCCTATTTGACTTCCGCCACTATAACAGGCGTTTTTAGGAATACAGAACTCAGGAATGGCACAATCAATTATTTTAAAATTTAGACAACTGATTGTTGAAGCTATTTTGTATGTCCTGACGGAAATTTTTAGCAAAATAGTGCTTTGAAAATTATTAATAAGAGCTTACATTTTGTAGTCATTTTTCCCAACTTTGATACAATATAACATTTTTACTTTCAATTTTTTGAAATTGATAATAATCTATCGCGGAGCATCTGTACCAAATTTCAGACTAAACGAGTGTTTTTTACCTGAGATCTGTGTTCTTAAATGTGAAAAATTGATTTTTCAGGAGAAACGTTTGAAAAAACCAGGACCGATTGCGTGCGAATTTTTGATTTTTCGATTATTTTTTGCTCGCTAGATGTGGCTCTCAAACGTTTTTATAATCAGTTTGTATCCTTATCATATGTGTACTCTTTTTTATGAGACACCTTACCAAAATAACGAAAGAACCATGCCTTCAGATAAAAAAAAATACCTTAAATCCAAACTCTTTAGTTTATAAATTTAAAATTAAATACTTCTAATTGAAGCTATGGGACGGGACAAGTTGCAAAAGTGCAGAAAGAGCTGAAGAATTGTTTAAGCCCATAAACTGTTTTTTTATATTTTATGATGATTTTCAAGTTGGGAACCCCCTTAAAGAAGACGTGCGTACAGATGGCAAAAGTGAACTTCCATACAATATCCTCAACTCCCACACCCTTTCGCATGACCCAGCCCGAAAAAATATCAACAGCCAAATTTCAGAATTAAAACGGAAGCAAGCCGGCTTACAAACAACACCAGCTCCAGCTGTTTGATCGCGCAGTTCTGCAATGAGAAGCAGAGTAACTTTCTTGACAGCCTGGGGACAATAATTACGGGCGCAATTATTACAATAATTACTAAAATTTGAAATTTAATAATTATTACAATAATTACTCAAATAATTACCCCACATATTGGCCATGTCTAAAGTTTGGTAGTGGAGACACATGAGCCATGTCTGAAGTTTGAAGGAGGGGACCTTCAATGATAGGCAAACCGTTTTCTTGGGGATGCCCTTAGTGGGGAATAGGAAGTTTCTGAGTCTGTTGATTAGTCGCTTGGCTCTGCGCCAACAAGAGACTCTTGAGTCAGACCATCTTACTTCGGAGGGATCCAACAAGAAGTTAGGGGCCAGATAAATGGAAATCACTTGAACAGAACTCTATTGACAACGAGAAAAAACTAAATCTCATTGAAAATTTTGAATTGCCTTGTCACAACCGATGACCTTGCTAATTAAATTTTAACGAATTAGTATCCATATCTCGGTCATATAAACCATCTTCACATTAAAGATAAACCAATAAAGCCTTCATCACTCTCGATCACTTTATAGCATAATCTGCACTTAAAATTTCTAATGAGTAGCTTAAGTCAAATATACGATAATTCAAAAACATTCCAATATTCTTCTAAGTGCTATATTTAAATTGCCTTTTGTTATTTGTATGATTTTTTTCCAATTAAATTACGTCTTAGCTGCTTAAGAGCTCATGGTGAGCATACCTTAGCATGCTTCTACCACCCCACACGCTATCATGCTGTGCTGTTTATGGCTGAAAACGATCAATTTAAAATCGTTTCAACCATTTTGACACATGTTTTAAGTTCGAAATTTTAATGAATGAAAGTTGTTTTATTTAGATTTTTCTTTTAACAATATCATTGTTGAAAATGTTTTTGATTTAGATAAAATAGGACATCACTCTTATATATTTATTTGAAGCGCTGTTTCGATTAGAAGAATTAGAATTAAAACAAAAATGGATTTTGGATTATTTTTTTTATCCCTCGCGATAACCGCTGGTTTTTTTTTGAATATTTGCATTTACGCTTTTCGTACTTCTTTTTGGAAAAACAACTTATTTTATGCAAGATATTTCATTATTTTGAGTTGATGCCTTTTAATACATTCTTTAAGATTTACACATTCACTCCAAAAACTCTTCATACCGAAAACACTCAAAGAGTAAATTTGATTGCAAATTGTTCAACGATGGTGAAATTTAACGTTTTTGTTGTTGTTGCTACTATAGTTATTAAAACAATGATCCTGAATTGAATATTGAGTATTGTACTGTACAGTCAAGGTATTCGAGATGTTATTCTGAATACTGGCTAAATTTGGAAGAACTTTTTAAATCAAATCAGAACCTAAATAGAAAATTAAGGAGACAGAACATGCTTAGAATCTAAAAAATGATAACAATTTAAATAATATTGACACTTCTGGTAAAAGTGTGCCTTCGCGAGACAGGTAGATTAACAAATTTAATAAGTAAATGCCATTTAGCTCTCTAACTTTGATTGCTAAGATGCCGTCAACTTTTCCCGAACTTACTACATTCCATACATACGTACATACTTCAAGGCTCCTATCAGCTTTCTCTCGTCCTTATTTTACTTCATCTATACAGGACCACCATAACAGACTACTATACGAGATCTTCACAATCCCATTAAAATCGATGTATCCTAAACTTTTAATATAATCCGTGATTTTCAGACTTGTTACGCACCTATTAAAGCAAACTTATTTTCCCTAGTAGATTGCTGCGAACTCAATTTGTTCGAGTTCGAATGGATCTATAATAATCATAATCACGTTTAATACTGCTATCGTTTTCGTTTCAGACGATTTCTCTGTCTATAAGACACCCACTACTCTTTCTTCGCTTTTATATCGATATCGGCACGTATTAGAAGGAGTGAACGACCTGTTAGGGATTCTACGACCTATTTTATGGACAGTGATGGAATTGATGCTATTCCAGCTGTAAGAAAGCTGGCCGTTAAAAGAGAAAACTTTTTATAGCCGACGAATATGTTTCGTTTTGTATAGGAAGGGAATTGGTTGGAACTATTAGAGGAATGTTGAGAACTATTTGCAAGGATTCTGGGTTAAAGTTTAATGAGATGATAAGTATCAATGATGATTTGATTTGTATTTATATTCTGAATGTTGACTTCAGTTTTTCCTTTTATTTTATTGACGAGCCTGTTAATGAGTACCTTTTTGGCATATTTTTGATGTCTTCTTACTATTACAGATTATGGTGAGGGCTATATGCATCATATTTGAGGTTTTGATTTTAGCCCTGATCTTTAGTACATAAAGTTACGTAATCACATTACAACCTTTTGATTTCAACCCTGAACTTTAATACATAAAGCTAAGTAATCATAGGAGAACCTTTTGTCAGGTGTAGGGGTTAAAACTGGTAGAGAGTTTGAATACGAGTGTGGGGTGATTAGTTCACTGGCTCACTTTATTCATGATTTAAATCAATCAGAGCTAGTTTAACGCAAAGCTCGGTGTACGGGCTCTCGTCCGAACCTAGATTCGTATCAGGGACCCCACACACGAGAAGCCAGTGCTCTACCCACTTAGGCTACTCAAGCTTCAAACTTTAATATAGACTAGATACAAAGTCAATGGAAGACTACTGATTATGATACAATTTGTTCTGTCCAATTTTTCCAACAATTCTTTTATGCGGTAAGATATTGTACTCTTCAACTATTCAGCAAAGAAGAGCTTATGAAAATAAGACATTTGATCAGAATAGGGAAATTGCATGTATTTTGTGGAAGACAGTCAATCACAGTCAGCAATATATTTGTTGTTGTGGTACGATAGATAACGTTATGTTGAAGAGCTGTGAAGCGGAGAAAATTATAGAAAAAGACAAATTCTCCGTTACTGATGAACTAATGTCTCTTCATCCTCTGATAATTGACTCTGACAAAAACCGTTAAACCCTATGTCTTTCGCCCTTTTAAATAGTGATCCGCGAGGACAGCCACTTAACAGCGAGAACACATGCGTCATGCGACATGCGTCTATACACTGAGAAAACACATGGCGCCAGACGCCATAATTTATAGACTTCTGGCGCCATGTACATAGTCGATTTAGGTATTGTGATAAAATATAGCGCCACACGCCATAATGCATAGCGAAAAGTACATAGGCCTACACGCCATGTACTATAGTCCTCCACGCCATGTACATGGCGTGGCGGACTATATTACATGGCGTGGAGGACTATAGTACATGGCGTGGAGAACTATAGTGCATGGCGTGGAGGACTATAGTACATGGCGTGGAGAACTATAATGCATGGCGTGGAGGACTATACTGTATGGCGTGGAAGACTATAGTACGTGGCGTGGAGGGCTATAAGCATAGCGTCTGCTCCTATGTACTATGGCGTGTGGCGCCATATTTTATCACAAATCGACCGAAATCGACTATGTACATGGCGCCAGAAGTCTATAAATTATGGCGTCTGGCGCTATGTGTTTTTTCAGTGCATCTGAAGATGATCCAGTTTGCATCCAACAAAAGGCCAAGAACCTTCTCAGTTCGGAGCATCTGGAGGTAGAGCACTTGATGTTAGGTAATGCAAGTCTATCAAAGAAATTCCCGAGGAATTAATGATATCAAAGGTCTTATCCTCTCCTATATTCAAGAAGCTTGCTGATATTTATACATCTCCTCACACAGCATGGCTGCGAGTTATAATTGTAGTGCCATGAGCCATATTACATGGCTCATGGCACTATGTAATATGGCGTGTGGGACCATAATTTCTGCGCCATGTAATTATGGCGCTGGGAGCTATACTGCATGGCTCAGGGTACTATGTACATTGCGTGTGGCACCATAAATGCTGCGCCATGTCACATGGGACCACGCGCTATGTAGATTCTGACATTATGGCGCTGGGAGCCATATTGCATGGCTCAGAGTACTATGTACATGGCGTATGGGGCCATAAATAATGCGCTATGTTACATGGCTCTGGGCGCTATGTGGATTTTTTTCAGTGTAGAGGACCAAGACCCTGGTGGTCGTTCAGCTCAGGACGTTTTAGAATCCTCATGGTATATTTATCTAATGTCCTGATGGACTGATGACATTAGTATAGCTGCAGAAAAGAGGCATGAGACTTTCAAAAATAAGACACCGACGATCATGTGAAACAAACCGCTATAGCTCGGGAGACATTTTCACCTAACATCGATATATACACACATAAATAAGCCATTCTTTAACGCTAACATCATCATTCTATTTATTTATCATCATCCTTTTAAAAATCGGAAGCCAGTAGGTCCCGTGTCTACATAGAACTCCCACAACTTACATCCTTTCTTGAATTCAGTTCTAGTCCCTGCCGAGGCACAATGCAATCGCGCAGCAGCCAGATAAGCTTTTTGTTGATTGGATTATTTGATTAGTTGTCCACTAATGACGAAACACAAAGAGTACCTTAAAAGGGTGGTTTTTGTTATCTCTGCAACCAAAAGTGCAGCCAAGCTCCACACTTTTGCAAAAATCAGTTAGTTGGTAAGCTTTAGAGCAGTTTGTCACGAACACATCATCTCATATAGGCTCAACTTGAAGTTCACGCTATATATACGGACTTCTCTAAAGCTTCTGATCATGTTGATCATAATATTCTTCTTTCTATATTATACAGACTTGACTTTTCTTCAAACATTATTAAATGGATAGAATCCATTCCTGTATGCTCCATCCTTTCGAGTCTGGTACCGGTGTTCCACAAGGTTCTATTCTGGGTCCCGTCCTCTTCCTGTTTTATGTGAATGATCTACCGCTGCTTCTTTCATGGGAATGTCTATTTTATGCCGATGATCTGAAACTCTTCGTGATCATAAGGTCCAAACCTTAAAATCCTCGAAAGCTGGTGTAAGGAAAACAAGCTTCTTCTGAATACAAAGAAATGCCAAAAATTGTATTCCATTATTCGTTGGATACCCATTGGATACCCACTGCGTCAAAGACCTTGGGGTAATGTTTGACAACAAGCTCAGATTTGATGTTCATATCATAGATTTAGTCAATCGAGCCTCTAAACTGTCAGGCTTTATCTCAAGATCGTCGCAAACATTCGAACTCATGCAACCAACCTTACTTTTATATTCTTCCCTTGTCCAGTCAACTCTGGAATATGCCTCTGTTGTGTGTGTGGTCTCCTCAATATGAATGTGATAAAAAATCCATTGAATCCGTACAAAGGAAATGTTTCTGTTCGCTACTTTACAAACACGGTTTTCCCCGTTTAGACTATAATGATCGTCTTTCTTTTTTCAAGCTTGATATACTTTCTTCCCGTCGTATCTATCACGATCAATGCTTTCTCTTTCAAATCTGTCGTAACCTTTCACATGCTCCTATTTGTGAAGATATAAAATTCCGCAATCAAGCGCGTGAAACTCGGTGCCCAGAAACTTTTGAAGTATCGTTTGCGAGATCGTCAGTTTACTTTAATTCGCCTTTACCAAGATTAACGAGAACATTTAACTCTCTCCAAGTCGGTCGATTCAACATTTTGTTAAAAGCAAGAATAAATTTGCAGCATGTAATTGGATTGTAATCTGTATGTTGTAAATGAATAAATAAATAAATAAATAGTATATAGACTCAACCAAAAAGAAAATAGTTAAAATATTTCAGTGAATCACTTTATTTCTTCGTACATTATGCAGATTTTAAGGTGGGTACTTTTAATAATGCGTCAATATTGTTTACGAGACAAGAAGAGTGAAGTCAACAAACTGTTTTTCAACCGTTTTATTTGCCATTTATGATTTATGATTGAGAGCTTTTATTTATATAATTTATTTTTAATCTGTTTTGTGTAGCTGGCTTATTCTTTTTGCGTAAAAAAACGTTTATCACAATGTTTCACTGGAACACTGCTGGCTGTTAGGACAAGAAACACGTCTAGCCTATGATTACTTGCGCTGACTTTTGTCTTGCTTGAATTTCTTTCGAGATACGTTCCCCTTCCAGTCAAATACACGGAATAATGCAGAAAACATTCTATGTTGTATTGCAATCCGCGTCTACGTTCTGCAAAGTTGGCTATTGACTCCGCGTGAAAATTCCTCGATCCACAGTAGCAACAAAAAAACAAAAACGGAAACCGTTCCATGAAGCTGTATTAATTACTAAAACGTCCGATGGCTTGAAGAATAAGTCTTGTAAAATAAATCTTTCTTATAATCTTTCATCTGATGATATTGTCTTTCTTCCTGAAACCTGGTTGAACGAGGATATTTTGGATAGTGAGAATTTATGTGCACTGTTTTCCGCAAGGACAGTGACACCTCAATCTCTGGTAAGTCTGATGGTAGATGTGTTGTCATTGGTATCCACAAATCTCTCATTAGTACGCTTCACAGTGACTTTAATACACTTTCCTCAGTGAAATGTATTTTAGTGGGTGTTTTTCTAGTTAGTTTCTGGCTCATTATTCTATATTGCTTGTAATAGTCCTGTTTCACTCTTTTTTCAGAGCTCTCATCCTGTCTCTTTTGGCGTCTTTCTTCCCCTTTGATTTTAAAATGCTTCTCCGCTGTGGTGATTTTAATATGCCTTTTATCGAGTCAAATACCTTTTTTCAACCATCACTTCTAGCAATAATCTTTCTTTAACTTTTATTTCCTTTATTTCTTTATGTTCTCTTTCTGAATCAAATTTTGTACCTAATATTAATGAAAAAATATTTGACATTATTTTAACCAGCCTTCCAGTGTCTTCCATTTATTTGGATTCCACTGCTTGTTCCCGATCTTCCATTTATTTGTAATGAAGCTCTCTACCACCCTCAACCCCTAGACCCTTACGAGGTTTGTCGTGGGATTACTTTACTTTACTTGGCTTTGAATGACATTCCTTATATACTAGCTGTTCACTATCTTCAATCTCAGCGTTTCAAGGGGCGTTTTCCCTTCTGTATGGAAATCTACCAATATTTTCCCCTACTTAAAACAGGAGATCCTGCTCGCGACTCCAATCACCGCCCAATCTCGTATCTATCTTGCTTCAACAAGCAAATTGACAGAGTTGTCTATAAAAGAATCTATCCTTTATTTGAGTCTTTCTTCACCAACGAGCAACATGGATTTGTCAAGGGTTAATCTACTGTTACTAACTTGTTATCATTTAGCAACACTATCGCCGCTGCTATCGATCAGCAAAGACAGGTGGATGTTCTAAACACTGATTTCTTGAAGGCGGTTGACTCGGTCAACCATGAGCTTCTTCTTTTCATATTATATAAGTATGGTTTCCAAGCTCCACTGCTCTCCTTCTTACATTTATGAACGTATTTGTGCTGTAGCTGTAAGCTACTGTTCTTTTGCTACTTTCTATCTCACCTTCGGTGTTCCGCAATGATCAATCCGTGGCACAAATGATATGCCATGTCTCCTAAACTCCTTTTCTCTTCTATATGCAAACGATACTAATATAGGCACTCTAGGCAATTGGTGTAATATGAACTATTTTATTCTAAATGTCTAAAAATGTCTCCAAGCATTATTTACTGACACTTCTGACACTTTATTGCACCTGTTGGATTTATTTACTGACACTTCTGACACCAATGTGCATGTTATTCTTGAAAAACGCTTCGTAGATTTGCGATTTTCTGCGTTTTTCAAAAAAAAACTTCTTTATCAAAAATAATCTCTTTTAGCCGCTAGTATTTTGTTAATCAGTTCCTGGAACCCCTCGCCATATCGTATTCTTTTTCAGTTTGTTAAGTTAGTTTCTGATATTCTTGTTGGCTTTTTTTGTATATATTTACATCTATCCTTGTATATTTTGTAATTGGATTCCATCTGCTGTTTTAGACATAAAATAAATAAATAAAAGAAATATTTATTATGCCTGTATAGAAATATTCGGGAAGTTTGGATTAGCTAAAAATAGCATTCTTTCTTAACGCAAAAAACGGGTGGAATTAGACGAATCGGAGCATCTCTTATGATTAAAACCAAGTAGATTAAATGCTTAAATATTTTTTTCAACTATCTTGTGCTGTGAATTTCATTTTAAATATAATTTCGTATCGGATTTTTAGATTCTGTTTTACTTTGCATACCTATCTGCATCATTTCGAATTTCTTCGAATAAACAGATTGCTTTATGATTTATTTGAACACCTTTCTGTGTAGTTACGATTGTGATTGATGTCTATTGATGAATCTATTGCTTTCAACACGCACGGATGCAAAAGTAAAGGAAAAATAACATAAAAATCCAGCTGTCTATAATCCGTACAATGTCGGAATTCGAACAGGAAAAATACTTTCGCTCGTGTATCATAGATAAGCGCAATAAAAAAAACTCTAGCGCACCTGAACCGCTAGAAATACTAATGTTCGAAGAACAGTAGAAGAATCGTGCAGGTTTTGAGTGCATATTCCACCACATGAGCTGCTTATGACGGCCAAACTGTTTCAAACGCCACGTTCTACTTTGGTCTCAAGAATGCATTATAACTCATATGGTGGAAGGTTTCAGATATTACCACTGGCATGAATTTCAAAGTTTATGAGAGCAAAACACGGTTTAATTATATTCGTTATCAGTTGCTTATTTCACAAAATTTCGAAAGCAGCATCTCATATAACATCAATGAAGAAAATGCTCAGTGCCTGTAGCACTGTAACTGAAGTTGGTGTTTGGGGCTGCGATCCGAAAAATTTGCAGAACTTTGGGAATTGAAACATCGGTTATTTATTTTCATTGTAAATGTTTCCGGTATAATTTTATTGATACAAAAGTAGCACAACCGACTCGTGCTGGCAACTTTTTGCCAGTATCAAAGCCAAGAATATATCACATCTGCTTCACGTTGTTATATTACATTCGAAGTTATAGGACAATGAAGAAATTTAGGGTTACCTGCAGCGAGTTTTTTCAAATAATCGAAAGCTTAATATTTGCTGTTTATTGTCACTACAATATCATTACCAATTGAAAATTCTACGATTAAACCGCTTAATAAAGATATTGCAAACAAACACAAAACCAACAACAGCTGGCAACCCTATTGTGGCTTTTCAACCAAATTTGGCCTGAATAATGTTTATGATAGGTTCCATAAATTGTATGAAATTCGTATTGATTTCATGACTGCACTGGAAGTTATAGGGCAAAAAGTTTTATTTTCCTGAGAAAATTTTCAAAACCAAAGACACAAAAATTACCGTAGCTGGCAGCACCAATCGAATTTTTCAACCAAATTTCTATCAAACAGAGCTTAGAGTAAGTTTCAGCTACTGTGTCAATTTCATGAAAATCTGGTTACTTATTCACATTTCATAGGGCAAAAAGCAGTTTTTTTTTCTTTGTAATTTTTCAAGATGGCACCACTGGCACAGAGTTGCCTACAATTCAAAATCGCTTCTATCAGACCTGGTCCTACTTAAGTCCAATGCATTCTGTAAATTTCAATTCTATCTGATTATTGATTCGTGAGTTCCCGTGAACAGAAGTTTCTGATGCTAAAAATATAGGTTGACTGGGAAAGGGTTACCGTTCTTGTCCGACATGAAATTTCCAAAGTTTTACTTGGAACGTGTAGATAAAGCATAAGATTTGTATACATATTGGTTTTATTGTAAGAAACGGACAGTTTTTGGAAATTCGATGGTTTAATGTTTTCACTTCCAAATTTTTATTTTTTCAAATTTAAGACACCAAAATTATCATAGCTGGCAACTCCAACCGAATTTCTCGACCAAATTTCTACCAAACGTGGTATTAAATAAGCTTCAGCCACTGTGTGAATTTCATTAAAATCTAACGATTCATTTAGAATTAATAGGGCTAAAAGCAGTTATCTGTTTTAGTGATTTTTCAAGATGGCACCACTGGCACAGAATCACCCGCATTTCAAAATCACTTCTATCAGACCTGGTCCTATATAGGACCAATACACTCTGCAAATTTCAATAAATTCTGCTCATTGGATCGTGAGTTTCCGTGAACAGAAGTTTTTGATGCCAAAAATATAGGTAAATTGGGCAAGGGTTACCAGACGTGCCCGTTATACCATATAAAATTTTTTTTTTTGTTTATGTAAACAAAGCACAAGATTTACATATGAGTGGCTTTTTTTTAAAAAAGCGGCAGTTTTTCAAGAGAGACGATGATTTGAAGGTTTTCACTTTCGGTGCCTGCCCTAGCTACAGGGTTGCCAACACGCTCATCAAAAGCTACAAAAATCTACAGCTAAATAATTTCAATATGTCCTAAAAATTTCGTAATGATTAAATAACTTTGTCAAAAGTTATCGCAATTTAAAAATTTTCAAGTTTTCCCGTTCTGTTTTTAGGCACCCAGCGCACACATGGGGTTAAAAAATTCCAAAACATTAGCCGATTCACATGTAAAACACGTTCAAAATTTATTTCGTCAACTTTATTTTTGCAAAATCTATTTGTGTACGAAATAATAGGTATATTAAAAAAATCACTAAAATGGCCGCCGGCGCCAAAGGGTTAAAGATTTTTAACTTTTTGTGAGACCTGGCACTATTCGGCATATACACCAATGTGTCCTGAAAATTTCAGCTCAATCGGATGGCGCGTTCCTGAGATTTTTTCACTGAAATTTTTTGATGATATATATATATATATATATAGAAATATGAATTTTTGGCCAAAGTGATTTTAATACTAATGTTCTTCTTCGAACATTAGTAAAAACAGAAACACTGATTTCATTGAAGTGGTAAATTGAAAATGAAGCTTGTTTAGTATTCCAACAGGTGCGTTGAACAAGGTAAAGATGAAAATCTAAGAAATAGAATTCATGATGTGTGGTTTTTTCAAGGTCGACGAAACAACAATTCAGAATTATTCGATTGAAATCATTCTTATATCAGTTTTTCTTGTTACTCGCTGCTATTTTTCTGTGTTCTGTAATTTTGAATTAGACGAAATGAGTCACGTTGAGAACATCTTGTACTGAGTATTTTCAGTTTTTATTTATTTATTTATTTTTTTAACACCAGAGGTAAATGTAAGCAAGTAAACATATTCGGATAAAAAAAAAACTGAGGAAAACTTTTCCTTAGTTTCTCGTGATGTATGTAACAAAATGTTGCTTGGGACATGCTATTTCATGTCATTTATTGTTAGCCAGTTTGAAGAATTTTTACGATTTTCACGAGACGAAAGTGAGATTTTATCATATCCATTTCTTCTTTAAGAACTAAAAAACTTTACATTTGCTTCTCAAAATATTGTATCATGTTTGCCTCAGGACTGTTTAGTTCCTGTTGGAACTGTTGTTTAGCTTCCATTAGCTGCAGCGCATTTTTCCAGCTGTTTACTAGTTCCCCGGGCTTAAGTTGTCGGACCAGTAACATGGCTTGCTGTTTACTTTCGTCAGCTGGTTGTCTCATATCGGAAGCCATTCCCAAAGTGCAAATCTATAATGGGATTCTTCTATGCATGGCTACGATCTTCTTGAACGTGTTCTCGGCTGATCCCCTCGTTTAAGAATTCAAACGCTCCAACATCGATGACTTCCGAGTTCAGAGCTTCTGTTAATAGTCTTGAATTCAAGCACGCTTCTATTTTAGTCAGTACTCTTTTGAATTCTTCATACGTCAAGACTGCATTCCCTATGATTCTCCTCAGATGATATTTTGTAGACTTCACATCAGCATACCAAAACCCGCCAAAATATGGGTGATGCCTTCGTTAGCCAATTTATGTGTCAAATTTTCAATTCTTTGTAACGTTTGTATCAGTTCTTTATTGACACCTACAAAATTTGTGCCAAAGTCACTTTATACATGACTGCATAATCCCCTTCTCGAAAGGCTGCCAAAAAAATGTGGTCAATTCTATATGAATCGCTTTCACGGAGAAGCATACAAGAATGGCGTCATATCCCTTGGATGTTTTTGATCCTCTACCTTTAGAAATTTTTTAATTATTATAACTGGACCACAATAGTCGATACCACAATGTGAAAATGGTCTGGACGGTGTTTCCCTAAGCTCAGGCAAATTTCCCATTAGTTGTACTCTAGATTGAGCCTTCATTTTAAAGCAAGTGATTCATGTTTGTATGATCTGGTAGGCGAAGTTTCTGGCGTTGATAATACAAAATTCTTGTCTGATTGTATTCAACATAAGCTTTATTCCACCATGCAATGTAAGTGTATGATATTTCATGAATATAAAAGGCACAAGCTTATTCCTTTTCGAAATAATCATTGGGTGCTTGGTGTTATACGTAACATCAGCTTTTTTAAATCAACCGTCAACTCGCTGTATCTAATTTATGTCCAAGAAAGGGTCTAATTTCTATGAATTGCTTTTTATATCGATAGGTTGCTCTTGTTTCAAACATTCAATTTCACCTCTGTAATCCATATGCTGTGTATATATCATGCATAACTGCAAAGCTGAGTTAAGGTCTGAAGTACTTAAATATTACTGGGCGTAATGGATACCCTTTGTTGAAGCAATAAATCTAAAGCAGTATGCTGTTGTTCTTAAGAGACGAGTCAATGTAGAGTATCTGCTAAGCCATAAATCCAAAAAACTTGGCTCAGATCCAAATGCTAATAATAATACGAGTGGTTTTTTTCTTCGTTTTATGGTGCATACCGGCAATAATGGATTAGCAGGCCAGTCTTCCTTTGGTTCTCTCAACCAAGAAGGACCACTACACCTTTGCTTATAATCAATGAGTTGTATTGGGCGTACATCTCGTGAGGCCACATCTGCAGGGTCATGTTCAGATAGTACGTAGTTCCAGGGGACATACTTCTCAGTTTCATAGATCTACGTTGTTCTGTTTGCAATGAAAATAGTCCAGTGTGATGGATGCTTTTCCCACCATGCTAAAACAATTGCCGAGTCAAGTCAGATTCAAAAAGTGACTTATTGAAGGTCGCCAGCTTAAATAAGTCACATTTTTAATCACAAATGAAACAGAATTCCACTTCTGACACCATTCTGTGTATTTTCTCTTGAAACACGCTTCGTAGATTCGTTATTTTCCGTGTTTTTCAAATACAAAACTCCTTTGTCACTAAATACCCGTTTGTTCAATAATAAATCATCAAAAATAAATCACTAAACATAGAACAATTCTTTTAACTAGCGTACAAACTTTGGCGATCGCGCAAATATCACGATGGCTCGCTCTAATATTGCTTCGATATGCAATTCGCTCAAATCGTTTCGCACTGAATGAGTCCATATACAGTTATGAGCTAGCGAATATAACTATCGGCGTAGTGTCAGTAAAATCTATTTAAATTATGAATAAAAATTTTGTTCAATTTTCTTGCGCTACTTGGTTGAAAATATTAGAGTACCTTCAGCAATGATCATCTACTTGAGTTAACTACAATTTAAAAAAAATTCGCAAATTTTTGGCCAAACTTCAAGTATGCAGGTAATATGCGAACAGTATTTTAGAATAACTTAAGCTTTTTTTAGCAAATGTCTTCCTATTTTTGCGTAAAAAAGGCCGATTTTTCAATGAATTTTTTTCACCTGAATGAATTGAATTTCAACTTGTAATTTGAAATTTGTAATTTGTAATTTATTCGGAATAATTCATTAAACAGGCAAGATGCCTACTTACAACATGAATGAAAATATTATAAAGAAATAAGATGTAATAAAACATTTAAATTAAAATTAAAATACAAAATAAGAAAAGAAGTACAAAAATTAGAATACAGTAAAGTAAAAATAGAGAATGAAAGGATTATGGAGATAATAAAAAAAAAAATTAATGCAAAATACAGAAAACATACAGAATAAGAATAGAAGTACAAAATTTGAATACAGTGAAAGTAAAAATTGAGAAAAAAGGATTATCGATGCAACAAAGAAACAATGAAAACTAAGTGTATAAATAAAATGATTATTTAGGCGAAAAAAAGTTCATTACGAACTAAAATTTTGAACATTCCAATAGACTGTGTGAGAGAACCAAGCTGAAGAATTTTATGCGTCCTCAATAAACGCAAAACAGGCAAGTGAAAAAACGTCTGTACGTGATGGTATGCCGTAAAAATAGACGCAAAGATAAAAAAACTCTTGCGCGCCTGAACCGCTAGAAAACTAATTTTCGAAGAAATTGTCTTTGAGTGACAAAAAAATATGGAAAGACGTAATACACTTTTTTGTAGAATCATATCAACCATTCCTTGTTCAAAGCAACAGAACTCAACTATAACACAAATGATGAAAATGTTCAGTGCTGGCAACATTTTCCCAACGAAGCAGCAATAAGTTTACCTTATCATTTGAATTTCGTTCTCATCGGAGGATTTCGTCGAAAGCTTTAGCGGTTAACGTTGTTTGAGGCTGCCATCCAAAAAATGTTCAAAACTCGGAAAATTGAAAAATTGGTTTCTTAGTTTTATTGCAAATGTTTTGCATATGAGTATGTAATTTGAAGCATCTGTTGATGCAATAGTTACGAAAATGGCTAAAGCTGGTTAGCCTGTGTCAGCAGCAAAGCAAAATATATACCAAATCTGCTTCACGTTAAACTAAACCCAACCAATAAATTTCGTTTCGATTGTTTAGGGTTACCACCTTCAAAACTTTTCAAATTTTTAAAGCGTTAATATTTGTTGTTAATTTTCATTGCAGGATCGTTCCCATTTGCAAATCTAATGACATCATCGCGCAATAAAGAAATTCCAAAAAATTACAAAAATGGTCATAGCTGGCAGCCCTTTCATGATTTTTGTACGAAATTCCTATGACATTTGGCTCACATCAAAATCTATTTACTGCATAAACTTTATTTTGATATCATGACTGCACCGGAAGTTATAGGGGAAAAAGCTTTATTTTGCTGAGCAAATTTGCAAGATTTAGGAGACAAAAATCACCATAGCTGGCAACTCTATTCTAATTTTTCAGCCAAATTTTCACCAAATGTTACCTTAAGTAAGGTCCAAATATTGTGTGAATTTTGTTAAAATCTGATGGCTGAATCGGAAGTTATAGGCCAAAAAGCTGTTTTTTTTTCTCAGTGATTTTTCAAGATGGCACCACTACCACAGGGTTGCCCGCATTTCAATGATCGGATAATCCGGTCGTCAGTTCTCGTGAACAGAGCTTTCGAGTGCTGAAAATAAAGGTAATTTAGTGATGGGTTGCCGTTCTTGTGCAAATCGGAATTTTCAAAATTTCAATTTGACATGATGCACAAACGTTAAAATTTATCAATGATTTGAATTTTTCGTCAAAAATCAAAAATTTTTCAGGAGGCTCAATGATTTGAAGGATTCTTTTTCAAGAGCCTGCCGCAGCTACAGGGTTACCCGCACGGCCTTGGAAATCCATGTGTATTAAACTTTAGTCAACATCAATACGCTCTGCAAATTTCGCGATGATCCAATGTTTTTGTCAGAAGTAATGACAAATCAAAATTTGAAAAAATCCTTGCCTACTTTTAGGCACGCTGCACCCACACAGGGCTCAAAATTTCCAATTTTTTATCATAGGCAAGCTTAAAATGTAATAAGTTTTCATTCCAAATACTTTTTTTGAACAAAAATTCACGCTGCTTGGAAATATAGGAGTACCTCAAAATTCACTAAAACGCTCGCCGCCGCCAAAAGGTTTAAGATATCTGAATTTTAGCAAGTTGTGGACCTACCTACTAAATACATCATACGTTCTCCGAAAGTTTCAGCTCAATCGGATTTGCCACTCCAGAGATTATCTCCCTTAATCATTTTGATGATATAAAGAAATATGAATTTTCGGCGAAACGAGTTTAATACTACTTTTCTTCGAAAATTAGTAAAAAGAAAAAAGAAAACATTCATCGAGGTAAATTCTGCGCTGATGAAGTCGAGTAATATTCAGGGTTGATAAACGTTCACTGTAAGGACAATATGGTAGGTTGTACTTGAAAATAAGGCAGCGAGTAAACCTTCGCTGGACTGATTCAACCGCCTCAGACAAATATCAGAAATGAAGACCCCACACTACAGACCAATACTCAAGGATAGAACGGAAAGAAAAAGACGCACACAAGTGGAAATGTGAAAGGGATTGTGGCAAACACGTATAACAAAACCAACGAACCTGGATGCCTTTTACAAATATGAATATCAAACTTTAGCTCCCGATCGAAGATAACACCGAGGTCAGTAAAATGATCGGAAGGAGCAAGATGATCGGAAGGAGCATTGATAACACAAAGAGAAGCAAACATTTTAGGAAGATGGTTGACGAAGATATTAAATAGCAAAAGCACGAGAATAGATCCCTGAGGTACACTGGAAGGAGGAAAAAAAAGTGAGGACGAGAAGCAACGGAGAGAGATATAGCAGGTACGATTAAATACAAATGATGAGAGCTACGAGAGAAGGGGCTCCGATTGACCATAATGCTCTAATTTAAGAAAAAGGAGCTCATGATTGGCTGAGTCAAAGGCCTTAGATAAGTCATCTAAAGCATAAGCAACAAAATGAGAAAACTCTACAAGGTTAGTGGTAGTACTCCGGCCTTTCACGAAACCGTGCTGTTGAGCAGCAAAAACATTTCGAAGAGAATCATAGACACGATTAAAAACCAGACGCTCACAGATTTTAGAAAAACAAAGAATGACTGAGATCGGGCGATAGTTAGTGATTAGGATTAGATCATCAGACTTGTGGATAGGGAAAATGCTTGACACTTTCCAAGAAGCTGGGAAAATACCATTACACAGACTAATGCTAAAAATTATGGACAAAGGAATACAAAGAGAAGAAACAAGTTTTTAACGCAAAGGTTAGGAATTCCATCTGAGGCAAGAGAAGAGCTGAACTCAAACGTAGATATACTAGATTGGACTTCAAGAGGATTGGTCTCAAGTAAAGATAGCCAAGTGGGAGAGTGAAAAGGAGGATTGCAGGAGATAAGAAAAGAAGAATTAGAATCTACAGAGGAAAAAAAGTCAGCAAATAGATGCCACGGAGCATCATGAGGTTTATTAGCCAGAAATAAAAGGGTGTAAACAAGGATAAGTTGATGAAGCTTGTGGTAGAAGCAGAGAGCAGTACGGTCGGCATTAAGTTCACGAAAAAAACCAAACCAATTTATAGATTGTGATCATGGGTCCCTTCTTGTCTATAAATCAGCATAGACAACGTATATCGTCTCTAAAGCTTATCAAAGCAGAGAATTTTGATACGGGAAACTCGATCGTTTTGCGGAATCAGCCTCCGAAAGCAGGATCAAATTAGAATTATTTTTGCGGGATGATTGCGGGAAAATTGAAAATTTTTTTATTTACATTGAAAATTTTCAATCAATAAACAACCTTTACTAGTAAAAATTATATCGATGGATATAAGTTGGAGATGTTAAAATTTGTCACGACTAGCGTAAATAAAAGTTAATGATTTCCAACTGCAAGTGGTCACATCAGTCAAGTATGCACTGTGAGCTGGTGTCTGATGAGAATCAGTGCTTACTTTCGAAACCACTTTGTCAAAATAAAATTTTCAATGTAAGCAAAAATTTTTAATGTAAATAAAAATTTTTCAATTTTAATCATCCCGCAAAACCAATTCCAATCCAATTCAATTTATGGAGTTAATTTCAGCACTTTGTCTCTCATAGTCATTCCTATGGAAATTATAACGATTCACCCGAAACCGCTTGCGTAGAATACATCTCTCGAAGCGTATACTTGCAGATAGTGGAAGATGATGACTATTAGATTTAGCATAATGATAAGAGGCAGAAGATAGAGTAAAAGAAAATGGGTCAAGGGTGGAAAGGACAAGATCAAGAATTTTACCATTACTATTAGGGAAAATGTTAAATTGATTGTGAGAACACGAAGAAAGAAAAGATGACAAGGAAATAGATATGTTGTTACAAGACTCCACACAATGAGAAGTGAGGTTCCACTGAACAGAAGGTAAGTTAAAATCACCACAGATGACAATTTCAATCTAAATCTTCCGAAATATGTTCGCACTCTTTCATAGAAGATGAAATAAGAAGAAGATGAATTAATAAAAATCTGAAACTGAAATTGAATTTATCGAACTCGAAAATCAATACGAAAATCAGTATTTAATTTCCTGTACCACATGCAACATGTATTTCAAATGTATCGACAAAGCCCAAATGATAACCTGAACATTTATGAAAAGAACTGACATTTCTGATACACTAAAGATACAATCGTTCTACTTTTAGGAAGCTGTTAGCTGATTTCACTTTTCGACTCCTGCAACAAAAACATGTTAGTAAAAAGACATTTTTTTTGTCCAAATCACCTGTTGCTTGTTGGTTGCGTTCGATGAAATGAAGCCATGGTGACAACATGATTAATGACCTAATTACACGAAATGCTTCCCTAGCACACACAAAGCCCAAGAAAATATCCTAAGATTCAAGAAAACTTTTTCCCTTTCAACTCAAAGCTCCGGCATAAGTTGTACGCGTGATTATTTTATCCGAGCCAGATTATGATCTGAAATTAATGAGGTCATTCGTGGAACTAACGTACCTGAAATGAGATTTTGTCTCAAAGCATATCAGATAAATTGTATAATTATGGTAACGAAATCTAAATAATAACACAAGACTGTTCGCCGTTCATTTTTGACTTAACTTGCCTTCCGAGATGTCGCTTGATTAATATGTAATGAAGATTAATTGAGGTTTCCGACTAAGATTATCTTGCTTTGTCAAGTGAATGATTTACAAGCAACAAGTTTTCGGCTGTCATTATTGTCTTCATTGCGCAAAGTAGAGAAATATCAAATCAATGTCACGAAATGGACGTTGTTATATGCGGGAACTTGCTGTAGACATTACATCCTTAAATTGACATAATTTGAACTTCTTCGCTAGTAAATCAGATACTCCGTTATGAATTAGATAGAGTCAAATATTATCCAGCGCTACAATATGCAGATGAAAACTTCAACGTCAACCTCATTCAAACAACTTGAATCAAAATCAATTTACATTTTACCATTGTATTAATATTAAATTAGTTTTTTGCAAAAGTTGTCTCATCCTATCTCATGATCATGTCAAAGTCTAACATACGACTTTGATATTTTCGTAAATAATACGAATTTGACATTTTCGTAAATAATACTCGTAAAATATCATTGAAAGCTCTGTACTGAAAACAAAACCATATAACTGCTATTAGGTTCAAAGTGATGTAAGAATTTTTCTTTTAACAAACCTTACCCTCATTAATATATAATCTTTTAATGCAAAAAGAAAAGTTTTTTCAGCTAACGTTTATAAATTTTTTCTCCAAACATATGGCTTTTCGTTGTTTTTCATCACAATACTAGTGGCACAACGTGTCAAAGAAAAATTAACATTTTATTTTCTTTAAAAATGTCTGTTTTCATTAAATTTGCTTTTGCGTGTACGGATCTGTATATCCGGTATTGCCACAATTTTAAAGCAAACGTCTTCATGTGGTAATTTATAATTTAGTTGAATTGTATGAGTAACATACTATATGTCCTAGCACACGCGTATTATCGATAATTTTCAATATGAATGGGGTAGAATATTTGATGAGGGCTAATTTGTAATTTCGTTTCAATATACAAAATTATATAAAAACACATTTTCTGTAGTGTTTAGCCGATTATTTTTCGAGAGGCTTTATGGGTGAATACCATGGGTGAATACTTTAAGACGACGCCATAGTTTTCTTTTTCTTTTTTCTAGTAATATCCGAAATTTTATTTTCTAGTAAGTATCCGAAAGAAAATGCATGTACGATTACTTTATTTAACAAATGAAAAGTAGATTGGAGCTGTAGTTGTAATAACTCTCTCCAAATGACTATTCAGATACATATGTAATAAACCTCAAGATGTCTTGAACATTGCATTGTTGCTCCGTGATTTATTTTAGTAAATTGGATTAAACTTTTTCCGTTTATTTTGCAAGCTCATTTATTTTACATTATTTCCAAACCCTATCCTCTGCCAACTCTCAAGATACTCCAATTTTCTCTCAGCCTACTTGATATGTATTTTTAAATCTTGGTTTTGGAAGTGTAGTATTTGTGAAATGTTGTGAACTGTGCGTGAAATGATGAGTATTTACTAGCTGCTTCAATAAGGCAGGTATCCAGCGCGAAATGTCGCTGGAATCATGAATTTTTTTCCAGCTGGTGCTATCTTTGAAAGAATAAATGTAAAGTTTCATGTGTCTGCGTCATTTAGTTTCTGTTTGGCAGCCAGTATGAGCGAACAATTTTTGGCGCTTTAAAAAAATTAATAAAGTTGAATTTCGTGCACTGATTAAATATTACTATTTAAGTAAGAAAACAGCATAGGAAACCAAAGAATAGCCTAATAAATATCATAGGGCATCTTGTCCTAATATTGGCTAACTGAATTTAATTGTGGTCGAACCAGCATAAGTACTGAACCACCTCCAGGTCAGCCAAAAGAGGCGGTCATTTCAGAAAACATCAAAAATTGTGTAGATAGTCGTAAAGCGAAAGTGCGCGAGATAACTAGGGTCCTGAGAATATCAGATGACTCTATGTTTGCAATCTTGCATGAGCGTTTGGGTATGAAAAAGCTGAACGCACAATGCGTGCCGCCTTTGTTCACAGTTGTTTTAGCCAGGAATCAAGGAAACAAGATTACGACAATGGGTGGTCGCAGTTCGGCGCTGTATCCTATTTCGTCACATACCGGAGACCGGCGAATTATGGAAAAATAGTCGAGTGTTTGAATTGTATTGATTTTTTCTTTTCATTGTATAAATAGTAGACATACAGCGCTGCCTTAATGATTATTTATCACAAATGATCATTTAAGTGCTGTCTATCATATGATTATTCTAATTAAACATCGTTAAATGACAAAATTAAAATTCATTTAAATAAGGCTTAATGATAGTTTAACTTTAGTCGTTTATTCTTGAAATCATTGAACCGTTTGAACAAGGAGATCAAGAAAAATGGCCTAGTTTGGCAAATCAAATGTGTTCTTTCATCATGACAACGCACCCGGTTACACGTCAGTGAAAGCAATGATAAGACTGAACGATTTGCGCTACAAATTGGTTCCTCAGCCACCATATTCTCCAGATCTGGCTCCCAGCAACTATTGGCTGTTTCCAAACTTGAAGACCTATTTCTCCAGGGAAGAGATTTTCGTCAGCTGATGAAGTTAAAACGGAAACTGAGACCTATTTTGAAGGACTTTTATCAGATCATTATTCGAAAGACATCAAAATGTTAGAAGACAGTTGGACCTATATGGTGAAAATATTGAAGGATAAAATCAATTTCGTAAAAAAATTTGTTTAATTCCTTGTTCAGGTACATTCTTTATTCAAGAATATTTACAATACTCACATTCCATCCAGCATAACGCGAGTTACCAAGGGGGAGTTATATGTGATGGACACCCTTGTTCTTTGCGTTCGAAGCCCAGGAGCCAACTGGATCGAGCAACGATTGCTGTCTGTTCCCGTACTACGATTAATTACGATTAATCGCGATTAATTGCAATGAAGCTGTTCCCGTACTCCATTTTACTGAAAACTGAAAATTTTCCCTCTTTCAGTAAATTTCAGTAGGGTCTGAGCTACTGAAAAATACTGAAAAGTGTCAAACGGAGTAAATATTTTTAAATGTGCGCGGCAAGCAACATATTTTTTGCGTAATGTTGCTATGAAGGTCGAATATTTTTGTGGCGATAATTTATCACCGCTTAGGATGACTTTATAATCACTATTGTTCTCCCAATAACCGAAAACTTACACTTTCGGTTGTCAATTTTCAGGAAATACAATGAAAGTGTTCCAGTAATTTTCATGAAATTCCCCACCTCATGATTCAGGAAAATTGAGTAAAATTCAGTTACTGAAAGTATGGGAACAGACCTAATATATCAAAACAGACCTAATATATCAAATATAATATTTTTCATTTTTCGGCCCAAGTGCATGAAAAACAAAAACTATAGTGGTAATCAAGTACAATACCTCTTTCCTGACTCTGACCATGATGTTAGCCCAGACACTTCACACAAAAATTGTGACGTCGGAACCAAAGACAAGTTGTTTCCTAAAGGTGTATTTGAATTAATCTTGGCTTTTATCGAATTCCGCGTCCAGTTTTAAGAACTAGCTTTTTGCGGTAAACTTGAGACTACTGAGTAGATAGCTTTCTTGAAAACGAATAAATGTGTCAGTAACAACGTTGTTGGAATTAGACACATTCCAAATTTTTGCTGATGTGGGTAAGCTATGGTTAGTGAGCGGAGCGAACTTTTGGATTTCGAAAACTTATCGGAAATAGCAAATACTTCGATTTGCTAGCAACGATTGTGCCGCATTGCAAAATCCGAATGTCATTCGACTGATGGCGATCTTAGGAATGCTGGTTGGTTCAACTGGCATTGATAGTAAGCCATTGTCAGGTCTATTGTGGAAAAGATTGTTTTGCAGGCTAGCAGTATTGTATAGCAGGGATCATATCTATCGTGGACGATTACATCGTTAAAGTGCCAGTAATTTCCTCAAATACACCATTCTCTATTGGCTTTACGCACTTCGTGAAGTAGAGACAAACAGATGCTGTCAGAGGACTGGCATACACCTTGCTCGTAAGTTCTTTTTTAGCAACTTCTTATCGCGCACTAACCGGTGTGGTATCGGCACTATTGGAAAACAAGAGGTCAGAATGTGGTATATAATCTTGTGTTAACAGGGTTGAGAGAACCTTGTGTGGACCGCAATGGTGTTTTTGTAGACGGCATGAATCCATGAATCAGTGGATGTCTCATTCAAAGCGCTAAGTTGAGGAAGTTTGTACAATGTGTAAATGCCTTTAGTTGTAAGACATTTTAGAGTTTTCACAAACAAAGCATTTGTCAATTCGATGATCAGAGGAAGTTTGCGCCTAAAATGATGTTTAGATACATTGGCAATGATGATGGTACAAGAAACGTCAGGACACAGTTTTGGCTCCAGTTTGACTACCCTATTTCTGTAAGTGTTTATGGTCAGCTGATTAAAAATAAACTTAGCCTTCTTATTGTGGGTGGTGGAAGCACCTAGATATCTGCATCTGTGCCTACAAGGCAGTATCGTTTAGGCTAGTTTTCGTAAACAGTCACACGACAGCTGAGTGATAGATCGCGTTTCCTTATTGTCTGAAGGAAACGACCACTTGATTTTCTGATTGACATCGCGGTAGAGGCATAGATGAGCGCTTTTTTGTGCTTTCAAGCCAAATTAATTGTGATAGTAGCACACTTCCGAGTGTTTTTTGTATTACCGATTTCATGATTGCGAGTTGGATTTTGCGTGGAGCTCATAGAGTGACCTTGTCTCTGGGTGCTATTGCATCAGCTGTGTGAGAGAGCCACCATCTGTGTGAGAGCCACCACTCTGTAATGAAAAAAATGTGAAATTCGTCTAACGTAGGCGATTTGAAAAAACTTTTTTTTTCGCAAAATGGCGTCCATGTAAAAAAAAAGTTGGTTTTTTGCCTAATTTTTTCAATTTTGGGGATTTTTAATAAATAGTAGAAAAAAAAATTTGAAAAATCCCTACGTCAGACGAAAACCAATAGTTTTAAAAGGGTTTGTGCGAAATATCACGTAAATCGGTCCATTACAACTAGAGATATCATGTCAACCGTATCGAGAAAAATAGTTTCGAGAAAAACGCGTTTAAAACTTGGAGTCTCGTTTCGGGCAGTTAGTTGGCGTGTCACAAATATAGCTGTAATTACAAAAATTATTCGAATTTCCGAAAATCCTTTTGACAGTTTATTCTTAAAGGTCTAAACTTTGAAAATATGCCAACGAAAAAAAATCGATTTGATCAAATTAAACAGCTCTTCATCAACTGAAAAGCCTGCCAATTGTTTCATCTCTTGTTGCAGTTGCGGATTCAATCGGTCATCTAGGCTGAGATTCTTCGAAATTTGAATTGATTTAAGAGACCTCTTGAAGACCTTAGATGGCGTCTACGGGTCAGAGCATACAATTACGTTCTGTATTGTTTTGATTCTCCGGAGCTCACCGAGAAAGCCTCGTAGCTTTACTTTATCAGGTTGGAAGACAAAACACCCAGACTGGATGGAAAAAAAAATCGAAGACACCGTTATCGAAGATCCACGTTAAAGGGACAACAGCTTGCAGATTCATTAAATCCAAATAGTAACTGAAGGTAAAAAGTGGACTTATTACAATTATTGATAGTGTAAACTAGCTTAGAGCTCAACTTGCTGTGACTTAGTGTAGAAATAAATATGGTATTCATAACAATCAGTTGATTTGAATAGCTAATTTGCAATATAATAGGCAATATATTCACTCAAAGAAGCCATTGTGATCATAATTGTAACCGTAGGTATTTATTGTAGCTAAGTAGTTTAATGATAAATCCGTCAACTAACAAGCATAAACATAACAAACGCCCAGAGCCACATTTTTTAAGATTTCAAATGACAAGGCAACTGTCATTATTACATGAATATTATCTTAATGACCATATTGTTTACAAAATGAGAGTAATGTTTTTCCTAATCCTCTATTTTACTATTGCAATAACATGTAAGTGAAAGCTCTGCGAAAATTCAATCTCCGATGTTTTCACTTGAGAAAATTTTAGTGCAACCTATATTTCATCTGATAACGAACGCGCTATGATATGCACTTTTATTGAAACTTCAAATCCCATGGCAACTTTTATTTGGAACTGAATCAATCCGATTCGATTTCATTATCACTTAAGAAAATTTCACTTCACCGCCATTAGTTACAATTCAGTAACTTTTTGAAGCCATTCTACTATGGCCTCCCCGTTGAACTCAGAATTACTCCTTCTTCGCACTGACGACATAATGAATTTATCCCGAACTTCCGGTCGCATCTGCTACAGCCACTTTTGATTAGTGTTTTATCGGTTAAGTCGGAAAAGTTGCGTTTTCCAGCATTAAGGAATATTTCGCCCTACGTCTAGCCCTTTATTATTCAATTAGACTAAATGAATCGTTGCTGTTCACACAAAAAAATCCTTTCATCGCATTCGATTTGAACTTTTGAGTGCTAGAGAAGTGGATTTGTCGATATTAATGAATTTTCTTGAACTTGTGCAAATTAAGTTATAAGAAAATGTATTTAATTGAATTACTGAGAAGAAATTTGATTGGGTTGGTGTGAAATGGAATGATTGTCTCAAAATATAAAAATATATCTAATAATGCTTGATGTCACTATTTAATATTTTAATGCTGTTGAAAGTTAAGTTGGGTTTGAGTACATAAGCTGATAATAATGGATAAAGTTAGCTTTGTTGTAAAAAGGTTTCCAAAGTAAGCCCAATAGACTATTTTTGGTGTTTAATTGAAAAAATATTTCATGATATAGGTTTTTTTGATATCAGTTGAAAAAGGATACGCCCGAGTAGAATGTTTTCAAAGAGAATTAAGTTTGTACTAAACCCTCTGTTCCATTTTCAGAATATTGGAGCATTATCTAAATGCTTTTACGTTATAAATGTCGTTATAGAATTTGTCTACTCTCTATTCTTTGTTAAAATGTTGTAACCTTCATGCTCTGACCACTACCATGCGAAAATGGTTCCAACAATGGGAAAAACTGGAAAAAACTAACGCGAAAATGGTTCTAGCACGGATTTGCGTGGTTGGCATGTAATGTTTTCTTAGTGCGTGGGAACTTAACATAATCCTATATTTATTTATTTATTTATTTTTTTTTACCAAATTCTTGGTAATGAATATATTTTCAACTCAATAACTTTTGCATTTTTCTTCAACAATAGTGTGTGCATACTTCCAGTTTCAACAACAACATATTTTATTTAATCTCAATCCTAGATCCGAAAACTAAATTCCTTGATAAACTCCCTAAATACAACCTCCTTGTCTACTGCTTAGCTAGTTGATTTACAGTGTAAATACAGCCCGAAACTATTTGTGTAATTCGCAGAAACTTTTCTGCACATTTTCTTAATTTCTGCTTCGCCAATTGCTATTTACACTTCGAGCAAATAGTATTTTTAGCACAATACCCGATTTTCGCTCAAAACTGCATATCAGCATACTAATAAAACTTTCATCATTTTGGCATTTGGGTTATGTTCATGTAACATGGTATATTTGCTTTTATTCAATGAAAACACACAAATTTCGGATATTGCCACATCAGTATGGTGAATTGATGATGAATAAAAACTAGTTGTAGTGTAAATCCTATGGTCGAAAATAAATTAATTTATTGATGTGGTTGCAGTTTGCTACCCCGTAATGGTTAGGTTAATTAAATTTCGCTGGAATATATAAAATTTGGTTACGAGAAGAGCAAACACGACTTTAGTTTTAGTTGTTCTGAGCTATTAATGGAAATTTATCATCAAGAAAATATTGATTGCCCTGACAGGTTCAATGAAAAGTTCAGGAAGTCTCTTTAAACCTGTGCAACGACGAGATGCGTAAGCAGAATGTTGAAAATATTTTGACCTGATAATTTTTTTAAATTATCAAGCAGTCGAACTCCAATTCCCGAGATTCCAAAGCATTTGACCCTATTATTTTTGCAGGCACTAGAATTTCTATGATCTGTGTCGTTGGAGGAATATTCCTGTAAGGAATACTAGCTCAAATCATTTACTTTTAGCTAATGGCGCAAGACCAAATGCTGATGGATATTTAACAGGGTCAACTGTTGGTATTTTCAACGATTTGTAAATTGTCCTTTAGATCCTTCTTTTCTAATTTACTTGTTATTTGTGCACATATTATTATATGTGTTTTTATAAATCTATACCTTGCTTCGTGAATAAACAAAATAAAATATATGTGAAGAAATCAAATAAATCAGTCGAGTTACATCAAGACAAATCTATTCCTAAAGAAATCGCTGTTTAGAAAGCCTAGCCGGAAACGCCATTTCTAATTTTGCAGTTTGCTAATACTGGTAATTAATTCTCCTCTTACGAAAAAGGGAAGTATTTTAACTTTAGCGCTGTCTAACATTACTTAATATATAAATTACAACGTAGAACTATTAAAATCTCCATTTCGCTCACTAACTGAGTGCAATCAAAACCGTTTTAATTAATTCTACTATCGCTGATTCGCCATGTACCGTTTAAAAATTTTAAACGACTCCCTTGACCAATTTTAACATAATACAAACCTAGTCTTTATATACGTTCTTATATTTCAAAATGTATTCCTGAGATTAATTCATTGAGTTTTCGTTTTGATTTCAATTCAGTGCTTCAAAGCGTCCTTTAAGTGCTTCTCCTTGATGGGCCATTTAACTCAAGCTGTCTAAATTTCAAGCAAAAAACTACAATACATCTCCAACAAAAGTGCCAGTTGCCAGTACCAGTATGTCTGCCTCGCGATTCCCCTTAGTGCCCCTATGTGTGCCCAAAAGTAGCTTACCTTTGAATGATGGTACATCATTTATGTAGAAAAGTAGTACTTGATGTGCTTTTGTTGAGGTAATACATAGCACCCGCATTATGAAAAAGATAACTTGCGTACTTTTTCTCCCATCTTTAGATTTATTGCCTTAAATATGGCAGGCCACCAGGGTACTGTTCCGTACAGTAGACTTGGTTCCACTATACTAGTGCAAATTAAAGAGACGACGTGCGGTTGTTGCCCCATGGTTCTTTTGGTAAAGAGCGCATAGTACTTCTTGAGCTCTTTCTGCAGTATGTTGGTTCCATAGGAGTCTTAAAGGTCTTAAAGGAGCCTTAAAGTCTAGGAAAAGTCCCAGATTATTTATTTTGTTTCTGAGACTTATGTGATTTTTTGGCGAGCTTTTGGAAGTCAAGCAACAGTTGTTAGAGGAATATCATTGACTGTTTGATTCCAAAGCAGTGAAGATAGAACACTGCCTATAGATTTGCCCGAATATTAATAATTGTACTGCTTTCACTCGCTTGATGGCTGTGCTGACTGAAAATGAGTAAAGTACCCGTTTTTTATTGTTTTACGAGGGGCAAGTAAAAAATAAGGTTCCCAACGCTGTACACTCGCCGCGCGAGATACTAGGAGAAATCCGGCAACACCGCCTTCATTGTTGATCCCCCCCACTCCATTCCAACTACCTGGAAGATCACTGCGAAGCTTAGTGCCAGTCTAACAGCCATCCGCGATGGAGCCCGCAATCGCCGTCACCGCCAGGTGTGAAATCCGTTCAGTGATTCAATTTTTAAACGCGAAGAAGCTTACACCTATTGAAATTCATAGACAGTTGGAAGAAGTTTATGGCAAAGCTTGCATCAGCGTCCAGCACGTCCGCAAATGGTGCAGGGAGTTCTCCGAAGGACGCACAGACGTTCACGACGAGCAAAGGAGCGGGAGGCCATCGGTGTCCGACGAAGTCGTGGCGAAGATTGAGCGCATTCTCCTCGAGGATCGAAGAGTAACGCTTCGGGAGCTGGCTGATCAGGTTCCTGAGGTTTGTGAAAAAACCATCGACAACATTGTGACCGAAAAACTTGGTTATCACAAGGTGTGTGCGCGGTGGGTCCCGCATATGCTTTCAGAAACCCACAAAGACAATCGCGTCAAGTGTGCCGAGGGGTTTCTTCGAGAATGCGCCGAGAATACTGAAGAATTCTTGGACTCCATTATTACGGGAGATGAAACGTGGTGTCACTACGTCACTCCGGAAAGAAAAGAAGACTCGAAACAATGGCGCCATCCCGGGTCGCCGAGGCCGAAGAAGTTTAAGCAGACGCTGTCCGCAGGAAAAGTGATGGCTACGGTGTTTTGAGACCGAAAAGGCGTCTTGCTTACCGAGTTTATGCCTAAAGGGACCACAATAAATTCGGACAGGTTCTGCGAGACGCTAACGAAACTCAAAAGAGCCATCCAAAATCGCCGGAGAGGAAGACTGAGCAAGGGCGTTAGGTTGCACCACGACAACGCGCGACCGCATGTCTCTCGACAGACCACCGCCCTACTGGACAAATTCGGCTGGAAATTGCTTGATCATGCCCCCTACAGCCCTGATCTTGCTCCCAGCGACTTCCACTTGTTCCCGAAATTGAAGCAACACTTGGGTGGACAACGCTTCAGTACAGATGAAGAGGTGAAGGAAGCGGTCACCAAGTACATCGGCGGCCTAGCGGCGGAGTTCTTCGAAGCGGGTTTTCAGAAGTGGATAACTCGTATGAAAAAATGCGTTGAAAGATCTGGCGACTATGTAGAAAAATAGTTTGAAATACAAGCTTTCAGATGGTATACATATTTATTGCAATAAAAAATGCCTTACACCTGAAAAAAATGTGGGAACCTTATTTTTTACTTGCCCCTCGTATAAGCTCGATTAGTAGTATAGTCTGAAAGAGCGCTCATTGATTACTTCATGTCCAGAAATAAGGCTACTGTATATTGCTCTGCTGTACTAACCTGCTGTACCAAAGAATGTAGTGCTGTGTCTGCCGATCGACATACCTCTCATATAAAAATGTTATAATGTTGAAATACTCAGCTCTTTTGCTCGTACATTCGATCATTTAAACAGCAACACAATACTCTGAAACAGTGATATTTGAAAGTAATGTATCTTGATGTCTTCAAGATATGTGTTATATGTTTTTGCTGACTTTTTTCACCTTCATTTGTATCCTTTTACGGTGCAGCTTAAACCCATGCGTACTTTTTCCTGTTTCTTGCGGCAATAGTGGTCCAAATGACATATCAAATGTTTTTGCAAAGTCTCTTTCTTATTCCTTTTGTATTCTCTTGTCGATTCCCGTAGCTGATCTTTTGGTGTTTTTTTTTCGGTTTGGAAAATTTTTCAATATTTTCCTGGCATTGAAATCAGTAGGCATTGAAAATATTTCGATCTGTCAACCAGCATCTCTCCTATCCTGCTTTCCCAAACACTTAAAAGTCGTTGTTTACCATGGAGTTTACTATGCTGTTAGAAATGTCCAAGGATTACCATGGTTTTATTAACCGTCACTCAACTGTGGCTATTCTAGTCAAATACGCTCCTTTTGTAGCCTCTATACTTGACCATGTTGTAAAGACTGACTTAACTAACACCTTTGAAAAGGTTAATCACTTCGTTTTACTTTAAAAACTCAGTATATTCAACATATTGTCCTGGTTTGCATTCTATATCTTAAGTTGCAACTGTAAAGTGATCCTAAATGGTTGCTCTTTATACCCTTTGTTTCCTTCTTCCGGTGTGCCGCAAGGCTCCACTATCGACTCTCAGCTGTTCACTCTTTTTTGTAATGACTTTCCGTCAATATTTTCATCTAATTTTCTCCTGTATGTTCACGACCTCAATGATTATGTATCATTACAATAAACACGTCTGAATCAAGAAACTATCATCCTCTTAATGTTTTCAAATATCTTGTTATGTCCTTCTCCAATAAACCTAATTTGCTGTCTTTCTAATTAAAAAAAAAACACCCTTTATTTAGGTGAATGAAAATGAATAATTGAGTAACTGTAACTAATCTTGTAGTCACTGTCCCTTAAATACAGAAGAGATTTCTCATTGGTAATCATGCAGGCTCTGCAATTCTGATGTTGTTCACCATCCAATCGTTCATTTTTACTTAGCTTTATGAACTGCATAATACCTTTATGTGCCATAAAGATCAGCTTGCTCGGAATCTGCTGCTTCTGTACCACTTCCATTTTCACGCCTACTTACCACTAGCATGCAAAGCCCCGCAGAGTGTGCTTGTAGCAAGCTACCAGTTTGACTCAATCGCGATGCCACCTGATATCTTTTTCGTAGAGCAATTTAATGATGCTGACTAAATGTGCTCTTTAAATCAACTTTCATTTCTCGGTAGTGATGTTACTTTCAATCGTCCGTCGAGATGATGCTCTCACTTAACTGTTATGGATAGCTGCCTTCATCAGACCCTGTTTTGCCATTTTATTAAAGGGTCGAATTATTCCGGTTGGGGAGGGCCCGTTTTTCAGGCTCTTGCAGGCAAAACTGACTTACTTTTATACAGATCTTTTCCATTTTTGAGTAGTCAGTGTTGTCAGTGTTGTGCTGGAGAGCCTTTTTAAGTCTGAGATACCTACAGCGGGCAGCTGATTCAGCTTATTTGCAGTTCTGCATGCTCGAGCTTCCTCTTTTTATCAGTGTTCAGCTTTGTAGCTTTGGCACTGTCAGGGATAAAAACAGGGAAAGCAATTGATTTTTTAGAGGTCCGCGGGGCAGGCTTGGATGCCACTTCTTCTGAGTCATTGGACAAGGTGCGAGAAAAGGTGCCTGTGGGCAATGGTGCATGTTTTTTAGTTACTTCTCCTCGGGTTTATAATGAAGTGGAGCATGTCTCCTCTATTTCTCCACCGTGAAGTTTGTTGTCATTGAATGCAAAGGTTGCATTGGAACCGTCGAACCTCTTCCGAGAAAATCCAGTTTAGTTATATTTGGGTCTTTTTTGGGAATACTAATGCTGTTGAGTCCAAATTCAAACACGTTTTCTAAGATCAAATACTCGTATATAGTCACCAAAGTTCATCTATGTTCATCTATGCAAAATAAAGAGGCTACGCAAGAGCTGAAATAAGTTTTTATGAGACAACTGCTAAGAGCTGGATCAGTGAATTGACAAGCAAACTTCATGGTTGCGAAATTAAAAGTGGTTTCCGAAGTCCATCACGATTTTATTATGATGGAAATGATAATGCTAATTGGAAGCCATTCACAAGCAGATTTTGCTCTGCCACTGCCGTGTTAGAAAACGAATAAGATCAGAATGCATGGATACAGTGCGTGGATAAAAACAAGACCAGAGACTAGTCCATGGACAAAATGTAGGACATACAGGGTTGTACTTCTGGAGATGAAGAAGTACCAACATAATAATTGGAAGTATGGTTGAAATTAGATCATTAAGCGTTATCTATAGGATGAACCATACTGTGTTGATCTAACTTAAATCGATTTACAATCTGCTTTTTATCTGATGATTGTGCCGTGATTCTGAGCCTGTTGTTCCAAAGCATCAGTAGTAGATGCGCAACTATTTGATTGGAGAAACTGGTATTTTTACGCCAGCATACTCTATGAGCAGGTAACTAAATAAAGGGGATCAAATCGTTTCGTAAATCATTTAAAGGAGCCAAATGAACTCAACGATAGGACTGAATTAGTTAGAACTCGAGCACATAAGTGGAACCTGTAAGCCAAAATGTTGGGACATCAATGTAAAGTCAAGATTTAGTTACGGTTGCTTAAATTTCTGGATTTCAGCTCATGACTAATAGAACTAATTAAAATCAGGATCATTTTTAATAATTTTACTCAAATCAATCTCTGAATTTTACCTAAGTAAATACCTATTCTTAATTATTCAACTAACTTATTTTCGCTATGTTTTAGAGTTTTGCTGCTATAGTGCCTTGTTCAGTTCCGTATATCTACATGCCAATTATTCGTAAATGCCCACAAGCTCCAAAGCTATTCTCAATACACTAAGATATATTACTCATTTAATTCTGTTAATAATTTTGTATAGTCGAATTAAAAGGTTTGTTTACGTTGTCCATAAAATGGTCCTTAATCTCAAGAGCAACTTTAAAACAAACATATAAGTCAGCGGATATTTTTAGGATAATTGTAGATTCGACTGATCAAATCACTAAAATACACACACTTCAGTGCATTCGAATCATTAATGACTGTAGAATTATTCTATAGCATTTGCGAATTCTTGAAGTAGAAATCGTAAACACAGTCCGGTTGCTTAAATTCGAATTGATTTGCTTTCCGTTTTAGTACTCAATTTCAAATTTTATTGGGTCTATTTTTAATTCGTTCGACAATTATTGGTAAAATTCGATTAAAGCTCATGTTTTCCATTTGCTTTTTGAAATAAAAGCACTTTGTTTCATTAATGAACTGCTCTTGCTTTCTTTCCAGTTGCACAAATTCCTGAAATTTAATCATGAATCTTTCGTGTAAGCCATCTTGACCGGAACAATAATCGACTTGGCATCGAATATGGTTTAAGGTATGTATGAATGCCGTAATATTTTAGTAGATCATGTTTATTCTTGTTTTACAGAGTAGAATCACTTTATTATTTAGTTAAATGCGATTTTAGACCAAACATATTTTTTAATGACCTTGCGAATATATATTTTGGTACAAGATTACGTCCTGCTAAGTACCTTACCGATTGCCACTACTTCCATTCAGTGGAATAACTATAATATTTTCTGATGTCAAAGTAGAGTGTTTGGCTGAGGAAAAACTTGTAAGTGAGACAGTTTCAAACTAATTTGGGTGCACGATAGTATTGCTCATACTTGTATATATCCATAATGTCTGGCCCCCCGTTACTTACTTTAATAGCACATCAATTAGAAATCAAGGACCCATAAGTTGTTTTTTCGCAACCGCTGCAAATATTATACCAAATACTGTTTTTGCACATAAAAGCTAGATTAATGAGGCAAAAAAAACAGCAAACTTCCAAATCTATAAACCTCGAACTAATGCGTGCATCGTGTAGTAAATGTCATATTTGTTTTTCAGGTATTGGTTCATTATCCGAAAAAAATCAAAGTGAAAATAGAGCAAGGGCAAAGTATAAATACGCCGGTGGATGTTCACTGTTCTTCTAATCCATCTTGACTGTAAATAATAGTGTTTGTCTATTGGGGATATATAATTCGTTAATCGCTAAGAACTAAAATTAGGTGAGGCTTTGTCTGTTCGTACGTCACGCAGTCATGGTAAACTGTTAAAATGTTATACTGTAGAACGCTACAGATAATAATATACATATATTTTTACATAAAACCTACTGAACAGCGCGACGAATAGATGGACGGGACGAGGAGCAGTCCATATGTCTAAGTCATTTGCAGGTCATGGTTAATATTTGCCATGTTTAATGAAAAAGTAGATATTAGATAGTATCTAACCAATGAGAGAGAAAACTTTGTTTTACATCATGTGCAGGTTTTTGAAATGTAGATTATACCTTTTTTGAATCTTAGCACCTAAGCTGGATTTATGTTTTTATAAAGTTTGAGCTGGATGATTTTTTCCCCAACATCAGAATCTTAACCTAAATTTATAGATACTGAAGTTATTTTTCAAGATAACTAAATCAGTCAACTTCGGTCTGCCGGGAAAAAGTGATGCAAAAATTAGACTTAAGAAATGGTTGTTCCAGATGGTTCGTATATCTAAATGCAATTAAAAGCTCTTCTTGGTATTTGATAGGTTTTTCTTTATTATCTATGACTGGTTGTAGTCTCTCTGGCATAGAAGGATCTAGGATTTCACTTCTTCCCAAACATTGAAAAGAAATTGAGTGTTTACTGGGACCATTTTGAGCAATGATTGACATTAAACAGCAGCCACATTCGAATTTGGAGGTGGGTATAATGCGTATCGCTATCGTGCATAAAAATGTGCTCCTAATTTCAATTTCTGTTGGCTAGGCTGAAGATTTTCATTACACTTTATGCGTATTGTCTTTTCTTAAATAATAGTAAATTTACACACTCCATTAGCACCCATGCTTCTCCAAACCAAAATATATCCTTACTTAATACATAAAATTTAATTTGGGTCCGGTTTCGTACATGATTTTCTACGTACCCACGCGCGTCCTACATTAGAAACAATATTGAATTTGTCCTCATATAATGCTTAAATACCTTTCCAGAATTCTAAACACTTAAATGCTTTCTGGAGAAACTCAACCTTTTAACATGATTAGATTCACTGAAAAAAACATTCCTTTAGAACTAACAACTTGTATTCGTATTTTCTTAAATAACACCGCACTATATAAACCTTAAAAATTGTTGTCAATAAATTAACTTTGCGGTAAGTTTTATTAGAGATGAAATAGGATCCTTTTTAATTTTCTATTCAGCTGTCGGGCTATTATGTTGTACCAATTGCCTTTTTTACCAGATTATTTTCCATTTTCTTAACTTTTTTTACAGGACCTATCTATGACTCTTCAAACGATTGAAATAGACCTATTGTTTCTAGGCGTGATTTTTTTATTTATAGGAACTTTTTCCCCTAAAATCGTATATTTTCTCATATTCATGGCCTGCAAATTAATATCCAAATAAAATTCTTGCAAAACCTTAACAACACTTCATTAATTATTTCTGCTCTTAAAACTAACCTTATGATCAGCAAGAAGCCACTCAGCATTAAAATCTAAAAATCAAGTTTTCGTGGAATCTTTGTTAAAAACTAGTGTTGAATATAACAAACTATGCTATGGTCTATCAATTTTCAAATTGTATTTTTAAAGATTTGGAAGCAATTTCGCCATTTCATCTTTTCACATAACTTTTTCTTGGCACTATATTTCAAACATAGGTAAAAAGTATCCTGTTCAGACACTTAAAGTTTATTAAGATCTAATATTTCAAAATTTTGGCATGTGAAATTTTAATATTGGAACATGTATTTACCCAACGGGAAAAGTAATGCATAAATGCAATAAGCATAAACATTGAAGCATTACAGATCTACATGTGTCCGATTCATTTCTTTTTAACATGGGATATCCTAAGCTGGTAAGGTATATAGTTATATATGATGGAGAGCTTTAAGAGAGCTTTTTTCTGTGAGTTACAGACTCTTTGTTGAATTGCTGTCGTTACAAATAGTCCTCACGTCTGCCTTTCACCTGATTCGTAATTTGGGTTAGCATACGGTAGGATCTCCCGAACTTTGGCCGTTGAAAGCGGCCATATTGTTGAAGGTACATCTGTTAAATTAGCTGTCATTTAATCAGTCTGTTTTGGCAAATCACCATGGACGGATTTAGTGTTCAACAACACGTGCAAATAATTAAATTATTTCATTAAAATGGGTGTCTTGTTTTGTTCTAATTTTCATCGAAAAATTTCTTCAGCAATAAGATGGAATAGTTTTCATCGAACAATCATCTTCAGCGATGGGTATTTCAACAAACAAAATTGTCGAATTTTGGACAATACCAATCTACATGAGATCCAAGAGTGTCCAATGTATTCGGAAAAAGTCACTGTTTTGTGCGAATTTTGGGCTGGCGGCGTCATCACTCCATTCTTCTTTGAGAACGACGTTGGCAGGCCATCATCGTGCTTATTTTCCGACGTGCGCTATAGGTCGATGATTGCCAACTTCTTTTGGCCTGAATTGAATGATGTGGCTACCAACAAAATGTAGTTTCAATAAGACGGCGCCACACAGCTCATGCCACACAGCTCATGCCACATTGGACATTCTGTGCAGGTGATGTGAACTTTGGTTGATATAAGCAGAAGTTCCTCCTGCGGTTTTTAACGATTGCAAAAGTACCGACTTTGAGCTAACTAGGCTAAATTGTGCCAGGAACATGTTAGACTGAATCGTTCGTTGCTTTGGCGTCTTTGTGTTTAAACGCTGAGTGTTCAGCAGACTCAATTTTGGAAGTTGTGTTTGGATTTCAGTTGTTATTTCATCCGCTAAAAACGAATGATGAATTTTTTTATTCTTCATGGTGAACTCTGATTTTTAGTTTTAACACCACTTATGTGACCTTTTGGCCTAGTAAAATCTACAAAAAACATTCAACTCCATCCTTTTTTAGCTGCTCGAAAATCTTCATTGCCTAGGTTACTTACCACTGGCCTGTATAATCATAAACCTGTGTAAATATTCTGTATAATCAATGATTTCGTTCACGAGAATTCACGACCGGATCACAAGATCTAAATGAAATTCACAGGATATATTGGCCTTAGGTAGGACAAGTTCTGACTGAAATTTAACAAGCTTCAGTCAGTCAAACATTGCGGGACTTTGGACTTTTTCCACTCCGATAATTTTCAATAATTTTTGAATTTATAAAATTCCCGATTAGACCTTAAAATAAAAATTTTATTCAGTCATAAAACAAATGGGGATTTGTGATAAGATTTATTCATCGAATATCATGTCGTGGGACTCATAACATCACATTATGCTTCTACAACTCCTACCCTTGTAAATATATAATTTGCAAACACTTTAGTGGAGTCGACCAAAAATCATTTTTATAGTATAACTTTTCCAGGATATCTCCTATAACAACAAAAATAACTGCGTGTATTTGGTCGTCTGCAAATAATGTGTTACCCTTATTTTTAAACTTTACATTCTGAACTTGAAATCTGTTTCATACTCAATGCTAAATTCTGTACAATCTGAACTCAAATATACGTATATGCTATGCAATCAACTTTCATACCCTTCTGTATGAAAAAATTGCTGCCAGCCCGTAGCGCAGTGAAGCTCAGTAGATGGGTTTAATTAGCCAGTCCACAATATTACGGTTGACACTAATACTTTTTAATCTATTTCGGGTTGACAGAGTTTAATAAAGTTTTCAATTAAATCAAGTAAATTTAAATAGCTTCGAGACACGTTATAGTAGGGTTGAATTTTCGGTCAAGTTTTTCAGCAAAGCTGTAGAATGTCAAAGTAAGATTGGACATGATATTTTTGTTTATCTTAGCTGAACGCATCATGATAGCCATGACGAGGATTACAGAGGTGTAGAATATCGAGAACAATCAACAGAACCAACAGAACAATCAATAGACTTTGTTGCCTTCTATTCAAGACCGTATGCAAACGAACTTAATCAATCTCTGACATCTTCAACTTCGTAATTACAATTTTTACTTTAAGTAGCCTTGTATGATTTTGAAAAAAATAATTTACAAACCTGTGATAGCGAATGCTACTAGTGCATGAGATCGCTGCCTGAAATTTAGCCATGAACGAACAATCATAATTGCATGCCAGGTTTTTAGTTGACTTAGATGTGAGCAGGCATTTGAGTCAAATCAGGGGTAAAATGATTCGAAGAGCTCATCACTCCACACTCGTATATATTGATTGTGAATTAAATCTCTACTATAATTATTCCCCAGATTGGAGACATGTTTTAAAATAACATTTTTTTTTTAAATTGAAAGACTGTAGAAAGACAACACGAACATTTCCAAAAATCAAAATTAAATTGCATGCGACAACTTTGTGTTACCAAGCAATTACCTCACCCGTCAAATCTGTCCAGTTTCCATACTCAATTCAAATTTGTTGTGCAATCAGCTGTGTCCTTTTTATGTTATGCGAAAGCTCAGGTGATTATTATTTGAAGCGAGTGTTAAGCAATGGCAGCGAGAAGCCATATGTATGTGAGAGGAGCTCATTAAATTTTTCCATAAAAAGCACTTAAATGCCACACTTTTAATTTTTAGAGTTCTGGCTTTATACCTAGTCACCAGCAAAGCTATAAGATGTAGCACATCATTCATGGAGTGGTTATATTATGCCCAGTCACCGGAATGCTTTACAAAAATTAGGCATTGCAACAATTTAGCATACGGCGGGATTTGAACCCGCAGGCCGTAGAGTGGTACTTCGGACGAGTGTCATAGCGAGCAGCGCTACCGACCCATCATTTCCTTATTTTATTATTATATATTCCAAAAATGCTACACCAAACTGATACCTTTGTTGCTTGTAACGCTCGTATGAAATAATTTTTATTGAAAGAAAAATTATAGGCAATTTGTCACTCAAGCATTACCTTACTTAAATTCCAAAAAACATCTATCGATCTTACATTGGTATGAATTTTCTTCGACTACTCCGCTTGCATGTTTGCCTTCACTTCGTCGTGTAGGTCTTACTATCAAACTGTTACAGCCAATAATTTTAAACGTTTACACAATGGTTACTCGACTCGAAAGAGAATACCAGCAACCAGCACCCGACTTTAGCCAACATTCCAGGTCGACAACCTTCCACAACATATATTTATGCTCGATTCCTTGCCCTCTGTGTGAAATTTCCTTACGTGGCATAGTGAATCGCCCTTTTAAATTTTACAAATTACAATAGCAAACAACGCTGTTTGCACGCAACATTGCCATTACGGCTTCCATTGCATGACTGTCTTACTCGGATGCATAAAATGAGCATGATCCCATAAATTCCTTGGAGTAGCAAAAGAGAAAGTGACCTATTAGCATTTCTACGATAATTCAAGTGACTTCTTCGTTTCTTGCATGCCGCATGATAATCCTTGTGAAAACTATTGATTTTTATTATTCCTTTGGTATTCGTTCTATGCTCGCCAGGATTTTAGAGCTTTCAGTGCAGTTGTTAAAGTTGATGTCATTTGCATTTTTATCTACTGATTAAAACGGGTCAAAGTAATTGAAAGTTGTAAAAGCTTCGTTTTGTCTACTGGCTGATAAAACTTAATTCTGTCCTTTCCTCGCTACGGACATGAAAAGTATCCAAAAATTATGATACGAGTTGATGCAAGTTTGCAGTAAAGTTTTGTATCTTCCGCTTATCATGAACACAGTCAAAGTTTAACGATGCAATTCGTGGTTTAAGTAGTTTAGAACAGTAGCTGCATCTGCCTGGTTGCGGATTTTGTGCAATATATATCGTCGGATGATTTATATAAAAAGAAACGTCGCGAAAAATATATATAAAATATTTAAAAGGTTTTTTTACTAGGTAGTTTGCATTCTTTGTTTGGAATAAATGTAAAACTTCGTTAATTTTTATTTAGGTCTTTCCAAACTCTTTTCATGCATTTGTGTTGTCTTATTTAGGAAAAAAATTGGCACCAAAATATAGCTGGCTCAAACTGTTTCAGTGTAAACAGTCCAATCCATTTAAGACTCCAAATACTTGGAACCGAAATCCAAAGAACTTATTCTCTTCCAAAATTATCCCTCTCAGAGAAAATTGCTTTCAGTTGAAATAAAAGATATATCAATTTTAAAAAACCGTAGAAATCTTTGGTATAAACATCCTTACAGTTTGAAATGTAACTAATTTAAGAAAATATCCTTCCAAAATTTGATCTAGCCAAACCCTTACAAGTAGAAAGGAAATTTAAGGAAAATAATGGCACTCATGCAAAATTGGTGCACAAACTTGTCGCCTTAGAATAAAATACAAGGCAGGCCAAAAAACTACTTTTCATAAGTATAATTATTTTAAGCAAAATTACTCTTTATATTAATGATTTTGTAAGTAAAGAAAATATTTTTTTGAGTAAGAGTTAGAGTTTATTTCAGGACGAAGGTGAATTTAACAATTCTACGGAATAATGGCAACAGTTTAGTGTGACAAACATCTAACTAAGAATAAGACCCAAATCGAACATATGGAAAATATGCTGGGCAATATAAATTATTCGAATTTTTGTCAAAATCATCTCAAGATAACTTATATAGCCGAACAGGTAAAGGCCTGGCTATTAGTAAGTGTGGTCCATGGTCATAGGCGGGCCGTGGTCTTAAATCTGGCAGGGGCCAGGGACTGAAAGGTTCAAGACATGCGATGATTTTTTTTTTATTTGTACAAGTACTGTTCATACAACTTATATAATTTGCTAATACATTATATATTTGTTGATTTATTCTTTGTTATTTGCTAATGCAAAATGTATTATCAAATAAACTTCTTGTCTGTGAATACGTATGAGCTACTACCACATGCATATAATGTGAATGGTAGGTATGAACTACACATGAATTATCAATGACCGCTAAGAAAGAAAGCTTGTATGAATTATACGGGAATAGAATGGAAATAATTAGAAATGTAAGAATATTTTTTCGTTTACAAGCTAAATATATTGCAACTTATACTTGAAGAAGAGTATAGCTTAGTTTCAAAATATTTTTGAAAAAATTGGAATATATTAAGCTTAGAAGGAATACATGGATCTCTTGCTTCAAACACTTGTTACCTAGAAAAACGGAAAACAATTTGGCAAGATGAAAAGTGCTGTAACTTACTCTTTTTGAGTCATTTAGTTTGCAAGAATATCTTTGTAGCCCTAACTGCGTGGCTAAATGAAACAGCACAACCTTTGAAACTAGTGCTTTTTGCTGTTTTCCGTTTTCGCGATCCTCTAGTAAATGTGAGATTCAGACAGTTCTTTTCTGCAAATGATTTAATTTTTCCCCAAACTAAATACAAGTCTTCTCACTCAATTAGTAGTGTTCCATTCACAATATTTATCCCATCCCGAAGAGTTGCATTTTTAGTTCGGAAATATGTGCTTAACATGTTTGTTATAAAAAGAACATAGTGAAAGATGAAAAGATTTTCTACAAATTTAGGATTACTGATTGAATGAAAGATCCCCAATTAATAAACTGAGTCGTTGTATTTTCCCTCACCCATTTCTTTTTCTAAAGCCTCTTTCATAGTCCCATAGCTATCGATCACATATTTGCAATTGCGAAATCTCATTGACTAACGAGTTGAGCTTAAACTTCTGATTCCACGCCTTGTGCTTTGACCAACTGCCTCTTCAAGTTGCTTCAACAATTTGTGTTGTGATGCAGGGGCGGCTCGTCGTTGTACGCAAAGGAAGCAGTGCTTCCCTTGCTAAATATTCCCTATACAAGAAAAATAGCTTAACAATACATATTGAAAGTCAAAGCAAATCAATTGATTCTATATGAATTAGCATCCAACATCAATAAAAAAATTTACGAAACTCAAAACACTATTCATCTCACACACGAGATATTTCTCACAGCCAAAGTGCCTTACAAGTAGTTTTGCAGCAACGCGATCGGATATCTTGCGTTTGAGTCAAAGCCTCAAGCATCTCGTACCATTGCAAACCAGAACGCTCAGTTCATTGCAGCGTATTGAAATATGCTACACAGAACACTAAAGTGATCTTGTCTCAATGCACGTACCATGATGTGTGCATACACCCCATTGCAAGCATCACGCAATCGATGGTCGTAAACACTTTGCTATGAATGTTCCCGAATAGCAGCGCGGACGCTGCTCAGCTCACCGCGTCTTCTTGAGTAGAGAAAATCAAAAACTCCTCGCTTATTCAGCCGCTAAATGGCCCAGATATATTTGTGAATGGACGCAGCACGATTTGTAGCGTACTCTGTTTGGTTTCTATTTTGCTACAGAACTTGGAGCTGGTATGCTTTGGGTGACTGAGTTTAGGATGTTATTTGTATGTATGAATACTGTAATGAATTGTATGTTTCGTTTCTGTAATGGATTTATTACTGAGCTCAAGAGTTTAATGTTTGCTGTAGATTGAAATTCTTCTGATTTGTCTGTTTGTTTGTTTGTTTGTGCTGAAAGTGCGTAAGTTAGTATTGGAATGATTAAAGAAAGATAGTGGCTTTTCACTTAAATAGTAAAAGAGTATTTACATTCGGCATACAACGTAAGGTTATTTCAACCCCAAATCTTAAAGACATGAAACTGATTTTATGGAAGAGGTATGACAGTATTTTTTTAAATAAATGCTTTGTGTTTTATTATAGCTTGTGGATACAAAGAATAAAAGAAATATTTGAGCACGTTCTGTTTAATATATGTATGCACAGAATATATAAAATGCTTTATGAGGTAAATCTAACCCCACCTTTTATGGGTGAGGAATTATTTTCACGTTGTTTGCCGAAGGTTTAATTCATTTAGTCTTGAAAATTGAATTTCACGAACATTTACTGCGGTATATTTTTCTCTTAGACTATTTGAATAGATAAAAGCACTTTATAGATTCGTGGTGACCAGGACCACTAATTTTCACTTTTTATTTAAAAAAAATAGTTCTAATTTGGAATATCTTGCATTGTAATTTGTAATCTTGCATCATTCAAATATTACTGAGATTCATGGTGATCATAATGAGTAGAAAAGTCACTGAGTTAAACAATTGGAAATTGGATGCAACTTTTGATGTATTTGCTGCGATGAAATTTCTACTTGTTTATTCTGGAAAACTATGCAAAAATGTATCTGCTTCCTCGAGTCTTAAGGGCACGAGCCGCCACTGTTGTGATGGCTTCAAAAAGTGTAGGTAAAGTGATTCGGTGGCATTGAAAAGGATGTACACGTGTCGATTGTGAAAAATGTGTCCATCACAACCAGGATAATTTTATGAGCTAGACAGTGTACAAATGTGGCTGCAGGGTGTTTCATCTTAATTTAGATTTGTACACCACTTTTTTGTCCTGACATAACACTAGCACCATCATAAGACTGTCCAACAACAGGCAATTCGGGAAGGGTTCAAAATTATATCTGCTAAATACGAGATATTTCTAGCTCCTGAACAGTCTACAAAGCTTGAGAACCTTTCTTCGACTGCTAGCTCCTTAGCATATCTGACAACTACGGATAGTTGTTCCTTCTGTGGTTCCTTGTTGCGTCTGCCATAGTGGATATCAATCCGCAATCTTTTATTTTAGCTGTATTATCCTCGCGAACGATTTCAGCAATTATTTTCATCAATTCATTTTGTATTTTGCCACAACAGTAGTTCGCAATCTTGTTTTTAAAATTATTTATTAATAATGCACAAAATTCCAAAAAAAAATCACGGTTATCACTGGCACCACTTTCATCATGTCCTCTGAAAGCACGTCTTTGGCGACTGAGACACGTCGTAAGGCCGATAACCTTCTCCACAATATTCCAAGACTGTTCAAGCACCATATCATTTACTGTCTTCCAAGTACTATTAGAGTTTTCTCATTGTGCATGAACTTTGCTATCCGGATCGTGAAGTTTGGTCGAGCTGAAATGTTGGTGTATTTGTGGCAACAATGAAAACTCTATGGAAAATTTCACATTGTGATAACCTCACACTGAGTCATCAGATCATCACAAAATTGACAAGACTCATCAATGGGCATAAAAATAAGTTTCTGTCGTTTTTAAATAATGTCTGGGCAACTTTGCAGCTACCATAAGTACGTAAACACAAATCTTTCATACGGCTGTTAGAATAAAATGCAAATGATTGATGAATTTGATACTATATTTATACAGTCAAATCTAAACTTGTAAAATTCCCAATCGCACAAAAATGCACCGAATTATTTATATTCTAAGCACCTGGAATTTGCGTTTACGGTATCTCGCGACCAGATAAAATTCATAGGATATAGTGGTCTTGAGTAGATACAGGTCTGACAAAAGTTTAATGAATATGATAAGAACCATGTGGTTGCTGTGTCACTATGAAAAAACGTTCGGTGAAATTGAAGTGCTATGCCTTTTAACTTCCGATGCAGTTATCAAATTATAATAAAATTCACACACATTTAACCTGAGTGTAAACCAAATAGGTCACAGATAACATAAAAGTGGCAGGGATGCCATTTTTATTCTCCAAATGACTTCAAAAATTGTATTCTACGTTAATTACCTTATCGCCTACCATTTTAATACTTAGACTATGTTATGTGAAAAAACATAATTGCATAAAACGCTAGTTTATAAAAGTGTTCTTACCTAAATACCTGTATATTGCCAAGTAGGAATGAACAGATAATCTGAATAAAAAAAAGATGATTGGCGAGGTGTTTTTCGTCTTTTTCTTAACGTTTAACTTGTCGAAATTAAATATTTTCGTCCATTTCTCGAAATAAGTCCCATAACATCGTAATTAATACCGCAAGTAACACAGTCTCTATGTTATAAGTAGTGTAAGTTGGTATAGGCTTACACTGCTGCACTACACAGCTCTTGCTGTAACCACAAAAACCTAAGAGGTGCAAACTTAAGTGTCTGCTGTTGGAAATATTTATTTTTCTGGGAGGGGCCAACCTAGGGTCTGGGGGGGGCCCGGCCCCCCCTGGCCCCCCCTACGGCGCGCCTATGTCCATGGTTCAAATCCAGCTGTAAACCAGGCATTGAGTTAACGTAGCTATGCGCAGGTACCCGAGCCAAGTTGGCGATAGTGAGTCGCGATGCTTGTCACTTCATATTCGTATACATAAATTGTGAATGAAGTTTCAAGCGATTTCAATCCATAGATCTAAAAAGCGTTGATTTGGGACAGCTTTACTTAATATTAGTCTCAAATAAAGTGCCGAAAAATTTGAACATGGAAACTCTCCACGAGATAATTATCCCAAACACAAAGCCCAGGTCATTCCTTGGTGAATCATTTAAAACATCTCCCATATTTAAGTTCTATTGAAAGCCTTCTGAAAATTGAGGCAGGGAAAGATTAAAAATTTCAATTTTACATAAAGCAGAGCTAAGTAGAAGAGAGGATTTAAAAAAAATGATTATACTTACTGTCATAATCATTATCATTATCAATGCTACAACTGGGATTCGGTTCTGGCTTTTCAATTATAAGCCATAGTTACTCAGCTAGCCATTTGCTCTGAACATTCTAGTCTCAATATAAGCAAGATCTCTGGCACTGTAGTCTCACAGAAATTGTCGCAGAAATGTCTTTGTGATTACATCTGCTTAAAGGTAGACCACGCACAAATCATGGTTTCGCCATCCGATGATTCTGTCTAAAATTTCTTTTCGAATGCAACTAAGAGGTGAAAAAGCCTTTTGCTGTGCACCCAAATTTTGGGTGCACATTCATGGGTGCACATTCATGGTTTCGCCATCCGATGATTCTGTCTAAAATTTCTTTTCGAATGCAACTAAGAGGTGAAAAAGCCTTTTGCTGTGCAACCAAATTTTGGGTGCACATTTACTGTCGAGACTTTTGTCTTCTATAGCAGTAGCCCTGAGGTTGTGGCTGATTTTGAAATTAAAAGAGCTTTGACAGATCATAGTAAGCTTTGTTGGATTCGAATAGCCGCCCACTGATTTCTTCCTTCATTTTGTTACCGGCTGCCAATTTCGATATACGATAATTGAAGAACTTTATTCTGATTGTTGGACCAACTATACATTACTTTTATTTAAGTGCAGTCCCACTTTTGTCCCAGCTGCTCAATTTAGATGAAGAATTAATGTATGGCTGCTTTGGATATCGTCAACTGCATAAGCCAGTATCTGGCTGAACTCTGTGATTGAAGTCCTTCTTGTTGACATGTCAAAATCCGGATTGATTTTCCCCACGCTAGGTTGCTGATTGGTCTAGATGACTTGGCTTATGTTTGTCATGGTTACTTTGTTTGAGAGCTTATGGCTTCAGATAGTTCTTTGCTGGCTATGCTTTATAGATGATCTTAAGCTTTATAATGGGATATTGAATTCCATACATTTTTCTATCGCCTGCATAGGGGGAAAATCTGACGAAATGCTGAATCAACCGCGAAGAAGTTACACTGATATTGCCCGTTGATGGTTTTAGCAAATGTTACTATCTGCACAAGTAGGATACAGGATACTATCGAATAAAGCGTAGTCTACCATATTGTACTTTTATAATTGCTGCATGTTGTAAAATCTCAACAGCGTTGCGCAGTCTTCGTCGACAGAGTAAGGCCAGCGTATCATAGGTCTTGTCGCTAGCCTTCGACCATCAGCTTTTTTTTCTGAATACTTACTCGATGCTCGTCCATTTGCTGAATATGTCTAGTCCATTACAGTTTCCACTGTCTGATGAATACAGTGACTTACGGAAGTGACTTACGGTACTCGTAGTTGTACATTATTCGCCGCTCTTATAGCCCGTCCAGACTACGGATACTTAAGTATCCGCATACATAAGTATCGTCCACACTTTTCATTGATTTTCATGGCAAGGGTAAAATGTATCTGCAGATGTCGCTGCAGTGAGGACAATACTTATGTATCCGGATACATAAGTATCCGTAGTCTGGACGGGCTATTATGGTTTGCTCCAATTATTCGACTCTGAACCGGTCTTTTGAAGGCATTCAACATGTTTGCGACTGCTTATGTGAGGGCTTTTATTTCACATCCATAGTACGGCACAGGAATTGTTACTGATTTATAGACTTAGAGCTTTCTTTTCTTGTATATGCAGCCGGTCTTCAATATAATAAGTGTAGAGTAGAAAGTTTGACTAGCGAGCTGTTGTCTTCGTTTTATTTCGTCAGTTTCATCGCTTTTGGTTGTCAATTTTAAACCTAAGTATATTAATTCCTCCGTATTTTCTTAAACAAGATTCGTTATGACTCATCTTTTCCGCTTTTCTGCTAAGGTCATGATTAGCGTTTTGTTCAGGTTAATTTCCCGGTCTACATATCTTACTTCTTGATCAGGATTCAGTAGGAGTTAATTGACCGATGTGGAGCAACGTGATAAGAACTTGATGTCATCTCTGTAGGTTACTGCTTGGCTGAATTTATATAAAAGCGCACCCTTTGTATATACAGACAGGTTCCGTATTACGTACTCAAGAGCTAAGCTCATTGCCCTGCTTATGTCCAATATATGTATCAAAGTCAACGATGACATTAATATCGTTTGGTCGCCAACAGCTGTATTTAATGAGCTGCTCTAGGTTGAGTTAGGTTGAAATTTCTCAGCAAAATGTGTTTCGTGAGCAATTCAACTGTTCTAACTTGCCCAGAGTTGCTCTGCTTTATATTTCATGAGCCTGCTCTAAGTTAAAGCAAGTTAAACCAAAAGCAATTTAGAGCACGATTTTTGCTCTACCTGTTTGGGCAAGCAACCAGCTGTTTGTCAACTGTCACGGAACCGACTTTCAACAAAAAATTATGACTAAGGTAGAGTTTTTTAATAGTGAATGACAGGTTGAAGGGATCAACTTTGAGAATTGCTTCTGAATTATTCTAATGTACTCAAATTATTTTTGCCTCTCAGTTGCTCTAGCTTGCTCGACTTTTTTTGACAGGAGCTCTATTTTAACTTGCCTTAAGCTAATATTTTATAGGACACTCAAAGTAGCGATATGCCTCTGTAAATTCATGCTCGGTATGTAATAATCTTAAGTTCAGTCGCTGGTTTACATTCATTATCAAATTAGTTATTGAAATACCTGCAACGACTTCCTAAGAAGGAATCAACAGTGTTAACCTCTGTTTAGATAATGAGCGCTACCAATAGTATTATTAAAGGCGTTTCCATATTTCATCAATGTTTGGTCTCCTGCCCCCTATTTTACAATTGCTTCTTGTGTTGAATGCAGCTTCGGACGATGGACTGCGCATCAAGCTTTGAGCTCACTTAGCTCTGAAGAATATAAACTCACTTACCTCTCAGTTAATCAGTGGTAAAGTAAGTTGTGGAACTAATCACTCCACACTCGTATTCACATTGATTCTAAATTTGTGAATGAGGCTCTCTGCCAACTTCAATTTCTATATCCTACAAAGGTTGTCACAGGATTACTTTTTATATTTCCATCAACGAGTTACTTTCAAAAAAATTAGGTTTGTGAAATGAATTTCGAACGTGTTTCAATTATGGGTATGATAGCATTTTGTAAATTTTTAGCCCTATGTGTGAGCTAGGTGGTGCTTGCAAAATTTTGAATCACGTTAACTTTTGACAAATCAAATCATTTTTAGACCAAAACACTTTTATGCAGGTGCTGACAACCCTGTAGCTACAGCAAGCACTGAAAGTGAAAACCTTCAAATCATCGAACTTCCCGAAAACTTTTCGCTTTATAGAAAAAAGTAACACATGTATAAATCTTATGCTTTGTCTACACAGTAAGTAAATCTTTTTAAATTTCATATTGGACAAGAACGGTAACCCTTTCCCAATTTACTTAAATTTTTTGCTTCAGGTATGTAATAATCTTAAGTTCATTCGCTGGTTTGCACTCATTATCAAATCAGTTATTGAAATACCTGCAACAAGTTCAAGAGCCGACGTGACCCGCTCTCACTACCTGACAATCAGATCCAATTGAAACTCACAGAATGTATTCATCTGAATTAGAACCAGTTCTGATAAAAGCAATTTTGAAACATAGACAGCTTTGTGTCAATGGTGCCATTTTGAAAAATCACTAAGAAAAAGCTGCTTTTTGTTCCATAAATTTCAATTAAGTCCCAGATTTTAACAAAATTCACACATTAGTTGAGCCTTTTATTCTAGGCCACGTTTGAAAAATGGAGTTGGGCTTGCAGCCATGGTAATTTTGGTGAATCCAATTTTCAAAATTAGCTCAGCAAAATAAAGCTACTTTACTTGCCCAATAACTTTCAGTAAAGTCACAGCGAAGAAGTTAGTTCCTACCCAGAGTGCAAACTCCGTATATGTATACGGTTCAAAAATTAAATTAACCGGCCTGAGATTGTATTATTAATCCGCTGATTATAGGCCTGGAAAGTTGGAAGGAATCGCGTGGAACAGAAAGAGACGCAAGATAAGATTCGACAGCTATATACTAAGGCTAGATATTTCGTTGCTCACATACGGCTCACTACTCGGAATAATACCAATTCATTCTCAGGTCGCTTTGATAGATATTGCATTGCGTAAATGGAGCCGCAATTTCAAGGTGAAAGTGGTTTTTTTTCCAAAATTGAAGGAGTTCAACCACTTATCTTTCCCTACACTTTGGTAAAGTCATGAAATGAAACCCAATTCATATGGTAAATGGAACTTGTTGTAGACAAAATCTTGTAGAAATCTGGTTGAAAAATTATGATGGAGATGCCAGTCATGGTTAGTTTTGTCTTTCTTTTACCATTTCTTTAGTAAGCGATGTTATCATGAATATTTGAATTTTAAAAATTTGAAAACTTTTGTGGGTGGTAACACTAGAGTTGTTTCTACTTCTATAATTTCCAAGGAGAAAACAAAATGCACAGTGTGAGTTGGCCTTAATGTGAAGCAGATTTAGTATACTTTTGGTTTAAGAGCTAGCTAAAAGTTTCCAGCACCAATTATTTTCATTATTATTGTACCAACAGATGTCACCATTGGATTCCAATTCATATGGAATGAATAAAATTAAATAACCAAAATACATTTTCCAAGCTTTGGAAATTTTTCGGATGGCAGCCCCAAACATATTTCTATCCCTGTAACGTTCGGTGCAATCATCATCATCATCATCAAGCAAGTATGGTAGAATTTGCACTCAAAGTTTGTACGATTCCTCTACTTTTCTTCGAATATGAATATATCTAGCAGTTCTGTGCGCTAGATTTTTTTTATTTTCTTTTAATAAAATTTATGCTTTCTTCCAAACTTGCTTCCATGAATTTTTAGCTTGGTTAAGTAAAGAACAACGATTTTGTTACAAACTGAAAATAATTATTTCATTTATATATTGCTTATTGTTAGTTAAACTTTAACATTCCTAATCTACCAACAACTTCGATGCGTACTAACTTAATTTGATGTTAAATTGTTTATTGAACTAGATTTTATGTAATAGAAAAACAAGGCAAAAGTACCTTGTTCTTAATCTTATCGTTTGCTTATCTTAATCTAAATTAATTGTAATCAGCTGAGCTCATGAATCTCTCATCATTATTTCCAACCGCTCGACGACACCAAATCCTTTCATAAGTTTGTTGGTTTATGATTGTTACTTTCGAACCGAACATAAATCAAGCTTAATGCGGTCCAGTAAACTTCTATTGAAAACTCATCAAGGCTTTCCTTTTCGAGCTGCTAGATTCTATTGGAAAACACTGTCGGGTTACTGATGGTTTGTATTCGCAATGATAATAGGATTAAGCAAGTAATCATATTGTTTCTGTGCTAAGTACAAACAATAAGCAGTGATAATTATGTAATGGAAACTTCATAGCGTTTTGTGTAGTTCTTGTCTTATACATGTCGTTGTAGCAGTGGAATTTTCAATTGCTTTGTTTTAATATGTGATAACAAGAAAATAAGTTAGCTTAAACAGGTAATTGATTTCAAATCGACATAATGCAAAAACAGTTTTGAAAGCTAAAATGAAAATAAATCTCGTAATTGCTTACATAAATCACGTGAAATATAATGCTACTCAAAAAATCTTTCTTTCGACCGTGTACTTTCATAATTTTCTTTAATGCACTGTAAGAACACTGCACTGGAAGCGTTACCATGACGCTGTCAACCCGTTTCAGAAGCTCAGTTTTATTATCGTGAAGCGACCAGACGACTATTAACTAAATCCTGTTTAAATCTGCTCTGGCATCCATTATTGTCATTATTATCTGTTCTAGTGAAGCATAAAGCTGTTATATGTGAAAACATCTAAATTCTCTTGGATTAATTCACCCGAATAATTCGAATATTAAAACTTATCTACAGTTGTTCGTTCTAAATCCTATTATCTTCGGTTTGAATGTCCTTTTATGTGAGAATTGTATAGTAAAAGAGTTGGAGAGCAGTTTACGAAACAGAATGAAATGGTTGTTTATTTCGACTGCTTGTGTCCCGCATAGTCATTGTGGATCCATGTTATGCGCGTTATATCCTATCGTACGTCATTATCATTCCTTCAGCATTATTAGATTTGTTATATAGCTATCACTTACTTTATTGTAATTGGCCATATGTGTGCACACTTAACATAAAAAATGAGTAAAATGCGTGCCTTCAAATCATTTGATGCTCAGTACTTCAAAATAATGATTGCAGAAAATATTACTCTGACTTACTACTCGCTTTATGCATATATTTCCGATTTAGTGCAACGAAAAATTTAATACTTAATATCAAAAACAAAATAAATTTTTCAAGCAGTAACATTTTCAAGGATCTGTTCTATATATTTCTCGCAAATTTTCGTAGACCTACACAAATCCACTGTAAGCGTCAACAAACAAACGCAGTTAATCGACTGGCGCTGATCTAGTTCTTAAGATTTCCATAAAGCGGCTCGTTGCATTTTATGGAGTCATAATTCAATAATGGAAAGTTCATTTTCTCCAAGATTAAAGTGGTATTCAAGTGAAAAACATTTTCATGTACGTGTAAACGAACAAGACTGCTTGTGCAATGGAAAGGGAATAGCAAGTATGCAAATATTAAATTATTTTTACAAGTCAGAGATGTGTTCGCTTTCTAATTTGTCTGTTTCCGGAAATCCATTAAATTTTCGCTCTTGGAAATGATTTGGTTTGGTTAAATGAAATTGAGTTGCTATCCAAATAAATATAATTGACTTTCTGTCGGAAGTCATAAATTTTCCGAAATTAAAATCAGACGAAAATCAGACTACTTAGCTCGAAGAAGCTGGATTGAATTTTGTGATTGAGCGTGATGGACAGTGATTCCAAGAACTACAAAAAAGTGATTGGTGTATCTGTTGAATTTCATTTTTATTGATACTTATGAATTTATATGTTTTGTTTTTTACATAAATTTGAATTTACTACAAATTTGTCCCGTGACTATTTTTTTTACTAATGTTCGAAGAAGAACATTAGTATTAAAATCACTTTTCAATTCATATTTCTATATATATATATATATATATATATATATATATATATATATATATATATATATATATATATATATATATATATATATATATATATATATATATATATATATATATATATATATATATATATATATATATATATATATATATATATATATCATCAAAAAGTTTCAGTGAAAAAATCTCAGGAACGCGCCATCCGATTGAACTGAAATTTTCGAAATACATTGGTGTATATGCAAAATAGTGCCAAGTTTCACAAAAAGTTAATAATCTCTAACCCTTTGGCGCCGGCGGCCATTTTAGTGATATTTTAAAGATACCTATTATTCTGTCAAAAAATAACTTTTGCAAAAATAAAGTTTATGTTATGAATTTCGAACGTGTTTTAAATGTGAATCAGACAATGTTTTTGAAATTGTTAACCCTAAGTGTGCGCTAGGCGCCTAAAATGAGATTGGAAAAATTTGAAAATTTTTGGTTTGCGATATCTTTTTACTTAATTATTAGATCATTATTAAACTTAAAAGACATATTTATGTTGTTAAGTTGCACACTTTTATAGCTTTTGATGAACGTGGTGGCAACCCTGTAGCTACGGCAGGCACTGAAAGTTAAAACATTCAAACCATCGAATCTCCCAAAAAATTTCCGTTTTTTACAATAAAAATCAAACTGTATACAAATCTTATGCTTTACCTACACAGTCAAAGTAAAACTTTGGAAATTTCATGTCGGACAAGAACGGTAACCCTTTCCCAGCTAACCTATATTTTTAGCATCAAAAACTTCTGCTCACGGGAACTCACAGACCAATAATCAGATACAGCTGAAATTTACAGAGTACATTGGCCTTAAGTAGGACCAGGTCTGATAGGGCGAATGATGGGCAACTCTGTGCCAGTGGTGCCATCTTGAAAAATTACATAGAAAAAAAACTGTTTTTTGCCCTATGAATTCTGATTCAGTCACCAGATTTTCATGAAATTGAAACAGTAACTGAACCTTACTTTACGCCATGTTTGGTAGAAATTTGGGTGAAAAATTCGATTGGTGCTGCCAGCTATGAGAATTTTTGTGTCTTGGGTTTTGAAAATTCGCTCAGGAAAATAAAGTTTTTTGCCTTATAACTTCCAGTGCAGTCATGCAATCAACAAGAATTTCATACAATTAATTAAACTTATTATAGGCACTATTCAAGCCGAATTTAGTTGAAAAGCCACGACAGGGTTGCCAGCTATTGCTGGTTTTTGTTAATTTGCAATATCTTTATTTAGCGGTTTTATCGTAAAATTTTCAAATTATTGATATTCTAATTATTGATATTGTAATAATATTGTAGTGACAATAAACAGCAAATATTAAGTTTTCGATTATTTGAAAAGTTTTGCGGCTGGCAACCCTAAATTTCTTTATACTCCTATAACTTTGAATGTAGTCATCGGATCGAGACGAAATTCGCTGGGTAGGTTAATTTCAACGTGAAGCAGATTTGTTATATTTACATTTTCATAGAAAACAAACTCACAAACATTCCAAGTCGTAATCAAAATCGGATAATATCAACATGCCGTTGAGAAAGAGGATTCTGCTAGCAGCAAATGTTTAGTGACCCTAAACCTTTGTTTTTGCGGCATACTTCTATTCTGTTCTGTTCTGTATTGGAGCAAAAAAACACGCCTAGTATAAAACAGCAGTGCATTCGCTAAGACTGACATAGGTTGCTGTATTTGCTGTGGTAGCACAAAACAGCTGAAAATAACGAGTATAAACTACCACAATCGATAGAAAATAGAAAAAGAACTAACAGAAAATTCCCTTTTTTCACTTTCTACACATTATGAATTCCCTAACTACCAAAACATTCAACATAACCTCCAAAAAACCAAAGCCACCTCACAGCAAAAAAGGCAACTTCGCATGAGCTTTTCTTTTTTCTATCAGCACATTCTACACTTCAGCACGTGAAGTACAAATGAGGAATAGAATTTCTGTACTGGTGAATACACTGATACAGGAGTGTTGTTGTTTCTGATGCGTATACTCTGTTCTCTGTTGGACAGAGGAGCGAAAAAACGCGCCTTTTGTTTCCAATACGTCATTCCTGTTCTCTCCTGGATAGAGGAGCAAAAAACATGCCTATTATTTTATTACCATATAAAGTTCCTTGGTAAGATTGAGGAATATTATCTCAAAATGTATTGATATAGGTTTCAGCTCCTCTACGGGATTATACTGCTTGCAGCCTTAGCAGATGGTTTAAACGAAATGATCCTAAACCTTTTCTATAGCACTAAAGTCCGGTGAACGAATTATCCATGGCAGAAACTTGACATTTTAAAGCTTGTTTTCATCAAATTAGGAGCAAAAAACTTAATAGTTCTATAAAATCAAATTATATTTTCATTTTTGGTATTAGAAACCAAATCTGCAGCACCTGAGCATGGAAGTATATTTTTGTTTTCAAGATCTTGCAAATCAGAAGCAAACCAGAATTTTTACTTTCCGCTCTCATCGAATTTGTGTAAAAGGAAATTCAGAGATGGTTTTATCCACAGCAGTATAACGACCTCGGTCCCCAACAATGCCTTTCTAACAGCTCTATCTACACAAGCTATCGCCGTGACAGTTCCTAATGATTCGTAAGACATTTATTACCCATTCTAGACGTCCGTCAATTTTCCTCTCCAGTGAAGATGAATTTTTGATATAGGAATCAATTTGTATTTTATGGATGTCCAGATGAGATATGTAGCCTAGAACGATAGAATCGACGATAGCATGATACGTAGAAATATCGTGAGTTTTGTTAGCATGCAACAAAAATATGGTAAATCATTAATTAAGACTGATTGATAAACTTCCATTTGACATTGATGAGTGTGTCAAGTGGAACTCGTAGATTTTTTTTGGTTGTCTTGCGTATTTTCTACGGATCGTATCAAGTGGTATTTTATGTGGCATATTGCAATCGATAGAAAAGACAAAATATAAATGATATGCTGTCTATGTGGATGATTTTATGGGCGATAATTTGACAAATGAAAAAAAGGAAGAATTCTTGATGGTGGAATGGGAAGTGGGGGTGGCTCTTATAATTTTTAGGTTAACTGAATTCCGAATACAATACAACAGCTTAAAAACTGCAAATGCTTTTTGAATGCATACCGTTAGGGCAATGAATTAAGGACGAAACAATTTTCTTGTTTATTTCGTCTTATTGCCAGTGCAGTATTTTCGTTATTTGCAAACAAATATGTTTATAATCCGAAGATATAAAAATGATACAATGTCCATATAATTTAATTTAATTTATAATTTAATTTAATTTATTTAATTCAGAGATTCATCACAACAGATTACAGATTCCAATTATAGCAATGAAATAAGAAATGGATATAAAAAAAAACAAAGATTATTGTATACAAAAAGAAAAACATAATTCAAAAAACTAATGACCCAACGCTCAGGTCTAGGATAAATACTTTTAAATATCTTTTAAATGTAAAGAACGATTGTGGCAGAGTTCCAAGCCCCAATTCATTATGACGTCTAGGGATTCTGACGTAAGGAGAAAAGAAGTACATGTTTGTACGCGCGAACGGAACAGTGAAAACTTCCTGAGACCTGTTGTCCCGTAACGAGCTGCGAGGTCGGAATGCATCGGTGAAGCCTGATATTATACCTCGTTGCGATTTGAACAGGAAGCACTCGTCAAGCAACAGCCAGCGTGACTCCAAGGTCGGAATTTGAAGGAAGGACAAACGGGAAACATACGGAGTGTAAGGGATATTATATTTGAAAAATAAAGAGCGTGTGAACCTACGCTGCACACGCTCGACGGCCTCAGAAAGGTATAGGAAACGTGGAGACCATACTTGACAAGCATATTCGAGAACACAACGAACTAACATTAAAAACAGACGAACACATGTACTGATGTCAACGAAGTTAGAGGCGGAGCGAAGTACCAATCCGGAGACTCGGGTGGCTTTAGCAGTGACTTCAGCAATATGGAGATTAAATTTTAATTTAGGGTCAAAAGTCACACCCAAGTCCCTAAATTGATCAACGAACGACAGATAGTTAGTGGAAATTGAATAGGAAAAAGAAATAGGAGATGATTTGAGGGAAAAGGTCATATGTTTACATTTGCTTACATTTAAGGACAAAGAATTGCGGTTACACCAATTAAGAAGAGCACACAAATCACTCTGGAGAATAATACAGTCATCAGCTGACCTGATAGCTCGGAATAGTTTTAGGTCGTCAGCATACAGTAGACAAGGGGAATCAATAATGGAAGGAAGGTCATTAATAAAAATTAGGAAAAGTAAAGGACCAAGGATAGACCCTTGTGGAACACCTGAAGAGGGATGAAAAGGAGAAGAGGAGAGGTTGTTAATAGTAACTTTGCACTCACGGTTACTGAGGTAGGACGAAAACCAAGAAAGGATTGGCCCGAAACAACCGAACTGTGAGACTTTACTGAGCAATATACTATGGTCGACAGTATCAAAGGCTTTAGAAAAGTCTGTGTACACTACGTCTACTTGCTCCTGACGATCTAACGCAAGAGCAACTGTGTTTGAGAAAAGAATAAGGTTAGTCAAAGTAGACTTACCCCTCACGAACCCATGCTGTTCTGGAGCTAGAATAGGATGAATGATAGGATACATTCTAGAGAAGACAATTTTTTCAAGGATTTTACTAAAACAGGGGAGAAGAGAGATAGGCCGATAATTTGAGACGGAGGAAACATCGCCAGTTTTGAAAATAGGGTAAATATTAGAAATTTTCCAGGCGGAAGGAAAAATACCGGATGATAGGCTTACATTGAAAAGGATAGAGAGGGGGACGCACAATGAAGATGACATAGACCACGCGTAAAAATTGGGAATACAATCAGAGCCACCACCGGAATTCCGATCAAGGCTGAGCAATAAATTCTCAACTTCGATCGGATTAGTTTGGATTAGAGAAAGAGAAGGAGGAGTGGAAGGAAAAATAAGGGGATGTACAAGAGAGGTAGAACTTTTAAAGGAGGAGGAAAAAAAGTTAGCGAAAAACTCACATACTTCTTGTGGAGACGAGGAGGTAGAGCCATTAAACGTTACTTGGTTAGGGATGGAAGAGTTTTTTTTCAAGGATCGAATGTAAGACCAAAAAGGTTTAGTATTGGAGGAAGAAATAGAAGACTCCAGACTAGCGAAATAATCTTGCATTGCCTGCTTCATTTCGATTTTAGCGGAGGATCGCAGGGACTGAAACACGGCAAGATCAGAGGCAGAAATCGATCTACGAAACTTTTTCCGAGCAACATTTTTTAGTTGGATTGCCCTCAAAACTCGTTGGGTTAGCCAAGGAGGATCTGTAGATTTACGAGGGTTGAAGGTAGGTGTATAGGTAGAGATAACGTCATAGATGAAGGAATAAAATTTGGAGAGTGCATGATCAATATTTAGCCCTCGGAAAAATGAAAACCAGTTAATTTTTTGAAATTCCGATGTCATTCCTGAGTAGTTAGCCTTGCGAAAATTGTATCGAGGAGCAGCTGAGATTCCTTTGTCTGAAGAACATGACAATGGAACATAAAGAGAAAGAGGAGGGTGGTGAGCGTCTACTAGAACATAGGGATGGAACACAGAGGAGACAGAAATATCAGTAGAGGGAATATTAGTAAGGATAAGGTCAAGAATACGACCATTCAAGTTACGTGTAGTGTTAATCTGCGAAAGGGAGTTCAGTGAAAGGAAGGAGGAAAGTACTAAGGAGAGCTGATCATTAGACCGGATGCAGTTTGAAACTGGATTCCAGTCAATAGAAGGCATATTGAAATCGCCACAGATTATTAATGAGTCAAAAGGAAAAAATTTATGAAGGTAAGAAGATAGCTCGATAAAAAAATTTTCGTACACAGCACAAGAACTGTTACAAGGAACATATACAGAGAGAATTATTAAGTGAATGTTATTAGGAAAACAAGTACGGACCATCACACATTCAACAGGAGGAGAAGGATGAAAGTTACGACAGAGTGCTCCATGAAGGGGTTCTCGTAAGGCAATCAATACACCTCCGCCATGCGATTTTTTGGAAATAGAGCAATTCCGATCAACACGAAATACCTGGTGCAAAGGAAGAACTTCACTGCTATTAATATCGCTAGAGAGCCAAGTTTCCGTGAGGCAGATAATGTTATCCAAGGCGAGCGAAGAGTTAAGGGATATGGATTGGAGCTTCGATCTCAAGCCACGCACGTTTTGATAGTATAATGATATTTTACAATTTTTTGAGTTTAGGTTGGAACAGGTGCTTTCCTTTTCCGTTGAAAATTCGAGCGAGGTCTTCTGATGAAGGCTTTGGCAATTATACCGGGGGGCCAGAAATTGGATTCCAGTAATTCCTTGTTATCAGCGGTGGTTGTTATTTTAAATGAGCTGATCAATCTTCCAGCGATGTTGTCAGGAGTGAGTTTAGTGCAGTCCAGAAGGGCAGGTACAAATCCAAGTTTGTGATGGATATATGTCTTGACAGCAGCAGTTGCATATCTAGTTGGATACCAATTAAATATCTGATTATTACTCGCAGACCATAAACGATATGAGAGACGTCCAATCCAAAATAAATGACCTGATTGCAAAGCCAAATATTTCACTTTTTATAAAAAAAAAAACTGTATTATTTTTTAAACTGTGGTTAATCTGCGCTAGATACTTAAACTAATACAATAAACTGATATACAAATGTTGGAAAATTTTCGCGAAATGTTTATGCATATAAGTTGTAGGTTTTCTTTGGAGGTTACAAACAGATATTTCTACACTAAAGTTGCGGTAACCGTACATATTCCAATAAAATCAACTAGAACACATTAAGACGACACCTCAACAACTCATTATTTCTAAGAGCATCACCGGAAGAAGTCATTTCTGCAGTTATTGTTTTTAACGAGCATGTCTTGGAGACATTCGACAGAGCAACACCTAAACTTAATTTGCATTTCTCAGCTCGGAAAAACACTTACTCTTCATCAATCGGAATACAGGAAAAAAGACAAACACGAAGAAATTGGCAGCTGCACACATCACCCCAAACTAAAACACGACTCAACAAAGCTTCTAGGGAGCTCAGGCTGGCACTGGCGAAGGACAACGAGCTAAAGTTTAATTCGTTCTTGGAAAACCTCGCTCACACCAAAAAATGCCGACTATTCGCCATGGAAGGCGATCGAAAAAATTACATCAGAAAAGTCCTCCTAAGAACTGCCAACGGGCAATGGGCCAGAAGTGACGCAGAGAAAGCCACCGCCTTCGCAGTTCACGTAGAACAGGTTTTCACACCTTTCACCACAGCAATAAGCGACTTTCCACCTATTACCAGTGCTCAGGATTCACAGCCAATCTGAACTTTGGCTAAGGAAGTGGAAAACATTATTATGCATGAAACCTCCTCAAAAAAATCTCTGGGTATTGAACTTATTGCTAACGTTATGCTTCAACAGTTGCCAGCGATCGTATTCTCTTGGCTGTCTATTCTCTTCAATGCTATTCTTCGAATCGGATATTTTTCTGAAGCTTGGAAAACAGGCGAGATCATAATGATTCCCAAGACTGGTAAAGACTCTTCACAAGTGAAGTCATATAGACCTATTAGTCTGTTGTCTTGCATTCCCAAAGTTTTCGAGAAAGTTCTGCTGAGAAATCTACTTCCAATACTTGAAGATACAGGGGAAATTCTAGAACACTAATTCGGATTTCGAAGATATCACAGTACCATCTGACAGGTCTATCAAATCGCGTCAGACATCAAAATTGCATTCGAAGATAAAATGTATTGTGCAGCATTCTTTTTAGACGTAACTCAGGCTTCCGACAAAGTCTGGCAGGAAGGTTTGATCTTCAAAATCAAATTAATGCTGCCGGAAACCTTTCATGAAAAAGTCTCCTCCTACCTAACGGATCGCACATTCCAGGTTAGATACAAAAACTATACTACCACAAAATATCCAGCGCAAGCTGGTGTACCTCAAGGAAGTGTCTTGGGACCTGCACTCTACCCAATCTTCACATCTGATCTCCCAACAAGCGACAAAATAACTAAAGCTACCTTTTCGGACTAATTCAAGTCCAGTTATGGCATACCGAATACTGCAAGCCCACATCTCACTTCTAGAAGAATGGCTAGCGAAATAGAGAATCAAATTGAACGAAACCAAATGCTTCCACGTTACGTTCACATTGTTAAAACTAACTTGTCCCCAAGTATATCTAAACAATGTACCAAAGCAACGAAGTGAAGTATCCTGGAATGCACCTTGGCAGTAGGCTCACCTGGAAACGGCATATTGAAGCAAAAAATCAGGAATTGAAACTCAGATTCAACAATTTCAAATGGATGCTGAATAGTATGTAAAAACTTTCTCTAGATTCTAAAGTGCTCGTCTACAGCTCTGTTCGTTGTACTTCTGTAACGCTAATCTCCACTAGGACCTGCGTACAGAGACGATTGCAGAGGATATTAAAAACCGCAGTGGAAAATATATTGCAGCTCTTGCTCATCATCCCTACAAATTAGCCAAAAGATTATAAGCCCATCGTAAATTCTGGCGATTGAAAAGAATAGACCCACTAGATCTTCCATCTTCAACGTAGAACAAACTTTGTTTAGTCACTTTCTTTGGTCAAAAATATCTTGTAACTCTAGAAAACTAATGTATATTGTAACTCTAAAAAACTAATCTTGACTTTGCTCTCTGTTTTAGCATAGATTGTGTTCAACATGTACACGTCCTCAACTGTGAAGGATGCACATCATTTGTCCCAGTATGTAAAATTTTAAACTAACTGAAGCTTCTGATGCGAAGAAAACAGTTGATAAAGTCATTATTAAAAAAAAACTTAACTGCCTAAAATGGTAAAACAAACACACACAAACATAACTGTAAATCTATACATCCGTGCTGCTTCTAAGCAAATCTGTTTTCTTGAAACTAATTTATTGAAACTATTCAGGAATATACAGCAATCATTTATCCAATCGTCGAACCCAATAAACAATAAAAAAAAATTTTTGAACGGCACTGTTAAATACTGGAACCAAAAGAAACCAACTAGAAGCTTCGTGTACTGCCACAATCTCCTATGAAAGCTGCGGTGAAACATGAGTGAGTCAATCATCCATACAGTGAAAGTCACGTTTAGCGGCTACGACCAAAACGAGAGTTAAAACGAAAATTAGGTACAGCAGAAGCGTGAAGTAATGTGTGCGATAATATATTTGAGTGCGATTTTTTTAATAATGAATTTTCTAAAATACATATTGCAATAGGAATCAAAATATTTCAAATTGTGAGATTTTTGCCGTTAGTAACAGTGAATATCTTACCACTCTAATAAATGATATTCTACACTATCCTATAAGGACCAAAACGGAACCCAATAGCGATACAAGTTGATTTTTATCAAGAGGACATTTTGTAGAACGTGCATTTCATCATCACCTTACTTCCTACTTTAATTTAGTATAGTCTTGATACACAAAACAATATCCATTCACGATTTGACTTAAAAAAAAGTGAAAGTCATCGATTTACAATTTACGAAAAATATACATATGTACGTACATATATATGTGTTGTACATAAAATTGCTGAGTTTTCACACGTACTTAGCTTCCATGTTGATTCCGAACTCAATACTACAGTTTATTGAAATCTTTCAACAAGCTAAACAGCATGTAGTACGCTTTGTTGAATCAACAGAACGACGCACAAATATCAGAAGTCTAGACTAAACGGTCTCATGATTCTTTCAAAGCAGTGGATCAGCATGTAGAAAGAACTTTTGATTGAAAGCACATTGTCTTGAAAAATAGTGATTAATTTACATAAGTTTCTCTAACTGTGCACTAAAGATCAATTGCGAAATGAAATAAAAAATATAGCGCTCGATACATCAAAAATGTTTAATGTGCACAGTTTTATATTTTCGTTATTCGTACAAAATACTTATACTGTGAAATTTTCGAAAAATAGCAGATAAATAAAAGCTTTCCAGCTAATGCGCACTAAATTACAATGTGTATTAATTTCAGCCGTAATGGCAGCCAGGTAACAAAAGGTCCTTGTATTTCTTTCATATATCATTCGCACACAACCCATTGGGATCATTCAAGCAATACACCCTTGATTTCATGTCCTTGTATAACATTAATTTAGCTATTCTCGGCACATACTTCCTACCATATAAAAATAATTTGTTTTTCGTGCTTAATTCAGTTGTTCTATTGTCTGACTTATCCACCGTTACCTGTGTTTTAGCAACATTGTGTTGATATTTTTTTCTCGAATTCCACTTATCCGAGAAGACCTTGACATTGTAGCCATTCAAGTCAGGAATAAAATAATGTTCAAGAGGGTAGCAGAGGAAAGAATTTTGACAGCTGTGACCTTTTCTTATGTTTTAGTAGTTACGATTCGCCCATTGCGTATAGGAAATTTCTGTTCTTGCGGACTTGTCCGCTATCTGAATGCATTTTGCTGTGTGCAAAAACGCTGAAAGAGAAAAACGAATCGATCTTGAAAACTTGTCGGTAACATTATTGAAATTATGGGGGAAATATTTTACTGTAACGCTATACATTGAAAACGATCGTTCGATTGTGAAAACTGTTCTTGCTTATCGTAAAAAAAATATGGAAGAAATTCAGCTCCTTCAGGGTCTGTAGCTACTCAAAGTGGAACTTACTCAAAGACTATTGCGAACGGACAAGCCGCGCCGCTTACAATATGGAAATGCCGACGCGAAAATGATGGATGCCGCGCCTGAGTTTTGGAACCGAATTTTGATGAAGGACAAAGCCCATTTTATTCTCTCTGGCGTAGTCAACAAACAAAACTTTCGAATTTGGTGAACATATAACTATTTGCGCCAGAGTGTGCTCAAAACCATAATCGGACCATTTTTCTTCAAAATGGGAGAAACCGTCGACGGCGGAGGCTAACGTTGGATGTTGGCGTATTTTGTGTTTCCGCAAATGCGTAAAAAAGGTCTGACAAACTTTTATTTTCAACAAGACGGCACACCTTGCCATACCGCAGCGGTTACGATGAAGTTCATGCAGCGCAAATTCCCGAGACACGTTGTGTCGAAAAATGGTGATATGGAGTGGCCTCCTTATTCCCCGGATTTGACGGCACCAAGGTTTTTTCTGTGGAGTTTTTAAAAAGCAAAGTTTATAGGAGCAAGCCAAAGACAATTGAAGAGCTCAAAGCCAACATACGAGCCGAAATAACTGCTATAACGTCTGAGAAACGCCAGAAAAGAACTACTTTTTGCGTATCGAATGAAGGTAGTCATTTAATCGACATTGTACTCAAAACTGATTTGAAATAAATGGTATAAAATATCCTCCATAAATCTTGCTCATTTGCCAAAATTGTGCTTAAAAAAATACTCGCTGCCATTAGCTGCTTAGCATCTGGTTTTGTTTCATCAGCTCTGTATTTTGCTTCCTCTATACTGTTAGCTCTTTCTGATCCTCTTATAATTATTTGCTGGACCTCTGCCATCCGTTCATAATCTGTGCCACAAGATCTTACATTAGCTTGTTTTTATCCATTCCATCCTATCTATAGTCAAAACAACTAGCTTTTGGAGCCTGACTCCATCGGAGATCGGAGAACGACTCGAAGTTTTATTCTTTCTTTGCAGCTAGTACAAGATGTTTTGTCTTTTTTGTTTCTTAGAAAACTCTCCGGTCCCACCTGTTTTAAGTTTACGGTTTTACTGGATAGGAATGAGCTTCGAAAAATCTCAAAGTCTTTTCGATTAGTTTGAATGAAAATACTGTTAATCGTGTTTTCTTCGTTCGTTGTTCCGAAAATCAGTCCCTCCATCATTTCAATTTCTCTTTTGCTCTCTATTGCATTCGAAACTTTTCGTACGTCATTCGGAAGTTTCTCAGCTTCGAGGTCGTAATCAAAAGTGCTGTTTTGTGATTCTTCCATTGCTCGTTTTGGCAACTCAATTCAGATTGTATGTGAAAGTTGTATTTTTACAACCTATTAGCTTCATTCAGAAGCTTGAGTAGCCTTGTGGGTAGGTCACTAGGTTCTTGTGTGTGGGGTTCCTAGTTAAAATTCAGGTTCGGGCGAGGGTCCGCGCACCAAGCTTTGAGTTTATCTAGCTCTAAATAGGTACCTGAATTAATCAGGGGTAAAATGAGTAGTGGAACTAATCACTCTACACTCGTATTCACATTGATTGTAAATTTGTGATGATGCTCTCTACTAGTTTGCTAGACCCGTACGAGGGTGAGTCGTGTAATTACTGTACTTTATTCACTTTATTCACAAACAATGTATAAGAGAGAGTCAAGGGAGATCAACTTCACTACTTACTTAACTCTCGATTTAAATCAGGTACCTTCTTATTCAGTGCTGACTAAATCTAGTTTTTGGTTTATGAAAATACTGAGACATTTACTTCGCTTTATATAAGAGTCGCATTTAATTGTCGGGTAATCTCTTTAGACTGAATTGAAGTCTTGGCCTTGCTTTAAGCAACTTGTCCATGAGCTGTTTTGAGCTTGCATACATCAGTTATATTTCAAGTCATTTTTTGATGACTGTCAAGTTTGTTTTCAGTTCCAAATCATGGTCTAGAAAAAGCAACTTCTACTTGGCTCTTTGGCTGAAGTAATAAATTCAAACACCATTAAAAATACGTAAAATATAGATGCACATTTCAAATGCGTTACCGATGAGGTGATTCCTATTTATAAACTTGATTTTTAATAAATATCAAAACTCAGCACGCCATCTCATACTTGCATGATCAAATTGTGTCTCACTTGAATGAGCAATACATTCCGACAGTAGTTTGTGCTTTAGATATCCAGAAGGCTTTCGATTCCGTCTGGCACGAAGGCCTTCTATTTAAGTTAATCAAGTTTGGATTTTCACAAGAGGTAATAACACCCGTCGCAAGCTTTCTTATCAACAGAAATTACTATGTCAGCGTTAATGGAACAGATTCTCTCAGAAAGCCTGTGACATCAAGAATGCCACAAGGTTCTGTTACTGGACCAATTTTTTATACCATATTCACCGCTGAACTTTCTATTCCAGTGGGCCAGCCCCAAGTTGAAATCCTCCAATATGCCGATGACACGCTCTTATTCGCGTCGAGCCAAGACCCGTTCAAAGCAGCAAAGAGCCTGGAATACTACTTGGTACAACTAATTCTTTACTTTGACGAATGGGGCATCAAATCAAACAGTAATATGTGTATTTCGCAATCCTTCCAATATCGGGAATCTCAAACTATCCGCAATAAGACCAAAAAACTCGCTGTCTCGTTCGGAACATCTAAGATTACTTCTGGCCCATCTCTAAAGTATCTCGGAATCGATTTGCAGGAATTTTTAAAATTTAATCCCTTTGTGCGGCGGAAAAGCTGCAGACCTCTTTTCACCAAAAAGATGGGCACGAAAGACCACGAAAGCTAAATCCATTTGCTATAAGACCCTGATCCGGCCTATCCTGACTTATGCATCCGCATCCTGCATTACCTGCTCAAAGACTGCCATGGCAGAAGCGGAGGTATTCGAAAGAAGAATCTTGCGCTTGAGCACTAGTAGGTACTACATCTCGGTAACTAAAAAGTGGCCGAAGAACCTTCTCCTGTACCAGGAGTCAGGGCTGAAGCCACTTAGGGACCGCGTTGTTGAATTAGGCCAATGACAAACACGGCGGTTCCAGCGAAGCGTTTCCCGAGGGGAAAACCGAGTCGGTTTAGCATTGTGATGACACACACCGCGGTTTGGACGCCTTTCGGTTTTGTAGTGCAAAACTAAACCGACTCGGTTTTCCTCTCGGGAAACGCTGGAACCGCCGTGTTTGTCATTGACCTTAACGACACGATTCTACGGACAGACAGATGGACATGAAAATGGACTGATTCGATCACTAGGGCGTACAGGTGGCGTCCAGTGATGCTGGCATTGCAACGGCAGCTTATGGATGCGCTTTTTGACTATATAGGCCTCCCGACAAATAGAAGGGGTTAGATTTAAGACCTAGGTTAAGGATTAAGTCAAGTATAACTAAGCATAGGTTAGATCGTAATTTTTAATGTAAGATTGAGTTGAAGGATATTATTCCCAGGTTAGCCTGGGAATAATATGCCAGGCTAACCTGGGAATAATTTAATTTATTATTCCCAGGTTAACCTGGGAATAATTTACAAGCTGGGTAATACCATTAGTGTGTAAGGAACAAAATTTATGCCGAAAACTAGCTTTAAAAAATAAATCAATAAAAGCCAGCAGGCCAACATAGTATAGCCGCTAGATTTTAAGTTTCCTTTGTTAATTAAACTTTAAGTTCGGTTAAGAATGTACAATGGATTTATAATAAAAATATTTTCAAATTCAATACAATTCAATAAATATCAGTAATAATGTTCACCTAGTCTTTGACTAAGTTTTTATACTAAAGCAATGACGCACAAATTATATAAATACACTCTAAAAAGTGGGTCTATAATTAATACTTTGATAATAGGAAATATATTCATTTTTTCGTTTAAAATAACGAATCACAAATTTTTTTAAACTTTCGATGTGCATTTTTTGTTTTTACGTCATATCAGCTGAATAATACACAGCTTTTTGTGAATTGAAGCAAAAAGAGTATAAATTTACTAGTTTGCTATTCACCTTTGCGCCAAAGCCATAAAATTGCATCATTTTTTAGGGTAAAATTACACGATTTGGTCGTAAAAAAATATTCTTTTTACGCACTTTTGTAAATTTACATCTTTAATAGTAGTGTCAGTAATGCACGCCGGCGGAACAAAAACTCTGGGTATTAATTATTACGTTTATTCAGATTATTTTACTACAACCGGATTAGACTTAATCTCATTGACCCGAACTGGTTGATGGCTGGCACTCGACTGCTGATACGTTAGTGGACGTCTTCTTCCTCTTCTTTGTCGATGTTGCAGGGTCAGGGTTGACAGTCGGCCATCCTGCTGGAAGGCGTCTCGACTTCCCCAATTTCTTCATCCTCATCAAATTCAACTTGCTCCGTTCCGTCCAAGTCCGGGTATTGTTCACAAAATGACTTAATTTTGTCACTCGCAAAAACTGAGCAGAATTTCCTTTGTGTTTGTTGGAGTCCAGAAATATCTTCAACAACATACCGGTCATTACTCAATACTTTCGATATAACATAAGGCCCTTTGTATTTTGGTTGAAGTTTCTTTGGCTCACCTGTTGCTGCTGGCTGATTTTCTATCACAACGATCTGGCCTTCAGAAAACTCTTGCGGTCGTTTGTGGCGCTCATCAAAACGCATTTTCCATTTTTCACGTGCGTTTTGTATACGCTCAGCGGCAATGCGCCGGTTCTCTGTGGTATCGACGTTGACCAAAAGTTGTTCATCATGTAACACAGCAATTAGTCTATTGGCCACTATGTCACGCAGCTTGAAATCAAAAACGATTTCATTTGGAGTGAATCCGGTAGTTGAATTTACTTGAGTATTTAACGACCACTGTAGCTGGTGCAAGCTTTCGTCCCAGATTTTAGTATTGCTTGCAGAAGTTTGTATGTAATTCAAAACTGACTGATTGGCTCTTTCCACCTGACCATTTGCTCTTGGTGTCCGAACTGCACATTTTGTGTGCTGTATATTGTAAACACGACAAAACTCCTCAAATGCTTTCGCTGTGAACGCCGTCCCACGGTCTGACACAATACGCCTTGGGAGACCAAAATATGACGTCAACTCGTTAAGTATTGTGATCACAGGATTAGTCTTCGTTGATCGTACTGCCTTTACGACAGTGTACTTACTAAAGTGATCCGACATAACTACAATGTACATATTTCCTCTCTTCGATCGGGGAAATGGTCCGAGATGATCGATGTGAACTACAGCGAACGGTATTGGGACAACATCATCGAAGTGCATTTCTCCTTCTGGTTTTCCTGCTGGACGGCGATTGAAACAACATTCTATACACGAAGATATATATTTTTTTACGTAGCTTCTTTTCCCTTTAAACCAAAAGTCACGTGATAATCTCTCCACAGTCTTGTCAACACCGAAATGGCCAACATCATCGTGATAGGCCTGAACGATTCGCCAGCGTATGGCGTCGGGTAGCACGAATTTGAGCTTATCTTTCTCACGACGATAAAGGCAATTATTTTGAATAGCGTAGTCAGCTTGAATTTGTTTCCGTTGTTCTGAATCCATTTGTCCTCGGAGGATGTTGACAATATTTTTTAATTTCGGATCTCGAAGCTGCATGGCATGAAGCCAATTAATGTTTTCGGCTTGGATTCTATAGACAAATTCTGCTACTGTATCTGAGTTTGTGGGTGGCTCATAGGGGGCTCTGCTCAGTGCGTCAGCATGCTGAAGCCGTTCTGATGGACGCTGAAGTATTTCCACGTCATACTCCTGAATTTTTAGCAGCCACCTTGCTATGCGTGGTATCATCGGTTTGTTTGTTTTTATTGTACTCACAGCAGTACAATCAGTTACCACTCGTATCGGTTTCCCCAAAACATACATTCGAAATCGTTGTAATGACTCAACAAGTGCCAATACTTCAAGCTCGTAGCTATGATAATTGCGTTCAGCTTCTGAACACTGCCGGCTGAAGTATGCTACAGCACATAAGCCGTTTTCGGGCATTTCTTGTAACAAAACTCCTGCAAGGCCATCCGCACAAGCATCAGTGTGTATTTCGTGTCGTAAATTCCGATCGTACAGCTGTAAAATTGGCTTCGAAGAAAGTTTTAACTTCAACTTTTCAAATGCAGTCTCCTGCTCTTCTTTCCACTCGAACGTTTTCGCCAATCTGGTTTTCAGAAGTATCGTAAGTGGCTTTGTGATCAATGCAAAATCCTGTACAAATTTTCGGAAAAATCCACATAGTCCTAAAAACCTTCGCACGTCGGTGGCATTCGTAGGTCGTGGATAGTTAGCGATGCATTGTGTTTTGTTGGGACCCGGTTGTATCCCCTTTTGCGTGATAGTATGTCCAAGAAATTCGATCTTTATAGCGAGAAATGTACACTTTTCGGTCCGAAGAGTTAGCCCCGCATCGCGCAAAATCTGCAGAAACCGTCGTAATCGTTCAATTCCTTCATTTATAGTGCGGCTAGGAATTATAATATCGTCTAGATAAACTATCAATTCACCCGGTTGCATCTGGCTCGCTAATTTATTCATCGTTCGCTGGAACACAAACGGAGCGTTCACAAGCCCAAACGGCATACAATTGAATTCGTAATGCCCTTCGCTAGTACTAAATGCAGTGTATTGTTTTGCATTCTCTTCAATCGGGATTTGATAGTAACCAGACATCAAATCCAGCGATGTAAAAAACATATTCCCAGCTAAACAGGCTAGCAGATCGTCCACGATGGGCATAGGAAAAGACTGTTTGACCGTTATTGAGTTCAAAATACGATAGTCAATGCACATGCGATCCTCGCCATTTTTCTTCGGAACCACCACTATTGGAGATGAGTAAGGAGAGTTGCTCGGACGTATTATTCCATTCTTTGCGAGGTCTCTTACTATTTGGCTGACGGTGTCCCGTTTCGCAAATGGAATTCGATAAGGTCGACGACATACTGGCGTGGTTGTCGTTAATGACATGTCCATCTTTGTAGTACGACAGCGGCCCAGGTTAGTTAAACTGTCAGCAAAACGATCCCGATTTTCACTTAGCAGACTATTTATTTTATTTAAATCGTGTCTGCTCAAATCAGGATTGATATTAAAATCCGTGGTGTTAATAGTCTCGAATCGACATTTCCCTGACTCAATTACCAATCTTTTATTTAAGTCTCCTAAAATATCTAATCCCAGGAGGACCGGTTCCGGTAACGAGTTATCTTCTACGACGTATAGATATACTCGAGTCATCGCATCATCAATGACAAGTTCTACCTGCGCTCGCTGCTTACATAAATATGTACCTCCAGCAAATCCACTCAATTTGAGCTCTTTACACGGTTCGATTGCGAATTTCAAAGCCTCTGGCTTTCGAATAAGCGATACTTCGCTCCCAGAATCAACTATTGCGTTCAAAATGTAGCCATTTACCTGAACAGGCTTTACGATGCTCGACGATGGTGTATTTGTAATGCATTGTACGTTAGAACCGGTTCCGGTACGCTTTAGACATTTGTTCGATTCGTGTCCCACTTTCGAGCAAAGTCCGCATCGAGGTAAACGCTGTGGCTTGTTGCAATTTATGGCTAAATGTCCAGGTTGGTTGCAATTGTAGCACAAGTTTTTGACATATCGTAGCGGTCTTCTCATCATTCCGCTTCTGACTTCACTCGTTCTGAAGTTTTCTTCCTGTTTCGGTTCTATTGGAGATTGTCTTGGCACCGCGCTACTCATACGTTTTTCTATCTCCCGTTTTGTATTTGATTTGTTCATCAAATACTGTCTTACCGTATGTATTAGGTCATTAATTGTTTTGAATTCCGTACCTGAAATGGCATCCTGCAATCCGACATGATTAATTCCGTTCCGAATGTACTTTATAATTGACGGGTCATCCAGCTTGCCTCTTCGTCCTTTTGCGCACATTCGATAAACATAATCTTCTAGCCCCTCATTATTTGTACGATTATTTGACATCATACTCATGTGGATATCTGCCGACGTTTGAACACACGGGAAGTCATTGACAATGCGTGCACTGAAATCATCCCACTTCGTGAAGACTTCTCCGAGACCGTCATTCCACAATTTGGCAGGTCCTTGTAACTTAGCTTGGACTGCAAAGATAAGTACCTTATCGTCCCACTTGTACACATCTTTCATTAACTGGACTCGTTTCACAAATTGTTCGGAGTTTAATGAAGTCTCACATGTTGGATGAAACTCCGGAATAATGTCTATTATATCCCTCACTTTCTGGAACGATTCTTCTTTCGAACCGGTAACTTCAGAACCAAAGACATCCTTACGTGTCTGCATTTCATTTTGCCTCGAATATTCGGCATTATTAATGTTCGCAGTTAAACCACATGGCTCCGGTAATTCGCTAGCATTTAAATTAGGCTTTAGTTCTTTCATTTCGTTCACTAAATCTGAAACCGTTCGTTTTAAATTATCGAGTTCATCTCGCCGGTCACTTGAAACTTTTCCCCGCTCACGTAATTCACTGGCTAGTTCAAACAATAACGTTTTTATTCCACCTATTTCACCCCGTAGTTGCTCGATATCGTCTCGTTCTGAGCATGTGCCGATCTCCGTCTCTTGGATTTCATCAGAACCCCGTGCTTCTACGACTCGCAAAACTAATTCATTTTTGCTACCCGCTGTTGATAGTTGGAGTTTACGTAGTATCTCCTTTAATTGACCCACAGACAAACTATTCACCTTCATATTTCCAGTTCTAATGCGTTCGCGTCCAAAATAATTTAAGCGGTTTAATTCATACACCTTCTAATCACTTTCTTCTTACGCGCACAATTGCCGTCGCTTCGATCACGTAGATCAGATTCCAACCAACGCGGACAAAAACACTCTTAAAGTACGCTGCTCTATTACGCGTTTGGCCACACAGACCACAGCAGCTACCAGAATGTCCGTTTCCAGAACTGTTCACTTCTTACGTTGCGTGCTTAGTCACGTAGACCTCGTCAGCTACCAACACTTGTGTTTCTCCTGTTCATTTGCGATGCGTTTTGGTCACGTAGACCACATCAGCTTACAACATGTGCGTTTTCTGTCCCGCACACTTACGATACGTGTTTGGTCACGTAGACCTTGACTGCACACACATTTATGTCCGCGAAACACGAGTAAGACCCTTTCGATGCTAGTCGTATTGGATCACATAGATCACAATATTATCCGTTTCCCGAAAAGTACAGGAAAAACCCCACACCTGAAATTGTCAGTAATGCACGCCGGCGGAACAAAAACTCTGGGTATTAATTATTACGTTTATTCAGATTATTTTACTACAACCGGATTAGACTTAATCTCATTGACCCGAACTGGTTGATCGCTGGCACTCGACTGCTGATACGTTAGTGGACGTCTTCTTCCTCTTCTTTGTCGATGTTGCAGGGTCAGGGTTGACAGTAGGAAACCAGTTTCCTACTATTTTAAGGGCAAAGTTCAACCAAAATTTTTTTGAGTGTAGTCGTTTGTCGTAGAGAAATCTTTCGTCTAATTAGCTAGAATATTAATACACATAATTTCATTTAATTTTTTCTTGAGACAAGCTATACATAGATACATATATTATTTGTAGGTGCATGGATTCATAGTTACATCAATTCTTGTTATACAGAGATATAATTCATGATTAATGTAATATGACCTGTTTTGAATGAGTAAAGATCTAATTGACAAACATTATTTCTAAGAATCGATGATTTAAAGATATACTCTAAACAAATATCTTATTTAGGGGAAAACTACCTTAGCAACGGAAACTCCAACAGCCTGTGAAGCTTTCAATCAATTAATTGGCATTCAAAACAACAATCTTCAGTCAACCTCGAATTCATTTGCTCCTTTCAATGTGCTTAACATTTTGGACCTTTCGCAATCTCTTTCAAAGCCAAGAACACTTTATTGCTGGCTTTATATCTTATTTCGCTCGTTGTGTTTTTTTTGCACGAAATTCACGATGACAGGATTCAATATAATTACTGCCGGCTACGAGTTCCGCAACAACTTAATAGCCGAGTACTTTGTAACGGGAAAAAGGTGATTCAAACAGCGTAAATCTTTTGAGTCAGTAATGGCAAAAACTTGGTTCGTATTCGATACTGTTGTGTGGATGAGGAAGAAACCACTCGGACATTTTACGAACAATATTTACTGCTAGGTGTGTAGTATATTGCGTTGTATATATAAGGAGCGGAGTTAATTGAACTTAGCCATTAAGAAATCAATATGCTCAACCAATTATACTCATGTTGAGAGTATATTATTTTCTCGATTCGGGTTTCAGCTTCCTTTCCTTCTATCCCCTGAAAGTGACGAAACAGGCTTAGCACTTGAAACTTAAAAACACCACATATTTTTGAGCTCGGGTATATGTATGTACCTCACTTCTTCAATTTTTTGAAGGTGAAAGGGTTTAGCATGAAAATAAATTTCTACCAAGGATAAGTGTTTTTCATCAATTTCAAAGGTCGATACAGATTCAATAGTAATCTTAAACGATTTTCGCATTTTGGACATAAAGTGAAACAGCAAACTGGGTTCCCTATTATTCAAAAGGATACCGAGTGAATTTACAGCATACAATATGCCAGAATCGAATGCTATGGTATGACTTTGTGCGACACCAATTTTTCCGCTTCCTAACCTTTCCACTGGCAAAACCAAGCTAAAACGCTTGCTACAGAGCGATGGTGTAAGCAGCTGTGCAAACATAATGCGTGCTCAGAAAAACGAAAATGAATGTGGAGATTGGAGAAGAATTTCGATAAGGTCACATCCAAGATTTATTTCTGGTACCTACCTGCAATACAAAACGGTACTGGAATAAGTTTCGTGACTTCTTTGAATTTAATTAAAACAACGTTCTTGAATGATTTCGCAAAAGGGTAAAAATGGATTTTCTGAGCCAGCTCTGTACCAAAATTTGATTGAAAAGTTTGCTGTGATACGTAATTTTTTTTGTCTGAAGCTGAATACTGAGTCGATTGTTGATATTATTTTTATGAGTTCTTTACCAAAGATATAATTGTCTTTCATCGTTTTGATAAAATAGCTAAACACATTTAAGTAATGTAGTAATTTAATATACATAAATTCTTCAACTGTCCAGCAAATATTAAAAACGTAACCGTTACTGAATTGAAAATATTGAAAGCATAATATCCTGAATATCCTGTTTGTCATATGATAAGTCTTTTATCCAACGATTTGATATTATCCGCTTGGATTTCATATTTTCCACATCATATAAGTAACATACTCGTAAAATGTGACCATTTATCGCATGACCAAATTACTTGTTTTCATTTCACATCCTTCCTTGTAAGGAAAATTCTCTACGTATAAAGGATATCAAGAGAGTTTTACTAGCAGCTAGCCTTTCAAGGGTAAGACAAGGATGAATGGAAAATCATATATCGAAATACCACTTGCTTCCTGCGTTCAATCATCTCGAGACAAGACGTTCATTGAGGAGGAAAATGGTTGGAAAATGCTAGGACAAGAGGAATATTTTTACGTAATTTACACGAACCTATCGATTGAATAGAGAGGGTTCACACAAATAGATTTTGACCCTAGTCTTCAGCATTTTTTGTACCCGTCGCATTAAGGGACCACTGAATCCTTTTTAATAATTCAAAATAATTCCTGTAAAGTGTTGATATAGATGAGTTTCGGTCAGTCCGTTCTAGGAGTATTCATAGCTGTGATTTATGTATGCGACGTTACATTACAGGACGAAATTTTGGGTCAAACAAACGGTTTTTAAAAGTTTTTTTTTTCTTATCGTAGAATATCACATCTATCATTGCTAACTGTGAGGCCGATGAGCTAGCAAGGCTTGGAACCTTGTTACCGGAGGTCTCTTGCTCCCTCTCAATAGGTATACCGATATGGCCATCAGGCAAAAATGTCTCGAGGACGCTAGGAAGTCCTGGGCAGATGAATCATCCTGTGCAATAGCAAGGTAGTCCTAGGTATCCGTGGATGCGCGTCGCACCAGGCAGCTTTTAGGCTGAACTCGAAGCGCTCTACGTTGCACTGTGGGCGTCTATTGGGAGTGCAGTCTAACGATTTCTGTCGGAGTTGTGGCTCTGAGGATGAGGAGGAGTCCGTCCTCCACTTGATGTGCCAATGCCCGGCTTTGGCAAGGAGAAGGTTTTATTTTGCAGTTTTTATTTTTATTTTTACTATTTAGTCTTGCTAGCTTTACTATTCAGCCGTGTCACGAAGTTGTTCTGCGAATATTCAACAATTTTCACTATAGAATTCATCTTAGAACTTTTTTTTTGACTTTTTACGTTCCTTAAGATTGTGTTCGTATGAACACAAGGGTGTTTCCAAAGTGGTAAAAAAAAGAAAAAGTGGTATATATATATATCATCAAAAAAAATTCAGTATTTCTCGGGAACGCGCCATCTCATTAAGCTGAAATTTTCAGGATACTTTGATGTGTATGCAGAATAGATTCAAGTCTCACCAAATGCTAATCATCTTTAACATTTTGGCGCCGGCGGCCATTTTAGTGATATTTTAGATATGCCTATTATTCTATCAAAAAATATTTTTAAAAAAAAACTAAGTTTGCCAAATAAATTTCGTACGTGTTTTTAATAAAGATTTGATAAGGTTTTGGAAATTTTTAACCCTTTGTGCCTAAAATGAGGTCCGGAAAATTTGAAAGTTTTTTAAATTACGATAACTTTTGACAAAGCTGTTGAATCATTACAAAACTTACAGAACATATTAATGCTATTAAGTTGTATACTCATATAATTTTGTATGAGCGTGCTGGCAACTCTGTACCTACGGCAGGCATTGAAAGTGAAATCATTCAAACCAACAACTCTCCTGAAAGATTTTCGGTTTTAAAAAAAGCAACTCATATAAAAATATTATGCTTTGTCTACACAGTCAAAGTAAAACTTTGAAAATTCCATGCCGGACAAGAACGGTAACCCTTCACCAATTTACCTATATTTTTAGCATCAAAAACTTCTGTTCACGGGAATTCACGACCCAATAATCAGATACAGTTGAAATTTACAGAACTTATTGGTCTGAAGTAGTAAGACCAATGTGGGGAATTCTGCGCCACTGGTACCATCATGAAAAATCACTAAGAAAAATAACTGCTTTTGGTCCTATAAATTCTGACTCAGTCACCAAATTTTGACGAAATTCACACAGTAGTTGAATCTTTTTTAAACCACATGTGACAGAAATTCGGTTGAAAAATTAGGTTGGCGCTGCCAGCTATGGGAATTTTGGTGTCTTAAATTTTGAAAATTGGCTCAGGAAAATAAAGTTTTTTTGCCTTAAAGCTTCCAGTGCAGTCATGAAATCATAACGAAATTCATATGGCAAATCAAACTTATTGTAGGCAATATTCAGTAAAAATCTAGTTGAAAAAACAATGATAAGGTTGCCAGCTGTGGTTGTTTTTGTATTTTATCATAAAATTTTCAAATCGTAATGATTTTGTAGTGCAAATAAACAACAAATATGAAGGTCTAGAAAATTTGAAAACGTTTGCCAGTGGTAACCCTGAATTTCTTTGTATCTCTATAGCTTCCAATGCAGTCATCAGAGCAATACGAAATTTGCCCAGTAGGTTGACTTAAACGTGCGGCAGATCTGACATATTTTTGATTTCGATACTAGGAAGGGGCTACCAGCACGAGGCATTTTTTTATTTTCGTACCAATAAATGCTTACATCAAGTATTCACATCGCGAACAATTGCAGTCAGTCCTCTTCTTTTATAACTCTTTTATAACTCCGTTTCTTTGAAGCACATATTTATGTAATACAATACAAGCATTTACAATAATGACAGCATAGTCTGGTTGTATATTAATGGGCCAATGAAATATGTGCCACTTATTAATGAGAATGCCAAACACACACTCGACATATTTTCTTGCTCCTTATATTCTATTGATTCCCACAAACTGGACCTCTTAAATATTGATGAGTCGCAGTCCTTGCCATAACTTGCTACATGAACATACACAAATCTATATTTGGAATCCGCTACAACCATCAGAACCAAAGAATTATATTCAATTAAACGGGCAGGTAAGAAGGATATGTTTCCCGTCGACTGGCCCGATCCAATGTGGGAAATTAGCTGTTGTTTCAAATCCAGAAGCTATGGAGTTCCACATCTCAGGCGTTGGTGAGGGAATACAATCCTCTCTCAATACAAACCAAATTGTTATACTTGTCGTTGAAACTCCGAGTCGATAATTGTAGTGCAGATCAGTAAAAGTACGCCCACATGCAAGACACCTAGAAAAGAAAAATTATGTAAATTTCCACTAGCACTTACTATGAAAACTCACTTTTGTTTCAGGTAAAAAAGTAATAAGGAGATGGATTAATCTTCGAGATTCTTTTTCGAAGTCAAAAAAAAGATCAAATCCAGCAATATAAGTGGCTCAAAAGCAATAAAATTCAAGAAATATGTTTATTTTGATCAATTAAAGCTCTTAAGCAAAATCTTTGATGAACCAGAGACTGTGGACAGCATGCAACATAATAAGCAACAGGAAAATGAAGGGGAGGAAAGCATGGAGCTACAACTGAAAGCTTCCGGTAATGTTTTGGGTGTTTCTACTCAATTACCTCCAAAATCAGCTACTATACCTAAATCTAGGAAACATGAGAAACCCGATGAGATCGAGCTAAGAATTTTAAAAGCAGTAGAAGGAGAAAAACCATGTTTTAAAAGGGATTTCTTGCAAAGTCTTATGCTTCATCTGCGAAATTTTGGTGACGAAGAATTTTTAAAATTTCAAATGGGAGTTTTAAAAGTAATAGCAGATATCAATGAAAAACAGAGAGCGATGCACCCTCATCCACCAAATTTTTCTCATCAACACCCAAATTATTCTCAACGGCACTTTATATATCCATCAAGTACAACCCAATGTCAGCCTCAGCAATTTTTTAACACCACTAACCAGCCACCTTTATACCGCGAACAATATATGCATAGTCAAACTTCTTCAACTTACGCCCAAATGCCTTTACCTAACCAGTCTCAGCCATCTGCAATTGGGAATAACCAAGCAATCCTGCTACAAGAAATATCGTTCAACAGTAGTGCACAAAGTAAACAGGCATCTCCAGGATCGCATTATTTCAGTGAATTTACCTCTCTTGAAAACGACGAGAATAGCCTTTCACTCACTTCAATATCATCTTCAATTGCAGAAAGTGTTGATTTTAGCACAGGCTAATAATTTTGTTTTAGTTTATTATTTACATATAATTTGTTTATTACCTTTTTTATATTTCATTCTGCAATGTTGCATTATTCAATAAAAGCATATGGATTTAATTTGTATTTTTTTCAGTTTGGAACATCTTAATAATATACTTCAAGACTACACTACAAAAACGTTTAAATGAATGTCTACATGAATACAGCATATATTTATATTTACCTTAATGTAATGGCCAGCATCTCAATTGGCTGTATGTATAGAATTCCTAAATTGTGTGTTTTGGCGCTGAAGGGCATCCTTGAGTTTTCCATGCAATTCATCAAATGAAGCAATAGATATTCGATAACAATTGAAGAATTTATTTTCATCTTTCCGTAGATCCTCAAATAAGGTATGAAATAATCCCACTTCTTCTCTCCTTTTGTTGATAGGATGGAAACCGCATAGTGTGAATGCAGCCTTATTGAGTTATCTTCATTGAACTCGACCCTTAGAACTATAATAAACTTTACTTTGTGGTAAAATTGATTTCGAGTCATATCCAAAATATTTACTGAAGAAAAACTATCCACCCCATTCAACGGCTGCAGCATTTTATATGTTTTGAATTCTTCACATAGTAAAATGCTGAAATTGTCAATACAAAAGCCATCAAGTGTAACTTTGTCTGGATAAAAAGAAATATATTGGACCGTCAAACTGCTGATAGCCATGTCGCTTGATCTATCGTAATTCATATGCAATATTTCCGAACAAATAGTTATTTGTTTTCTTATTTAATTAATAATTTAGTAATTTAGTAAAATGCTGCTTGTTGTTGAACGATCTTTAACAGACAGTTTGATTGCTCTCACACCTATCGCATTTGAAATTTTTGATGTACTCGTAAAAATTGTATTCTGTTACCAAATGCAACGACCTGAATCCAAGCATGTCTTGAAACTGTGATACGGAATATACGGGTAATACTGCATATCATTGTTAATAATGTTTACAAATCGAAAGTGGGAAAACTCACACTCTCTACTTTCTATAAAATTATTTTATTTATGAGTTATTAAGGAACCCTATCATTTTTCTTACAAAATGTATCCATATATTTTTCTTCGGTTCTAGTTGAAAATTTTCACTCAATAACTCACTTAAAATATACGATGGAAATTAAGAAGAAACTGCCTAAGCAATGCTTCGAATATGATTATTCAATTATTTCTGTATATCATTTCGGAAATATACAGCCTGAACTTGTTAATGTTCACTTCGAACATTAACAAGTTCACTCCAAGTTTTGCAAGGGGTAGTCTTACTTTAGGATCTCGACTTTTTTCGAGGACATGTGCATTTCACATTGTATTCAAGTCACCACCTTGATGCATTCAAGTTTAAGCACATGCACACAAACTCCCAGTTTGTAGCAATTTGCGTTTTCTGTGCTTATATGCCTATCGCAGCATGTGGAGTTTGCAAACTATTCAATTTAATGAAATGATCCTACCTCAAGCGAAGACTGAAAAAGAGGACCGTGCTACTTCAAAACGCATCAATAAATTATTGATTGTCGGAGTTCGTATGCTGTGTCGGTCAACAGAAAAACTGGCGATAGGACATATAGTACAAAATTTTCACAAGTGACAAAAAAAAAAACCAAGTCAAGATCTTATTAAATATTTCTGAACTACTTGACATTTTTACGGAGGCTGATTTTGATCCCAAATTGGGTACGATTTGGGGTGAATTTAAGGTGGATTTATTTAAATCCGTGGTATAATAACTTCTCCCTGCAAAGATTCAGTCGATTTCACATTGTTCCGAGAGTAATTGGAAATTGTCATTTATCTATCATTCATCGATTAAAACAAAGTATTGATGGATGTAACTTCCAGCGAAAGCAGATACATGGCATAATTACAAAATTATATTGATGTAAAATTAACTATGACCTCAACCAACATTGAAGAAAATCCATCAACAATTTTATCTCTTCTTGAAAAGGTATGCGTAAATTTGCGTAACCTTTGAAATAACTTCGTCTTGAAAATAGCATATTTGTGTTTCGACAAAAATGTAAAAGTTTCCGAGCAAACAAATACTTTAAATCGAATGAATCGAAGAAATGAAATCGCTATACAATTCCTATGGGAAAATTGAAATCTTCTCAGCCTTCGATTTAAAATCGAATCCGGTGAAGATTTCAAAAGGAAAACTTTGCAGGCTGTTGTTATGTTATTTCGGAGAAATGTGATTGAATAAGCGGTTACAAATCCGGCATGATTCTGGATTATCGAGACAGAATATTGGCAGAATTCCTTTTTATGCGAATTATTCGTTCAGATACTAGAGCTTCACTAGTGATTTTTCTGTTTCTCATTGTTCTGAGAGGGAGCATTGGATATATCAACCTTGACATTATGTTTCAAAATCGTGGGAAATCAGATATGGATGGATGTGGTTGTTTAAAAATCAATTTACTTCAGTAAAGCAAACAAATTATACTAAAGTAATAGATAAACTTTTGAACACAGCAACAAAGTTCATATTTCTTTTCTGAATATTTTATATTAAAAACTTGTTAATCAATTTCCAACTTTAAACCCTGAATTAAATTGATTATGGAGCAGTACAAAGGACAGTTAAGAATTTGGGAAAAACTATACTTCAAATTGAAAATTTGTTGTTAATGTGATTTTATTTTTACTTTTTTAGAAAGTTCATCCAGTAAAATACATATATAGTGAAATAGTTGCGTATTTGATGAAAAAAAAGCTCATTCTGTCCAAAGTAAAATCATTACTGCGAAGCAAGTAGAACATATTGATCAGCATTATAAGATTGATGAGCTAGGATATAGCTGCTAAATTTCGTTGTACGAATAAGCGAATTGAGCTCCGGAATAGGCAATAGTTACAATTCTGAGATAAAATTTATAATAAAAACTTTCAAACGGAAAGCGAAAGTGAGGAGAAGGCGTTACGTGCTAAAACACACGAAGCTTCTCTCCGACGGGTAAGTGACTTTTCAGTCTAGTAATATCTTTGAACCTAACTTTGATATTGTCCACAAATCCGAGCTGTCACTTATTGCGCATCAAACTAGTAAAAATTAGAATTGGAATATTCAATAAACAACAGTGAAACTTTAACTAAGTAAGTATTATGATTCGGACGACAAAGAGTGCTCAGCAGTTGGCTCTGAGAAAACTTCGCATGAAGCTGGAGACGAAGAACATGTAGACGTGTCAGAGGTAGAATAAGATAAGCATATGTCCGATCTCTTTTGACACGTCAAACAGTAAAATTTACAGATGACCTAGATTTTTACCCAACTAATGGATGCGACAGACAAGACTCACTGCACAGGGAGACATAAATGCTGCTCTTCTCCAGCAAAATAAAGAGCTCATTAACTTATTTGTAGAGTAAGAGGAACACGGATATAAAAAACGAAAACTGATTACACCATCATAGCTTTCTTTTACTGAAAAAAAGAAGACAAAAACCGAACTTCCACAATGTCATCAGCGGCAGAGGAAACGGACGAGGAAAATTTAATTATAAGTGAAGAGGTTATGGAATTTCGAGGCGCTCTCACTTCAGCCAGCGAAATACAGACTAAAAAAGAGTATTTTGCGCTCCCACTACCTAAACGTATAGCTCCGTTGAAACCGCTGGTGAAACCAGTTCAGGTACTGACATAACAAACAGTAACGAAATCCATAAACGACAGCAGCACACAGAATAGTTCGGGCAACAGAAAATGTCAATAAATGTCAATAATAATCAAAGAGTTACAAAAGTGGACCCAATTTTCAGGGTACGTGAAGCTTTTTAAAATTCCTTATGAGTCAGCCAAAAAGGTCTTTTTAAGAACACAAGTGATTTCGACTACTCCACTTGATCACCGAAAATTCAATAAAATTCCTTGTAGGCGAGAAACACGATAATACAGACAATGCGTATTCCAAAACAATACTGCACGATTTTTTTTTCCATAGTCGCAGCCCTCATGAAACTATGGATGACTTCTAAACTCTTCTATCGATGACTTCTAAACTTAAGACTTAAACTCGATAGAAGTTTTCTTTCCTCGAATTGTGGAATAAGATGTCTAAGGTTGTCAAAGTTCTCCTCTTGAGTAGCGAAGAAAAACATTTATAATATCAGAACAGTATGTCCACTAACCTGCATATTTGAAATGCAACAGCTGGCGGCAGTTTGAGTATGCCACTGGTGATTCCCGTGTGTGCGAAATGTGACTTGGACCATCACTTCTCCGTGTGCATCAAACAACACTGACTTCACGAAGGCTTTTGATAAGCTGGATCATTCCATTTAATTGTGTAAATTGTTCTCGTTTAACTTTCTTCAGCTATTTATTTCTTGGATAGCATCTTATTTGGAATGTCGTACCCAATGCGTATCCTTCCGTGGCGCACTTTCATCAGAAATTGATGTCATATCTGGTGTTCCTCAAGGTAGTCACTTAGGACCTCTACATTTTCTTTTATATATAAATAACGTACCATCTGCCCTCAAACATTCGTCAATTTTACTATATGGTGTCTAATATTCACGACTGCTTGGAACTTCAAGCTAACCTAAATAACCTCACGACTTGGTGTGACCATAACAAATTACTCATTAATATTGACAAGTGTATCGTTGTTTCGTACACGCGTAAAATTAATCCGTTGAGCTTTGAATACTCTTTGAATAGTATTCCCTTAAGGTATTCTGACAAAGTACTCGATTTAGGAGTACTTTTAAATAATTCTTTTACTTTTGACGATCAAATTAACGCCATCTTATTAAAAACTTCATCTACCTTGGGATTCGTGAGGAGGCGATGCAAAGAGTTTCATGACATACATCTTACCAAGATTCTTTTTTATGCGTTAGTAAGACCGATACTTGAATATGCGTGTATAGTTTGGGCGCCTTATTATCAGGTGTATGTCGACCGTATCGAGTCCATTCAGAAAAAATTTCTTCGGTTTTGTTCGCGTGAATTTGCTTGGTCAGATCCTCTTCGCTTGCCTCCTTACATTGATCGACTTAGATTACTGGCCATGAATACACTTAATAACAGCCGTGAAAATTTCAAAACGATCTTTGCTGCTAAGCTCCTCATGAGTAATATCTCATCTGAACACCTTTTAGGTTTATTTGGCCTCAATACCAAGGGTCTCAGAGTGGGACACATTAACATTTTATCTGTCCCTGCCGATCGGACCAACTACGCCTTCAATGAGCCCGTTTCGTCCATTAAAAAAAATTTTAACATTGATTACCATCAATTTGACTTTAATTTATGCTTACCGTCTTTGAAAAAGAGCTTAGTTAAAAATAGTCCACTTTAACTGATTTGTTTGTAAGTTTTTAATCTTTAATGTAAATGCTACTAGCCTGTATTAGAAGAACTTTTTTGAAAAATAAAATAAATAAATAAATAAAAATTAAACAATAACGAGGTAGATTTTAATAAATGTAGTTTGTAAAGACACTAGTCTGTATCACTTGAATTTTCAACTTGTATTAAAAAAAGGAATTATAATAATAAAATATTTATTTACTTACAATTCTCACTTAAAATGTAAATTCTATCATCAGATAAACAAAAGAGTTGATGCGGTTCCTATATGATAATAGAGTTCATATCATGTTCATTCAAGAAACATATCTAAATTCAGATGATCGCATCTCTAACTGCAATCTGTAACGTTGCCATAAATCAGTAGCTACTACCATCCGGGTGAGGAAGGTCATATAACACCTCCCCATCCAAACATCTATCCTACAATTAATATGTACATCGATTTTTTTGAATTCATGGCGATTTCCACGAACAATGATGAACTTCGGCTAAGTTCTTGAAAATCTTTTTGAACACGAAGGACTTGTGTTTTTATCAGGAGATGGAAATGCACGTTTCTACTGTGGAGTCATGAGAAGTATTTAAATTCGTACGATTCATCATTGACAAATTTGTAAAAATGTATCGTCCGATGAGCCAGGGCATTTCAGAAGAGTTTGTAATGATGTCCTACATACATGGCTGAGCCTAAGTTTTCACGAGAATATGTTTTCACCGTCCTGAATGATCTCATCACCACAAACCTTTACTCTTCGTTGAAAGAGCAATAAATACTCTGGTAGAAACAGTAATCAAGTAAAAAGGACATATGATTGAATGTTTAACCAAGGATCACAATCCTGACGGACTCCCAATATCTTAAAAAGAAGGGACAGGATTTGGAGAGAGGCTACGAGTAATGTAATTTATTCATTCACCAAACATGCAACAAATTACATGTACAATACTAAACAAAAATTTAACAAGTAATTAATTAATAAATAACAAATTGAAATATTTGTATGACTAGAGAGTACGAATGGCATTGAAAAGGCAGGATGAAGGATTCGAAAAGATGAATGATAATGGAATGAAGAATGATTTGGAAATTGTTGGCGTATGCAGATCGCTTGAGCTGTTGATTATCCTGCAGCATCTATTTACCGGCCCAGTAGCTGCATATGTAGTGGACCTGGTGTTCTTTACAGGAATATTTGATTACCATTTTACTACACCATTCAAATTACGTGGAATGTGAGGTAGACCTATATCATTATTCTTCTGGATGTAAAAAAAACATTCTAAGTTTAGACTCAATTAATGTTTTTTTTTTCAACAATAAGTCTTACTTTCATACGTTTTTTTTGGTGTCGGTTCCACACACGATCTAAATCGTTTTTCTCATACTACGCCTTTTTCCCCCGCAAAACCCTTTTTACGTTCAACCGACAAGCTTAATTCGCCATGAAATGCAAATACAGACGTTTAGCCAATTTCAAATTGAAAACTTGTTCTCCTTCCAATTTACATTTTATCTGCAGAAGAGCACACGCCATAAGGATGATGATACCCTTTGAAAGTTTCACAAACCGAAGATAACATCATCACAGTGCCAACGTCTGGTCTACGAAATTATGTTTCTGCGCAAGGGAAGATATATAAACATTGCAAATTGGATGTTTGTATAGAAGAAGTTTTGTGTGTTTTCAAATAAATTTTTTTTCGGCTTTGCAATGTTTTACAAGTTCCTCATGGCAACATAGCAAAGTGGTTTTCTGTTGGTCTTCCTTTCATTGCAATGCGATTTGCTTTTTTTCGCAATCTGGGTCAACTATTATCTTAATTTTTTAATGATGGCAAACGAGCTGAAGTGCAACACAAATCCTATTTTCCGTTATGGAAATGAGAGAGGGTTGAAGTTTCATATTTTGCTTGTTATTGGATTTTTTTATCATACAAAATTTATGACGGTCATCCGATCGCAGAACAACAGTAAAAACGATGATGGAGCTCAGAATAACTGTAGTATCATGAATAGCATCCAAAGATACGCGAAACAAAAGCTTTTCTCAGATTATGAGTGATTTGCATAATTCATTGCACTGCTGTTGTTTCGTCTGGTTGGGGAAGGATAAATCGTTTACGTTTTTAAAGCGTATAATTTGTAGTTTCCGGCACATTGCACGACTAATGCCGGTTTTTTTAAAAATATAAATCGAATTATATTCGTTATTTTAAGTGATGAGGGATTTTACTCCTTCTAAAGAGTCTGAAACTGTGAATATTCGACATTTATTTTTATCACTTTTAGTTTTTGGAAACTATTTATTAAATTTCAAACTCAATGAATTTTCACCTTCTCACTTTTATACGCATTTATAGACAAAATTGTTTCATGAGGAAAACGCTCTTTTATTTTCAGGTAAAGACATTCATTTTGAATTGAATTACACAACTACACTTTCCTGGTAAGAATTGAAATATCTGTGCGATCAGACAAACTTTTAAGAGATTCTTTGGAAGTAATTTTGGTTTACTATACTATAATATTTATATTGTATACTATAATATACCATAATATAAATATAAGATATTTTGAATAAATTTATAAACATTCATATTACAAAGAAAGTAAAATTTAAAAGCCTATTTTGTTGATCTTGAAATTGCCAGTAGATTACTTTATGAAACGCATGTAGACTGAAGGGCACATATAGTGGTGATTTTTGAATGTATTTTGGTATAATTTTATTTGCAAAAAATAATGATTTCTTAGGCAGCCACAGCCAATCTTTGTTAGCTCCTTTAAAGAAGATATCTTGCGGTGAGCACGATATTTGTGGAACGAATCATTTTGAATGATTTCATAAATGTAAAGTATTGGGTAATGATCAATCGAAGAAATAAGCAAAATTTTAATTTTAGCAAAATGGCGGCTTTCCAACAAAATCTATTCTATGCTCGATATAAATTTTGGCCTTATTTTCTTCATAAAATAGAAAATATTTCGCGGCGAAAAACAATCTTCGTACAATTATTAAAAAATATATTTGTACAAAAATTTGAGATTGGTCGAGTGAACCATATCTGAGAGATCCCACACAAAACAAAAGTTTTGAGAAAAACGCGTTAAAAATTTAAAAAGCGCTTTACGCTTTGTAAATTTTTTTTCAACTTCCACTTGAACAACTATATTAAATGGACTTGAAATAGACCAGGTCCATATATTGAGTGTATGTATTGAAAACCAAGGTTTCACAACAGATGGCCACACTTACACATGCGCTGTAATACTCCAATGACATATATGTCATTTTGATGTACCATTGGGTAGCTATCAAATCCAAAGAGACAATTTGCTAACATTGCGTGCGCATAAGTTTTAACCCTCATGGAAAACTTCGAAAACGGGTGAAAAAACAGCATTTGCGGGAAGTATTGTTGGGATACATTTTTGCCAAGAAAACTTTTGCCGAAAGTCATTGTTTGCTGGTGAATGTTTATGGCGACGAGGCTCTATCCAGAACACAGTGTTATGAGTGGTTTAAACGCTTTTAAGTGGCGATTTCGACATCAAGGACAAAGAGAAAAAATTTGAAGACGAAGAATTAGAGACCCTCCTCAGTAAAGACTAGTGCCAAACGCAAGATGAGCTCGCAATAGGACTAGACATGACACAGGCAACCATTTCCAGGCGTTTGAAAGCGTTAGGGTTCAACCAGAAGGTAGGGAATTGGGTGTCACATAAACTGAAGTCAAGGGATGTCGAAAGGCGATTTTGCATGTCTGAAATGCACCTCGAACGCTACAAAAGAAATTCGAATTATTACTGGCAACAAAAAACAGATACATTATGGTAACCTGAAGCGCAAGAAATCGTATGTAAAGCCCAGCCAACCAGGAACATCGATGTCAAAGCCGAATATACACGACTCTAAGGTAATGCTCAGTATTTGGTGGGATCGGACGGGATCGATACACTATGAGCTGCTGAAGTCAAGTCAAATCATCACGGGACCGCTGTACCGACAATAATTAATTCTTTTGAAGCCAGTGTTGACAGAAGAACGGCCGGAATATGCGATCAGGCACGAGTCTGCAATTTTACATCATGACTATACCGGTCAAAAATTAATTTCACTATGCTATACCGGTCAAAAATTACCTGGAGAAAAGTGGCTGGGAAGTTTTACTCACTCGCCATATTCACTAGACTTGGCGCCATCCGACTACCATTTATTTCGTTCGATGCAAATCGCCTTCACTGGAATACGCTTTATTTCTGAGCAAGGTATCAAAAATTGTCTTGATTCGTTCTTGGCCTCAAAGAACGAAGCCTTTTTCCGACGTGGAATTCATTTGCTACCAGAAAGCTCATTTGAAATTAAAAATTATTGCGTGCCAAATTCTCTATAAAATGGCAAACCCAACACCTCTTTATGTGGACAGCTTCTTAAAATATATACCTTAATAACGTAAAATAAATACCTTCTTCCTATAAAAACTTAAACAATTTTCGATAGTCCAGTAAGACTTTTTCTATAAGAAGGTGACAAAAGTTTCGTTTGCTAAATGTCTGCTAATCTACACATAAGCAAGTGTAGTGCGAAAGATGATTATGAAGGCGATGTACTCTGAAAAAAGTTGTTCACACTACATTCGCTTATTCAAAAATTTACCACTTATACTAGATGCATATCTTCCTTGCATTCCCAAAAGACTAGAAACCATAGTTCAAAATATGATCGATTTACCACATGGACACAATCACCGCAGTGTAACTGAGTCCACATTAGTTTGGTATTTCCTTTTAAGACTTAAGTGGAGACAAAACTGTGTGATTGGGCAAAAAACACGGACCGCGATCAGTTTTTAGCGGTGATAAACTATTTGATGATCTCAAAGGGAAAATATTATAAACCTGTTACAAACGTTTTAACTTTCTGGCATCCGACTTTTCAACAATCATGTTCCACGTCTAGCCCCGAATACGTTCCACAGTTTTGCACATTACCAGTCAAGATTCAAAATTTTCAGAAAAATTAGCCCCTCCCTCTCGTATGTACTACCGAAAAATATCGCGAATTCTAATTTGAAAAATCTTAGTGTTATTTCCCACGAATTAGCATATACAACCACAAAATATCTAAAGTCAACAAACTATAACTACTCATACTACGCAAACTTCAGCCAGGATCACTTTTTTGGCTAAGAATTTCAATTGGTGCTCGGATACAAATCAGAAACTAATCAAAATTCTCAGGATATAAAATTCATCCCAATTCTATTTTCATCAGGGATAAAATCTAAGAAGGCGATAATACGGGTATAGAATGGTCTTCTGCAAATTGCTTTTCCTTTCGTTTAACAACTTGCTGAAAAGGATTATGAAATGGTTCTCGTGTGAAAAAGGTTAGCATAGTCTCTAATGCTTGACAATGTAATGCAACAATATCGAATTAATTCGTACCTGTTTCAATAGTGAACTTAATTCCAATTAGGGTATGCCATTAAAATCGAGAGGTTTGATAGTAAATTTACACACGTTTCCAATAAGTGTGAGCGAAAATTGATTCCGATCGCTTATGGTGGTGAAAAGTTATTTTACTATGTTTATTGTTTGTTACGTACTGAAGATAAAACCAAGTGCAAATATAGACGATATACATTCTATTGCATACAAGTAAAATTAAGTGATTTATGAGTTAGTATGTTAAAATCAATAGTGAAAAATGCCCTATCTACAAAACACATAAACATTAGTTAGCATAAACGGCCTATAGTCCAGTGAAATCCGACATAAAAAAGGCGAAACCTCGGAAAAATTAGGGGAAAGCTGAATTTTGGTGTAAACCTTGGTACTGGTGTGTTGAACAAAATGTCCAAACTCTCCATCGATCCGAATGCTGCGTTACTTTTTATACGGGGTAAAACGTCACCAAAAGTGACCTTTCCTAAATATCGCAGTCAAAATCACGTCTTTCTATAGTAATGTTCATTCGCCTTAAAGTAGAGTGACGTGATGTTTCGGAGGATGCGGCCTTCAAAATTTTCTAGCTTCTCAAGTACGTAAGGAGGAGCAGAGGACCAGATAGAGGCACCCTAAGTGAGGATAGGTCTTATCAATTGTTTATAGGCGATTGTTTTTGCTCGAGTTGAGATGATAGAGTTCGGCTTGAAAATGCAGCCTATATGGTGATATGCGCCGGCTGCCTTCTTAAGGCTTGTCTGGACGTATTGACAACAGCTCCAGCGAAGGTTGAGCTTTATGCTAAGGTATTTAACGGTTTTTGAAGGGGTGAGTAACTGCTCATTGATAATAATTTTAGAGTTTTTGATAGCTTTAATTCTTCTCTTGAAATCAGCATGGGTGCCTCTGAAAATATCAGCTCGCTTTTGTTGGCATTTAACTTCAAGCCTCATTTTGGGTAATATGCTACGAGCTGATTAGCGTACCTTTGTAGCACCGCTGTTACGAAGTTCGGGTTATGGTGCGAGTTCCAGAAGAGGAGATCATCTGCGTATAGCTTAACAGAAACACCTATGGGAGAATTATTTGAAATTCCTGGGATATCTGCCGTGAAGATGTTTAATAAGATAGAGCGCAAAGGAGAGAGCGACAGAGAGAGAGAGAGAGATGAGAGAGAAAGAGATAAGATAAAGAGAGAGAGAGAGTGAGAGAAGAGAGGGGAGAATAGGAAACAAGAAAAGCAAACAACCTAGCAAAGAGCCTTGGGGAACTCCAGTTTTGGGCTTAAGGGGAATTGGTAAACAGGAACTATAGCGTATATAACAAAAACGATCAAACAAATAAGGTTCAAGGCATTTGGTGATAAACGATGAAAAACCAAGCCGACCTAGTTTGCAAAAAAACTGGCTGTGATCAACATGGTTTAAAACTATCGAGAAGTCCGAGTATATTGTATGAACTTCATATTGGGTTTCTAGTGCTTTGACGTCAAAATTTATGAAGTATACTGGGCTTGTACTGGATTTTGTTGAAGTATAGTGAAGCCATGATTCTATTATTGAGGTATCGTTCAAGAACTTTTAAAAAAATAATGAACCGAGGAGAAATAGGTTCTGCAGCTACGCATCATATGTTTTCGGTATGTTTTCGGTATAGGTTGGGATCTCTTTCCAAATTGAAGGAAAACTATTTTCAGATAAGCTTTTGCTACAAATGATTGACAAGAGAATAGTGCTGTTTGCCATTTTTAAAATTCTGGACAGTAGTTCTTCCGATCCTAAGCTAGAAGACGATTTATGCCTTTTTACTATAATCTCAATCGTATTGGTAATGATAAAAGGAATAGGAAAACGGCGAATGTGATGTGACATCGCGGCATCTGAAGGTGTAGGAAGAAGTAGGTGATCAAGTTGATGTGTATTTGGCAGAAAAATGTCCGGAAAGCAAGTTGCAGCGGGATTGGAGAGAAGTAGCAATTCGGTAACCAAGTGTAATTGAAGGGGTGCGGAATTGAGGGTCTGCAAATGCTTGCAATGTGACCAGAATGGCTTTAAATTACCACGTCGCATTTCGTTCTCGATGCTTAATATATATGATCGATGCGCATTTTTTAATTTCAAGTTTATTATCAGCAAAAAGAATGGACTCGAGGAAACAATTTTCTCATGGAAGAGATGAAAAAACGAGCTACCAATTCAAAGTGCAAAGTAAACTAGTAAGCTCAGTATAATTACCTTTGTGAAAATTGAATTTCGGACGTAAAGAGGCACTGAGCTGGCGTTTGGAGCAGATTGCTATTTCTATCTCTAATGGAGGATGATGGGCGTCAATTTTTAAATATAAATGCAAGGTTTCTGAACCAGTGAAATTCTTCATAGGAATGTTGGAGAACAAAATATCAAGAGTTCTACTAAAGTGATTGCAAATGGTATCGAACTGAAGGAGTAAACAGTTATTCATGAAACTAGTGAGCATAGAGGTAGCAAAAGACAGATTGTTTGATGGCTCAGGAAAGCCTGGATGCGAAACCCCTTGAATGGTAGGCAAATTCTAATCTCGAGAGAGCATAGATATTGAGCCGGAATATAAAGAACTGAAGTTTTCACAGAGCTCCAAATATTCATTGTATTCACTCAAGCTACTTACAGAAAGGAAACACACGCATGAAACAATACGATATGTAACACCAAAGTTGACTCTCACAGCGCCAGATTTTATCGAGCTTTTTACGGAGGTTACCATAACTTCAGAAAATAAAACAAATTGTCGAACGTTAAGAGGATTTAACGTTAGTAACGAACGTTAGTTAAGAGTTAAGGACCAAAGGACTTTGATGATATGATTGGGCCATGATCACAGAATAGTAGCTCCGAGCTAAGAAAATCAGATTTTAGCCATGTTTCTGCAATTCAATGTGTGTGGTGTTGACATTCATTTGCCACATGTTGATAATCATGGAGCCTGGCCTTCAAACCTCTATCATTTTATGTTGATAGGCGGTCTGAACAAACTGCAAGACATGCTCAGTGTTGGCTGGTTAGAGCTTTTTGTATGCTTAAGAAAACCTGATTTTGAACTAATCACTAAATTTTATATTTATTACTTTACTTTTTCAGCTCAATGCTTTGACGCCTATCTAACACATCTTCCTTAAACGACTTAATTTTTTTTGTAAATTTTCATAAGTGTTCATTCAGTATATTTATTGATCATATTCTCAATATTCCAGTCGTCTTTTGGTTTAAACGCGTTTACTGTATATCAACCATTGATTCGTACGTGAATAAAGTCGCACAAATGCCATTTTGTCATTTCACATATCATCATTTTATTAATCCGATCATCGGTTTATCACCAAAATGCTAGATTTGATTTCCAATAAATCTTATTGTGACCTTCACAGAATTACATGAGCACTTCGTGAATCCGATACAAAAACCAAAAACCGCCACTTTCCACCAATCGTTCATCCAACTTCGTTTTGTGACAAAACACAAAGACAAAGTTGCGGTAAAAATAAGCTACCCGATTTCAATAAATCGTCGTGGTAGCGTATTGTTCGCAGAAACAAAAGAAAGGGTCCCTGGAGCAATATTCTCGAACGAATACCAGGATCGCATTTATCATCAAGTGGTTACATACAAAATCTCTTAATGTGAAACTCAAATCCTGAATCGATAAGTTTTCGTCGTCGTTACAGCTTGTTGTCGAGGTGGAGAGTGCTATGGAACGGTTTGGTTTCAGCAAACGAAAAACTGAAAGAAAATTTAAGCGAATTTAAACGGGTTCAATGTGTATCTTAGTAATTTAAGTGATTTATTGTTTTCGCTGCGGCGACAACTTGTGTTTTCTGGCGAATGAAAGCAAGTCAAGACAATAAAAATGAGCGCAATTTACACAACATTGATTTTAAAACGGTCTCATTTTCTACTCTGTGGTGGTGGTGTCCAGGACAAGGTATCGGTTATTTTAGAAAACAACCCAACACATTTATCGTGCCTCTAGAAATTTCTTGGGACTCAATGTTTTCTGTCAAAGAAAGTTTCCGAACAAGCATTTTGGTCTATGTGAAACATAACCCTCTAAATCAAATCGAGAGTCGTCGAAGGTCATTGAAAGAACAAGTCTACACAAATATTATACAATAGAGGAAAACAACTCGACAGAAACTCAAATAATGTTTTACGACCTTTTGCCTTCTTTTTCTGTTTCAAAATAAATTTTCAGTAGTATAAATATGAACAAGGTTTTGTATTCGAGCCGTTCGTGAAGAGTAACTTAATTGGTTTCGACTTTATTGACGCATCAATTGATGTAATTGATTGTTTAATTTCGATAAAGGATATAAATTTTCCTGAAACTGTCATCATCAATTGGGTAATAAAATGTGTCGATTCGACGTTAATTCAATGACGACTATTCTAAAAATTTGTGACAAAGATTGCAATACAATATCCGGTGGTGAAAGTTGAATTTAATTGCATAATTATTCGGAATGTTGTCATAAAAACCATTATCATTGGAAGAAATGAATGATATAAAAAGGAAGAAGATGTTTCTGAATATCCATATTTCATCTTTCAGTAGGCATCCTATTAACAATTCGCGCCACAAAACTAAAATTAGCCTGTAGTAGACTGAAGAGGAGAAAGTCAGGTAGAGTAAATTAGGGCTTTAAAGAACGAATAAAAGACGAGAAGTTTTTAGAGTTTTTCGACGTTAGGGAAGATTAAATAAACGAAAAATAGTTGCGCATAGCATATCGGTTTTTGCCGGCCGAGTTCAATCCATTTAAACTATCAAGTAGTTCTGTACTTGATAGTTAGGTTAGGTTAAGGTTAGGTTAAAGTGGCTGCCGGTCTACAGAGGTCTGCCGTCCGACACACGTAGGCACAAAAGAGGCCCGTTGTGATACCACACTAATTAGTGACTCTCTCTTACTCACTAAAATCGGGAAACCATCTGCTTCCCTTGACAAATCGCGTTATCCCTTTTAAATCAACCAGGGATAACTCGGTCAGGTTTGAGAGAAAGGGAGCACCAATTGCCGCCAGCCTTCTCCTTGCAACGCCGGGCATTGACACAAGAGGTGGAGGACAGATTCCTCCTCATCCTCAGAGCCGCAACTCCGACAGAAATCGTTAAACTGCACTCCCAATCGTTGTGCATGCCGTCCTATGAGGCAATGGCCCGTAAGAACTCCCACTGTGCAGCGTAGAGCGCTTCGAGTTAAGCCTAAAAGCTGCCTGGTGCGACGCGCATCCATGGATACCCAGGACTGCCTTGCTATTGCACAGGATGATTCATCTGCCCAGGACGTCTTAGCATCCTCGAGATATTTTTGCCTAATGGCCAGTTTGACCGATGACATCGGTATACCTATTGAGAGGGAGCAGGAGACCTCCGGTAGCAAGGTTCCAAGCCTTGCTAGCTCATCGGCCTCACAGTTGCCCTGAAAACCCCTATGTCCCGGTACCCAAATCAATTGAACCACTGAATGTCTCGACATCTCCCTGAGAGATGCACGGCATTCAGCAACAATCATGGAAACTGTACAAGGACCAGCAAGGGATTTAATAGCCGCCTGGCTATCTGTGAAAATTACTTGATAGTTTAAATGGATTGAACTCTCTCGCCTGACCAAAAAGCCTCATTGACAGATTTGAGTGTGTATTTGAATTTAACTTAAATAGCGTATCAGAACCGCTAGAAATACTAATGTTCGAAGAACAGTAGAGGATTTGGGCAGATTTTGAGTGTGCATTCTACCACTAGCTACTTAAGGACACCCTAAGTAATAATATACCCTAAGCCGATTAAATTTCGATGACATGGCATGATGAGGTGTTTGGGGCTGCCATCCAAAAAATGGTAGGGTTTACAGCGATTGGACCAAATGTGACCTGACTTATAGCGCGGACTAAGTGAATTTAGCCCTAAGGAGTTAACATCAACCAGACCATAAATTTGGTCAGGACAAATTTAGTCCTCGTTTGTACGTGACAGCTGTCAGTTAGTTCCATTTTAGTTCATACACTGTAATTATCTTTTCATATGTCTCTCAAACGTGATTATTGAAATGATTTTGAGTCAAACGAGAGGGTTGCGAGCAAAAATTTGACGCGCATGTATTATTAATATTCGCGCGAAAATTAAGGCTTAGGTCGGTTGTGTTCACAGCGATATAGTCCACGACCTATTTTAGGTCAAGTGACTTGAAATCGTGTCCTGACCTATCGTTTGGGTTGGGAACTGAGTGTTTACAACAGGTGGACTAAATAATTAAGGTGAAATTTGGTGTATAGTCCGCGGACTAAACGTCTGCTATAAACGCTATCATTTTTTACTTATTTTCATTGCAAATGCTTATGTAAGCTTTCATTGGTACGAAAATAGTCCTTCGTGCTATCAACTTTTTGCTAGCGCCAAAACCAAAAATATGTCTCATTTACCACACGTTTAAGTCAACCTACTCTGCAAATTTCGTATTGATTCGATGACTGCATTGGAAGTTATAGAAATACAAAGAAATTTAGGGTTAACATTCGCAAAAGTTTTCAAATTTTCTTGATCGTATTACTTGTTGTTTATTTGCACTAAAAGATCACTATGGTTTGAACATTTTATGATAAAATCGCTTACTAAAGATATGCAAAAAAAATACAAAAACAACCATAGCTGGCAACCGTCTGATTTTTCGCAACTTTATTTCTGCCGAGTATTATCCACAACAAGTTCAGTTTGCCATATGAATTTCGTTATGATTCCATGACTGCACTTGAAGTTATAGGGCAAAGAAATTTATTTTCCTGAGCGAATTTTCAAAATTGAAAACACTAAAATTACGCTATAGCTGGCAGCACCAGCCGAGTTTTTCAACCAAATTTTTATCAAACATGGCTCAGAGTATCTGTGTGCGAATGTGAATTTCGTCAAAATCTGGTGACTGAATCAGAATTTATAGGGCCAAAAGCAGTTATTTTTCTTAGTGATTTTTCAAGATGGCACCACTAGCACAGAATTGCCCAGATTACAAAATCGCTTCTATCAGACCTGGTCCTGCTTAGGACCAATACATTCTGTAATTCTCAACTGTATCTGGTTATTGGGTCGTGAGTTCCTGTGAACAGAAGTTTATGATGCTAAAAATATAGGTAAATTGGTGAAGGGTTACCAGCCGTACCCGTCGTAAAATTTCAAATGTTTTACTTTGACTATGTAGACAAAGCATAAGATATATATGAGTTGTTTTTTTTCTAAAAAGCAACAATATTTCAGGAGAGTCGATGAATTGAAGGTTTTCGCTTTCAGCGCTTGCCTTAGCTACAGGGTTGCCAACATGCTCATCAAAAGCAACACAAATTTACAACCAAATAGTGCCAATATGTCCTGAAAATTTTATAATGATTTGATAGCTCTGTCAAAAATTATCACAATTTAAAAATTTTCAAATTTTCCCGATCTCTTTTTTAGGCACCTAGCGCACACATGGGGTTAAAAAATTCCAAAACGCTATCCGATTCACATTTCAAATACGTTCAAAACTAATTTCGCTAACAAAATTATTGCAAAAATTATTTGTGGACAGAATAATAGGTATATTAAAAATATCACTAAAATGGCCGTCGGCGACAAAAGGTTAAAGATAATTAACATTTGGTGAGACCTGGATGTATTCTGCATATACACCAATGACAGTTTTAGCTCAATCGAATGGCGCGTTTCCCAGAAATAGTAACAGAATTTTTTTTATGATATATATATATATATATATATATGGAATTATGAGTTTTCGGTCAAATCGATTTTAATACTAATGTTCTTCCAACATTAGTAAAAAGTCTAGCGCATAAGAACCAATAGAAAACTGATTTTCGACTCTTGGAGGGACTCAAAAATGTGTGAAGACGTTATACACTTCTTTGTAGTATCATATCAACCATTTTTTACTCAGAGGAACAACTTCCTATAACACAAATGATGAAAATGTTCAGTGCTAGCAGCATTTGTCCAACACGGCAGCAATAAGTCTACCATAACATGCTCATGCTTAATCAACCTATCCTATGCATTTCGTTTTCATCCAAGGTTTTCATCGAAAACTTCAGCGATTAAACTATGTATGGGGTTACCATCCGAAAAATTTCCAAAACTCAGAAAATTTAAGCATCGGTTGTTTATTTTATTTTAAATGCTTTGCTTATGAATACAAAATGGAAGCATCTGTCGGTGTAGTATTTACGAAATTGTCTGGTGCTGGCAATCATGTGATAGCACCATAGCCAAAAATCTACCAAATATGCTTCGCGTTGAGTTAAACCCACTCTGTGAATGACTACGCTGGAAGTTATAGGACTGAATAGAATTTAAGGGTTGAAAAAACTTTTGTTTTCCTGAGCAAGTTTACAATATTTAGGAGTTATAGGTCAAATACCAGTTTTTTTTTCTCGGTGATTTTTTAAGATGGCACCACTGCCACAGGGTTGCCCGCATTTCAAAATCACTTCTATCAGACCTGTTCCTAGTTAATACACATGTCCGGTAAATTTTATATCGATCGCATTATCCGGTGGTCAGTTCTCGTGAAAATAAGTTTTGGGTGCTGAAAATAGAGGTAATTTGTTGATGGGTTGCCGTTCTTGTGCAACGGGGAATTTTGAAAATTTTAATTTGACGTGTCTTTATTTTTGTTTCTTTCGATTTTTTGTAGTTTATTACGAAAAATATAATATTAAGTGGTTAGTCCACTGCTCAAAAAAAATTTTCGATTTTTTTTATAATTTGATAGATTTAGAAGATGTGGAGTGTACATTTTATCAGCCAGGATTCACTGATTAGATTATAAGTTGATAAGTTGAAAATTATTCGACTTATTTACAAAAATTCAGCTAAAAAAAACTTTAAACGCGTTTTACTAAAAACACACTTCTTCTGCGCGCGTCGTAAATTCACGAAAAAACTACTCGGCCAATTTATTTCAAACTACTGCACGGGCCTAAATTTAGACAAATTTTTTTTTTTGACTATTTGGGAAAGAATTTGGAAAACTGGATAACCAATGTTCAAAAGTATACCAATTTTTTTTAATCGCTTTAGGGCTCTAGATTCAGGCCCGTGCAGTCCTTTATTCTCAAAACTAATAAATATTTTTGGTACATAATTTGTTCATAGATGCTTATTTTGTCCAGGAATTTACGAGGCGCAATTTGCTTTTTTTTAAACAGCTACCAAAAAAAAACTATTCAAGATATCGATTTAAAATTTTATATACATCTTTATTGAGGTTAAAAGCTAAGATTTTCATAGGAAAAAAATTGGGCGGCGATCCATGTTGCCATTTTGTTTTCTAATAATTTTTTCCAATGAGAATCTTAGCTTTTAACCTGAATAAAGATGTATATAACATTTAAAATCGATATCTTGCATAGTTTTTCATTTTGAGCAGTTTAACAGTGGACTAACTCTTTAACTGTATTAATTTCATACCTACTTGCTATTCTTATTATGAATCAGAAAAAAAATGTTTAAGACTATTCAAAGACTATTTACTCATAACTAACGAAACAAGTTCCTTTTGTGTACGCTTTTGTTTGGTAATATGCTACAATACAATCATAATAAATAAATAATCGAAAAATTTTAAGAGATCACAGTTCTATTGACAAAACCAAAAGAAAATTGAAAATATCTGTCAAACATTTAAACTTCCAAATAAAATTTTCTAATTTTTCCTAATTTCAAATTCTAAACCACAATAACCAAGTGTCAACTTATTTTGCCATGAGTTATTAGCAGTGTCAGTCTTACAAACTCGAGACCATTCTCAGTGCTTATAAATTATAAAACGCAAAATCAATCAAATAAACTATAAAAATATTTCGTGCTATCCCCAGCAGTTCAGTATCCAATTTGTGAACTTTTTACAAACTTTTATTTTGCCTCTCCTCATGCTATTTCGAGACAGCATTTTTTGTCTCTCAGGAACAGTTTTACAAGTTTGCATTTTCCAACCTTGAATGGATTATTCGGGATATCACAATGACACCTGTATACATATTGCATTCGTATGTTGAGCCGAACTCTCTCGGTACCAAAACTAATTTGAAAATGTCGAAAAACCGTCAATGCTTGAAATTGTATAGCAACCGCTGCGCTCGGGCAGTCATATGAGTTAATATTTAATTTCTACCCCGAACATACGACAAATCACAAATCGAAAGTCATCCAACGTACCTTTGACGCAGGCCTATGAATAAAATATTTTCCGCTATGATCCTGTATTTGAATGCGTGATTCTGGATGTGATGTGAACGATTTTAAAAAAAAAAAAAAAAATCCGAGATATTGTGCCAGAGGCATATTTTCCACATTCAGGAATTCCGTTAACGCGAAGAGGGTTAATTGAAAATTTGAGTGTGGATTCTACGGATCGTAGATAAACATGTCACCGAGAGAGTACAACGGGTTCAACCGGATAGTTTAGCTTTGAACGTTTTGTTGTCACACATCGCAGCGGTTTAAAGGATTTCGTATCTGATGGATGTGACTTGATGAAGTTTTTTGATTGACATATGTTAGCAGAGCCGCCTTTTTTACATACGGCTGTATCTATCTTCAATTATATATGTATATTCTGGTGGCTTGAGTATCAAGGTATATGCTGTTCTTAGTTTATTCAGATGAAACGTTTTGAAACCAGAAACACTTTAGAGTTTTAATTTGGTCCTTTTAAGCTTTAAATAGTTTGTCCACTTGTTGGATTCATATGATAAAAAGGGCTATTTGAGTCTTAGCTTTTTTCAAAATTATTTTATTATCTTTCTTATGAGCCCAGCCATATTAGATTTTCATTGCCGAAAATTTCCAGGCAAACATTTTTCAATGGAACTATATCATAGGATAAAAAACCCGAAGTGAAGAGTTCATTATGAAATCATGCGCACGAAAAAAAGGTTATTAAAAGTCAATTTTTACAAAAATCAGCTTTCCTTAAATATCTTGCTAATGAATGATTGATTTTACGATTATTAACATGAAATATGTTCGACACAAAATTTTGTATAATAACTTTTTATAAGCAACTCACGTGTTACAGCCAATTCTGAATAGAGCCTCAGAAAACTTCGATAGCAATGTCACTTTTATTTTTTCGTCGTAAACTTCAGTAGGGCGTCCCAGAGTGTGGTGCATTTTTGGGGACGAAATCTGTCAATTGGATTTCTACTAATGTTTTTTCACCACAAACATTACACCACTGCGTTTTTACCTCTTCGAAAGTAATAAAGTTCAATATGACAAAATGGCCGTCTAGAATAGGTTGACCAAATCATAAACTTGAAAAAACGGGACACATTCAGGGTTTGGGGGCGATGGCCTCGAGCTGAAACATGCACTATTTTGCTAATTTCAGACCTATAAATCTTTTTCAATTTACCAGTGAATATGTAATTTAATTTAAACTGTGAGGCGTATAGTAAATAAAAACAACAATTTTTCAGTAAATACTTATTTATTATAAGTATTATAACAAACTTCAAAACATAATTAAACAAGATCACTAAAATTGTTGGTCAAAGCTATGTTAATAATCTTTAGGATTTGAAATTGGGATATTTTTCTTTCGTTCCAGCCAATTTTAGAACCTCTTTCTTTTCCAATATATAGTTGTAAAAACTAGAACAGTCCATTCTTAAATTGTAGAGTACCTGCAAGATTGCAGAAAGGGTATCCACTCCCATCTTGTTCCTTTCCTCCGTCCATTGAATGTTCATAAGCGAGAAGATTCTTTCAGTATTACCATTATGGGCAGGGATCGTAAACACATACTGGCATATTTTCAAAAATTCAGAGTGCTGTTCTGGCTTGGTATGCGTTTTAAAAAAACAAACCCATTTTTCGTGACACTGAGGTGGTTTTTTATCTTCATCAGTCCATTCATTAATTTTTTCATTTACAAAATCCACTAATGCTGCTAGTTGATCAAATAGCAAGGTATCATTGATGTCAATGCTTTTTTCATTGAAGTAACAAATAGTTTCTTCAATTTGTTCCCAACTAGGGATCTCTTCCAAAAGCATCCATTTAAACTTTGGGAAAGTAGAGAACGGTAAACTCCATTTTTCAAGATACTGTATGCAGGTTTCATAGAAGTCATAAACTTCAGATCTGAAGTTAATTTCGTCTTGTTGCAGAATACTGCCACGCTTAAGAATGGATTTTACATTAAATGATAAGAACTGTTCCTCTTTTCTTCTGGTCAAAGCTGTGAGAGTATATTCCAATACATCATTAACTTCCATAACACTTTTTGTACTTCCTTCAATCTTTTTAATTCCTTGTTGAAAAATATTGAATTGGCTATGGACAAACCATAAGTATGCCTCACTTAAAGGATTATTAAAAAATGTTGACAAAATGTTTGGAGCTTTCTTCTCGTTTAAAAAGAAATCCTTTAGAGCATCAAACAGTTTTAAAATTCGTTCTACTGCAGGCATCAAAGACAGCCAACGAGTTTTTGAATGTGCTAAAATAGTGCCATATTTGACGTCGACCATCTCACAAAATTCTTTTAGCCTCTCTGTTCGCACCGTGTATGTAGAAAAATAAGAGAAGAGTTTGACAATAATACCTTCGATATCACAGCTTAATCTATCTGCTGCTGCACAAATGGAGTTATGTAATATATGTGCAGGACAATCCACACCTTCAATACCACCGTGTAAAGTAGTTTTTAATTTTTTAAATACGTTGTTCTGTCCCGCTCTGTTCAAACCGCCAAAATTTGTATTTGTATTATCACCACAAAATGCAATGCAACTGTTTTTATTTAACTTGAACTCATCAATGCAATTTAAGCAGAAACTAGATATCTCATCTGATGTTTCACACGGCAAAGAAGCAACTTTCAATAACTTTGACTGTATCCCTTCGTTTATGTCAAAAAACTGAACCACAAAAGGAAAGATTTTTACAGCCTTGTGATTACTTGCATCAGTTGAAATGCCATAAAAAAGGGATTTATTTATTTCTTCAATACTAGTTTTCAAGCTGAATGGAGCCAAAACACCAGTTATCAGGGCTGACTGCTTTGTTCTGGCAGAGCTAAACTTAGATGCAATTGCAGAATCACTAAACATAACGCTGTTTAACTTACTGATACAGTCATTTGACCTGAAGCTGTGGTGGTGCTTGATCGTATGAAAGGCTTGAGTTAACTCAGCAGCTCTAACTTTCATTTCTTCATTTGAACCGTGTTTCATAAAATAATTTTCAAGAGATTTACTGCTACTTGGGGCACTCAATCTGTTCGTATGTTTCACTGATGCGATGTGTTGTTTTACATCTGAACGTCCACCATGAGATATACTAAATATAGTATTGCAAACTGTGCACTCTGCTTCATTGTCATAGCGTCCCTTTTTAATGTACTTCCATTCTTTAGAGTAATTCTCCTTAAACTTGCCCTGACGCTTGGGCATAATTAGAAATTAATAACTTTATAAGATGCACCAAACAAACAAACACTTGTAACAAGACAAACACCCACAGCCACACTGACTTGTCTGACTCCGGCCACAATGACGTAAGGGAACCGACTCAAGAAATGCTTCTAACCACCGCTGTGTGTGTCAACCGCGAGAAAAACTGACGCGTTAAATGCTTCGATAGACCCACCGTATGTGTCATTGACCCAACTGTCGAAGAAAGGGGAAGACGGCCAGAAGAGAGGCGCAGCAGAAAAACAGAAGTGTATCATCAACTCAGCGGGACATATACGGGACATTTAGGCGTCCCAGGAGACTTTTTCGGGACTCCGTGTATGATCGTTAAAAAACGGGACAATCCGGTTTTTACGGGACGTTTGGTCACCCTAGTCTAGAAACTTTATTTCAAACCAATTCAAAACAATAAAAAAACAAAAAAACTTAAAACTTATTTTTCAGTGAATAATCTTTGAAATGTCAGCTTTCAAATAAAATATGTCGTCTGAAGTTTGCAATGGAAAAGAACGATTTAGAACGACTAGAGCCATCTAGCAGAAAAAAATGAAGTGACTTTGTTACCAACCCAATAAAATTGCCATAGCTAGCAGGGACCAAAAGTCTTCCAAATGTGACCCACATTAATTTCATTATTTCTTTGACAGTTATTTAAAGCATATTCATCATACGTCTATCAAGCTTGATGCTACTCAATACCAATATTCGACTATACTGAGATTTTCATTTCTATCTGATAATCGAGTCATGGGCTCCCCCGAACTCAAATTTTAGAAAAATTTTAGTGCTAGAAAATAGGTGCAAATTTTAGTGCTAGAAAATAGGTGATTTGGATTAGGTGATTTTGTACGATGTGTAATTTGAGAAATTTTAATTGGACCGAGCAAATAAAGCATGCCTATTTTTAGGCGCTTGGCGCCGGTATGGGGTTACAAATTTCCAGAGCATTTTTGCAACCAAGCCAAAAAATAATTCATGTGCAATCTCATACTTTGCAATTATTATGCATTTACAGAAATATAATGAAACCTATTAATTCATTAAAACTCCTTCTGTCGCCAAAGGGTTAAAGATATTTCATTTTAAATTTTCAAAAAACCTTTTAACTCATTTTTAAAATTTCAGTTCGATCTATTTCTCCCATTCGAGAAAAAACTCACTGAAATTTCATGTAGGATGTATGAAAACATGAATTACAGGGCAAAGTGATTCTGGTGCTAACTTTCTCCTAAAATTGGACAGTAAATAGGGGCTGCATACTGCTAAGAAAGCTATCAAAGAAAATTGAGTATTGCTGCTGAGACTTTCAAATGAGTATATAAATGTTTACAATAGTCGATAATCATTTGAATTAGTTGATGCTTTATTTCTTTTAATTGAATTCCATAAATTTTTATAAAATAATTAAAGACACTATTTAGTCAAGAATTGTATTTTTATGTAAAAAATTTAATTTACATAAACTGAGTTCACCCAAAATGAGAATTGAAGCTCAAAATCAAGCAAAATTTATCGAAACTATAATTGAAACTATCTTGCTTGCCATTGTCGTGAAACACGTCTATCACTGCATTCAGTTTAGCAATATTCACGAAAGTTTCGCAAAGCTTGTTTGCACATTAAAACAATCCAATTTAGTGAGTGGATTGTGCAGCATAAATTAAACTCTGAATATGACTTTGAATGTCTTATCCTTGTTGCCGTCGACAATCTGAAGCTATTCGCCTCCAGCTAGATATCATGAGCTCCAGCTGTTCGCGTTAAGTTTCTTTGTGTTTATCATAGATAGAGTAATTAGTTCTTTTGTCTGCACCGAGCATATTCATCGGCGTTGATTGCATTTGAAAATGTTTCATTAAATTGCATGAAACTTTCGCGAAGAACTTTATTCATTTGCCTGCTTTCATTCATTAGTTGAGAGTGCTTAATTCGTTTGGAAAAAGTTGACTAGATGAAGTTTGCCGTCGAAAAGTATGTGCATTATTTGCATAGACACATTCTATTCAAGAGCAGTTTCATTAAACTTCACAATTCAAGTGCATATTCTTTAAGAGGACCTACTGAAGAGCAGGTTTTAAAGATTAGTGTCATACTAAATGGGCAAAATTTAAACGAATATACTACTCTTAATAATTCTTGAAATAATTCGCGACGTGGAAAAGTTGCGATTATTATATGGATATTTAAATATATATCTTATCACTGCTAATATGTCAAATGGTCGTTCTGGCAAATTCTTCTGTACTAGAATGCGTAGTTTAAAAGCACAGGAAAATATGTTCCTTTGTTCAAAGTAATTTGCTTTCATTTCAAATAAACGAGCAATAATGAACGAAATTCGGCCAAGTAACCGTCGCAGTTCTCAAGGTGAAAGTATTGTTTTGTGGTGCTCACTTTTTTCGGGCTTTTGTATTTTACATTACCAAAAGTGCTATTGTACTCGTTGCTAGGAATTGGTTTCATTGGCGACAATTGAACAGCACGTTATTTCTTTTTATTTAAAAAACCATTGTCTACTTTTGTTTGGTCATTCCTGCAATTACGACTCTTAGGGTACTTAGGTTCGATTGCAACTTTAATACGATGCCTCTTACGCTCCTTGATATTTGTAAAAGCTATGTCCTTACTGATGGCACTATTCATGATCATTTCAACAAATATGTACATTCCTGTTTACTGCTTAGTGCTCAAACCAAAAAATGATTATCAAAAATTCAAATAGCCATTAAGCTACAAATTAATAGAAGCCAAGCAGTAGAAAGATTTTCATTTTTTTGTAAGTTGAATTTCAAAAAAAATATTTTAATTTTCCAAAAAAACAGAAAAAACAATCAAATATCTTAGGTTATCCTCTTGTACTTCATTGACAATTAATCTTTGATTGAATACCTTTATGTTGCTAAAAGCGATACGAATAGTGATTTGAATGATGCTTTAATATATGTATCACTCGACATTTTCATCCGTGGATATTTTTATGAAAACGATTGGGCAACTGAAGAAGCGAATCGATGACCTGATAAAAAGATAGTCTCCTCATCAGTCTCTTCATAAACACTATGTGTAAAGGAAAAAGTGTTAAGGGTTGAGGCAACCTTTGAGTAAAGGAATCTTTCGGATCCAATAATTCTCTCCATTCTTCCGAATTTTACCAATACATTACAGTGTGAGAAAAACTAATTAGGATCTAGAAATCAGAAAAGTAGAAGATACCTACGAGTATTCAAGAAGCAAATTGATATAGATCCAATTTGATTCACACAAAATAGTAAAAAATTCACTTTGCCCCAAAAATTCACATTTCTTATAAACGAAAAGCATCAGTAAATCTATTTCCAGTATGCGTGATTCAATTGAGTTGAAATTTCATTCATTTATACTTTAGTTCTGTGTCAAGTTGCCGACGGTGAACATTTAAATGATTTTCAATTGTCAATCTATGCTAATTGTCAATCAGTAACGTATCATTTAAGGCAGTATTCTGGTCTAGAGGCTCGATTTTGAAGTGATTTTACTATTGCAATAAAGAAAAACCCTGAACATTTTTAATATCTATTTTTTTATCAGTTTTTTGTATTAACATTTTAGAAACATAAAAATGTATTCAAAAAGTAAACACTCGACAAAAAAATTATCTCATGGTTGACATGATTCCAATCTTCCTGGCGGCCTGAAACATACATTTTTGGTGAATTCTGTAAAAATAGGATGTAGAATTATTCTGGCGTAGGCGATCTGAAAAAACTTTTTTTTTTCTTCAACTTTCATACATTATCTTTTTATAAAAAGTTGGTTTATGCATTGGAGAAGAAGCAAACAACTTTTTTGATATTTCGATTTTTTTTTTGAGATTTCAAATTTTTACATAAGAGCTGTGTGTAAGCGGCTTTTAAATTACTAAGTAAGGTATAAATAATTATTATTAAATCAGCAATTGTTCGTTTTGGCTTTTAATGTATTTTGTCATAAATGATAAAATTTTATTTGACAATCAATATGAAGTAGAATGAAAAAAGAATGCTTAAAATCAATAGATCTTTTGAATTGAATGAAATGAATTGAGACGATTTTTTATTTTATTTTAATCATACATGCTTAATTTAATGGCTTAAATTTTAGGGGCTATACTATTTTGGCCTACTGGCTCACCATTTTTTACATATATGTTTTTTCTTACATAGTTTTTATCTTACACACTAATAATACTACGCAGCCTGTACAAGTATTGAGGGGGGAGAAGGTTAACTTTTGAAGATATGATCGTTTTGAGATAGTCTGGTCTAGTCTGTCCTTAAAAGTTTGGAGAATTGATTAGCACCAGCGCAGAGTTACGATTTAGGCTTATCTATTTAAAATACTTTACGTGCACGGAAAGCAGCCCACGTTGGGCGCTAAATAAATGGCAAAAGATCGTTTATTCTAAACAATTATATCAGCGTTATTTCCCTGATATTTACGAATCAATCGCTTAACACAACTCGCATCTAATATTGTGAATCATTAGGTTGAGTAAAACTTTTGAACACTCGTGCAGTCTCTTATTTATTCCGATTTCTGCTGCACCAACAACCAATCGTTCGAAAAGTGCAAAATTGCACATGTTTTCTTACCTAGGTGGGTAGATCCCAAGTAGACGTTAATGTTCTGCTAAACTTGCATACAGTATCATTAAAACTGACTACATGGAAAAAGCCTTAACAATAATTTAGATACATATATTGTGAAGGGCCATTTAATGTTGATTTGAAGTGAAGCAACACATTTGGTGGAGAAAAAAGTAGGGCGGGATCGTGGTCCTATACATTTAAAGTGGACTCAGAGTTGAATTTGACTCCGGCTCCGCTCTAAATATACAGAGTTGCGACTCCGACTCCACAGCCTTGGGAAAAAGGAATGCTTCACCTAAACAATAGCCCAATACAAAATGTGTGATTGCGATGGCAAAACTCGATGACCTACGCCACAAATTTGGTTCCCCATTCAACTTGAAAGAATGGCAAAAGTAAATGGTTAAAGATTTGGGCTGGACCAAAAGATAATACCGAAAGATATAATCCCAAAAAAATTTAAATGGGGAATCCTAAAATTAAAAAGCTGTGAAACAAAGTGATAATTATTAATAAGTAAAATGTTGAGAAATACTTTTCTTTTTGATGAAAAAGATGTATGTTTTTGTCTAGACTGTTTAAGATTCAACCAATTCTCGAAGTTGGATTGATTTCTAAAGATTTTCGCAATTCGGTGAATAAGGATTGAATAATCAAGTAAAATATTTTTTTTTATTTTATTTAAAACATGTTTGTAAATTTTAGCGCTGTAATGCTTACATAGAAAAAGCTTATTAAGTTCAGTAAAAGGGAGAAGTATCCATAATATTTCAGCCCAGTTATTTCTGTCGATAGCATGTTGATTACATGTTACTGAATTTTACAAGCAAGTTATGTAAGCTCACTGTATTCTCTTCTATTAAAAAATAATTGTCGATACATGCACATGCTAATATCCAAAGCTAATATTGAAGGAAAGAGAGTTATTACTTCTTAAATAAATATAGGTATGCTGTTGAGTTTTGAGCAGTTCTGTCATATGGCATTACAATGAATGGACATTACGATAGTGCCCGTATTTTGCGTTCTATTCATTTTCAAGTAATCATTAGAATAATGACAAATGTCAATGCACGTAAACATGACGGCAATCATTATACATATGTGCCTTGTACGCTAATCCACACACATGCCGCTCTGCATAGATTGAAGCAGACGACACGACATGAAGCCTCCCATTTAATGTTCCGAAATCCAATCTAGGTCATCCATTCATCGGAAGTTAACATGACATTTCTACACAAATCGAACTATTTTCAGCCAGCTACGCATTCGTGCACATTTTCGCATCTTTCTTCGTAGAACGTTTAGCCGATTTGGCCGAAATCTTACCTTCATGGCATGAACCGAATATAAGTGCAATAGGTTACTGAACACAGTACCTACTAACATAATGCCGGAAGCAGTGAAAACAGCGACGACATTACCAGTCGCAAATAAATGTGGAACTTATGTAGGTCAGTGCAAGTGGCACGACAGAACTGAAGGAAGCGGAAACGAACTGCTGTGCTATGCAATAGGGAACGTAAAGTTTTATGGTGGTTAGATAATATAAATTTCTTACCCTCGTCCTGTGTGCTTTACAATTTAATTTCGGAGTCTCAAATCGGCGAAAGAAATGTTATTGAACGTCGGGAAACTGAAATGTGCTGAGCTAAATTTACCGTAGTCACACGGGGGGCCCTTAGGCAATTGAACTGAACGTCTGCAATGTCATACATACATATGTAATTATGGCACTAGTACCTCATATGTGATTAAGGCTTGCTGTACGATCCTGATTTAATCACTCATATGGCACTAGCGCCACCATTGATGCTGCGATTTTCCTTCACTGCTGTGCTAATATTTATCTTTTCCATAATTAAAGCATAGTACGCAGGTATTCAGGATTGTGGTATATATGCCAACTAGGACCCGGAGGAACAAATCAAAGAAACGGATATATCCTTAACATCACTAAAAGTATATATTACGCTATGTAATGTCGTGTAACAAATGATCCAATTAGGAAAATTAGATTGCGGAGAAAAAGTGTTAGGGAGCTGTAGCACAATCATATACGTATGGATGTGTTAGTGTGCATGTGGATATTTTTGGACAAATCGAATGCTTAAGTCTCTCAAGGGACGCAATATATAAAGTTACAATTCGGAGCAGGATGAAATCGATCTAGTTGGGATCACAGAGCAAAGTTCAAATACATTGACCTTGACTAATTTATTACTGACTTGAGAACTGTATAAATACAAGCGAATCAGTTGCCTAGAGAGGGATTTATTGAGGTAGGACTGTTCTTGAGAGAATTACAAGATTATGCAATTGTCGCTTTATTGTTGATGTATCAAAGTTATAGAAAGCATAGATTTAAAGGAAATATTGTTTGCTTATTATATTCTTGTAATTTATAGAAAGTAAATTTTGGATGTACCTAGTTAAAATTAAACCAAAATAATAATTTGGATTTAATTAATAATAATTGAAAATAATTTATTAATATGTTTAATACAAGTAAAATGCAAATCATATTTGATACTTGCCTCGGTTTGCATGAATGAAAGTTACTTTACTTTAAAGCTATGAAAGGTGTTGTCATGGGAAATCCTTTATCTCCACTAATGAGTGCGATATTTATGAACAGGCTGGAGAAGAAACTTCATGAAAAAGTTTCGCTTTTTCGTGTCTGGTTGAGATATGTGAAAAATATGTGAAAAATAAAAATGACATTCTAGCTTTCGTTAAAAAGGATGCTTTGGCAGAAACTTTGTAGAAGTTGAACCAAGCACATAAGGATATCCAATGTTCAATGGAAGTCCCTTTTTGGATTTAATGATCATAAGGGAAAAAGGTTTTCTTAGGTTTAATATCTACCGGAAGCCCACACACACCCACAGAACAACACTTTCCACGTCTGATCATTGGCATTCCCAAAAAATGACGCCCTTTAACTCGATGATCTACCGGCTATTAACAGTGCCTATTCATCAGGGAAGTTTCAACTCAAAAGCTATGTGTACTAAAAATACCGCGAAAAAAATGGATTTGTCGCGAAAATAATTGGAAACCTTGTCAAAAAGAAGAAGGACCAAATACAGCGTAATCTGTTTACGATGCTCTTAAAACAGGAAAAACAAAAAAAACATCCATAAGAGTTCCAATTATTTTTACGTCAGTATTTAAAAAAATTCAGGAACTTCTTGAACGCTTTGATATAAAAACAGTTCCAATTAGTAGGGTCAAAAAGTTAGGTGCTAAATTATGCCACGTGAAAGACAAAAAAGATAAGAAGGAAAAATGTGGAATATATCAAATTACTTGCCCAAAATGCGACAAAATATACATTGGTCAAAAGAAACGGTTAGTTGGTGTTAGACTAACCGATCATGGAGGAGGAGCGCACCATAACATGGGACAACGTGGAGGTGATTAAGGAAGTGCAGTAGGTACGAAAACTGGATGCGTAGGAAAGCCGGAACATATGGAAACCACCGATGGATAGGCGACTAAACACAGACAAAGAAAACTGTGTACCACTACTGTTCAGGTTGATTTGGACAGATATTTTATGGTGAGGAGAGTAATGTAATTAATATAGATAGTTAAATGTACTTGATTAAAAGGAAATTAGGTGGTAATTAAAATTAATCAATACTTTAAAAGTAATCATCGTAAATAAGATACCTAACTTATTTTAATATAAGACCGATAGAGACTGAAGAAGAGGGCAGACTTCCCTCGAAATATCGATATATGTCGAATAATTAAAATAAATCTAGCCTCAAAAGGAAAAAATTGATTTAAATTAAAATATTGATAAAGTGATTTGTGAGAACTTTCGGAAAAACCCAACGTTTAGTCTGAGGCAGGCCAGAGTAAAACTTCTGAGAAAAGACGCTTGACTCTCAATTAATACAATTAGATGGTGACTCCAAGAATCTGGCATAAAAAACCCGATGCACGCACCCTAAACCCCAATGACAACAACATGAGTAGGAAAAAGGCTGAGCTGGTCAAAATAGAATTTGGAACGTGATTGGAGCAAAGTAATATTTACTGACAAAGCATCTTTTGTTGTCTTCAACTAATGGCGGAAGGCTTGGACAAAAAAAATGGCGAAAATTTTTTGCAGCGTACAGTTTAACATCCAGCAAAGGCGGCATGTTTGTGGCTGTTTTTCAGAAAAGAGGCTCGGAGAGTTAATTACTTTCACTAGAAACTTAGATTCTCAATTCATGCTCACTTTGTATCAAAAAGGACTACTGAAGTCTGCTGAGAAATTATATGGAATTGAAAACGATGACTGGATTCTACAAGAGGATAATGATCCCAAGCATCGAAGTCGCCTCTGCACATATTGGAAGGAGGAAAATGGGATACCAACTTTGGATTGGTCATTACAGAGTCCAGATGCGAATCCCATTAAAAATGTGTGATTGCTGATAAAGCTTAAACTAAATGGAAAAAAATATTGCACAGGGCAACTTATGCATACCTTGAAATATGTTTAGCGACATCTTAGTTTGGGTTCTACTCAAAAATTGAGCCAAAGTTGTCGCAGAAGATGCGAAGCAATTATAAATAATAAGGGCGATTGGACTCCGTATTGAGATAATTTGTAAAACTTGTAATAATATTTATTTTAAGATATAAATGGGGAAAAAATTAATTATTTTTTAAGACACTTTTTTGTGGAACATACTGTATTTCTTCTTTTTACGCCGCTAGTGAGGGCTGAGATCCGTTAAAGAGACCTTGGAGCTGAATCCTGGGTTGCCGTTATTTTCTAGTTTTCTTTCTTGACAGAAAGGAAGAACGGACTGAAAGAAATTTCTGTCAAGAAAGAAAGAACAGGCTAGAAAGAAAGAACAGGCTTTTTATTGCCTGGTATTTGCGTGCCGTTGCACAGCAAAACCACGCGAGATTGAGCTAGCCGGCTGGGAAAAGGCTCTTCAACAAATTAAATGAAGATCTCCAAACAAGTTTCATGCTGCACTGACGACAGCTCGGATGCAAAAGAAGTCACTATTTGATCAGATCCGGTTCAAAATTCCTAACTACTTTCTTTGACTTTGATACTTTCAGCGTCGTAGAAGATAGATTATGACCCCAAAATTTAACCTATAGCTTTAATAAATAAACAAAGAGTAGATGGCCCAGATTAGTACCCTGTGATAGACTAGGAGTGGTAAATCGAATTCGATTTATGAAATCTGAGCCATACCAGTTGAAAAATATGCTAATAAATGAAAAAAAATGAAGCTTATCAAAGGGTTTCTTTGAGTCTGGGTCGCCAGAGTAAGTTTAGAGCCCGGAAGTAATTGAATTAGTCATTTGAATCAAAATCTTACATCTCCAATGAGAAGACTGCTAAGCTAAATAAGTAAATAAAGAGAAGATAGTGCGGAGCTGCGCAACTTAATACGATAAACTATATGGAAAAGGAAGTAAGAAAGCTACTTACAACGAGATTATGCACGTCGAAAGATAAAATGTAACGATATTCCAAAATTTTTTAAGTTGTGCTTCCAAACTAAACTTTAGCTTATGCATGTATTTCTATGATAAAGATATCTCAATCCGAAAAAATCAAAAGTCAAGCTCTGGAATTGGTAAGCAATATCGATCCCAGGCTTTAATCTTCAAAATTTCTGCAGAGCAAAATTGTGTTTTCTTGAATGTTACTTCAAGGGGCAAAATTTCTGATGTTATTCAAGGTCACTTTCAAAAAAGTACATTAAACTAACTACTACAAACCAATCCAAATTTCGGGGCAAAAATTTGTAGAGTAATCATTTATAATAGACTTCACGTCTCTCTTTACTCCTGAGCATCCTATCGTTTCCGAATTTTATGGATGATTTAGATATATCCCAAGGTTTTGTGGGTATTATTTTTTCTATTGATGCCAGCACAATCTTCTGTCAAGGAAGTTTTAAGACTGCAAAAATATTTATTGGTGAAGATAGCCAAAGGGTTGAAGATAGCCAAAGGGTTTCACCCAATAGCTTCCCCGCTTGCGATCTAGATGGCGGATATTCCTTTCAGTGAAGGCTTTTTGATATCCAGTTTATTGAGTTTACTCTTCCTTCCTAATAGTTTTTTGAGTAATTTGAGGTTCTGAACTTCAACCAAATGCACTTGTCAACTTAAATTTCTTCTAAAGTTCATTAAATAGCTTTTTATATGAGATGAAGAACCAGTGTATATAATGTGGACTAAGCTACTGAATACAAAATTGACTTCAAGCAGATGCCATGCAGTTCCTGAATCATTGTTTTCTGCACAAAATCTGCTCTGGTCTTTTCAATGAATCTATTTCCCATGTTTTCAAATAAATATCGTGTATCAGTAGTCGAATTCTTTAAAAGTAATTGCATCTATTGCCTGATCAATGAGCGCCGAAGTATTTTCGTTGTGGTAGCTGAGATAGGTGAAACTAATTAAAAGAAACTACTTAAATCCTCAAAATATACATCCCCTTGTAATTCATGTTGAAATTTTTATTTTGGAGATAATATTGCTAAAAATAATTTTACAAAGCAATGTCAGCAGCTCGATCTAACAATAATTTCATAATTATTTGACAAAAGGCAGCTGTCGAATTATAATTCAAATACTTTCCAGGTAATCATTAAGTGAAAGTAAAACCTGATGGTTCGAAATTCATCGTAATTGAATAGGCGTTGCTATTCCAACGTTAACAACATATTTTTTAAATAAATTTATTGTTTTGTTTTGTTCAGTAAAAGATCCCAATTAATTTTTCATCCAAATCATCACTGCCTTGCTTCATTAGGCTCTTCGAAATTTCTTTAATAAATAGATAATCATCTGTTAGTCTTTTTCGTTTTCAAGAATGATATTGCAGAAATGAAAAAAAAACCTTAGCTATCAGACAATAATTTTGAGTTTCCTCATTACGCCTTCTACCATGTCAAATTATTTTCCTTAATGAATTGTTTTTAAGGGATGGAAATTAATGAGATAGATTAATGTATGAAAAGCTTTTGCGCGACAGTAAATTAGCGCAACATTCACCTTTAGTCGTTCAGAAATGTAATTTTCATAATTAATGAAAGTGCTCGATGGTAGGCATGTACGACATGAAAATAGCAATAGAACATCCCCTCAAGACTCAAGAATAATAAGAAAGATGATATTTTGTTAATTACTCTTTGAATGTTACAGTCAGCAGCGACACAGGCAGTTTATCGAAACACATGGGATGGAATTTTTTAGATTTTGGAGAAGTTAGAACGTAATTGCAGGGGTTTGTCATTTTGGAAAATGTTGTAAGAAAATTCATTTGATCAATGACTCCGTGGTCGGAAAAAGAAAAGGTATTTAGAGGACTGAAAGTGGCTTTTGGTCGTTTTAGTTGCTTAGTGATTAAGTAGCTTTGCATAGTCTCCAGCAAAATACGTAATCGGTCTCCTAAGAAAAAAATTGCCGTGTCTTTTAACAGTTTGTCATTGTCATTCACCAAAACATGACATAATTTATCTTTTTAGGGAAATCTTTGCTTTGAATTCCTTCAATTTAAAATCAACGCAACTTGTGTAGAAAATTTAGGGTGGTTTGATAAAGATAGCTTTAAAATTCTATAAACCACATATACAGAAGAGCAATATGGAGGTCTTGAAACAAGCTTCGTGGTCAAAAATTACATCTAAAGAATGGGACTGCTATGAAGTAACCAAAAAACGTCAAATCGTTCGTTTCAGTCTTTTAATTTTAAGCAACAGAGGATATTATATGTGTAATGCTGCCAAAATGGAAAGGCTTTATCATCTTTTGATTTATCTTGTTTTTTCGAACTTGATCTCGAACTAAGATTTTTTGTTCTATTCATATTTAAAGCAAATGAAGACAAGAAAACATCTTCAGTTTACAATTTACAGAAATTTACATAACTAGTTCAGATGTTTGATTCTAATATTTTCTAAACTAATATTTTATGTTTTTGTTTCTCTTTCAGAATTTGCTCAAACTCATCGCACTGACGAGCGGGAAATGTGATATTTATTTGCATACATAGTAAGTTGGACAACATAGATTTATAAGCTGTACTGGTTATATGCGTTGCATTGTTGTGTAATAGGTGTTTGTTTCATTGATTGCTGCAACATAGCAGAAGTAATATTTAAATCTCTTATTTTTCGCCACTTTCTGTTACACATATAATACAAAAGTTTAAAAAGAAGGCTTGTTTTGAACCAATAACTTGTTTGAGTGTTAATAATTGGGAAGCTTTATCTGTAAAAAATAAACGGATCGGAAAAAATATTAATGGAGCATTGATGGTTTGAACATGTGAGACCTGTATACTTGGGGCCTTTCCCAATTGACATCTTCGCCTTCGTTTTCAGCTTGTTATAACAGAATGTGACGTCAGATCAAGCTGAGCTTGTCTGAATTCAGTTATCTACACCTTGGTATTTTTCTCCTGTATACCAGTTGAAGAAGTCAAGTTCTGATTTTACTTTTCGTTGGCTTGATGGTGTTTTGAGGTAATGTTATGAAGCAAAGCCAACGATTTTGGACACCTCGTCTTGGTCTGCATAAAACTGTTAGAATAGCTCAGCTACTCTGCTGACGTCACAATCTACAAGATGAGGACGAAGACGTGAGTTAGGAAAGGCCCTTGGTAACTCAAAAAGCCTATCATTCGAAGACAAAAAGCATATTTGCCTGACGTTTTTAATAAATTTGTGGTGTTTTATGCAACATGGGTGAGAATGGTAAACTTTGGGGGACTCCATATTTTGTCTGATTCTCTTCTTCTGTCTATACTTAAGTACAGTAAAAGTAAAAGACAGGCAAAGAGAGGCAGGTTAGAAGCATTTGAAAATCTTGCAACATCATCCACTTTAAATATAGTAAAACCATCCCGCTACTGGAACTAAAACTTTGTGCGAATTTGTGGTTTGAAACCAAATTTGTCCGCTAGAAATATTATTTTTTCTACAAACATATCACTCAGCCTATCTAAAAAAAAGATACTCAGTAATTTTGCGTTTGGGATAGAGTAGACTAAAAGATCTGCAGTTTTTTCAAGAATCTATGTCCTTACCAAGTTGTAGTACCAAATTTATCATCACTGACTCATGAAGTTTCAGCCAACTCCACTTGCGAAATACTTGTTTTCGACTACCACTTTGTGAACTGTTACGTTCTGAGAAGAAGCTTCAGTTGGCTAGAAAATTTTACAGATTAATAGTTGAGAAGGTGTACACAGACTGAAATCGCGATCAAGGCTCATCCTGCTTCTGTATTTTGTCAGCCATTTTACAATGAATGAGATAAGGACTTGCATGATTTGCGTTTCCATGTCTGGATCTGAGCTGGTCACTATGTTTGTTTATAAGATGTAAAGCTTGTAGAAAGTACTGATACCAATATACTGTCTTGAGGTACTCCGGCATTCACTCGATATTTAACCGTTGAAAAACAGTAGTATCCTAAGCATTTGCCAAATAAATATCATTTAAAATTATGACATAGATTCATCATTCCGATATCTTTCAACCTCTTGTTTATTGAGCCAACGGGTGACCAACAAGAGTGTGGCCGAAAGTGGGTCAGAAATCTTTGGCCTAAGTATAAGTTTTAATCTAAAGAGATGGGCTAAAAAGGTTCTGTATTGTATGATTCAAAGCCAGGAGATTCAACTCAGTACCCTGACGTAGGAGGAAGATTTAGTCTGAGTAACGTAAGGTGAAGAAATTGAACTAAAAAGCTAACCACTACACAATATGAATTTTAAATGTGATTAAAAATCCATGAGCTATTTATTTTCGTGCACACCATCTTGATGTAAGAATGTTTTTTTCAAAATCTACGCAGAACTTTGGGCACATAGTCATTTTTAAAGCAAACAAAAAAAACTATAATCCTATACCATGTGAATCTTTTTCTAACCTACATTCTGCGGACTCGTTCAATCGAATTTTGTAAAGCTTTGAATCAGAAAAAATCGTTTTCTTTGGAGTTGAGCATTGTAACTTCTTTCTACAGCTCTAATCAAACCAAAAAGACAAATGTGGGAAAACGACATGGTAATTGAATTACATGCTCGCATGTGCGTGCAATGATTTGACATTTAAAAAGGAAAAAAAAATCTTAAACTTAGAATTCATTTTCCGCTGTTAGTTTTGTCTCGATTTATTTCCTGAAACAATCTTCAGTCTCTTCCCACAGAAAAATCATTAATTTTTCAAAATTTTTGCTCGCATATTTTGATGTAAAAACGTTAAGCATTTCCACCAAGTGAGCATTTATGACACATGAATTGCCAATTAACATACAGTTTACAACAGAATACATACTTTCACCATAAATATCGAATATGAGTTTTCAACACATAATGTCGTTTGAAGCGTACGACTTTATTTGATCTCTAAACGCCAGTTCGAATGGCATAAGTTTACTAAATCCTTGAGTATGCTAGCGCCATCGTAAAAAATTGAAAGTGTTTTCAAACTGTTTTATGTTTATTTGCTCCTAAGAAAATTTTGATGCGTTTCTTGACTTAAATGTTGGTTGAGCCCACGCAATATAAATTGAAAGAAAAACGTGCGAAATAACACATTTAATTTTTCCGGCTCATTTCGAAAATGGATTTAAGTGAAAAGTGATTTGATATTTTTGGTTCAATCATGTGTTGGTTTTGCAAAGAAGTGTAGAGTCAATTATATAAGCGATCGGAGCAAATATCTGAATATGTATTATTATAGAATATATTTGTTTCATGCTCATAAAACTTGCCTCGGTTAAAAATTTTTGCTTTATTTTCATTGAATTTATACTTGGTGCACTATTTTACTCTACTGGAAAATTACAGGATGGATAATCAAAACTTTCGAAAATAAGGATCGAGCAGAAGTAAGAAATATTGAAATTTATTTAATGGAAACTCTAGAAAAAGTGCCACGTTGAAAATGTGATAGAATCTGTCAAAAGTATCAAGTTTTTCAATAGAGACTTACCAACTTTATATTGTAATACGCATGGATTCTTTAACTTTTCTCCATAATTGGTTAATGCCAAAACATCAGCCATAGCTAACAGTTGTATCATGTTAAAGTTAATGAACGAGTAGCGTCTGGAAATTATTAAAACTTACTTCGGAAACTCTACGTCGATGAACGCAACTTTAAGTGCGCTTCCTCATATTTTCGATGGTAATAATCATCTGACCAGACAGGCTGTGCGTGCTGTAGTGGATAAATTCGAATCAACATATTCACTATTTAATATATCGAACATATCGCAGCCCTAAGTGCTTGAGTTCGAAATAAGCAAAATCAATCGATTTCACGCCGTTCACTGGAATTGGCAATCTCTCAGACCACATTTTGACAAATTTTGCTTATACCCTTACAAAGTACAATTGATTCAAGACCTCAAGCATTTGCACCATTTAAAGGCTGGTACTGAGTTAACCGTGAAGCTAAATTTTGACATGTCTCCATTATCTGCTCATTCTTTCGAGCGAAAATTTTGGCAATGGAGAAAAGCAGAGACACAAAATTTTGCCAATGGAGGAAAGCAGAGACACTCCTCATTCTTGACGGATAAAATGTCAAAAATTTCAATTTTCGATCGATTTTCTTATTGGAAAGGCATTTGCAGAATTCAATTTTCAAATTGAAACACCAAATGTCAGTTTTTAGCTCGAAAGAATGAACTGCACAAACTTAATTGGCGTGAAATGATTGGAGACATGTGTCAGTGCCATCTGGATTTTCAAAACGAAAGTAACTTCAAAGCAACTTTTCATGCTAAGAACAGAGTACAACTCTTGCCTGTTTTCAAGCTAAATTTTCGCCGAAACAGATTTCACGTGAAATTTTGTATGAAAATTTCACGTGAAATCGAACTCAGTACTATGCTTAAAGGGCAAAAAGTTGTCCGCTTACGCTCTACAAAAATTAGAAGAAAATCCTGAACTTTATCGAAAAATCATCTTCAGCGATGCAGCTCAAGTTTGGTTTATCGTCAATAAGCAAAATATGCGTTATAAGACTGCAAAAAACTCACATTTGCATGACGTGACGTTGAGGTGTGGATTTTATGTGCTTGGGCCGTATTTTTTCGTTGATTTGATGTATAATGAGATATTTTACTGCCATGTTGGAACGCTATTTTTGGCCAGCATTGGATGGACTTGACATCAGTGAGATGTGATTCCAACAATATGGTGCCACATACCATACAGCTGGTGAAACAATTGATCTATTAAATGGAAAAAGGGGTAAGATGGGGTAAATGGAAAAGTATATAAGGGGAAGTGTATAATCGTGTAACATATTTATTACTCTTAAAACAAATTTCTCCCCGATTTCTCAATTATTCTGTGTTTTATTTAAATCTGAAATTGTATTCTCATTATTGAAAAATATTGTATTACAATAGCAATCATTTACGGATTGATGTTCGATGCATGAAAACTTTTATAGTACCTTCAAATATTACGAAGCACATGTAATTGAGATTTGCCCCGCTGCGTATGAAAATAAATTTTGCATGAACTATGAAATGATATGGACAGAAAGAATCATCCATTGCACAAATTGCTCTATAATATCAGCTACTTTAGAGAAAATCTAAAAAATTCGGTAAATTCTGACATTTACACAGAAACGTGCTTGTTAGTAAATATAATAACCAAAAGATAATCTTTCCTTTTGCCAATTTTTTTGTGGATAATCATCTTCATCAGGCTTAAAACTTCGGATATATCATTCTTACTGCAGCTAAAAACCAAGCAGTGGTGTCAGATTAAGGGATTTGACCCCTTAAATGAAGGATTATCTCTCTAAAATGGGGAATTCTGAAGCATATGGAAGATTAGTAGGTCCAAGTAATCTTCCGTCACTAGTGATACTTACCAAAAAGAATTATGGAAACTTGCTTCATTCGAAATTGCCGGTATTCCACCAATTCTCTCCCCATTTGTAATGAAGAAGGTTGGTTATTATTCACATTTGATATGGATATGTTGCCGGCCAGGATATAGCCAAAGAGTGCTTCACCTTGACCATTTTTTGACCGAGCTGTCCCACACTTCATGATGACAATTCGAGTCAGCTTCTAGAATTAAGGGCACATAGGTCCCGGCAGCTTCAGCCACTACGTGTTTGCCAATGTTGCAGGGAGGATATACATTAAAGTCATGTACCATGTGGCATATCAGCGTGCCCTCTCATCAATTTAGCCAGCAACAACCATGTTATCTTCGTCAGGAAAATTGTGAAGAGCATCGATATTTACGATATTTTTGGCAATAATGTAGAGTTTTAGTTTGTTCAGACTGGCGAGTGAAATCAGTTGGAACATGAAAATTTTTTCTCAACCCAAGGTTTTTAGTTTAATATTAATTTTACAGGTGGAGAAGCAGGGCAGCAGTTACTGTTCTTAAGTAGTGGGAATTAATTTCATACAATACTCTTTGGACGTTAAGGTTGACTCACTCTCATCATCTGCTCCACAGACATGAAGCTTAGATATCCACCCGCATCAGAGTTAGTTCTGACATTTGATCCCATCAGCTTTCAGACATGCCCCCAGATAAAGTAATGGACTCCTTGCCGAGTGTTTGTTGTACTGTCAAAACTTGTGTTTGGTGGATTAATTTTTTCTCGATCCAAATCTCTCTTATAAACACGCAGGCACAATATCTCGGCGTCATGCTAAAAGCGATACTACATCACATCTGACATGATCCCCTCATAGTAAGTATTATTTTCACCATCTATTACCACCGATTGAAGATTTTTTTTACTTGTGCATTCTTAACCTAACTTATAGTCTAGTTAGCAATAAAAACTTAAAATCTAGCGGCTATACCATTTTGGCCTGCTGCTTCTTATAGTTTTTTTTATATACATTTTTATTTTTAATGACATTTTTTTATCTAACACACTAATAATACTACCCAGTCTGTATAAGTACTGGGGCTAACTGGGCAATATTTAGCTGAGAAAGTCAAGCGAAACTGTTCCCAGACTTTGTTTTTGACATTTTCCAAATTACAAAGCTGTGGAAACATCCAAGGAAAACGAACCTTGCTCTTATTATGCACCGTAAAAAACAGCCAAATAACCGAATGTAGAAATAAAACGTAGCCTTATGCGGATTAGGTTCCTGCAACACGGGAGACCAATCATAGTTAGCAAGCAAGTCACGCATTTGATCGACAAAAACTCGTCTAAAATTAAATTTCAGCTCAGATGTGTTAGATGATAAGACTTTGACTAAGCTGAAATCACCCATTAAGATGATTTTGTCGTTTTTGTCCTCAAGGTCGCACAGGAGCTGCATAATATTTATTAGCGTAAACGTCATGCGAGGAGTTTGGTGGCGTGTAGTTGACACCAAACAATATTTTCTTTGTCGTAAGTTCGACTTGAGCACAAATAAATTCATTATTCGTATGCGGTGTCTCTATTAGAGATACTTTGAACAGGAGCGTCAGCAAGGTCTCCATGTCTATCCCGGCAAAGCCGTGCCACGTGTTGCGGTTGCTAAAACTTACAAATTCTAATGTTCAAACGATATGCACAGTTAGCGAATCATTGAAAGAAGACAACTCCACTATCGCCAATACTATCCACAGCATATCTACAGCTCTCTCGCCTTTTTTTGAAGCATTGTTCGACATACGTGCTCAATTAGATGAATTTAAACATGTCAAACATAACATAGGCATCCTACATGATAAGTTTGATTAAATGCAAGGCAAAATTAAAACACTTGAAAATAAAACTAGCATTTTAAACGATTCGATCATCGACTTGCATCCGTTGCAGCCATTAACTTTCATTCTATCTTCTTCGGTTGCTTTGCTCGCTGTGTACCTTTGAGTAACTCTATACCTTTGAAACGCTTTCCATGGATCAAAACAGATTTAATCAATCTCAAAAATTTGAAAATCAAAGCGTGGAAAGTGTACAGCTCGTCGCGTCTAGAGGATGATTATAAAGTGTATGAGGAATTACGAAATAGATTCGTATCTGAAACCTCATTTGCCTACTCCAACTATATGGACGAACTTAGGAAGTCTTTCATAAGCCATCCCAAGCGTTTTTGGAATTTTGTAAACTCAAAAAGGTATCATGACGGATACCCAAGCTCTTTTATATTTTTTTTTCTATGATAATGCCAATGCTCAGGGGATAACCCTTTCAAGCGAATGCTTAGCGATGGCGGTAGAGAGACACGTATGGGCGAAGCCGATATCAATTCTTCCATTATTCTTTTTTTTGAGTGCCACATTTATTTCTTATTTTCTAAAGCGCTAGTGTTATGCTTAGTCGCTACTAAAGCTTTTAATGTGGCACTTAATTAATGGAGCGCTGGTATTATGCCCAGTCGCCGACTGTTAAGACAACACAAGACGAACAAATACAGCCATGGGCACGGCGGGATTCGAACCCGCGGGCAGTAGATCACTGCTTCGGACTGACGCGTTAGCGAGCTAAGCTACCGACCCCCCTTTTATCTGACGTCATGGTCATTAATTACTCGCAAGCAATCAGTAACTTATTTGCAGATTGCTTCCAATCCGCGAATGGATTACCTCTCTCCGACTTCAATAAACCTAATTTCAATTACCTGATGGACTCCCCTAAAATGACGTTGGGAATGAAAGACCTTTACATCGACATTCCCACTATCTTAAGACATATATCTCGTCTTGAGAATAATTTTGACCCCTGTCCTGATGGATTACCGACCATTGTGCTTAAACGTTGCGCCAGTATCCTCTCACCACTATTAGCTCATCTTTTTAATCTATCGATTTCCTCCGGTATTTTCCCAAACTTATGGAAATATTCTTCAATTACTCCGATCCACAAAAAAGGCAGCAAAGAAGTCGTATACAACTATAGGCCAATTGCCAAATTACCATGCGTCGCCAAGCTTTTTGAAGCCATAATTACCGAGGTGTTATCTTTTCACTCTAAGTCTTTAATCTCACCTTGCCAGCATGGTTTTATTAAAGGTAAATCTGCCACCAATAACCTTTTAGAACTTGCGAACCTAGTCATTTCTGTGATTGAAGAAGGTAAACAAGTTGACTGCATTTACACCGACCTCATGAAAGCTTTCAATAAACTGGATCATGACATTTATAAATGTAAATTGCATCTTCTGGAGTTCCCTAATAAGTTTATAGACTGGGTTAAATCTTATCTCTCTAATCACAAGCAAAACGTTCAATTTCGTGGCATTCTATCCACTGACATAATTGCTACATCAGGTGTTCCACAAGGCAGCCACCTTGGTCCCATTCTTTTTGCCATTTATATAAATGACTTCATCACTTTTGTTCCAGGATCTTCCATTTTACTCTACGCTGATGACGCAAAAATTTTTAATACAATATCATCGCTTAATGACTGTACGATCCTGCAACGTAATGTGTCAAGCTTTGCTAATTGGTGCGCTTTAAACCGACTTTCACTTAACGTTGAAAAGTGCTCAGTTATCTCATTCTCCCACAAATCATCTCCGACTAATTTCAGCTACACTTTAAACGATACTCTTTTAACTCGCTCCAATAAAGTTCGTGACTTAGGAGTACTATCAAACTTCGCTTTCACTTTTAATGACCACATTGACTCACACATTGACTAATAAAAGCCAACTGTGCACTTGTCTTCTTAAAACGACGATCTAAAGAGTTCAATGACATTCTTCTGACTAAAATCCTGTTCTGCTCTCTGGTTCGCCCTATCCTAGAATATGGGTGCTTGATGTGGTCCCTATATTACAAGGAGCACAAAGATCGCATTGAGTCTGTCCAAAAGAGATTTTTAATTTTTGTTCTTAGTTCTTTCCGCTGGTCTGATCCTATTTGCTTACCTCCTTATGAAAACCGCTTGCGATTATTGACCATGGACACTCTTGAAACTCGACGTCAAAATTTCAAAGCTCTATTCGCTGCAAAGTTACTCAGTGGAAACGTGAACTCTGAATTTTTGTTATCAAAACTAAACTTTTGTGTTTGCCACGGTGAACGTAGACATCATAGCACCTTATTCATCCCGTTTCATAAAACCAATTATGGATGGAATGAACCAACCTGCGCAATAGCCCGAAGCTTTAACTCAGCGTATCAAATGTTCGACTGTTGATATATTAAAGTGTCGGCTTTAACGACCGATTAATTGTCATTCATAATTTCATTTGTAAATATTTTTTCTGTAGTAATCATTCTGTTGATGAAATTGTCAATAAACTAAACTAAACTAAACTAAACTAAAATAGTAGACTCCGAATTAAATATTTCAGAATTGTGAATACATCAAAAGCTTCAGAGTTCGAGAGCTCATAGAACTTATTAAATTTAGATCGCATCCCACTTACGTTGGCGTAGAATACTGAGATGAGTTCGTCCCGTTTTTTGTTGCAGCGCATGATTTCCTTGCCTTTTTGTTTGACAAATTTATGCACAACGGAGTTCGGTGGCTAGAAATTGCTATTTGCGATGGAACCAAAGCAACAATCGGGTGCTATAATCTTAAATGACGATACGCGATGCCGGTTCCTGATTTTAATAGCTGACATACAGTCCTTAGAGATGAGGGGTTTTGTATGTTCAAGGATTCCCTCAATATTTTTTCTTGCGTCATCTGCGGTGGTCTCAGGACAAGCCTGGATACAAATAAAGCTCTGGTTGGTGCGACACCTCTGAGGGTGCAGTTGAAAATATTGTCACAGTAAAATAGGATGACTTAGAAATTTAGCACCTAATTGAACAGAAGTTCGAGTCTTCCACTATTTGGCTACTAAAATATCAATGTAACTATATTCATGGTTTTCTGAACAAATCAAAACTGTGTTTCTTCTTTGGCCTTTTCATAAGAAATCAGCGAACAAATATCGAAGATATATTACAATACTATAAAAGTATGGTGAAATAAAAAACGCGTTTCGGCTTCAGAGAATAACTTTATTTCTTCCGCTTACAGTCCATTGTGATTCATGAAAACAAACTTTCTATCGATTATGCGCCAGAGTTTTTTTAATGACCCAAACAAATCGATTATACTTTGATCTATATTCTATACTAACTCATTTCTTTCAATAACAACCAATTTTCGAACACTGCACGCAAGGTTTTCAGTCGGAAAAATATGTAATATGCCCACATACTCATCCCAGTACTTACATCAAGGACCGTGTTTTTGATGTTATGACAACGCTCCAAGGCAGGAAACGGCACCAACTATCAACACTTGCTGGAATCCACTGTCTTTCAAGTACTTACTTGTCCCTTGTCATTCGGCCAGCGACAAAATTATTGCCCCGTAATTTCATGCCGGGGAAATTTTCCCGTTGGTTGGATATTATCCGGAAATATCGATTGGTAATGAATTGTCGGGAATGTTTATGTTTGATTGCTTTACAAATTGAGTGACAAAAACATAATTTTTGTTTTTCGATCCAATGTGTTTAGGTCGCACAATAGGAACAGTCCGAAAGTAAGCCGGTTGTTTGTTGTTCTTGTGCAAATGTTGACTCGTATTACTGCGTCGCCGGGAAAATATTAGCAAATATGATTAGGTAAGGGCTAATTTTAGGCAGTACATATTTTGTAAAAACAGCGGTAACCATATCCGTGTCAAATTCTTCCATTTTCAGTTCATTCTAAACTCTTCCTGTGTAAGAATTAATTTCGGCATCGAGTGAAACCACTGATTGTACGAAAAAAAAATATTTTGTATTTCGAATGGAGACCGTTTCAGTTACGGCAAACATCAATCAGCAGCCACGCCGGCCGAAAGGCCATGTGATAATTAATGAAGGTTGGTTTTTGTTTATCTAGAGTGAATTACGATTTTATTTCTAAAAAGTAGGAAAATAAATTGTGAATTGAGTTGGATTACATTGTAAATAAAAATACATCATCTGAAGTGATTTTCCTGGTGCTGGAAAAGCCACTATTCAGGCCAACTCTGGAACATTTGAGTCTTACTGAGTCTGTTGTGAAAATCAAGTCAAAAATGCAAATCGAAATCATCAAGATTTTCAATTCATTTACTAGTGCAATATCAATTTAGGTCTTGAAATAGTAAAATGATTGAAATGTGTTATAGTGAATTGAAAATTTGCACATTAAAGTTATTCATTCGGAAGTAAATTGGGAATAAAAATTTAAAATAGGATTTAACAATTGTGTAGGAACGCTAAACACATAATATGTGATTTAGCCTTATTTTTTCCATATAGTGTTTTTTTTAAATATATAATCGTTATAAATAATTAAGTTTAGTAGGACAGTTTATTTTAATAGCTGGAATTTAAGCCGCTGTTTTGAGAGCTCCTGTAACTGAGTTGCTATGGCGCCGCCTACTAACATGTGTGGCTCCCAATCCGACCATGGTCACGTAATGAGTTTTGCATTAATCTAGCTGTAAATGTGTAAAGAAATAAGTAACTTGTGCTTTTTATATATACTTATTATTTATAATAAGTGAAATCTGTTCCAATTTCAACCTTCTGGCCCAGTAACGATTGTAGTGGAATAATTTTTGCTCATGTAATTGCGGAAAAATTTTAGTGAATTAAAATGTAGGAGTGATTTTAGAGTTGAAATGAAACTGCACTATGGTATTCCGAATGGTTTGCAAACGTATTCTCAAGTGAGCTACAGTCAAAACTCTATATAGTTTGCATTTACGATGATTTCAATTTAACATTCCGCGGTGAATCAGGAAAAAAAACCATTTCGAAAAAAATATATTTGTGCAAGAGAGGTATATTTTAACGAAGGTTCGGTTCTAAGAATAGAGGTTCACTTCGAAAAAGGCCTTTCTTTTGAAGTGACACCTTCTCTGATTGATATTCTATGGAATATTATTGTTAGAAGGTAACGCGTTGAATCTTTTTAGAAATGCACTCAAATAGATCAGGGTCAGGACTTTGGTTGGCTGAAAAATTTAAAAATGGCATATATATTTTGGATGGATGGCATATCTTTGAAATAACATTAATTTGCACTTATAAAGAACTTAGTAATGAAGTTAGGGCTATGTTACCTAAATTCTTTAAAAAGGATAACAATGAACTCTTTCCGTTGCTTCCAACTCCATTGAACTAATCACTGAATTGTAGTTGCGATGATACTGCTATCAGTTTAGCTGTTAATGCTACTTCATCCTCATTTATCTTCCTCGCCAAGCCAACAATAAAACCCAATAAAACAGCAAAATGTTCCGTATATGTTAGCAATTCACTGCCTGATACATTTTGCGAATAGTAATATAAATTAAACGGAATAGGAATATTAGTAATCGCGGCATAGTGGCGAATAGATGACTAACTAAATATTAAAAATATTTAAATAAAAAACTAAATCCATACATTGATATAAAAGGAATGATATGCTGACCCTTGTGGCTCTGTTTGTAATAACCTCGACGATGGCAACCGTTACAGTTTTAAGTGAGATTTATTATTTAATTATTTCATATATATATATATATATATATATATATATATATATATATATATATATATATATATATATATATATATATATATATATATATATATATATATATATATATATATATATATATATATATATATATATATAGGGTGGAGCGCCACAAAGCTGGATTTGAGAGTGGGAGCATTCCTCTTATAGCAGACTTGGGTGGTGGGGAGTGGGTGCGGTGAATGGGAAATCTGTGCTGTGTCCCCACTCAGTAGTTTCAGTCGGCAGCATGGAGTGGTCTGTGCAACAGCGTACGTTTTGTGTAAAAGCCTATTTTGAAAAGGCCCATTCAATCATCCGCGTACAGCGTGTCTTTCATTTGAGGTTCAATATTGCCCCCCCGCGGCCATGTTCCCGATCGAAATCGAATTGTTTCGTGGGTGAATGCATTCGAGATTACTGGAAATGCCTCATCAATAGAAGGGTGCATCGGAACAACGTCACTACCCTAGAGAACATTGAGAGGGTTCGGACCGCCATTGAACAGTCTCCCTGGCGTTCAATACGGAGACAGTCAAAAGTTCTTGGCATTTCGAGCGGTTTCATTCATCGAATAATTAAAGAACGTTTTCATATGCATCCTTACAAAATGGAAGTCGTCCAGGAATTGCTGCCACGTGATATGAGGCCAGACAACTTGCTTGTGAAAACATGCTTGCTGCGCTCCCGTGGGACATCATCATTTTCTTTTCGGATGAGGTACATTTCCACCTTAGTGGAAGTGTCCATAAACAAATGTGACAAATCCCAGTGAACTCCACCAGAGGTCTTTGCATTCCGACAGGCTTACAGTATGGTGGCCGACAGGCCCTTTCAAGAAATGGGATCATCGGCCCTTAATTTTTTGAAGAAGACAACCGAGCCGATTCTGTCAATTCAGCTTGTTACATGACCATGATCCAGGATTTTTCTTGCCTGAATTGGATGAACTTGAACTTGAAAACGTCTGGTTTCAGCAGGATGGGACCACAGCCCACACAGCAAAGATTGTCATGGAGTTTTTGAGAGCAAGTTTCCCCAGATGCCAAATCTCTTTTGAATTAGCCAGCACGCTCTCATTATTTGGCCCCTTGCGATTTTTTTCTGTGGAGATACTTTAAATCTGATGTTAAATGACCGCCCTAGGACCCTGCAAGCCCTCAAGAACAATATCCGGACCATAGTCACAGAAATACCTGTCAGAATGCTTCAAAGGGTGCACGAAAACTTCAGAAAAAAGGCTGTTACAGTGTACACGGGGATAAGGAACACTTTTGAGTGATATACTATTTAAAACTTTGTAAATTTAAATTTCCATTATTATGAAATGGGAGAAAAATAAAAAATCTGAAAAATGTTCAGTAGGTTTTGATTTATTCAATTTCGTAATCCATCTGTCTGTGACGGTAAACCCTGCATATATAAAAGATTTATGCAAAGTTTTCAGTAATTGTTAGACAAAGTATTGCCAAGAAATTCCTACTACTGTACACGCCGGGGAATGATTTTTTGTAAAAGGATCCAAATGATGATATATCATTAAAAAAAAATCAAATTGAAAAACAATAAGAGCCAGCATGTCAAAGTACTATAGCCGCCTCATTTTATATGTTTTGTAGTCTACAAATGTACAAATAATTTCAAATACAAACTTCTATTTTTAATAAAAAATACAGTCAATAAAGCGGTAGCATCACTTGGTACAGTAAAGACAAAATGACCCGATTTTGTAGTCCTTGGCTACTATAAAAACTAAAAGTATATAAAACCTGCTCTACGCTGAGAGCAACTTTCTTTGTGAATTTCTTTTGGATCTGATGTTTGGGTTGGAAGTAATAGGCATGAAAAGATTTTGGCGGTTGCCACTCAAAAGAGTTTGGAAACTTTGGACAAATATGTGTATGATAATATTAAGGAGCTTATCATCTTTTGTGGCAAATATGATAAAAATGTCCTGCGTTGGACATTTTTATCTCACTCTGTGAATTTTGTTTCAATCCGATGACTGCATCGATGACCATACATCTGTAAGGTTGCCGTCCACTAAAGAAATTTACAAAATATCTACTGATTTTAAAGTGTGTACAATTATATTCAATCCGAAAATTTATTAGTGGCATCGTCTTCGCAACCAATTCTCTGCCAAACTTGGCTTACATTAAAATCAACCCAGAGTTTAAATTCTGTTTTGATTCAATGGCCGCATCAGAAGTAGCTGAGGAAGAAGTGTGTTTTTGATCAAAGATATTTCAAGACTCTGTCAAATCTATTTCTACTTAAAGCTGTGAATTAAAAAAAAACCTGAATATGACACTAACTTGAAGTCGTTTGAGCATCAACGGTGAAAGGTACGGTCGTAGCTACACAATAGCATAATCGTTTACACTGTGAGCCAGCTCTTTATTCTTCGCCATCCATATATCTGGTAAATAAATAACACGCTCTTATCCCGCTTACAAGTAATCTGAGAGCAACCTATATCCAGTCTAGAATTTGAAGTTAGTAGAGAGCAAATTAAAAACAAATTTACAGTCAACATGAATACAAGTGTGGAGTGAAATGTGGGTCACTTTGCTCCTGATTTAATTCAGGATCAGAGGTATGCGAATTCAAAGCTCGGTGCGCGGTCTCTTATCTAAACGTGGGTTCGAACCAGAGACTCTAAACACTAGAAGCTAGTACTCAATCCACTAGCTACAAGAGCTGGCGGATGAAAAGTACTTTCACAGAAATTATGTTTATCCTCTTTATTAACAGACGAGAATTTGTTTGTCACCAGCTAATTTCGCTTTACAGAAGCGTCTAGCATAATTGGAGGAATTCTATCTGTTGAAACGAACTGTAGTTGTCTTTAATAGCTAACCAGCTGCTGGTACATTATCTGACCTGCTTGAAATGTTTCGAAAAAAAATGTTGACTACTTACTATTAACAACTCACAAATTTTGTCAGCGACTAAAGCAAGAAAAAAAAGACGCTACTAAAATATCCTTTTCTACTTGTGAATATTTCTCAGCATGTTTTTTACTCACTGCAAACAACATAGTACAAAAATTTAAGCACACTTTGCAAGTACATTGATGAAGAAACATTATTTTAAGTTTTAGTCTATTTCAATTCTTGCTGTGCCGCTGAACGTTAAATACCTTTTAAATAAAACATAATTCCAAATGTATTTGTTCTAACAGACAAACCCAAATACTATTTTCAAAAAAAAAACAGAAAAACTGTAAAAACATCGAAAATTGGTCCAATGAGACATCTTAACAGACATCTGTGGTAAAAATGCAAGACAGCATTTTTGAAATCTTTCGCAAAATATTCAGCTATTCAGCATGAAAATCGTATTTAAGTGAAGCAGTGTTTCTGCCACTGGAGTGACCGGAATACCCTTGGGTAAAAGTAAGTTTACTTTGTTCTGCAGGATTCGGGAAAAAGCAAATACGTTTTCGCATTTAAATAATTTTTTTATTCGACTAAATGGGTTGGTATGAAAAATTTATTTTCCTTCGGCACATTCTCATGATGACGGTTACCAAGCCATTTGGGAACTTCAATACAAATTTATGCTGCTATGTTTAGAGGCGAGTCATATAATGCTGAGGAGTTGATGTGGGATTGATGTGTTTGCGTAAATGTATTTTGATCTTTAAACACATGGAATGAATGTTTTCCAGTAAAATTTATTGACGACCTAGAAAAAAGCAAATGATTTTCTGAATCGTTTGATGAAAATTTCGGACTATGTATGTATATATACTCAAACGTAAACTTCTTTGGCACTTCATATCAAACCTATTCAAAATTAATAGGTACTTTTTTGTAACCGTAGAAACAAGATTTTTGGGAAAAATAGATACAAAAAATTGATAATTTGTTGAGTTTGGCTATGAGAATGTTGGAAATTGTGTATCTTTAGCGAGTTCTTAGTGCTCAAAAGTAGCAAAAAGCAGAAATAGCTGATAAACAACCTCCGCCGTCAACGGGCAACTTACCCAATGAGATAGCTTCCTGTTCGCAAGTGATTAAGAAACCCTTAAATCTCGAAGACTTGTTACCCAGCCCCGGCTTCAACAGCACTGACTGTAGAGAAATGGAAGTGGCTAGCTAAGAAATCAAGTTAGTCTTGCAAGCAGAAACCTAAAGACGTCAGACTGTTTTGACCGAAAGGACTAGCCTACTTAATGAAATTGTTAAAGAGGGTCTGGTGCGAGCAATTATCAACAGCAGCAGCATCTCACCAGATAGCTGAAAACTGATGCAAAAGACGCTTATAGATAACATTAATGATTTGCTCAAAACAAAATCTGGGTCATTGGAGCTACGTGGCATCAAAAATGAAGTCAAGTTGAAAGCTAATCAAGACCAACGCTCCGCGAACCTTTGTAAACTAGCGGGGCGTAGCTGGGCAAATTAAATGCAGGCACAAAAGTGGAGGTGATGCGAAAGCACAAGGTTCCGTGAAAGCTGGATCCAAGGCACGAAACCCTGCTCAGCTTTCTTCACGTAAAGAGTTTATGCAAATCATGTCCGATTAGCAGTGACCTGCCTGTGATTAGCAGTGACCTGCCTGTGTCTGGTGATCGGCGTCAAGCCCTCATTGATTTCAATGAGAAATTCTTTCAGTAAGTAAAACACCGGGGTCATACCATCGGTTACGAGAAAATTTCATTCACCTCAATGTTTACCGCGAGTACCCAAAAATTTCCACACCGAGGGACTCGGCCCTTGAAGAATGTAGAGACAAGCGAGCTAACTAGCAAGAGAAAGGCTGTGGAAAGCATCCTTTTGATGCGACTGAACCTTGCTCAGTGCTAGCACAGCTCCTGAGGTAGGAGGCGGCCTTGATCGCAAGTCGTAAGGGGAGACGGTGGTCATTGAATTTGACGAGGATCTCAACAGCAAAATGATAGACAAAGATGAATGTTATCCAGGTTAACGTTCACTGATCTAAGGAAACGCCCGCTGCTCTTCGCAGAGGTTTTATGGTTAGTCCAAGAACCAAGGGTTGTTAAGAACCGATTTGCGGTTCGCATATTGAGGGATACATACTAGTGTTACCTGAACCTCCAGCTAAACCCAAAGCTTGCATCCTTATCAAGAAATCCTTACATATTTTTGTCCTTTCAAACTTTAGTGACAAGGACATTGTTGCTAGTTTAGCTATTTGGCAAATATTGGCAATGAGCTTATGTTCCCTGCAGAACTTCCAATAAAACTCAAGTTCTAGGCACTACACTGATAAGTGAATACTTTGCACATATTCTTATGAGATGAAGAGCTCTGCCGTATTTTTCACTTTTAGACCACATGTCATTAAGAGTAGGAGGATTGCCACTTAAAGAAACAATTCCTTATGTTAGCAGGAAAAACACAAAATAGGAGAAATTCCGATCAATTCTGATCACCTGCACAGAACTGGACAACTTTCCGACGCTCATTAACTTAAAAGATCTGAATAAGGTAGTAAGCTCTCTAACTGCTGCATTCATCATTGACGCTGCGAGCTCCTGATGTTCAACTGCACCTATAAAGAAAAAGAAGCCTTAGTGGTGGAATAGTGAGATCAATTCTGAAAGATTTGAAGTGAATGCAGGAAGGAGTTTATCTACAAACAACAACATGAAACTAGATCTATTCAAAAATACTGGGCGTAATGTGAAAAGATCTTTTAGGAAATATTGAAGGAACCAGTGAAACCACTTACCTCCGAAATTTTCCAAGTAGAAATTTTGTTTTCTATCAGGCCACCCCGAATCGCATAAAAAGCACCTGTAAGCCGCTTAGGGTTTTGGCAGACATTCCCTTTCCTGGTAGTGAGGAGACATCTCCAACACTACCGTTAGAATCATACAGAAACGCAATTTCGATACCTGTCATTTTTAGCGTTCACATAAGAAGCGCCGTTTATTCTTTTGGCCCATTTAATTATTTAGACTTGAAAGGTATAATCCCAGCTGATATTCTGTTGACATAAGTGAGCACCATGCCTTGGCTCATGGCAATTTACAATGCCTGCTTAAGACTTTCATACATAAGAACTCCTTTCTGATATGTAGTAATAAATCGTGTATCGTTTATAAATTGGAATGGTATTTCATGCTGTATAATATAATTACAATTTTGTAAATTACTTCCGGTTTATGTATTCTTAAGCTTTACTAATAAAGTTATAATATTTACTAATAAACTTTTCCAGATTCAATACAATATTTACGAACACATACAAGCTACGTGTAAAGCACTAAACACATTATTTCAAGCTTTTGAGGAGTAGTAAAAACTTTTACCGTGGAAACAAACCAGTCCAAAAACTTCAAATGAAATCTAGAGCTTGCAATGTGCTTTCCTAGGAAGCTAGGATTTACCATATTCATCTATATTATGCATTAATATGGATATTTTTTTTGAGGAAAACATGAAGCTCGACAACGAGAAATGGTTTAAATTTTTCAGCATACAAACTAAAGCATGCTATTTCTTAGAAATTAGTAGAAAATAATTAAGGAGTAAATTATGTTTAGCTTTAAAAGTTTTTCAATAAGCTTTACCGTTAACAACATCACATACATATGCACATATTCTATCTAGATTAATCAAGTTTAAGCTTTATAAATTGCTACCATGTACATACGTCATATCATAATAATAGTTACAAACATTTGTTTACATATTTCGTTCGATACGATATCGATTCAAAAGCGCTTCAAGATATGCTACTTGATATGACATATCACATCATAAGGCTATATAAGAACTTATATAGAAGAAATTATATCAAATACATAAGAAATTATTACTGGAATAAAATCACTGTCTGATGAAAAAAGCATTATGGACGTACTGTTATGGTTTCTGGTTCCTAAATACAATTTTAAAGTTTAGCAAAGCTTTTGTTTTAATAAAAAATTATATAGATTATAAATATGTCCAAACTCTTCGGTGTCGATTAAATATATAATTTTGTGATTTAAAAGAGAACTTCCAATTAGAAACAATCCTTTTTGCAAACATCAGGGACAGCTGTGAGATCGATTTCCACTAAATCATTGTCTGTGCTCATATCCTCTCTTTTAGAGCATCCTTGTCTACCTCATCCAACTGAACGACATGAATCGGATTTCACTTTGTCAATGACAATTATTCTACGTCGTGAGAGGTGTTACATTGCTTCGTGCTGTCCTCGCAGCAAAAGATAAATGTGATTTTGAAAAAATGTATATGCAGTTTTGATAACGTTCTGTAAGAAATAACTTTAATTGCAACAAAATGCTTTTTAGTATATATTTTTACAAAACAAAAAAACAAGATATAAAACGAATCCAGCCATACAAAAATGATAAGGAGCTTTAAATTATTCATATTATCTACATGTTCAAAAAATTAAAATTAAATTAAAACATCCGCCTTAAAATTTTGTTTCTCAATTTAATTTCAGGTTATAGAATGTCATCAAAGAATGTGGCGAGAACCATGAACTCAGGCTACGGAAGCACTGATGAAACAGACTCATTATTACTGTCGCCTACAACGAAACCGAAACCCGTGATAACGTCATCAATCTCGACGTCATCGCAATGTCAGACCAACAAACAACCGTCAATTAACGGACCAACGAATATGTCAACTAATAGTAAGCCTATTTTAATACGCCAGGGACGTACCTCGACCTACTTAGCTAGCCCACAACTGTCTCAGACACAAGGTGCGTCAGATGACAGTGCCACTGGTGACGAAGATCCCGAAGGAAACATTCGCACTGTCCCGGACATCGAAGTCTACACGCACTCGGAAAGGCTCGAAAAGCCTGAAAAACCAGCCATATCAATATCGGACTCGACTGACGGTAATGCGGGATCAGATGTGCCTCATGCAAGTACGAGTTCGACTGCGACCACAATCGGAACATATCAGCTGTCGCCGCAGAATCGTTGCAAGGCCTGTCGAAACTGTGATAGACGTGCCTCAACTACACCTGTGTCCACATTACAATTCGGAAGATCCGTTTCCAAAGATAGTGTGCGCAGCGCCTTCCAAGGCACAGTATCTCATTCAACCGGAATCCAGCATGTTCCGCCAGTGCTGATCACCTCGTCACCAACGTCAGGATCCCGCATCATACGACAAAGCTCACAGCCCGAAGCTAGTACGGTCATCTGCTGTGGCGGTCATGTATGTGGCCATTCTCATACAGCGCCCAACGTGTCTTTACGTCAGCTACGTGAGCCATCGGATGGTATTGCTGGCATTGCTGCCGACTCCTTGCGTATCAATGGAGGAATGCGTCCTTTCAAACAGGTAAGCTGGGCTATGTTTTGTGTCATGGAAGTACGCGCTACCAGATTTTTCTGGAGTTTAATTTGATTTTGTGTTTTCTTTGTGATAATTTTTGCAAAGAATAGTGTAAAAACAGATTATGATGAATTGGTAACAGCTTGGAGTAATAGAAAATTCAATGCCACTTCAAAATTTGTAATAAATCCACGCTTTCCATAAATAGATCTACAGTTCAGTTTTTATGTTCATGTGCATGTAGCGTTGCGTTTGTGGTACACACCATGAAGTGCGTTCGATATTTCATTCCATATCAGCAATTCTCGTAAATCTTTATTTGTATATTTTAGTCCCATTAAATTTCAAAATAGCCAACGCATCCCGTTAACTGATAATCATTAATCTAAGAGCAGTAAAATATTGTATGTCTCCCAATTCGATTATATCCTGATAATTTAAAATATTTTTGATTAGTTCAATTCTATGTCAGGTTGATGCTACACCATTTACATAATCATATGAGCACTTCTTTTCGTATTCAAAGATCAAAAAGCAAGGTATTTCGCACTTTTTTACAACGAGCAACTAGTCTCAAGAGCAAGTTCACCCTCTTCAAGCAAAATCCTTGACATTCTTGGGCAGAGGAACTTTTTTTGAAAAATTAAACAACGAATGTGTATTATACTTCCTTCTCTTCAATATTTCAAAACTGCAATGTGTACTTAAAGGATTGCAGTTGTCTGCTGATGACCATCGACAGAGACATCCCTGTGCGGATATAAGTTTTTATTTCCATGGTTAAAAGAATGGAACTATGAAAACTATGATGACGATAGACAATAAGCTGTGAAATTCTTTCAGTTTTTACTCGTTTGGTGTTGGGGTCAATTAATTCCCTTGGTTTCTCTTTTACAATGGTCAAGTAGCTTGGGCTCTATGTTTTATTGTTCTGCAATAAAGTTTCTGAGGCTATAAAAATCTTGAGGTAGCTAGTATGTATGCGATAATCAAGAATGTAATTAGGTCAAGAGCGAACTAAAGAAATAAATCTAGGAATAGGTTTGGCAAAATGGATAATTATCACTTTCAGGAATGTTGACCGTGACGTAGGTGAATTTCATTTCAGGTTGTTTCATTAGAGGTATAAATGTTGTGCGCGTAGATTGGATTTACTTTCGATAATTAGTGCTTTTGGAACATATATTTTTTGATTCGTGTTACGCAACATAATTGTATTGTAAGATTTTCTTATTTTCTTTTTTGTTTCTTTAGAACTCGATTTACGTATCGTAATGGTTTTATTTTTAAATCTAACTCATTACATATTTATCAACTAAGAAATAAAAAAACAAAACCAAATAGTATGGTTTGTATGCTTAATGTTTGGTCAGTCTTTAAGTGTAATGAATAAAAATAAAAATAGTTTCGCCACAGTACTCCCTTACCAGCGAACACCAAGGCGTGTTGATGTGAATTATGTTACGATAAAGGTAAATTGGGGGCTCATGTTGACCAAGTGACAAACTCTTTAAATCGAACGTGATTGTTTTTATGCCATTAAGTTTGTGTAGAGAGACTCTGTTCAGTTTGAGTGTGTGTAGGGTAGTTCGCAGGATGACAAGTCAAGCGTTTAAGTAAAAAAGTAGGCTGAAATGGTGTTCTTCACTTCTTCATTGTTTGAAAACTTCTTCCCGTGAAGTTTATTTTACAATTTTGGGAAAATATTTCTAATAATCGCTGGGATCAATGTCAAAGCTGTAGAACAGGTGATCTAAAATATCGAAGACCACCTAATACAGGCCCGGTGTCGTGCAGAAGAAGGATACCATTAATTAATTTTCCTCTTTTTCCTCTTTTTTCTTTGGTGACTTCTTTCAACCCCTCTCAAATTGAAGCATAGTATTCACGATTGATTGTGTGCCGCTGCCTAGAGTCTTGTGTTTTTTCAAATCTCTTTTCCAAAAATCAAATCTCGTCTTCAGTAACGATTCGACTCAATGCTCCACCCTTGTCTTCACGACAGAAGTCCAAAAAGCCCGATAGCACTCCACGTAATGTTGGTTTTGAGGTGGCTAGAGCATTCTCGGCATCCACCAAGCCCTGACCTCAGTCATGCCAAGATAATGGTGAAAAATATTTTAAATGGTTGTAAAAGATACTTCAACCATTTCTGCGAGCAGTTTTTTTTTCTACATCATAGCATATTCCTGTATAACTTTTTCGACTTTCTGAGCCATTTTCACAGTAGTCAATTAGATTGGCCGTCCTGGCCGTGTCGTCTCCAAGTGATTCCGTTCCTTATTTCAAAAGACTGTGCTACTTGTTAGGCTTTTTTCATCTGAAAGACAGAATAGATAAACAAAAACATGTGAGCATGAGTCGAGATACTTAAATATGAAAACCTGTCACCTTTAGAGGTCTGTAGCATCATGGTCGACCCGAGAAAGTTTGGCTGTTGAATTGGAGAGGAGCGCGAGAGAGCTCCCTCGCGAAAAGATCTCCGTCTGGCAGACCCTCTTAAGATATGTCTGAAAGATATCACCACAAAGTCGTGGATTTTCTCCGTCAAAAGAGTTCAACCGGTGACGCAGAACATTTTTCTCTGAGTAATGTGCGTAGTCCATCAAGAATTCGTGGAAGTGCTTGTCTCCAGCTTTCGTCGTTTTAAGCCATAATATTTTGTGATTTCAGCTATCGATAAAACCGTTAGTTTGAGGATGGTAAGCCATAGTTCCATTGCATATGCAGCCCAGTAACCAACTAAGTTCAATGCAAAGAGCTCTCTCGAATTGTCTGCTTTGGTATGTAACGATGTGTTCAGGTACTTCGAAGTGCGTATATCAATTTTGCAATCAGTTTTAAGCGCATGATTCGGCATTTATGAGAGGAATGACTTCCGGGTAGTGAGCAAAATAATCGATGTGTGTCAAACAGTTTATTTAGCCCTGTGGTCCGAAAAAATCTCAGCCATTAAGCGTTCAGTGACTTAAAAAATTGGTGCTCACTTAAGCAACAATATGGCTCTTAACTGTATATGATTGACCTTGCTTGTCCTTGTTCATGTTGATCCAAAAGTATTTAATAGAAATATTTTTCGTAAGGCGCGAAAAGCAAGATTAACTATGTTACTGAAACTTTTGCAAATTAGTTTTCGAAGCTCAATGTGAATGAAAAGTCCAGAGTTCGGAGAAACTTTCCACAAAAAAAAGTCAATGTACATACCAAAAATCTAACGTCCAATGAACTTGTATTTTAAGTTTCTCTGGAGTTTTTTGAACTTTAGCTCCAATAACTGGGACTATGCTACTGTGGCAACAGCTAAAAATCAGAAGTGAACCCGCTTATGATACTAAGATCTCTAAACTGGCTTGGGGTTGCCTTTTTAGGGTTTCGTTTGAAAACAAATGTTAGTGACATGTAAAACCTATATCTGGCCAAGAGTAAAAAACATGCGCTATGTGACAAGGTATTACAGTTAGCTGTAATGTGTCATTAATTTGTCTTACAGATAGCTGATTTGTCGTTGCTTTGTGCCGAATTTGGCTATTGCCTTTTTTTTAAAGAAATTCCTGATTCAAAGCAATTATTTTTCATTACAACTTGTCTCGAGGATTGATCTTCTTTTCTCAAAAAATTGATAACAAGCTGCTGCACCTCATTCAAGCTCTTTCCAGAAGATATTGCTGCAAAAAAAATGCTCATACTAAATACTATTGCAAAATATAATGTGCACAAAGCATTAATTCAAATTTTTTGATGTTATTTAAAACAAACTTCGCAAAAAAAACTCAATTGTATGCACTTGTACGAATGTAAATACTCCTTTTACATTTTTCGCTTTTTCGTTCGAAATAAAAATGTCAATAATTTCACTTTTCGATCGATTTTCTTTCTTATATATATTGAAAGTCATTTGAACTGCTCAATTTTCAAATTGAAACACTAAATGTCACTTTTTCGCTCGAAAGAATGAACTGCACAAACTAAATTGGCGTGAAATGATTGACAACATGTTTCAGTGCCATCTATGTTTTCATAGCGAAAGCAATTTCAAAGCAACTTTTCATGCTAAGAACACAGTACCAAACTTGCTTATTTTCAAGCGAAATTTTCGCCGAAACAGATTTCACGTGAAATTTTGTATGAAAGTTTCACGTGAAATCGAACTCAGTACTATGCTTAAAGTGTAAGTGCTGTAACATCCTCGATGATAAAGTTCCGTGGAGACTCTTGACAGAAAGCTCTGCTTCATAGAATTTTGGTTTGAATAAAGGGCATATAATCTATTTTTTTAAGTTACCTTATTCTTATATACAATTTACATTAGCAGTAATTTTATTATTATTGATTCTCTCTCCAATAATTTCGAAGTTGCGCTATTACACCTTTTGATGAATTTCGCACCACCGTTTTACTGATCTGCCTTTCTTAATATTCGTTTAACGATAGCTCATTAGCTATCTGTTGGCCTGAGCTCTGGAGCATTGGCTGGGTTCAAATGTTTTTCAACCAAATTCACGTTGTTGTCTTCAAACTATTTTATTGTTTGTTAAGCGTAATGAGCAGTCGCTAAATCAGGTTAAAATAATATTGACCTGCCATGGTCATTTAAAAATGCCAGCATACTTTTTTGCAGGCAATCTGTCACGTACGATTCTGCGCTGATTGTCCCTTCTGTGAAAAAATCGGGTGAGTTTTCTTTCCATATTGACATAGAACTAGCTAAACTAACAGCTTGGGCCCGAATTTTCCTGCAGGAGTTTTTTTTCCCAAATTTTTGACCAAATAGTAATGTCGAATAATACTGTGGCTCGCTTAACGTTGAAAAGTTGTATTTAAAAAACAACGCATCATGTATCACTATGCTGCATTTATTTTTGGCCATTTAACACTTTCTTGACTTGAAAATTCCAATGTTGGATTGTTTGTTGGTGTATTTTTTCGCCCTCATAGTTCTACCTTTATTGATTTTTGTTTCTTAATAGTCGAATAAGCTCCTGTATAGCTTAGAAAGATGTGTGAGGTATCTCATTTCATCAAGTTAAATATATCTGTAGCTATTTGTGTTTGGTTGGTTATCGTAAGAAATATCGTAGGAAAAATTAATTTCTTGATAACCATGCGAACCTGAACAGTGAAGAAATGTTTATCTTCATCTTTTCCATATTTATCAAAACGCTTCAGCGTAAAGCCGCTTGTAATTTAAGCAAAAAAAATGTATTAGCGTAGAAGTCTCAATAATTCATTCACATCCTAAGCCCCTCATCATAAACTATGATGAAAGTTATTTCCTTCAAAGAAAAATCACAAAATATTTTTTATTCCAGCTTCCAATAATGAATACTGCTTGCAGACAAAACAATAATAAAAACTAAATGGTTCACTACAGCATTGTTTCCCAATATTAATCTTTTGTGGTCATTACAACAATACTCGTTCAGTGATAAATTTAAAAGCAACCCATTCAACTAATCTCCACACGAAGCTTCATCATTCTGAAATGGGCAATATCAACTAAATTATGACTCTTTTCATCTCATAATGGTCGTATCTGCGTAACATATTTTAATTAATCAAAACCTCCTGAATTTGCGAAAGCTTACGAAAATTTACGATAAAACAATTCGACATAAAGTCTTCCCTTAGATTTCATGTCGATTCTAATTATGAGAAATAGTATCTTGGTCATTTTCAGAATCATTTTTTCGAGATAGTTTAAATTATCTAAAATTGAAGCCTCTAATTACTACGTTATGGAAACTGTCATTTATTTTTGACGGGAAACAGGGAATATACATTTTAGGTATTCGATAGCTGTTTAAACATGGATAGATATTTATACAGGTTTTATGTTTAATCGATTTTCAAGGTACTTTCAATGAGAAATAAACTAATCGAATTACTAAAGTGACACAATTGATAACGCCCGGCTATGAAAAATAGATGGTCTTTATTATTAATGAATTGTTCCATTTAGATATTTTCGAGAGAAATGAGTTTTGAAGGCAGAACAGATACAATGTTAGACTGCTTCATATAAAATGTTAAAATAATGCAAGGAAACTTCAAATCTAAAATTCGAATGCACATGTTTTTTCGTAAGATTTAAAATATCGAGCATGAAAAACATTTCAAGGCAGGCTTACTAGCTGAGGATTCGCTAACAGATGTTTTGTTATTTTAAACTATCAGCGCTCTTTTGCTTAGAAATTTTAATTTTGAACATTTAAATGGAAAACTATGCTTTGGACTTTCTTAGAAGAACCTTTGATTTTTTTCAACAAATTATGTTTAGAAGCATTAATTTTCTTCATTTTCTAAGAAAAAATACAAATTGGGTCAATGAAATTATTAAATAGCAACGGTAACTAACAGCAAAATATTTTTCTTTGATGTTAAAGTAACATAAACCATATTAATTCCTAAAAAAATATGCAATATGAGAAGTTTTGCTTTGTATTCGATGACATTTTTATCGTTATCAGTTTTTGTTTTATAAGTTCCTGTCAAAGCCTAAAAATTTACAGCTGTTTTCAATTTATTTCAGCTTATATTAGTTACAGAATCATTTTATTTCATTCCCAACTGTAATTAAGCATTGATTTGCTGCTGTATCGAAATTCTTATCAAGTCTCTGCATTGAAAATATGATTGGCTCGTATTTCTGATGCATTCTTCCACTTAAGTCGATTAACACCACGTAAGCCGTTCTTAAGACAACTTCTTTTGATATTTACCATCTTATCTAGCTCGAGCGAAATTGATAGTAGAAGCTTAAAATGTGTGTAGTTAATAGAAAAAGAAGATTTTATTGTATTTCGGATCATAAGTCGAGTTGATTGATTTTACGTTATTCCTCAATTAGTTAGTTGGAGTGAACAGTGTTAATCATGCCATTTGCGTCGTGTTTCAACCGTTTAGTAAATCGCAGATTTTTTCGAGAATTTCGTATACAAGGGCACGATTCTGAGGTGAAAAGTGTTGAGATTCCTGATAATGTGGATGCAAACGCTGAAAGTGGAAATTGTCGGGTATGTTTTTAGTTGGCATATTCAATTCACAAATGGGCAAAATCTACTAAAGATAATTTATGTTTCAACTAAATTATATAAGAATAAATTACTTTAAAGTTTTACATATGTATATGAGTTTCCTTCACTTTGTTATACAGCCATGCAAGAAATTAGAAAGTAAAGTGACTGCAGTACAACAATTATCAAGTCAGGGGGTTTAAGTTATAGATTATCTGCAGTCAGCACATACGAGTGTGCAGTGATAATATACGCAGCTCACGTTATCCCTAATTTGATTCAGATGCTATTTTCGCTGGGATTGTTGACTTTTTTTAAGGAACTGGGTTGACTTTTCGAATGGTTTTATATGTACTCCGCCTACAAGAATTGCTAAAAATAATAGCTAGTTCTTCCTTTACAGTTGTCTTCTTGCCGATAATATGTGCTGATAAGACTGCGTATGATATATAATAGGAGATAAGCTTTTTTACGGGCTATTGGTTGGCAAGAATATGGGCGTTCTAGCGGAACTTTGAATTATTAAATAGATGTATGCCAAATTAAGTAATTCACTAGTGTGAACAGCACAATACGCGTTAGAAAAACGTATCTATGCCAAATATTTCAGTAAACTGCCCAAAATTTGCGAAACGATTCACCTTTTATTCCATTAGAAATCTGTACTGTCTGATCTGTACGGTCATTTACTATCACCAAGAGTCTACGGCAAGAAGATGCTCTTTTCTTTTTCAAACTGCCACTGGAAAAGCATGAAGGGGAAGTCACTGGAAAGCATGAAGTCCGCCCAATATAATCTGCCTGAAAAAAAGCTGTCGAAGAATCTTTCATGGAAATCGAGTAGGCCGTGAAGAAAATGGGGCTGCACATAAATGAAAGAAAGCAAAACTTTCTTGAACTAAGCCTTCTTCAGTCTATCAAAGCTACTCTTGCTATTCCAGCACAAGACTATAATCTTTGTATCTTCTTTACAGGTTTGATAGAAATATAGTTTTCTAACAAACAAAATTGCGGGCTCTTAGTAGGGTTGCCAACACAGTGGATCGGAAATCCGGGAGGAAAAGAAAAAAATGAGTGAAAAACAATTTTATTTATTTAAAATGATATTTCTTTACACAACGAGTTGCTTGTAATGTCTTTTGATTTGCAAGCATAAAGCTATAGAATTTTTTACATGTGTAATTAATATTTGCGCACACCTGAATTTCTGATTTTACATGTGTTTCATTAAGCCGATTACAATTTTTTGACCACAGTAGATATATAATACCAGTTTTGGCGCACTTAAGAGGAGCAAAAGAAGAGTAAATAAGAGGAGCAATAAGGACATGGTGCCTGCCATTATCGGCACGCGCATCCCGCGCATGACGTAAGCGATGATCTCGAAATAATAAACAGCTCAGTTGAGCTGATAAACAGCCTAGCTGAACTGATAAACAACCCTGTTGAGCTAATAAAGGACCCTGTTGAGCTGACAACACAGTTGGGCTGATAAATAGGGTAGTTGAATTGATAAACAACCTTCTTAAGCTAAAAGCCCAGTTGAGCTGTTTATTAGTTCAAAGATCATCGCTTACGTCATATGCGGACCGATAATCGAAGGCACCATGTCCTTATTGCTCCTCCTATTTGCTCCCCTTTTGCTCCTCTTAAGTGCGTCAGAACTGGTATTATATATCCACTGACCACAGTTCGTTTACTACGCTGAAAACACAATCAGCGGCAACATTTGCGATGGGGATCGATAGAGCGAATGCAACAAGTTTTTATATTTTTTTGCCCGATTCTTCTTTACATTTTTCAAAAAAATGAACCCAACGGAAGTCTTCCATCTTTGTTTCACTTGCGACAAGGTCATGCACTTCTCGCAGTAAACAGTAATCGTCGTACAATTTATCCTTATTTATTGGCTCATTTAGAGAAGCACTCAGATCTTTTATTTAACCAATTGTACAAATCTAGTGCAATTTACGATTTTTAATCATTAATATTGTATTATTTACAAGCATACAAAAGCGAGCATAAAATATGAATAAAAGTATAAAAATACCGTGAAGGCAATTTTTGTTAAATGTCCGGGAGAATTTAACTGCATTCCGGGAGCCGGGAGATTTTTTAAGTGAACTGTATTTTTCCGGGAGAATCCCGGAATTCCGGGAGAGTTAGCAACCCTAGCTCTTAGCCAAGTCCGAGGAGAGTAAAAGTAAAATAATCCTACGACAACCTTTGTCAACTTTTGCTGAAGCCAGAAGAAAGTACAGTATGTATACGAGTGTGAAGTAATTAGTTTCATGACTCACTTTACCCTCGATCTAAAATTCAGAACTAAGTGAACGCAAAGCTTGGTGCGAAGTCCCTCGTTTGTATCCTCAAAGAGCACGGACTTCATACAAGTGAGATTTATGAGCGATCCTATTAAATCGCTATCAGATGCCAATTTTTTTCAATTTAAACTAAATTGCCTGGAACATTGGTGCTGCGTGAACAAAATAGGTACCTTTCAATATCGGAAAAGTACATTCGTACATTAAAGGTACCTTCTAAGCAATGCTGCCCTAAGTATGGTTAACAATATATTAGACTTCGGTGTGGTGCTGGATAAAAAGTTTCACTTTAGTTTTCATTATGACAAAACGATTTCTCAAGCAATTAAACGACTTGGCTTCATTAAGCGACGAGTCAGAGAGTTTCAGAACTCTTGGGCTACAAAATCACTTAAACCGCACTTTTGAGTATGCTTACATTATTTGGAACCCGGTTTTTGAAATTCACAATCAGAGATTTGAATCTAATCAAAAACAATTCTTGCTATTTGCTGTTAGATATTTTTTTGCCATCCCTGTGTTGTTAGCAATTTACCGCTATATGAACCTCGCTTCAGATTTCTTAACTTGCCAGGACTTGCATCCAGAAGATTAATGTTATCTGCCTGCCCCAGTTTCGATGTAAATGGAGACGCTGTTAATGTCGACTACATGCATTAAAAATTTGTACTTAATCAGTCCGTAAAAGTCACTAGATTCCGACGAATGCTAGTTGAATATAAGCATAGTATCGCATATGCTGATAATGAGCCAATAAATGAATTCTACAAGATATTCAACAGGATAAGCCAACACATTTCCACCACGATATTCAAAGCTTCCTTGAAAAACAAAATTACCAGGGCTCTCTTATCCGATGCTTTCTAGTCTACCGGCCTAGTATCCGTTTTATGGACCTGGATTATATGTTAATGCTTCTTTTACTTTTTTATGACTAGTTAGTTATTGAATTTTGTTTTTGTTTTTCAACTTTGCACTAATTTGTTTAATAATTTTGCGTGCTCAATATTGTTTGTGTCCTACATGTTATTTAGCTGATATAAATTTATCTATTTAAAGTTAACTCATTGATTTGTATTGTATTTAGCTGTATTTTATACGTGTTTTTATTTCGTTCAGTCTTTTTATTAATTTTATATCATTTATATGTATTTTTTTTATAGCTTGTTGGGTGATAAATAAATAAATAAGTAAATATTGTAATAAATCTGTCATATGAAGTATTAAATTAAATACAAATCACAATCAATTTATCTATTGCTGTAACCTCTGATAAGTAAGCCTATCTACATCTGGCAATATATGCTTTCTGTACATGCGCGGTACGTTTATAGTCCTCTGTTCGGCAGTAAAATTTTATTTAGATACAAACTTTTGCATATAATCTTAAGATAAATATCATATACCTGAATGCACGTAATTCTAAATAAAAAAAAACTTGATATGCTGTATGCTTGCTCGAATTTTCCTGTTCTTTTGCATGAAATTTTATGATCCGGCTATCCAGCATCCAGTAAATAAAAATCGTATGAAATTTTGGCTCTCATAAGCTAATGGGATTTTTGTAAATAGTGAAAGCTGTGGATTAAATTGATACAATAAATAAATATTTTTGAAGTGGCATTGTTTACAAAAATTTGTAATTATATTCTTTATATATATCGAGTGCGTACATTTGTTGTGAAAACACTATAAATATATACAGCATCATGCATTCACATCTCGATGTACATAAATGTACAGCAAAGTGTTTTTTTTAAATGTATCAAACTCTTTCCCCAAAATCGAATGCAGGAATCACGACAATTATTTTCATTTGACGAAAAACCTAGATCTGAACGACAACAGACCAGCAAATCAGCATTTATATGGAGTAAAATAGAGTTTTATGCATTTATATAAGGCTATATTTATTTTTGTATCAAACATTTCAAATTTCTTAACACGTGGAAAAATGGACAAATCAATTGTTTGGTGTGTTCGAAAAATCGTAGTTTAATGTTTGATGATTGTGTTTGATGGTTTTTTGATCGGAGCATTTTCGGAAAAGCATTTTTTTGAGCAAGCTAGTTTTTTTTCGAAAGAATACGTCTGACTTGTAATCAAACGCGCGATTGCGTCAGTGAACATCGACTACCAGCAATTGATGTCCATTCAACCGGACCACTCAGCTCATCCTTATCTTTTATTTACGTTGTAAATATATATTTTCCAACATATGTTTCAAATTCTATTTAGGGTATTCTCCTGTGTCCCCAGACATTATCACAAAGTAGAAGAACCCGTCTTCGAAGAGCCTTCACGGAAGCGACAACCGATACTTTGCATTATGTGAAAACGGTATCCTCAAAATCCTTATCGTATATAGTGGCTTTAGTATATTAAAAGCGTTATTCCGAAAACAAAACCACTTAACAACAGAAACTCAAAAGCAACAGAGAAAACATTGAAAAACTCAAACAGTCCTTGTGTTTAATACAAGCCCTAATGATTGCATAGATGCATTTCTAGCCTGCACTCCTAGGTGCATCCATTTTATTTATTTTTTGACGGAAAAAAAGACAATATATATCTGTTTATGTTTATGTTTTGCTACCGTTCACCGTTCATTTAATTAGCTTATGCAATGTTATGACCGATGATATTTACGCAATGCCCATCCGATTGTTCCACCACGAATGTTCCACCATGAATCAATTCACAGAAAATTCACTGTTTGTTATGTCCCCCGACAAAAGACTAGTTCACACACCCTCCTATGCACTTAAGTTTATGATCTGCAGGCAATCGATGTAGAGCAATGTTTCGAAATAGCATGAAACAATTAAGTAATTTCAGCAATAATCACATTCTCTTGCAGGTAGGTAAGTTGATTTCGAAGAAAACCCATACATTTATATAAATAATTTAAAACACAAGCAAAAAGTGAAAGTAGTCGGTATAAATATCCTAAAGCAGAGGAAGAAATATCGATAGGCGCTTCTAGAGTGCCAAAAATAGTTTTGTCAATGGTAGTTTTCACCACTTTTTTATTAAATTAAAATGTAAAAAATTTACAAAATCAACATTACCGAAAGGATGTAAAAGTAAATCACGTAGAAACAATATACTCACACTTTCTCCATTATGTGTTTTTGGGTGTCATCAAATGCCCATAGATGACCCATCATTTTATTCGAATCACTACCATTTGATGCTAAATTATATTAGCACTAAATCTGACATAAAAATGGTTTCGCTAACTCTTAGTAAAAAAAAGTTAATATTTATAAATAAACGCTTTTCTTTGAATTTAGACATGCAGTGTAGGTCTCAAGATACTTAAATCGACTTAATTTTGTTAGGTTATTCTACTTTTTATTTGCTTCCTATTGCTTCAATATTAGCTTAAATCTATTGGAGTTTTCAAATTTGCAACGAGACTTTTAAACCGCACAACTCATTTCCCCAAAAATATAGAACGAAAAGAAAAATCAATTGTATATACAATCGCCGCACAATAGCTACAATATGTATTGTATATTCCCGAAGTCTCTTTTATTTGAATTTCGGTCGAAAACGCTATATCATGAAAAACACTTTCATCCGACTTACCTTTAACATTAATCACATTCCATCATATTGGGTCCACAGAAAAGTGTTGTGAAACAGGATCACTTCAAGATTCCCGAACAATATTCGCAAGACCTTCTCGACCGAAGGTAAAATGTTGTATCACGTGGATACGTTATTTTTTTTCCTTTCTATGATTCTATAATTCCGGCAACATCAGATATGTTCCATTTTCTGAACGAACCCTTTGCACGATTTCGTAATGATGAATTGAATTTTGTTAGCTATCGCTACCAAAAGCAAATTGTAAGAACCACATATGATGCAGTGGGGTCCATGTCGAAGGTTGTTGAACGTTGAATCCATTGTGGAAGTATGTGAGGTTTAATGCTTCTCGGTAATGTTATGCATGGTCAGATTTAATTCAGTCACCGCTAGGGGTTGTAATGGAAATTTCACATCGGGTATAAACTATTTTAAAAGACGTGATTCAGTTAAAATTGTGTGATTGGCTTCTGTGAAACTGATTTAAAATGGATTTAGTAAAACAGAAATATGAGTAAAAGCTAGCGAAGAAAATCCACGACTTACATGGAAAAAGGCTCACCACATCAGCTTTTCACTAAACAAAGTCCATGAGTTTAGCATATTAATATCCAAAATATATTCGATCAATTTTTCGAACATTCGAAGAAGTTTTAAATTTTCGAAATTGAAACATTTATTGATTACTTTTACTACAAATTCATTATTATTCAAAAAATTATTGCTAGAATTTGTGGTACAAAATTTACGACAAATATCGTAGCTGTGAGCCCTTTCCTAATTTCGCAATTAAATGACTTCTTAGCGTAGACGAAAAAACGATTGGTACACTAGATATTTGATTGACCTATCAGATCACGTGGTATGTGTGGTTTTACTCACTAAAATATATCGTCTACAATCTAAAAGAAAGTTTCGAGATCCACCTGAGCAATGCTTGGACCCGGTCGTACTGACCCACCTATCGGTGTCTACGGGCTTCTGCAAATGTTAATAAAAAGAAAAGAGGTAATTGTTAATAAAAAAGGTAATTTATTTATTTTATTTAAATATATTTTATTTAAATAAATAAATAAAATAAATAAATAAAATAAATAAATACCATAGCTAATGGGTCGGCAAGGCAGCCCTCCTCTTGCTTTACATGCAGTATTTTCTCTTTCATATATGTCGAGAAAGAAAAGGAAGCAAAAGCTGCACGCACGTTTCCTTCGTATTCGCTGTGACCACGGCGGATGGAAATTCAGTAGCACGCCTCAAACTCGCGAAGTGACTGTGCAAATTAACGCCAATCAACCTAGCGATTCAGAATCCTTTGCTACTTTCATTTCAACGTTATTGTCAAAGTTGGAGGGTTTGCCTACGCCCGCACATGAAAGCCCCAGTTCTGTCTGGTTCTGAGAGAGATATCATACTTTGCATTCTGACGCTAGGAAAATATATAAATTTTCTCGGATATCAACATCAGCACCTGGGACAATGTGGTATGTTACGGTACTAAATATTCAACCAAATAAACTGGTACCAATAAGCACAATCTATTTAAAAAAAGCAAAGCAGAATTTTACAAAAGAGGACTTATCAGCGCGTTAGGAACCGATGTAATGATAGCTTCTTAGCAATTATAATGTTGCTTTTTTTTAATCAACGACCAGCCTTCCATGGCGATTGCGGTTGACAATTCTAACATGACCGGAACTCATCCAGACCCGGAAGCTAATAATCAGGGAAGCTTAGTCAGAGCCGCCACTTCTGATTACGATGAGACAATCAGCTAAGCGTCGACAAACAAACATGTTCAAAGTACATCTTCGAAGTACTTGAATACAAAAATTCCTACACAAATTCAGTAGTTATCGCAAGATTGAGAGCGCGAAAATACCGGAACCAAAAAGGAGCCCCACATGACAACGGCGAGAGATTCGAATTTATTACCTTCGTAAACATTTAACTGAAATAAGTTGATGTTATTTTACTATCGGCAATAGGTTATAAACGTCAACTTTCGTTGTAACGGTGGAAACGGGCCTCAATCCGTAGAACTGATTCGAATCTGCGGTGAAAAAAATAAAACAAAGAAAAAAATGTTGTACAAAAATAAATAAAAATAAAAAATTATCAAATAATGTTATGAAAATGGACAATGTACTTAAGGACTCTGTTTTTTTAAAGAGTTTTTGTGTTCACAGAACGTCAACGGAAGAGGACCAAGTTGCAGCTCGTTATGTTATCTATCTATACGTAACAAAGGCGACTAAAAGTAAACATCAGTTCGCACGAAAGGAACATAAAAGAGGATCTTTCAGATAGACAAAATTCATGAACAGAAATTTGGCTGCATAAATCACAATAAACAAGATAGTAATGCAGTTTGAAAAGAAGAGAAGACATTCATCAAGGAAAACTCTGCGTGATTCAAGGGAAAGAGTCTGCAATATGGAGAGACGACGATTATAAACACAGTAAGGTTTGTTGAATTTATAAACTTTTGTTGAATTTATAAAATAAATAAACAAGTTAACCTACATTGGACGGATTCTAAAGATTGCACAAGATATTGCTAATGGGGACACCACAGTTGACAAAAGTATTCCAAAATACTGCAAACAAATGACAGGAAGAGATGATCACACGTGGAGAGGTTAACAAAGGGTTTGGAGGATATAATGATAAAGCCAGACAATCTAGAAGCCCTGGCAGTGATATACAGTATATATTGATCGAATTTGAGTTTCGAATCAAATATTACGCCAAGGTTTCTGATATTAAAAGCAACATTAAGAGAGGAATTTGAAACAGAATAAGAGAAAAAAATATACGTAATTTTATGCGTATAACCCATTTGGTGACACTTCGCGACATTCACTTGGCAATATTCGTTAGCAATGCATCAGTTATTTAACGCAGAAAGATCATTTTGTAACTGATAGCAATCATGACAAAAAGACAAGGTGAACGTATACAAGATGGCAGGTCATTAATAAAGAACAGGAACAACAGAGGGCCAAGAATAGAACCTTGCGGAACTCCCGAGGTAGGAAAAAACGGAACAGAGAGACAGGAATTTACAGTTACAACACAAGTACGACAAGCAACATAGGCAATAAACCAGGAAAGTGGAAGACCATAGATACCATGATTATGAAACTTCAGAAGAAGAAGATTATAATTGACAGAATCAAAGGCTTTTACTTTTGCTGATCCAAGGCAGATGTAACCACATTGGTGAAAGAAAGCAAGTTGGTCAATGTAAATTTGCCTTTTACTAAACCATGCTGCTCTGGAGCCATAAAAGAATGGACGAAATAGTAGACTCTATTGTAAACTATCCTTTCAGAGAATTTACTGAAACAAGAAAGGAGGGAAATGGGCCGATAATTACAGATGCAAGCCAGGTTTCCAGCTTTATGTACGGGGAAAACGATAGTCATTTTCTATAGGGAAGGGACTGTATCCGAAGTAATGCTTAAATTGAAAATAATAGAAAGAGGAACACACGAGAAAGAAGATAAAGACTTGAAATATCATCCGCACCACAGCCAGGGAGCACATTAAGGATTCTTCTTCAAAAGGACTAGTACGAAAAGAGTATAACGTTGGAGAGAATCGGGATAGAGAAGTAGCGGAAGAAGGGAGAACTTGTTGCCATAAAAACGAAGAAAGGTATTGAGCGAAAAGCTTGCAAACATCTTGTGAGGTGATAGCTTTTACATTGTTGTACGTCACACAGTTGTATATCTTATTTAGATAAGAAACGTTGTTATGAGTTGCGGCTGAGTTTCCCAGATTTGATACCGTGTGCAGCGGTGAACAAAGCGGAGAAGCAAGCGGTAAAACATCGGCTGTGTCTCTGAGAAATAATGAACCGTTGGTTTAAGACGATGATGATATTCGCAAATTCGACTCGGCAAGTGGTCGCGAACGAATACGAAAATTTATAAAATACTGACAATACAAATTTAAGATAGATATTAGTGTGTGATTTAAAGTATCCAGAGTGGAATTGTGAAGTTGCTGGAAGCTCGACGCCAACGTAGTTTGAATAGGTTAGGTTAGGAAGGCCCTCTCGTGAGAACGGCAGCACCAGCTACAGGCGATATTACAAATATCTCTGCGCTGGACATTGGCGGTGCACGTCCTGGACCTTTTACTTCAAAGCGCATCTCCGCTAGAGTAATATCACACGCCATTCAGATATATAATACATAACTTCTGCTTAATGTTGTTAAGGGATCCGTCCACTTTGAGGTGTTGAAGCCGTTTTTCACGCCCATCATTACTAGCAGGACGATTGGTCTGGTGCTATGAAATGCTCTTTCCATACTTGTTACTACCCTAACAGCCCCTGAGAAGTTGTTGATCACTGAATGCTCCTTTTGGAAGCCAAGCTGCTTGTCAAAAAGATTGGCAGCCAATTTTTCGGCTAATAGTTGCCACAGCCTTCCGCGTAAAATTCGCCTTTCTCTTGTTTGCACATACAAGTCATGATACTTTTCACTGAGGCAGAAAGTTTCACGCGTAAATATAAATTAATCAGATCCAATAATCCGCAAAACTTAAAGTGCCTCAGCCAGCACTCCATCTTCCGATTCCTCATTCTAATCACTTCCGCAAAGATAGGAAAATTCGCCTGGTAGAAGGATGTCCCAGAAACGGTGGACTAACGATATGCTCCATGAATATCGCATCCATGCGATATACCGCCGAGTCTTCGGGTGACCAAATTGTACCCATTGTCTCTCAGATCTAAGTTGATCTCTTCACAACGAGCCTGCCGTTTGACACGTTCGTTCCTCATTCGTTCGTTGGCTTTGGTAACCTTTTCTTTGTCCATTTTTTGTTCACAGTACCTGCACGCCAAATCTCATCTAAGCTTATATGGCAGACATACAAATTATAAAATGAGCGTCAAAATATTTTCTTAATAAACATAAACACTAATTTCGGGTGCTCGGAAATAAGCATCTTGGTGAAGAGGTGGAACGCGAAGTTTAGAGCATTTTAAACTGATTGTGTTTAAAAAACATGATATTTATATATATAGTTTGCTTTTTTTCTTAAAAATTCAAATGTTTTCAGGAGGTTCGATGATTTGAAGAGTTTTCGGTAGTAAGTTTGCCATAGTAACAGTTTTCAGAGCAGCCTTAAAAAAATACTTCGAGGTATATGTTATAAGCATTAATACATCTTTTGAACCGCGTAAAAACTTCAAATAATGACATAAATTTAACAAATAATCGAAGCCTAGTTTGAGGCACTTAATACCTACATAAGGTTGAAAATTTCCATTTAAAGATAGCTAATATTTAGTTTTTTTTCTATACATGCTTGAACGATTTGCAAAATTTTAGTTCGATATGATGCAATTACAAGATATTATCACTCAATTTTTTGGAGCAAATATTTATATATAAATATGAATTTTCGGCCAAAGTGATTCCAGTACTATTTTTCTTTAGAAATCAATAAAATGAAAAGTGTTTACAAAAACAGACTTAACTTCAGTTGTGAGTTATATTTATAATGGAATTCGTTCGAATTTTCCAAACATTTCCGTGTTAGTTGGACTTATCAAAATATATTGTGAGAATAATTGCTTGCCTTTAATAACTTTTTTCACACATTCTTTTTTCTTTCTAATGTAAAACATTTTTTTACATTTACCCTAGCAATCATAGACCATACACATTTTAGGACTCGATTCCTATATTTTCTTTAAAAGAATTCAAGCCTTTTATGCTAACTTGTTATTTTTCCCAACCAAAACTTCTATTACCATCAAGACTCTTGATATATCCTTTTTGCGGTTTTACATACTTAAAAACAAGTATTTCAAAAGATCTACCTTAAAGCAATCTAGAAGTAGAACTGGAGCAAATCGAAGATGACGGACACTCCTATGATACACTTAGAGTCAAATCAATTTCACTAGAGCTTTCCATTACTTGTGGAAGTAATCAATCTCATGAAAAAAGATATGACATGTAATCGCCGGTCCTAGAGCGAAGCTGATAAATTGTCGTTCGTAATGATGACACTGAGTATTTTCCAACACAAAAGAGCATATACGCTGCATGTATGCTGTTGCAGGATGAAAAGTTATTGTTCGTCAGTGTCATTGTTAAATGCACTGAATGCGATCGACTGAGAAGTTACAATGTGCATGAATATTTCATAATTCAAATCAATATCTGCGGCAAGCATACCCATAGTTGAACCCTTTATTATGCATAGGCTCCAACTGCTTTTGTCTTAGTATAAGTGTACCTAAAAGTAGAGCATATCAAGCGGAAAATCTATAACGGACACTATCACGTCAGACCTCTAAATTGTAGACAATTATTTTGTAAATACGTAGAATTATAATATACGAGCAAACGTATGCGGCGCATACGCGGACATACCAAGTTCAAATATTGATTTATTGGGGGTAAAATTAATAAAACACTATTTTATGGCAATATTTTCTTCGTGTTCGATTAGTGTTTGGTTGCGAAGTCCAAAGCCATTTGCAACTTGCTCGGATTACCTCTATTACAATCGCCTCTATTCGTGTATCAATACAACAGCTGCTAGCATGCTACTATCAGTGGAAATATTGTAAGGTTTCGTAGCCCTTCCGTTTATATTCATGTCAAAACGATGACCAGCCGATTAGCATGTGCAGGTTGGGTTAGCCTTGTATAGCCGGGCGAAGTACACTGCCTTGTTGCAATCGGAAAGCCATTGCACAGATATTCTGAAATAAATTGCATTATGATTCGATAACAATGATTCACACAATTTGCATACCGCACTGATATGAAATGTTCCAGTCACTCTTCTTTGTTTTCGAAATCGTAAATTGCAATTGTGGTTTGTATTATCCTTAGTATTCCTGCAATGCAGGAATCATATCGATAAGACGCTGCTATTATTGAAAGTCATTTGAATTTTTATTGCATTCATGCAAGACATATCCTGTTCAAGCATATTACAATCGATTTGTTTACCGATATTTAGAATTCTTGACTTGAACAGTTAAGAAAACATAAAGTTGAAGGATATTTAAGAAAACTATAATATGGAATATTATAAATATGTAGATTACGTGTTTGGCAGTATTATTAAGTAGATGCAATATATAAAATAAAAAATAGTTGCTGAACATACTGAGTTTTGAGTGATAGTTGGATAAAATCTACAGGCGGCTTCAAAATTCATTACATTTTGGGTAATGAATTTTGAATCACTCTTCTCTCTTTGAATCACAAAAATTTCGTACAATACTCCGGATTTTCATTTTACTCAATTCTCATTCTACTCTGCTATGACAATTCAAATATCGTTTCAGCAGTATCTGCCAAACGCAACTTTCGCTCTTTAAATGATTAACTCACACATGTCTCACCGCAGATTTGATAGATGGCGCTAGTAACCCCCGAAGCATCCCCTGATATTTCCAATGCTTGACTGAGATCTCCTGATCGGCTGTTTACATTAGGTGCGTTTTTTTACTCCGGTGCAGAGCAGACTAGAACAATGGCGTAAAAAAACCGATCGAGTACAAAGTAGCTGGTGTATTCGCTAAGATTGCTATAGGTTGTTGTATTCGCTGTGGTAGCGCAAAACAGATGAAAACAAAGGAAGAAAATAACGAGTATAAAATACCACAATCGTTAGAAACTATAAAAAGAACTAACAGAAAATTTCCTCTTTTAACTTTTGACTAATTTCCTAACTACCAAAACATTCAACATAACCATGAAAAATTCAAAGCCACCTCACGACAAAAAGGCAGCTACGCATGAACTATCAGCACATTCTATAGGTCAGCACATAAACTACTTATGCAGAACAGAATTCTGTTGTTTCCAATGCCTCTGTTCTGGTCTGTGCTGGATAGAGGAGCAAAAAAACATGTCTACTGTTTGTGGCCCCATGACTATTAGGTAAATTGTTCGGTGTAACTGAAGCTCGGGGATGTTGGATTTGTTAATCATACAACTTAAGTGTCTGGCCCGTAGCTGGTACTAAGGTTCATTTGATCATTGACTTTACGGCCATAATACACTCATGCTGGAAACTAAAACTTTTTTTTATCGATTCTTCTCTAAAACGCGGATACGAATTCGTAACACTTTTTGCAAAACATCCATATTTCTGATGTATACAGAGAGTTGGCAGAACCTTAACCCTAGTCAAAGATCTTAAATTTGTTGAAGTAATTTGAGCCTATTAGCTATCACAGACTGAACACCTTTTTGTGGCAAATAGTCATTTGTGATTTCTAACACAAAATGGATGAACATTATGCATTTACCTACTTTTTTTTAGGTCGTGTGTTCTTGGGTGCTTCGTTTTACGTCTTTTTTCTCATGTTCGCTGCATGAGATGTTAGTTTGTGTGGTCATTTTTTATGCCACCGCTGTGACCGAATAATATTTCCTTTATTTATTTACAATCCTATTACAAACCTTTCATGTCTTGGGCAGTCGTTCCTTGGATTTTCTGATTTGTGGAACAATTTATATCCCAGATCTATTTGAAAGCCGTTTCTCCTCTCTGCAAAGATCATGAGATTGTCTTTCTGTCCAGCCCGTATCTAGTCCATGTCCACTTTTATGTCTATTGAGAAAAAAATTTTATACTTGACTTCGAGAATTGTACTGAACTAAACAAGTGGTCAAACAGAACGAACTGTAGGGCAGCCAGGACATAATAGCCGACACCTGATTTAACCAAGAACACAAAGCTGCTCTACCTCAGCAGAAACTGCTCCAGAACGGCGATTGATCTGCTCACATGGCATTGTCTTACCACATCTCATGCAAAGCGTAAAAGACTGACTTCGAACAACTTATATAGGAAATACCAGATGGAAGAGGACGCCATAGAGCAGATACTTTGCGAGTATAGGATTCTACAACATCCAAGAACTAGCAGAGGTGGCTAGTACCGCTTCAGTGAGCCAGCTCATTCAGTTAAGCGGAGTGGGGACTCTGATTAGACAGCGAAGGAAATTGGTGGCCAATCGCAAACCGTGGAAGCGACCAACCCTTTTATATAGCCTAAACTAATCATGAGATGGTGAAACGATTGGTGCATGGTCTGCAGTGCTAACGTGATGCTCGAAAAATCTTGCGGGTGGTCCACTGCGCAGAAACAGGTCAGGTAAATCAATAATGTCAGCGCCATAGCTGACTTTTGTTTTCACTGCAGTAGTAAAATATCTATCAAATGTAACAGTTAGCTCAAATTAGCATTTATTCATTAGAAATCAACTTGAAAGAAAAAAGATCAAGAACACTCAAAGTTGGCTAAAAACTCCACTTACAGTTTTGACATTTTATTTCAATGTTTTTGAAGTTAGGCTGCTACTCTGGTAGCAGCTAATTTTCAAATAGTGCAATGTAAGTGTAACGTTGTGTTTTTGCTGATAAGTAAGAACTTTTGGGGTGGATTATGCAAGCACTATATTTAAGCCCACGTTGGGCGCCAACTAAAACCATATATTTTTTGATTTAACTTATTTTCTATTACCACTGTGTGCTCTTTAATCATACGTTTAGGCTTTGTTTTTGATAGTTTATGACTTCCAATACAATTTCTTAACTGTTTTGAGCCATATGAGCTACTTTTAGAGCTGAAGACGAACTGAACTAAGAATCTAATAAAAGTAGAACTATCTCCAGGTAGAAGACAATTATACAGTGCTAACAATGTCTAGGCAGCGCGAAATTTCAGATTGATGCGATAATGCCTCGCCTTTTGCCGCAACATATCACATTTTATGTGCCCAAGCCTTAAGAGCTAGATATCCTATTGCTTCGATCTGAGTTTTATCTTACTCTTTCATTGGATTATGAAAGTTACCTAGTATTTATTTGTTTTTTTTTTTTTGGGCTTTTGGTTTGTTACCAAACTTGAGTCGACCGTGCTGCCGTCAGTGCAACATCTTGTTTGATATCGATTTCTGATGCGTTTCACGTGCCAAAACCGTCAGTTAGCTAAGTCCGGCGTTGGTTTAAGGACGAACTCGACCTTAGCGCTACTGAAGATACCGCCTTAGAGAAAGAGAGAGAGGGAGAGAGAGAGAGAGAGAGAGAGAGCGATAAAAAACTTAGCAGAAAGGGTTGGCTATTTATCTTTTTTTCGCTCGGCATATTATGTCTAATTAATGGAAACACCTATTTAATTTTTGTTTACACCAATACGTGTAATGTAGTAAAAAAAAATTCAATATATTATGCCAGTTCAAATAAGTTAAAATAATAACATAATCCAACTAACAAAGAAGCTTAAAGATGATATTTTATGATAAATATAATAAAGGAAGTTAAGTAAAGCAAAACTCACGAAAAAACAGCGATCGGACGGCGGTGCCAAAAACTTTTAAAAATACGGTGGGAACAAATTAATTTTCTTAATCAAATCTCTATCATTTAAAGCGTGATGTATAAACGAAATGTAATCAAAACCAGTAACTAGATTGTGTTGTATGATTTCATTAAATAAAAATATATTATTCGTATCAAAACATGTTGTCAAATCAGTACTCCGTTCCGGGATAAATTCTTTAATAAGATTGCTGGTGACATATTGATAGTATAACTGTCTCCGGTTACAGTTCGTTCGTAGGATATTTTCCTACTTTAGTCTCAGGTACCCCACGCTGAGAAACATTTGTATAATTGTATATAATCCACGTAGCGGATCTGCTCTGCGATTACAATTTAGGCTCTTGGCTCCACAATTTAGGCTTAAAATTCTGAGCAATTTTCCATTACACAGTTGCGCACTTTCAAACACTCACGGTTGGCAGTCCAATCCTGGCCTCTTCGTGTCTTTGCTCGCATACTATCCGCAACCGAAAAAGATTCGGTCCCTGATAGATTGAAAAATGCACCCAATTCGATATTGAAACCTCAATATCAACTGCATTCAGGTCAGTAAGCTTGTCGCAATCCAATACAACATGCACCAATCAAATGCCTTACTCTGTCAGTTTTGGGTGGCAATGTATGATCTGAAAATTACCTGACTGTTACTTGCATTACATTTTAGTCGATTGTGTGTTCAAATGTGGCGATTGGGCTGTGAGACTTTTCCATTACAGTTTAAAAAAAATCTTTATGATGCACACTTAAATGTTCTGTAAATAGATGTAAAATTTGATCACATGTAACGGTACTTGCTCTATAAATAGGTAAATTTTAAATCAAACCTTATAGTGAACAGTAGTTGCGAAAATTGAATTAAAGTGAAGAAAATCAGCCGACTTTTGAACTTTCATTATCCAACTATGAAAGAGAGAAAATATAACCTCAGTCGTTTTACACACATCTGCCAGCACCATAATATATCTTCATACCTGTTGTGTAAAAAAACTTTAAACTATTCATTGAACTGAAGTACAAAGCTAGTTCCATGAATATAAACATGTAGCCGAGCATAAAATTTAATATTTACTATAAGCACGTGCGACTAATCAAATTCAACAACAAGCCCCGAACATAAAACAAGCTTATCTTTCGTGAACGAGCAAGGATATGAATATTATAAATTTAAACACATATTGAATTTTGCCCTTTTCCTGTAGTAAAATTACTACGACATTTATTTAATCACCGATTTGGCCTTGAACAGGAAACTGAATAATTTAAAGAGGGTGCCCGTCGTGTAAATCTTGGTCTAAATTTGAGATTAGTACACTTACCACTAGACATACCGAAAATATACATCAAAGGGTTTTGTGTATTCTCATATATGCGGGATCAATAACATACGATAAGAAATGGATTTATGGTTAGAATATAGGGGCTCTGAGTGTTTTCGGGTGTCCATAAGTCTATTCTAATGGGTTTAGAGCATGTGCTTCCGAAATTTCTGTCCTTTATAAATTTGTTTTTAAAAGCATTTGTTACGGGTCGAATTCGTGCGGTCGTGATGTCAGCTTTAAGAAAAATATCAAAGTGATAACCAATGAAGAACGAACGCATTTTTTAACATCAGGTAAAATTTTAAATGTAGATAAAATGTTAGATTTTCGGGTGCTCACTTCGCAAACGATTAGTCTAGAAATAAAAATTGAAGCGCACCAGAGTCGCTGGAAACTCTACTGTTCGATGTGCAGTAGTGGAATCGTACATATTTTGGGTGTATGTTCTATCAGTTTCATAACAGCCAACCTGTTTTGAGCGCTATGCACCGCTTTGATCACAAGAATGTATTGAAACCCATCGGGTGAAAAGGTTTTCAGGGCTACTACTTGCATGAATTTATAAATTTAAGAAAATCAAACATTGCTCCTTTCTTTCGCTTGCTTATGTTAAAGCTTTGAAAACGGCATATCCTGTAACATAAAAGAAGAAAATGATCAGTGATTGCAACACTTTGCCAGCTTTGCAACTAAAAGTCTTCCATAACTGCTTCCCGTCAAAATCTACCTACCCTAAGAATCCCGTTTTCATCCGGCGACTTCGTCAAAAGAATGATGTTTAGTATTATCATCCGAGAAATTTCCAGAACTTAAAAAAATAAAACTTTCATGACTTATTTTCATTGTATATTTTCGTCATATGACTTAATAAACGTTAGCATTAATTGATACGGAAATGACAAAAACCCCTCGTGTTGGTAGCTCTTTGCTGGCACCAAATCCAAAGATATATCAAATCTGCTTCACGTTGAAGTTAACCTACCCAACGAATATTGTTTCGATCCGATGACTGCATTGGACGTTATAGGAGCACAAAGAAATTAAGAGTTGCCACTCGCAAAACTTTCCAAATTTTCGAAATTTTAATATTTCTTTTTTATTGTCTCTGTAAGATCATTACCATTTGAAAGTTTTTTTTTCGATACAATCGATAAATAAAAATATGGCAAAACATGCAAAAACAACAACAGCTGGGCATACTTTCGTGATTTTTCTACTAGATTCGTACTGAATATTGCCTATAATAAAGTTCATTTACCATATGAATTTTCTTTTGATTTCATGACTGCACTGGAAGTTATTGGGCAAAAAGCTTTATTCTGCTGAGAATATTTTTTTAAATTCATGAAATAAAATTACCGTAGGTGGCCGCATCAACCTAAATTTTCAACTGAATTTCTACCACAGTTGTCTTAGAGTCAGGTTCAGCTTCTGTGTGAATTTTGTCAAAATTTGATGACTGAATCAGAATTTATAGGGCTAAAGTGTTTTTTTTTAATTTTCAATGTAAGTAATTTTCCAGGATGGCACCACTGGCACAGAATTGCCCGCATTTCAAAATCACTTCTGTCAGACCTGGTCTTACTCAAAACCAATACTTTGTCTATTAGTTGCTTTTTTTCTGGAAAACGAAAATTTTTCAGGAGATTTGATGATTTGAAGGCTTTCATTTTCAGTGCCTGCTCTAGCTATAGGATTACCGGCACGTTCAAGAAAATCTACATACCCATACAACTCAGAAACATTAACTTGTTTTGTAAGTTTCGTAAGTTTTAAATCTGAAAGCTATATCAAAATTTATTGCAATTCCAAATTTTTTGACTTTTCTCAATCTAATTTTAGGCACCTAGCGCACTCATAGGGTTAAACATTTCCAAAATGTTATAATATTCGCATTTGAAACACGTTCGTAGATCATTTTGCAAACTCAGTTTTATTGAAAAGTATTTACCGATTATAGGGATGTGTTTGAGATATCACTAAAATGGCCGCCAGCGCCCAAGAGTTAAAAATAATTAACATTTGATTAGGCCTATACACAAATGTATCCTGAGACTTTTGGTTCAATCGCATGGCAATTTCCCGAGAAATAGTCACTGATTTTCTTTGATATATATATATAGAAATATGAAATAAAAATATGAATTTTCGGCCAAAATGATTTAGAGGATCGATGATTTGAAAGACTTTGGTTTACGTACCTGCCGTAGCTACAGAGCTATGCCACGGTCCGGACTGAATTGTATTGGAAGCGGTATGCAAGCGTACTCAAAGCGTAAAATGTTTAGTACGCGTCTATGAAGCAATGCCTTAGTTGGGCTTAGTTATGTCATACTCAGTTACCGCTCTTTACTACGAATCAGTCATGATCATTTTTACTAACCGTACTAACTTTTCTGGGACTCCGAACTGCAGTCTAATATTATATAATGCAGTTTGATCGATGCTATCTTATATGTACTTGATAGAAATCGAAAAATATCTGATGAACATCAGTGTAGGATTCTTAGCATTTTTCCGAAAAAAAAATTGACCGTAAGTATTTGGTCTGCTGTCTACTTTCCAGCGATTTTTTCAAAGATATTTTTCAGCATGACTGAAAATTTCAAATTTCTAAATCCTTGTTAACAGTCTGAACGACGACGTACAAGATATTGATATGCCCCTGTGATTGTGAATCGGGCAGATACAGCTTTTTTTTTATTTAAGCCCTGAAATGTATTCGACGCGAAACGAAATGAAGTGTCAAATCCCATACAAAATCAGCCTGGCGCGGAATTTCGTTTCGTTTGGTTTTGCTCGTCAGTAATTTGTTCGAAGTCGTATAACTGTCTTCGAAGACAACGCAGTGACTCGCTCTGAGACACAATGTATAAGTTAAATTTCGCGGCCATTTAATGACCCAGGTACCTTAAATTGATGCGAAAAATGTGACAGCTCATAATTTCATTCGAGTTTGCGGATATTGTATTGAAAAATGGGTGAAAATGGATGGATGAACAGCGCATCCTTGCAACAGTAGTTTTTATTTTGCCGATAATATCATTTTTAATGCCGGTTAGTTAAATTTATTTGCACCGAATTCAAATGTAATGCATTTGGTAAATGTCATCAGTGGCAATTTATACTGCCCCTGGTGTCGGGGTGCGGAACTTTATTTCGCTCGATTCCTCACAGACGTTTTCGCTGTATTTCGTTCGTCGAATACATTACTAGGCTTTACCTGGATTCGTTCCTTGCTCCTAGATTCTTACAATCAACCCATGGATGATCGTTGATCCCTTCTGCCTTCGAGAGAAGGTTTTTTAACGATGCTTGCTGCTTAACTGGATTACAAACGGGCCCTGGCCTGACAGCGTCCATCTTATGTGGGGTGTGTGATGAGACGCTATCATCTTATGAGTTGATGAATTGTGGCGGTCTATGGAAAGTGGAGTTATTCCAATTAATAATTGCTGGAAGTATGATGCCAATTTACCCGTCAGCAGATCGGAGCCGCAAATGATGCTTCCGTTATCAGCCCTACAAAGCCTTTCTAAGTACCGCACAATTTTGCACGCTTGCCGAGTTTTGTTAGCTATAAAACTGTCATTCATGCTAAGACCGTTTTTTACGTCTAGTTGTTCTACTGGCTGCCCTTTGCAAATCTTTATTATTTCTTGGCTCTTTTTAGTAGTTTTATGTTTGTTTTGTAGGATGCGTTCTTTTCGCCACTTGATACTCATCGTCGAACCATTATCACGTCGAGTTACATAGCGTGCTAATTTTTTTGGCAGCTGCATTCAGTGTTCTTTTGATGGTAATCCAGACTCTGTTAACAGAAGTAGTGTTAGGTGCGGAAGCTAGTTAAAAGTACATCTTCCAGAGCAGATGTGTACTCGGCTTCCACCGCTTTTGGTTGGAAGTTTTTCGACATCGAACTTACATTTTGACCCTACTTTGGTTTCATTAGTGATTGAGATCCAGCATCGAAATTGGATCTCGACTAGATACTGATCCGAATCGCCCTTGGCCCCACGGAAAGACTGCCGATTTAGAATACGGGAGACTCTTCTCTCCTGAATCACATAGACATCGATCTCCGGCGATGTTCAGGTTCTTTTATGAATGAAAAATTTGATTCTGTAAGTAAAAATTTAGTTGAAATCGATTTGTCAACGATGACATTTTTACAAAACATGTCAAAAATTAAATTTGTTTAATTTTTAAGCCCAGACTCAGGGCTAACGATGTTTTTCCGTCAAAATGTTCGTAGCAACAGAATAAATGTTTCCTATAGTCTCATTCAAGTTGAATGTTCCTTATGTAGAACCTAACAAATTATCAACTATTATAGATCTTCGCATTCTGAATCTCTTGAAGTGGAATTTGTTAAAGATTGCAGCTTGAGCTTCCAATTTGAAAATACTAACACAAATAACTACTATCATTCTTAGTTGACGAAAATAATATGTTCCATGAAACCAATCGAATCTAATTTTCAATCCTTCCGATATAAAAAGATTTATTGCTTTTAGCAAAAATAGCAATTGAAAAGTGTAAATCTTTTCTCAGATATGAAAAATATAAGCGAAGAGAAAAATAGTTATAATGGGTACACAAATAATGATATCCTTGAGATTTCTCTGCGATATCCTGAAATTTATCTCTATTGGTAGAAAATTCATATACCTACTTTTGACGAACGACTCAAATATCTAAAACCAATCTTAAGATTGGTGAAAGGTGAACGACCGACAGGATACAACAATTTATAAGAATGTGTATGAAATTCCAGTCAGCTCCAACGTTTACATCATTGAATTTTCATAAATAATGGCATATACAAATGGCGCGTAACCGCGTTCACTTCCAACTGTTCTGCCTCATTACTTCATATCCGAAATCGAAACTCATGAGCACAGACTCGTTGGCAAAACGAGAAGTGAAACAGTGAAAACTAGAATCTGGAAACTTTTGCTTCTTGGAAGTTCATAATCGATAAAATAACCCGTTTTCTCTGCAGCTTCATTTCCTCACTTTTGTATAAGTACATCGAAATGCTTATACGTCTGTGTACATATGTATATGTAGGTATACACATGTAGGCTTCATTTTACGGTTCATAAGATTCAATTGAAATGGTTACAAAGCTTACGATTTCGACTCAGATTCCAGTGGCAGATGTAAAATATGGGCCTTTATAGAAATGCTATTGAAAACTTTCCAATATGTATTGAAAGTTTCGAACGAAATTCGCATGAATGATTTTACCAAACCCGGATTTTCCTGTAATTAAGCCTCTAAAGTAAACAAAAGAAATATGAATATTGCTCGGCTGTGGGCTCTATTTTCGAATACTTGCATCTGTCGCCATGAAATCTTCCCAAGGATAGATTAACAACCATCTAATCGAAAAGACCATTAAGTTGAGAGTGAGAGAATAAAAGATGAAACCCGAATTGATGGTGATGATGAATGTCTTCATGATGGATCACTTGGCTCTATGTCGTACTCAATATGCCTTAGACCGTGACGTTTCTATTCATCGAGTCGTTTTCGACAGAATACATCCAACACTTGAAGAAATGCAAAAGGCAGACTATTTGCCGGATTTCCACTTAATCGATTTCGCATTTACTGCTTTGACGATGATATTGTGATTTATTTCCGAGGCAGATTGATTTTGGTTACGTGATACTGAAGTATAATTGCTTATTCTTGATGTAAAGTTGTAAAATATAAATAAGCCGTACGTTGATCTGGGAAGTATTTTTTAAATATTTGTATTTCATAAGCCTCTGGGCCAGAAGGAACACTTAATGAACTGCATAGTATGAGTTCATATGAAATATATTTTTGAAGTTATATAAAGATAAAAATCAAATATTACCTCAAAACAAGCTAAAGTCCTTCTTCTTAAAGAGAAAATTGACATTTATAATATTTGAGCCGTTTGACAGGTGATTTGCAAAACAGAAGTTGAGCGACGACGAGGCAGACAGTAACAAAGTTTGGTAAAGATGAGGCAGTAAGCCGCGCGAAAAAAGCGAAGTGCGTCAACTGCAGTAGTGACCACTCGGTCAACTATAAATGCTGCCTGAATAAGTAACAAAAATCTTTGTGAGACCGGGTGCAAAAAACCAGATCGCCACTTAAAACACAATCTCTGGCACCTACACCGAAAATACTGTGGGTCCAATGTGTAGCTTTCCTCAAAAAATTATAATTCAACCCAAGAGTATGATGCAGGAAATAATAACGAAAATGGTGCAGGGAATGATTACAGCCTTTTCAGCTTCCTAGCCTAAAAAAAATCGATAATGTCCTCATCAAGCCACTTATCAAACACTTGGAATGCGAATTCCCTGACTAACAAAGGTTGAGACTTGTTACAGTTTTTATACCACAACATGCTTATTCAAGAAACTTACTGTTACAGCACGCCATTCTTTCACTCCATCCAAGACTATATCGAATCATTATCCAGCAGAAAACTCTTATCAACATTTTTCCTTAAAAGCATTATAAACGACCAGTTACTTATTCTCTTTTTAAAGATTTCGGCGAATATTCCAAGCAAAAAAAAACCAAATGTTCTACTCAGTATCCGATTTCAAATATTATTCCTCTCCGTTTGCAAAGGAATGAATGCTTGAAAACGCGATACGGATTTAACTAAACAAACACAATTTCATTCAGCATATCGTAACGACGAGGCTAATAGGCTAACAGAGTGGAAACTGTGTTTTGCCCTCGGAGCCTCTTATAAATAATAGGCTTGAAAAACTATTAGCGAACGGATATGTTTGCACTAAGTGCACAGATAAAGTTTGTGTAGTTGAAATCCCTATAATAGTATTGCAACAGTTGTTTGAGAACTGTTGCAGATAATGAGTTGAACGAAATAAATCGCAAGGATTTTAATCGTGTTTTGGTTTGTGCTAGGAAAGAAGGATAATTGTTTAATTTGTATTCCATTTATGTTAATTAAATGCTAAAATAATAAGTGTATCAGACATCCTATGTTAAAATATTTCACATCATACTCAAGGCTGTAAATGTACACTTTTCTAAAAACTATGAATATGTTATCATTTCTAAATTTTGATCAATTATAAAGTTCTCTTGCACATAAGTTTACTTAAACAAAGCCAACCCTGCGCTCTTTATTATGATATGGCGCTAATTCCTTTTTCCAACTTGATGTATTACTGTAATCAAAAAGTAAGGTGAAATTGTCATTTAAAACTCGCGGGCATTAGAAAGGCAGGCAATTTTTTTTCCTAGGTTGGTAAGACTGTCTATAACATTTGCCAAGCGTCTGTTTGTCAAAATGTTTAATTATCTCCGAGTTACACGTGTTTTTGTAAACAACCAAAAGTGAATTTTTCGATTTTTACAATGGGTGATTTTGTTGAGGAAAGAACTTGCATCAAATTTTGTTTGCGGAACGAATATTCTTGTGCGGACACGTTGAAAATGTTACGGAAGGCCTCTGGTGATCAAACTATGCCACAAAAAAACGTTTATAAGTGGTACAACGAGTTCAAAGCGAGCCGAGAACGCGTTGAAGACTAACCGCGCTCTTGACGACCATCAACGTCTATCGACGAGGGCCACGTCCAAAAAATCAAAGATTTGCTGTTTGAAAATCACCGATTGACAATAAAAGACCTCGTTGATAGTGTTGGAATATCATTTGGCTCAGCCCAAGCCATTTTGAAGGATGTTTTGTGTCTCAAACGCGTCCAGTCTCGATTGGTGCGATAAACGCTCATTTTTTTTTGGAAAAAAAGCGTCGCGTTGATGTGGTTGAAACTTTGGTGTCTGACTATCAGGACCACTTGAAATGCATTATTACTGGAACCGAGACTTGGATTTACGCATACAACCCTGAAACCACCGACCAATTCAGCGAATATCGTGCAAAAGGTGAAGCAAGACCGAAAAGACCACGGTAAAGCCGATCAAAAATCAAGGTCATGTTTAGAGTTTTCTTTGATTATCGTGGTGTGGTGCACTATGAATTTCTTCCACCGGGCCAAACTGTCAACAAAAAATATTATTTGAGCGTGATGCGTCGTTTGCGTAAAGGTATTCGTCTGAACCGGCCGGAATTATGGGAGAACAACTCTTGGTTCCTTCATCACGATAATGCACCATGTCATACTGCATTGGTTGTTTGCGACTTTTTTTTGCCAAAAACTTGACTCACATCGTTCCGCAACCACCGTATTCGCCTGATTTAGCTCCGTGCAACTTCTGGCTGCTCAGCAAACTCGAAACGTCAATGCGGGGGTGCCGTTTTGACACGATTGAGGAGATAAAAACCGAATCGAAGCAGGTCTTGAAGGCTATACCGGAAAAAGACTATTCCGACTGTTTCGAAGACTGGGAAAAGCGTTGGTAAAAGTGCGTTTTATCGGACGGGGACTACTTTGAAGGGGATGAAATTGATTTGGAAGAATAAATAAAGAATTTACATTTTATAAACAAATTCACCTTACTTTTTGATCACAGTAGTATGTATATTCGTTGTGGCGTTGTGCACATTAGAGTTACATAAACACCATCAAAGTGAAAAGCAATATCCAGGAAAACATATAATCGTTATTATCCCAAATTCTCAACGTCATCAACAATAGAATTTGTACAAAGGTATCCACCCACAATAGATTTCGCCTCGCAGACTTCAGTCTCATATGTTCTATCGCCTGATCACTATCTCATCAGGTATCTTTCAAATCTAGCGTAACACTAAAGCCTAGTACTTATTTTCTATACTCGAAAACATTGTGGCCATAATTTTCTCATACACTTTGTAGTGACTATTAAACTATTATAATTGCATCTTTCTAAAAATTACCTGTGAAGAACAAATAGATCTTCTTATCTCTGATCTTTTCAATAAAACCCAAGGAACCCAAGACGAATTCACTCCACGGTCATCGCCCCGGAAATAAATCATAAAAGTGAATATATGTTTATTCACTTTTATGATAATTTTTCTTCTATCCGTAATTAGAATATCCAACGAATTTTGAAATACGGTCGAAAATTCATACGCTCGTTGATTTTTGCTTTTTCCAGGGAAGCAAAAAGCATACGTATATGTATCTTAAACTAAAAAAAACGTTGATTGATGTTTGTCAGGTTTGAAATGAACTTGCTTTCCCTTATTATTTTTCTTAAACAGGAAAATGTTAGTGTCAGCTGATGTGAAATGAAGTGAAAAATGATGAACACATTAGCAAGATTAAAAAAATTTAAATATCAAAAGATGTTTCTTTCCATATTTCTGTGATGCCATGAATCGAAGACATCCCTAGTACTCAGTAGGATTGTAATGAATGTTACGAATGAACATTTTAGGGTGCTACGCAAATAATCATAACCAAATGGTTCACTCATTTTCTTATGGATGGTGACTTCGAACTGGCCAGCAAAAAATTCAAAACAAATTTTTTCCCCGCCATTTTCAAGCGAATTGACACAAGCCAGTTTTACAGTTTCGCAATAAGGTTTTAAATTTAATTCAATTTGCTTTCTTTTTCAACGTTGTATTGAATGAATCTCAATGTAAATAGTTTTTGAGGTGATTGGGAAGATTTCTGTGCACAATCCTGATTGCAGAACCAAGGACGTTTAAAAAACTATTTAATGATGTGCTACTCAACTGCTGATGGAACGTATCATCAGCCACTTTGTTCTGGTTAGGCAAACTTTAGTGTGGATTTACAGACGTCTTAGTTTCGTGTCAATGCCGTCCAGCTCTAAGCCTTCAGCATTTGTTTTTCCTTGTAAGCTAACTTTTGGCTCGTTGGTTCAGTTCTTTGAAAACGTTATATGTGCAGATATGTCAAGCGTTATATGTCAAAATTAATTATTCAGTAGCTAGCCTGCAGTCTTTCCTACTCTTGTCACATTCATCGTTTCTACGACTGAGGCGTAGCTGTTTGTCGGTGTACCAATGGTTGAGCTTTTTGGTGGAGCAATATTTACTTGAGCTTCAACTTTTCTACTTCTTCAGTCACCAGTTCTTGTGGTTTCCTTATCGTTTGCCAATTTAGCTTCCCAATCTAGGTGTTGCTGTTTAGCACCATTTGTCAAGCAGAGCTAGTTTTACTTCTTCAAAAAAATGTCCTTTTTGTCAGTGATGGTGTTTGGAAGGACACTAAAATTTTCAAGGCACTCAAAGGCTCGTGTTATAGAACTCGTCAAGCTTATTTAAGCCCACAGCCCATTATCTATCTGGAAGAGGTTGATAGCCACTGGTTTTAATATCTTATCGACCAATATGTGCAAGAACGTTGCAGTTTGTATTGGTGTTGTAATAGACATATAGTTATTTGTCTGTAAATTGCTCGCCCTTTTCCACCACAGTTTTTGCAAGGCTGTTTTGCTGGCAACAAATTTGGAAAGAATTTTGGCTAACTAAAACAAAGAGGGCCATTCATCCTACGACGTGCATTTTCGAAACCACCAAGTTTGCTCGAAAAGCCCCAAGATAAAGCAGAGAAGAGGCTCTTCAGTACTGAGCAAAGTTTCAATAGCAAAACAATTCTTTACTGAAGAAATAATATGTTGATTTTATGCAAGAGCTCTGATTATTTCTTGCAAATCTTCAACATGATGTAGCATAAAATCATATGTAACCGACTTCTTCCAATTTTTGTATAGTCTGCAGGCTACAATACGCAAATGACTACTCATTGCATCATTTCTCTAGGGCAGAGCTTTCTGTGCTAGTAATAACAACCATCTCTCCATTATGCGGAGACTAGAAGTTGGAGTCCCGCAAGGCTCACCACTCTCCCTAATACTCTACAGACTGCATGTATGCCGTTGATACAAGCATATACTGAGCCTAAAGGCACGCTGAAGCTATTTCTTCAAAACTGCGAATCTACATTGATACGAGGTCTGATCAAAAAGTTCCAGGACTTTTAAAATAGCGCGCCAATGAAGTGACGGAGAAAAACGTGATTAGCAACACTGTTTAGAAGAGTTCCTCTTAAGCACAGCTGGTTTTTCAGATCGCCAATACGTCGTTTAAAAGCGCAGCTACAGCTACTTTAGTAAAACGACTTTTTTGTGTTCGCCAATTTTGTGGTTTTGTTTGTGATGGAAGGAAAGCAAGAGCAAAGTGTTTGCATCAAGTTCTGTGTGAAATTGGAGAAAACTGTTGCCGAGACTTTTCACATGTTAAAAACGGCTTTTGGAGATGAGTGTTTGAGTCGTTCGAAGTGTCACGAATGGATCAAAACAAAAGGTTCAAAGATGGCAGCACATCAACAGAAGACGACCCTCGTTCAATACGCCCGTCAGTTTCGACTGACCCCGATCATGTGGCCCAAGTGAATGACCTCGTTCGTTCAAATCGTGGTTCGATCATTTAGGAAATTGCAGAGAAGAGCAACATTTCATTCGGTTCATGCCAAGACATTTTAACAAAAAAACTACACATGCATCGAGTGGCGGCAAAATTTGTCCCAAGGTTGATGACCGAAGATGAAAAACAACGTAGAGTTCGGGTGGCGCCGCTCTTCCAAATGTATCACTTTGCCCCTCTCAAGTTACAATGGTCAATTGAAAATGTATTTGGCATACTATAGCATAATTATTTCATTGAAAAAATTTCAAACCTTTTTATTGACGAATGATACTAAGGAATATTTAGTATCCTTCGGTAGCAAAGAGAAATAAATTAAAAAACTAAGTCCTTGAAAGTTATTTTTCTTTGGGCGAACTTTTTTTGAGAGCTGCGAGGTCAAATGCCAAAGATTCCCGTAATTAATATTCTAACTCTAAATCGTAATGTTTTGAAATTATGCATGTATGTATTCGGCATCAAAGTCAATGCTGCACTGCTGCCGCGAACTCTTTTTACTTTATTGTATTTTTCATAATTCCGTTAGCACCGATAATCACTAATCGTTATTTCAATGCTAGTGGCTGACAATTCAAACACTCGATTTCACTTTGATTGCCGTTCTAACCTTTCAGTCCTATGTATTTCTTTCAAACTAATATTTAAACATGTCGTATTTTGTATTCTGTGGAAATTCCATTCAAACATCTGACACTCGTTAATGGGCTTTTAAAAATGCATTTTTCTCATGCAACTTGGAAAAAAATCAATAAATTTCGATAGATTGATTTCGTTCAAAATCATTCAATTATAATTTGTATGAGTTCATCGAATGGCTACAGAATAATATTTTGAAAATGCGTTCAAATTTTCGTCGCGTTTCCACAGACGATTTCACCTTCGTCTTATAAATATGCAATTTCCTGTACCCGTAGCTGCTCTGTAATATTTGATGTTCGACATTCTGTTCATTGTGAAACATCCGCTACTTGATTTTTATGAAAATGTTGTAAAAGAGTGTGGGATTCATTATAAATTTTCCCAAGAAAAACCAGCAACCTTCTTCAACTTCAACAATTTTCAAAGAGCTCATCTCCTAAGCACTCTCCTTTTTGTCTACTTCCATACGAAACATTTCATCCAACTGTTCTGTGCTTCGGTTAAGCGTTGTAGAAGAAAAACTAATTTACCTCAAGTGTTGCAATCATGTTAATTATGAGCACCCTAAGTAAACGTTTCAACCATCTAAACCGTAGCTATTACTCGTAAAAACACATATTTCGAATCAAAATTTGCGCATAAGAGTGGCGATGTTTGCCGTAGTCTAGTGAAAGGGTACACTATTAAATTTTTTGCAATCAGATTAGAGAAAGGATGAAATGGTGGTGGCCATTCTCGTAGGGGACTCTCAAATTATGCTTTAAAGCTCTGAGTTGTAGTTGGGGGTGGCTTCCGAGCTTCCAGTACCCAATGGTCGTTTTATGAATGAAAGAGAAGATGGGATAAAGTTGAAACTGTACAAAGATTGATAAAAAAGGTAGTGAGGCAAAACTGAGCTGCCGTTACAAATAAAATGGTTTAGTGTGCGGTTAAGTCTGCGAATCTTATCGTATTGTTTGAAAAAAAAAAAAAACAGAAAACGTCTGAGAAAAAATTAAACATTTTCAAACTACTGTGACTGATTTTGTTGATAATTTTAACTGTGAATATGCAATCCGTTTGGAAATTCTGAAAATCTGTTATAAAAATAAAAACCCATTATATCTGAAAAAAATATGAAAATTCATTATAATAAAATCAAATATTTTGTGGTAAATATGTTCGAACAGTGATGTGAACGATTATGTAAGCTATTATTGTGACAGTTCTTTTCTTGATTTAAGTGAGAGCGATCTTATAAATATGTACTCGCATATATTTCATTTGACGGAGAACAATTTTCTTCAGCCTCATGGATTCATTTTATATATGTATGTAGTTATTATCATCAAAATTATGTTATCAAAATAAAATTTCAATTTGTGTAAAAAAGATTCTTACCTACCTCCAGCATATAATTACTCTATATCTGGTGTTCCTGATTAACTAGAGGATTCTACTAGCTTAATTTTTGCTACTCGCTTTATATTGCAGTTGGTGGAAAACATTGCTAGTTCTAGTTTTACACTGGCAGCCCTACATTTCTTGGACAATTATATACTTTGTTTGATTCATCTAGATTGTATTGCATTTTAAACTAATCACATGATTGATCGCATCTTTATCGAACTGTAAATGAAGTAATCCGGTGTGATACACCACACGCCTCTGCTGGTACTGCTGATACCGCGCATTCATGATACGAGGCGGAATTTCTTAAATTCCACCCAATATGCACGCACAATTGTCCGCGCAAACGTTTGCACAAAGAAAACAATGTACAGTGACAATTTGTATGTATGTGTATGTAAATGCGCGATTTTCATTTATAATTGTTTTGATGCCTTCATTTTTGATTCTTCACTGACTTACATATACCGGTGTTTTTATTGTGGGTGAGGGTATGGGCTGATTCAACCTGAGTTGAAGTTGTATTTGGGCTCTGCTCTTCTCTACCCTAGTTCTCTTGTTCACCAGCCTGGTCTCGCAGCTGTCATTTTATTAACACTTCTTTTAATCAGTAGTCACAGCTGGAATAGAAGTAAGTTGTTTTTTTTTTGTCAAAACAAATAAGTTTTTATTGTTTCTAATGTATTGCGATTGACCTTGGTTTGTCTAATTTTTTGTTCTGCCATGCTAAGCATAAACGTTCTATCTGCATTTGTCTCATTTTTGAGTTAACACCGTATTCAAAAACTACATACTCTACTACATCATTATACAAAATTTGGAAAACCTATCTTTTAAAAATGCACCCTCCATATATCTCCAGTACAAATCAAAACACAAATTATTGAATATCTCGAGAGTACTCAAATGTAGATAGAATGTTTATGCTTAGTAGGGCAGTCTTGTAAAGTACATCCACATAATTTTCTGTGAAAGACTTCTTTTATGGAGTAGGATTTCTTTGTAGGCTTTGAAGTCCAACCAGAGCTCCATTTACTAACGAGGTTGAGGCCTTGTTACAGACCTAGCTAAAAACCTTGTCTAGTGTCGTTTCGTGATATTTTTTTACATCCAATTAAAGAAAATTATTCAGGGTTTCTTCTGATCTTTTTATTAGTTATAGGCAGCTGATCTTCCACTTCAATGGGTATTGAGTTTTTCTCTCCAGCATAATATGCAACAGAAACGAAGATTTCCGAACTTGGCAAGCCCCTGTATAATGCCAAACACCAGTTACTTTTTCCGTGTTTCATGTCAAAAAGCTAATTTTTCTTTTTGACAGATATATCATTTAAGGGATCAGTACTACAAAATATTCATGAATAATAACAATAACGGCTTAATATTGTGTTTTGATGAAGCAGCTAGTTTGATAAGTGGTCCAAAAGTATTAGTTCAGAGCAGGGCTGAGTCAGATTCTTTGAAAAAAATTTGCTTCGAAAGATAGCCAAAAAAAATTTCATATAATTCTCGTACACTCAGTGAATACTGTTCACGTTGTGCTGTTATTTATTAAAGTAATATATCGTCAGTTTTTACTAAAACAAAGGACCATGAATCTTACTTCTTAATATAAAATAATGTCTAGATTGGGCTATAAACTTGATTTCGTTTTCATTGAATGTATGAATGCTTGGAGTGGGTCCAGATTGCCCCTAGTATTGGGCTCTATTGTAGTTTCTGAGCGCTCTGTAATATGGGATATGCAGACTCATAATAAACTTGCATATGTCCCGGACGGGAATTTTCTAATGTCCTAGATGGCGAAAAGAGCAAAGCTAAGTAGCTCTAATCTTCGTCTCGCTAGAAAATGTGCGAGAAGATGCTCCACATCTTTTGTCACTTCTTCGTTATATCTACAGCAGTCGGCTTGCTCCTTGTTCAAGCTCCTTGCAGGTAAGATATTCTGTTCAAGCTCATTTTAAGTATTTGAAACTTTCCAGATTAAGCTAGTAGCTTTCTATCCTTTCTTTAGTGCATGTTTCAATTTATTTCTTCGCATCAGTTTTCACAAAGCTCCAGCACGGATTGGGACCAGTGTTTTTCTTCCTTTTTTACTTAAAGCCTCTCTCGCCTTTAAAACATCAGCTGAATTTATTTAGCTGCAATTGATAGCCTTGAGAACCGCTTAGCAATCCGATAGGATCTTAATACTGACACTTTTAGTGTTCCTTATCTTCATTAAACGCAAGGCCTCAAGTACAGCAAATAATTCTGCTTGATAAATATTGGTCTCTATAAGGAAGACGTGCATTTTGCACCTGGGTCCTAGAATCCCTGCACTCGCTCCATAATCCATTTTCGAGCCGTTCATACACCATATTTGCGCCTCTTTCTGCAAGAGAAGTGTTCCATTTGTTGTTCAAGTTCGGCATTTCCATTATGAGCTTGAGGTTAATACTAAATGGCCTTTTAAGTCTTCTAACTCATACTTGCAGGCATGTTGTAGGCTTGTCGCCAGGGCAAGGATTTTTTTCAAATTTCGATCTGTAATAACTTTTGACAGAAACATTGGATCATCGTGAAATTTTCAGGGCGTATTGCTGTTGACAAAGACTATACACAAGACTGTGCGAGGAACCCTGTAGCTACGGCAGGCCGTAAATATAAAATCTTTTAAATCATCGACCCTCCTGAAAAGTTGACAAAAATTCAAATTATTGATAAATTTTCACCTTTGTTTACCATGTAAATTTGAAGTTTTCAAAATTTCGTGTTGCACAAGAACAGCAACCCATCTCCAGTTTACTTCTATTTTCAGCACTTGCAACTTCTGTTCACGAGAACTGATTACCGGATAATGGGATCAATAGGAAATTTAAAGAGCATGTTGGTATTGACTAGAACCAGGTCTGATAGAAGTGATTTTGAAATGCAGGCAACTCTGTGGTAGTGGTGCCATCTTGAAAATTCACTGCGAAAAAACTGCTTTTTGGCCCATAGCTTCCGATTTAGCCAATAATTTTCAACGCAATGCACAAAATAGCTGAATCTTTTTTTAGGACATTTTTAGTAGAAATTTGGCTGAAAAATCTGAATGGAGCTGCCAGCTATGGTAATTTTTTCACCTAAATATCGCAAATTTGCTCAGCAAAATTACGCGTTTTCCCCATAACTTCCGATCCAGTAATGGAATCAAGACGAAATTCATGAAGCAAATGGACCTTATTGAAAGCCAAAGGTCATAGAAATTTCGTAGAAAAATCAAGAAAAAGCTGCTAGCTATGGTATGTTTTGTAATTCTTTGACAATTTTTTAATAAGCGATTTTGCCATTAAATTTTCAAATGAGAATGATCCTGCAATGACAATTAACATCAGATATTAACGTTTCGAAAATTTGAAAAGTTTTGAGGCTGGTTACCCTGAAATTCTTTTTACCCTTATATCTTCTAGTGCAGTCATCCAATCAAAACGAAGTTGTCTTAACTTAAAGTGAAGCAGATTTGGTATATTTTTGGCTATGCTGCTAATACAGGGTTTCCAGCATCAAAAATTTTCGTAAATATTGCACCAATAGATGCTTCCATTATATATTCATATGCAAATCATTTACAATAAAAATAAGGAACCATTGTTGAAATTTTCCGACTTTTGAAATTTTTTTGAATGGCAGCCTCAAACAACATTTAATCGCTGAAACTTTCCATGAGATCCTCGGATGAAAATTATCCTTTTTCTCCTTTTTTTGTGTTGTTTCGTTTTCTTTTTAAAATTTGTTTCTATTTTCTCTTTAATTTTCACCCCATTTTTTATTTCTATCTTTGTTTTCTTCCTTGGAGTGGTGCAATAGGATTGGCGATAATCTAAAATAATATGGAATAAAATCATCTTTTATTGCGGACGTTTTTTTGATTATCCTAAAAAACAAATTATTATTAAATTTTCTCATTCAATGATAAGCTCATTTTATTATTCCTTTTTACTAAAGTAGTTCAGTAAAATTGCTATTGTTAATAAAGTAAAGCAATCCCACGACAACCCTTGTACGGGTCTAGGGGTTGTTAATAAAAAATGAATTAATGTTTGCTGTAATAATAAGATGATATCTAGTTGCAATAAATTAATTGAATTGAATCTATGATGAAGGATAGAAAAATCGAATCAGTAGTTTAATCTAATATTTGCCGAAAAGGACGAAAAGCTTTTATTCGAAGTCCTAGTGTATTTTTTTGGGAATGAAACTTGCATCGACTCAAACATGTAGGTAACACCGGAAAAAACAGTCATTCATTCTAGCAAAGATGAAGGAACGAACTGATATCTACCCCAAGTCTACAAGCTGTGGGGCTTGTGGGTGGTAGCCATTGAAATGGGGATGGGAAGCTTTCGTTGTTGAGAAGAAGTGAAACAGGAGGTAAATGTGTGACAATCATCTGATTCTTAGTGGCTGAAGAGTATCTGGAGAGCGCACGGATGAAAACTGACACAGTTCGACGCAGAGAGTTTTCGCACTTTACGTTCTTGTTTCTGTTGGCTTTGGATGTCAGCCGTGCGGCGTCGTCGCTGAAATAGTAATAATACGCTTACAGACGTAAGTTGGACGTCGGGTTCGGTTAATGTGCGCTTTGAGGACTCCGGAAAACTGCTTTTGTCGTATTTTTCGATAATTTCCAGTGTTCGGAACGAAAAACCAACGTATGTAGCAAGTGCGTGGCCGTGGCTGTAGCTATCTTATACTATTTCTTTCGGCTCGCGATTTCTCCTTCTACCGTTGAACGCAACGTATTATTTACTTCTATTTATATAAAAATATATTATTACTATCACACACGCTACACATGCCAGATCGCTATGTCGCACGCAACTTTTCCCATTTGAGTTTCGAGTGGAAATGGAATTGTTGTTTTTCATTGCCGCTCTGAGTTCTTCGAATGTGTGGCGGCCTGAAATTCTTTTCAGTTTAATTCGACTTCTTTCATTCCAATGGTCACCTTTTGTTTCTTATTTTCTGATGGAACTTGTGAACAGATACAGCTTTTTTAGACTACCTTCTGCTGTTCCGCGAATTATGCGCGGAACTAAAGTTTTCCATCCACTTTCTTAGCAAACATTTCAAGAGCGAATTTCGAGAGCAGCTTTTCGGGAGGAATCACTATTGGCTTCTAGATCGAGTCTCGTGTGAGATGAAAGATTTATAAAATTCAGATAGTGTCGCAAAAGCAAGAAGTAGCAAGCATTTATCGAAAACTTTCGCCTATCCGTTTCGGAATCAACGAATTTAAGTTTGTGCGGCAAGTGTATTGAATCACTTAGCGTTCAGTGTGTTCTTTTTCGAAGCATTTCGGGAAAAGGAACCTAGTTGAACTTGAAACGATTTATTCGGTGCAGAAATCTGAACGGCGAAGGACGTTGGAGTCCTGTCCGTGTAACCGGAATCGGATTATTGGTCGGGTTGTCCTGCTATTTAGTGTTCGCTATGTACGTTTCAACTTGTTAACCCGTTTCGGTTCTTGTCCAACAGTGCCGAGTTTCTTATCAGTGCGAACGCAGCAGTTGCTGTCTTTTGCATGTTGTGATTTGCGGTTTTGTGATATATAAGCAGAAGTTGAAGGTGTGTGTGCGATTATAATGAGTGGGAAACTCGGTAGTGAAGTGATTATGAAGCTAGAGCTAATAGAATAATAAATTGTTGTCTGTAGTAGAAGAAGAACTGTAGTCATCCGTAGAAACGTCTAAATTTCAACATTCAGTCACGCTTTGTATCGCTCCCGAAGGAATTTTGTTTTTTTTTTTTAATTTCAAAGAAGAAAACGAAAACAATAGCTTGGTTTGTAACTTTTGAATAGATCCTCTTCCTGTTTGCAATCCTTTCTAGTTCGCACTCGTTTATCACTTCCATCACATTCTCCGTCTTTTCATAGAACCATTCACGAGCAGCTCATCATGCGGAAGAGCGCGTTTTTTGATTAATTAGAAGTTCAAACGGACCAGCATGCGAAGCATTTAAACGATTCACGGCATGCCGCCGCCGCCTCAAATTCAAAAGCCTATGTTCTTTTCCTAGCTGCCGAAGTAAAGCAGTAGAAGAGGGTGTGTTCTCAAGTATCATAATGCGGTAGCCGAAATTCATGCCGCCTAACATTCAAGCTTGGCCCTAAACAATCCAGGATCGCGTTGCAATCACGCATGTAAAATAAATCAGCGCTGCTGAAATTGCCAATAAAAGTAAATTAACAGTGGCCTGATTGAAACCGTTTCAGCTATTGTCCCCTGGAGAAAATCCATTCAAACGGGCGTGCCATAGAATGGACAAAAGTCAAAATGACAGCAACGTCGACAGAAAAGCTAGCAGCTGCGTCCTCTTGAAATGTTTTTCATTTCATATCATTGTTGCGTCGGACGTAGTAAAACCAAGTTACTCGACGAGTGCCCGTAAATAATTGAGCGTGCCCTGTAAAACTATCAGTAAGACGGTGAAAACGCACGTCATTCGTCCTTTTGTAATGTCCTTCTTGTATCGTGCTATGTCCATCGCCAGGCAGCAACGCCAACCGAACTCTGTATAGACTGACTGAAAACATTATGTGAAAGCTCTGTGCCTTGTTCGTGCGAGTCCTGTTATTCACGTAAGTGTACATTTTGAGTGGCAAAATAACGCCGATCAATCAATTTCCCGCTGTCCGTCTCAACTTGTAGTTCCGTCAAGGCGAAGAAAAGGATTCGAAGAAATCGAACATCTATGCGAGAAACCAAACAGTAATTCATCGCCGTTCCAATTCAATCACAACTCAATCTTTACCGACAAATGTAGCCCGTAATGTTTTTTCCTTGCATGTGACATTTCAAAGCAAGAGATATCAGTAAAAGCTAAAATGAGCAATGTCGTGTTCTCATTTGTGATTCTACTGCCCTTAAAAACTTTTAGACAAAAGGCATCAGCGCAGACAAAATGTAGTTACTTTATCTATCGGAGAAATTCTAAACAAAAGGACTTATAAGCGTGCTCAAGGACTTTTCGAATCGAGGCCGTGAACGTAGCTTGTTCAGTCAACGGAAAGCTGTGTGTTTGTGTTGCGAATGAACAAGAGATAGAAAATATTTTGCTGACTGTAACCGAACGCGAAAACTTCAACGGAAACGGAAGTCTGATTCGATAGGACCCCATACAATCGTTGTTTGTTCTGACTGAAAATTATGGAGTTGAGTTCGACATTCGACTGGCTAACAAACTACGGAATAGATGTTATAGTGAGACGCGACGGTCTCATTAGTACGACAACAATCGGATCTAAAATCACATTTCGAATTTCAACAATCAATGAGCTGACGTAGAGATTGTTTGTGCGTTTGTCTTATAACCGCCATCAATCTGTATGTGCAGGTGAATATAAAACTATTGCATAGTATAACCCACTATAAGTGCATTTTATTTTTTTTATTCAGCTAGTTTGTATCAAATCGACACATTATTAAAACTCATTGTAGCCTTTATATAACTCCCAGTTTTTTATTTCGCAAAGTTTCGTAGCATAGTAAATGAATGTTGATTGAATGAGGAATACGATTTATTTAGAATATTTAAGGCCGGCGATACATGTAAACGCCTGAATTTAGACCGTTTTCAGAGGCTTATTTAAAATAGAAAGAATAAATGAATCGTTTTGAAAGTGATCATGTTTATTCATTGCATATAAAGATACAAGAATCTGATTTTATTTAATTTTTTTTTTCAAAATAGCCGCCGTAGTAACCAATATCTTGAGACCCTCGCGACGAAAGGCATCAGTCGGCGGGATTTTTAGCATCAGTCACAGCAATTTGAAATAAAAAAATGGGTTGTAGTGTGTTTATTAAACATGTGTCTTCTAATTGAACCAAGAAAAAAAAATGAAAAGTAAAAAAATCGTGAATTAGCACGCCTCATAAAAAAAAGTACGATTTTTCACTCTTTTTTCCGACAGTTTTTGCGTCGAAAATGCCAAATTTTGAAAGTTTTGTTGGCATTTTTGAGGTTCAACAAGAAGCTTATATTATAGAAAAAACGTGTGCCAAGCTTCATAAGAATCGGCTGAGAACTTTTTGAGTTATCTTGCCCGCCAATTTTAAAAAAGTCGTTTCGAGAAAAACGCGTTGTTTTGACACACAGAAACTCTATGATCACCGCGACTTACCAACTTATCAGCTATCCAAGCCTATACAGAAGTCCTTCAGTACGTTTATTTTTTAGATGTTAATTTAACTATTCATGCACAAAAAAAAGAAACTCGAATTTTTGAAAATTTTACATGTATCGCCGGCCTTAAGCAATTTTAAAAACTTAGTTAAAAAATTTTGTGTCACATTCAATCTTTATTCTTGCTGATTGTAATGATGTATGTTCGCATAAATTTGCCAGAATGCTCAGATATATTGGATTAAAATTTCATACTTTTATACTGTAGGGTTTTTATTTTTGAACTGCAACTTTGGTCCATTCATTGTATACCCCATCGTATTTTATTTAATATTCGATGAATATCAGTAAATAAATATTAAACCAAAAGACTAGTCAGTTTATTTCTTATGTTTACTATAACAATTGTAAAACACGTTTTTTCCTGAATTTCGGAAACATTGTGGTTGGTGGTACGGATTAACTTGCAGCTTAAACTTCGATTTAAAACAATCATTCATTGAAATTTTCTCCACAGCCTTAAATTTATTGCAGTATTTTGTATCAAATGCAGTATTAAGTTATAATAATAAGTTATAAAACTGAGTTTTAATAAGTTATAAAACTGAGTTGACGAAGAAGTGACACTTGATTTTTGAACGGTATTCTTTTGTGCAAATTCTTCAGAGCGAAGCCTTGAGGAAAGGATGAAGTGTTTTGAATTCAATGTGTTATATGTGGTACCTGATCATCGCTGTTTGTATATGTGATGCCTGGCTCAAGTCTGAGTTTGAACGATTTCTAATGACTGTAAATTAAGCTGAGCCAAAATATTATTGGATTATTGGATGCAGAAGAAATCCGGGCTTTTCGAATTACACTTTTAATAAGTTTAGTATAATTTTAGTACAATCTCCAATGCCGAAACTGGTTTAAATGAGACATATTTTATAAATTTTGTTTTTCCTCTTTTCTTTCAATCTCCATTACTCAATTAGTATGGACGATTTGTGAAAATCACTTTTCCTCTCTGATAAATTTTTCACTTCCTTGCAATTTATGTATTGGCATAAAGAAAAGCTCAATCTTTAACACCATTATAGACTCTCTATTATTGTCGTATTTCATTTATATGAATCTAAAGAAAAATATACAAAAAACTCTGGTGTTATTTATTGTTGTGAGTTTTTGGTAATTCTTTGTCTCCGATTTTAAGTTTTCTTTTAACTTTGATGAAGAAAAGCATGAGTTTAGAATCGATCCTTGTGGGACCTATTTTTTTAGAGAATATTCCTAACTGATGTAATTTAGTACGACTAAGTTTGACTTTTCACGTTATATTTCATCTGGCACTCTCCATTCCAAGTTGATGTTGACCTTAACTTCCAGGCAATGACTCTTTCTATCTCGCGTTGTAGCTTCTACATATATAGCTGACTATCTGAAAATGTTCACTCAAAAGTCTTATCAATTTGTATTCATTTGTCAAAGATTGGATGTTGTTCTACTCTTTCTGCTTTAAACCTGTCTTTCGCTTTACCTTATCAAACGTCCTCTCAAACTAAATTATGTTTCTTGGTGTCACGTTGATTGAAACTCTAACAGCTACAGGAATAGCTCGTGAAAAGTTTGCGTTCTAAATCTAAAAGAGTGCTCGAGCTCGATTGCTTTTCGAGCATCGGAGCTTCAATCTGTTTCAGTCAACCAAATTCCTTTTGGAAATAAATTCGTTCCTATAAGTTTGTCAATTCCAACTTGTCAGTGCCTGATTCTTTGCATTTTGATGATGCTATTGCTCCCAATCCGTATATTGTTTGTGATTTACTTGCTACTTTTTTCTCCTCTTCCTTTAAAAATGCACCAACCAGCTCAATTTTTTTCGTACCTCGCTTAACTTATCCTTCTTTAGCACCAATCCTTTGGAAGTCGAAACTCTGATGCATACCTCAGATTCTAATGCTGATTTTGGTATTGACGGAGTTCCTAATATCCTTGTAAAATCCCATTCATCACCTCTCTGTGTTCGTTTAATGATCCTTTTTAAATCATTAGTTTTGCATCTGGTGTACTCCGTTCGTTATGAAACGCCGCGAATATTTTCCCAATTTTCCAATTTGGTCATCCATTTGTCATATACAACTACTGTTCTATATCCCTCCTCTGTTGTTTCAGTAAACTCATTGAACGCCTTGTTCATAATAGAATTTATCCTTCTCTACAACTTTTTTTGCCGCTTCCGCTCAACAGCAACCAACCTTGTGGTGCTTACTAATTACTAATACTCAATAAACTTGAAAGTTCTGGCATATTCGGTCCTCTTTTCTCCTTTTTCTCCTCCAATCTTTACAATCGTCTTTGCAGAGTCACTTTAAACGGTTCCACTTTTTTTTCTATCTGTCCCACATTTGGAGCTCCCCAAGGATCTGTTCTAGGACTATAACTTGTTATCTGGTTTGTCAAAGACCTATATTATCCTATGTGTATATAATGTATATATTAGAATGTACATTGCTTTTAAGCTTAATCCTCTCCCGCAATCTGTATTAGGATTCAAGAATAGAATAAAAAGGTTTTTTTGAAATCCAGTTAACCTTGGTTCGATTTTTTTGTGGCTAAAAACTTTTTGGAAACTGTCTTGGAATGATTCGCATATATCTTAAAAAGAAGGAAAGGTTAAATTATTCTGGAAGATCGAAGATTGACAACCGGTTTTTTTCGCTTCATATTAATAAAATCGAAGATATTTCGCAAGGCTTAGTTCAAAATTGCTCAAAAACGTCATTACGAACTCACTCAACAGCAGAAATAGCATCAATATTTTCTTGTATCAACTTATAAAGCTTAATACCAGAGTGAATTGTAAAAATGTTGGTCGAATTGACTATACAATATCCTATTAAATGCATGAAGATACTGGTCTCAAAACCTAAAACCTAAACCAAACAATTTAGAAATATACCTTTTCCTCTCTTTTTGATAAGTTGGCCATATAATAAACTGTTTATCAATGCAAAAGCATTTTTATTCATGTACCTATCGAAAAATGAGTTTTGAATTGAATTTGCTCAACAGTTCTATAAGTTTTTCATAAGACTCTCATTTATACTAGATTTCGATGCCATTTTTCATCTCTAATCTCTCTTAATCGCAAAAGAATTTTCAGATTCATTTTCTAAAACAAATCATGCATAGACACGAACGATTTAACTGTGTGTCTTAAATTCCTTAAGTACGTTCCAAGCAGAGGGCGAGAAAACTAATGTGCAAGCATTAGTAAGGCTTCCTATGTGGAAGTACAAATCCACTGAAAATATGTAATCTTTCCTTCCTATCTTTACGATGCCATTGAAATATTTACTCAATATTTTTGCAGCTCTAACTGACATTTCCTATTTTCATTTTTCACCCCAAAACAATTTTACAGAGAGTTGTACATGAACTACGTTTGTGTACTCGTACCACCCTTGGAATATATCAGGATTTACAATTTTTGTTTGGTTCACCTACAGATATATAAGCATGCAAACATACTTTACTGTTAGTCTGATATGGCTCTTACAAAATGTTAAAGATTAGAACACATGCAAAAAAAATTTAGACGAACATGTTGTGCAATCGGGGGGCAAAATAAAACTTGCGGACAAAACGTATAGCTTTCTTTTTGTTTATTTGACATTCTATCACAATCGTAAAAAAGATATAATAACAAGTGTAAATACATAGTTGAAAAATTCAACATAAACTGTTAGAAAAGAACTGCTATGTGTCATGAGATGTTAACTACTTTTTACATTCACCTCACCAGCTAGCCATTGCAAAGATGAAAAGACCGGTCAGAAAAGTACAAGTGCTGCTAAAAAACAAACAGATAAATTTTTATTTTCTTCTAAAGTTGTAACAGATGTTGGATTCTGAAAACTGGAAAGTTCGGTTTTGTAAGAATAATGATATTTTTTCATAGGATTCAAATAGGATACTACGGGTATTTGAAAGTTATTTCGGAACTCTTGAAATGAGAGCATTGTTAATTTTTCGCAGTGTTGGAATATTACAATAAACTTCTAAAGCAACAACAAAATACTAAAAAAAATTCTATTCGTGACGATTTTGGGTCCGTATTCCACCACACGGGCTTTTTATTACAAGCAACCTTTTTCGAAAGCCATGCACAACTTTAACCCAAAAACTGCATCGCCATAGGGTAGAGAGATTTTCAGGGCTGCCACTCGCATGAAAATCAAAATTTAGAAGAGTAAGTCACTTTATACTTATAATCATTATCGGGTACTTATAAAACTTTGAAAATAGCATTTCCTATAACATAAATGATAAAAATGTTTAGTGCTTGCAGCACTTTATCAGCCCCGTAACTAAGAGTCTGCCACAACTGCTTGACGTCAAAACCAACCAACCTTGTGAATATCATTTTCATTCGATGGCTTCATGAAAAGTTACACGGATAAAACGGTGTTATGATTTGCCGTCCACACAATTTTTAAAGTTGGAAAATAGAAAAAAAAAGAGTAAACTCAAACAAATGTAAATATTTAATGGTAGCATCTATTCGCACGGAAATAACGAAAATGACCAAGCATTTTGGCTGGCAGGCAGTTGCCAAACCTTAGCTAGCACTAAAACCAAAAGTATAGCAAATTTGTTCCACGTTAATGACTGCATTGGTAAGGGGTGAAAAGATATTTAGGGTTACCACACACAAATTTTCAAAATCTTTACATTTTTTATCTATTTTCACTATAAGATCATTATAATTTTAAAATTTAATGATAACATCGCTTAGTGAAGATATTATCAGACATCACAAAAACAGCCATACCTGGCAGCCCTATTATGACTTTTTAATCAAATTCCTACTAATGGCCTACAATAAGGTCAATTCGCTATATGAATTTCGTTTTGATTTCATAACTGCACGGGAAGTTTTAGGACAAAGAGCTTTTATTTTGCTGAGCGTATGTTCAAGATTCAAGACACAAAAATTACCAGAGCTGGCAGCTCTGTCCGAATTTTTCAACCGAACTTATACCAAACTTGGCTTAAGGAAGGTCCAACTACTACGTGAATTTCGCTAAAATCTGGTGATGGATCGGAATTTGTATCCTGATTTCTAATGAACAGAAGATTAAAATGCCCAAAATAAAAGTAATTTGGTGATGAGTTGCCGTTTTCGAGAAAATCTCAATTTGATCGAGTAGACAAAGAATAAAATGCAGCAATCATTTGATATTTTTTTAATAAAAAAAAATTCAAGAAGGTTGATGATTTGAAAAAATTGTTTCAAGTAAACTTTTCAATGTGCAAACGATCAATGAATGTAATCCAATGTTTATCCTAAATAAAAATAAAAATAATTTTTTTTCGAAATTCTGAGGCATACAAGTATCTCGATTTTCAGTACACGAAATTTCTATTCACAATCCGCTCATCAAAACCATGTAAAATTCACAGGTTCTGTTGTTTTTGAGTAGGATTAGATCTGATTGAAGTGATTTGAAAATACTGGCAAAATTGGGGCAGGGGTATCATCTGAAAAAATAACTCCATAAAATAAATGCTTTGTGTAATCTAACTTCCAATGCAGTCATCATACTCCAAGGACACACAGTAGATGTACCCTATTGTGAGCCAAGTTCGATAGAAATTTGGTTGAGAAATTAAGAAGATTTTTATTGAACTGAACCAGGGCGTAAAGTACTTGGGATGGGATTGATTCTCGATTCAAAGCTTCTATAAAACTATAATATAGCGGAATTTTTTTCGATACTTTTTACTGCTGCGAAATGAGAATGAATTGTGATCTGCAACCCTGCATTGTTGCATAGCTCTATATGATGAACTGTTGGCATCACTCTTGATTGCGGGCTTATCCATGTGTGCACTGATTGCTCAAAACCAAGCAACAAAGTTGGCAGCGATGTGCACTCTTATGAGCTGAATTTGAGGCCATCCTTTCGTCTACCAGACTGTTGCTGTGTCTTCCAGGTAGAGATCGTAGCAATTTTTCAGGCAACCGAGTGGCTTTGGACTGAAATTCATTTCCACAGATTGTTTATATTAATTCTCTGGCTAGTCATTTTACTTGCAGAATGCCGTGCATTTCTTTGGGAGATTTGGAGACATTTGGCTATACAATTAACTTGTGTACCTAGACCATGATGAGGCCGATGAGCTGGCGCGACTCGGTGTAGCGAGATACACTATGTCTCATGTTTCTTATAAATAGGTTAACCGGTGTCATTGCTAAAACTAGCCATTAGGCGAAGATACTTCGAGGACGCGAAGAAGTGCTGGGCGGAGGAATCATCCGGTACGATCACAAGGCAGTCCTGGGTATCTTTGGGTTGCATAGCACCAAGTAATTGGGCGTAACACGTGCTTTCTACTGTGTTCGAACCGTTCTCACGGAACACTAGGACACAAAACACCACGGCTGGGTGTCGAGTTAATGATTTTTGCTGGAGCTGTGGCTCAGAGGACGAAAAGGAATCACTTCTACGCCTTATAGTTGAGTATCACCCGGTTCACTTTTCCCGGGGAGAAAACACAGGTTATTACAGGAACCAGGTGATTCTCCTACTATTGTGGCTAAGGAGGAGACGGTAACTACGGCATCACAATGGGCCTGTTCTATGTGTAAAGATATCTCTAGGAATACCTCTTCCAACTGACAGCCACTTAGCCTTACATAACCTAAGACAGGACTGCCAGCTTTGTTAATTTTTGTAATATTTTCATCATTTCTTAACAAAGAGATGCTATCATTAAATTTTCTAATAGTAATGATCTCTTAGTATCAATAGATCAAAAATACTTCGATTGCGAACATTTTAAAAGTTTTGCGGCTGGTGACCCTAAAATTCTTTTTATTCCTGTAGCTTCGAACGCTATCATCGGATCAAAACAGATTCAGAAGGTGGGTTGACCAGATAGTCTAAAATCAGTGCTTCTATGATTTTCTATACACTAGAGTTTCTCTCATATAAGAAGCAGCCCCGAGAATATAGTTGTTAAACTGTTTTTTGAAATTGCACGATAAGAGGGTGGCTTCCGATTTAACTTTCAAACTTGAGAACACTTTTTTTGTTAAAAAAAAAATACTAAAAATACCCTGGCAAATTTTGATTTATTTGCAGAATTTCGCCTTGAAACTATCAAGGCTCGGTTTCGCTATCACAATCCAGAAATCTCGTCTGCCCTTGAAAAAAATTTGTTACGCTGGCTTCAAGCACACACAACATTTGTCACAGTTTTTCTCAGTGTCACAAAAGCGTTTCCGTTTCCGTCATTGAGTGTACATGAATCTTGTAGAGTTGAATAGTTTTATTTTTATGTTTGGTCAACACGAGGCAATAATTTTTGAAAGTGCTTTCGTTAATTAAAGAAGCGGTTTATTATCTTTACAGGTTTTAGTACCCTTAAAGCAATTCGAACACGAACTTAGTTCCCAGTTCTGCTAATACTTACCACACATGCTCTGGCTTCATAGTTGTCCGGCCAAAAGTATAACACTGTAGTAAATTTTATGTGGAAAGTGTACATACAACTCAATTATTTGAGTGCTTTCTCAGGTCATTTACTTGTTTCCGTTCAAACTTATTATGGACGCGCATAGCCTTGAAGTTTCTGAATGTCGATATTCTGAATTGAGTGAATTTGTTTCCAACTCTATTATGTCGATAAACACATGAGCAACATTGCAATTATGATACGTGTTGAGAGACATAGAAATTATTTTGAACGAAGAAGAGTGGAATATTTACGTAGGAGTACGTGCATAAGGATTCGGTCTCAGAGCTAAAAAGCTTTCGCTAAAAGATACATTGCATCGGCACGTCTTGGCTGTTGATGTTAAATGTTTATTTTAGCTCATGCATTTATGCATAAGATGAAGAGCTGGCTTCAAATAAGTGATGATTCATATATGGCTGAGATGGAATGCATAATGCTTGAGTGATGCTAAATGCATATTGCTTGCGGATTAGATGTGTCAACTGTGGTTTTTAATCTGTATATGACACGATATGACTGAAATTCTAATGCTATATTTCGCAAAACATAGTTTTTGCATAAACGAAGGAATGCATCCTTTTATTGAATGGAGTGAAATAATTAGCATGCCAAAGTGAGGAGCAAATAGGACCATATGGATTCAAATACAAACACGCATTGAACTTCATGCTGGCCTACTCTCGTCCATTCGCATGCATACATGAACACGCAAATGGAAAAGCGTGACAAAGTGTAATATTCTTTCGGAAAAAATATATTTTTAGTTAAATCACAAGCATAAGACACGTTTCATCATTTGGTCGAAATAAATGAGTGTATGATATGAAACAGCCTAGTGAAATAAAAAAGTGATTGTGTATAGTTATAGCCTGCCGAAACTGATTCTACGCAGAAATATTTCGCGTCATTGATTTGAACGACAGAAAATCGAAGAGTTATCCTTGACATTCATTAGATGTTAGAGTTTACTCATAGTAGTAGGTGTGTAGTTTTACCCTCTTTCCCATCCCCATTTGAAGCAAGTACAAAATTATTGCTAGCTCGCAAACCAAAATCGAAATAGAGAAATTAAATTGATGCATTTAGCACAGGGTAAATATTGTATTTCTTCTTCTATTACACCCTTAACAAAAATATATAAAGGCTATATATAAACGCATCCAAAAAAGTGAAGCTACCGTATGCCTTTGTCACTTAGAGAGTAAACTAATAAAAACAACGGTATTTAAAGCTAGTATCATGGTGAAAAGTAAGCTCTAAAATTAGTAACTGCACTTATAATTGTAATAGATTTAACGCACAGAAATACTTGATATTCCGCTTTGCTAAATTAACAAAACTATTATGTCTGCCAAAGCAAAATGGTTTTTATCTATATAATTAGTTATTTATGAATAAAATGGTATATACCTCTAATAAGCTTTCAAAAAATATACTCTTGCTGAAACTTTTTCACTTAAAATATTAAGTAAGCTGTAAGTATTCTAATATAAGTAGAGATGCCTGAACCTGTAATATTTTGTAATGTGGCTATAAGCAACTGACGTTAAAAAAATGATGCAATTACATATTATCTTTTATGACATCAGAAGAAATTACTTGATTCTTCATCAAAATTCATCTTTTTTTAATGAAGTTTCATAGTTAATAGTTTCATAGTTAAGTATACTACGTAAGTAATAAACGTTCGTTTAATATGGAATATTCAAGTAGATTTTCTTAAATCTACGATAGAATTATGTACATATGTGTGTGAAAAAGTATGTTACGATCATTCAAACTAAAGATTCACATATGTGTGTTATTATCGAATTGCTCACTTTTACGTATATTTTTTAGAATCTCTGGCCAAACAAGCTGTTAATACGTTTCAAATCACTTGAAACTTATCGTTCATATTTACAACGCTCCTCAGGCTATATGCTCTACGATTCCTTCGCTGAGCTGGATAGTGATGAAGTAAGTTTTCTATGGGAATATTATTCCATGGAGAGTTCTTAGCATTTGTTTATTTGTATAATATAGAAGGGATAAAGTTTCGTACTCTCCATAGTTATCAGTATCTATTGGCTATTATTTCTACGTAACTCTGACTAGTCATATTCACTCCAGATAATTATGCACTTAGTTAGAATTATAATAATCTTGTCCAGCGTATTTATGTATTTACAATTCACTTATTTATATATAAAATTTACCAACTTATACTATGTATGCGTTGCAATGCTTGAGGATGCTACCAAGGCTTGGACAAAGATGCCGTTTTTGTAACTTTATTCTTCAAATATATTGCATTGCTATCTTAATTTACTATTGTGTTTGAAATGCTGTTGCCGCTACGCCAGATTGCTAACGGTGTGTGGCTTCTTCATTGACGACTTTCAAGAGAGAAGTTACACAAGAAAGAAATCAATTTAATTATTCCATGCAATGCAATCAAGTGACTTTTCTCAAAGTCACAGGCGTACAACGTGCTTCCTTTTCGCTTAAATTACCGCGTTCTCCAATTTGGTGCTCCTCAAAACGATCTGTTGTTGTTTCCCGCCTTCCATCTCCAAAACTACCTTGGTTTCTGCCAAGGATTTTCTTAGCGAAACGGGAAAACCTAGACTCTAAAATGTTTGTGCGACGTGCAGTGTTATGAGATTTCACTGTAATTTGTGACTTTTTCCCATGCATCTAGCATCGTTTCTTGCTCCCAGATGCTTACGGTAAACCTGTGGATCGTCCTTAAATTATTGCTGCCGGCTGTCTTCAGAAGCTCCGCAAGGATCCCATTGATGTCCGGTATTTTATCGGATTTCAAGTGGTCTCTGGTCTACCGAAATCCATGTGATTTGCGAGCGGTGTGACGAGGTGGCGATCGTATGAGCCTATATATAATGGCGATTCAGCGGGTGAAGCGACATTTCCGTTAAATAGTTGGTGAATGAAGAACGCCCATCTATGCTTCATTTGGTCTGAGCCACTTATGGTACTTCCATTAGGAGCCATGTTTTGTTCTAAGTGCCTCATTCTTTTACGCTTGTCAAGTGCTATTAGTCATAGTCATTCATGCTATTTATGCGTCTAATTATTCTGTTAGCTTCTATACGAAAATCGTCATGTTTTTACTTCTTGGCTTCTGTGATTTGTTCTATGTGAAGTTTTTAGGCGGTGTTATTTTTATTCACTGCAGCTTGTTGAACTATTCGTTTCTATAATGCCGGGATGTGTATGCCATTACCTTTGTGGCTACTGCCTTTGACGGCAGTGTAGACGGCTACAATAGACTTGGTTTTTGGCGTGTAAGCTACTTCAGTTCGCAGAACAGATGTATATTCGGTTGCCACTGGAATAATGCATCAAACCTTATCGACATCAAACTACCGTTTTTTTCTTATTGTGGTTTCATATGTGAGTAAAGTTCGACGTCGGCCGGACTAGATAGAGGTTGAAATAACAGCTGATTTCACGCCAAGATCGCACATCCAGAATACTGAAAGATCTCCTCTTCTAAATCAGAACCTGGTCGAATGTCCTTTTATACAACAAACAAGTAGAACTTATGTCAAGTCAACAGCTTGTTATCTATTGACATTGCAGAAACCATTATTTCCGCATGCCTCTTCTTAGCGTTGAAATGCTCTAGCAGAACTTTCACATAATTTCATGGCAGACAATCATAAAACCTTTTCAGAAGGTAACAATAATCCTCTTTTATTGACTCATCTTTATTTTCTAAAGAATCGCAAACATTTATGAGCCAATCGTTAAAAAAATTGCTTCAATGAGGATCGCGGAGAATCTTTCGTTGATAGGCTTGAAGTCAATGTTTCGCGGTTTCATTTTTCGTCTAGGATTAAATTCGTGACTTCCAGGCAGTTTCGTTTTCTAAAAAAAATTGATTTTGTATATCGTCCCTTATTCGAAAGGGGTCCAAAAAGACCCCCTGTCTGTATAAGGCTCTCACACTCAAGGCACCAATAGAGTGGGTCAGGCTTCGGAAGCGAGATCGTGCCGTGGAACGAAATCAGGAAAATTAAGCATATTCGTTAGATGAGAAATTAAAAATTTAACGATAAGCCTGAAATTGTCACCATATCTAGTAGATTTTTCTGAAGTAGAGACATGTGTATTCCTCTTTATGTCTCTGCTTTCGGACTTCTGGTCTTCTAAAGTTAGAAGTTGATGTTGCAGTAAAGTTTATTGAAGACAGAATGATTGATAGCCAGCAAAGCTTTTGATTGGAATGGAATTGTTTGTATGGGATGATAACATTGAATTTTTTTTTAACTAAGTGGTTTCGAAAGTATGCATTGTTTCTCATTAGACATAAGGTCATAGTGCATACCTGACTGATGTGACCTCTTTTTTTTGCTACTTCCTCCTTTTCCTCGGATCGATCTGAAACTTTCTGCACCTTACATGTTCTCAGGCTTTAACGTTTCTTCATTCGATTGACCGTTGACTACGATGTACCTGCAACGACTGCCATATCTGGAATGGAAATGTTGGGTTTGGTCTCGAACATCCTGGCAATTTTCTTCACTAAGTCCTTGTCCATGCTTCCAGATATTCCACCTGATCCTCCTTTTAAGGTCCTTAGAAATTTTTAAAACTTGTTTTCGGGATTTTGCATGTATTTGAAAATGATTTGCTGTCATACTTTTTTTTGTTTCAACTCCATGATAAAGATCTGGAGCAGGTAAAAGGGTCAAATATTACCGGGACAGCCTTTAGTATTATAATCCCGAAGACTCACTGTTATGATTGGTAAATTAAAGTAGGCTTGTCCTCATGAAACGGTTGAGTTTGGTGATGTTTTCATACACACAGTAAATCACCAGTAAATCACCAATTCTGCTCTGGAATCAGCGACCTGGATTGTGCATGTATCATAAATAGTAAACAATAAACGAATTTGTTGTTTTGCAACACCAGATTACTGGCGTGAAGTTTTATTGGATCTATTGTGGATAAAGCATTATAAGTAAGATACTTTAGTTACATGAAGATTAGACCGATACACACTGAGGGAAGATTATCCTCGAAATATCGATGATTGTCAGGAAATTAAAATATGTATAGCTTCTAAAGGAAAAATCGGTCTTTAAATTACAACTTTTTTTGAAAGCTAGAACAAATTGGTTCACTTTAAAACAATTGAATCTTTAAAAACTAAAATTGTTAAAAATTATGTTTTTTCTTATGAAGAACTGCTGTCTCTGATCAATTATCACATCCGAGTAAGATGCTACCAGGGAAATATGGTGTTTGGCGAAGAATGAGGTAGTTTTGGAGAGGAGCGGAAGAGAAAGAAAGGAGATCTAAAGGAATGCTAGTAAGAATTTGATCAAGAATTTCGTTGCTATCATTGCGGAGGTAGCTTATTTGCGAACAAAAACAAAGAAGTACAAAAACAATCACAGCGGAGAGGTGGTTATAAAATAATTCCCTTCCACAGATGGTATGTCAAAGCCTCCGAATATATGAGAAGGAGTTGAAGGAAATCGAGAATCAATGAAGCTAGAAAGTCTAGAAAGCCTAGCAAAAAAAATGATGGAAAAATTACAAGGGATACAGGCATTACAGGCTAATAAATCAATATTTGCAGAAATTATAGCACGTTCAACAATACACTCAATAGGATACTCAAATCCTCAGTGAAAATCCGAAGGTTGGCCCGGAGTTTTTTTTTTCAACGTGCTTTGTTTAGCATCTGAACCATTTAGCATTAAATAAACCATTATGCACTATGATATTACCAAATAACAAATATGAGTATAATAATATCTGTAGTGAGTAATATATGTATTATATAAGTTTTTCATTCCAGAAGCTACCGATTATTTCTGTTTACCATTATCAGAAGATACATTTATTTTATTTACTAGCATCTCAAAATCTTCAGAAGTAATACCAACATCCGTAAAAAAAAATTGAAATGCAATAGGCCAAATCCAATGATAAATTCAAGTATTTCTGAACACGGTCTTTCGTCAGCTAAATGTCGTACATAAGTCAGTGTCACTTATTGAATTCAAATTAGTGAGCTAATACTCAATATGCATTTAGGCTAAGAATATATTGTGCCTTTGCAACAAACATGAAATTTCGATTAAGATTTGCGAAAAATAAGAGAATAAATGTTTGAAAAATTGTTTTCCGATCTAAATCAATTGATTGATCATCAAACTCTCTGATGCTAATCTAATGACAGACAATTTTCAATATTCTGACAGGACATTGATAATATTAGTAGTTGCAAGAATGAATGTTTGCGTTCAAATACGACTGTATATTTACATTTTGGGACATACTAATTGTATACGTGCAACTGTAGGCATAACAAGAATAAGGTCGGCTCCTAATCGGCTATAATTACATAGCCCACGTGTAAATACTGTAGAATAATACATTATATTTAGGAAACTAATTTGTTGTTAGTAATTCTAAATGTCGAATCTATTGTTGAAATTGACACTTACGTGTGCTACGCTGGATCAAATTTGGGGCTAGATGTGGATCATCTACTTATAATTAGGTTCAAATCTTAGTGAAATTATAAATGAGCTGCTATTATATTAAGTAAAAAATGAATTACAAAAACAGTTTTGAAACTCCAAGGTTTAAAAGAATCAAACTCCGCAATTTGTCGGTATTAAAGTAAAATCGCTACACTAGCAATAAATTTTGTAACTTTTTAGCAATTATTTCGGGTGTCAATGGCACTCATATTTAAAAACTATCTTCTTTCCTTGCATAAACCTCAAATATTTAACAGTTACTACGAATTACTTCATTAATATGCATTGGGTAAGAAATGTAGTCGTTGCATTTATATCTTCATTTTTTCAATTTTCCTTATAGTTGTACCTTATGGCTAGGGTATTTCAGTGTCGTTGGCTGGTTGTGTTTATATTCCGTGAATGAAAAGCAGCTAATTGCTCTCGTTCTGTAAACGACTGTGTTTGCAGTTAAACAATATTTTACATCAATTATTTGTGAAACTGAATTCCGGAATCATCTCATCAAATATACAAGCCAATCGTTTATAAATAGTGAAAAAATTATGCAAGAGACCCAGTCTACAATTTAAATTTTAAATTTGGTTAAAAAAAAATCTAGCACAATTTCATTTGATGGACTATCGTAGTTGGAACATCTATGTTTCCGAACAACGGAAGTACCGTCAGTAAATATATTTAAATTTGCCGAAACCCTATTTCAGCGGAACCATCGTTTAGTGTCTTCGTTTCAATACTCCCTAGTAAACGATTGTGCTCTACTTCAATCGTTTTTGTAAAAATCGTTTAAGTTCAACTACAGAAGCTCTGCAAAACGAATGCATATCGATTCTATTACGTTTTTATGAGCACTTTAAAGGCAACTGCAGCGATTGCAGGCTAATAAATATTCCACTGAAACTGGAGTCGGATAATAGTGATATCGTTTTCTGTTTGATTTGTCGTAGCGAAATGTATTGCTTTTTGATTTATGTGAAAATTGTTTTTGTGCGATCACTGAATGAGAAATTTATACTAAATGGAATAAAGTCCTAGCTTGAATAAATTATGTGACGGGAAATGGGTTGCTCGATTTAACCTAGCGACAAATGCCTTGCCCTTGGATTCAATTTCCACTATGCGTATTGATTTATAGCGTGCTATAGAATAAAATAGGTTCTTAAAACTAGCGTTATTTCGACGATATAAAGAATCAAATATGTAATAAAAGAATAAAATTATAAAGCGTATCATTTTCATTATAACTTTTGAGTCATTTCATTGCTGATGAATGTTTTTTTCCAGCTTGATTAAGCAACTTTAGCTATTTTGACTCTTCGGTTTTGCAAACGGTAATAAAGTGAAAATAATTCCAATAGACGCTTAATGATAGACTGTGAAGTCATTTACTTCATTATACGCTGAAACGAAATTAATTAGTCAGATCTTGGCCTATCGGAGTATAAAATACTAAACATCCCATTTTTACATCACCAAACTCTACGCCCAATCGTTGCGCATACCACCCTATGAGGCACTGGCCCGTAAGAACGCTGGCAGTGCAATGCAGAACGCTTTGAGTTAAGCCTAAAAGCTGCCTGGTGTGATGTACGTCCATGGATACCCAGGATTGCCTTGTTATCACACAGGATGATTCATCTGCCCAGGACTTCTTATTGTCCTCAAGATATTTTTGCTGATGGCCAGTTTGACCGATGTCATTGGTATACTTATTGAGAAGGAGCAAGAGAACTCCGATAGCAAGGTTCCAAGTCTTGCTAGCTCGATATCTCCCTAAGAGATGCACGGCATTCAGCAACAATCATGGACACTATACAGCAAGGGATTTAATAGCCGCTTGGCTGTCTATGTTTCATGCTGAAGTTAAAGTAAAGTAATCCCACGATAACTCTGATTGGGTCTAGGGGTTGAAGTTGATGGAGCGTTTCATTCATAAAAAATCAATCAACGTGAATACAAGAGTAAAGTGATTGGTTTCACGGCTCACTTTACCCCTGATTTAACTGAGTGACCAGAAGGTTGGTATGCAGTTGCTTATCCAAACCAGGGACCCCACATTCAAGGAGCCACTGGTCTGCCATTTATATTACACGAGCTTCTAAAACAGAAATTTGGCACTTCTTTTATTGGTGAATTGTGAAGTGTCTTTCTTTTACTTTATCAAAAGTTAGTCAAAAGCGCCAGTCATCAAAAATGGTTGTCTCACACTATAAGCAATTGTTGTTGAACTACTTAATATATTCGATTGTTTTCAGTGACCTGTTGTTTTTGAACCGTATATAATAATAGCTTAAACAGTTTCTCAAAAAATTGGCGGTGAAAAGTATTCGATCCATGCTAACCAACCGATCAGATTTATCTTTGTTTTTTTTTTTGGTTTAGGTTTTTATCCTTATATATATTTTCATTTATTTTGATGAAAAGAAAGAATCTAAAAGGAGAAACGTAGCTGATCAGTACATTCAAATTGACTTGCATCCGAAATTCAACGAATTTTATTTATTACACTATATTTACTTATATGTGAAATGATAAAATAATGGAATTCAAATAATCTACGCGACAAGGGAATGAACGAAAATTAATGCTATCTACAACGGAGTGAACGTAAACCTGTAATACGAATTAGAAAACCATTCCCATCCAGTTATTCATTTCATAAGTATCACTATAGTATTAAAAAACTGAAAGAAAAGAAATAGCCAGCCTGCCACGAGGGTGGTCACTCGTGTGCTGCTGTAGATTATTACATTGAATTCTGCGTCGTTGCCGTACAAATCCTTGAACGCAACCAGTTTATAATATTAAGTAGAGACATGCACCTCGAAGCTTGAGTAGCCTAGTGGGTAGAGAGAGCACTGGCTTCTTGCGTGTGGGGTCCCTGGTTCGAATCCAGGTTCGGACGAGGGTCCGCGCACCAAACTTCGAGTTCACCTGGCTCTGATTAGGTACCTGATTTAAATCAGGGGTAAAGAGAGTCGTGGAACTAATCACTCCCCAGTCGTGTTCACATTGAATGAAAAAAAATGTAATGAAGCTCTCTATTAGCTTCAGCCCCTAGACCCGTACGAGGGCTGTCGTGGGATTACTTTACTTGATGCACCACGTTTACTGCCATGTAGTAGGGCAGTCCTGCAACCCCTACTCCACGCAGCGTTTCAACTTATTTCCATTGCAATTTTTTGCATTTTATAAACAATCTTCGAAGTCATTGTTGTTTTTGGTGTTGAATGTTGTCTGTTCAGTTCTTCTCTCTCGAATTTCATCACACTCGATTTTTTCATAAATACTTTAAACTCAATCACTTGGCAGTTAAAAAGGCGATAGAAAATGAACGAGAATTTAAAACTTGTTTGAACAATTATTGAAAAATGAGCATTGCTTTACAAACCCCGTATCTATCTGATTAAATTTCGTTGCAGCTACATTAATCTAAATTGAATTTCTCTCTCAGCACTACAAAAAGAAACCATAATCCGATTTAAAAATTTCATCAGTCATGAACTCGTACTAAAATCTACATCCGCATAATAACTCCATTGCAATTTCACGAAATGAATATGTTTTGGAAGTTCCTCACAATACGTTCTTATTAAACAACTAAAACTTTCTTTCCCCTGAAGAGTTTTTTTTCCGCACACAATCAGCTTGCATTTTGCTCTACTGAATGAAGACAAGAAAGTGCTTCGAAAAGACCATTGCTTTACATTTTCTCATTTTCTCGTGATAATGAAAACGAGAAGAGCAGACGAAAGAGCAAAAGACATACAAACTCACCGAAAATACCGTCAGTGCTGCAATTAACCTGGATTAAGGCCAGCAGGAGATGACTATTGCAATCCTGTAGGGTCTATATATGACGACACAGCACAAGACACTCGTCACGATACCATTATACCGTACCACCAACGCTTCGTACAACAACAGCACACCCAGTTGCCGCGTCGATGCTCTTATTTTTGGATTAAAAACCTCAAAGTGAAATTTTAAGAGGCAAAAAAAACCTTGACATTTTCCTTTCTTTCAGCACAAGCCTATTTTCTCGCTGGTGGTTGGAGAGGCTCTTGAGGACATTATCACTTATTATTTAAGTCACACTAATGAGAAACCAACGAGGAAATGTAGATTTGTTTCGTGACGTTGATTAGTACTTGTGTTTGCAGAAGCTAATGCGCTTTGTCTTTTCAACATAATGTAATAATGTTTTTGAATTGATTGCGAATTCATAGCGCTTAATAGAGCGACAAGGGAATTGAAAAAAAATTGAAACGCTTTTGAATGATAAAATACAGCGATTCGACACAAAAATAATATTCAATTAATGTCAGGAATGTCAGAGGTGTTAGAATAGCAAATTAGTTTCAGGAGCCTTTGACATGTTGAGAGTCTGTGGTAGTAACATTTAGTTTAAATTCATTCTTCTTTGAGCACATTTCCAACTGAATGAAAAAAGGATAAAAATAAGCTTATACGCTTTTGAGTGTGGTTGCTCTTATAAATTGCTTAGAATTGCGTTTATATAAGCTAAAACGTACAGACTTAGATGTGTGTTTACTAAACTCGCATACGTAGATCTGTGTGAGCTGATAAAACTTATGAAAACCATGTATCAAAAAGTAATTAAACGCACATTTCATCATAGACTTGAACGCTAGCTAGGCAGTTATTCGAGAACAAGCTGTTTCCTCATCATAAATTTAGAGGTTTGTTGATGTTCAGCATATTTTTTCCCTACACAGAAGCTTCGCTAAATAGTCGAGTGGTCTAGCAGGTCTCATTCGGTGGCTTCTAATGCAAATCATTTCTATCTCTGATGAACTCACCTTTGACCACATGTTGAATGGTGATTTAAAATTCAAAGAGTTTGATATGAACTAAGAATTTAAAACGCTTGCTAGCAAGCATACAGAAAAAAGCATGCGTGATTCTATTTGCTTTGGAATGTACACGTTTGACATTCTCTCTAAACGAACATTTCTCGAAAGTCCAATCTAATAAAATGTTGTCGTTTCATTTAAAAAAAGGATATTTCCAGTAATACTCGTAAAGCTACCATCGTTTTTCATATAAGTATCACAGTTTGTGATACTATCAATGGCCATATACTCAGGGAACAAAGCCCATTCATAGTTACATGCTGCTAACAACAAGGCATTTTGGCTTTTTATATTCTGTTTTGTTGTAGAAAATTATTGACATATGTGACTTATCTCGAGGTCACGAATCGGACGACCTCTCAGTCCTTATTAAAATCAATACACTAGCAATACAATTAAGTAATTGCTATGAGTTATGCTTTGATTGTTACGTTAAGTGTCACTTATATATGTATAAAAGAGATAACAACGATAGCTTTCTACTAGGTGATCTGAGTCAACGTTAAGACAGTCGTATCCTGTTGTATGTGTATGCATTTGATCTGATCGAAAAAATATAAAAGAGCTCGCTGACTTGTGTTCGAGTTGATGACAAAAAAGTTACGAAATCTATTCATAATTGATATCGTTACTCTTGCTTGTCTGTTTAGAATCACCCACACACACATCTATTATTTCCTGGATCAGACCTTCACGGAACGTGTTAAAATCAGTGTAAAATTTTCTTTTACTTTAGCATAGATCACCAGTTATGTTTTGAGCCAATTATTTTCGACTCCTTTGTGGCAGTGCAATTTTTTCAAAATGTTGAATAAGATACCTAAAAACTAGGAGAGGGCTTGGCGTCAAAATCTAAGCTCATATTCTGGCTCACGCTGTCCAAAGGCGCATTTATGTTTTGAGTTTTTTTTTTATCGCTGAGCTAATCACAGCTCTTGGCTGTCTACATTTAAAAAAAACAAGTTGTAGGTACTATGAACCATGAATATATTTTTCTTTAAAATGTCAAAATATTCCTGGATAGGAGATATGTGAGTTTCCTACTCACTACGGAAACATCAAGGACCTCCCTCTGGCTTGAGGCGAAAAAGGTCGGGTTTTCGCCAACATTTCCAATAGATATTTGAAATGCATACATACATGATGTCAAAAGCAGCTTCACCTCGCCAATTTTCGCTGAAGCTGTCAGCTCTTAGAATGAGAGGCACACCAATTCTATTGGTTGCTACCAAAATATCGTTAACGGTGCCGCAGCGAGGACGTTGTACCTTGATCGTATGCCATGTTCAAGAAAACAAACCAGTTAGACCTCCTGTTAATTTCCGCTGGAATAGCTAAGTGGGTTTTGTCACAGAATTTGTGAAAAAGAAAGATATTAATGATATTTTTAGCAAGAATACAAGCCCCCTACAACCCGTCAGCTATTTTAAGCGGTTATACAGTGACGTGTCGTCCACAAATCCAGTTGATTCTTGGATAAAAATTAGCTTCTCACCTGTTTTTGCAAACTAAGGATTGAAAAAAAATCATTAATTTGAAGTGACTTCAGCATTACCAAACAGAGCTGAGTCCAGAGTCTCGTCGGATGATATAGAGGAGAAGAAGGTTTATTAACCCAAACTTCATCTACTTATGATTGAACTAGCGGAGGACTCTTTGCTGAAAAACTCCTGCGCTGCTGGATTTGCCTAGTCGGCTGCAGATAGTCCAATCCAAAGCCTTTAGCCTGCTCACTTCTGTACAAGTGCGTGTCTCTGACATTCTTCACTTAGAATGATCGATTCTCAACAGGCTCAAGCAGCCCTCTAACTGGCCGTCAGAAGATCAGGGCTACGGAGCCTGATGGTCTCTAGATTGTTTTCTGGATCAGAATGGAAGCAGTAAATCGATGTCGTGCATCTAGACCGACTGGGAATTTCGTCCGTCGGCACCAAATTAAATTTGATACCTGACTAAAGCTCTGCCATTTTGAAAATCTCTATCGTCGACCCTCTCGCGCTAACATTTTGATTCATTTACACTTGTCCGCATCGTTCACCGTCAAAAACAGATAAAAGCGGGTTTTCTGCAGCCAACATTATACTTAGCCGGCCTTATTGTCAGTCTGTTTCCCGCCAATATTATTCCATATCTTTTACTGGCATCGATTACTGCCCCGGTGTTTGAGACATTTAGTTAAAGAGCCGACTTAGTCGTGGAAGTGTATTAATTTTGGCTGCTTGTAAATTTGCCTGCCGTTGATCAACCAGCCTTTTTTGTATCTGAGTAGAATTCGCAAAGTTTTGAGAAGGAGTTGCTCATTGAAGGATCGTGTTTTGGGTGGGGTCTCTCTAACTTCCTTCAAAGACCGTCCAGTTCCGTTTAGCCATGCGGGGTTGTTGGATGGAGGTCGAGTGCTCTATTATGGAGGGTCTAATGATGACTTAAGTTGTCGATCGGATCAGTTTGTTTGCTCGCAGTAACCTGACGCGACTCTAGCCAAGAATGGGCCTCTGAGCTTTCAGGTTTGGAGACCAGAGCTCTGAGATGACTCGAAGCAAGAATAGGGGGTGAAACCGAATTTATGCTGAAAGCTAATAAATTTGTGTTAAAAGCTAGTAAAACTGACTCATTCGTCGTATTTCCACTAATCCTGAAAGCTGTAGCAGAAAGGCTAAAAGGCCTAGGCTTAGGGAATTTTTAAATCCACCTGTGAAATCTAAGGAATTTTTTTTCGTTGCATCTGCATATTTACCAGACTAAATATGCAGGAAGTCCGAAGGTTCAAATTTAAGATTATTCTTTTTACAGTCGGGGGAGGGTATTGCAATTTTGGCTTGAATCCAAATGATTGCGTTTAAGCAAAGCCCGCTAAGCCTGCGTGCGTAACTAACACTTTCGAATGTTTTCCTAAATGGTATAGTATATTGTAGCTAAATAGAAATACCGCACAAAAATTAACATTTTCACCAAAAGCTATGGAGGTTATTTTTCTATTTTTGGCAACGTTGCCAACAGTCAATATATATGGTTCATTCGCTATAGCTCCACTCTCCGTGCTTTATGCTACTATTCTGGTGCCTCCCAGACGTTGGAGGGTATGCTGCGATTTGTGCCAGGATTGGCGCCTCATATGTTTTGAATTTTTATTCATTTTAGTTTCCGTTTTACATGCTACTGCTGTCCAAATCCAATAGAGCTATCTGATTTCACGAACCTCCAACGAGCTTCGATCTTTGAAATTTCCATTTTTTGACTCAAAAGGGTAAAAGAGCTGCAGAAAACTCAATGAAGTTTGCGAAACAATATCCAATTGTAGTCTATCTCTAGTATTAATGATCCCATGATTACCTATGCAAGCAAGGAAGTCGCGCGAGGGCTGGAACAATCTCTTATGGAAACATGTGCTCAGAGCCAGATCGATGATAGTCACGAGTCTACCTCAACTGAATCTACACAATCAACTTAATGACGACGACACTGAGAACGTTCACTGAAGCCTGCAAAGATTTTAACTGGACGGAGATGATTGTAGACACATAGAGCCGCCCACGAGCAAATTTCACACTGCCACTACCGCGCTTGAAGATGACTGACAGAATGCTGCAACCACTAACTGAAATGCAGCAAACCAAAAAATCGTGAAGCAAGAATCCAAGGATGGGAGCTGTTGTTATAAAGAAAGATAGTCCACATCATTTGGCATTGCAGCATGCAGCCACGAGGAGGTGACTGAGCTTACTTACTAAGAAATCCACAATTACAAATCTATACTAACCAGTGTTTAAATCAACTTTCGCTGTTGAAATTTGCAGATCGATCGTGTGATATTCCATGACTGATAATTTTTATTCAAGAGTACTTGTTAGAATGTCACAAAACTCAAACAATATGCTCGGCTAAAACATAGACGTACGTGACAGTAGATTGAAGGTTTTACTAGAAAATGAATCGTTTTTACAATGATTCATAACTAAAAATCATGTATCTATTCTTTACGTATCCTTGACGGCTATCGATAAATCTAGTGAATTTTATTACCTACACTAAAGTTAATCGGTGATAATCTGTTTCCAGGCGTTCATTTATATCAATAATATACGTAGTTGATATTTTGTTGAGAATTGAGAATGCGCATTTTATTGCTGTTCTAACATACACATGCAGTAAAAATACGATGAATTTGCATATAATTGTTAATTCAATGCATTTAAATCTTGACCTTGAGAAGATGAAACGTGATAAAATTTACAAAGAAAATATAATAATAATAAAACATATGCTCAAATACTGATAAAAGCAATGAAAATCAACTTCAATGCAACCTTACTAAATTGGAAAGCCAAAAAGTCATATTTTGCGTAAACGGAATCGTATTCGAGAGACCATAATACTTTGAAAATAGTATCACAAATGCTTTCGCATCCTAACGTAATAAATTAACACCTTTCGTTATGTATTTTCTTCGTTTTCTTTTACTTTTTGTGGCTTATCTGAATTTATGGCGTGCTTTTTTGTTGAATTATTACAGGTGTCAAACTAAAGATAGTATTTATTTGATGACAAATTGTTAATGATGTGAAAATGTATTAATCATGATAAAAATGCCGTATCACTATTAAATATCAAACGACATAGCTTACAGAATAGTTTGATTATAGTTTTCGTATTCATGAACATACGAAGCATGAATGACTCCTTCCTAGCAGAAGTCTATTTTTTGTGACATCCAATTAATGTCTCGAATGTTTAACCTAACTTTAAGAATGAATCATTTAACGTCAGCAGTAGATAGCAAATGATAATTAATTTGTGTCGTATGTAAGGGTGAAGAGGTTGTCGTGGAAATACTAGCTTTGTGTTTCCAAGAGTAAAAATAATATGGGAGTCATACCATTATGCAATTTGAGAAAATCGGTTTTCTGTTTTCGTGCATTATACATATTTGACTTTGTGGGAACGATTGAAAATAACCATAAGAAACTTTTAAGGGAGTAGTGCCGGTTAGAATGCTAAAAACAGTCGAATTTTCTATATTTTTTATTTCACCTCCTTTATTTTGTATAAATTTTAAAATTTGCATGGGTAAAATACACATTTTGAAGATTACAAAAAAATATAATTCTTAATTTTTATCATTTTTCTACTTATTTATAGAGGGCACCAAAGTTGACGTCTCGAAAAATGCCTCGTCGTACTGCGGACAGATAATCTCATGAATGAAGAATCTGATACAAAAAAAAAAACGCATTTTAAAGAGGAATGTTTCTTACGTGGTAATCTACCACAATATTTTTAAAAAAATGATAAAAAAAAAATGGCAGTTATTTGAAAATATTTTTCGAAAAATCGTATTTTTTTCACTTTGTTTCGCTTGCCAAATTTTTTATGGTTATTTCTTGGCCTATATTGTGGTAGATCACTACACAAGATACTTGAATCAAGCAGTGAACCAAATTTGACTCAAATCGGTTCGGTCAATCCGGAGAATAATTGTCCGCAGTTTGAAAAAACGTAATATCGAGAAAAACGCGTTTAAAGTTTTTTTTTCTATTTATTTATTGAATATTATTTAAAAAATATGTTTTTATCACCTACAATTGCTCAGTCTGCAATCCCTGGACCATACATAAGTTTTCTGGAGTCTACTTAAGCCAGCTGCTCTTGCAGTTGGGCAGTTTTTTTTTTGCCTAACGCGCTTCCTTTGCCACTTTTTCTGTCTGACTTATGCGCTCTTCATCTTTTTCAACCCCAGTAATCAAAAGCAGCGATCTGCCGTAAACTGCCGTAACTTCTTTATTTTTGGGAATATCTTAATAAAATTTTGTGACGTGATTTCTGAAGGTATAGTAAATTGAAAAATGCAAAAAACAAAAAACTGATTTGTTCAAAATTATAACCGGTACTACCCCCTAAAGAAATTAGAATCTTAGAAAAACTGAGAGTATTGTTCGAAAAGTTTGTCAAAATTGCAATCACTTATTTAAATGTAATTTCCTTTATACAGTAATGCATTTAAACACTTTTAATAATGCCAATTTTCAAAAATGTATTAGATGCCTGCTAACAGTTTTCATACTTCAACAATAGCTTTTCCAATATTTTCACCTTTAAGCAAACCCATTAGTGCTTGGGGCATATTTTCGAAGCCCTTTGTTATAGTTTCTTTATATTTGACTTTTCCATCTTTAATCCATTGCATTATAGCTTTACTAGACTCGTCGTATCGATCAGCCCATCGAAAAACCACGAAACCTTCAATGACGATTTCATTTAAAATGACCAGTGGTAGGAAAGTGGTAGCTGTAAACATACATATATTAATCTTTTTGTTACGAAATTCGGCAGGTATATTTCACCTTTCTCCTTCCCATACTCTACATTATTATACTCGGAAATCGATCCACATGCTGCAACTCTTCCATGATGACGCATTTTGTTGATTATCGATGAGCTCAGTTCGCCACCCACCTTTAAATCGTTAGTTAGAAAAAAATTCGTTAATTTGAAATAGACTCACGTTATCGAAATAGCAATCGACACCATCTGGTGCAGCTTCATCTAAGCATTTTAATGGATTTTGGGTTTTATAACTGAATGCATGATCGAACCCGAATTCGTTTTTCAAGATATTACATTTTTCGTCTGATCCCGCGAATCCAATGACTGTACAACCTTTTATTTTGGCGATCTGACCAACAAGACTCCCGACCGCTCCTGCCGCTCCAGTTATAACAACCGTTTCGCCTGCCTTCGGTTTGCAAATTTCCAACAATCCGAAATATGCCGTGGCTCTAAATTATTTTATTTAAATTTCAATAAGAATAATACGGTAAAAGTTGCACGCTTTTATAGGTTACATTATGTTAGGTGGGACACATTATATTTATACATATGCCTACGAATATTTGTTGGTAAAATAACTAAAAAAAAGAATCCTTGCAAAAAAGGGTGTTTTATTTATTTATTGCATTCTACAGACCACGTCAATACATTTTTTAGTCATCGGCAAAGTGTCGGCCGAGAACTTTCGCTCACAAAAATAAATACATATGTCATCAGGATAGATTTCTCAAGCTGAATGCATCTTTCCTTCGCTCTGCTTAAAACTTACGTTAGTTTAATATTAGAAACAAGAGCAATATAGTAATAGTAGCTTTCAAGAAATGCACCAACTGCGATAAAACCTATGCAGCGAAAGATGCAGGATGCTTGCTCCCTCAGTTCATTTGAAGCTTGCTATTGCCAAGAAATTCATAGGAATAGCATCGAAACATAAGTCTGTCTGCTTTCAACATAACTAGAAATAATAGAAACATTAGAAAAACTGAAGCACTGAGTGAGTATTTTGGTAGCGGTGATTTTTCAGCCACTGAGTGAAAATTAATATAACAATTAATCCACGTAATTATTCTCGTTCAATATAATTTTGCCTTTCACAACAACAAGAAAAAAAAAGAAAAGAAAAAGTAGAATTCAAAGTAGAGCTTCAATTGTACTAAATATAATCGTATTCAACTACTACAATATAAGTACAAAACAAACAATCATACTACCAGCTACCAAATTGTAAATAAATCTGTTTGCCTAAAATCGAGTCATTCCAAAGCATTCATAAAAACAGTACGATGGGAACACAAAGCAATCGATACTTTAGGGTTCATCCAATAGTCAAAATACAGATTTGGACAGCTCGATCAAGTACTGCGAAAAGTCAAAGAAAGCTGCGGTGAAATATGAGTGAAGAAATTATTCGCTCAGCGAAAGCTGTGTTTAGCAGCCACTACTAAAACTCATGTAATTGCTGATAGTGCAGTGAAAGTAAAAAGTAGTGCAAGCGACAATGTATTTGATTGCGATTTATTCTGTGTAATGAAATTTGTAAATTGAATGGTGAAGACAAATCACTATATTCCCTGTGTAAAGTCGGGTGCTTAACTTTTGTAAAAAATGGGTTGATATATATATATATATATATATATATAACTGACAACAAATTGGATGTTTATTTCTTGCAAATTGGCGGCAGGTTTGCCAACCAAGAATATAAACAATAGTGCCTTTATCAGGCACTTAACTCGGGAATTCTGAAAGATGCCAATACGTTAAACTTCGTCAGCTATACGCCATTCTTTTTTTACTTTAATGCAGATAAATGTGGCCACATGGCGCTCCGGGCAGTATCATCATGTAATTATATTTTACTGTTTTCTGGCTAGTCAATATGTTTGTGATTCTTGCTTGATAAATTTAGCCGACGTGTGACAAGACTACAAAACAACAGGGCCTATTCAACAAAGCAAAATGTAAGTTTTTAATGCACATTGAGTCTAATGAGGCAAGCCAAGTCGGTCGAGATACCAAAAGCGTTACTGGTATTTTCGTCATGCGAACCACCTTCGTTGACCCGAACCTGATCCGCGGATGCTTTGGGCCTAGGCATGGTAATTCACGTTTGGGAAACCATACTAACAGATAGTGATCCGAATCTATGTTAAAGCCTCGATATATTTATACCGTCATCAGGCTCGAATTTGCTCTATGTTGTTCCCAGTGGCTCCATGGTAACCTTCTAAATATGTCGTCTGACATTTTTCCATCCATATAAATTTTTCAAACAATGTAGGACACTGCTCTATTAACCCTTTGGCCTAAAAATACGAGCGAGACTCGTGGTAAAGAGTTGGGCTCATAAACAAAAAGCACGAGTCTGACTCGTGGTACATCGTTCGTGCCAAATGTAAACAAGACGAGCCTAGGTCGTGATGTGTCATTCGGGACGAGCAATCAGACTCGTGGTTTAACTGTTCTCGACATTCTTTTACTTTAGTTACGTTTTTAGGGGGCCTGGTAGCTCTGCTTGCTAAGGCGTCAAGCCGAAAAGCGGCGTGCTACGGGGCCTGAGTGTTCGAACCCCGCCAAGGCCATGGCTGTAAGTGTGAATGCGTGTGATTGTCTATGAGGGTGGCAAATGGGCCCAAACTGGTGGCCTAATGCTGACCGCGTTCCCGGCAACCCTCTTCACTAACCGAACCGTGTAATTTTTCATTGCGTTCACTTTCTTCGGAACTAATTTTTATTCCGGTTCTAGACCGGTTAAAGACTTCTTGCTGACTATGGTCCGTGTAAACGAGAGATAGCGAGTAGGCCAAGGGGTTAAAGGTTCAATGCGTGAGATCCTTCAGGTTCACGCGATACCTTCGGACACTTGAGTTCCCTTACTCGACTTTGGGAGAAAATACGAATTAATTTTTTGGAGCAAAAGTGACTGGGAGCCCTCAGATGTCTGTCGAGGAGATACTCCGAGATCTCCGAAATACGAATATTGATGTTAGATCTGGAGCTGGTGTCAATATGCATTCATCGAATGGCAGTAGGGCTTCCCTCCCCACTATCTCAAATAACAAGTTTCTAATTTCCAGGCAGAAATATTCACTATCTTGGGCTTGTCTGCTAGGCGACTGAGGAGAACAGGTGGGCAAACGTATCACTATTTGCAGTGACAGTTCAGCCACGTCGGTGGTGCTACGTAGATCCCCTGATTACTTCAAAAATTGCCCAAAAAAATTGCTTCCAATAATGTCCTAACATTAATATTTTTATTAATTTTTATGGTAAGAATGGTGATATGCTAGGGAAAAATATACTTCCTCATATATTCAAAAATAAGGGAATTTAACCGGTTTGACAAATACATAATGTTTTATGTTATACAAAATACATAATGTTTTATGTTATATATATAATAAGTTAAATTTCACGTACCCTATCAAACCAAGATATCCAACTGCTAGCGATAATGGTAGACTGCCAAAGTCGGGAACCAATGTAACTTTCGTACCGATAGCTGTAGCATTACTGCTTTGTATTACGTATCCTGTATCGTTATTTGGTTTCGCAACCGTATATGTCCTCCAACCAAAGAGTGCAACAACATGTGCTCCAACAGGATAACCAGTGTTCTTACTCTCAATTATCCTTTAATTAAATCATTTTTATTTGTTCTGAATCTGGTGCTAACTCACTCACTTGGCCACTTGCGAACCGATCATGATCGAGCCCAGCGGATAACGTGTCATATACGGACGCATATACGGATCAACACTTAAATATATCGCTTTACACAAAATTTCTAGAAAGTAAATTTAAAACACAATCAATTGGCTTTATAGTGTACCAATAAAATATTAAACAAACCACCGTCCTTTAAAGTTGGCAGCACCTCCGTTTCTAACCGAAAATTTTCCTTTTTAGGTTCACCACTAAATGCCTTCACGTAGATAATTTTTTGAGTAACAACCATTATGAACTTTTTCAATAATACAACTGATTCTGACTGCAATTGATATCTAACGCAGTGCTTTTGTCGAAGTGAAGTAACACTCAAAACAAATGATGTAAGAATATCTGCTCTTTTATTGTACACAAATGAATTGCCAAGTCGGGAAGCCAGAGATGGGGATGTGAAATCTTTTAGCACTTGCTTGGTTAGTTATGTTTTTCTATTGTTCTATTGAATTCGAATGACATTCAATTGCGTTTTACAAATGTTTCAAACTATTACTGCTTTTTCCCCACCCATCAAAAAATGTAAAAATGTACTTCCAAGCTAGGGTTTATTATGTATTCAGAATTTGGCAAGAAACCAGTGACATGGTCTGGTGGTCGATAAGGCATTAAAATGATAGTTATAGATAGACATATCACGATTTTGTTGATTTTTTTTTGTTTACAATAGGTAATATAATGCATCGCCATAAACTCAACCAGTCTCTTTAATCTAGTTAGTTCCCATAAATACAGTAAAGTGAATAAAACTAATAAATAGAATAAGTAAATTTGTTACGAAAATTTCGCGCGGCTCGAAAATATAATGCATTTTTCTGAAAATTATAAATGTATTAGACGTTATATACCATGCATCGCATATCACGCCTCAATATAATGTAAATGGATGTAACATAAGTTTTCTAGACTAGTTTTGAAGATTTCTAAGAGGTTCTCTTTTCAAAAAGGATTTGATATCTCATTTACTCGTGTTTAACCATTCTGCAGCCAGTGGGAGGCATAATTCTCACCCTTTTGAAACAACTATAACAGGATGTTCAATGCGTTTTCTGAAGAATTTACCATAAATTTCGATATGCAGTGCCCAAAAAATCTATACCATAGTTATGTGAATCCTTTCGAAACTATTTCTCCCTTTGTCAAATTTCACAAAGGGCAATAATCATTCACTTTCCACTATTCCTCTTATTTTTGTGGTATCATCGTTTTTTAAAAACCAGCAGCAGTCACCCAATATAGATGGGTCTGAGCATCTTTGGTATCTTGTTTTCATACTGCTGATGTTCTGGTGAAACGACCATTGCATACTGACAAATTTTCTGAAAACATCATAGTCAGAGATTGAAAAATTGATTTTTAAGGACAAATGACATCTTTTTCATCTATGACGTTTGAATAGTTTTTCTTATTGGTCAGAAATCTTTTCACCACACCTACAAAATACTTCCAAGTTGCCAATTTTTTCTCATATAATTTTTCTTGAAGAGCACCAAAAGCTTCTTTGTATGAGGTCCAGCAAATATTCTTTCTTTTAGTGTTGAATAACATAGTTGAAGAACTATTCTTCCATTACCTTCTTTACCCATGGCTTTGACGAAGTTTTTCATTAGTCCGAGTTCAATATGATGAGGTGGAAAAAACATCTTTTTTTGGTTGATGATGCGGGCATTTTTTATACCTGGGATAGCTTGTTTAAAGATGTTCGAGGAGACCAGTTTTTCTTACTGTAATGTTCATAAAACAGCAATAATTCGTAAAACCGTCTTGAATTCATTTTAATATACTAGTACACTGAGAAAAATACTTCTATTTTTTGAAGAAAAATGAACACATTATCAAAGAAAATTGGTAATGATTCTGCACCAAAGAAATATTTATTCAATCCAAAGAAAGAAATTTCTTCATTTCAAAGAACAAATATTGTACTTGCCCTGAGTAAAACTTGGTATAGTTTCAAAGAAATATTTACTCAATCGAAAGAAAGGAATTTATTCATTTCAAGCACTGATATTACACTTGCCCTGAGTAAAATTTGATATATTTTCAAGAACATCTGGCATCTGGCATAAATCGGTTCACGTACGATCACCGAAGTTAAGCAGTACTGGGCACGGTTACTACTTAGATGGGGGACCGCTTTGAAAGCATCGCATGTTGTTGGCACGCAAAAACTCTGAAAAAAAAAATTTCCCATTTTTTTCCTTTTTTTAAAGTGCCACATTTTTTTCTTATTTTCTGAAGCGCTAGTATTATTTATGCCTAGTCGCCAATTCAAGCTATAATGTGACACTTAATCAATGGAGTTAGGACTACTGAAGACGAACAAAGTCAACCATGAACCCGGCGGAATTCGAACCCACGAGCGGTAGATCGCTGCTTTGGATTGACACGTTAGCGAGCTAAGCTATCAACCCTTTATTTGTGTAGAAGAAATGTTGATAGAAGACATAAAAACTATCAATTTTTTCGTCGAATATTGAAGCATGGTTGTTGTTGAAGCATAGAAAAAAATATTCGCGGTGTAGATATAATTTACTAAATTCATAGACATAATTTACAAGATTTGAGGAAAATTACTTACTTGAAATAAGGTAAAGCACAAATTGTATTCCGTTGAATGTAAGAAATTTTTCAATGATATTTATACAAATTACTGATATCAAATAAAAGTTTATTTGATTTGTGGAAGATATCACATCTCGTAAACAAGTAAATATTTTCTTTGATTTTCGGAAACATATTTTTCTGAGTGTAATTACTAGGAATTAGTAATAGTACTAAATCTCACAATATGCTACTGATACGCGATTTAATATTGCCGCTATGTTACCCTTGCGGTCTTTCATTGCCGCTAAATGGGCTAAAGATATTGATGATTTTGTGTTCTCATTCTGAAGCAATACTGCTCGACGAACCTATCAACATATGCTACTCATAAGATACTTGTTTCATACTGAGCTCATTCATGAAACCATCAATATCATATCAAACTCATAGCAAACCTTCTATTCTGTGAAAACTTGAAAAAAATTTATTTTTAATTTTCGGTACAGTGGCTTTTGCATTTTTATCTAACAAGCTCCATCATTGAAGTTTGCAGAGAAGAAGCTGCAATTTTGGTGTTGACGATCCCAGGGCACTTTCTCAATCACTTATTCTGGATAAATTCTAATCGGATATCGTTTCACGAATCTTATCGGATTTCGTTTCGCAACTCGGGACGGATCTTGTTTCATGAATCTTGTATCAAACAATGGAAATTCAAAAGTTCAAAGCTCGTGGGAGATTCGTGAAACCAGATTTGATTGTAGTCTGTCTTCAGCATTAATGTATGCTGAGTTCTTAAGTTGGGTTCACTGAAGGCTGGTGAAAATGTTGAGTTACAGCTGATGTTCGCGGGGAACTGTGGATTATAATCGAATGAAAAATCGCAATCACCGGGAAACGCTTTCTCCAGGTTGAAAAACGCAACTGGTACCAATAACTTCTGACTATGCAGAACTGGTCCAAGTACAGGAGACTAAAAATGGGTGCTGAATTTGGTCGTGCCTTTTAAAATTGCGTTGGATTCAGTAATCTTAAAGTAGTGATTGTTTACGTAGTCAGTTGTATCTTCCCCCACCAATAGCAAACTGCGTAAAATTTTCTTGTTATCACTAGGACAAAATTCACAGCAAACAAAAATCGCTCAAATTGTTGCTTGAAATTTGAAAGATGGGTTTTTCGACTACCTTTGATATAGACCTAGCTTGTGGCCTCAAACAAGAATTTCCGCATAGATAACAAAACATACGCTGGATTTTTTGCAAAATTGTTGGTTAGAAAATGCCATTTTATATAAAATTTATTTAAACATTTGGCTGTCTTGTGTACGAGATAGAAACTAACTAAACTAAACAAAAGAAAACAATAAAATCTCAATGTTCGTAAAATACTGTGAAAATGCTCCTGCTATAGTCTCATGGTAACTCTACATTGTCCAGTTCGAAGTCAAGTCCAAATAATTTCAATGACCAAATGATATACAGAAGAAGACGGTAGCTGATAATGGGACGTGGTAGAATATTTCTGTAGGTTAGGTAAGGTTTTAATAATTTATCTAAATGAAACTCATAAATCTTGCAAAAATCATGCCGGCTTGTGTAATTATACTGTACATAAAACAAACAATTGTTGTAAGCAACAATTAGCTGGTTTCTCAATTATTTCTCACTTTTGAAAACATTGGATCTCCGTTAGGCACTGGAAGGATTAGTAGAATATTTCCTGTTTTCGTGCGATAATTGCTTCACATTAATTTTTTTCCGGTGTCTAGGAGTCTTGTCATTGGAATATTTTTAAAAGTTAAATGAGCTTTATATCGATTGTTACAAGTCCCGTTGAATTATGTCCTGAGAAGGGTTGATTGATTGCCTGGAGGGGGACCAGAAGCACCCTAGTACTGCGACCTACTGGGTCTAATGTCACTGAAGGATTACTTTGTGTGTTCAGATGAAATATTAACACAATACTTTGCTTTTGATGCTTTATTGCTTAAATAATATATAAATAGATGAACCTGTTTACATCATTGGAAATGCTTTCATTGTTTTGATTCCGTTAGTCGTTAACTTGATGACAACAACAGTTTATTTTAAAATTTCAGCTTATGTTGAGATATTACTACTGTTGCCCTCAAATTTTTTGAATGAACTAAAAGAATATAAAAATATATAAAAGAATAAGATATGTTTCAGAGCTAGACGAAAATGAGATAGAATGAGTCATCAACGTATAACAGTTGTCATAAAGTCATGACCTTTTTTGCCTGTGCAGCTTATATACGCCTTGCAAAGCGGGTTATCATGTTTTTCTTCTAAGTTTCAGCCGACTGTTTCGGAACACACATGTAAGAAACATAACCTCAATTCCCCTACACATGTCAGATATCTTGAAGTCACTTTCGGCAACAAACTAAAATTTTGTCCACCCATAGGCATTGGCCAAGTTTTCACCGAGTCCTTTGTATTTGGTGTTTAGTTCGTAAACACCAAATTTGACCTGAATTATTTAGCCCATCTGGTGCTCTCGACATCTCACGTTTTTAAGCGACCTTTCCTAAAACAGGTCGCAGACTAACACACCCGAACCCATCCGATCTAACAGTTAATTTATACGCGATGATTCATAATATATGTAACGCATCTTTCTCTCAAATTCACCTAGTCCGCGCTATTGGTCAGGTCAGATTTAGGTGACTGGGTGTAAAGAAGGCCATCGTTAATCCTTCACCACTTTTTGACACTCACTTCTTCTATAAAAAAAAACTCTTGTAAGTTTAGTCTTATGGTATGTATTTGCTGTTTGCTCTCCACAGTAAGAATGTGGTTGTAAAGTAATCGAATCAAATCAACGTAAGCTCACTTGAAATATAACTGGAATAACACTTCACCAAACTACCTTTTTCAGATACTTCTGATGCAGATAACAGATTCGAACAAAAAACATACAGCAGGTTGGTCGTAACTCAAAATCAAGCTTAGAATAGGGCTGCAAGGAACGATTTCCGTTCTTTTTGCACTAAGAGCTAAAAGATGCAACCAATAAATTTTCAAGTTGTAGTTACGTTACAGTGAACATAAATAAAATATAAATTTGCAGGCAGATCATTTGTATGATAAAATATTGATGCTAATCATCTCACAATATATGTAGCATGTAGCAGAGGCTCATTTTTCCGTAATTTTCAAATTTATGATTTTTTGAAATTGTATTTATAAATTAATTTATTTTGAAATTTAATTTAAATTAATAAAAAAAAATATTTTAAGAAATTAGTTAGTGATTTAAATATTGTAATACGACGAATTAATTGTTTTGCATGTCAAACTTTTCATTAATTTGTACAAATACCTAAAATAAAAGTTCGACAAATTTTACTTTATTATTTCAATACAGTTTTCAGCAAATGCTATTGTATTGAATATTTTGTGTGCATCTTTTTAATAAATGAAAGATAGTGTCTACAGAAATGTTGACAGAAAGTAATAATAGTTTTCCGTCAAAAATAATATATAAGCTTAAGTTGAATTATGTTTGAAAAATATTTAAAATTAAGTTAACAACTAAAAAGTGGGAGGTTTGAAGCCATTATACGTGATAAAATTTAATAACTGTTGAAAAATATTTGAACATATCAATTTCGATTGGATTGAACTCTGCTTGGTTTGGTGTTGTCAAACCGATTATATTAATTATTTTCTTTTAAAGACAAAAGAAAAAATAAGCAATTTTTTATTACAGGGAAATTGTTTATTCGGCAATTGTCGGTGCATAAATAAAACTAACAGATGTAGTTGCTGTAGTAGTAAATTGTTTTAGCTTAGTTATGGTAGTAAATCTTTTACAACAGTCGTAAAAAAAACAGCGCTGATTATAACCCGTCGTGGTTCTGGACCTTGAAGACTTCGTACCATAATCAATGCTTGAAGACATCGAGTGATCCACTTAGCCCTTGATTTCACACAGATATGAGGTTTTGGAGAGCTCGAAGACTGAAATGCGATAATGACTGGTCATCCAAAAATCAACTCATCTATAGCTTCAGAAATTGTGTTGAGATATATTTTACTTTAAAAAAGTTCAAATTAAACGTAAACGAATAGTATTTTAATTAAAATACATATTTCATTTGGATTAGAAACTAGTATCACGGCAACCCTTGTGGAAATCAGGCGTTGAAGCTGGTAGAAAGCGTCATTCACAAATTTAGAATCAATGTGAATACGAATGTGGAGTAATTAGTTCCACGACAAAAATAACTTTACCGATGATAAACTCAAACGCTTAGTCAACTCAAAGTTCGGTGCGCGGTCCTTCGTCCGAACCTGGGTTTGAATTAGGTACCCCACACAGAAGAAACCAGTTCTCTACCCCTAGGCTGCTTTATTATCTACTTTATACAACGGCTGGTAGCAATACATGGAAAATAAAGAAACATTTCATTATAGACAATTTTTTGTTGATTTTAGCGTTTCTCAATTTTTAGTAAATCTATATCTTAAATTTTTGTCTACTATGTGAAATGGTATTTTCTCGAAAACATCCTGCAGCAGTTATCTGTTGGGAAAACTGGTTTGTATCTTCTTTTTCTGTTTTTGCATATCAAATATTTTTTTTTTCAAATGACAAAAGACAAGTTCATCCAAAATGTCTTCATTGTCCTGCACAATTTTTACAAATTCTTACAAATTTGTAAAAATATATTATTTAATCCTAGTTAAAGGTAAATTGGTAAGATAATGCTTACTCAAACTCAAACTTTTGAGCTTGAACATTGCTAAAACATTTCTATCTTGCGAACGAAGTTGGTCCATCCAATTTGTTTCAATCAACGAAAATTGAGCGTAGCACAAGGGTCATTTATCCTTGTCTGATAGAAAATCAACAACCATGAATAGATACTACTCACAGTGTAATCTGATCACCAGCCATATGTTACACGATATAATTGAAAGTACAACTATTGAGTTCAGCATGTGGTAGATTGCGATTTTCGTAAATGCTATTTGGATTTTCGTAAATGCTATTTGGAGCATGTATAGTTGATGTTCAAGCTTATGATAGTATTCTGCACCGTAAATAAATTGATTAGAACGATGCTTCCTAGAAATTTATGTGAATTTTTGTGATTTAGTTCTGTAGATTGCACGAAACTTTATTTATTTCTCAATAATATTAACACTTCAGCATACAATATTACGCCAATACACATCGAATAATATATAGTTCCAATATTTAACAATTTTCCTCTTTTTTCTTTCTCCTTTTATGATGGAAATGCACAGCTCCGAAAACCGGTATCCACGTTGTCGATTCCTGGCTCGATGAAAACACCCTGCGCTGGAAACCGAGAACAAATTTCGTCTGCATGCAACGAAGAAGCTGGCGTTGCACTCGTGGGTGTTCACTCGGAATATCCCAGGTGAGTATCAATTAATTAGTAAAGAGGAAAAGTCAAACACAATAGTTTAGTCTAAATTTGATACATTTTACATGATTCGTCGAAAAATTGATGGATTGGCATCAAATATAATGATTTAAATGCTTACATACCTATGTACAGTAAAAAGTAATCGTAACGAAGTGAAAAGGCTATTCTTCAAAAATAATTAGGAATATGGAATGTGGAAATAAATGAGAAGGAAACCTTGATAGAGAGGATACTATAACAAGTAATATGTATGAAAGAAAATTTTATTCGAGTATTGCTTTGACACCTTTTTCTATCAAACTAACGTAAAAAACATATGAAATATATTGGCTATTCTTGTGGTTCTACTGTATTTACGAGTATTTCACTTTCAAATAATACGTTGTGGTAGTAGTTGGGGAGTTTTCAGCTATAATCAACTTTGAACCTTAATGTTTTAGTCAACTAAAGTTATTTTAGCATTCATTATTAAAGTAAGTCAACCTTGACAATCGTAGATCTAAATTTAACTTAAGCAGATTTATAACTTCTGGACTTCGGTTCAGTTCAGATGCCCTGTCAACCTCTCAGTGTCAAACCGCTAAATGCTTCTTTATTTACTTCATTATTTGCATCTTTATTTACTGCGGAAGTGTACAATGTGTGTGACTTTAACAGGAAAAACAAAAAAAAAAAACTATTTAAAAACAACAGTGTTGTCGAACTGAGCTTAGATCATCAGAGCTGATTTGATTGGTAACAGTCACGACTGTTAACAACAGTTTTAAGACTGTTAACAATCAAATCAGCTTTAATGATCTAAACTCAGTTCGACAACACTGTTTTTAAATAGTTTCAGACCAAGTGCAAGTCAGACAAATTGCACGCTTCCGTAGTAAATAAAGAAGCATTTAACAATTTGACATTGAGAGGCTGACAGAGCATTTTAAGGGAAGTCCAGATGAGAGCCTGCTAAAAGTATGACGGAAAGAGCCGAAAAAAACTGACTGCCCCTATTCACACCTGAAGTATGCTAGCTTACCGCTGCAATACATCTTCGCGGCCGGGAATGGGTTCTTGAAGATTATGTGGATAAACCCCTAGAAGAAGGACCCTATGATGTATTTATCTGTCATGAACACATTTATTTATTTATTTAATTGATCATATTCAACGGAGAAAAATCCAATTACTAAACATAAAAAAAATGCAAATAAAGGTGAAAATGACAATCGAAAATTAAATAAAAAAAATGACATCAAAATGTTAAGATGCAGAACACTATTCTTAAGAAAAATTTTAAAAGCGTGTAACGTCGACGATAAACGATGAAACTATAAGTGATTGTGCTGCCTAAGTAAATGCAACAAGACACTAAACATAAAAGAAGAACGCGTGCCACGAACTGTTATACGGACGGATAAGTTACTACTGAAGTCACCTACCATCTTGGAAAAAACTTAAACAGGAGGCACTCATCCAGGTAAAGATTCCGTGGTACGAGGGAATGAAGATGCATTGAACAGACTTCAACGCATTGTTTAAATAAATGCGATGAAGATACTGAACTTGAGAGCAATATGCAAGGACACTAAGCATAAAAAACACGTGGAGATATCAACGAAGATCTAACTTAAAAAACCTGATAGTCTAGAGGCTTCAGCAGTGATGTATAAAATATGTTTATCGAGTTGAATCTTTCGATCAAGTATTACGCCAAGATCTTTAAAAATTATCGGCAACATAGACAACATAAGAGATGAGTCAAAAACGAAATAAGAGAAAGTCTTTTTACAAGTAAATTCTTTTGGCATTACGTGATGTTCAACGTGAGTTCTTGAACTATACTTGAGTTCAACATTTTGACTAAATCACCAGGTTTCTAGTATTGCACTAGAAATCAGTGTCCTATAAGAATCTTTTCTGAAGGCAACGATAAGTACTATATTTAGTCTACGCCCGATCTACAGCAAGGGATTGATATCAGGTGCTGGACCTATATCAACGACATATATTAAGAGCGATTCAAGAAAAGCCTTGGTCGCTCTATAAAAGCAATTGATTACGAACAATAGAAAGAGAAGAAGATTTAGGATAAACCCTTGCGGAACACTTGATTCAGTAGAAAAGGATTCAGAAGAGCAGAAACTGATACTTTCTATGCCGTTATGATCAATAATGTAAGATGTAAACAATGATAAGAGAAGCTTTTGAAAAACTATATGTGTAAAGGAAAGAAGGTTGGCTAAAGTGGATTTACCTTTGATACAGCCATGCTGCATAAAAGAGTAGACTCTCTTGTATACCACCCTCTCAAGGATCGTTCTGAAACAAGAAAAAAAGAAATGGGACGTTAGTTTGAGACGCAAGTGGGATCACGAGCTTTATGTATTGGTAAGATGTTGGCCATTTTCATGGAGAAGTTAAAAAGCCAGAAGATATAATTATAGTAAACAAGGATGAGAAAAGCGATGTACAGAGATTATGAAAGATATTTAGCCCAAATATTTTGAATACCGTCGGAATCACTAACGGTATTGGCATCGCTATTGCTCATCAGAATCCAACAAGAAAAGTTATGCGTAAACATACAATCGGTAAGTATTCCGTATAATGCATGGAAGCGTTATAGATCCATACCCTATTCATTACTTTTTCAAATAGGATGACCTATGAATGTATGTATATAGCTTTACATAAAGGCGAAGTTTGAGCTTTATAAAAAGACAATTTTGCATAACCCAGTACAGTGTTGTGATATTGTGGGAATTTTCCCTTTTTATGGGAATTTTCACCCTCTAAAACTTGAAAAATGGAAGAGGAAAAAAGTGCTGCTCGTAGAACAAAATCGTGGGAGAAATGGTTCTAATCATTTCACTTACCAAATTATCTTTGAAATGCTCTGAAATTTTCATTTTTTTGCTTGATATAGCACGCATTACCCGTCGCTGACTATGTACATTATAAGCTCGCAAATTCTTTTTCGATAGCAAGCTGCATTCGCCTTATTTTCACGAGTAACAATATATCATGGACTTTTTTCAAATAACTTTCAAGCGTTACATCTGCATTGCTAGTATTGTTTGCTTCATTTATTCTGCTTGAATGCATTATACCGATTCTATGAAAAAAATCCGCTCAGGAAATGAACCGCTAGATTCTAGAATAGAAACTTTAACACAACTCTTTGGTGTAAATTCAAAGTTACCGTACCATCATAGTCAACCATTACTGTAATGCAAATTGCCAATTTCCTGAAAATTACTTTTAAATTTTTTTTTTAACGACAGTCATAAAAACTATTCTTGCAATCAAATTATATTCAATAGTGCTCATTCTCAACCCAGTAGGTACTCATTCGTTCAATTATTTCGAGTTAAAACTGCCATGAGTCGTAAACATGCATATTATATCTGTCCCATGTAAAGTGTACAGCAAAAATGTAGATACTTCTACATAAATATTTTACACCGTTTTCCGGGATAGTAGCTACATTTCGCAAAGGCATTTCATCGCAAGAATATTCACGTCAATTTTGCTGCCATGACTTTTCAAGTGTTTCGCCAGAGAAAGAAACATGTTTAGTATAATTTGTTGTTAATGGCGTGCATGATTAATGAAACACAATTTAATGGGCAGTTTAACGTTCATCAGTAAATACAAGGGTGCACCAAAGTTTTGGACACATCGGTTACCAAGGTATTATTTAATTTTGGAATCTTTCGGTGAAGTGCAACCTGTCGTTCATTTTCGTTTATGTTTAAGGAATGAAAATAATCAAATAAGTTTCACCAGATTATGTGAATTGTATAAATATGAAACATCAACACCTACATATAATGAATGTGAGTTAATTTATGTATAAAAACGAGTATGCGAATATATATTCGTCCAAAAAGCATATAAACATCTTGCCATTTCAGTATCATAATTTACTCCTCTAGGCTTAGGGTGATTGTCATCACCTTCGAGCGTATAATAAATAACATTTCTCTTGTACGAGTAATACAAATGATCTGCGAAAAAATGTTATTTAAATTTAAAAATGAACCAGATATCTCCAACTTTATGGTCTTTGGAAGTGTGGAAATAATAATGGATAATTTTAAAAATTATTATGATATACTCCAACTGCAGGAATTCTAATTGTAGCCGAGTTATTTTTGCAATGACTCCAGTGGCCTGTTTTTAATTGAAATGTGCAAATATAAAAACGAAATTCATTTTCGAATTTTACATGGAAGGTATTCGACTGAGATGATTTGTAACAACTAAGTTGCTTAGCTACGAAAATAAATCAATTACCAGCCCCCTCAGATCTCTGTGTAGCTCATCAAGACTGGGCTTTTCAAACATTTCATTGAAATTAAGAGTACTAGAATGAGAAAAACTGCGAATCGTCTAACAAAACGGCTTACTTACACGATTCGGTACTACCTCAGCTAGAAAGAACTTATTTGATGCTGCGGGTCTTGAACGTATTTGGTTTTAATGGCACCTGATTTCGATTCCGTCTCGGTTCGTCTGTTGTACATCATGCTATGCCAAATTTCATAAATATGATTTTACACCATACTGCTAGGCACCCCAAGCCCCCGAGCCTCCTCGTCAACACCTTGATTTCAATCTGACTAAAGCACTTCTTTTATTTTGTTGAAGGTTTTTAGGTGCATGCTATAGGAAGTTCACTATTGTCTGAGAATTGGTGAGTCAAACTGTTCTTATTCCTTACGATTAGGTATCACATGCCAAAACACGCAGAAGATTTTCATCAAAGTGAACTAATTTGGCGTGTTCTTCTAGTGTTACTTTTAAATTGTTACATGCCTTGACAACTCCTCAAACTATTCCTTTCACCTAAAGCCGGCGCCAAACGATGCTACCAACACCCTCCAACGTTGAGCACTTGATGGTTGGACGCATCGTGTGGCCGACGCGCCAGCTACCAGTGCCCAATGTCCAGCGTCCAATGTTGGCGTTGGAACATGCTCGGTTTGTTGTCGGTCTTTTTGTCCGCTTCAAAGGGTTCTTTGTTACTGGAGGGTATGATTGGAAGACATTTGGTAGACTGTTACACGATTCGTTCCAACAATTGAATCAAATTTTTATCGTGTTTTGACAGGCATGCATTTTTATTGCATACATATTTTAATTAAGTATCAATTTAAATTTTAATAGATAATAATTCTTAAGCAATCATTCTAGATGAATATTATAATCTTTATACTGGGTAATCCATTTCGTGCTATCAATTCAATTGAAATTAACAAAAGTAATATAATTTATGATACAAAATCAATGTGCACGAAAAATTGAACCAACACTGGAATCAAATGTATTGGATCAAGAATTCGCTCCACCGTGTAGCAGGGCGCTTGCCATGTCAATCGTCCAATATTTGACTCAAACGTTGGAGGCAAAAGTTTGAATCAAACATTTACCGCATCGTTTGGCGCCGGCTTAAGACACATTGATCCACTCACATTTACGTTCGTCTCTCACGGCGTCACTCATTGCAAAAGATATTGGTCGAGTTTTTCAGAATTTAGATTCAGCATTTTCTTTTAAAGACGGATGTGCTTTATAGGCCCAATTCAGCGGTTAAAAACTTCTTTGCATCCGTTATAAAGTTGTTTTATTTCTCTGCCCAAAATATGTATACCTTGATGGCTCTCTGCCATAAGTAAACGTAATTTTTTAAAGTCATTTCCTAACTTCACATATGGTTCGAGTTCCCTTAGAACTTCTCTGCACGCTTTTGAGTTTTTTGTTGTTGGGTACAGGTGAGGCTTCATCAAATGATATATTTCAACAAGCCAATTATTGCAACTGAAGCACCAGTATGAAATAAAAATTCCTCTGGCTTTCTGTATCTTTACAAATTCAGAATGACTTTTTGTGATTCTGATTTGTATGGTATAATTATGTGTCATTGTATCATTGACAATATTTATGTCTAACGACTCAACGTGACGGTACTAGCCACCTCTGCTAACTCTTGAAAGTAGAAAGAACCAAAGCTCTTGAGGCGTTCTTTGTTTATGGCCGGAAAATTGCAGAAAGTGTGCTTGATTATGTCCTTTCCATCAGTATATGTCAGTCCCATTTTGTTTGCATGAGAGCTCTCAACTGGTTTCTACTGGTTGCTTTTGACCCCACTATGCCCTGGCACTCACATAATCCGGATAGGAATATGCCTTGCGTTTTCATTGAGAGCCACTCTGCAAGCGCTAACAGCTTTTGAAAAACACCTGTAAGACGCGAGAATGGCTGCCCTGCTGTCGAAACAAATCGTCGTTGATTTGGTTGATGTTCCGCTAACAGACTCATTTGCCATGCGTATAGCGAATGCTTCAGACTGAAAGTCAGTAGCATGGTCCAGTAGTCTACACCATAGGTTAACCCTAGAATGGTACCGATGAGTAAATTTTACTCACATAGGGTATACATTTCGACTGCCATGAGGCTAGAAGCTTTATAATCTTTTTATGTTTGATGATAAAATAATAAATGTGCATAATACTATTGTTGCCATCTTTTTAATAAAAACATGTACCTAAAATCATCCAAAAATTTACCGTACCATTCCAGGGTTAAGGCTTAAGTCCGTAAGAAAAACGTCCGAGCCAAGTCCTGTGTCCGTCTTTAACCTGTCCGTGTAAATCCAGACACCACCATCAGCGGTAGCTCCCTTTTTCTTCTAGTCTGTTCTTGTGGGGTATTTTGACCTGAGAATTCCTGCCAAGGTGTGTTATTCTGCACCCCTCACAAGTACCATAATATCATTGGTATACGCCATCACCTCAAAGCCACTGGCCTTTAAATTCTCCAGTATTTCGTTGACTGTCAACATCTAAAAAAGGGGAGCTATAATCCCTCCTTGTGGTGTTCCGGTTTCGACTATTCTTTCTGTTTTGGACTGAAAAAAGGTGGCCTCAATCTGTCCGTTTTTGAGCAAGTCTGATCCTCAGGTCAACAGAGTTTTATCCATTCCCTATTGAGCCAAGGTATCGATGATACTCGCAACAGTGACATTTTTGAATGTCTTAGAAGGCTGCTAACGTGATTTTTTTTTGCTGTAAGGATTTTTCTATTGTACCGACAACTTTGTGTAATGCCATTTCAACTGATCTGTCCGCTAGATACGCGTGCTGATCAACACAGAGTCTCACGACATCAGTCGAGCTCTTGATGCGCAGAACAACAAGCCTCTTTAGTATTTTGAGCAGAAACATTGTTAAGCTAATTGGCCTAAAGTCCTTCACGTAATGTTGATTCAACCTACCAGGCTTCAGAATGAAGACCACCCGTGCTTTTGTCCATTCCTCAGATACTACCTGAGGCGGAGGCATGCAGTAAAAATATGCTGCAGGATAAGAATGATGGTCCTGTCTGCTCTTTGAAGCATGATGATCATTTCATCAATACCTGCAGCTTTATAAGGTCGGAATGTGCCTATAGCCCATTCAATCTTGACATCATCTCGTACTTCCTTCATCAGCTGCTCAGATGGCCCCACCGGCAATCCACCGTTGCTCGAAATACGTTACTCCGCGGTGCCGTGCAAGCCGATCTCGCGATGTGAGTTTCCCGTCGCATGTCGAGACATTCTTTCGGGTCCTCCACCCAATCCCAATTTTCCCTTCGCAGAAACGTAAGTACGTTTAGAGTTACGAGTTAAGAGTTACGAGAGTTAAGAGTTAGTTAAGAGTTACGTTTAGAACCTTCCTAATTCTAGCAGCCTCTGTACTTCCTTCAATGTTCTCACAGAGTTCCCTCCATGAGTCCCGCTTTTCTCGTCATATCTTCTTATGAAGAGCGACAGCTCTTGGTTGTATCGATCCCAGTCTTCAATGTTTCCGGACCGAAATACCAGAACTACCGATATTCCAACATAACCACTTGTGGTCCGAGGGAAACGACAGGTTAGGAACTTGCCAGCTATGAACACTTTCCATTATACTTCGAGTTGCCAGGGTAATATCAATTATCTCAGTCATGTTCCTAGTAATAAATGTAGGTTTGTTACCTGCATTGAGGTTATTTAGGTTGGTTGACGTTAGAAATTCCAGTAAACACCTGCCCCTGTCGTTTATGTTGGTGCTTCTCCATATTTCGTGGTAAGCGATTGCGTCACAACCGATGACAGCATCAGTTGTCATAGCCGTTTATCTGCTATGTTAGCGTGTCCCCAACTGAGGTGCCGAACCAGATCGGCTGTCGCCGCTCTACGCTCACACTCCAGGTGGGTCTGCCGCGCTGAACCACTTCGTGTCCAATGGTTCCAGAGAGGAGGGAAAACCGGTAAGATCCGTTGTCCAGAATAGGCTTCTCAGTTGATCAGATCACTACACGAGCAAAACAACAATTAATCAAATTTTCACACTATTTTTAAAAATGTCTGCAACTCAATATTTCACTACACCATCTCTTCATAGACTCTAAGGCCACCAACGGCAGCAAAACTACGGTGAAACTGTATAAAGCCAAGAGAGAATTCGGTATCCTAAATAAACTGACTTCTTTGATGTCAGTTTATTTAGAAACTTACATGAATTATTATACCCGAAAATGATGTAAATCATAGTCTTGGAATGCGGTGAAAAAATTAATTCTTTGACCTTCACATTTTTCGATTTAGCTTTAAAACCGATGAGGCAAGTTTGTTTCGAGTAGTCATGATACTTTTAAAAACTTGAGCACTAATTTAAATAAATTTATTCATGCTTAGCTAAATCAGTACTAACACTGGTACTTTGTCCGCTTTCCATATTTATTCAGGTGTTGTACACATAACACTGGCCTAGGTTTATCAATTAATTTTCCCGATTCATACTTTTGTTTAGTAAATATGGACATAGATAAACATATTTTCATGCAGTGAGAGTGAAATGCAAGAGTTTATAATTATTACGATAGTAAATATTAGTTTAAGAAAACCCGAACTAATTTTATGGAAACACCAAAAAAGATATATTATTTGCGATTCGTGCGAATTTCGTTTCTCATGTCGACAAGCAATAAAACTGTTACGTTACGCCCAAATTGTGTTCGAGCGCTCCCTACGATACTTGCCACGTATCATTACAGCCTCCTCCAAATAAGTGCGATCCGTCAGTCTGGGACTTGTGCCAAAACGGACGTATCCCAATTTATATATGTATGTACTCATACATAATGTATAAATGAGTGTATCGCCTGCTTGCAAGATACATTCTATCCTAAATCATATTCAGACTTCCGTACCCGTCCTGGATACATCTATGCGATTTGCTTGTAGCCTTGCAAAAATATCGTAGTTTATCGGTTTTATTTTTGTTTTGATTTTTCGATACGCTTCCCTCTCAAAATCTCGTCTCCGAATTTAATAATATCTTCTCACAGCAGAAATTATTCGTGTCGATAACGCTAAATCTAAAATTATACTCCACAGGAGTTAAATGGCAGACATTAGCATTAGCTAAACGACTCGCGTGTTTTATCAGTTTATGAGTGAAGCGAATTTTTTCAAGTGATGCAGAAACGATGATCATTACGAATATTTGCTGCAGTTATTACGTGTAAATATGGATATTTAAAATCGGATTTATTATTTGAAAATGTGTCTAACTTCTGTTTGGCTAATGTGTTGATTGCTGAAGTGAATAAAAATGTGATTTTTTTCGTTTTACTTTCTGTGCTGGGAATATCGAATTAAAAATAGTATTTTCGAAAATGTTCAGCATTTCGACGTGTAAGCAGCTGTGAAAATGTCAAATTTGTGTTAATTGTTAATTTTTACTGCCAGATATTAGTGAGCAGATATTCTCATGCGGCAAATAAAACAGTAAATATATAATTATTATGAAAAAACATACGTACATGCATATTGTGGTTTTGTGGCTGTGATGATAATGCTTGTTTACGTTTCATTGTTTTTGTATATGGTTTTAAAGCATTGCTTTCAAAGTAATGTACATTTATGCAATAACAACCTGTAGACTTTTACTGTCTTTCGAGATGAGTAGCAAGCAAAATATGATTGAATGCTTTACTAATGTGCGAAGAAAAGCTAATCTTGCTGATTAATCTGATTTTGCATAAGCAATTTTGTCAGTGAACTCACTCCGTTAGGGTGTATCTTCGCGCACATGACATATGGAAAGACAAACACGAAATACTTAGCACTTTCAAAGGAGAGAATTATTATTATCTATTAACAATGGTAGCATGATGCTTGTGACATGAAGAAAATATAGGCACATATGCCACACAAAAGTGAAAAAATTCAAGCGTAATTTCAGCTCAAGATTGCAAACGAAATTTGCGAAGGTAATGACCAGTAAACATACAAAACTAAGATTTATTGGACAGGGTAATTTGACTGGACTAGCTAAATAGTATCAGCATTTATTATCAATTCAGATTCTATCGCTTCCAACTTTTCTTCCAAATCACTCTCATCACCCAAGCAAACTTCTTTCATCCGTCCATTACCTTCATCGATGCCAACAAAACACATTCACCTCAATGCAAAGTCCTGTGACATACTACAGCACTGCCAGCCTGTATATCGGTATTACTAAGCAATTTGTACTATTTGGTGATGGTCACAGCTTCACAAGGGAACCTTTCTTCGAAAAGACAAGCTAAATCGCTTTTACGCTAGAGCAGCATGCTAAAGTGATGCAATAAATCAGCAATCAATAAATCAATCAAGTCCTATTCTATTGCGAATAGAAACTGATAGGATTTAAGTAATGTTGTTGTGCGGTAGTAGATGAACTTTCGTAATGTTGTTGATGGTGTTAAGTATTATATATCAGGGTGTTGGTGATATTAAGATATTCGTAGCTCGTGCGAAAGATAGACGTCTTCTGGGCGTGAGAACTTTCATCGTTCGGCAATTTGCTACGTGGTGTCAGTATAATTAATGACAGTCGTTTTTTACCATATGCTTTATTATACGCTTGACTTTCGTTCATGTATCATTGTAAAAGTAAAGTTCTAAATTTTGCGGATAATTTGTTTGTTTTGAATTTTGATTGAAGTTAAATTGAGCTCTGCTATTGAAAAATTGTAAATAGAAATGTTAAGGACTCAAAAAACTGGCTTATATCCATAATATAATTTTTTACGTTTGAATGATAAAGCGAAAACTTCAGATGGTAGTTACCATTTAAAATTGTTGCGAAGCTTGGTACTAGAAAAACATACATTTATGAAGCCAATGATTATCTCCTGCAATGCTATTATGTGTTACAGAATTTATGGAAGGCTATACAACTCTTATAGCAACTGACAAGTACAGTATGTTCCACCAAAAACGTGACTCATGTAATTTTTTTCTTCGTGTTTGCACACATTGTACGTGTAACAGTAAATTATTTTTAATATGCTTTTACCAATTTCCCACCTCATTAATTTTGTTATTATAGTTTGAACTTTCGTGAAGAAAACATGAGTACCGCGTACAAGAAGTGTTTTGAAATTGTATTTTTAGTCACTCATTACAAAGGCCCGAAAATGAGTATAATGAGTATAAACAAGTGTTTCGTTTGTGAAGAAGTGGATAAAGAAGTATAAAGAACGTGGAAATGTGGATGATGAACCAAATAGAGGCCGTACTATAGGTACTTCGACATGGGTTGATAAAGTGATTTGTGAGATATTTCGGAAAAACCCAACGCTTAGACTAAGGCAGACCAGAAAAATTTCTTAGAAAAGTGGTTCAAGTCTCAATAAATACAATTAGACGGAGACTCCAAAAATCTGGCATAAAAAAACCGAAGTACGAACCCTAAACCCCTACTGACAGCAACACAAGTAGAAAAAAGGCTGAGCTGGGCAAAGAAGAATTTGGAACGTGATTGGAACAAAGTAATATTTACCATCGAATCAGCTTTTGTTGTCTACAACTACTAGCGGAAGACTTGGACAAAACATAGAGAAAATTTGTTGCAGCGTTCAGCTAAACATTCAGCAAATTCATTCAGCAGAAAAAGGATTCCTAGAGTTAGTTACTCTCACTAGAAACTTGGATACTCAATTCATGCTTACTTTGTATTTAAAAAGGATTGCTGAAGTCCGCAGATAAATTATATAGAATTGAAAACGATGAATGGATTCTACAAGAAGATAATGATCCCAAGCATCGAAGTCGCCTCTGTACATCTTGTAAGGGGGAAAATGGGAAACACACTTTGGATTGGCCATCACAGAGTCCAGATGCAAATCCGATTAAAAATGTGTGGTCGCTAATGAAGCTTAAACTAAAAGGCAAAATAATATCCAGTACACGGCAACTTATACGCACCTGGAGACTAACTTAGCGACATCTTAGCGTGGATGATGTTCAAAAATTGATCCAGAGCTATCATAAAAGATGCAAAGCAATTATAAATAATAACGGCGATTAGACTCCGTATTGATATAGTTTGCGAAACTTTTTATAATGTATATTTTAAGGAATAAATTGGAAAATAATTAATTATTGGGGTTTCAACGCTTTATTTTAAGACACGTTTTTGTAGAACATGCTGTACGTATAAAGTTTTTCAATAAGAACATAAGACTTTTGTATTTAAACCACCGTTTCTCATGAACGCGTCATTCAATTCTGCTGATGATTTCAGGACAACTTGTTGTATCTGTGGACAGGTGGGGGTTCAACCTAGTGTTGGTTATTGTTAACTCATTAACACAGCCATTTTGGTGATATTTTAAGTGCCCTGAGAATTCGATCAACAAATAAATTTTCAACAAGTATGCGAAATTGAAGTTGTTGTAGCCTAGTGGCTACATCACTGGCTTTTAGTATGTAGCGTCGCAGGTTCGAATTCAAGCTCAGAAGCGGGACCGCATACTGAAAGTTTTGAGTTCACCTAGCTCTATGCTAATCAGGGGTAAAGGGAGTCATGAAACTAATTATTTCACGCTCGTATTTGGATTGATTGCAAATTCGGGCATGAAGCTTTATACCAACTTCAGCTCCTAGACCCAACAAAGATTATCGTTGGATTGCGTTGCCTTAAGTATGCAAAATGAATTTTGGACTTGTTTCAAATGCCAGCGCTATGCACCCGCTAGGAGCGGTAGCCAATTGGCGCCAAAGACTCCACTGCTGCAACCGTACCCATGGTGATCATATGAACGAAATCAAATTCCGTACTTAAAGGTAACATATGTGCTATATTTGAAGCTTGAGTAGACTAATGGGTAGAGCGCTGGCTTCTTGTGTGGGGGGTCCCTGGTTCGAATCCAGGTTCGGACGAGAGACCGGGCACCAAACTTTGAGCTATTTTTTCACTCCTTTCCATTAACAACGTTTTTTTATGTCGAGTCACTTAAATGTTCTTATATAATTTTTACTTGTAAGCCTATTTCATCCATTCGAAAATCCTTAAATAAATTATGGTTCTAGCTTCGTTATGGTAATGTTTCAGAAATTATCAACCTTATAAAGGATCTGAGTTCCTAAAAGTAGGTAAAGAAAATCTGTGAAATTCCTAAATACGATAGCTTCGCAGAGGGTTTTTAGATCTTTACGATATTTACAGGAAATATGCTTGTGTGTTTCTTGATAAATGTGCAGCTACTACCATACTTTTTCTGCAGAGTCAAGTTAAAATTCTCGATATTCATAATTCCATAAGAATGGTAACCTTTCAGGCCATCTCAATTTTTCTTTTTCAACATATTCCCCTGGTTCTCCAATACATTTTTTGGGTCTTTCAATTAGCCTATACCTTCTAAAAACAATGTTTGCTCTTTGTTGGGAAGGTGAGCCAAAACTGCATCCTTCACTTATTTATCGTTTGAAAACGAAGTTCTTTCTTCTTTTAAGGGAAAAGATAATAACCGCTTTGAGCCAAACCAGGTCAGGACTGTAGGGTGGGTGATTTAGAATATCGAAATCCATTTTACTGTTGTGAGCAGGCGCATTGTCGTGCAGAAGGAGGACAACTTCGGTTAATTTTTCTCTTTTTTCTTCTCTGATGGCTTGTTTCAACCACTCTAGAATTGAATCGTAGTACTTTCTAGTTACTAAAACACCTTTGTTTTTAATATCGACCAACAGATTTTCTTCTGAGTCCCAAAAACCGGTCGCCACGACTTTTCCAGCAAGCTTTGACACCTTGAAGTTATTGTGGCATTTGATTGGGCAAAACATTCCAACTGTTATTTGTGCCTTGGGTATTGAGGAAACCTTCAATAGTGTATGGTCGTCTTTACAAGCTGATCAAATAATGATTTCCGGAAGTAGTAATACCGCTCACCACAAGCTTTCCTAATAACGGACGATTTTATGTAAGCATCAACGAGACACCAGGAGTGCCAAAAGGTTTCTGTCACTGGACCTATTTTATACACCATTTACACTGACTTCCCTTTTCCAGTGGTTTCCTTTTCCTTTACCCCAAGTTAAAATCCTACAATATTCAGATGATACGCTTTTATTCGCGTCGAGCCAAGACCCGCTCAAAGCTGCGAAGAGCCTTGAAGATTATTTGGTTATCCTTAAATTGTATTTTGATGAATAAGGCATCAAACAAAATAGTAGCAAAAAACGGCTGTCTGTGTTCAGCAGCCCTTCCAAGTATCAGGGACCACAAACTATCCGCAACAAGGTCAAAAAAGTCGTTCTTTTACACGGAACATCTAGAGTTACTCTTTGTCTTACATTGCGTTACTTTTGAGCAGATATGTATGAATTCTTTATACTTAATCTCTATGGTCGACGTAAAATTCAAGTAGCTTAATCCGCATTTCAGTGCACGAAGTATCTTTTCGCCAAAAAGATGGGCATGACGACAAATTCTAAATCTATTTACCATAAAAAACTCATTTGGCCAATCTTTGCATGTGCTTCTCCATCTTGGATTACCTGTTCCAAATCTGCCATGGCAGAAGCGGAGAGGTTCGAAAGGAGAATTCTGCGATTCTGCCCTGGCAGGTTTTAAAACCAGTATCTAAAAAGTGTCAGGAGAAAGGGCTTCAGCCACTTAGGAACCGGATTTTTGAACTGATAACAAGATTTTACTTACAGACAGATGGGCATGAAAACAGATTAATTCGAGATATCAGACGCATAAAGACATAGACATAATCCAGCTTTAATTTAGCAAATTAAGTTAGTATTTAGGTATTATATAGCTAAGTCAACTCCAGGCCATGTACAACCTGGGTAATATTTTAAAGTGTAAGCTAAACAAAATAAAAGTAAAACGATTAAATAAGTTAAGAAGCAAAAAGAACCGGTCAGACAAAATAGAATACTCGTAGCTGCTAAATTGAAGTTTTTTAAGAGATTATTTAGGATTCTATGCAATGTATTTACAGTTTGAAATTAATAAAATATATTATTGTTTTTTGTGCCACTGCATAGAGTCCATAGAATCTTACTGGGACTAAAGCTCATAATGATGAATTCAAGTCTCATCTCTAGTAACGACTCGACTCGATACTCCACTCTTGTCTTTACTACAGAGGTCTAAAAACGTTCGAAAGCACTTTTCGCGATGTTGTTTTTGAGGCAGTGTAAGTAGTCTCGGCACCCATTTTGCACTAAATCAGGTCATGCAAAGATGATCGTGAAGAATATTTAAAATGACTGCATCTGATTTTTCAACTATTTCTTTAGTCCAGCATCTTTAAATAGGTGCGTTTTTTTGCTCCGGTACAAAACAAAATAGAACAATGACGCAAAACAAAAAACGATCCATCACAGAACAGTTGATGCATTCGTTAAGCTTTCTATAGGTTGTTGTAACAGTTGAAAATAAAGGGAGAAACTAACGAGTATAAACTACCACAATCGGCAGAAAATATAAAAAGATCTAACAGAAAATTACCTCTTCCTAGCTACCAAAACATCAAGCATAACCTTGAAAAATCCAAAGCCACTTCACGGCAAAAAAGGACACTTCTCATGAGCTTTTCTTTTTGCTATCAGCACATTATATAGTTCAGCACGTGAACTACCACTGCAGAACAGAATTTATGTACTAATGAATTCACTGGGACAGGTGTGTTGCTGTTTCTGATGTGTCTGTTCTGTGCTGGATAGAGGAGCAAAAAATAATGATAATATCAACAAATACTGTCTGGCACTATGGACGAAGACTGTACGAGTACATTGCTGATCGGATTCCAGAATTGAAGAACGTAATTATTGGACTGCGATAATTCGAAGCGCCATCTGCAGGCTCGAGAAGGATGATATGTAAAAAAAATTAAATTTTGAGGAAATTGCCTATTTCAATGGATACTAATTTGTAAGCATCTTGCTTTCAAAATGTGTTTTTCTTCTCAAAATCCTCAAAGTTTGCGTTTCCACTCCAAAAAATACTATAAAAGCAATGGAAATTATATGGATACAATAAGTAATAAATTTAAATTAAATAAAGTAAATTTTATTGAAATAGATATACTATTCATTTTCAACACATAAAACTCAACAACAATCAACCGGCTGAATAAGAAAAATGCCAACTAACTAATTAAACCAAAGGCACAATTTACAGTAGTATCCATAAATATATTATATAAATAAGTAGATAGATATACATATTTACGCAAACCACATAGAATTAATTTCGAATCAAAACAAATTTTAATTAAATCTGAAAATTTCTAAACCTGATACAACATTCAGAGCTCACATTTGAACAACTCGTTTATTTGTCGAAAGGACTGGGTTTTTAATACTGGATCACTTTCATCGGATTAATTGTATTGGTTAAGCGGTCACGGGAAATGGCTGCAAAGCGCTTGAATACCTAATTAGTTTAGAGTTGAAATACTCGTAGAATCAATGTCTACAATGGTGGTATGATTTTCACTACAAACCATTTGAATGAGCTGTAGAGTAAGGACTTCGTGTGTGATTTCACATATTTGGGGCTTAAATGATTTTGTAGATTTACACTTTTCAACATTGTGCAAAATGAATTCGAGTATGCGGTTTTCTGTAGCTCTATTCTACCCAATGTGAACCGTTTTGTGCAGATTTGAAATTACTTGTTACTGGTAATTGATTGCATGGCGCTACTATTAGAATCGCTTGCAAATGATAAAAAGTGTTTGCAATATAATGTTGTTTCTAAATTAGTCCCCATTTTTACAATATAAGAATAAATTCAACACATTATCCATTGCAGTCACACAAAACATGTATAATGTGATATCTTTGAATTCAATTTCAGGTACATGGAGGAGCGAGGATTGACTGGCGTCAAAGCACCTGGACCTGGCTCAGCACCGGGAACTCAGAAACATAAACCGAACGTTGGATATCGTTTAGGCCGAAGAAAAGCTTTATTTGAGAAAAGAAAACGAATAAGTGATTATGCGCTCGTGATGGGTATGTTCGGGATTATTGTTATGGTTATAGAAAACGAATTAAGTAGCGCCGGAGTTTATTTAAAGGTAATTAGATTTATTACAAATACATTTAATTGTTTTTTTACAATATACATAAAAATATCACCCAAAAGTATTGTAGTAGAACTTTATAAAAAAATCATGCTGAATAGCAAAAAAATTTAATTAATTTATGTTATTGATTTATAATCGCGGTTCCCTTCTTGTCTATAAATTAGCCTAGACAACGTATATTAGCTCTAAGGCTTATCAAAGCCGCGAACATTTGATAATATGGCAAACTGGATCGTTTTGAGGAATAAGTATCCGAAAGCAAAATTAAATGGAATTGTTCTTTTGGGATGATTAAAATTGACATTTTTTTTTAACTAAGTGGTTTCGAAAGTATGCAGACATCAGCGAAAGTGCATACTGACTGATGTGACCACGTCATTAATTTTTATTTACGTTAGTTGTGACAAATTTTAAGATCCTCAACTTATATCCAACGATAATATTTACTCATACAGGTTCTTAATTTGTGATCGCGGTTTATTTTATATATTTTATTATTTATTTTATTTATTATTTCATATCAATTTTGATTCACTTCTATAGTGCAGAAATTCTGAATTCAGAAATTTGTTTTATAATTTATTTCATCGATATTTTGATTATTTAAAACAGTTGCTCTCAAGCTCGAAAAATAGGGTCAGCAGTATTGAGCAGAGGTTGACAGGAAGCTTTGACTTGGTTCCTATATCAAGCGACCATAGGAGATAGGCAGAAATGCAATCAGCAAATGAGCAGAGAAGCGCTTAGCACCTGCACTAGTGGATCTAAAACAGCTTCAGCAGTAAATGCTGTAGGCTTCCTTGCTTTCAGTTGTCCTTATCACTGTAGTATTTTCCAGGCTAAGGTTTTTGTGATACAAAAACCCGCAAAACTGGTATATGTCAAGGATACTACAGACAGCCAAGCGACACTAAAAGCACTCTGGCTTCATGTCTAAACATCGAAGGGCGTACTCGATAGTATTCAAGTCCTGATTAGGCTAGATAGCAACAGAAGAGTTAGAATGTCTCGAGTTCCCGGTCACAGGGGTATTGCTGAGAATTAGAGGGTATATGCGTTGCCCAAATATCGGTCCAGTCTTTTTCTATTTGGATCAGAAAGCATTCATATTCTTACTCAAGCGGTTAAGCACTGACTGACTCCAGTATGATGTAAGTTCCAGTGTGCAGATAGCGAAAAATGCAGACTTGCAGAGTAACCACAATCATATGGTGGTCACACAATCACGCAGCTAGTAAATGCTTTCTTGAATTGACGTTACTAACCTATATTATTACTCGTTAATGACTGGCCTATATTAGTACTGGCCACTGTTTTGTAGTAGCCGATGCCATGAAACTGCAACTCCTAACGAGTGACATCTCTAAGAAGTGCCAAAAGTAAGGAGTCTTAGAGACAATTCCACAGATTCTGTATTATTGTCTGCCATTGAGGAAAACCAGACAGCGCTGCTTCAGTGAACTCTGGCTGGTGAAACTCACTCACGTGGTGGAGCAGAGGCTGAAAGACATCCTTTAACCCAAAAAATTCTAGGGCCTTCGATGGCCACTTGGGTTGAACTTTTTTTTAGCTCCATGAATCCAGTATCACTACGAACCAATAGGTCTGTGTGTGTTCTTGTGTCAGCCAGTAATACCTTACTTAACCTTGGTTTCTTAATAAACATAGATTAAGTTTAAGAGCTTTCATGCAATAATAGTAAAAGCTATAACTTTTGAAAAATCATTTGATACGTTTCCTGGAGTTCGCTCGTTGAATCAGCAAATGCGTCTACGACATTCTGTGTGATTTTTGGTTTATTGATTCCAAGAGGTGGCTAAGGATTCTTCTACATAAGGGTACGGACAAGACGGAGCGACGAGAGCGTCGAGTCAAGCAACGCGCCGAAATCGGTCATATGCTTTCAAATGGAAGTGGCCATGTCGGAGCAGCGACCAAAGAGTGAAAATTTGATAGTAGCAACGACATCGATTCGAACCGATTTCGTTGCTCGACTGCTCGCAGCGGTAATGTATGTTGTTGTTGCAAAATGTGTTTTGATGGCATACAGTAAGTAGACAAATTGCGTTTATGGGTTTTTCGTGGGTAGTTCGAAATTTTGGGTACATTTTTTTTTGAATGAAAGGTGCGGAATCGCACACAGTCAATTAGATTTCTACCAGTGATTAGGAAAATCTATTGATTTATATATATCAGCAGTCTATTGATTTCAATTTGGTGTATTGTGGTGAGAAAAACTCTTCATCCGACACTGAAGAACTCATTATTTCGACTGCCACTGTAAAATTTCGTTTACGATTTTGCGTCTCGTCGCGTCTACATGAACACAATTCAATGAGCTGTTCCATGCTGGACTCGACGCTATGCTCGAATCGACGCTCTCGTCGCTCCGTCTGGTCCGTCGCTCCGTCTGGTCCGTACGTACAAATGAAACTCGGATGCGTGTATGCCCTCCTAAGATCTTCATTCCAAACAGATTCGGCGTCATCATGAACAATACTGTATCCATGATGCCGAGCAAAGCAATCTAGGTGGGAAATCTTATTCCTCAATCGGTTTTTTCAATGCAGCTATATTCGGTAGGTGCAGCTGTTAAGTCTGTTCATAACACGTAACGGCCCTTTCTATATCCGTGCTATTAACGTAGGCTTTTCCAACGACAAGGGTTGTAATGCCACACCAAATCGTTTTCTTGGAACCGATTCAAATATCGTTTGAAATCGTATTTTCATCCGATCGGTGTTCAGTCGTAAACTGCTTTGTGAATAGAGTTTAGCCGATGGCGGACTTCTCGCAGTAAATTTTGTCAATTTATACCTGTCAGTATCCTTTTTTGGAACTGAAAACTGAAAACCACTGGGCGCTGGATAAATTATTATGATAGATTATCTCGGTAATAAGCAGCTATTATCTTTTGTTCCGCAATTCACCCTTGATACTCTTCACAAAATTGACTACTACCACCCTTCGTCTCAACTAAAACAATTAGTGAGGTTCAACGGGTCAATGATTCGTTGATTTTGCATGATTTGTACTATCTTGGCAACTTCAGGTTGTTTAGCTAGTGGCAGGCAGTGAGTCGCTTGTAAAATCGGTGCCAAATTTTAAGTGTCGAGTCGATGCATAGCTAAATTAGTTCTTCCCTTACTATCGTCTAGAGCCGAGCACAATGTGCATTTAGCTAAGCTCCTCGTTCTTACTGACTATCATTTAGTATTGCAGCCTATAGTCTGCTCTCTGCTGGGATACATTTAAGTGCGCTGAATAATCATCTGCGATTCCCAAGAAATTGATCAAAGAAGCTGGATAGCTGTTAGCGATAGCATTTCCTTCCTTAACTTTCTTCTTCAGCACCTTTACGGGCAGTTTCTCTTCCTGGTTCTGGAAGTGCTCCTTGCCATCATAAGGTAACCAAAGGCTGAAGTTCCAATTGACTCAATAATGAAGTATTGGTGGCCACCAGGATCGCCATCAATTTTTGCCCATATGATGTTTTCCGAAGACTTTGGCACTATTGTTTTTTGCAGACCACGATTCGCCACTGGTCATTCCCTTTCCTGTTGTCTACTTATAAAATTTCCCCATTTTCCCACGTGGTTATTCTTTCTCCTATATTCAAACTATCATCCAAAGTATGCATTCGGTACTACGAACCGCTGCCAGAATTAAAAAAAAATATACGTGATACCAATAAGTTAGAATATTGAATTTTATTAAAATTAAATCACTAACTATTCGTGTAAACAAACATTTGTGTTTCTTTTTTTTCAGTCTTCTTTTCATTCGACAGCCTTGAAAACGTTGATATCTGTGTCGACTGTGATCCTCTTAGGTCTTATTGTTGCTTACCATGCTCTGGAAGTTCAGGTAAATATACAGTTATACTATGTATCATAATAAGATTATGAATAGTTTTATTTATAAATGTAGTTTTATTGCCATATCGAAACTTCCAAAGGTAGAAAGAAGTCTTCGAAACCATGTAAACAAAAAAACTGATTATCGTAAAATAAAACCTCTACATTCTTAATTATCAAAAGGCTGTGATAGAATGATTTTAATTTTTTTCCAAATTTTGCTTCCAACGCTTTAGTTGGAATTCAGCTGTATGTTTAGATGCTTGTAACTTATCGGCATCTAATAATTTTCTTAAGTTATAATCGCTAGAGTTTTTAAGTGTTATGTCATTGAGTTAAGCCAGATTGGTAAAACTGGACTTGATGCCCCACACAGCTGTTGCATGAGTCTCGCCGATAGATGTCGGGCTAATATGTTTGTGTTTTTGTGGTTGTGCGTTTGCTTTTGGGGCTTCTTTTCTTTCTTTTTTTTCTTTTTCTTAATTGTTTTATCTTCTTTTTTATTTTCTTGTATAATTTTGTCTGTTTTTCTTCATTTTTTCAACCCTTCTACCACCTTTTCGCCCTCTGGTGGCGGGATTTCCCGGGTGTGTGGCATCAAGTCCAGTTTACCCGCCAGATTCTTTTATAAGTTATAAAACAAATAAAATCATAAACTTCGTTAATTAGCTGTGGTACTTGCTTTCAAAAGTCACGATTTGTAACAATTTCATTCTGAATATATCCTGCTAAAAAAACATGCAGAAACCAATCCAATTAGAAATAATTCTCTAGCAATCGTATGCATGTCTGATTTTGCCGACTGAACCAAATGTATAGATACCTTTATGAAACCGTTCATTGACCATTTATCGGCCTATCTGTTCTTCTATCTACTCATCTACCATTTACATTCTTGTTTCTAGCGGCAATCTTTCATTCTTTGACGAAAAAGCCTATAACGTGCACATCTACTTGACAGCATTGGCCCTCAGGTGCTGCTAAATAGTACATGAACAGACACAAATTTTCATTTATTCCAATTTGTATCTGGATTCATAAAAAATCGCACATGCCGTTTCGCGATTCCACTGTTCTACTTCACAGCTAACTGGGTATAACTTAAATTGCTATTAATTGCGGATTGATTTGATTGTAGAAAAGGTGATTTTCAAACGATTGTTTTCGCGACAAAATGTTTTTGAGCTGGTCTTTCCATGAAAAGTGGACATAAAAGTTGGATTGGTTTACAAAAATGAAACATTTAAGTGGGGACCACATCGATATCTATGTTATTAAAAAAGTGTGCATCGATTTCTATTTTCCATTAATGAAATCGCATATGAGATGAGACTAGTAATTGAATTATTATCTATTTGAATTAAGTTCAGATACAGTAAAACTCCTATTACTCATACATAAGCAAACCTTAAACTTTACATGCATATTAATAATTTTTTTGTATATTTTTAGTTATTTATGATCGACAATTGTGCAGATGATTGGCGAATCGCCATGACGTGGCAACGAATTAGTCAAATAGGTCTAGAACTTTTAATATGTGCTGTGCATCCGATACCGGGCGAATATTATTTCCTATGGACAACAAAGCTTGCAAATAAAAATAAGTCAATGGGCACCGAACTGGTGCCTTACGATGTTGCATTATCATTGCCAATGTTCCTTCGATTATACCTAATATGTCGTGTTATGTTGCTACATTCGAAATTGTTCACAGACGCCTCATCACGTAGCATAGGTGCACTAAATCGTATAAATTTTAATACCAGGTAAGTAATCAAAATCAAAGCGTGAAATCGAATTTGATATTATAATGTGCTATTCAACAACATTAAGACGTTTTTAGAATTATTCCACTTTTAATAATAATATTTTTGATTGTTTTCCGCTATGTTGGTTTACAAAATTTTGTCGGGGGCATAAATATGTGTTTGATTAAAAATGAATTGGCACAGCCAATACTTTCAGAAATACAACTATTTTAAGTTGAAGTTTGAAAATATTTCAATTGAGAAAATATTAGTATATTCAAACTTATTACCTATCTTGTACGGAAAAATTATCTGATGCAATAAAAAAATAACGCAAAAGTTAAAAAGCATAAATTTTCTATCCGGAAAAGTATTGATACTGTCAACTTTTTTCCATTTTTTTATGCAAAGTTTGGTCTGTAAATCAAACTGAAATGGATGATTGGGATAATGAAACAAGAATTTTGATTGTGCGCCGCTATCACGCCTTAGAGTTCGTGATTTCCGTGTAAAGGAAATTCAAGCGCACGTTTAGCGACACTCGTTCGTGCAGATGAACTATAATGAGACCTGTTAACAATTTTGCCGAGCATGGAACTATCACAAAAAGGCCTTATCATCGAGATCACTCAGTTTGGATGCATGATGACGAAAATCACGACAGTCGCTGTCGCGGCAGCAACTGTTATAATTGCTTCTATCGTGTGAATGTCACTTAAGACAAAGTAAGTGGATGATACGCGGCCGGACTGTCCAAAATTCTCTTTCAATTATCGATTAGCACCAATCGGGTAACTTTCCATGGTAATGGAAAGACCCTCCTCATTAAACAAGAACTATAACTCCAGCCATAAGTCATGGTTCCACTACAACTTTAAGTGCTTTGTCGGCAGAAAATGAAAATCCATGTGATAGAAGCTCAACATTAAAATAAATAAGCAGAATTTTTTGCAAATAGTAAAACCTGTGTGTGGTGGGGACATGACATGTAGTTGCATGGCAGCCACTGGAGGTGGATAGCATGTATTTATTGACGTGGCTATGGATAAAATAACTCACACAAGTATTTAAAGAAAATTGTCGTAAAATATTGCCCAAAACTGAGTTTTCAAAATGAATTTTACCTTCAACTTGATAACGATCCAAATTACACTGCCCAGATAAAGCGAGAATGGTCTTTACACAACAACTCTCAAACGTTAAATGATGTCCCTTAATCACCTGATGTAAATCGGATTAAACATTTATGGGATGAAATCGAAAAAAGGAATAGGAAGCATCACATTACCAACAAGATTATATTCAAGAAAATAATGGTATGTGAGTAGCAAAAGTAGAGCCAGTGCTACCGCAGAATTTGATATTTTGAATAAAAAGAAAAAAATGAATTAAAAAAACCAGAAAAGACCTTTCAAGGGCGACGAAAGAATTTGATATGAAAAAAGGCCCTGGACCTGACCTACTTCCTCCAAGCTTTCTATCGGTCATATCACCCCTGCAAATCACCTCAATAAATCGCTGTTATGCGGTACATTTCCGCGTTTCTGGAAATCAGCCCATATCACGCCGATTCTTAAAATTGGTGATAAACGCTCAGTAGAAAATTATATAGGGATCGCCATTTTATCAGCTATACCTAAGCGGTTTGAAAAAATTGTTTGTGACAAACTTACAATAGCTATTGATCCTCTCCTAAACGAGCAACAACATGGTTTCATAAATGACCAGTCTACTACCTCCAACCTAATGATAATAGTCTCGGATGCGCTTTGTAATATGAATAAGTGCGTCAAATCGACAATATATACACTGACTTCAGTAAAACTTTTTTGACCTCGTTGACTAATTCTTTTTGAAACATAAACTCAAAAAATTTGACATTTCAGGAAGCCTTCTAAACTGGTTGAATTGTTTGCTTCGAGATCGAACAGAACATTTTAAATTCCACGGCCGTCTTTCCAAAAAAAATACCGTCTCACTTGGGATACCTCAAGGCAGCCACCTAGGGTCGCCTTTGTTCAATGTTTTGGTTTCTTAGCCGACTTTCCGCACCTTTGTTACGCAGATGATCTGAAAATATATCACTCTATTCAGTCGGAATCAGATGCAAATTTTCTTCAGCTGCCACTTCAGTCATTGGTGCAATGGTGTGATAAGAATAAACTTACTCTTATCGATGAAAAATGCCAAATGCCATTCCCCCAAGACCTCTACTCTTAATTATCACCTGAATAATCAGCTCCTGAAAAATGTTGATAGTGTCGTGGATCTCGGTGTCGTCCAGGATAAAAAGCTGCGTTTTAATCTTCAGTATGACAAGAGTTCTTGCAAGAGCTAGCAAACAGCTAGGATTCATTAATAGACGTCTGAAAGAATTCAAGAGCGTATGGGCTAAAAGGTCTCTGTTTATGTCTTTAGTTCGCCCTTTACTCGAATACGCTTGCATCGTCTGGAATCCTTTTTTCAATATATACTGCTTTAAATATATACATACTGCTTTAAATTCTTAAACCAAATTATTTTACTTTCCTCATAACTTCCATATCGAATTAACAACCAGACAAAAAATTCTGTTGATATGTAGAATTGTAACTGCAATTTAGCTTAAGGAAAACAGTTTTAAATTTGTTATTGTTTTTTGTTACCTTGTTTGGTTAAATAAATAAATTATTTTAAAATGTTTAAAAAATGTTATCACTTAGATAGGGAAATATAAAACGTTGTTTAATTAAAAAATTTCAACTTGCGCTTTTGAAATTACTTATTTCTGAAAACAGTAACTGTGCCAAAACTTTTTCGTTTAGTGTATGAATTTCATCCTCTTCATAAGTTGTTGAGTAGTGTGAATGCTAAATCGTAAGAAATATTCATTTGAAATGAACTTGATACAAGTATGCACTAAATATCTATACTTGTAGATTTGTCCTTAAAACACTAATGACAATATGTCCGGGAACAGTTTTACTAGTTTTTATGGTATCGCTATGGATCATCGCTTCGTGGACGTTGCGACAATGCGAAAGGTAATTTTAACACATTGAAATAAATATCTTTGCATTAAATCTATCTTTTTTTTAATGACATTATATTCTACTTTTATAATTTCCCGGTTGAGCATTATTAAATGATCAATTTTGAAAATAGTTTAACAAAACTGACAGACAAATAACAGGTTTTTTTCTTTTTTTTTATTATACTTGTATAATTTCATATTACAGATTTTACTCCCATCACCCCGAATATATATTCAATTGAGATTAATAGTAACGTTTTTTCTACCAACAGTCACACAATAAACAAATGCATGTCAGTATTTTTTTACTAAATCGAATTTAGGTGTAATTGATGGAAATTGGTAGATGTTTTTTTTCGGAATTGTTGTCTTTTGATGAAAAAAATTATCGGTTTTTTGTTTTGTTTTCGATTTTTATGGAATGCGATGCATCGAAATAATTTTTACTAGCTATAGATCTGATGAAAACGTGATAAACTGCGAACAAGACAGAGATAAACAGTCGAAATAGAATTTTCCAAACTGTTCAACAAGAATATATTTCCCATTACAAGCTCAAAATTTTTGCACCACTAGTACAATAACAATGTCGCTTTTCGCAACACAACCGCATATTATCCTGTTCGAAGCCTCATTGGCATTTGCAATCAATTAGAAGCTGGCAACTGCTACATTCTTGCATCTAGGCTTACACAGCATTCAATTTACAGTTTGATAGCATCGGAAATTTGGAGCGGAGTTGAATGATTCATTTGCCTAATGCGTTGCTTGTTCATATGCCACTCAGTCATGACAACCCAGCAAACAAGTTAACAACATATTTAATATCAGCATGTGACAATGTTAGTACATCTGTCTATGCATATTTCACATCAAAAAGCCTGCTACCAATAACGCGACAGACTGAACGCTCACTTGCTTATCAGTACTATCAGATAGCGAAAATCCACAGGACACTAAATGCAATGTCCTTAGGGTATTGCACGACCATATGTTACTACATGCAATTTGTATTTTACTGTTTATGGCTAACGTAATCAATTTTTAAGCACGCAATCATTCCTTTCTTCGCAGCTTGTACATACGATCAGCATAAATAATCATTCATAAGGGGTATGTAAGCGTAATAACATCTTGTACAAACATACATATACGGAATTTCAATATGATGCATATGATAAATTTACACCCGACCACCAATCACTTAGGAACTATCATAAATTGTGATGAATCAGTTGCATGTGCTTGAATTCCCATCCGTGGAGCTGGTTGCTTTAAATCATTTTACGATGTGCTTCGTTCAACATCAATTCAGATTCATAAGTCAGCCCTTGCTATAGTAAAACTAAAAGCACTTGCCAAAATCCCATGAAAAATTCTTTAGAGTGAATATTTTTCATAATAGGAAAAAACAAATTGCAAACCAAAAAAAAAAAAAGATTTATAGAAAGATTGCCAAAGTAAGACAAAGTGAAAATAGCCACAATTTGAATGCTAGGCCTTAATTGGTTTTAACCAATGACAGTTATCTGCGTCAAATATATGAAATAAGAAATAAAGCAGCTAGAATTTATTTTTTCCAGATTTTGCAACCTATTAGAAAGAATAGTAGGACATGTATGTAAGCTTTCACTCATTCATTAGCGTAAATATGTTTTGCACTTGGGTCACCAGAAAAGTATTTTCCATCATGTTTAAGAAATTATTGTAGGATCCGCATCTTTTATAGAAGATGAACTCTCAACTTTCAAACCAAAAAACTAGAGAACACTTAAAACTACTCATATGACAATTTTCCGAAATACCAGAAATGACGAGCTGCTACAGGCTAGCTGCACTAAATGAATGAACCTCTTTGACTTAAGTGGGTATACTTTTCCCAGGATATTTAAATAAAATAAACAGCGTATAGGAAAAAAAATTCTAGCGCATCAGAGCCACTAATGTTCCATGAGCAGTAGAGGAACCGTACAGATTTTGAGTGTATGCTCTATCAGCCTTATTACAGCCAGCCTTATCACAGCCAGTCTTATTACAGCCAGCTTCTTTCGAGGCTTTGATCACAAAAATGTATTGAAAGCCATAGGGTGGAAAGATTTTCGGGCTACCACTTGCATGAATTTCAAAATTTAAGAAACTTAAACATTGCTACTTATCTTCAATGTCGGTTGCTTATGTTACACAACTTTTAAAGCAGCATTTCCTGTTACAGAAATGAAGAAATATGCGCAGTGCTTGAAACACTTTGCCAGCACTGCAACTAAAAGTGTACCACAACTGCTTCCCGTCAAAACCAACCTACTATAAGAATCTCGTTTTCATCCACTGACTTCATCGAAAGAATAATGCTTTGGGTTGCCATCCAAAAAATACCAAGAACTTGGGAAATTAAAGCATTGGTTACTTATTTTCATTGTAGATTTTCGTCATCTGAATAATTAACGTAAACATTTATTGATACGCAAATGACAATAGCACTTCGTGCTGGTAACTCTTTACTGGCACCAAAGCCAAAAACATAACAAATCTGCTTCACTTTGAAGTCAGTCTACCCTGCGAATTTCGTTTCGATCTGATGAGTGCGTTTGAAGCTATAGGGATGCAAAGAAATTCAGGGTTACCATTCTCAAAAATTTTCGAAATTTTATAAATTTTAATATTTGCTGTTTATTGGTCACTGAAAGATCAGTACAATTTTTAAAAATTTTATGACAAATACCCTACTAAAGATAGGGCAAAAAATACAAAAACAGCCATAGCTGGCAACCTTTTCATGATTTTCCAACCGGATTCCTACTGAATATTGCCTACAATAAGGTCCATTTACCATTTGAATTTCGTTTTGTTTTCATGACTGCAGTGAAAATTATAGGGGAAAAAGCTTTATTTTGCTGTGCAAATTTTCAAAATTATTGACACCAAAATTACCATAGCTGGCAGCTCTAACCTTATTTTTCAACCAAAGTATTAGCAAATTTGTCTCAGAGTCAAGTTCAGCTACTGTGTTAGTTTCATCAAAATTCGATGATTGAATCAGAATTTATAAAGTAAAAAGCAGTATTTATCTAAGTGATTCTGGCACAGTGTTGCTCGTGTTTCAAAATTGCTTCTATTAGACCTGGTCCTACCCAGAACCAAAACATTCTGTGAATTTCAGTTGTATCTAATTATCGGGTCATAAGTTCTCGCGAACAGAAGTTTCTGATGCTAAAAATAAAGTTTAATTCTTTATTTTTAGCATCATCGTTCTTGTCCGATTTGCAATTTTAAAAATCTTACTTTGGCTGTGTAGACAAAACATAGGATTTACACATGAAGTACTTTTTTTCTAAAAAAAAATATTGTAATATAACACGTTCGAAATTCATTTCGCAAACTTCGTTTTATTGAAAACGATATGCCGATCGAATTATAGGGCTATTTAAAATATCACTAAAATGGCCGCCGGCGCCGAAGGGTTAAAGATAATTAGCATTTGCTGCATCTTCACTGTACCGTGGCTAAGGTTTACTAACGGCTAAGATCTCGGAAGAGTTTACTAATAGACGAGCTCGGCTATGCCAATAACAATTGGTCTATTACTGTTACTGAAGTAATACGCACAATTGCTTTATTTTGTCCAGTTGAGTGCTTTGGTGATCTAATCAGCCTGCTCTTTTGTATGGCTATGAAACCAGTTACTAGTTTTATAACACTGTTAGTTAGGAGTAAAAAGAGAATTGTTGACCACCTTTGCAACAATCGACAGAGTTTTTCAGTAAGAAGTAGGTACCGCATTATAAAACCCGGTGGTGCAGAAGTGTAGAATTGTCTGTTGGAATATTACCATCTCTGCCATGACAGTTTCAGATCAAGTTTTTCAGAAAGGGTAGATAACGGTTATTACTGTGATGATCAAGCTTCGGCTTTTCTAAGGAATAGGCAACTTTATCGTTGATATTGACGTTAAACTTCGAAAATTCGGGAAGTTAAATTCTATCACTTGGTCATAGACCCAAAAGTAATAGAAATTTCGAACGAATTATTTCGTTTTTTGCGTTCACTGAAAAGTAAAGGAAAAATTGAAGTAAAGGAAGAAGTTCGTAGAGACAGCCTTCTTAATCAATTTTTACGGCCATTTTTTCCGAGTCTGCCCAAGCTCTTAGATATAATAATGGTTGAGTTCGAACCAGGGCCCAAATAAGCCGTTTTACTCGCAATTCTTAACCTCTCTCCTCTCACCTCTCAACTCTACCATCGCTAATCTTATGATATTTCTTTCCTATTTCTTTTGCAAAATGGAGAAAAGTTATCAAATTGTCGCAGTCTATACAAATTTTAGCAAAGCATTTGACCGAGTTGATCACTTCACAATTAGAAAGAAATAAAAATGTTAAGTACTACTTTCAAACAAAGCAGAGAAGAATAAATACAAGTTATCGTAAGATAAATGCAAAACATAATAATATCATCGCAAATTGCAGCAGCTCATAATTTCAGGATCTATGCTAAAGTTGCTTGGCTCCTACCTTTACGATTGCTTACAATATGTGAAATTTCAAGGTCTTATTTCTGAGAAAGTCCACATTGTACCTTAAGGTGCAGGTTGTGTATCAAAGATCTTTTCTTTTCAATATTTGTATATATGAATTGTCGGAGGTTTTATCTAATATTCCTCATTTACTATATGAGGACAACCAAAAAATTTACTATATCATCAGATAACTATCCAATGCTTTCTTTTTTCACTCAAAACTGAACCCTTTATACCATGGGTGCAACGCAAACACGCTTCCTCTTAAGTAAGTGCCACGCGATTAGCTTCTCTCTCAAAATTTCATCGTTATATATACCGCCTCAGCAACACTGCACTCAGTAGGGTTGACAACATATTAGATCTCGGTGTAATTTATTTCTTCTGTGATAGTGCTTAAAGGATTACTGTTTGAAGCGCATAACTAACTATGGCAGTAGGAAAACCCATGTGGTAGAAGTCGATTTCAATTATTCAATTCTAAGCACCTAATTGCCACACTTTGCTCTGGAGCGCTGGTTGCTTTGGATACCCGGTCAACGCTAAAGTTATTAAGTGACAATTAATGAAGCGCAGCTATTATGCCCAGTTGCCAGCTGTTCAGAAACACAAAACGATAAATACAGCTACGAGCATACGGCGGGATTTGATCCCGTGGGAAGAGCTGCCGAAATCTTATCTTGAATGAAAACCTCCGCTTCAATTTATATTACGATAGAGTGCTTTTTCAAGCAAATAAACACCTTGGGAGCCAAAGAGTTTCAAAATCTCTGAGCTACTAGATATTTATACATTTCATTCTTGTATCGTTTTCTTGAACACTATCTGGAACCCGGCTTTTGAAATTCATAGCCAAAGATGTGAGTCTGTTCAGAAATAGCTCCCACTTTTTACTCTGAGAGATCTTTTCAAGCCTTATGATTAGAGCAATCTACCACCATGCACATATTGTCGTTAATGCAGGCTACTTAAAGGACAAGTTGGTGCTTAACCAGCCCTCGAGAGTCACTAGATCGCGACGATTGAATACCGAAACACCACAACCTATGCATCGAACGAGCCCATTGCAAGGTATTCAATAGCATGAGGCTGAACTCCTCTCCTACAATGTTTCAAGTAACCTTCAAAAATAACCTTATGAAGGCTCTTTCATCATAGTCATCCCACCGTGTCATCACATAAACATACCTGAATTGTATAATTATGCTGACCAAACCTAACTGAGCTCAAACTTAAATTAATTTTAATTGTTTTTTGTTTGAATTTTTTTTTTATTGATTTTATTAGTTTGATTAACATTTTATTATAGTATTGCTTTCATTTTACGGTAAACATTGTTTGGTAATTATATACTACCTTATATTAATCAATAATCATTTCACATTCACAATAATTGACTATGTCTGTGCAGAAAAGATTTTCAGACATTCAGAGCCGAATCTGATCTTTTAATCTAAATGTCAAGCATAGTGCAGCTGATTGAACCTGTTTTGATCAGTGAATCTACGATCACGACATGACTCGTACATATATTGTGTTGTTGTTTAGTCATATGTATTTCTCATTCTCAAGTCGGAAGTCAGATACTCTTTCAAACGATCTTCTTCTCGAACGCGGATAGAAGCTTTCACATTGCATCATACAATAACAGTTTTAATGGATAGATAAACAACCCCAAAACATTATACATTATGTTTAAATCCTGGGTAAAAATCGACTACGTTATTTGACCGATTGTGATTTTTTTTTGTGTTTTTGCGGTTGGGTGTTTGTTTTTGGGGTAGGTTTTTGTTTGTTTGTTTGTTTATCTTCAATGTGTTGTCTTTTTGTGTATTTCTTGTACACTTTTGCTAGTTGTTCTTCAATTTTTGATCCCTGCGCGTCCTAAGATGTAAGAAGAATAAAAACTTGAAGAGTAACTAGCAAAAACGTACAAAACATTAACGAAAAGATATACAAAAAACCGATCTGGGGAAAATTGGACTCGAAAAATACACACATGAACATCACAATAGCTTGCACCGTAGATACATCATGCGAACAAAGCATAAAATGCATCAAATCATAAAGAGAATAACTGGTAAGAATAGGAGCAGAAGAAAATGTAGGGTAAATCATGAGGGGAAACAGAAACGTTGCAGAGACGCTGATGACTTTCCAGCGTTTTAATCTCATTCATTCACAAAGATTTTCTCGTTGTTTATCTACCAAGACGCTGTGAACTGAGATGCGTCCGCAGTGCTTTTTGTGACATACGCGAAGTAGATATATGCGACAACCACGAATTTGAGCATAGAAGCTAGATCACCTCAGTGTTCTGTGCAGTGCTTGAGATTTTGAGTCAAAGGCTTGAGTTTTCGTTACGTTGCTGTAAATTTACCTTCGGAGCTCTGTAGTTGGACCGTTATAAAACAAAACCACTTCATGCATTGTGGCAATGGAGGTTTATCTTTTGAAAGAAACAAAATGTTATGTTTTTGAATGTTCAAAAATCAAATTTTTTGATTGTCAAATTTGGATTGTAAAATATTTTTTTGTTTACGTAAAGTGGTTTAGCAATGGAAGCACTGCTTCCTTTGTGTACACCGATGAGCCACTACCGATTAAAACCTAGTATGTTTAGCGAGGGTGATTCAGAAATTCCTACACCATCAACGAAAAGAGTGTGGCTAGCAAGAAGAGAGTAAAGATAAAGTAAAAGAATGCAGCATTGGGTTTCGGAAACACAACACGGTTTGCTGAGCCTCAAATAAAAATTCTAAACAGATGCGTGTTTATTGAGGTAGACTTGCGATCTCTGCTAAGAGTAGCAGCGTATGTGAACTCAAGGGTGCTGTCGTTAGCAAAACTATGAATCAGGTTGAAAGATTCATGATTCCACCCACCTGGCAAGGACGGAGTGATGATCAAATGCAGGAATCTTGGCTAATAGAGCTGGGTGCCAAACTCTAACAAAAGCCTTCGAAATACCACACGAAATACCACCAAATTCATGGAGACAACGGTTTCATCTCACAGTGTGAAGTATTAGTTCTCAGTGGAGCGCATAGAACGGAAACCGTATTCGCAGTCGTAAATAAGAAGGTTCGACACAATATAATTCATTAATTTTAAATTTACAAGTGATTCCAACACCCAAACTAGCCGTTTGCGCGATTGACTTCATCGTATTGCAGATGTTATCTTAAAATTATGATATCTTCGAGACTACCTATACTTTCAAAATTATCTATTTTAATTCTATTCTACGTGTTGAAAAAATGAACATCATTTTTGTTTGAATACCTGAAGTATAAATGATAAGGTACTTGCCAAAATTTATCGTTTTTTTCATTCAAAGAACATTGTTTTAGAACGTATTCACAATAGAACAATAATTTTTTTTAAAATACAACTCGTGATCTCACTGAATCTATTGAACGATCCGTTTCGATCTAGTGAGTATTGCAACGTTGATACTAAAATGATGTAATTTTTTTGCAATAAACATAAAGTAGAGTAAAAAAAACTGTTTTGAAATTATGGGTACTTTTGAAGATATCATAGTTTTAAGATATCTCTAATATGATGCGAATCAATAGCACAAACGACTTGTCTGGCTTTAGAGAAAAAGATTGAGATTGAATTTTTGTACAGCTGTCGTGTTCAATAAAAAAAAGTATGTTGTATAATCTGGAAAGGTAGCATTTTCTCTCACTGGAAACACTAATTAGGTATTTGATGTAAAGGAGGTTTAAGTGTTTGTTGATATATTAATCCGGTAATTATCATTTGAGTTTTTGTTTTCAAATTTTTACCGACAATCGCTTATTTGTTTATTATTTATTTATTTTATTTATTAATCAAGTTCATATAATACAGACTAGTAGTATTTACACTGAAAAAAATAAAAACATGCAAACAAATTAATCAAAGTAGACTATTTTTAGCCAAGCTCTTTTTCAAAAATGGTAAGCATATGTTAAAGTCAAACTTATGGTAAGCACTGTTAAAATCTCTTTTTATGGATGAAACGGGCTCATTGAAGGCGTAGCTGGTCCGATAGCAAGGGGCAGATAAAATATTTACATGTCTCATTTTGTAACCTTTGATATTGAGGCCAAATAGACTTGAAAGGTGTTCAAAGGAAATACTTCACGTCAGGGGCTTAGCAACAAATATGGTTTTGAATCTCGTCTATTTGTAAGCGTATCCATGGCTATCCTAAGTCAATTAATGTAAAGAGGCAAGCAAAGAAGACGTGATTATGCAAATTCACGTAAACAAAACCGTAAAAATCATTTCTGAATGGACTCGGTACGGTCATCATACACCTGCTAATAAGGCGCCCCAACTATACATGAATACTTGGGTAACGATTTCACTAAAGCACACAATAGGATCTTAGTTAGATGTATGTCGTAAAACTCCTAAGAATGGCTCCTCAAAAATCTTAGAGTGGATAAAGCTTTTACTGAAATGTTGTTGATATGATCGTCAAAAGTGAAAGCATTATTTAAAAGTATCCCTAAACCGAGTACTTCGTCAAAATATCTTAAGGAAATGTTATTCAAAGAGTATTCAAAGCTTAACGGACTAATTTTACGCATGAATGAAACAACGGTACACTTGTCAATGTTGCTTACTAATTTGTTAGTATCACACTAGGTCGTAAAATGATCTAGGTCAGCTTGAAGTCCTAAGCAGTCGCGAACATTGGATACATGTTTAAAAATTTTGGCGTTATCTGCTTAGAGGGAAATTGAAGAATGTTTCAGGACAATTGGGGCGTCATTTATACACAAAAGAAATAGTAGAGGTTCTAAATGACTGCTTTGAGGAACACCAGATGTAACATCGATTTCTGATGAAGCATACACATTGGGTACTGCTTTCAAAAAAAAAGCTTTCCAAGAAATAAATAGCTGTAGAAAGTTAATATAAGACATTTGGCACAACAATATGGAAACATCTAGCTTATAGCAAGCCTTCGTGAAGTCGCTATAAATACAGTCTACCTAAAGTCCTTCTTCTATTGATGGAATAAAAATGTTGGAGAACTCTAGCAGGCTGGTAGTTGTGGATATGCTTTTTATGAAACCATGTTGGAAAGGAGATAATATTGGTTTGCTATAAAACACCACAAAATTACCGATTATCACTTCGAATAATTCAATAACACATGGAACTTTTGCGAAGAGACGGTAGCTGCATAAAATATTTCTATCATCTTATAAATGAATAGGTGTGACGACTACATATTTCTAAAAATTAGGAAAAATACCGAGAGGCAGACAAAGATTAAGAAGTAAACAAGAATAGGAAACACAATGTTTTAAGATAGATTTAGGAATGCCGCCAGGACCTGGTGTCAAATTTATACAAATCTTTCATTCCCAAAGATGATGATGAGTCGATAGAGATCCCGTTACTAGCGTGTGTGGTTTGAATGGTTTTACTCTATAGGCTTTCGTCTAATCTAGCTGTGGGCAGGTTTCTGAGTCGATTGGGGGATGAAGGTAAAGGGGGACTATTCATCACTCCGCAATCGTATTCATTGTCTCTCCACCAATTTTCACCCTTTCACCCAATAAAGGCTGTAGTGGAATAACTTTTAGTTGTAAGTAAAAGAAAAAGGATCAAAATAGCTCAATACTAAAAATAGTTTTCCATAGTTCACCCAACAGACTATTTTTTATGAATACTAAGAAAATAATTCCCTACTATCAATCCATTTTAATTTCGTTTGAAAATATTTGAGGTAATCAATTTAGTTTAATTGCAATTTCCCGTAATTCACCTCGAACTTCTTACGCAAAAGCCAAGCTATTCAAATGGTGCTTATTCCGATTTACTGCTATAATCATAAACCAAAAGTCTATATTTAACGACTTTGCTTACTTAGTAGTAAAAATCATAGTCAACTTAGTATTGCTATCAATCATCTCACTTCTGACCGAAAGCTACGGAACTCATAAAACGCTTCTTATAGCCAGTAAAAATAAAATTTAATTACTAACATATTGCATGTCTATAGCATAGTCAGATGGATTGCTAAATGCGTAAAAATATTTGTCGAATTCTTTCAATGTTTTTCTTGAATACCATGTGCATTTTTTTACTTAGAATATTAATCTGGAGCATGTTCAGTTTGAAAAGCGTAAAAGTTTTGATTTTCCCGATATAACTATCATTTCCGTTCATACTTCAACAAGATAAAAATTTGATTAAACATTTTCTGTGTGTTTTCATATAGGTATGCAAAGACATTATGTATTAAAATAATCAACCCATGCACATTCTCAGAGCTAAGAATTTGCTAAAGAGAAGACTACTGTTGCTTGATTACAAAACATTATCTAACCGTCAGTTTCTATTTTCTCTTCGCACTGTACTTTCCGATGTAAATAATCAAATAAATCATCCATACTTCTTTTCAGTTTAATTATTTTTTTGATTTAGAGACTTCCGGTACATTTCCTAGTACTTTAGAATTTCCTTTATATTAAGTTCGTTCTTATCGTTATACCAATCTTGATTTTCATATTTATTAGTACTTGAGTTTCATTGTACATTTTTCTGCAGTTTTGTTGCTACTATAATATATGAATATATTGTCGAAAGAGAAAAGTATGTTTTACGTGGATTTATCAGATAAAAAGAAAAGATTTGATTAAGCTTGAAAGTATGGATTAAACTTCGCCTGCAGCAAATACCAACCAGAGCATCTTAATATACATAAGTGGAGTTTAGCCAAACACGTGCTCCAGTTATTTGTAAATCTTGTTTTTCACGTTGATGTAAAAAGTAGTTAGTTTTTGTAGTTACATATGTATTGACGTGTATATTTTTGATATCTAATCCAAGTGTTTACATGGTTGAGTTCAAAGTCTGAAACCAATAAACGATTGATTTTGGTAAATTTTCAATATTGTTGACCAAAAGTGTGTTTTTTCCTATTGATTACATTTGGCTTGTTGAATTACTTTGTTCAGTAAATGCACTGTAACTTATTTATTCGTTCTAGTATCTATCAGATTCATTTCGAGTGATCATTGATTTCGTTTTGAAACATATTTGCTTAATTTATCCTACATATCGACTATCATAATCCGTCTGGAAGAGCATGGATGTTGTTTTATCCAAAAAAAAAAAAAAAAAAAGATTTCATACTTAATGTGTTCTTGTTGAAAGCACCTTTTTAAAAATTTTGAAACATGTTTATATACTTTCGGTTCGAACCTATGCTATATGAATTAACGTTTTGGTTTTTCACAAAATTATACACCACACGAGTAGACCAAATACCACTAGTCTGTCACACATAAAAACGGAATTGCAAAGCACCCATCCAAACTAAAAAAAAAAAGAATTTAACTTTTTCACTTTTTCACTTTTTCACAGGAATCGTTTTTCTAGAGCAATACAGTTTTTACTTATTCCGAATGTTGAGCACCTTTTCCTTCAATTTCAGTTTGTTCTTCATCTTGTTTTAGTCTTTGACAGATTGTTTGATTAACGGTTGGTTAACGTTTGAAGTAATTACGGTTTGGTTTTCTCTTGTTTGTTTTACTTTTACACATTAACTTTTATAATGTAGCTATTGAAGAAATAATGAAAAGAAAAAAATTGAAAATGGAAGCTTCGCTCACATGCCATTTTTACTGTATTTCACTTTACTTGTTTGTTCACTTTCACTATCCTATAAAAGGTTCCACGATGAGGAGCACGCGAATTTGCTAAACTCCATGTGGCTCACAGCCATCACCTTTTTGTGCGTGGGCTATGGCGATATTGTACCAAATACATATTGTGGCCGTGGTATAACACTAACGTGTGGTATGGTGGTAAGTAGAAACAAATATCAAATCATAACATTCAGATCCCAAGTTAACTAAGTGTTACTCTAAGTAATACTCGAAGTTGTTATTTAATCGAACATGCTGTGGTTGGTTCGCTACCGTCGAAGGGTTTTTCCATAGCTTTAACGAAAGAAAACCGTCTTTTCGGAAGAATGTCTAGGCTTAAAAACTCTCATAAATCTACGCAATTTTTCATTTCTTCCGTAATTTTGCAAAAGAATCCACTAGATAAAAGATCGAAATATCTATGTATGTTGTATCTATACTATCACAAACAGGTTTCACGACGAAGAACATGCAAACCTTTTGAATGCTATGTGGCTTATAGCCATAACCTTTTTAAGTGTTGGGTTTGGTGATATTGTCCCAAATACTTATTGTGGTCGTGGTATAGCGGTCAGCACAGGAATTATGGTGAGTGTTCTAAAATGTAAATCGAAAATACATTCTCGCAAGTGTGCGAGACAGATTCTATACTATGTGTTTGAAAAAAAATGCTCCATAAAGGACTAACATTAACCGTGGACAAAAGTTAAATTAGTAGTATGTAAACCATTGCACTGGTGTGGGCGAATGCACATTTAGATTAAACCAAATGTAAATTCAAATGTAAACAATCACTTCTTTTCTGTTATATAACATTTCGCCGTTGAGTTAGATATTAGTTTTTACCAAAACCGATGATTGAATTGAACAACAATGGCCGCCAAGTAAAAACATATTCAAAATCATTCTACAGCACTTTTGAAACTGTTAATATCTGCTATGATCATTATTGCCATTGAGCCAAATTGTTTGGAAGAGAATAATCTAATCATCCATTCATTATTTTAGGGAGCCGGCTGTACTGCTCTGTTAGTGGCTGTTGTGTCTCGAAAACTGGAACTGTCCCGGGCTGAAAAACATGTTCACAATTTCATGATGGACACCCAACTGACCAAGAGGGTAAGTTTAAATATTGCTAAATATATCGTTTAAATATCGCTAAATATATATCGTTTCAATATATAAAGATAAATATTTTTGAATAAAATAAAATGTAGGGCAGACCAGGGTTAGTTGACTATAGGGGTATGTATACTCATTACGATTAACTAAGTAAAAATCGACAACTAAGCTGTAAAAATTTGACTGTGTATTCAGTTGAAGTACCTACCTCAGTGCAGCAATAGTCGTCGAAGCCAGCGCTTGTCGTTCGCTCATGATATTTGCTTGTCTAGTGGTTTCAATTGAAAGTGTATGCATTGGTTAAAAATGTTCTTAGCTTGTTTTTCCTGTGATTGGAATAACCTTTTGTCATGAGTGTTTAAAAAAGAAAATGGCGGGTTGGGGCTTATTGACTCACAGCATAGTGGGGTTAGACGACTCATGAGTCAACTAGCCCCATGTTTGGTTTTTATTTTGCTTATCTTTTAAGTTACTACTAATCACATGCTTATCTTACATTCAGAACGATGAGGACCTACAAACGAAAAACGGAAAGATCGAATACATCTAAGGATGTGATGGAAACTGCTTGCAAAGAGGTTATTTATGACGATAGAAGTATTCGAAGTACGGCGGTTAAGTACGGAATACCATATAAAACTTTACAGAGATATGTCGTCAAGAAGAAAAATGAAGTTGAGAAACATCCGTTAATTGAAAAGTCCGCGCTGAAACTGGAACAAGTCGGGTATTACAACAAAAGAGGAGTTTTTCGTGACGAAGAAGAACAAATTTTGGCGCAATACATAAAAAAGGCTGCTGACATTTATTACGGTATGACACCCTACGAAGTCAAAAAATGTGCATTTGAATTTGCTGTAGCTAACAACAACAAAGTTCCAGACTCTTGGCTATTAAAGAAAATGGCAGGAGAAGACTGGTTAGGATATTTTTTGAAACGGAACATAACGTTGTCTATTTGGTCGCCCCAAGCCACCAGCCTGTCTCGTGCTACATCTTTTAACAAACATAACGTTCAATTATTCTTCACAAATTTAAAAAAGGTGTACGATTGCTTGAATTTGACTCCCGTCGACATATGGAATGTCGTCGAAACAGGTATTACCACTGTTCATTCTCCAAACCAAGTCATACTACAAAGACCATTTTGTCCAAGGTGGGCCAACTGGATCCGCGGGTGCTGCCAATCCTTCAGGATGGATGAAAGAGGAGCAATTTATAATGTTCTCTAAACACTTTGTACAATATGCTAGACGAACTAAGGAAAGACCAATACTATTGCTACTAGATAATCATGATTCGCATTTATCCATCGCTGCACTTAGTTACTTCAAAGAAAATGGCGTGACAGTACTTTCTTTTCCACCTCATTGCAGCCACAAAATGCAACCACTTGACCGATCTGTATATGGTCCATTAAAAAGATATGTAAATACAGCATGTGATAATTGGCTTCCTACTAATGCTGGAAAAACACTCACGATTTACAGCATCCCCGAGGTAGTGAAAGTTGCTCTCCCTCGAGCTGCAACTATAGAAAATATTCAGGCAGGTTTTAGAGTCACTGGGATATCACCGCTAAATGAAAATATATTTCCTGATTCTGAGTTTTTAGGTGCATACATGACTGATAGGCCGAATCCTGGAAACACTGAACAAAACCTATTGCCAACAAATGAAAATGTCGGCACCGATAATTTATTGACCGGAAATTCGATATTGAGTGATCCAAGTAAGACTCCTGAAGAGCAAGTTATAAGTACGAATTACTATACATCACATTTTTTGCCACTGGAAGATTTAACCAACAAGCCATCAACATCCTTTTCTGCTGCACTAAGTGAAGCAAGTGAAGCGAGAGCGAAAATTACACCTGAGCAATTAAAACCATTCCCAAAAGCTGGACCCCGTAAGACATCAAGAAAAAATCGCCGAAAAAGAACAAGCACTATATACACAGATACCCCTGAAAAAAAGAAATTGGAAGAAGAAAAATTGGCCAAACAACGCAAAGTAGCAATGGAAAGTAAATTAAAAAAGCAAAAAACACAAGAGAAAGATAAAGGAAAAGGAAAATCTAAACAAAAGTTTGTAAAACAGTCACAAAAAACTGCATTTGAGGCTAGTGATGATGAGTCTGATGATGAAATATGTCTCGTATGTACCGAAGCATATTCGAATAGCCTTTCAGGAAAGGAATGGATACAATGTATGATGTGCAAAATGTGGGCTCATGCAAGGTGTGTACCTGGAAATTCGATGCTGTATATGTGCAACAATTGCAATTCAGATGACGATGATGAATAGTTTTTTATTTTATGTATAATGAGTCGGCACTAATGATATCTAACATGAATATAAGTGAAGCTTTATTTTTTTCATTCAATGGATTATTTTAATAACTTTTTTTAAAATAGCAAATACAACTTGAAAAGCTTATTGTGAATAAAATAAAAGGAGCTATTAAAAACCCATTGAAGTAATCAAAGCGAAAACGTATTTATTATGGCTAAAAACTTAACAGTAACATTTGTATAAAATTAATTATGAAAAATGGGTCTACTAGCCCCGGTCTGCCCTATACTTATATGCAACGAGTCTGTGATAGTGCGTATACATGCAAAATTCAATCTAGCTTGGCTTCGGATTCAATCCCAAAAAATCACATATAAGCACAGATCGGATTGAAATGAGAGCGGTTCGATCCAACTCAACTATTGAATCTGAATCGAATTGACATTAGTTATTTAAATGCAGATGGAAAAATCGAATGCAGCGTTATCTGAAATCTGAAAGAAAAGGTAGTAATGTTGTTCAACTCCATGCAACAGGAGTTAAACAAAGAATTTTTCCAGGGAACACAAAACTTATAGGTTTTGAGTTTCAAAAACATGAGTAAAAGGAGGCCGAGCCAGAGGAGAAATTCAAAGTGAAAGCAGAAAAGCTTTTGCAGGAAACTACGAATTAATTTTTAAGTAGATTACATGAAATATTTGTAGACGGGAATCAATATTTTGCAGCCATTCCCACCTCAGAAAGCATGACACCTGATGAATCTTTTGAAGTTATAAGTTTGATTCTCGACAGCGGAGCAAGCTTTGATAGGACCTATGACAAGTCTTAATTTTTTGTTTTCGTGGCCATAGAATCTGGTGACGTTGGTGTCGAAATCGGCAGCAACGATGTGCTCTACGCAGAAGGCCATGGAAACATTCAAATCGAATCGAAACCTGGTGGCAATCTTACAATTACTGATGTACGTTAGGTTAGGTTAGGTTAGTGAAGAGGGTTGCCGGGAACGCGGCCAGCATTAAGCCACCAATTTGGGCCCATTTGCCACCCTCATAGACAATCACACGCATTCACACCTACAGTCATGGCACCGGCGGGATTCGAACCCGCAGGCCCTGAAGCACGCCGCTTTTCGGCCTGACGCCTTAGCGAGCAGAGCTACCGGGCCCCCTACTGATGTAATTTACATGCCGAAAAATTCCACGAAATTTGATATCGATTGACTCGGTATCACGAAAAGGCTGCAAAGTGAATGCATTTAGCAACGAAATGACCCTAACTCGTAAATAATTTCGCGCATAGTAATTTGGCGCATAGACTGCCGAACGGAACGTTTCATGGACGGAAACCAGATGGTAGTAAAATTATAAGAAAGTAAAGCATATGCGCTAATTGGTGAAACGAAGCGATGGAAGATGCAGCCAAAGGCCACTGAATTGAAGTTAGTTAGGTATGTAAAGAATGGATATCGTTTATGGTAGCCCGGAACTAATAATGTGCGAACATTTCGTAACGTAAGTATCCTGGAATGTTATCCGAAACAAATGGCTCAACTATTAGATGAATTTCCCAATTTAATTGAAAATGACCAATCGCACCTGATAGAAGATGACGATAATGGACCGCCAGCGGCACGACTGCGAAGTAAAACAGCCAAAAAGGATGCAAATGATATTCAGACACTTTCGAAAGAATGCATGTTATCGTAGAATGCATGTTATTTTTTCACCAACTGCATTTTTGGCCAATGTGAATATTCCGAATACAATTGAAGAGGTACGTTCTTCGAAATTTTCTAAACAGTGGGAGCTGGCAATGGCTGACGAATTGAAGTCCTTAAGAAAACCACACTTAAGAACCAGTAGACTTACCTCAAGGTCGACAAGCATTAAGCAACAAATGGATATTTAGATTGAAGGCAAATCACGATGGTTCAACAGAACGTTACAAAGCACATCTCGTAGTCAAAGGCTGTTCATAACGGCCAGGTGAAGACTATACAGAAACTTTTGCACCAGTTTCACGGTTCGACTCAATTCGAACATTGTTGGCGATTTCTACAGCGATAAACTACGAAATTTTGACTTATGATGTTAAAACTGCCTTTTTATATGGTGATCTTGAAGAGTCGATGTACATATATGAAACAGTCAGTTGGATTTCCGATAACAGCAGTCGCAGTTGTTTGCTCAAAAAGAGCTTATATGGATTGAAACAAGCAACTAGGAATATATAAAATGTATAAACAAAGATGGCCGATTTGAAGATGTTTTCGAATGTTGACCAATTTGTACAATTTGATGTTTCGATTTCAACTCGTACGATTAAAAATATGAAAGAAAATGCATAGTGTTCAATTTATTTTGTGATGGTTTTTTGGTGTATATAGTAAATTTTCAATAATTTACACATTTTTCGTGCCAACAATTGTAAAATAAACCTGTATTGATTACCAGTTTTCATACATTTCAAAACAATAAACCTTTCAATAAATTTGAATGATTTTCAATGATATAGTGATTTTAATTTCTTGTGATTTTTTCATTTGAAAATTATCTTTGAATTTTTCTCATATATGTAATTCATTCTTCGTCTAAAAACTGCACCACTTAATATTTTATATTTATTTAAAAATAATAACATACATTAATTTATTTTAGTTGAAAAACGCAGCAGCAAACGTTTTACGAGAAACATGGTTAATATACAAGCACACAAGGCTGGTGAAGAGAGTAAATCCTGGACGTGTTCGAACACACCAGAGAAAATTTCTTCTTGCAATATATGCGTAAGTCTTTCAACTAATCTTTCAAACTTACATGATATACCTATGATTTAAATATTCAAAAATCTTAAAAATTAATGCCTTATATGTCAAGCAGGCTATTTTTTTAGTTCTTTAATATTTGTGTAAATTATAATTAATAATTTTAATAATTTTTGTGTAAATTAATAATTTGTACTATAGAAATACAAATTTTTGGCAATTTTAGATTACGAAAAGTCAAAATGGATCAACGAAAACTTATGGATAATGCAAATACAATAACCGATATGGCCAAAGTAAGTGCAAATGTGCTTTCAATTAGTAAAATTTATAAGACACTTGATATTGTTTTAGACACAAAATACTGTGTACGAAATAATCTCAGATATGTCAACGAGGCAGGATGCAATAGAAGAAAGGCTGTCAAATTTAGAAGATAAAATGCAGGCTTTACAGGTTAGTTGATTGAGTAGTTACTGCAGTTTAAAGATTTTTTATTTGTTTTAATGTAGTCGGATCATCACAGCCTTTTAATTTGGTTTTGCCGTGAAACCGAAGTTTAAAGTCTTTAGTAAAAACCACAATCTATTAGTGAAGAAATGCAACACGATTTTAGAAATTAAATTGAAATTCAAGTAGCTGGATGCTGGGAATCTTTTTTTCTTTTATAAATTCACTAATGGCAAAATATAATGAGCAAAACAAAAATTATTTAGACTTAGCTAGTCGCTCTCTGTAAAGAACAGAAAACACAAAACAAACACAGAACATAAAAGAAAAATGTGTAGAGCTTTAGTAAGCTGTTGTCTTTGATATAAAGAAGCTTGTGTCGAGATTTTTAATTTGAAGGCCGGTTTCGATACATTTACATATGATATTTTCAAAAACAAGAAGAAATGTTTTCGATTTCCATCATGTTCAAAAAATATTAAAGTTTGGAGACTCAGGAGTTTTTTTTAACTTAAAAAGTTATGTGTAATTAAAATCATTTTGAATATCATTGACACTGGACAAATTCACTTGACTCTTTGAACAACAAAATCCGCATCAAAATGCTTCAACTAACTACTTATATATATATATATATACACGCTAAATACTCATTTCCTTGTCTGTTGCTTCTATTGTTTTTGAGCATAATTTGGGGAGCATACACGAAATATATTCGACTTGTTTTGGATTTCAATTTTTCTTACATTTGAGAGAATAGCGTAAATAACTCTTTAACCCTTTAAAAACGAGTGGCTGACCTTGTTAACCTTAATTTCCAAATCATTTGGGAAATCATGCGAAGGAACCATCAAGCCAAAAATGTTGCTTAATCCATTCGCGACTGTATTTTTAGTGGTCTCAAATGCATAGGTGTGTCCTAAGACAGGTCTGCCTCAGCTTCAAAGGGTTAAGCTCTGTGCACTCAGTAATTCATATTTTTCAACTTAGGATGCCATTAACATGAATTATTGAATCTGCTTAGTGTACCTAAGCTATTTAAGACCTTTCTTTCTCTCCAATGATTTATGGTACTAAAAATTAGTGCTCGACTAACTATTTATTTTCCTTTCAACAGAAACTATTATCTTTTCGTTAGCATAACTTAATTAACTACACTAATAAATAATTAATTGATTATTTCATTTTAGGATCACATGGAATCCTTGCCAGAAATAATAACAAGGTGCCTCACACAGCATCAGGAACGGATAGAGCAAAGAAGAAATTTCCTTCACCCGGATGCTGCTGTTACGGCGTCTGCTCAGCCAGTGCAACAGCCACCATTAGTTTCGCCTTTACTATTTCCACATTCCAGGTATTATCACTAACCATAGCTAGTTTTTACCAAATAATGTCATTTCCTAAGTAAACTAAAGTGTTAAAAAGTTGTGTTTCGTAGATATCGATGTGATTTTGAAATGAGTTTCCAAAGAGTCTGCCCTAGTATAAGTAAATAATTTTAACAAACTGCTGCATCAAATCACTGCCATTTTCCACGCAATCGTAGTACCGCACAAATGTCTTCGTAATCGTGTATTGTCTAGTCCTATCTTCGTAAATTTCCTCTTAGTAAACATTTCCACTTGTACCTTTCGAAGTGTTCACTTATTTTCCTTGTATGAAACCGTTTATATTCGCCATATCGTTGTGAATTGAATGAACATTACTGATAACATTGAATCCTACATTTGTTCAATTAATTTACACAATTTATTTTTTTACATATCCATGATTACAGCAACGTGCCTACACAACCGAAGAGCTTATCACTGTCAGGGGTGCAAACATCGAGGAGATGCAATAGCAAAAATGAAATTTTAATGTGAAAATTCTGCCTTACATACGTTTGGATTAAGTACATACTATCAAATCGTTCATATCGGAATTACTTTAGATATTTTGGATAATTCGTTTTTTCGAAAAATTGCGGTACGTCAAATTTTACCAAAAAAAAAAATCCATAAAATCTTTGAAGTCACTGTAAGAGATACTGTATTGCATGGCAGAAGCAAAATCTGGTGTAGAAGCGTCTAGCGTTAATCCAAGTTCTACAAAACCTTATTCAGGATGTGCTTAGGCAGCTAACCGCCGTTGTACTGCTCGAGTTGATTAGTATTGAAGCGTTGCGCTAGATGTATTTGATACATATTTCCTAGGTGCTCCGATTATGTTTTGTAAACGTATGTTGACTGTAACATATATACTCGCTAGCCTTTCACCAGTTCAATACTAGCTGATTGTTAAACTGTTTCTTTTGGTTAACCGCACATAATTTTATTTTGGAAACAAGTTTAATGTTTATTTGTTTGTTGCACAGTATATGTAATGAATGTACAATTGTGACAGGCTGCAGCTTTAAATCTCATGTGAATCATAATCAATTGGAACTCTGCTCTTGGTAATACTAACCAAGTCAGTTATAAAACAAAAAAAAACAAGTTTTATTTTTCAAATAGGCTCACCGTAACCACTGCTACGCAAGCCTTGCGCTACCAAGCCAACACATTTTAATTTTCATGCTAGTTTAATGCAGTTTGCTAATGCAAATTTGAAAACAATGCCATTAACACCCTACTACAGCTAATTTATGAACAATTACGAAATATATGAAGCAGTCAATTGAAACTGATGAATTTGTACCCAAGATGAATGGTGCACAGGTGAATTGATCATCCATTTCAGGATCAATTCCATTCAAACATAAATTTAGTTAAATTACAAAAAAGAATAAAATATAGAATTAAACAAAAAGAAATAAGAACCCACATGTCATCATTGATAAGTTTCATCATCAGCTTCAGAGGAAAACACTTTCCAAATGTAACAGCTAGGTACACGTTTTCTGCACTGAATACAAGCTGCTTTCTCTGCTAATAGAGGAGAACGAATGATCGTTTGCGGAGACAAAAATCTGGAAACTAACAAGACTAAAACAGTTTTTTCTACTGCATAAAAACATAAGTCCAATACGCGTGATGTATGTAGCCTTTGTGCATCTAGCTATTGTTTCAAATCGAATATCTGATTTAAACAAAAATTGCATATCTGCATTATATTACCTTACAATTTTTGCCCAGAAGGTACTTTTTTCAGTTTTCTACTGTTTTCTTGTTTATATACAAATTCTCCTATAAATTCCCTACTTTACTAAGCAAGTGAAATTTGAGCTCTCAGTAATAGTAAGTCATGATTACAAGTCCTCGGAAGTTCACCTTATTAGTAAGAACTTATATCGTGTATTTGCAAAAAAAAAAATATAAATCAACCTCAGTCACGACAAAGAAATATTATTTTAAAATTTTTCATTTAATAGAATAGTAAAAAAAAAAAAGTATAAAATATATGAATAGTAAAAAAAAAGTATAATATATAATAGCTAATGATTGGGGCTATTTTATAAAATGGAAAAAAAAGTGTTATCAAGGTGGCACGGATATTTACTTGGGGATGTTGTTATTGAAGAATACCGATCAAAATACTAGATTACTGCTGTATTAGGGGTTCGATTCGTGAGATCTCTCCGATTCTCACTATGCCTTCGGACGCTCGGTTGCCCTTCCTTGACTTCGGAAGAAGGTACAAAGTTATCCTCTTGAGCAGAAGTAACTGGGAAGATCCAGATTTTTGTACGAGGAGATATTCTGAGATCTTCTTCACGGACGGCTCGAGGTCAGATGGTAGATCTGGAGCTGGTGTCTATCTACATTTATCGAATGGCAGGTGGGCTTTTTCTCCTGGAGAGCACGTTTCGGTTTTTCAAGCAGAAATATTTGCTATCCTGAGAGCTGCCTGTTGGGCAATTGAAGAAAGATGGAGGGGGCCCTGAATCCGCCTTGGGTGTGCCGACCGCATCTGCACGTGCCATTCTTCGAAAGTGGGTAGATGATGCTCACAAAGATAGATGGACGACTGCTGGTGTGGCCAGACATACGAAGGTCTTCCTTTCAGATCCCAACCATGTGACTGCAGGATTCTTGCTCAATAAGAGCAGGAAAGTTTGCAGGGCCATGATAGGCGTTCTGACTGGACACAACTACCTAGGAGGACATATGTACCGAATAGGTGTTGTACAGGATGACTGTTCATCCTGTCTAGAAGAGCCTGGCTCTGCGGAGCATTTGCTCTGTGAATGCCCAGCGTTTGCGTGTCTCAGATATCAATGCTTTGGCTGCGATGTTGCACGCATGCAGAGGATAGCCTCTTTTCCCCTATCAGTGATCCTAGACTTAATCAAGAAGTCTGGGAAACTATGGTAGGCAGGAGGAAATGAGTACAATGGGTCCTTTGGCTGAGTGCTTAGAGGTGCCAATGCGCCTCTGCCCCAACCCACACACACACATACACACACACACAGTTAAGGTCTACTGATTTGGACGAACAATTAAAGCGTCGCAAATTGAATACGCCACAAATCAAATTCAATTTAGGGCCTCCAGTAAGTTAATCAATGCAAAACCCAGATGTAATGTTTAAATAATTTATTTCTGGCATGCTGTTTTGTTTAAAATTTTAAAATAGAGTATTATGTAATAAAGGCATTTATTTATTTATTAATTTTCGTTTCAACAGGAGCGAGCCGAAAAACAAAAGATAACCCATTAAATAGTATAAAAATTACACTAAGAAAGTTCAATATCAAAGAAAATGTGATTAAAGATACCAATACAATACAAAACAAAGTATAATATAATTAAGATAACAAAACAATGAAATAATGTCAGAAGAAGTATTGAAAGAAAATAATGTAAAGATGCTTACTAAAAAGTTATAAAAGAAAATAAAAAATTATAAGAATTTTCAAGACTTAAGACTTTGATACGACGTCTAAAACTAGAGAAGGTTGGTGGAAAAAGACCAAGCTGTAGTTCATAGTGTCTCCTGGGGATACACAATAATGGCGAACGGAAAAAAACGTCAGTTCGCGCAAATGGAATTAAAAACACTGACGAAGATCTAACTGAGCGATTAAACACGCGAAACAAAAGCTTCAAGCCAAGGTCAGATAGCATAGGCAGATAGCATAGACATTCGGCAAGGAACATTCGACGAGACTGCAAAGAGAGAATTTAAAGTAAGGCCAAACGATCATTGTTTTCACAATTAGGTATATGAAACTTAAATAATAATGAGCGTGTAAATCTACGCTTCACGCGCTCTACGGCATCATTTAAATAGACAAGGTGGAGAGACCAGACCTGACAAAAGTATTCGAGGATGCTACGCACAAGTGACAAGAACAAATGGACGAAAGTAGTGTTGTTAGAAAAATGAGAGTAAGACCTGAGGACGAAGCCGGACAAACGGGAAACCTTGGCAGCTATCTATGTGATGTGTTTATCAAATTTAAGTTTAGAGTCGAAGAGCACACCAAGGTCCTTCAAATTGTCGACAACCTCAAGTGATGATCCGGATAAAGAGTAGGCAAACACTAGACGAAACATTTTACAAGTATAAGACATTAGGTGACATTTAGATATGCTCAGAGTAAGATTGTTCCTGGAGGACCACTCACTTAAGGCATGAAGATCATGTTGCAACTGGTGAAAATCATCAAGCGAATTAATCAATCTGAGCATTTCAAAGTCATCAGCAAATCGTAGACAGGGAGAACGGAAAACGGAAGAGAGATCGTTGATAAATACCAGGAATAACAGAGACCCAGAATTGAGCCTTGGGAAACACCAAAAAGAAGGCAGTTTGGGGAAGAAGAATATGAATTCACAGATACAACACAGCTAAGACCAGAAACATAGGATGAGAACCAGGACAAGAAAAAATCAGTTATCCCATAACCTTAAAGTTTTAAAAGAAAGAACTTACGATCAAAAGATTTAATAACCTTAGCAAAATCAGTGTATACCACATCAGCTTGCTTCTACAGTTCTAAGATGGAAACGACCAAGTTAGTGAAACTTAAGAGATTAGAGGTGGAAGATCTACCTTTTCCGAACCCATGCAGTACAGGAGTAAGGAGAAGGTGAGATTTAGGAAGTAGCCTATTTTAAAGAACTCTTTTGAGTATTTTACTAAAACAAGAAAGAAGTAAAATAGGACGATAACTGGATATACAACTTTGGCCCTCGGATTTATGCATCGGGAAAATATGAGCAGACTTTCAGTAAGAGGGAAAGGAGCCCGAAGAGAAACTAACGTTGAAGATAATAGACAAGGGAGAGATTTGGCAAACAAGTTCGGAATGCCGTCTGAACTACAACCGACATTAACATCAACACATCGAAGTAAGAACTCATTTTCTAGAGGGCTGGTTTGGATATTGGAGATAGGAGACGGAGGAAAATGAAGGAGTTCATAAGACGTGATTGGATGATTTTTGGAAAAGAAAGAGGAAAAGTAAACTGCAAAAAGATCACAAATCTACCGAGGATTGAAAGCAGAGGCACTATTAAGGAACATAGAATTGGGGAAGCGATGAGAATTTCTCAAGAAGTGGACGTAAGACCAAAAGGGCTTGTGTTGATTAGAACGAAAGAAGCTTCGATGTTGTTCAAATAATTACGCATAGCCTGTTTGACGGCAGTTTTGGTGGCTGATCGAAGCTTTGAGAGTTCGAGGTAGTCAGTCAATCAATGAGGCAGAAAAATCGATCGATTTCAGTTACATATAAAATATTTAAGTGTTTAATTGTGGGCTTAAAAAATGTACTTATATCAAATCGATAAGTAGCAGTTTGCTCTTTTAATTATAAAAAAAATAAAAAATATAATTTGTCTTGTCATTTCTCAATAACAATAACTCACATCAAATCAGCATCATTAACTTTTTTCAATGGCCAAAATCTTCAAAAAAAAAAAAAATTATTATTAGTAGAAGGCTTTAAAATGTCTTATTTACGACCTATGCAATTTAATTCACATTTCTTATGGACGGTCGGTGGTTTTTTTTGGTAAAACTAATGTAAGTGCGCTTATTTCAATACTTTTCTTTGAGCATTACTATTGAAGAGTTCTTTTAAACTGTGTATGAACATTTTGGGCACTTGGTTTACTCGTCATCTGCTTTTTCAATCCATACGCCTGCTAAGTGGTGCGAAATAAATTGTTACCCATATCTGTTAATGATTTAAACCAATTATTGTAAACTACTTCAGAATGATCGAAAAGGTAGTATTGATGTATTTTTATATTCCACTGATTTTTTATCCTCGTATACATAATAGCTGTAATAATCTCTTTCATTTTGTAAATAGAATTTAAAGGGAACAAGTAAATGAATGTGATTTTCCAACAAATCACCAACTATGTATGTATATAATTTTCATCTATTTTTTTCTAGGAGTGCACCATCTACGAACAATGCAATTTTCCAGTGGCCAACTAGCCCGATTCTACCACCGGTGTCGAGTAGAACGCCTCATCTGGTGCCTGACACATATATTCCATCGACGCAAGCCACGACCCAAACAACAAGCTCATCTGTAACAAATGCTAATACATCTTCCAGTAAATTAAACAGCTGAATCGAACCTGCACAAAGTCAAACGCATACAACGGCGGCCAGCAACAAGTACACGAGACGAAGGGAACCATTACGACAAGCGCAGATCAGAGCAGCGGCAACAATAACGGCCAATTCATTCGAAACAACATTAACAAGAACATCAACGTCACATCATAACTCAGTCGAAGACATTTTTAAGCAACAAAACTCATAAGCAACTAATACAACTAAAGATAAAGTAACGATTTTACTATACAGTAATGAAACATTATTATTACTAAGCCTGTAAGATCTAAGTAAGTAAAAAGACATAGGCCAATTTCTAAGGTTCTAGAAAATGAATAGATTATTCAAATAGAGCATCGTGTTAAGGATATAAATAATTGAAATACATTTCGATGAAAGTCCTTTTATTGTTTTACAACGTTATATTTCTTCCGTTTCAACATAATACGTCATGAACTGAACAATTCGAATTAAGATACTTGTTTGACGTGCTTGGTGAACGGACGAATTGCGCGATATTCGTAATTAGATAAATTTTTAAAACACCAACATCGACAACTCTTCGATACACAAAGAACCGGAAGTGGAAAGTAGCAATTGTTAAGAAAGAATAAATCATATACGAGCAATAGGCCATACGGCAGTTATTTTTAAACTATTCTTTTGACAAAAACATTCGAACAAGGATGCGTAAACTTCAAAAGCGATCCATACCATTCATTGTTATTTAGCTCTGAAATGGATTTTCATTGTTTTTTCATTGTAAAAGAATAGAATAATTTCAAGCTCACTATTTTATGTAGTTTTCAACACATCAAACCTAAATAACAGCATTTCTGTTTCCGAGGACTAAGTAGCTAATTTATGATATTGTGTCGCAAAGTGAATTCGAACACAGCGTAGGCGCATTGGAAACGTAGAGAGTATCACTTCCAGAAGTTCGATCCTTAAGTTAGTATTTGAAAACATGGGGCCCACTACGATAGTCATACAAGTAATCAAGCAAAAGAAGCAAACAATTGAAGCGGTACTAAGCCACACGATAAGAAATCAATCTCGACCGGTTTCAATACTTTCACAAGAACCACTCACTATAGTTACTTTGGGAAATATCATTCAACACTATAATACCGAACAATAAAAAAGCTTTACGAAACTTCGTAGACTTACGAAGATACTCAATGTAGGATCTGTGCAACGGCTCAGCGAAGTTCTCTCAGCCAACACAAAGTCACCTAGAAGAAAAACAAAACCACAAGAAATAAGAAAGAACCCTATAAGATCGTATACAGAACATTATTTCACATTTACAATTTTTACATATTTATTTTCTACAACGTTTAAACGAAACTGTTTTAAAAGGAAACTCTTAGACATTGTGTTGATTCTGTTCCAATTACTAAAAAAGCGTGTTTCGCGAAAAAGCTTTAAGATTTAGGGTGCCTGCATTTGCTAAGAGAAAAACCTAGATTTAAAAGATATTTATTATTACTACAATTATTACTAGATCATAGTAAGTACATACAAATGAATGAACATTTTCGATAAATCCTCTATATATTTTATGCATTTGAAACGATAAATTCAAACCGATTCTTTTGAAATTACAAAACTCAAAAAATTACGACAATTGGACGTCTTAAGTTCATTTTCAAAGATTTTTACGTGTGTTACCGGGAAAAGTTGAATTGAATGGTGTATATGATGATGTACAAATTTAGTTTGTATCAAGTTGTTGCAAATTATACAAAAACGAACAACATATTTCAAGTCCAAATTAATTTCAAGTTAAGCAACAATTTAGAGTATTTGCATATTTACTTATATACAAAAGAAAATATAAAGGAATTATACAAGATCCTAAGCGTCAGCCTCTGGAAGTTTTGAACGAAAGAAGCGATATGTTCTGGATTAAATTCAATGCTAGCTGTTTGTTTTCGCAAGGTCGAATTGATAGTAAACTTTTCAAAACAAATATTTCGATTCAGAAACTCTACACTGCAAACTAGCGTACTTTGCAATAGTCCTCTATTTCGTTCAGCTATTGTATCATAAATGTCCAAAAACGAACTAAAAACGAAATAATCAAATTAAGAACATAATTCGAACATATAATGAAAAAAGACAATTACTAATTACGTAGGTCTTATAATAATCGAAACTAAATTAAATATTAAATAACAAAACCTGCTCATCTGCTAAGAATAATGAAAATTTTTAAATATTAAACTATTTCAAGGTTCATGCTCTAAATTAACGATATGATGCTGACTATAGGGAGCAAATCAAATGGAAGACTATTGCAAACTGCATATTGTTATGTTTTGCTCTTCTGGTAAAACCGAAGGAGTTGATTAGTCTAGTTAGTACGATAGGAACAAAACGTTATTTCGCAACTGTAATAAAATTTAATGTACATTGTTCTGTTTTATATTATATAACCATTATTTAGTTTACGATTAAATACGTTTTCTGCATAAAATCTGGTTTTAATCAGTTCCGAAATCCATATTTGTATTCGACATATTCGGTTTTGTGTAAGTTTGCGAACCCGCGACATAAAGCTTGAAGTAAAAAAAAACTCTAGCGCACCTGAACCGCTAGAAACACTAATGTTCGAAGAACAGTAGAAGAATCGTGCAGGTTTTGAGTGCATATTCTACCACACGAGCTGCTTTTTACATCCAAACTGTTTCAAACGCCACGTTTTACTTTGGTCTTATAACTCATATGGTGGAAAGGTTTCTGATATTACCACTGGCATGGGTTTCAAAGTTTATGAAAGAAAAACACTTGTTAATTATATTCGTTATCAGTTGCTTATTTCACCAAACTTTGAAAGCAGCATCTCATATAGCATCAATGAAGAAAATGCTCAGTGCCTGCAGCACTGTAACTGAAGTTGGTGTTTGGGGCTGCGATCCGAAAAATTTGCAGAACTTAAGGAATTGAAACATCGGTTATTTATTTTCATTGTAAATGTTTCCGGTATGAATACTAACTGTAAGCATTTATTGATACAGAAATAGCACTACAGACTCGTGCTGGCAACCTTTCGCCAGTATCAAAGCCATGAATATATCACATCTGCTTCACGTTGTTTAATTACATTCGAAGTTATGGGAGTATAAAGAAATTTAGGGTTACCTGCAGCGAGTTTTTTCAAATAATCGAAAACTTAATATTTGCTGTTTATTGTCACTACAATATCATTACCATTTGAAAATTCTACGATAAAACCGCTTAAAAAAGATATTGCAAACAAACACAAAACCAACAATAGCTGGCAACCCTATCGAGGCTTTTCAACCAAATTTGGCTTAAATAATGCTTAGAATAGGTTCCATTAATTGTATGAACTTCGTATTGATTTCATGACTGCACTGGAAGTTATAGGGCAAAAAGTTTTATTTTCCTGAGAGAATTTTCAAAACCAAAGACACAAAAATTACCATAGCTGGCAGCACCAATCGAACTTTTCAACCAAATTTCTACCAAATACGGCTTAGAGTAAGGTTCAGCTACTGTGTCAATTTCATGAAAATCTGGCAACTGAATCAGAATTCATAGGCCAAAAAGCAGTTTTCTTTTCTTTGTAATTTTTCAAGCTGGCACCACTGGCACAGAGTTGCCCACAATTCAAAATCACTTCTATCAGACCTGGTCCTACTTAAGTGCAATGTACTCTGTAAATGTCAACTGCATCTGATGATTGGTTCGTGAGTTCCTGTGAACAGAAGTTTTTGATGCTAAAAATAAAGGTAAATTGGGAAAGGGTTACTGTTCTTGTCCGACATGAAAATTCCAAAGTTTTACTTTAAATGTGTAGATAAAGCAAAAGATTTATATACAAGTAAGTTTTCATTGTAAGAAATGGAAATTTTTTAGGAGATTCGATGGATTCGATGGATTTTCACTTTCAGTGCTTGTTCTAGCCAACAGGGTTACCAGCACATTCATCAAAAACCAAACAAGTGTGCAACTTAATAACATTAATATGTTCTGTAAGTTTCATAATGATTTAATAATCTTGTAAAAAGTTATCGCAATTAAAAAATTTTCAAATTTTCTAAATCTCATTTTAGGCGCCTAGCGCACACAAAGGGTTAAAAATTTCATAAATTTTATCATATTCATATTTAGAACACGTTCGAAATTTATTATATAAACATTATTTTTGCAAAAGTTATTTTTTCGCAGAAAAATAGGTATATTTAAAATATCACTAAAATGGCCGCCGGCGACAAAGGGTTAAAGATTATTAGCTTTTTGTGAGACCTGGCACTATTCTGCATATACACCAATGTATCTGTATCCTGAAAATTTCAGTTCAATCGGATGGCGCGTTCCTGAGATTTTTTCACTGAAATTTTTTGATGATATATATATATATATATATATATATATATATATATATATATATATATATATATATATATATATATATATAGAAATATGAATTTTTGGCCAAAGTGATTTTAATACTAATGTTTTCTTCGAACATTAGTAAAAATCTTAGTCTGGCCACGCCCAAGCTTTGCTACTGCTCGATTTATGTTTATACGTGAATAAATTAATTGCATCTAAAACTACATGCCATTTCAGCTATTGAAGGAATTGAATTGTTTTTTTTTACCATTCCTGTTTTATTTTGGTTAATTTTTTACTCTTCTGCTTGTTAAATTAATCCATTGTAAAATTCTTAATACATAAGTTGAAGTTGGTTAATGATTGCTGCTGTGGTATACACGATGTTTTTGGTGATTCCAATGGTACGTATACCAACAACACACAAATCCTTTAGTTTTTTTGCGTGGGAGCATGCAACATACAATTGGGCAAAAGAGAAATATTGATTAATCTACAATAAACAGTATACTTGTAGCATTGACTCTGTAATTTTTTTGTGGTTATGGCAAAATTTAACTTCTTAAGCTCGCAGAAATTCCCATGAATGAGGGTAGTTTAATGAAACGTAATGAGTTTACAGACTAATTATAAGTATACGCTGCAAGTTTTATTTCAGTAAAGACATTTGTTTTTGAGCTATTGTGTAAAGTGTCAAATATGGAGGAAATGATTACCGGACCTGTAGTAAAGTTCTTCACTAATCAAGGGAAGTCGGTTCAAACCATAATGGTAAGCATCGGCATCGGTTTACGTGGACATTTGTCAATGTAAAACCATGATCTACCAGTCACACCGTCTTATTAAACAAGGAAAGAACAAACTTGAAGACGACCCAAGCCCAGGATAACCAATCGAAGTGACCAATTTAAAGAGATCGGTAGCTCTGCTCGCTACGACGCCAATCCAAAACAGTTCTCCTTCCATTCTTCCTTCTTCCATCAGTTCTATTTAACTTGAGTTTATTCTTTGATGTCTTTTATTTCATCGAGAAAGCTGAGAACTATTTTCCGATTTCAAAGTCGCTGTGTTGCTGATATTGCCAATTACTGCCCTATATCTCTCCTGTATTGTGTACCTAAGTTGCTTGAGCGAGTGCTTCATGAAATAATTCATACTACTTTTAGTTGATTATTTCCCAAATATTACAGGCAATCGACTGGCTTCTGTGTAATCGAATATTCGGGGATAATATTGGCATTTTCACAGATAGCCAAGCGGCTATTAAATCCCTTGCTGGTCCTTGTACAGTTTCCATGATTGTTGCTGAATGCCGTGCATCTCTCAGGGAGATGTCGAGACATTCAGTGGTTCAATTGATTTGGGTACCGGGACATAGAGGTTTTCAGGGCAACTGTGAGGCCGATGAGCTAGCAAGGCTTGGAACCTTCCTACCGGAGGTCTCCTGCTCCTTCTCAATAAGTATACCGATGACATCGGTCAAACTGGCCATCAGACAAAAATATCTCGAGGATGCTAGGAGGTCCTGGGCAGATGAATCATCCTGTGCAATAGCAACGCAGTCCTGAGTATCCATGGATGCGCATCGCACCAGTCAGCTTTTAGGCTTAACTCGAAGTGCTCTACGCTGCACTGTGGGAGTTCTTACGGGCCATTGCCTCATAGGACGGCATGCACAACGATTGGGAGTGCAGTTTAACGATTTCTGTCGGAGTTGCGGCTCTGATGATGAGGAGGAGTCCGTCCACCACCTCTTGTGTCAGTGCCCGGCGTTGGCAAGGAGAAGGTTGGCGTCAATTGGTGCTCCCTTTCTCTCAAACCTGACCGAGTTATCCCTGGTTAATTTAAAAGGGATAACGCGATTTGTCAAGGGAAGCAGATGGTTTCCCGATTTTAGTGAGTAGGAGAGAGTCACTAATTAGTGTGGCATCACAACGGGCCTCTCATGTGCCTATGTGTGTCGGACGGCAGACTTCTGTAGACCGGCAGCCACTTTAACCTAACCTAACCTTCCCAAAGAGCAATATCGATTTATCATGACTACTAATATAAACGAATTTACTAACTTCGTCACTTTTACTTTAACGGTCTACAAGATGACGTAATTTACACTAACTTTGCGAATGTATTTGACAGGGTAAACCACTTAGTTTCGTTGTAAAAAATATCTAATTTTTTGGTGTTTCAGTATCCTTATATCCTGGTTTTCTTCCAACAACCATTATCGCATCTATCGTGTTATTTTTAATGGCTGTTCTTCCTCCCCTTTTTCTCTTTTTTCTAGCCTTCTCCATCGTCCCATCTTTGATAGCTTCATTTTCATTTTGTTTATCAATGAGCTTCCTTATAACCTCAAATGTGATTCTCTTTTATAGTCAGATGACCTTAAAATTTTTCGTACTGTCAATTAAAGTACCAGTACACTTTGGAAGGCAAAAAATGACCATTTTTCAAGATTTTTTTCTCAGAGACTTTATTAGATATTAACATGAAATTTTTTTTTTTCGCAATATTATTTCATATTTTACAAATACAAAAACAATTTTTTTTTCACTTTTTTATTTATATTTCCCTTTTACAAAGGGTGCTGAAATTAAGTTCTGCAAAATTCATTACTCCACGGCGGACAGATAATCTATGGATTGGTAAATCTGAAACACAAAATTTCAACGAGGTAAAAGTAAGGTCTCTCACATCGTAATCCAACACCGTTTTAAAAAATATAAAATACAAAAAATTGGTGGACTTGTGAAGAAAAAAGTCAAAAATTGACCATTTTTTCGTAATTTTTTTAACGTCAAAAATTTTTTCCAATGCTATTTGGCCATATTGTAGTAGATTACGATGTAAAATACTCTAACAAATGAACGTACCAAAGTTTTTACTAATTTTCGAAGAAAATTAGTATTAAACTCGCTTCGCCGAAAATCGTCATATATATATATATATATATATATATATATATATATATATATATATATATATATATATATATATATATAGATATATATATATATATATATATATATATATATATATATATATATATATATATATATATATGTATATATATATATATATATATATATATATATATATATATCAGCAAACTGATTAAAGGAGATAATCTCTGAAGTGGCCGATCCGATTGAGCTGAAATTTTCGGGAGATATAGATGTATATAACAGGTAGGTCCATGATTTGCTAGAATTCAGATATCCTAAGCCTTTTGGTGGCGGCGGGCATTTTAGTGAATTTTCAGGTACTGCTATATTTCCAAGCAGTGTAAATTTTTGTTAAAAAAAAGGACTAGGAATGAAAACTTATTATGTTCTTAGTTTGCTTATGAGAAAGAATTGGAAATTTTTTTTTCAAATTTCGATTTGTCATAACTTCTAAGAAAAACTATGGATCATCGTGAAATTTTCAGAGCATATTGATGCAGACAAGAATTTAACACACATGGACTTTTAAGACTGTGCGGGCAACTCTATACTTACAGCAAGCTCCTGAAAAAAAATCCTTCAAATCATCGAGTCCCCCGAGAAATTTTTGATTTTTGAAAATAAATCCAAATTATTGATAAATTTTGACTTTTTTCCACCAAGTCAAAAAAAAAATTTCAAAATTCCGCGGTAAACAAGAACGGAAACCCGTGATCAAATTACCTCTATTTTCAGCACTCAAAACTTCTGTTCACGAGAACTGACGATCGGATAATGCAATCAATATGAAATTTACAGGACATGTTGATATTAACTAGGACCAAATACAAGCAATACTGTGGCAGTGGTGCCATTTGGAAAAATCGCTTAGAAAAACAACTGGTTTTTGGCCTATAGCTTCCGATTTAGCTACCAGATTTGAACCAAATTCACACAGTAGATGAACCTTACTCTAAGATAGATTTCGTATAAATTCGGCTGAAAAATTAGTATAGAGTTGCCAGCTATGGGAATTTTTGTCTCCTAAATATTGTAAATTTGCTCAGGAAAATAAAGGTTTTTTTCCCTATAGCTTCCGATGCAGTAACGAAATCAAAACGAAACTTATGTAATAAGTGGATCTTGTTGTATTTCTAATCATATAGGAATTTCGTTGAAAAATTGTGAAAGGGTTGCCAGCTATAATAAATTTCGTAATTTATTGACATATCTTTATCGAGCGATGTTTTCGTAAAATTTCCAAATGGGAATGATCCTGCAATGACAATTAACAAAAAATATTTACGTTTCAAAAATTTAAAAAGTTTGGACGGTGGTAACCCTAAAATTATATTCACTCCTATAACTTACAGTGCAGCTATTGAATCGAAACGAAATTCATAGTGTGGGTTTAACGCAACGTGAAGTAGCTATGGTGCTAGCATATGATTGCCAGCACCAGACGATTTCGTAAATGTTGCACCAACAGATGCTTCCATTTTGTATTCATAAGCAAAGCATTTAAAATAAGATAAGCAACCGATGTTTAAATTTTCCGAGTTTTGGAAATTTTTCAGATGGCAACCCCAGACATAGTTTAATCGCTGAAACTTTCGATGATATCCTAGGATGAAAACGAAATTCAAAGGCTAGGTTGATTAAGCAGGAGCATGTTATGGTATACTTATTACTGCTGTGTTGGACAAATGTTGCCAGCACTAATCATATTCATCATTGGTGTTATAGGAAATGCTGTCCGAAAATGATATTTGTTCCTTTGAGTAAGAAATGGTTGATATGATACTACAAAGAAGTGTATAACATCTTCACACATTTTTAAATCCCTCAAAGTCAACTTCTTCCAAAAGTGGTTTTCTAGCGGTTCTGAGACTCTAGACTTTTTTCAAATTGGTTCAGTAAATCCGGAGGGTATCTGTCCGTCGTTTTAAAAACCTTCTCTCGAGAAAAAACGTGTTTAAAGGTTTCTTCCATATTGTTTATAAATATTGTTTGAAAAATCGATTTTAAACACTTACAATTGGCTAATCTGGTATCTTTGGACCATAAAATAAAAAACCATCATCAATAAAGCCTGCTCATTTTGTTGTTGAGCTAAATGCTCTTGCTTTGTTCAATTTTTGCTGGCTTTCTCGGCCATTGCAGTTCCTTCCGCATCCTTAGACCGCGCGTATCCATAAGAAGCTGTTGCAATGGTCCAGCCCATAAATTCTATTATTTTCAATAATGTCAATTTGCTAATAATATTTGGGCCCAATATTGCCAATAATATTTGGGCCCCCAATTCGACGACTTCCTTTCCAACGAATGTATGCAAAAACAACCTTTGCCTTTGAAATCAAATTTATTTATTATGTTATAAGTTCAATTTTTCTTTATTTTGCTTTTTCACTAATTCATATTTAATAAACTTTTCAATATAGTTGATTTTGATTGATATAACATTGTTTTATTCACCATTAAATAGAAAACTATCTATAAATATATCAAATAATCGCACTTCCGCAAACAAAAATTAAAATTGTCATTCAATCCTTACCACGACTTGTTGCTATCTCAAACAATGTCCGTCCTGTTTTTTGACAAGTTTGTATTTCATACACTAAAATGTAAATAAAGTCACGTATCCCGACCAACTCAAAACCTATTGCCCACAATGTCAATAAGTACAACAAAAGAGCAACCAAGCCACCCTCTGACCTCATACTTTGTGTGACCGAAATAAATCGACGTGTCTGGAATGCTTATAATTCCATCGAAATGATGTCAATGCCAGCCTCCATTATAGCTATGGCCCAAATCGAGTCTCGTTCTTTTAGATATTTCTATTCATTTCCACGAAAGATGCCATCGTGTCTATATTTCTTCCTACGGGCTCGAAAATTGAGATGAATAAAAGGCTCACGTACATATTTATCATTGATGATTTCCGATTCCGGTGTAGTTTTCCATTATTCGCAATCGAAAAGGTGCTGAAATGGAAAATTTTGATATTCGTTGGCGTTAGGTGGTGTAGTTAGGCAAAGTTGAAGGAAATTTAAAACGTTGACACTGAATTAAGGATAGTGATAAAACTTTTTTTTTCGTGCTCAGTCAAATAGTATGAGGTCACAAGAAGGACATTTTGATTGATTGCCATCAATTTTGCTTTATGCCATTGTAACTTGATAATATGAATGTATTTTCGAGAGATTGTATTTTCAAATATTGACTTCAATTAGTGATATGTCTACTATATAATAAACAACCTTTAAACATTTGAAACCAGAAAATCTGCAAAAATGGATATTTGCATTCTGTATGGCACTAACCATTGAATGAATGACAAACTCACCTTGCTTGAAATAAGTACACAGGCGTCCAAGACCTATTTCAATAGAAGGATCTTTCGAAACCGAAATCTAATACCTGTCGTATGATATATTTTTTTAGTCCTCAAACTACCGTATGAAGCCTTCATGAAGCGGCTTACGAATACAAGTATGTATGTTTTCTTTCGAGATTCAAGTCTTCTGATTTGTTTGTCAAGCACTAACATTATTGGGGATCCCTGCAAACATGATGATAAAAATTGGAGAGAAATTTAAAAGGTCTCATGCTTGCCAGTCTGATAACGATTCAGATTTGCTACGAAAACGATATGTGCTTGGTTTTCATATAATAATGTTTAGGGTTGTGATAGATTGCGGACTAGCAATATCAATTGTGTCGGACAGTGAATGTGTAAAACTTGAGGTTATATAACAAATGTATGATATTGAGCAATAAATTGCAATTTGGATTCTTGGATGAGTGCAGTCGTATCTGATAACTTGCCAGAGAAGGCTCATAGACCATATTTTGAGCTGTTGGATTCCCCGGGTACTATATCGTGAATATTTTTAAATGAAATAAATCCGTTGTATGATTGTTGTGAATAGTTTTGCACTGACAACTTACATACATGGAAAATGATGCCTTTTGATAAACACATGAAAATTTCCACCAAAAAAAAACCACAAAGCTTTTAAAAAATCTTTCAGGTGCTTCCTTCTATTAGCATTTTGATATCATCCTTCCATTTCACATTTACTAAACTGAATCTCTTAAAGTATACAGCCTCATTAACATTTATTCTATCGTTAAATCAAAGGCTGAACAGCACGCGTACTTTTTACACGTAACAAAAGAAAACAATTCGCAATACGCTGAAACGCGCAAAGAGGATATCTGCAAGGCAATAACTAGTCAACGTGCTAAGAATATGAAATCTTATCGATTTTTGGAGTAAGACACGCTGTGATGGTATTGAACAGAGCATTTCAAAGGTTCTTTATTCTTACTTAACGTATACATCCATAAGGAAATATGAAATTTTATGATTTCTGTCACATAGGAATGGGGCTATAAACTCTTTGGTAATCCAAGTTTGTCACTCGTGCTGTCTATTGGCAGCAGCTGTGCCAGTACCCAGTTTACAACGTTGAAATACCTAGCGCCTTACAGATTGCGATGTAATTCAGTTGATGAGATGTGCCATTGCTGCTTTGTCGGAATATTAACATGCATATCATTGCCGTTTGTCTGATGAACTTTGACATTAACTGGAGAGAAATTACCATATCACCTGGTGTAATGAAAAGCATGGTAGATAATCAAATGAGCAAACCAGTCGATGGGAAATGCTATAGAAAATTGTTGACAGTCAATTGGGTTCAGATGTTGAAATATAGCCTGTGACATTCGTTTCGAAACATGATGACGTTACTTTTATTAAATCTTAATTTTTCGAAAAGCTTGGAAGTTTAAACGTTTACAGTTTTCAAAATGGTGAATAAATCGTTATGAAAGATTTTGATTTCTTCCAATTCCATAAACAAGATTCAATGAAATTAAGTGTGATAATTTGCCATAAAGTAAGCACAATGAAATTTGAAGTGGACATAAAAATAAAATGACATGCTGGAAAATTGCTTTGATGTTTTATTCAATAAAATTCATAAATACTGCTCTTAGAAACAAATTAATACAATAAACTAAAAGCGATCATTTTGAATGGTTGCTAGCTATTAAGAGCAAATAAGAAACAGAAAGTCCTGTCTTACAAAAACTCATAGTTGGTTCTCGCGCCCAACGTGGGTGTCACAGTGAGGTAAACATAATACTATATGCGCAGATTTGGTGAATGTTAGTCCGGGGGAAGCGAAGGAACAGAAATGAAATACCTAATGCGTATGTTTTCGAGTAGAAGATGGAAAACAGAAAGAAAATTTTCACTTCGAAGTATTTATTGTGTTTTTAGATAAGCCACTAAGAATAATATTTTTCGCTATTGAAAGAAGTGTAAGTCAAGGTTATTCTTTGTTTTGTCGAATAATGTTTCTCATTTCTGAATGTAGTCAGATATGAAATATTTATGGGTAAACATGGTTTTTTTTTTGAATTTACCAAGTCAATTGAATAACTGACTTAAATTTGGAATAGTTGGGGTGTTTAGATACGGACATCAAACGTTCGAATTGAAATGATAATGAGCTATTCTTATGTTCCTCTGTAATTTTGATGTAGTTTGAAACGCTTGGTATGAACGCTGATTTGATTTCACTTCAAGGTATTTCGGAACACTTTTTTATGTTATTTTTTCCAGTGGACTATGAGCTTCAAATTAACGTAGCAGTGAGTAGGTACCTTATTCCAATTCAAAAGGCTTTTTTTTTCAATTTATAAATGTCATAAAATGATTTGTAATTAAAAGTTTGGTCGTTTTGTTTGCAATTACTCATTCCAGTAAAAATTTCCAGGTGGTAAAAATTTGAAAAAACAGAGAAGAAAAATTATGAAAAATAAAGTCAGAAATCTCTTATTTCAGCAAAGCTTTCAAACATGCATGAATATTTTTTGGACACATTTTGATGTGAAGTTGAATCAATCAGTCCCTGTGATCACGAATCAGTGATTATGTGAAAATAATGCAAAACAATTTGTACTATCGGAGTAGCATGTATGTTGATGTTAACCGTATTCACTTCTAACTTTCTTTCAAAAAACCCAAAATATAAAAAAACTACCCTAACACAATAACACAAGTCAGCAAACTTATTTACTATTCGAACGTGCAACGGAATGATTCATGTAGTATTGCTTTCTTATAATTTCCTCACAACTTGTGTATAATATCAGCACATTGAGACGTCCTCGATAGCCATCGACCACCAGGCAGGCTTGTTTACAATAAGAAAACTTTTCATTTTGAAGCGTAGGATGCATGGAAGCGAAAAGAAAATAGAAATCGCAGGCTGAAAGTTTGCCAATGTTATTATTTGGAGAAGATCCAACAACATTTAGTTGGGACGTTGTCAATCGATATTCTTTCGGATACATGAATACTCGTCGATGTTCACATATACCATATAGCACTATAACTCACTACAGCTTTGAGTACGACATTCCTGAAATCCGCACAAACAATCCATCAATTGTCAGACTCGATGTTGGAGCGAACAAGGAGAACCAAATTAGAAATCCACCTGTAGAGCCTCTTGTTGTGACGACCACATTTCCGATAGGCAGAGATGCAATTATATGAGGTGCCACCATGATGAATTCTTGTACCCTATTTTAATGCTTGGAGTATGGGCTCATGGCCCGAAGAGAAATGGAGTCGGTTAGGAAGATGAGTAAGCTTTTGCAGAAAATCTTCGGGCTTTGCGTGCAAAAGCTCCTATAACTTGTTGCTTACGCTTAGTATTATATAGATGTGAATTGCAATGACAAAAAAAAAACAAAGACTTTAATCAAACTCTACAACTTGATTAACACAGACTAATTGAATTAGCAACTGAACTTGGAGAAAGTGGCTAAGAGACTACTTTAGTATTGAACTGCAATCGATTGATTTTTTGTGCAATTTTGGAGTTTTCCCAAATATTTGTCCAATTTTTTACCACACAGTGAAAGATTATTCTAGAATGTAAATTTACTGTACGGAAGTTTAATTCAAAAACAAATTTTTATATTAGAAGCTAGAAGCTTCTTGAAATCTTATAAAGAGGACTAAATAAGAGGACAGACTACCCTCGAAATTTTAATTCTGTCAAGCAATTTAAATATAAAGGTTATTGTTTGTGATCATGGTTCACTTCTTGTCTATATTCTTGTCATAGTTCCCTTCTTGTCAATGCTGATTTATAGACAAGAAGGGAACCATGATCAAATTCAATTACCTTTACTAAGTAAAATTATATCGATGGATATAAGTCGGAGATGTTAAAATTTGTCGCAACTAGCATAAATAAAAACTAATGATTTCCAACTGCAAGTGGTCACATCAGTCAAGTATGCACTGTGTGCTGGTGTCTGATGAGAATCAGTGCATCCTTTCGAAACCACTTTGTCAAATAAAAATTCTCTATGTAAATAAATTTTTTTTCAATTTTAATCATCCCGCAAAAACAATTCCAATTTAAATACTTCATAGCAACCAGTATCTCTTTCTTCCCCTATTCATACTGATGTGGTCTTCAGATTGAAATCGAATTCGCATAGAAGGTTGACCTTAACAGTATCAGAAATTAATGAAGAAAGTCAGTAAAAAAGCAAGTACTGCGAAAAAAGCCAACTGAATGTTTTTCAAGAGATTTTATTTTTCTTAGGAGATCAGAGCCACGGAACCGAAAACCTATAAAGAAAAGGAAGAAATTTTACTAAAGATCATAGGCCACGAAAACCGATTTTTCTCCTTAACTATTGGTTTAACATGAATTTGTGCTAATGTGTTTTGGTTTTTCAGGCTCGTCCGTGCATATTTTTATGGTGAACAAGACTGAATTTGATAAAATATAATGCAAAATTAACAGTAAACATTTATTTCTTTAGAACATTTCACGTGATATGATTTGATAAACATTTTTTTTTTTAAATTTGTCTAGAATTTAGTCTGTAGTTTTAACAGAGTAGTACTTAGGTTTGCACGTGATACAGTTCATGATCGTTCAAAACAAATATGGCACTAAAAAATAGTTCTATCCATTATATGTCAATTTAGAATGTTCCGAACATTTTACACATAATGATACATATTTAATGTTAGTACTAAATCAATTTTTTTTAATTGTGAATATTCAAAAACTTAATCAAAAATTTAAGTGCTTGATATACTTTTAGTAATCAACCGAGTCTGCGTTTGCCTCCGTTTTCAGCATTTGATCAATGAGTGTTTTTGAGCGAAGGTAAATATCTACCAATATTTACCCTCGCGTGCACCTTTGTACCAGGCTTTAGAACTGAAACTATGGGCATTTCGGAATAAGTTTGATGTTGTTATTTTTTTTTTACAAGCAGATATCTTTTGACGAACTTTGATTTTCTACTCGTCAACATTGGATGAAAATATACTGCCCGTAAAACAAAAGTATAAGTCACCATCAGCCCTCCAACTAAGGCCCAGTCATGGCCTCTTTCCAAAAGTATTTCCGTATTACGAGCCAATACCATCCCAACGCCTCGAGTGTCCTGTTCAATATCGCCCTCCCAGTGCAAACAAGGTTTCCCATATTGTAATCCATCATAACATTTTCCACAAAGTGTTTTCCGAGCAGGCTCTTCCTCGGTAATACCAGCTAAGTGCCCAACCCACTGGAGTGAACCAAACTTTATTTTTGTAATTTATTTGCTTCTAGTTAGGAAGATAGCATGCAACTCATCGGAACCGCAATTCTTTACATATGACGGTAGCAGAGGGCCTTCAGCTGAGCACCCAGATCTCGGGTCCTTACTTGAGTACTGGCAAATCATGCTCTCGTTCATCAGAAGCTTTTAGGTTCGGTTTCAATTTTGGAATTTGAAGTTCATTGAGAGACTGTAGTAGGGCTTTGTTGGATTTGAGCAGCCACCAGCATATTTTTTCCTTCATATTGTTATCGGCTGTTCTTACTAACACAAAGTAGTTAGCCAGTAAGGCACGCTGCGAAATTACTTGCTTACAAGGAGTACACACTAACTACATTTCTAGACATCGAAGGAGCTTTGAAAAATGATTGACATTATCCAAGTCTGGAAGTCAATCCGCAGTTAGTAGCATTTATAAATCAGCTATTCAGAAATTGGGTAATATACATACTTATCTTCGGGTAGCTCAACCACCAAGTTAGTAGTAAATACGGACATTCTCCAAGGCAGTGTTTTGCCTCCCTTGCTTTGAAAACGGTTAATGAGCTTCTAAGGAAACTTGACCAAGCTGCATGTATACTGGTAGCGTATGCAGATGACATCCCGATTATATCAACGCAATTGGAGAGATTAAATCATCTCTTACACAATCTCTTGCAATGGTGTCAGGAGAGTGACTTTAGCACTAATTCTAATGTAGTAAATACATATTGGCTAAGGACAAGCCAAATGCTTGTGAGCTTGTGAGCCAACATGTGGACTACATTTGCAGGGCTCTCACGAAATCCCTTTGACTCCCAAAACCCACGCCGAACGGAAACCGCACAAGCGCCGGAACGTCCTGTCAAAGTCGCTTGTCTGGATCGTCCACACACTGGTGTTAGGCTGATTTACCCTGGCTTTGGCCAATATTCACAAAGAAGCATAATATTTCATCCATCCCATAAGAAGCAATATCCCATTGATCTCAATGGAAGCCTCAAAAACGAAGTAAAATATCTGAGACTCATGGTGGACTCCAATTATACCAAATAACAGGACTATAGTAGCTTCTTGGGAGCTGCAGTCTTGTATCGTCTTTTTAATTTAAGCTAGTGCTGTGGGACCAAGTCTGCTGTACGGAGCAGTAGTTTGGTGGCCAGCCATACTTCAATCAGAAGATGATAGAGAAGGTTATTAATAGACTACTCCAAAGAAAGCACTCCTTATGCTCTTTCATTGGCCTACCAATCTGCTTATCTAACAGCATGCGAGGTCTGATGCGGCAAAACTACATTATGGTGATCCCTGGATAAGGACTGACCTGGGCCAAGCCAAAAATTTGGTGCATGAAATACGTGTTTCAGTGGACACCTAGTGGGCATATTAACCATCCGTCTTTGACTCAAGTGTGCGAGGTCCAACTCCCAAGCGGGGAGAAATGGGCTAGGAGATTATCCTCAGAAGAAATTGCTGCAGAAACATACATCGATGTACCACACTTCACTAACTTTCCACTCATATCAATTTGAAGCTTCTCTTCCGCTTGCCAGACTACTGCAGTTTCTTTCATGCAGAGTTACTCACTTTTTAGAAGCGGGTAATTGGCTCTTATGGAATCAAATTTTCGGAGTGAATATTTGCATTTTCCCTGACAGACCAGCAGTCGCTTGCTAGAGCTTACACCTCCACAAAGCTAGGCCTTGAATAACGTACGTCTCTTCAAAATATATCCAAACATTCTATGATGCAGCTATTTTGGATACCAGGAAACAATTACTGGCTTTACGTTGCAGTCTCCCAATTGGTATTTAGACGGCTTCAGTTAAACTGGCCACCCGACAATATTTCAAGAACGCTGTGAAGTCACCTGTGGAAGAATGTTTCAGTGCTGAGTAATTGTGGAAAACTTTTGACATTGGCCGCACTAGGGAGCTTCTCAATTTGTGAAGAGATTTCCTTGGCGCTGATTCCCGTGGCTGTTTTATCTAGACACTGTCTGTTTGGCAGGCATGCAGCATGGCTGGGTACCCCTTACATTGACTTTTGCCGGAGCTGGGCACAAGAGAAAGAAGAAGAAATAGTTATTCATTTTCAAGGCCTGGCCTTCGCTAGAAGAAGGATGAAGTTTCTTGGCTCAGATTTCTTTACTAGCATAATTGAAGTTGCTTCTGTGAATTTGACGGGCATCAACCAGTTCATCAAGAATACAGGGTGGCCTTCCTGTTAATAAGAGTTATGTACGATGCGGTATCACAATGGGCCCTTGGGTGCCAAAGTGTGCGTTCTCTGGAGTCTGTCTGAAGGAGATAGACGCAGAGTTCAACCTAATCTAGTTAGTTACGTCAAACTCATATTCCACTATCCTGATGTTTTCTTGCAGACGATCACTCCATATACTTCATCTCTTCTTTATTTATGTGTAACGCGAGCATTTGCGTCGTCGGTTTGGTCTGGATAAAAGATTCTAGTATAGCTAGTTTAGATATTTCACTGATGTTAATATCATCCGCATAAGCAAGTATCTGTCTAGACTAGGTGACTTTTAGACTATACTCAGTCCTACCTAAATTAAATTTTTTATGATAGATGCAGTTGAACTTTTTGAGTACTTTTCTTTCGTCGTAAGTGTTTTCAATAAGAGGTCAGGGTTTTGGTATTATGGATACAAGGTTTCTTTTATGCATTTTATATGCGTCAATCGTAGATTTTAATTACACATGCTACATCACACACGAGAGAGCAATAAAAAAAGTTCGACTCTGTTGGATAGTTTGAGAAATAAAATTGACTTCAGATGGTTTTGGGAAAATTTACTGTCAATCAACTAGAATCTTGATTGAAAAGACTTCTTGAAAGTATGAGAACGTCAATGAAAGGCTGTCCTTCGGAGAAGATTGGATTCAGTGATGAAATTTAAGTTCCGTCAAATTCAGGGATGCTGTCATGCAACCAGGTAGACAACAACTTTCTATAGATGTTACTAGTCAAGTCGTTCCATGCAATATGTCTTATATTAGCATTTTCCAGTAGTTTGCTGTTGTTTCTTTTGGAAACAACTGTAAACTACTGGAAAATGCTTTTATTCTACTAGATAAGGCTCAAAACCAATGACTAATTTTTCTCTCATAGTATACACGTTTTTCTTTCCAAATAAAATTATCTGAAAATAGTATTTGAAATTCAAAATTTAAAGTCGGTTTACACGTGCGGTTTTTTGCTGGACCCATCACGAGCTTTAAGGAAAGGGAAGTGAAGGATTGAACACAACAGCGAGCACGAATGGTCTAGTCGATCATCGAGCACGGCAGCCGTTTTTCTTGGTTCTTCTTGAAAACAGTCTGGGGCTCAGACATTTTTGGTTGGAAAGTGTGATTTAGTCTGCTTTGAGACGTTCAGTAGAGCGCATCGATAAAGCTTGATCAAAATTGAAAGTGAAAATGTCGGACAAGTTTATGTGGAGCTATGTTATTATTGGAGTACGAGTGCAAAGAAAGTTTATAGAATTCTAGGCACAGAGACTATATAAATAGGAATATGCGGAAAAAAAGTTTAGAGGACATTTACCTCAAACTGAAAAGTTTATATGGGACAATTAGTTTGTATGCGATCTGGAGAAAAATTCAAGTGCGAAGAAGCCAATTTACGAAAGAATTACGGCTGGTAGCAGCTTCCAAAAAAAGTGAATGTGGTTTGAAAGAGATTTACCAGCCAAAAATGTGGTGTTTTGATCGGCTGAAATTTGTAAAACGACACTGCGCCATTAAAGCTTCAATGTCCAATTTAAACAAAGAAATTATTTTGATTGCATTCTATAGATCAATTGCAGAATTCAATTTCTTCCACGCCTTAGGTAACAAAGTTGTATTAATATTTTAATTTAGTGTTTGTTTTTCTTGCCAGTCTAATTTTCCCTCAATTAAAAAATATGCCGCAAACTGTTGCGTTATTACTACAGCCACCGTTCGGTCACGTATAGAAGCGATTTTACCTTTTTTTGTCTTGATTTATTGATTTGTCCGTATCTGTAGGATAGTTATTCTGATTATGATGCATTAAGAAAACGGTGTGCTAGCATAGCAAAACATTGCTCGTCTAAACGGGCTCTCAGTTTAATTCAGTTTCGTAAAAAATCAAAAGCTATTTTTTTTTCAAAGTTTGTCACATGCAAAGCTCATGACCTTTCTGCTTGAATATTTTACTTTGTCATTCAAAGGCTAGTATTACGAAAATATATTCGAAAATATATTCATTTGATGCTAGTAGTACTATAAATTGTTCGAGCGGATTGCTTTTCAACTATTCCCTGGTTGCAAAAGGATCTATTGAGCATTTTTTCCATAATCTGATCTAAGTTCAAGTAAATTATTTTTTTAAAAATAGCTCTATAGCTTAATCCTGCATATAATCAATATATAGAATCATGTACATAATTAATAGTTGCAAAGAAAATGTTTGAATGGTTTCTGTTGCTGTATAAAAGTACACCTGTTCGAGCTTATTTGTTTTATCTGCTCTGAATTAAATAAAAATATATACTTCCCTTGAAAGTTGAATATAAATGCACGCATGAGCTCAGAAAATCTCTTCAATAGATTTAGCAGGATTGCATCGATGTACTTTTGATACAAGAAGCACATTAGAATGATGTAATTCAGTTTCAATTCCTTTCGAGATCCAGCAAATAAGCCAGGCAGGTTGCTACCTAGTTTTGCAGAGGAAGGTAGCATTTTACTTTACAATGATCGAAAGTCTTATCCACAATAGACCAGCAAAAATTTACATTTGATTTCATCTATTCTTCTTCACATTAAAATCGCTTCAATTAAAACGCTTCAAAATTTATCACATGGCCTAAATCTCACGACATATTCCTGAATCGTATTGTGATTTTTCCGCAGCATATACTCATAATACTACAGCGTTATCTTTTGCATCTTCCATCTCACCAGCATCCTTACTCGACATCTCACATCTCTTATACGTTCTTTCGTTGTCTTTATACGCATATTTTTGATAAAGCTTTCTTTGCTGATGCCTGGCGTAGCAGAAACGTTAGCGGCATCCTTTGCAGATTTTACTGGGAAAATCTTTTCGCAGCAACAAAAAGGACGTCCGCAAATTTCGCACCACCCAAGACCACCAACAAGTAGTACGTGTCAGACTGTCGACAGAGTCAAGTGTTCGTACGGAGATGGTCACGATTTTGTTGGAATTTTAGCGTTGTAGTTTCGTAAACCGTCCGCTGAACCGAATTCGCTGCAGGACGAAATACTCGGTTGGGTCGATTCGGCGAGTGTGGGTTTGATTGAATGGCTATAAGTGAAATTCTGTATCATTAATTATCGCATAGCTTAGGATGTGTCATATGCATAGTTGGAGGGTCAAGTGTGTCTTAAATGGTTGTGTTTTTAGCAGTGCAGTGTGTTGAAGTTGTGGTTGAAATCTGATCACTTGGTGGATGCTGGTCAGCAGCTCTGATAGGCTTCATAAAATTCTATAGTTTCTGAGCGATTCTTCCGATTGGATGTAATTAGCATTACGAAGACGTGAGCGAAAATTCAATTCAGTGAAAGGTATAGTATTTAATTAAAATTGTTGCGCATCTATCTGTCTGCGATTGTTTTATGTTAAGGGTTTGTGGTTGTGTTCGGAATGATTCCACAAACCTCGGATAATTTGACGCCATTCCCTCCCCATCGTCTGCAATCGCACAGGGCAAGTATAGAATTAACTATTTGGTAAGCAACGGTCGTCGCTAGACAACGTCAATTCTTTAGTTCGAATTGAGCACGTCTAGGAATGTTGTCTGTCTCGGGAAGTCGCTGACTGAATGAATAAACTTGTGTTGGGTTTGAGCGTAGTGCGTAGGATATTCACTCGCACGAACGAAAAAGTTAAGAATTTTGAAGTTTGTGCCAATTGGCCGGATTATCTCATTCGACACATGAGTAGTATTTGTTCATTTTAGTTTGGTATATATTTCAAAGTTAAATATCAGAAGCAACTTATTTTTTGAAAACACTATCTGCATTGCGTCATCAAAAAAACTCGTTTCCAACAGAAGGCTATGTATGGAATTGAGCAGAAGCTATCGGGTAAAATGATCAAGCTATCAAATAACTGAAACTTATGTTTGCTTGTAATTTTGCGTGGAGTCGGATCGATTGTCACAATAGCGTCCAATCCAATAATAGTTGGAAATTTTATTTAATTTATATCAACGTCGAGATAAGGAACGTAAACAGCAAAATTTGGAAACATTTAAAATTATTTGTTTCCCATGTTCATGATATTTCATGCTCAGTTGACAGATACTAACACTCTTGTGAAAAGATTAAACTGAAAAAACTTGCCTTCATAGCTTAAACTTAAAGCACAAACCATAATAATCCGTTTTAACGATTCATTTTGCATTCAGCTGAAAATGTAGATTGAAGAGTAATCAAAAATCTGATAGATTTGGTCAGAATTAAAACTTAAAACGAATGAGAGCTTATGAGCTAACTTAAAATAAATTTATCCTGTTAAGTTTATAAGTACAAAAGCTATATTTTTTGTATGAACTCATTGATGGGTGAATTGCATGGCATAATGAAAAACTAGCCCAAAGCAACTGCTAGAAAGACCGATTTTCGAAAAAAGGAAGATGAAAGTTGCAAACTATGAATGTATATTTCGCCAAACATACTCCTTATTACAACAAAACTATATGGAAGGTAATACCACTTTGATCCGTTGACTGAGTCGAAAATTATAGGGTAGAGGGATTTCTAGGGCTACCACTCGCAATAGTTTCGAAAATTATACAATGTAAAATACTTGTTACTTAGTTTCAGTATACTCTTAGAATGTATATCATATGAAAATTTGCTGGCAGCATCTTCAAATACGTAAATGATGACAATGCTCAGTAATTGGCAACACTTTATTTACACTGTAACCAAAAGTCTATCAAAATTGCTTCGTGTTCATTTAAATATAAATTCATGGAAAGTTATACGAATATAAATATTTTTGAAGCTGTCATCTGAAAATATCAAAAATTGGAAAATCGGAAAACATTGCTTACTTATTTTCAGTGCAAAGAGTCAATCATGCCAAAAATTGTTGATAGGCTCTTTCGATTCGAGAATAATGAAAATGCTTGAGACTGGCAATCCTTTACTAGCCCCACAGCCAAAGCGACCAACTTACCAAGTGAAATTCTTTGCGGATTGCATTTGAAGTAAGATGAGTGAAAGACTTTGAGGGTTACCGCTCTCGAAAATTTTAAAGTTTTAGAAATTGTAACATATTTTTAATACTGTCACAAAAAAATCATTGCCATTGTCAAATCAAAATCAATCAATTGACAATTTCATGTTTATTTCATTTTAGTAAAAACAATGACGAAAATTACTATAGCTTGCCTCCTTACCTTGATTTTCGAAATCGATATTTGGACAAAATTTGGCTTACACTACTGCGAATTTTATTTTAATTTACTGTATAAATTTTGTTATAATCTGATAAATACGTCGGAATTGACAGGACAAAAAGCTTTCAAGTTCTTGTAAGATTTTTCCATTCAGCACGATAGTGACAGAGTTTTCATCATATTTATTAGATCTGGCCCTTAGATCAATACATCCCGAGGATTTGAATGGGATTTCATCATCGGATCGTGAGGTCTCAAGAATATAAATTTTGAGAAATTTTGAAATTTTAATTTGAATATGCTAGTATTTAATTGAAATGAGCCAGACCTTTTGTATTTACGACGTGCTGTATCTTTGGCTCTAAGAATAATCGCGACATCGACTTTGAACCATGGAGAGTTGGAACTTCTTTACATCGGAAGAAAGGAGTATAGAAGGAAATTAAGTTGTACAAGAAGAAATAACATTTGTAGAGAGCATCATCCACACTTAGCCCTCTGAAGAAAATATATCAGTTAGTACCATTTATTTCATTGGACAAAGCGTAATAGTGTTTTTAAAATTGAAACGAAGAGTAAAAGCAGAATTGTTTTAGACGAATGGTTAAGAGTTAGTTTCATAAAAAGAGGACGATGATGCGGATCAGGGCGCACATAAAGAACAGAGAAGGACTCAAGCAAAAGGAAAAAGGGTGAAGATTAGTTCGATCGAAATCGAGAATCCATTTGTTAGTATTGCGTACGTTGTTATATTAGCGTTAAGTAGCGAGAGAAGTATTGCTTGAAGACAAAATACTTGAAAAAGTCTCATCCCGATCAAACGACGGCATATTAAAGTCATAACATAAAACTAAGGAAGCAAAAGGGAAGCGGCCATTGAGGTAGGACGAGAGTTTTGCAAAGAAACGTTCATATACCAGTTCGGGGCTATTACAAGTGATGTAGATAGAGGAAACAAGCAGCACTGAGGATGATGAAGGAGAAATACAGACAATCAGACATTCAACTGGGGTGAGCGGAATGAAGTCACTGTAGAGTGTTCCGTTCAGAGATTTGTGTATACCAATTAAAACATCACCTCCTAATGAAAGATTACACACAAATCGATTCCGATCCCTATCAAAAACAATGCGAAGGGGCTTAATTTTCCTGCTATATCTATCCCCAGACAACCAGGTTTCTATTAGGCTTCAGATCTTTACATAATTAATCTTGGTCCTTAGACCACAAACGTTCTGGCAATAAATTTTCAGAGGTCGGTTCAAGCTCTGCTTGTTGTCTAGTCTAGTTTCGAAAGCTCCGCGATGAGTTCGTGCGAAAGTTTTTCCGAGGTCTTGGAATAAACTCCTTAACTAAGGTGCCAGGAATCCAGAAATTGATTTGGAGAGCTTTTTTGTAGTCCACAACCCTTTTCTCAGCAAGAGCCGGGCAGGCATTTGCAATGTAGATGAGGAATTGTTTTCCGCGTGGCCCTTGCCTGTTTCAGCTCAATGATCACCATAATTTTCGAGGTTGTAGCCACTAAGCTGCTACATAGCACCCAATTTCTTGTAAGAAACTTGGTATCCACGATAAGTCCCCTATATTTTACTTTGTTTTTGAGGGTTTTATGAGTTTCATTAGCTTCAGCAGGCCGAACGAGGGGCTCCTATTTTTCCTCGTGAAGAACAAAAGTGTCATTTTGGAAGACAATATGTAATGTTGCCTCCTCACTGTGGACCATCACCGGTCACTGCAATGGTCGCAATGATGGCCACCATCACAAACCTGCCTCCACACACTGGGCCACTAGATGAGTCAGTCATGATTTTTTGGTTGCGCATGATGGCCCGCTTTGATGTGTGTGAAAAACCGTTCCGAAAGTCATCCACGGCCATCGCCATTTCCCTGCTTTGCCACTGTTGGCCACTGCAAGTCATCGCCCGTCTACACAATGGGCCAAATGATGGCCCACAGTGTGAAGGCGACATAAGGAATAATTTTGCTTTTTCGATAAATTACAGTTTCAGAAAGAGTTTGATCAAGTTTCATTAGAAACCTATTGTTTATTAAAATCCAAAGCCAGATAGATAAAAATCGTCTTCGGTAGCGCCCGTAGTTATTACTCGCTTGATGGTTGAAGTACCCAAACAAAAGTGTAATATCCGATTAATAGCTGATTTATAAGTTCAACTACCACATCAAGGTTAAAAATTTCATTGTAGTCGTGATATTGAACGATCTTCCGAGTTCCCTGCATAATTGTCAGACCAGCTTCTGCCAAATACTAAATCTGGTCTGATCTGGCTTGATTGAATTTTTGCTAAGAAGTGTTATTTTCTCGATTCTTTGGAGGGCTAATGATCGCCCGTACATTAGTCGAAGATCACATAAGCTTATATTTTGTAAACCCCCATGTACCCTTGATGCTTCGTAATGAATGGTTCTACCTGAATCTTATTGGAAAATTTCAATTAGAGATATCGGGCTATTTTTACTGATTTTCGGGCCAAATTATATGCACGTGTATATTGATTAACCAAAAAAATTCTATGACATTATCTCTACGATGCGTGATCCGATCAAGCTGAAATTTCAGGAAGACATGGCCGTATAAGGTCTGCTTTAAATTAAAATAAACACATCTTCAATTGAAATTTTCAAGTTCTGTAATTATAATATATCAAGTACGTTGGCTTATAATTTTTAATTTAATATTCAATCAAATTAATAATAATCTTTAAAAATAATTTGGAACAAAGGTAATAAAATATCCTATACAAAGAATGCACTATCACTAGTTGTACATTTTTGCCATCTTGACTTCAAATTGTGGCTACTATTTTGAGGTGATCCTGTCGTAGAGCCAATTTTATAAATCTGCAAAATTCATGAAGGGTTTCCGGGAAATCGCAAGATACATCGATGCAAAAAAAAGTAATCGGAAGGGACCACGGCTGGTGAGTACGGCGTGCAGGCAAGAATTATCAACAAAACGCAGAAATTGTGTCTCTGACCTCTTTCGCTGTATACAACGCGCCATGTCGTTCAGAAAAATTACTTTTGCATGTATTTTGGCCCACATTGGGCGCGACTCAATAAATTGTTAACTTGATTAGCGTATCTTTAGCCTGGCTAAACAAGCTTCTGACACACGAAATTCAACTAAATGCACAACAACATGTTCTGCGTCAGCTCATAATTTTTTGCGTTTTGGGTTTTTCGATTTCAATCCATTGACTTTCGCTATTCTTTTCTAAGTTTACACAAGGTGGTACCTATTTGTAAATTTTCTGGATTTTATCCATGGCATGCAGTTGATAAGAAATGATTTGGCTTTGCAATTTGCTGTTGCTTTAGTGAATCGTATTTGCCAATCATTGTTTAAAATTCGGAATCTTGGATTTTTTTCATATGGTTCGAACGTTTTGTATCTTTCAAGTCGAAATCACAATTTCTGAATAATTTCGTTACATTGATTATCCAAAGCAAAAATTAAAAATTATCAACCGGCACGCCTGGCGTATTTTGAAAAGGTCTTAGTGCCAATGTCCCAACAAATTGCTGCTTCATCTTTGTCTACATTGTTTGAAAAGAGTTAATGAACGTTTATTGTGGCGACAAGTTACTGAAGCGAACAATAAACTTGCAGTACTACATCTTGACACGCATTCAACCCTCTGATACATGTTTTTAAGTTCGCCCTGTGGAAACAAGCATGAATATACAAACGCACGTGTAGAAGAATATTTTTAAAGCACTTGCATCTTCTGCTTGTGGTCACGTATACCTCATTTTGTTAAATTAACACCACCGAAAGGAAAATGCAGAGCATCTTCTTTGCAGAGGAATAGGCAAAAAATCGTCTTTTATCTTTCATTCTTGTAATCGACTTCAGCAAAAGCTCGAAGGAGGGCAACCATGAAAGAAAAAACCAACTCGTACGAAGATGCATGATATCATTCTGTATTCAGGAGCGTCGCCAGAGAAGGCAATGTGATTCTTCCGTTCCATTTACGTGCATTGGAAACAACGAAACAAAATGTCAATTGAATGGAAGGAATTTGAACGTAGAAGAGATTTTATTTACTTGTTTGATGAGTCGCTTCTTCATGATATGAGATGAAAAATAATGCTACCAGTTATTTTTTAGTGTCGAAATATATCATAAATGTAATTGAAATATTCTATGTGAACTTTGTTGCTGCCTGAATCGATTTTCAGGGAAAATATGTATGACCACATTAATCATTAACACCAATGTAAGAAAACATTACAATTTTAGAACATAGGAGTTAAAGAATTTATTAGTCTGGTTCAAGGTGAAATTCGAACTAAAGCACACCCTATCACAGCATTCAACCTTTTTACTTCTTCATATGAGTAACGCTCATTTAATAATCTACCAGCTTGTAATTAATATTCAGGGATACAAGGGTGGCACCAATTAACACGTATGGCAGAAACCGCAAAATGTCGCCATATTTTTGGTTTCGCCTCTTGACTAAGTGCTTTAACTTGTTGAGAAAAGCTTAGTGTGTGTCACATTAACTTTGTAACCAGCCCTAATGTAAATATTATGCTAGTTTTATTGCAAATAACGTCGTGGTTTATGACTGCTAAGGCGAGTGGGATGTGTGTAAAAGCTATATATGTTCTATCGTATCCTCAGTTGTTGTAGATCTCATTACTTTACTTGACTTTTTATGTCTCAATTTGCATTCAGACAGACCTCTAATAGATGGAATCGAGAAAAAATATCCTGAAGGACGAATGATAATTGTCGATTAGGAATGTGCACATTCAAGCAAACTAGGCAATTGAATGGATGAACGAAGTGTTTATATTTCAATGTAGCTTTAAATAGTTTTGAAAGAACAATTTTGACATCCTATTAAAAATATCGGGAAATTTGAAGCTAAGGGTGAACAAGAAACTTTTTTTTATTACATGTTTTGGTAGGCCAATGACCTTACTGCGACCAACCTGTATCGAAAGTCATATGCCTTTTTGATACGGTAACGGCGTAGGAAAAACATAGGACAACGTTTGGGGCTACCAAAACTTTTGGGGCTTCTCGAAACTTGGAAAATTCAAACACTTGTTACTTATTTTCAGTGTAACCGTTTATCATACGAAAATTGAATGGTGAAATCTGTTGGTACAAAGATAGCAAAAATGTTTGTTGCTGGCAACCTTTTGCCATATACAAATTTATTTTACGTTGAGAGCTACTCATCCTGTAAACTTCGTTTCAATACGATGAATGAGTTGAAAGTTATAGGGGGTAAAAAAAATTTAGGAGCTACTGTCCGCGAAAATTAAAATTTTATTGTAGTTTTTCCTTTCCTACTTTAACATTTTCCAGGTGAACCAATAGGCCGAAGAGTTTTTGTTTACGATGCTGTCGTAGCTTCAGGGTTGCCCGCGCTTCAACCTCAGCCCAAGCAAGAATATTTTTCATGGCAATAAATTAGTAATTAATCCTATACATCCCGTAAGACCAACCTTCTTTGGTGAATTTTCCTTACCCTTCTTTTTACTGATGACTTTAAGATGTTCGGGGTAATTGAATCGCGTGCTAATATTTTCCCGTTACAATATGATTTTTGTGTTTTAAGTCAGTAGTTCTCAATATCACAATATTTTGTAAAATATATTTCGTAATGCTTTCAAATTGTTTTTCCTGATAGTCTTTTATAACTGTTAATAGTTTTAAAGACCTTGGTTCGTTTTTTAACTCTAAATTTAAAATTAATCAACATGTTACATACATAGCTGCTAAGACCTTACGTTTGTATGGTTTTGTCTTCAGGTCTTCTACTCATTGTACTAGCATCACCACTTTATTGACTGATATATTGATTGCATGGAGTGAGCTCAGAAGACCCTAGCACTTTGAACTTCTGGATATATTCTACCTGCTTCTCGTTATATGCTATAGGATATCCAGGCTTCTTATGAACCTGGACATGTTTCTTTACGGGACACAAGCTATGGTTCTAGTAGCGAGAAGAGCAGAGCCAAAGTCCTCATGTCGCTAGTTCTGGTCAGTATGTAAGAAGATGTTCTACGTGCTCTAAAGTTTCTCTACAGCACCCGCAGCAGTCGTTCCGCTCCTTACCTATTATGTGGAGATACTATTTGCAGGGAAAGTGACCTGTCAATGATCCACATTGGGCTCTTATGCGACTCTTTCAGGGAGTCATTGCTTTAGTTATCGAAGTTAAAGCATTTTTTTAAGTGTTTCAGGCCCTCAAAATTAAGCAAGTAGCTTTCGATATTATTCTTGTTTCATGTTTTAATTTCCTTGTCCGTGTCTGGGTTTATGAAAGTCCAGTACAGAATAGGGTCTGTTAAGGGCATTTTCGCTCCTCAGCTTCATTGTTTCCTAGGTGTCACTTATTGTCGAGAATCCATAGCAGTTCGAAGCAGCTCTGTGCCCCTATTTGATTTAGAGCCTTCCTTACCTTTAAGAGCATAGCTGAACTTATATGATCGCGATTGATAGCCTTGGCAGCCGTTATATCCGAAATAAAAGCATATCTCATATGATCCTAATTGTTATCCTTTTAGGGTAACTTATCTTTTCATATTTGTAGCTTACACTACCGCAGATAATTCTCCTTAATAGCTTGTGGTTTCTTTTGCGAGAGAAAAATGCAATTTGCACTGGAGTCATATGATACCTTCTTCTACTTAATCTCTGTCTGATCCATCCATATATCACATTTGAGCCTCTCGGTACGAGGGGTAGGTTATCCTCCCATTTGTTCTTTAGTGGAATTGTGACCTTGAAACTCTTGCCGTGGGCTGCTTTGGTCTTTTTTTGATCGCTGAAGTTCAACATTTCCATTATGGGCCTGATGTTTTCCAGGATTCGAAGGTGATCTTTAAAGTCCTCTGTTTTGTACCTATCTTATAGGACTGTTGTAGCTCAATAACCTATTTTGCTGCTTCTTCCTGAATTTGGAAGAGTAGTGGCTCTATGTTTAGAAGGACATTCATTGTTTCACTCCTCTGATCAGCATCTGTGAAGCTTGTTGAGCCTATTAATAGAAGTTTTTCTGTGTAGTTGCCTTCCACTATATTGCAGCTCCATATCAGATTATTGGTCTCACTATTTGTTTGTACGTTTTGTTTAGATAATTGTTTCCGGTAAGTTTTCAATGTAGGTGAATTCCTAAATATTTTACCTCTTTCTGCAGACATTCGACAGTGCCCCTAAATTTTAGGGCTCATATATCAATTTTTCTTTTTATGCTGATAGGCTCTATATTAGTTTTCAGAGGACTTATGGACAAACTCGCTTCCCCAAACATTCAATTGTTTCATATAAATCCTTTTGCATTCTGTATCTCTTATTATTACCGTAATATCGTCTGCGTAGCCGAGAGCATTCACGCTAGCAATGATCAGAGTAAAAGGAATAACATATTTCCCTGTAGACATACTCCCATCTGTTCCTGTTTCCTTCACCTGTTCTTTTCACTTCTTCGTACCATCTTTGAATACGGTTGCCAAGTTAGGTCTCCCCTTTTCAATGATTAATTCATACTGTAGAAAGCGTTAAGCGTAGTTCTTTTCTGTCTTTATTATTTTAATTTCATACCTTTAATTCATGTCCTTGACGACTGCCTGATTTCAGGACTTCGACTGCTGGTGATACATTTTTTTGTGTTTGATTTTAATTATATTATGCTTTATTATTGTTATATGTATTATTTGCTTTACAGTTTTAATTAATCTCTTTAGATGTTTAAATATCTAAATTTTGTGTTCGATTAAGTATTTTTTCCTTTTCTCATTTCTTTCCAACTTTTTCTGTTCTTATAATCGAGCTCTAGCCTGTAAAAACGGAAATCATAATAAAATAAATAGTCTTGGATGCCTTTACCCGCAACTTATGGAATGAAATATAAACCATCTGAACTGTTTCAAAAATTAAAGTTTTTTTTCGAGTAAAGAATCACAACTCCCAGGAGGATAAAGCATACGCAAAAGTATCAATCCACAATCACAAAGCAACCTTTTTCCAATTCGTCTTCGCAATATAGCCAGGTGCCTATAAACAAAACAATGTGGGAACAAAGTTATAAATGTGTTACAAGAAATGCACAAATTGGTGGGTCGATAAGAAAGCACGAATATGCTAACTCGCGAATAATGCAAAGAGTTTTCTGGATGTAGTTAGAATACATTTTAGTATGTTTGCGCAGTTATATATAGCCTGGATTTTATATCTACATTACTCTCTTCTCATTTCTAGTAATTTAAAGTAACCCGACGAAAGCCCTTGTCGGTTCTAAGGGTTGAAGCTGATAGAAAGCTTTATTCACAAAGTTACAATCAAATGTGAATACGAGTGTGACGTGATTAGTTCCACGACTCACTTTATCCCTGATTTACCTCAGTGCACAGTCCTTCGTCCAAATCTAAATTCAAAGATGAATTCGAGCCAAGGAAACAACAATCTAGAAGTCAGTGATTTACCCTTTAGATTCTCGAACTAAATTTTAGACTGCTTAATAAATGTGAGGTGAATCGAGCATGAACACATTTGTTTGATAACAGTCACAACATTTTATACAATATCTCAAGTGATGACCGCTTAAAGCTTCTGAATGCAACTGACCTCATTATTTAGCTTACACATCGCATTTAATTTAGCATAATTAAGGTTTCCTTAATTAATAAGTGAACTATTTTTGAGCTTACATACACAGCTCAGTCATAATCGTATTAACTTTGAAATAACCTTATCTTCTTAAGTCAGGCTATAATGCCACCGACCCCAAATCTTATTTGCTGGCCTGCAAGCAGCTTGAGCAAACTACAGAATACTGTAGAAGGAAAAACAGCAAAAACTGCATTTTTCGAATGAAATGTGTGCGTTGATTAATTGTGGCTCTTGTCTACAGTGCCTTCATAATGACTTCTCAGTTTCACTCAGCAATCCATTTCTTTAATTGCACTCTCATGCTATCGCCAGCCAGCTTCATTCGTAGCGATTCGTCCAGTTTGCTGCTGCTGGTATTTCGAACTATCTTGGGCTCAGTATTTCTTTAGCACAAAACCAAGAAAATGTCTAGAAAAACGTAATTTACTGATTCATTGAGAGAGCTTGGTAGTGAATTCTCGTAAGTTAGATTTCCTTGTGAATATACATTTTTGTGTGAATGAATATTTTCTATAGTGCCCGGAAGCTATTTTTAACAATTGTTGTTGCTTTTTCGCTTTAGTAAAATTTCGTTGTTTTTTTTTTCCGTTGCCTAAATGCAGTTTTGTAAATCTTAACATGATATGATCCATAAAAGCATACTTAAACGTAAGCAAAACAATCTGAAACAATTCTTCAGAGTAACATCTTCCAAAATTATCTTGGCTAGCAAATTTTCGCCAAAAGCTGCTATCATTTATATTTGGCTTAAGGAATAGCAAACAAAGCCTTAAAAACTAAACCAACTACGATATTCAAAGAGAAAAAAAAAGTCTTAGTATTTGCTTCACTCAAATAGATTCTAAGTTTATTTTAGCAATCATAAGTCGCAAAATCATTATAAAAACAGTAAATTGCGATTTTTCTTGAAATCAATAAATGATGACAGCTGGTTGGTTCAAACCATGAAACCATAAAATTGCCTTGAAATTCAAACAGTTTTTGAGAAGGTGGTCCAAACCAATTTTGTTATTTTTAAGAATCATATCCTGACAACACCGATATGTGAGATATCGGACTGAGCTACTGATTAGGAAGCGATCGATCCAGGATTCGATGAGAACGTGCGATCAAGTGCAGAAGTGCCCTGCCAACGAAAACTCATATTAGTTTCTCGGTCTTCTTGCAGTACAGTTAATAAATAAACGTGCTAGAAACAAGGTATTTAAATCGACATCCTTGTGATAATCCTAATATGTTTCATCCAGAAAATAATAGTCAGCTTCTTAGATTTGATTTTAAATAAATACGCTACCAAACGTACCCCTTCTTACAACCAATCTGCATCGAAGATCGTGCATGATTTTTCGATGACTGCATCGGAATCGATAGGATAAAAAAGTTTCAAGGGATATTACTTGCATAAGTTTCAAAAATTTGGTAAGTAAAACAAAGCAAAAACCAAGAAAGCAAATAACTGTACTGACTTCACATTTTTAGCACTGCAGGCAAAAGTCTTTCACAATTACTCCACTTCGTGGTCCACATATATGTGACATTTGTGAATTTCGTTTTCATCCGAAAAGGCTGTTGGGCTGCCTTCTGAACAATTTCCAAAACTTGGAAAATTTAAGCAGTTCTGTTTTTTCCTTATATGTTTATCATTCGACATTTTCATGTTGGCATCGGTTACGATAAAAAAAATGTCTGGTAAATGTCTTGGGCTGCCTTCTGAACAATTTCCAAAACTTGGAAAATTTAAGCAGTTCTGTTTTTTCCTTATATGTTTATCATTCGGGATTTTCATGTTGGCATCGGTTACGATAAAGAAAATGTCTGGTACTGGCAACCATTTGCAAGTACCACAGTGCAAAGTATACAACATCTACTTTGCTTAAGTTCAATTCACCTCCTGAAAATTTTTATTTGATCCGATGACTATAATAACTACTTTGTCAACAAGATCATGATCATCTGAAATTTTTTTAGCAAAAAAAACACCATTAATTACTATAGCTGGCAGCCTTATTGGAATTTTTCAACGTTTTGGTTTGCATAAAGGTCCATCTACTGTGCGGATTTCGCTTTGATCTTATATCTGAATTGAAAGTTACAAAGCAAAAAGTTTTCCAAGGTGGCATCACATACACAGGGTTGCCGACATACTCAGTAAGCTTTTATCAGACTTGATGCTACCTACTCCAGTGCAATACATTCTCCAAATTTTAACTGAATTTGATTACCCGGTCTGGAGCTCTCGTGAACAGAAATTTTACGTACCAAAAAAAAAAGTTCTATAGCAAAGGGTTATTGTTATTGCGCGAAGAGTGCTTTTGACAATGGTTTTTGAGTCGGTCGAGAAATCAGAAAATTTATCAAACATTGGGTGTTGATTCTTAAAGGCATAAAAATTTCCAAACGAATCATTGATTCAAAGGATGTCTGTTTAAGTTACTGCCATATTTACAGAGCTGCCTGGATATTCGCAAAAAACCACATAAACGAATCTCTTATGCTTATTCATATTCTGTGTAAATTTCTTCATGCTTTGATGTCTCTATAGGTAGCTATTGGAATTGAAAATTGTACTTTCCCTTCTTTTTTGGCACTTACTACCCGCATGGGCTCAAAAATTTCCAAAACAATACTATAACCAAACTTAAAACATTACATATTTTTCTTTTCTACCTCCATTTTTTTCAAATAAATTGTTTCTACAGAAATATAGGGTACCTTAGAATTCACTAGACTACCCTCTGTTGCGAACGTTTGATTCAAAATATTCAGTTGTAAATTATTTCAAAAATTCGGGAAAAACTTCACTGAAGTTTTGTGTTGATATTAGCTGTGCTTATTGGTCCCGAAAAAAGCAGATCATCTCCAGGCAAGTTTAAGTACAGCAGCTGCCAAAAAAGGGAAGCAAGCTAGAGCAACTGAGAATGCGAAATTTTATGAAACACTTTTCAGGCAATAATTCTCAAAGTTGATTTTTTGTTGACAGTCAATTCTGTGACAATTGGCAAATAGTTGTTTGTTTACCTGAAGTTGCTCAACCAAAAAATATAGAGCAGAAAATAATATTCAAAATTGCTCTATTTCAACTTAGAGCAGGAATACAAATCAGGGCAACTTCGGGCAACCAAATTACTCATAAAACATCTTTCGCTGAGATATATCAACCTAACTCAATTCAGAGGAAGGAGTTCATTAAGCACTGCTATTTATAAATACATATAAATGTATAGATGCCAAATTATTTTATTTATCGAAATGTCTTAGAAGCGGCAAATAACTGTTGCAGTTAGCAGCCCAATAGTGAAGGTTTTGTGAGGTAATTTTTCAAGAATTTTGAAGATGTTGTTCCCTAGAGAAAAAAGGAGAGAGTGGCCATAAGCGTAAAAAACCGCAATAGAGAACTTCAGCACTATTAAATTAAGAAAAGATTTGGGGAGATGAACCAGCACTGTGGGGAAGAGGCTAAACAAAAAACGATTAATTTCTCGGAAATCCGCAAAAAGCATCTTTTTTTATCTAGGATAAACCACAAGAGGCTTGAATAGGCAAGAAAATATCATGAACTGGTCCAGAGCTATATTTTCCGATGGACCCTTATGACTATGATTCCAGGCAAAGGAATTGAAAAGAAATCTGGACATAATATAACTGCGATGATCAGGTAGCAGTTTCAACTTCGAACCAATTGAGAATTTATGAGAAATTCTTAGAAAACATTTGGGCGACAGCTGTTATAAACTGAAAGGATTATTTAGAGCAATTTAGAGCTTTTAATTCTGATTTGTACAAATTGAAATAGTTCAATGGCCAGCAACCATTAGTTAATAACGATCTACCTGCTTAAGGATAGTCCTCAAAAGCCACAAAATGACAAACGACTGCCATAATAAAATGATGATTTATTTACTAAACGCTTAGCAGAACGTTGTCTGCCCTTTTCGACTAAAAAAAGTGATCATTATTTCCTCAAATATGCAAAAATGTATATCCTGGCATAAATAGCATCGGGTTAGTCACTATCTAGATGCGAGTATTTTTTATTTGTAATTTTTCTCATAACTTTAAATGCATAGCAGTTGTGAAATGCCTTTAATGCTTCTATTGTAAACTCAATTCGTTTTACCAATCATGGCCTCCGCAATAACGATTTAAGTTTATCTAACTTTTCATTCGAAATGAGTTTGGGAATTAATGCTAAAATATAGCTATTCTGGATAATAGCTCAATTAAGGCTAACCTTACTGTTTCGATAATGATATTTTTTAACTACCAGAAGTTTACCCAGAATGGATTTAGCTTCGGGGATTTCCCTGTTAATATCAAGAATACATTCCCTTGTAAATTATTTTCAACACTATTATAGTGGGTGATATTTACGCCCGGCTAAATTGTGTAAGTCGGTTTAAAGCCAACAGAACAGTATCCTAAAGCTTTATTATGCTTGGTTGGGCAAAATTTACGGAAATGTTGGCCTTGAATAATTTCAAGTATTTTGCAGGACCGAATGTCCTTTTCTGTGGTTTTCAGTTGGTTTGGGACTTCAGCTTGAGCAATTTAAGCGAAATGGTTTTTCACAGCATAATTAGATAGCAGTCACATACATTTATTTGCTTTTACTTGGAAATTGTTAGAGGTTGGTTTTGAATCGCCTGAGGACTTCGATTAACGAAGATATACATGTGTTGTCATTTTGTGCCTTTGAAAAGTTTTCTGTCAACAGTCGGAAATCGGATATGAAAGTGAAATGTTACATCAAGCTTAATTTACCATACTCTTTGCACATAGTGCTACCAAATGTTTTATGAAGCATTCGTTTCAACTTTGTTTTTTTATCTTTGTTTAGATCTGCTTTTATCGCGAAGAGAGTTGAAAAATCGTTGAAATATATGATAAATGAAAGCCAGCGTACGAAATGTGAAAAAATATTAATCATAGCCTGCCGACAAATACCTGCCGGAGAGTCTATACTTGTCTTTTGTCTTCTCAATGACATAGTATTTATTAACTCGTTCAGACATCTAGCACAGCAGACTATAGAAAAAATAACTCAAAGAAAAAATAATAATAATTCAAGAAAAAAAATCTAGCGCATTGGAACTGCTAGAAAAACTGATTTTCGAAGAAAAATGAAGGAATTGTGCCTTATTATAACCAACCTGTATCGAAAGACATGTTCACCTTTGATTTTCAGGGTTATCAAATGGATGAATTTCAAAATGTAGGAAAATAAGCTTACTTCTTGTTTATTTTCACTATAGGATGCTTTTCGTACAAAAATTTTATGGCAGCATCTCATATAACGTAAATCATGAAAATGCGAAGTACTGGCAATACTTTGCCAGCACTCCAACTAAAAACTTACCACAACTGCTCAACGTTATGATCCACAAACCCTGCAAATTTCGTTATTTTCCAGGAGTTATAGAGTTATAATTGTTTTTGGACTGCCAGCCTTGAAATTAAATAGAAAATAAATTAAGCATTTATTACTTATTTTAAAAAAAAATTCAAATTTAATATGCATTGATACAAAAACTAGCTACTACCACAGTCAAAAGTAAACTAGACCTGGTTCTTGTTGAGGCCAAGCCACTCTTTAAATTTCGTTTCGATCTGATGAGTGTTGAAAGATGCTGCCAGCGAACCGCTTAATGTAACGTAAAAAGCGAAAATTTGTTACGTCAGAGTCAAATTATTCCCACGATAACTCTTGTCGGGAATTTATTAATTTAACTTTCATGAATTTGTTCTTGTTTTTGAAAACAAAGCTTTTTCACTGTGACTTTTTCTACTGTGTATTTTTTAATTAATGATTTGGTTTGCAATGTTTATCTTAAATTTATTGAAATTTCATTTAAAGATTCAAAGGTTACATTACAGCACATAAGGCCAGCTTGATACGATTGTGTTATTAATCGTAACATTGGACAACTTGCTGTTTTTACAAGCACCCCCGAAATCATGACTTAATTTCGCTTCAAAGTCTTCAAGATGGAATTTTTTCGGATTGATCTTTGAGACAAGAAAGCCACAAAATGAATGCAATGCGTAATAATTTTGTACTGAGGAAATCAACCGGAATGATAAACACTGAGTATTATGTTAATGTTACATAAATTTCAACTTTGTCAAGACAACAATTGCTGAAACTCTGTGTATTAATCAGGCTTGTTACTGATCTGGCTTATTCCGCGAAATCTCATTATTTTCAAGGCTCCATTCAATGCCAAAATGAACACAATAGCCAAATATTTACCTCTGCTAATTGAATTCAAGATGTTGATTTCGTTTACTTACAGCATCCATATTCGGAATTGAAATCACAATCAATTCATAAAAATTCTATGACCCCGGGTTTTATCGAAGTCGAACGAATAAATTAATTTTTTTTCTCGTACATCTCAAGATTTCCTGGAAAGTTATTGTGATACTTCTTGTGAAAAATAAGATGTGGTGTGCTTAACTAATAAAAATGTTTTTTTTTATTTGGCAGTGAAAACAGAGATGTAGGATATATCGTCGCTGTGAAATCAAACCGGCATATATGCAAAAATTGAGTTTTTAAGTTTTTGGTATCAAAAAATTCCTTATTTTCCCCTCTATTTTTATGTCGCACCGCCATATCGTAAAGTTGAATAAAAACCCGTCTAATGGTGTTTTGCCGCTTTGCATTCACGTGGAAATAGCCCACATGCGAAAACTTTAAAGCGCTCTAGTGAAAAATGTGTATTTTGCAGATATGCCGGTTTGATTTCACAGCGACGATATATGCAGAGTTTTCAATAAGGACATTACATTTTTTTATATAAATCACTATTTCTCGCGAACGCGTCATTCGATTGAACTGAGATTTTCGGACTACATTGGTATGTACATATGTATGTAATGACGATGAGTGCCGAGAAAAAGTAATGCGAAAAGAAGAAATTGTCAAGAATTCCAATTTTAGCTGCTAAATAATGAGCTCTTTAAAAATAAAACTTGAAAATTGAGAGCTCATAGCATAAGCTGCTTTGTTTAATAGTTTTTCATATAGTTTTGACGAAAATATGAGCTTAAGACTTTATTGTTAACAGATTTTAGGCTTCACATAATCCTATTTTAATCAACACAATAGGGGTACACATTTTTTGTTCCGCTAACGATTTTTTTTTTCAGTGAATTTAATCATGAAAAGGATTGCGTTTTTCAGAAAGCATTTTAATAAGGATGAAAAAGCTCAGTTCTCAGATGGGGCCCAATTCAATATTGTTACTCATGGTAGACGTGCGTGGGTACGTAGACTGCCTACTCTAATATGCTATTTTTTGCGACACAAAAACGCACCTATTATAAGCCTGAGTCCAAACAAGACTCTATGCAGTGATACAAAGAAGGCACACCATCACTCAAGAAGTTCAAGGTGGCACAGCTGCTAGAAAAGTCATGGCGACCGTGTTTTTGGACTCAAAAGAGACCTTTTTGGTCGATTTTAAATACAAATGTGTTACCACAATCTGAGAATTCAATTAATTTCTAAAGCAGTTGAAGGAAGTCATTAGAGAAAACGTAAGAGAAAAATTAACCAAAGATGTCATTCTTCTGCACGACAACACGCCTGTTCACTAGAGTAGTGTGCGTTGGATACTCTGCATAAGGTGGTCTCCGATATTTTAGATCTTAAACCCCACAACTCGGATCTGGCTCCCAGCAATTTTTATCTTGGCCCTGAATTGAAAAATGAACTTACTCAGAAAAAGTTCTCAAAGGTTGAAGAAGCAAAGGATGTAGTTTCGGCTTGCACTTCCGGCAAATATTTTTTTACAAGGTATACATAAATTAATTAAAACATCCGAAAAATGTGAGAGATGCAGGTGATTATATTGAAAACGGAAAATATAGTATGCATTTTTATTTGAACTTTTACCCCCCCATTCTGTGAATCTATTGACCCACCGTCGCACATGTTGCGGTGAAATACCTACTTGATTGTTTTTACGGTAATTTATAAATATTGTATAAATATTTGTGCTTCCCTGAGTCTCAAAGTACATAATAAAGTACGCCCGTGCCGCCATCATTATCGCATTAGCTGACAGCTCCCTTTTAAAGTTGGTGGCTAGTAGCTAGTGAACTCGCTCAATGTAATATAGCCTTAAGCTTAGCAATAAATTATGCAAACAGAAATGATTAAGAAAATGAATAAAATTATATTCGATGAAATGCAATTTTACAGCCCATTCACATTCAGGCTAAATCAGGCAATTTCGATCATTACCTGATTTACCATACATTTGTCTTGGCTTTTGACAGTCGAAAGCCACCTCCTGATTTATTTTAAATCTAGTGTAAATCAGGTGCTATTGTGAATTTTGTCCCGGCTGAATTTTTCTCAGAGCGTGCTGAATTCCATCCATGGGAGAGAAGGAGAGTAGATTTGAATGAAATGTCATTCGAATTCGAAAATTTGAGTTGCATAAAGTGAAAAAAATGTCTTGGCATGTTTTTGCCACATTTTCAACAATTTTCACACAAAAAAAAAATTGTGCATATAAATTTGAATGATATTTCTCGCTCAAAATCACTTTGGCCAGTGATTTACTTGAAAGCTCCTAAATCTACCTGATTTAGAAGTGTAGTGTGAACGTACTATTACAAGATGCAAATCATACATCGCTTTACGTGCTTCATTTGCGTTGTTATTCGTTATTAACTGATGTATATTTCGAATCAAAGCAAGCGAAATTTCGGAACCATCGATCGATTTGAGATTTTGAGATAATAATGCATAAAACCTTGCAATAAAATTAATGTGCATAAAACTCTGGATTTGAAGCTGCAATATTTTTATCCCGCATGAAAAGCCACAATAGGGTCCAAAACCCCAATGTTATCTAAAACTTTGTGCTGTTCATCCGACAATTGAAAATATTTTATCACTCTGTCCAGCTTGTTTTTATTGGAGTGAGCACATTTAATGTGTAGGTATTTTAGACGTCTTGATAGCAACCGTTTTACTCATCTCGTTCTTTCTGTTTATTGTTTATGTCGTCTATAAACTTTTTTTTACTGTAGACAACATCTTATTCTGTGGAAGTCTGTAGCATAAGAAAAATTACAGATATACAACCGAAAATTTTTTTCGGATGATATTAATTTCGGCCTTTGTTTTGAATCTTACATGATCTGAAGCCCGAAATGTAAATATGGAATTGCTAATTATTTTCTTCTCATTGGGTAAAGTGTGATTTGGGAAAAATTTTCAAAATGAATTAATTTTTTACTTATTTAGTTACTTACAGGTTTACGATGCGAAAACAAACTAACTCGATATATTTATTAATATATTTTTCGTCGTCGTAGCACTACAGCCTCTCTCGGGCCTTGGCTTCTCGCAGGTGACGCCTCCAATTGTCTCGGTCCAATGACCGCGTCCTCCAATTTCGAAAACCGACCAGCTTTGCGCAGTCTTCGTTGACTGAGTCAGACCAGCGTTTTTTGGGTTTTCCCACTCGTCTTCGACCCTCGGGCCTTCGGTCGAATATTTTCTTAGGTACTCGATGCTTGTCCATTCGTTGCACGTGACCAGCCCTTTGCAGCTTCCGCAGTTTGATTATTGTAGCAACCTCTGGCTCATCAAAAACCTCGTACAACTTGTGGTTGTACCTTATCCGCCATTGGCCGCACTCTTGTTTACCTCTAATTATACGCCTGAGGACCCATCTTTCGAAGGCGTTCAACATATTTGTGTAGTATCTTTTACGAGCTTATAGTAGGAAGGGATACTAAATTCAGTTATTGGTATGATCCAAATATTCATTTTCCACAAATTTATTGACTTTTTAGCTGTTTCATTGGCATCAAAACTATTAAAAATTCTTGTTATCAACAATATGAAACTTTGCTCTAATTTCTGCTTTGCTGCTGAACACGTATGCATAAAACTTGACCTCAATTTAAGTCTTATTTGTTGTTTTTTTTTTTGCTGATTTTCATTTTGGCATGATTACATTTTCGATGAGTGTAATTTATTTCATAATTTAACGCGTTACTGAATTTCATCCACTTTCTTTGATGCTGACATTCTGCATCAGTGACTACTCGACAAACCCCATTCCCTCAAAATGAAACCTTCTTATTCAGATTACAATTTGCGAAACATAAAATATTTTTTTTTGCACGAATATTTGCTTGAAAAGGAATGTAATTTCCTATGAAAGAAATGGATTTTGAAAGATGCATATGACCTAGAAAATTGTCTTTGAGCTTTTAATTTACTCAGAGCGGAAAATTAAAATCTCGGAAATGAATCTTATAATGACACAGCTATTGCTGGAAATAATTGCGTCTTTCATGTTATTTGTTAGATTCGGGAAATTAAATTTCAAAATAAGCAAAAGTATATCGAAGCAAATAATTCATGCGTAAAAGCTTAATATTGTGTGGCAAAAATAATATTCATTTGATTGATTTTTATTGCATTATTCAATCACGGTATGCAGAAGTTTGTACATTTGTATGTTCTTTATTCGGTCGACGCCAATGAAAATGTTTGCTAAACCATGCTAAACCTATTAATAAATACATACGAGTATGTGTGAAGTAATTATCAAATGAAATTATAGCCACCAACAATGCATGAAAACTTATTTGTGGCTCGAAAAGTTTGAAAAGCGTAGACGAGTAAACTATTCAGTGAAAAATATCAAAATATACTATAGAAAGAGAAAATATGCAAATGGTGCTGCAATTCTTCAAATGAAGTCTTAATAAATCCGGTGTTGTACTATTTTGAATATATGCAATACGAGGCTCTGTAATTTGTAACGTCAAGTGATAGGCACCATACATTTTTTTTCTAAAATCTCACATCTGCAGTAAAGCGTATAAATTTTTATGATAAAGTTGTAGGAATTTTCATGCTGCTAACTAATTTAATGCTACACATACAGTAATCCCTTGACTTACGTCTCCCTTGTTATACGTTTTTTCGACTTACGTCGTTCATTACTTTGAGACCATACCCTTGAAATTACGTCGTCCGTCCCTTGACTTACCTCGCCATTTTCATAGAACAGATGTTTGTTCATATGAAAACTGTTCCTCTGGTAAAAGGAAATTCCCAGAATTGTGTGAGCGCGATTTTCGTATTTGGCGTTTGCATTGTGAAAAATGTTGATTATTTAGATCAAAGACCTGAACCATCAATATATGCCGGAGAGCACGTTAACTATTAAGGTGAAGGAAAAAAAGTTATTCGAACAAGCAAACTTGAATCGAGGAGATACTTTCGTTGCCAGCAATGGATGGTTTGAAAACTTCAAGAAAAGAAGTAAAATCTACAATGTAAAAGTAACAGGTAAAGCGGATAATGCGGACTATGACGCAGCGAAGATCTTTCCAAACACTTGACATGATATTATTGAAAATAGAGGATATTATGCACAGCAGGTGTTTAATGTTGTCGAAACATGCCTGTATTGGAAACGCTTGCCCTCAAGAGCATTTCTTTCGATTGATGAAAGAAGAGCTCCTGGCTTTAAGGCAGAAAAATCCAGGATTACTTTGCTTCTTGGAGGGAATGCATCAAGTGATTTGAAACTGAAACCTCTTGCTGTTTATCAATCAGAAAATCCAAGGGCTTTCAAAAATGTATGCAAAGAAAATCGACCGGTTATTCGGAGGTGCAACAAAAAGGCCTGGGTTACTTCTAATATATTTCGTGATTGGTTTGATCAACGTTTCTGTCCGACAATAAAGAAATATTTGGAAGCCAATAATCTTTCTCATAAAGCATTACTAATCATATATATAAAAATCTTCAAAGAAAATGATCCCGACAAATCAAGAAGTGCAGAAATTTCAAGCGAAGTCTTCACTTCTGTCAACGATTACAAAGCAGTTGGTCGAAGAAAAAAGAAAACAAACTTTGCCCTAAACGTGAATTTCGACCTTCTTAGCCAGTAAACCAGTTAACCCACAAACAGTAGAAATAGAGGCTATTCATTCTAAAGATGATAACAATTAATGTGTTGCTTTTTAGTGCTTTATGTCAAATATGTACATATTTGTACATAGTATTTAAAGCCGTCTATTTTCTTCTTCGTAAGTTTTATAAATACGTATTCCGGTTTCTACTTGTTGCCTTCATTTCTATTTGCAATTTAACGTGTAGTCGTGTATAAGCACTTGATGAAGGGTGCAAGTATAAAACTTATGTGGACGAAAACCCACGATTTTTTAAAAAAAAAAAAATTATGTACAAACTTAAAAAATAAATGCATTCATATTCAAAAAATGAAAGTTTATACATTTATAGCCTGGGGTTCGTTCTACCCTCGAGTTACATCGTTTTCGACTAACGTTGCATATTCTCGGAACCTAATTCCGACGTAAGTCGAGGGACTACTGTATATGTATGCTATTTTTCTCGTTTCAAGTATATTGAGTTTAAAACGTCGCAAAATGACTGTTCCCCCCGGTGAATAATTACCATCCAGCTTGCAGAAAACTAAAACACGAACTGGTTTAAACATTTTAGACACATGCTCATTATATAGTTCTGCATTATATATGTATGTACATATATTACCTAGCTGCCTTATTGTAATCAAATTATTTAGAAAACAACCCTAATAATTCAAGCCCAAAGTTTGATCCTTTAAATTATTTTCAAGCTTAAATAATAGCCGAATGCCCGGTCAACTTTAAAACTCCATAGACACATAAATCGAAACGAATAGTCTATTTACAGATAATGTTGATACAAGTTTTCACATTCTCTTATAAATCCATTTTCCGGCAACGCAGGCATAAAACACTCACGCCGAAATTCAAATGACATCATGCTTCGCTTGAACAGTATTGTGCTTGCTAAAGCATCCACAACCAATTTTTTTCTTCGTATTGTTTGTGGTTTTTTGACGGCAGCAAGGACACTGTGAAAATAAATAAGCATTCTTTGCTTTGTGGCTACTCACGAGGAATTTTTCCTGGTTCATATGAGAGATAAAAGTCACAAACCATGAAAGTCATAACGGTAAAGGGATCATGGCTAAAGACATTTTCACATTTGCTTCATTGAAGTCGCTTATTCAGCTGCCGAATATTACCACGAGAGCCAAAGAACGTTTTTTTTGTCTATGTTTAGATTTACTCAATTATTGGTAACCTTAAAAATTTATTAAGTGCTAAGAGATGGAAAAAATATGCAAATAATGTCACATTGTGACGAGAAAAGGAAATCATCATTTAAAATCACTAGGGAATTCAATTGAAGTGGATCACAAAAAGCTTACTTACCGGTCTTTTCGCAATGGCCTAGACCTAGAGAATTTGCGCAGTAGGAGGTGTTTTATTAATTATTGATATATGTTGGCATTCAAATCAGGTGCATGTTTTATGGTGTAGGCTGTATCTGAATTTTACCAATACTAATTATTATTTGCACGTTAGTTAAAATAAAAAATAAGTGGACTTGCTGTACTAAGATGAATATACACATCCTAACGACTTTAGTAATTTACCTTCGTATAAATCCTGACTTGGATAATCAAATCTGTTTCCACATCTCTCCGAAAGACGGATGATATTTGCCAGGTTTACTTTGAATAAACTGAAAAAATATGCATACCGCGTAGTCCTAACACAGCGCATTATTTAGCACCATAGTACATATTTCTTTTCTTTTTATAGTAAAAACGAACGGCCTAAGACAATATCTAATAACAAAAACTTAAGAAGAACCATCCAAATAAACGAATATTAATGATAGAAGAGGTGTCAAAATTAGTTGTGCTCAGACATTTTTTGCCACAATTATTTGTGTACGTGCATAACATCTTTATAGAAGAATAATGCATGATTATACTCGTATTGTGCATGGTGCTTGTAAAGTAACGGGCTCGCTCACTTCAGTTTAGTTTTCGTAACGTTAATATGTATTTAAATGCCTCGAGAATGTACAGTTAGTACTCAGCATATAAAACGGTATCCTTCGATCAGAAGCTTCTATAAAGTATGAGGAAATTACATTCTTACCTTTGTTTCTAAAAGTTATTGCGATTTTCTTTTGGCTTTCCATATGGAAAAGATATGCACAAACAATTGTGGCATTGTTTGTTTGTCTCTTGAAAAGATATTGATTTGCAACACGTTGGTGAAACGACAGAATGCGTTTTCACTGAATAAATAACTAAATTTATTTATTTATTTGCCAAACAAGGCATCATACAATACAAAAAACATAAAAGTATTTTAATTTAAGTTGATATTTATTTGTATTCAGGTGAATTAGGATGGGGAAATAAATAGGTTAAGAAGTTAACAGGGTGTTTGTCAAGTTGTTTTCGAAGATAGGTTTAGTGACACCAGAAGAATAGTGATGACTTACACTTTTGAATGTTCTACAACATCTATTGATGAGTTCATAATACCCAAGACAGTAAGGAGCTGGTATTCTGTAGAGCTGTATGCCTAGTCCGTCTTATTTGATTGTTAAATATAAATTTGTTAGAGAGAGTTGCTATACTAACTGTTCTATTAATGATGTCAAAGGCTAAGCATACGCTAATTAAGGTTTTTTTTGATGAAAGAGTCATTGGGTTAAAAGACTAAGTCTGTGTTCGTAAGAGGGAAGATTACTAAAGTCGCATGGGCTATAGAGGGCCTCACGGCGAAAAGTAAAAATTATTTCTGAACTGATTCGAGCCTGTCGCTGTGTAGCTGAAAAGCTGGGCTCCAGACAATGCAGGCGTATTCCAGTAGAGGCCGCACTAGTGATGTATATAAAGACTTAGTAACCCAAATGTTTTTGAACTCTTTACACTGAAAGAAAAATCTTGGTATAATCAACCATTTTCCTTAGTTGTTTTTGCGTCAACTACGGGCTATAGTTAAAACAACCATAAAAAAATAGTTGATTACTTTTATGCACCATGATGCGTGGTTGATAAACAACGTCCGTGGTGCAAAAAAGTACTGGTTCAGGCGGTAACGATGTATTGGTATATTTTTCTCTAAATGCTTGTATCATTAGAGGAGCATTGATAAGCTATAAACCATAGCAACATAATCTATCCAAGCCTTAAATAGAAGCAGGACGTGAGACGTGAAATTGAGTTCATATGCATAGCTGCAAGCTGCAGCATTTATGAAAACAGTTGAAACTGCTAAACATTTTCTGGCATTGGGACAATCGTATTCGTTTTCGGGACTCCCTGTTTTATAACAGTGATCTGCAAACAGAAGACTTATATTTTGTGAATAGAAGAAGGGAAATATAAAGGCTTCACTGCATAACATGAATATGAATTATATCGAACAGCAAACCGAACACAATTTTGCCATGTAGCATATGAAACTTCTATGATAGAATAGGAGTATGAGTATGAGGAGTATGAAAAATCAACAGTTTGCCTTAGTTGTTTTTGCATCAACTAGGGCTATAGTTAAAACAACCATAAGAAAATCGTTGATTACTTTTATGCACCATGACGCGTGGTTGATAAACAATTTCATTCGGAGCATGAAAAACATCCAAATGTTGAAACCATTCTACTTTGCGTAGAATAATTCCAAAGACGTTGCTCACTGAATTACGTTTGTTGAAATCAACTATTGCAAAGTAGTTTAAGTACCATAAAAACTGTTGATAATTCAAAACGTTGAAGTTTTGAGTGAATTGATGAATATTTTTCTATTTATCAACTAATTTTCGTGGTTATGAAACAATTAAAACAGTTGATTTCATGAACGTTGCGATATTTTTTGTACAACCAGAACCAACTACTTTTATATCGTTAAATTAACTATATTAACATAATAAAAATAACTATTTTCCGTAGTTCTTTTAACGATTTTGAATGAATCGTTGCAATACTATTAAAAATAGTTGAACCAACCAAGAGTTTTTCTTTCAGTGTAGTGCTCCTCTTAATGAGACCTAATTGTTTGATCGCTTTCGACAAGACTTTTTCGAACTCCAACTCCACATTTTAGTATATATGGTTACACCTATGTCGAAGATATGTTCTACCCTAATGAGCTCATTGTTATAGAGATAGTATGAGTTGGGTATGACTTTATTTTTTCGAGAGACACTTGCCGACGTTGATATTTAGTTTATTCAGGTGGGATCACTGTTCGAGAGATACAAGTTTTTGTTCGAGAAAATCAATGTCAGACTGCATTTTGATAGTGTGGGACAATTTCAAGAAAATTTCAAATAAAATCAAAATCAGTATAAACCGCGTTAACCTAGTTTAGCAGATATTTGACAATATTGGGTTAGATAACTAAATTACAAAATAGAAAGCAATAAAAGCTTTATTTAATTCAAAGATAAATTTTGCTAAACATTATGATTAGCACATATCTTTCGTGCATGGGAAATTTGTGCTACATAGAATCAATAAAGTTTTCTCAGAGCGACAGAGCATCGTGAATCTATTCACTGCCAACTAGGAGATATATTGTTTATTTAAAACAAAGTTGAAAGATAATTAAGTAAAATATTTGCTTTAAAATAAAGTTTTAAAAGTCTTGTCAAATAAAGATGCTCAAAATTTTCTCGTGAGCATACTCTGATACCAGAATCTTCGAGAGAAATATTTTGCCGTCAAACCTGTGAGTTCGTTTGATTCAGAATTAATTCTTTTTCCATACAGCTATTGCAGTGTCTGTTAGACAAGGATAAATAGAAATAAAGCTGCTTACATCATTTTTGTTTACATTACGGCATCCGCATATACGTGCCAAGTATATCGCCTGAACACTCAACCGGCTGATATATCTTGTGGTCTGCATCTTTTCTTAGCTATATAGTGCCTGAAATCAGTCTGATAGTACTTAAGAAAAATCAGTGTGTGAATGTGTCAGCACTTTTGTTTCGTCTTTACTGCCAGAAGCAAAGTGGACAGTATATCCAGCCTCTGTATGCCGATAATAGACTTGAATAGTCGAAAACAGTAGAGTAGGCAAAGGGAGAGAAAATGTTTACTATCACACCCTGCATTGATGTTTCCAGTCAGCATAAGAACTGGACTGAATGACCGTTGAAAGCACGAAAACCTGTCATTTTCATTTCGGTTTCATGCATCATTTTCATCCCCGAGAAATAATGTGTAACTTAAAGTTGCAGGAAAATCGATGATAGAGGCTATTTTCCGCCGATATCATTAATCTTTAGCCGTCTAAAGTTACAAGTTTAGAGGTGTTACCATCTTATAGAAAATAGATGCGAATAGAGAAAACTGTATCGAAAAACCTACATTCAGAAGCTGTGTTCAATGAGATGAGATTTGTGGAGATCTGGGAACAGATTTGTTCAGATAAATTGAGTCGATAAATTTGTACGCCTTCATAGACGGCAAAAGTCAAGGATAAAACAAATATGTGTGCAAGTGAGCGAATGGAAGTATTTACCCTTAATCGGATTCCCGGAACCGAAATGTATACTTAGTTTCGGAGCAACATCCAAAATTTTTTCTCTGTTGATGTGGCTACTGCTCAGCTAGGATGTGCGATTTATTGATTTGTAAGTCAGCATGATAAATTTACTTTGAATTATGATACAATTGCAAAACGTTTTTTGTTTCTGAAATCAGCCATTTAAAATAAGCAAAGACAAACAACACTATTTTCCTATCAACAGAAGCATTAGGACCAGATAGTGATATGATTCGAAACACAAATAAAGTCGAGCATTTTCTTTCTCGCATTTTCTTTTAATTGCAGATTAACACCACCATAATTAGTGGTATTCAGTCAAGAGTGGCTTTGCTCCTATCGAAAACACTTGATATCACTAATTTCACATTATCAGAAGATGCAAAGAAACGGTCAATGTTTCACTTGATCGATTTTTAATGTTTTCAAGCTCGAAAGAAATGCGGAATATGTATCTAGCAGAGAATGTTCACTTCTACACTGCTGGTAGATTCGCGATAAGCTATTCGCCTATTGTAAGAAACGAAAAGGTATTGATCCGAGAGATGAAGATGGCTAAAATGTTAATGCGGATTATAAAGTGATTGATGATGCTAATAAGTGATTGAGTTAGCTTCAATTTTCAATTTATTAGTGAATAGCATTGAATCAATTTGAAGATGACTTTACGATGCCTTCAAAACATAAAGGAAGAGCATACGGCTAGCTTTTTAATTTATGATTGAATTTAGCCAGCATTTTTTTCATTAAAGTTCGATCAAATTCAAACACTTTCGTCAAACTCTTTAAAATATAAAATTGAATATTTGCGTCTTCAATTTTTTTTTATTTCGTGCTTACTTCTAGCAAGCTTATGACATTTATTTGTCTTTAGTTAATTCTAAGGGTAATTTATTTTCATACACATTTCTTCAAGTTTCTGCTTGAAGATATTTGTTAGCAGTTTGAAAAAAATAGATCATGGTTTGAAAACCAGGGCTATATACGCTGCTCTGCCACAAAAGCTATTCAATAAAATTACATAATATTGATTATAGCAGCATCTTTTTACAATGATGCATTGTAAAAAGATGCTACCATTAAATTTTGAGATGATTATGATTCTTTGATGGATGTTAACAACAAATATGTCAATATCTAATTTTGAATCTTGAATTTATGAAATTAAACTGACAAGAATCTGAAATTAAACTGACAAGAAAGCGAATTTGATTTACTTTTTTTTGGTCCTAGTAATGTGTTGTCCAAGTATAGTTCGAGTTCGTTGTTTGTAATTTTAACGTTTAAATGTTAACTTTACAAAAATCTTGCAATACTAAGAAACAAATGTTCAAAACACTTTTGACTGAATACTTCAGACTTTTCGTACAACATTCATTCAAAATTTACGAATTTCTTCTATTTATCTTCAAAAATCGATTTTACCACTGATTACTATGGGATAAAGTTTTTAATGATGTTCTATATCGTCGCTGTGAAATCAAACCGGCATATCTGCAAAATACCCATTCTTCGCTAGAGCGCTTTAAAGTTTTCGCATGTGGGCTATTTCCACGTGAATGCAAAGCGGCAAAACACCATTAGACGGGTTTTTATTCAACTTTACGATATGCCGGTGCGACATAAAAATAGAGGGGAAAATAAGGAGTTTTTTGATACCAAAAACTCAAAAACTCAATTTTTGCAGATATGCCGGTTTGATTTCACAGCGACGATATATCTGTGCTAACAAAATCTTTGGGAAAAATAAGTACAGAAAGTGAAATCTTGTTATGTGGCTAGCTTGTATTTGATATTTTCTTAAAATTTGAAACCTTAACTGGGCGCGAAGTGCCTAAAAATAGGCCTGGAATATTTCTAAAATTTCAAATTACGATAACTTCGGAAAAAATCATCAGATTGTCGCAAAATTTGCAAGACGCATTAGTGGACTCATCAAATACGCGTGATTATTTAAATGCTTGAATGTACGGGCAACCCTGAAACTTCAGTAGGTACCTAAACAGAAAACCTTCAAACAATGTTGCTTGTTAGAAAATGATGCAAGTTTTTTATAAACTTCATGCTTTGCCTACAGAGCCAAATTAAAATTTTCGAAAATTATGTTTGCACAGGAGCCCTAACCCTTCAACAAATTACCTCTATTTGATTACCTATTACCTTTTTTAACTGACGTCCCAATAATCATATTCAGCAGAAATTCACAGAATTTATTAGTAACAAGTTTAGTGAAATACCTACTTGAGTACCATGAAATGATTGAGTTCGTATACCTTATAAACATTTGTTGAGGACTTAAAAGAAGGAATCATTCATATCGTGCTATGATAAATTGAACGGTGAATAAAAGACGTCAAGGCCTCTCTTGAATGCCCAGACGGTGATTTTACCAAGCCCCAAAAAGTTTCTGTACTGACTTCACTTCGAGATCCGTCAATTGAAATGCAGTTTGATCTAAGGCTACCAGCGAAAAGCTTCGTGTAGCAATCATGTCCTTTAAAAAGACCACTGAGGCTCTGAAATGAACTTTGGAAGAAGATACTAGGTTATCTTTTTGAGGAGAAGTGTCTATACAAGGAAGCTGATGTCTATACGCATCTATCGAATGAAAGGTAGGCTTGTTTCACGTGTTTTTCAAGCAGAAATAGTTGCTATCTTGAGATCTGCCTACTGGGTGATTGAAGAAAAGTTGAAAAATAAGCATGTCGCTATCTGCATTGATAGTCAAGCTGCACTGGACCCCTGACTTTTTCAAATATTGCCCAAGTCTGACTAGTATGACTGAGTTTTGTAGCCAGGCTCATTAAAGTGCACCTGCGATACCGGGGCACTGTGGTGTTGAAGGAAATGTAGCTGCAGATGCTATTGCGTAGCAAGGTCTTGCGCTTCCACTTCAGGGCTCTGAACTTGCCTTAGGTGTGCTGACCGCATCTGCTCATGTCATTTTTCGGAAATGGGTCACCTGCAAAGCGAGGGGGATATCTTCTGATGTGACCAGGCACAGAGTCCAACCATGTAGCTGTCGGAGTCGTCCTAAACAATAGTAGGACAGCTTTTGAAGCCATGAAGGTAAACTAACTGGACACACTTGCCTAGGAGGACACATGTGTTGATCAGGCGTTGCACAGGATTACATCCGTTCGTCTTGCCAAAAAGAAGCTGACTCTTCAGAGCATTTCCTTTGTGAATGCCCAGCGTTTATGTGTCTCAGATGTCAATATTTTATCTGGAATTCGGCACGTATGCAGAAGATAGCCACTTCTCCCCTATCATTGATCATAGATTCGATAAGAAATATGAGAATTATGCGAGTATGGGTATGGCGGATATGAGTACATTGGTTCCTTCTGGCCTGAGTGATTAAAGATGCCCAATGCATTTCCCTCAGCACACACTAAAAACTTATGTTATTTGAGACGCTTGAAGCGCATGAGGTTTCGTTTGAGGTTACGTGACTTGACATGGGTCTTTTGACATGAGTTCCAAATTTTCCAGAAACTGTTTTATTTTAAATTGAGAACTCTTTCATAAAAGCATGCCGTATGATCCTTTTTGATAAAAAAAATAGTTCCACTTATTTCCGGTTGGGCTTTCCAATAACAAACAACACGGGACTCAGGCTTAGAAATCAAACGTGTGTCCTCCAGTTGATGCTAGAATAAAGTTTCCCATGTATTTGAAAGAAATCACCAAAGTCTTTTTCGTCCAAAGTTTTGAATTAGTAACGATGTCGAGCCTATATGAGCAAATTCGTTTGAATGAACAATCAAAAATCACACACAATAAAAATATGATGTGTGTAGCCTAGTTTATTCAAGACAAATTGGTCTATGGTACTAGAATGAGTTGCATATGCAAATCTAAATACAAAAATTTACATGTTGGAAAGGTAATACGCGAATCTGAAGACAAAACGGTGCCAATGAAAATATACCATCACCATCACTAAAGCTGGTTCTTTAGATCCCTTTTAGACTTATTTTGCCAATTTGTGACGTCAATCGTAAATACCTTAATGTGGTGATTTTAATTAAGTCTATTTCACAATGATTCTCTGCGAAGTCGGCTGACCTCGAACCTATTGAAGACACAGATCGACTGTGATTTATTTAGAGATGGGCAAAATGGTCCATGGCTCACCACGGATCGTTCTTTTTTACAGTGCAATGTCTGAAAATAGCACAGCATAGTTTGCGAGTGAAAGCTTTCGTTTGAATAAACTTAATGAAATGTGCAGCGAACAATGTACTGAGAGTACGGCTCAATACTGTAAAAAAGAGGTATCAGTGGTGAGCTGTGAGTCATTTTGCCAATCTCCAGATTTACTACATACGAGGGTTGATCCAAAAGTTGTGATAATCGATTATTTCCAGTTCGCATAAAACTCAAAAAACAATATTTTTTACTACCTCATATACCCATTAGGTCAGCACAAAAAAAAACATATAAATAAGCCACGATTCCAGGGAACCACACTCAATTGAATTCGAACCGCCGAAGGGAGAACATCAAAATGGACAGAAACGAAATTAAAGTTGTCATTAAGTCCCTGGCTTTGGAAAAAATATCTACCAACGACAAAGACAGCGACTTAATGGAAACATAAAGGGACTCTGCGCCTCCTTATTCCACCATTTCGCGCTGGGCCAAGGAGTTTAAGTTCAGAAAAACATCCACTGAAGATGAATACCGCGATGGTCCATGTTAATGAATACCGCGATGGTCCATGATGATCCATGTCCTTCACCGAAGACATCGTGAAAAAAGTCGAAGTTGTCATGTTGGCAGATCGACGAGGACCATCAGGCATGTAGCTGCGGTCACAGGGACCTCGTAAGCAGTGTTCAAAGAATCGTTGCCAACTAATTATATATGAAGAAGGTATCTGTGCGTTGGGTACCGAGAACGTAAACCAATGAGTAAAAAGAGAAAAGAGTTCACATTTCGAGGGTGAATCTCGAAAAGTTCCAGGCAGATCTGGAGAATATTTTGTCCTTAAACTACTGAAAAATTTAGATATTTCAGGTAATTTAGCAATGATTCCTAAAATCTGTTTAAGCTCATTTTTTAGCTGGCCAAAATAACTTTTCGAGAACGCTTATTGCGGCTCCCATTTCAAGAGTAGCACCAATGTTTTGAAACGGAAATTTTGTTGAAACGTCTTGGGAACTCAATTATTGACCTTATTCTCCATGCTTCGAAAGACGTAAAATCACTTACTATCACCAAAACTGTTAAGCACAAGAAAGTAAAACACGTATATGAACATTGATTTAAGTAGACATTTGCTCCCTTGTATTCCTTTTCATTTCTTTTGAAAGAGCTGGTAATAAAAATTATCATACATTCATACATATCTTCATATATATATCACATAATATTATCATAAAAATGCAAATCTAGTGATTTTATTCATAAATATGAATAATTTAATGCAGATGAACATTGCCAAAATAGTTAAGGTTTAATGGACTTCGTAGTATACTTATTAATTCAGAATAGCTGGACTCTGAAAAATGATTAGGCTAATTCTTCAAGAAAGTAAGATCAAAAACATGATAAGTTTTATTCATTTCAGATGACGCCTGGCACATCAAAAAGTCGTAAATATTGTTGGCACAAAACAACAGTTATGGATAGAATTTCTTATTAAACTTGTCTATCAGTAGGTGATAGAAGGCCGAAACGCAAACAAAAGTTGATTTACTTTCCCTTCTGGCTTAGAGACGGTCATAAAAGTGGCGACAAATATCCTATTACGATGCGTAGGAGTTACAATTGAAAGCTTCTTGCAAAAGACAAAGCAATATTTTGACAATTATTGCTGACAGAAATGTGATATTTGTTGCTTTAATAAATGACAGAATGTTGTTACCATCCTATTTAATACATTCATATTATTCGCCTGAGTGATATTTGAGGTGAGAGAGAAGAAGTTTTGTATAATTCTTGCAATAAATAAATGTAAATTTTATCAGATGAAGCATGGTTATCTAAGTTTAGCTTTGCAAAGAATATTAAACTCATTATTTACATAAGTATGTTGGACATTTTACATGTGGGAATAAATGATTTATAGATATTTTACCAAATTTCACTCAAATTCACTTTTTATGAGGAATGCTTTATATGATCACTTATGCGTAACATTTCCACGTACATGCAAAAGCATTTTCTTCTCCCGGACTGTATTAAATTGCTCGCAAGGGAGTAAGAAGATTCAAAGCAATGAATGGTACACAAGATACCATAAACTCACTTGCGTCCAAAACATGGAAGCATATCCCGTTCCTGTTTGCTGTAGCGTCTACCATTTGCAATAAGGTATGCTGTCTGTGTACAAGTAGATCAAATAAAGTAAAACTAGAAGTAAATATGAAGCGAAAATGATGCTGGAGTTTGTGGTACATTTAATTCTGTGAGCGTGTGTCCATTGAAAGGAAAGTAGCAGTATCTTAGTTCGCGAAAGTTTCATTTTGACTTTGGTTACATGAAAAAATGATGAGAATTTCTTACTTTTTGTGTGAGAATCGTGTATTGAATTTCATAAATATAAGAGGAAAAGAATGAAAATAAGCTTTTAGGTTGGTATTGCACAGTTTACGTCTAGAAAGTCAGCCCTCCAGCAGTTCACAGGTAACTGAATCTCTCGGTGCAATCGATCCCGCGCCCAATACTGCTCATATGCAATTAAAACCTACCGAAGCCGTGTCGAAATCAATATATTCTAATTTTGTTTGTGGCGATGATCTGATACCATCTCAATCTGGTGCAATCATTATGCCATAAACTTCTGTCAATCGACCATCTTCACCCAAATACCTCGACCCACTTGTACCACCTGTCGTAAAGCTGACTGCAACCTCTAAAGATGATCTAGAGAGCAGATACCTCTTGTCTCGTTTCAGAGATCATAAGATTTACGACAATGTCCGTCTTTTCCTTGCATACATGCATGATGCACATGAAACCACGTGTTTTGATGGGAAAACGAAGACTAGGCTCAAAGTTATGATTCAACAAGAGGGTCTTCCCACTGACCTTGAATCTTTAAGAATTATTTTTGATCGCTACCATGAAGAACTTGGAATGTCTCCGGAGCAAGTCAAACGAGATCTTCTGACTTACCGCTCCTATGTCAATTCCAAACATATTTCTCTATTACTAAAATCACGCGACGACCAGAAGAAATATTACTCCTAACAACAAAGTTGCTTCTATTCGCCCAAGGTTTCTCTACCACAATTGCGGTGGTATGAGAAGTAAATTAATCAAGCTCTTTCTTGACGCTAAATCTTGCCATTTTAATATACTAACGATCACTGAAACGTGGTTGAACGACTCACATATAAACGAAGAAATTTTTGACACTGATTGGACCATCTATAGAACCGATCGCGACTACCTTTATACTGGAGTTTCAAGAGGAGGCGGTGTACTTATTGCGATTCGCAATATCCTCTCAAGTGAACTTGTTGTGACCAGTTCTTACAAACTTTTTGAACACAAATTCGTCAGAGTCTTATTCGACAAGCATTACCTCTATATTGGTATCGTTTATATCCCACCTCATTCTGATGAAACTACTTACATGGACGTTTGTGACTTGATATCTTCAGTAACAGCTTCCCTACATGACGATGACAAAATAATTGTTCTGGGGGACTTCAATCGTCCAAAAATCAGTTTCGTTCTCGACGAAAATGATGACCGCCTCCTTCCAATCAACCTTTCTGACTCCATTGACTTCAACCTTATAAGTACGTTCTATGGCAACGATTTACAGCAAATAATTCCTATCCCTAACCAAAATGGCAATTGGTTAGATCTTATTTTTACTAACTTTTATGACGAAGTGGTGGTTAGCCCAACTATTGACGCCGAGAATCTTTTCTCAAACACTCTCCATCACTCCGCTTTTACAGTTGAGCTTTCCGCTACAAATATTTCTTTCACCCAATCGTACAATAATGAAATTGTATATGATTTTCAAAATGCTGACTATTTAAGCATTAGAAACTATTTGGACACAGTAGACTGGACAATTTCTCTTTCGTTATTAGATTTAGATGAATCAGTGTCTTCCTTTTACAAAATAATTTTCAATGCCATTCACTTATTCGTACCGAAGCTGAAGAAAAAAAACAAACTCTCAGAGCCTTGGCTCGACAATAATTTAAGGCGTCTCAGAAACCGTAGAAATAAATTATATAAAGCAATTAAAAATGAAAACTTGCTCAATGAGGGTCTAATCAGATTATACGATCAGCTATCCAACGAATTTTCCATCAAATCCCGCGAAGCGTATGAGTTCTATGTTAACTCAATGGGGGAAAAAATCATTAGTGATCCCAGGAAGTTTTACGATTTCGTTAACTTGAAACGTAAAACAACCGGCTATCCCTGTTCGATGTCCCGTGGTAACATGGTTTCTTCCTGCCCACAAGCCATTTGTAACTTTTTTGCTGATCACTTTCAAAATTCTTTTTGCTCGCCAATAACGTCCACTTCTACTATGTCTGCAAGAATCACCACGAGACCTCTTATCGCCGGGTTTGTTCTTACACAAGAGGCTATTATTGAAGCTATTCATCAACTAAAGATCGGCAAAGGACCAGGCCCTGATTTGGTTTCTCCTTCCTTCGTCGTGCAATTTGCTGACCAATTGATCACACTTTTGCACATGATTTTCAATAAATCACTCTCCATAGGTGTTTTTCCATCTCTCTGGAAATCTTCATACCTTACGCCTATTTTCAAAAGTGGTGATAAACGATCAGTCGATAACTATCGGGGGATTGCTATTCTATCTGTGATCCCCAAACTTTTTGAGAAGTTAGTTTGCGAAAAACTTGCTCGCATAATCGACCCTCTTTTAAATGAGCAACAACATGGATTTCGTAAGGGTAGATCGACTTCTACCAATCTCATGATCCTGGTCTCTGATGTGCTCTGTGAAATGGAAAAAGGAAGTCAAATTGACGCAGTCTATACGGACTTTAGTAAGGCTTTCGACCGGGTTGACCATCAAACTCTAATATACAAGCTTCGCAATTTTGGTATATCAGGGTCTCTTCTTGATTGGCTCCAGTCTTATCTTCGCGATCGAACTCAGCTTGTTAAATTCCAGGGCCACTTATCTAAAAGAGTTTTCGCATCTTCTGGAGTACCGCAAGGCAGTCATCTAGGTCCCCTGCTTTTTAACATCTTCATTTCTGATCTCTCTGAGACATTGCTTGGTATACCCCATCTCTTTTATGCAGACGATTTAAAAATTTACCACAGCGTAAACACGCAATCTGACGCAATTCTTCTACAATCAAAGCTTCAATCTCTCGAACAGTGGTGCAATGTGAATCATTTGAATCTTAACATTAACAAGTGTCATGTAATAAGCTTTTCCCGTAAGAATACGATCAAAAAGTATTCTTACTGCCTTAACAACACCATATTGAATAGGGTTGATCATATTATAGATCTCGGGGTAGTATTGGACAACAAGATGCGGTTCAATCTCCACTATGACAAAATCCTTGCCAGGGCTAATAAACAGCTCGGATTCATTAAGAGACGTGCTAAAGAGTTCAAGAATATATGGGTTACCAAGTCATTATATATCACTCTAGTGCGTCCTCTATTGGAGTATGCCTGCATAATATGGAACCCAGTTTTTGAGGTACATAGTGAGAGAGTAGAATCTGTTCAGAAACAGTTTTTACTTTTCGCTTTGAGGGACCTCTATGATCCAAGAGACTTCCAACATCTTCCTTCTTACAAAACCAGACTGAGCCTACTTAATTTAATGCCTCTCTCTTCTAGAAGAACACTGTTAAGTGCATGCCTAACCTTTGATATTATAAGTGGTGCAGTCAATGTTGAAGCTCTCTCCAACAAAATTATTTTCAATGACCAACCAAGACGCACTAGGTATGCAACTCTGCTCAAGGAGTTCAATCACCACACTAACTATGCATATAACGAGCCCATAAATAGGTGCTGTAGAATTTTCAACTCTATAAGCAGCAACTACGCTTCGGGGATCTCTAAACACACTTTTAGAACAAACTTATTAAAGACCCTATCAACATCCTAATCCCACTTAATTTGCCCAACAATTTAGCTAAAATCAAAATAAAATATATTAAAGTAAAGTAAAGTAACTAAAATAAAAAGTTGTGTTGTATTTTGTTTTCTAATGTGTTGGAAAAAATTTGTATGTAATTGTTAAGTTGTTATATTGAATTGTTAATGTATGTTGCCTTGTTTGGTAAATAAATTAAATTAAAGTGGTGATAGCTTCGCAATTCCTAAAATTTAAATGAAATGCTATATGAAACCGCTGGTACTTATGTACTGTTGTCTATATTTAGTTTTAATATCTAAAAACTTGTTTTTGGTCTAGTCATTTTGTGGTCTCACTGCAAAACAGAATCCAAGTGAAAATTTTTAAATGCAATTATTGTTATTGTGCTATCAGAAACACTATGTTTAAAATCCAATGCGAGATTGTGGGCGTCAAAAAATTATTCAATCTCCAATGCATTAAAATCTTTTTTACAAAATATCTGGTAAAACATTGGTTTTACGTGAATTCCTGTCGAACCACTAGCTCTCGAGACATGAGGCAGAGAAAGCTTCGACGTTTTGATGCAATTATTGTCTGTATATATCACTATGCATAAAAGGTTGATGATTTTGTGCATAACCTTGATTAGACATCGGGGTTTGAATCTGCCTAGTTTGAAGGTGTCGGGTCAAAATTGGTGTAAAGTGAGTTGGACCTTATACTTTAAGAAACTCATTACAACCAACGTTTCCAATAACCTCAGCAACGAGTTTCAGAGAGACAATTTCACTTATATGCTTTAAAAATCAAAATAAAAAATCTTACATTATATGTTTGGTTTACACACTCAGTATCCTAATTTGTTCGCTTTATTAAGGAATGTAGTGAAAAATACCCCCAAAAAAAAAATGCCTTATAACAATATGAATTTCATAGATTTTTGAGTTTAATTCCTATTTTTTCAAATAAAATTCGTAAATTTTCGATGTCAAATGACACCTTTTTGAGTCAAATTCATTATTTTTGTATCAAATTCATAATTTTCTTGAATCAAATTCGTAATTTTTTGAGACTTATTTAGATTTTTTTCTGGTCAACTTTAATTCTTACATTATTAAAGAAAGTTCATATTTTACGCATCAAATTCATAAATCACGATCTTGAAACTTTTGACTTTACACTTAGATTAGATTAGATTAGAAAGATTTTATTTTTAGTTTTGTTTTGTACATTATTAATCTAATTTAAGTACTATTTACAATTAAAAAAATTACTTACTAGCGGCTATAATATTTTGGCCTGCTGGCTCTTGATTGTTTTATTTTTATTTATGTTTATCTTTTGCGTTTTCCTTTTAATCTTACACGCTAATTATCATACCCAACCGTGTACAGTGGCTGAGATTATCTTAGCAATAGCCACTTAGGACTTTACACTCTAAAAAGTGGGTCTATAATTAATACTTTGATAGTAGGAAATATATTCATTTTTTCGTTTAAAATAACGAATCACAAATTTTTTTACACATTCGATGTGCATTTTTTGCTTTTACGTCATATCAGCTGAATAATACACAGCTTTTTATAAATTGAAGCATAAAGAGTGTAAATTTACTAGTTTGCTATTCACCTTTGCGCCAAAGCCATAAAATTGCATCATTATTTAGGGTAAAATTACACCATTTGGGCGTAAAAAAAATATTATTTTTACGCCCTTTTGCAAATTTACATCTTTAATAGTAGGAAACCAGTTTCCTACTATTATAAGGGTAAAATTCAACCAAAATTTTTTTGAGTGTATTTAGAAAAAACTACGAATTTAACTCAAAAAATTATAAATTTGATTCGAAATAATTGTGAATTAGTCTGTAAAATATTATAAATTTAACCTGAAAACTGACGAATTTGATTTGAAAAAATATGTATATAAAATATATATATATATATATATAATTTATACCAAACACCTATGAATTTAGCCTGAAAATGGACATTGAATAAAATTGGATATAGGTAAGAATATGTAACATTTGAAGAAATTGACATAATATGTTCGGGAAAAATTTAAGCTGCATTATTTCAGATTCAATTAATATAGATAACATAGATATGAAAATATTGGAACTGAAAGTACTCCTCAAATATACTGAATATTACAAAGGCAGCTTCAAATAGGAATTCCAATGCGAAGAAATGAATGAAAGATTTCAAAAATAAACATTTCTTGTTGAGAGTATGTAGTAAAAACGGTATCTTCATCGGATTCCTGGTGTTTTTTTAAAATAAAAAAGAGTTATTGTAAAATTTGTATTAATTGCGGCACTGCCATTGAGCTGAGAATCAAGCTGAAGAGTAAACAAAAGGATTCATTTGAAAAATGGTCGAGCATTTTGCGTTAATTTTTGTTGTAGCTTAGAATGTCAATAAAAAATAAATTGATATCCATTCAAGACGTGTTATTTCTGTAATAATTCGAGCAATTCTTGTGTACAAAAATTGTGAAAAGTAAATAACTTCCATTAAATACCACAGCTTCGTGTATCACAAAAATAAGCTCTACTTGTATATGATTTTTGGCATAATTTACACGAAAGAAATTTTGAGTTGTAATCTACTCGCAGCTTGGACTACAGACAACAAGAATTTTAAATAGTGACTGCTTAAACTGACACATTTCTTCCTTATTTCTTTATTACCAAAATTCATACTGTTTTGGAATATCTTGCGATGAGTATCAAACGGAAACGAAAAACGTTCATAAATCATTTTATTGTTATTTATGCGACTTCTGTTCAACTAATTCCCACAGAAAGACGTGATAAATATTTTGATCTATTTTGTTTCACTCAAAGCTTGAAGCATGAGTGAAATGAGCGGTTTTATCAAAAAATTCCCTGACAGAAATATATCCATCCGACACAAATCACTTCTCGCTTCGGATGTCAGATATATACTTGGAATGTGATAAATTATATGACACAAGATCCATATTTTCTCGTTCACTACCATAATCTCGTCTAGTCTTCGCCTTTCATTCTGAAATAGACATGTCTCTTCTATCAAGTATGTAAGCCATTGTGAATACCATTAAACATAAAAGAGTCCTATACTCGTAGCTTTTACAGCAACGTTCGGACAGAGAAACGTTGTCAATTACAAGAAAGCCGATTAATTGTTGACAGCTTATTAATTAGGTTTATGAACAAATTTGGCTGGCCTCAAGAACAACATTAAAAATATTCATATAAAAAGTATATATATGAAAAAACGAGTGGTTGCCTTATTTATTTGCTTATTCCATTGTTTCAATAAAATTTCTATAACTATCTCGGTACACACATTATCTAAGTATATAGTAACAGATAATGTCAAACTGGATGTCTTGGGGAAGTTTTATATCCTGCTGCATATTAATAATAAATATATAATTTATAATAAATATAAAATAACTCTTGATTCGGCAGCTGAAGCAATGCGCGCTAAAACAAATAAGTTTTCATATTGGTGGGTTTTCGTGATGAAAATGCAAAATACCCCTTTCAAATCGTACCCCGTCAGTTTATGTAAGTATATACATACATATTTCATAAAATTCAATGGTTGAAAAGTTGACTTTTGACATTAGTTGCATTGACAAGATAAACTTACATGCAGTCAGCATATTCACTTCAACTATCTATAAAACTTTTTCATCCCATACAATTTTCAATCTAGTATTGAACTTTGCATGATTTCAGGAAGAAACTTCAATTTGTAATCGAGTTTCAATACTTCTCCAAGTTTGGTATGTTCAGTAGAAGATGGCAACAAGCGATCGAATTGGTAAGAGGATTAAAGAACTTCAAGAAAGTTGCGAAAATTTCGCATGTTAGTGAAATAAGAAAACACTTGTGAATTCACCAAGAGAATCCAATATGCAACAACGACTAACAGTATTCACTTTTTAAGTAATAACTGTTTATTTACTTGAACAAACAATGATTTATTACGTTATAGCAATATTACGATAAAAGCTAATGTATATTGTCGCAATTTGAGTATTATCCAGTTATCAACCTGCTTTTGAGAATGTTTGGTGAAATGACCACAGATATTCCATGGTAAATGAAAATTGGGGCAGTTTAACACCATTAACAAAATTTATTTCCATTCACAAAATTTATTTCGCCATTTTCAATGACAGATTAAAAACAGGAAAACAAGTTCTCGGGTTCGTTGATCTTTCATTATAAAAATCTTTGCTATTGATTGAATTGCGTCCGCAGATGATGCTATCAAAAATCCATGGCCTATAGTTTCAAACAATTACAGTTAAAGTAAGCTTACAATTTAGCTAAGTTTTCGCTCAAAACAAAGAATGAAGTCTTGCACGCAGCAATTTTATCTGAAAAAACTTATACCTTCAGCCATAGGAGCGTCCAGGAATGACGTCCGCGGACCCTTTTGTACACATACACATATGAAAGACAGGGACATTTCAGTAGACAGCCACCACGAATATATGCTTCACATCTTCTTGATTTCGCTAAATTTAACTGCATACTCTGCATAATGCTGTATCTGCCCCCTAATACCGAGACAGTTCTTGGATTCAGTACGATAAACAGGTTGAAACCATCTTCACCAGTGGTGGGGTTCTTCTAGGATTCCTTGATGCTCCAGAGTTTCACATCGTTATCCGAATTTAGTTTGTTGTACACGCCAGTGGTGTCATTTGAACTTTGGCGTGAACCAAGGATCTAACAACTGACGTGAAACGGAGAAATGATAAATTTGAACCGATTACTAATAGTTAGTTTCGGAACGATCCGTGTTTTTTATGTTTCTTTGTTTGATTGAAGCAGGCGATTTGGAGGTTACCATGAACAAACCTTACTTACGCGAAATTATAAGATTGTAGCATCTCCCTTTTCTCTCCCTGTAGCTCATTCCGAAGAATAAGCCATTCGGACACATATATTCCAACGACGAGACTCATTTTTTTGCGTAATTTTTCCCCTTACTTTCGTGGATTGTGTGTTTCTGCTTTCAGGATCAGCTCCAAAAGATCGCTCGCATTGATTTTGACGCCTTTTGGCACCTTGCTTTTCTTTGGCGCTCCACTGCTGAGAGAGTTGGCATCTTTGCTGGATGGTAGGCATTTTCCTGGTGTAAATGATCCCTCCCTGCCTTTGAGTCTCATTTTGACATAGCCATATTGACATAGCCATATTGACATAGCCATATTCACATAGCCATATTGACATAGCCAAATTGTCATATTCTCGCTTCTCCAAGTAGGCTTTGAAATGTCATTGCATGACAACCTTTTTGCAGAGAATCGCTTGCAGTCTTTAAAGCATTTCCTCCTTGTCTGCGTTTTTTTCAGCTTCTTTGGACAGGTTTTCAGATTTTGGAGCAACCAGCACTCCTACACCACGTATTTCCAGAGTTTTCTCCTTCAGTACATACTTTCTCCTTTTATGCGAGAATTTCCCCAAGCACGGCTGTAGTCTGGCTTTCAGCTGTCAATATACTCGCCTTCCTGGAACCTGTAGCCACAAAAGATGTAATCCGGAAATTTGAAAATTTGCTGACCATAGAAACTTTCACTACGTGATCTTACACTGCAACCTGGTTCATTTCAGCCATGCATGATATTGGGGCCTGTAGAACTGAATCCTTGCCGCACTGAGCAAGCCCAGCAAGCGTGAATTTCCAGAATCAGAGATTCCACAATCCTTTTTCTCAGAATCACTCATCCTTATGCTGTTTCCTATGCACCATTGGAGTGACGTTCTGCAATATGCAGGTCAACTCCACTACGAAAAGGTAGTGCCCAAATGGAACAGAAACGGAAAAAGTGGTATTAAAACGAAAAACATATCTTAAGAAAAGAAAAAAATATGGGCGAAACTATCTTGTACTTGCCTACGACTGTGAAGCTCGACTGTGAAGCTCGAAAAATGGCGAATATAAGGTCTGCTCCAAAACCAGCGAAGGGATAAGTTTAAAAAATTGTGCGCTTTAAATATGTATTTTTCCAAAATGTATTTTTTCACATTGTCTGATCATATCAATCCAGAAGTTAATTGTTTAAATGCGTCTAATATTGTACAATAAATAATGTTTTTAATTGTGTACCCATTAGAAATTTATAAATATTTTTTTTTTTCAAAATAAAACTGACGCTTTAAGTATTAGTCTAGGGATCAAATAGTATTAGCTTTCATACACATATAATTAAAATTATATATTTCGTAGACTAATTCGAGATTAGTTCCAAATCAATTCCGAATTTAATATTATATTCCAATAAACATATTCCTTGCTAGAATCAAAAATAATCTCGAAAGTTTCCCATACAATAATTCTTCACACCACCAGAAAAATATTTAAATGAAACGAGCCCGAAGGGACGGACACTCAGTGACATCAAAGGTAGCTCTTGAAAAATTTTAATAACTCAACAACTTTTTATACTCAAGTCATTACGAGCAGAATGTACAGTCTTATAAGGACAAGTTTCGTTGATCTTCGTTCTGGGTGTATGTAAAAGTTCTTCGAAAATTTTATTCGTCTCAAGAGTCTCTCAAATTATGAATACAGAATGGTTGATTTGGAAGATAAAGAAGATAATGTGAGCTAGGTGTTAGCTTACGATAAGCTTATACATATTGGAAATCGATATTTATAATAGCTGCAAGTCGATGTTCATTACATCGATTCGAATATTTCTATTTGAATTGGGAAAGAAGGAAAGCTGATCAAAAGGAGAGAGAAAACTGATCAAATGGGGACGAAATTCAGAATTAAATTTGAATCTGAATTAAACAAATGCTCAAAATGTTAATAACTGTTTAATTTTTTGCATAATAAAGAAAGTTCAGAGTACACGACCGAGAACCAAACTTATTTGATTATTGAAACGACGAATAGTTTTAATAAAAACAAAAACTGAAAACTTTTTTTTAAAAAATTTGTAACCATAAAATATTATTTTTTAAACTAACTAGTTATATAAATTGAAAAAAAAAAAACATTTACAAGACGATATTTGAACAAAATAATAGTAATATAGCATAGCATGGCTGGTCGAACTTAATCCTCAATAGGCGTTTTCATTGAGATCGCAGAGTAGACAATTTGAAAAAATATAGAGTTTTGAATCTTGCCTACCAAACTCGAAGAAAACCATAGCACCAAACAATTTTCTTGCATTCCTGCAATTCACGAAAAGGTTATTGACGAAAAACAAGTCTCTTTGTAGCCACAAGAGCAAATAAAAGAGAATTACCAAAAATGACTAAAGTTAAAAAACTGTACCGTATAGGAATCGTATAGGTTTTGAATATCTATCACATATTTTGTCACACATACTCCTTTTTACAACCAACCTCTTTCAACCTCAAAACCTCAAATTGTAGAAAACTGTCAGGGCTACCATTCGCATGAATTTCAAAATTTAAAAGAATCAACTTAAGTCACTTATTTTCAATATGGGATGCTTATCATACAAAGTTTCCGATAACATAAATGAAGCAAATCTTCAACAAAATTTCACCAGCACCACAATTGCTCCACAGCGAAATCCACCTCCTCTGTCAATTTTGTTCTCATGCAGTGACTGCATCGAAGCTTGCAGGGTGAGAAAAATGTTTGGGGCTGCCACTCGAAAAAATTTCAAAACTTGTAAAGTTTGAACATGGTAAGTTATTTTTATTCATATATTTCCAATATGATTGTTAATTGGTAGCATCTGTAATACGAAAATAACGAAAGTGCTGGATGCTGGCAATTCTTCGCTAGCAACAAAGCCACAAAAATACAAAATCTGTCCCACGGTAGGAGCAAACAACACTTTGAATTTTGTTTCGGTCCTATGACTGCACCAAAATGTATAAGGACAATAAGAAACTAATAATTTTTTTTCTGGAAACCAAGTGTTTGTTTATTATTGTCTCTAAAATATCATTGCCATTTGAAAATTTAAGGATAGTGACTGTTAATAAAGAAAAAAACAAAAAAAATACAAAAGTTATAATAGCTGGCAGCCCTACCCTAATTAATTGACCCAATTTCTATCAAACTTAGCTTACAATAAGCTTAAACCCACGGTTTGAATTGAAGTGTAAAAAGCTTTTAATACCCTGAACAATTTTTAAACATCAAGGGACAAAAATTATCACAGCTGGCAGCCCTGGTATGAATTTCCAGCAACATTCCTACCAAACTTTGCTTCTGGTAAGGTCCATCTACAGTGTGAATCGTCGAAATCTGATAACTACATCGGCAGCTATAGGACATAAAGTATTTATTTTTTCGAGTAGTTTTTCAAGATGGCACCAATACTACAGAGTTACTCGTATTTCCAAATCACTTCTATCAGGCTTGGTCCTACAGATAGTTTAGTGAAGGCTGACCGTTCTTGTGCTATGCGAATTTTTTTCGGAAAAAAATTCAGTTCGACAGGGTAGATGAAGAATACAATGTATCAATCCTTTGCAATTTTTTTTTCAAGAAGCGAAAGTTTTTTGAAATGATTTTTTCACGTGCTTTTTGTAAGCTGCAGAGATGCCCGAGCACTCATAAAAAATCGTTTGTATATTTTTATTCAACATTAATATGTCCAGCAAAATTCGTTATCATTCACTGTTTTATGATAAATTGAAATTTGGGTAAAAATCATTGTCTACTTCTCGGCACTCGGCGCCCACATAGGGTCAACAATTTTAAATTTTTTATCATGAACAAGCATAAACCTTTTTACATTTTTCCCTTTTAACATATTACTAGTTTTTTCTTATTATCAGTGCATATCATTTTCTGAAAATATTATTTGTATTAAATAGCTTTCTTTACCTTACAATATTCTCATTACAGGTGCTGCTTTAAAATGCAAACAAACGTCCAAATCGATTCGAAAAATCTTCGTTCTGGAGGCGAAGACCATTTCAAACGCAGGGGAGGACATGTAACTATTGAGGTAAGTGCTGGCATGGAACCGTTAAATGTTTCGCTGAGTATCTGTTCGCCATCAAAACATCAAGTTACAGTATACACGTCAAACTACTTGAAGAAAGTGTTCCCAGGATATCAGAAGCTTTCTTCAGGGAAAGCTCTTCTAATTTTCTTTCTCTTATACAGGAGAAATTTTAAGCTAAAAGTAAAATTTCTCTTAAGCTTGCCTAATACATTTTAGAGCTTTTTAGTTTTATAAACATATGGTGAGGCTGTAAAAGATTTGATAGCAGTACAAGCGCTTTAAATCTCTTCAATATCGATGATTGGGTAATAATGGAAGTCAATCAGGGGTTGGTCACAGCTGGTACTTTGTTGCAAATTTAAATTGATCAATGCGAAAATGAATTAAACTTGCGATTGATTCAAGAATATATTATTAAATAGCCAAATATATACAACAAAAAACATTTGATCATATATAGTTGAACGGTGAAATCATTATATGATGTGCGGAAGGAATGAAGGAATAAATTTTACATCTTTGATAGAGTTCAAACTATTAGTAAGTTGACGGAAGCATAAAATTTATTCATTCGAAAGATATAGAATTTAAGTGCAATTCATATTCACGCATACAATTCAATGAACTCATAAACTAATTGTGACATTTTCGCTTCTGGATCAAACTTAGGTGAGCAAACTTAGGAAGCTGTCTCACTGAAAAAAAGACTAATGCAGATTGGTTCACACCGATCACACAAACTATGCAATACTATTGCAAAAAATTATAAATTATGAATAATAATAAACTTTCATAAAAGCTTAGAAAATATAATATACATTTATATTACATTATAATAAATATAAATCAATATAAATAAAATACATGCGAACTGCTCACACATTGTATCCTAAATAAATAATTGATTTCCAATGTCTTAATAATAAGTAATTAGAATAAATATCGTTTGGGATTAAAACTATTTCATTTAATTTATATATTTTTCTCTTTTTTCTTCTTCTAACATGCAGTTTTAATTCAAATTATTTGTTTGCATTCACATGTCATCCATTCCACGCTTTCGTTTTGTTTGCAATCATAAAATTTGAGTCCGTTTCATTTTGTGTTTTAATAAACTTCGATATAGTTTTATTTTCTTAACTGCCATTGTATTTTCGCCATTCAATATATGAGTTCCATGTGGTGCTGCGTTACTAGTTTTGTTCACCTTTGGAATTCCGAGATTGATTATGTTTTGAACCTCACTTCCAGCCTCCGTTTTGCCTTAGAAAATTGTTCTCCAGCCTAAGTCTTTGTGTTAATCAATTACTCGGCTTGAAATGTTTGTAACTCATTTAAAGAAAATTTTTAGTTTTTCCTTCAATATTTTGGGGACTAGTTTAAACTTTTCCTATTCAAAACCTCAAAACTAAAATCCATCCAACCGTCAACTTTACTGGCTCTTCATTCACTTTCAATTTCCTGTTTTCCTTTGTTCACAATAATATTCACATTCCCGTACATTTTCATGGTAGTTTTCCTGCTAATAATATTTTGTGTCGATACCTGTGGCAATACCTATTCCCAATATTCCACACTGGGACAACATGGCAGCTATGTTGTCCCAGCGCTGACATTTTCACGCTTGATTCATCGTCAAAATCGGTCTGTTTTCACAACATTCGTGGGGATGACCCAAGCCCTGAGAAGTTTCAAAGCCCTCATCAAATTCCATAGCCTCCCCCCAGATTTACTCGCTTAACCTTTTTTCACTAATCAGGCTTTTCCTCTGAACCCATCCTCTAAATTTTTAAATCTTTCGCGTGATGAATACGCGAAACCTTGCCTTTATTATCCATTAGTTCATAAGAAACTTGACCCACCTTCCGTTAATTGTCATCTTCATCAACTTCATGGCTAGTTTAGCATAAAAAAACTGACAACATGACCTTACCCAAAGAAAGAACTATCTTCTTCTTCTTCTTTTGAGCCGATGCTCACCTGTTCGTCTATTGTTCTGACTGATTGTTTGTCCCGGGTGAAAAGTTATGGACCCATGTTTTATTCATGATTAAAAATCGACGCAAAAAACTCAGCTTAATTGCTATCAAACTTTGCGAAATGCTTAATTAAAACATCCTCATGACTATGTTCTTGTTCTGTTGTTAGTGATCACGGAACCATCTTGCGCACAGTATTCCCACGTCAAAATTTTCAGTCGGTAGACAATATTCACCACTTTTTCAAATACCTGTCATGTTTGCTTGCTTGCTGATTTGTAGAATTCTCTACTATTTCTAGCTGAGTCTCATCATTTGTGAATGGACTTTACTTTTACATCATCATTCTTCACAAAACCAGAAAGAAAAACACGAAATAATATTTTCATATAGATGTTCCGATCAATTTCGTTCATGCTACATCGGGTGTTATTGGAAGTGTAAACTTAAAAATTGTTTTAATTATTTTTTAAATTATTTTCAAATTGTCAATATTATTTAGTTATCCGCACGCAAATAATAATTATAACGCCAATACTATCAAATCCTGTTCGCTGCATTGATGTAAAATAAGATGCAGAAAAATTCTTGTTATTAAAAAGCAGGCATTAGCCAAAAAGCTATATCTCTTTAAAAGACTTAAAACTGAAATAAAAACAATTACTATTAGTTTAAAAGTAAACATAAAAATATATTTTTTACCAAAACAAATTTCAGCTAAAAATTTAACTTAATTGATCAAAAATGAAATATAGTGTTTTAGCACTCTTGTTCAAGCAGCAACATATGTTGAAAAATCCGAATCCAAGTTGGTACGTGAGCATTTACCTTCAAAAAATAACGCCATTAGTTAGGAAAAAAAGTTTCGAAGCCGCTGAAATCAAATATCCTTACCGGCGCACTAGAAAGCTTTCGATCTCTTTGTTTTCAGGAAATGTGAAGCTTATCCCGACGAGTTAAACTATATGTATGGCATGGTAACGGCAGCTAAGTCCAACCGAAGTTAAGGTGCGATATGACTCGAAAATGAAACAAGTCAATAGTCTCGACTCGGACACCGTCGTGTTGGCATGAAATTCCGCTTTTTTTCTATCGCTACCGTGCTGAGTTTCTTGCGTTTTAATTTCGCTTTTCAGCTGTTCCTTTGTTACTTCTTCGCTTTCGGATAAAATATTCATGTCCCCTAATAAACGAGACAAAAAGTGGTTAATATACGAAATAAAAGTTGTCCTAACAGAAAAAAAACGTGTTGGTGCGATGTGTTTCTAGAAAATTATTGTTAAGCGCCAACTTGTAATGTTGTAATGCGATATAATCGAGTAGCTCTGAGCTTTTCCGAAATGCATTCAATCGACCCACATTGGGCGCAGCATTATGTGTATTGTGTGCAACCGATTTTAATACAACCGTGGCGCAAGATCCTGTCTTGAATGATGTTGTTACCTTGCTTTACATATCGCGACCTTGTATACCTACAACTGTTTTCCGCTAAGCTTTTTACTCTATTATTTATATGAGACAAAAGCTTATGTTTTGACAAGTGCCGGTATATCCTGAATGTTTATGAAGTGACGCGAGCGTATGTATGTCGTGATACACATGTGTTTTTGCCTATGAAATCCTTAACTGATGTGATTTTCTTTGTATTTATATTTCGTTCGTGAACAATTTGTGAGACAATTTCCGTTCGTTTGTAACTTGCATCACCGTACTCATGATACAAGGTCACAGCTGTCTGACAAAAATAAAGTAGAAGCGGAAATAAACGAGACGATGAAAACACATCCCCCAACAAATTTTCATTGTTTTCTACGTACAGAGGAAAAACTCCTTGCCAAAGGCAAGTATCTCTTTTGCGGCAGACAAATTGCCATGACTGATGACAACTACACAAATAATACAAAACCACCAGTTGAATTTGTGAGCGAGGAATATTCTTGCATTTTTTGGCTTGCAGCCAACAAGTCTTTAGACATCCTTATAGACAGGATTTTGTGTAAGCTGCGTTGAGCAGGCGCTAGGCATGTGACTTGATATTTGATATTTGGCGTCAATTATCCTCATTGAAGAAAGTCCGAGATTGGATTATTAATTACTTTTGTTCGGCCTGTTATTTAGTCAACGACCGCTTGGAAACATACTTAATTATCTGACAAAGTAGATGGCCGAAGTCGAAAGCATACATTCTGGCTTCTGGACTAATTGATTTTGTATGTAACAAAAGGTTAAGGACAGACGGTTGATGTTAGAAACGTAATTTCGATGTGATGAAAGCATAAATCATATACATGCGTCGGTTCTAGTTAGAGTATTTTTAATGATGTTAGTATGTTTTCAATGATAAACCGATAATAAGATATTACCAGCTAATTAGAATCATGAATAAAGATTTTCAATAAAAAGTATACTAAAAAAAGTCTACTTTCAGAAAGCTACACTCTACCCAAAGAAAAAAGTCAAAAAAAAGCAAGTAGTTTTTGTAAGTTCTTCAATTTATAGTAAATTTTTTTTTATATTTGCATCAAAAATGCAAACCATACCAAAAGAAACAATTAAAATTTTCTATACACAATTTAATTAGTCAAATTTATTAAAAACTTAAATTAAACTCTGGCTAACTAAGCAACTTCACTTAAAAGTCATTGACCTTAGTGGATATGAAGATTGAGAGCTTGAAAAATATTTAATAAGCTCTCGAAACAATTTGCTGTAGTTAATTAATTATCTCAGTACGCAGAAAAGAGAGTGCTTGAAAGTTCTTTGTGTGCTTGTAGCAGTTACGCAAATTAAAATTCACTAGCTTGCTCCTAACAATAGCAAATTATTTCGCAACAGGCAAACTTTATAAATATTTAAGTATTAAAACCATTTCTGCCTGGCTGAATAAGATTTCATTCAAAGCGTTCTAATTCAACGGGGCCCTGAGCCAACTATTAGAAGATGAAATCGAGGAGGAAGCTTGAAACGAATAATTTAATAAGAGGAATCAATATGTGATGTCAAATGAATAAGTTCAACATAAGTGGTTTTAGCCGAGAGAGAGATTTAACCCTTTGTTACTGTAGATGTATTCATAATTATTCTTTATGTAATTTAAAACTGTTGTCTCTTGAGCAGTGATGCAAACAAAATAAACTATAAAGCCAGTAAAAGTCAAGCTATAATATTTTCCCATAAAATGACTAATTTAAATTGTTTCTTAGTAATGTTGATAGTATCATAGACCTCGGGATTATTTTGGATAAAAAAACTGCGTTTTAATTCATAAAATGAACAAGTCTAAAGCAAGGCCAAAAAGCAGCTTAGATTCGTTAAAAGACGTACGAAGAAATTCAAAAAGCTATGGATCACATAGTCTTTGTACAATATCTCTCCATAGCAATGGGCTTGAATCGGTCCAAAAGCAGTTTTTGCGCTTTCCTTTGAAAAATATGTATAATCTATACGAATTAGATGATTTACCATATACCGATACAGATTAAACCTTTTGAATCTATCACCTCTATTTTCGCGGAGGATGACCATATGCTCCTATTTTGCTTTTGATATTATTAAGGGCTTGAACAATGTTGTGTCCCTGTCCAAAATATTAATTCGTTTAAGCTAATTTTACTTTACTTGATTCTAATCTTAATTATTTTATGTACTTATATTTATATATTTTTTTTTAGTTCTTGTTATTTGATTTTTTCATTGTATCCAACCTGTAATTGGGCAGTTTTGCCTATTGTATTGAATACGCACCAAATAAATAAATAAATATGATATCTTTCAACGAATCAGTAAGGTGAACGAAGCACAAGCATTTACTAAAAGAACTCTGACATCGCATAGTCCACGCCAACATTGAGCCAATCCGATGCTGCAAAACATTCAACAGCTTCGAAAAATACTATTCCCCACCAATTTCAAATCTAAGTTTAAAACAGCTACGTCACAAATACCCTTATCCAATTATCTCCCAAAAGCTATCAAATTACTCATGTTTGCTTTGTTATGTATTTCTATCATGTACATTTTAAATGTATTTAATCTATGAAACTGTAGTTGTAGCTGTTTTTTTGATTTCTGTTCGATTGAAATAAATAAATTAAACTAAGTCATATTATTGGTTTTATATTTTATAATCAAGATACTTCAGCTTAATTTTATAAAAATTAATCTAGTTTCACTAGCTATTTTTTATCGCAATGAACCCTTAGAATCATATAATATTTATTACTTCTTTAATGTTAGCCCTGCAAATGTTTCAATGTACAGATACCTGCATGTCAAAATGTATGAGAAATGTAGCCTGCATGAAAAATGTAGAGAATAGCAATGCCTCGATAGATCATTCATCGCCGCTTGTGATATTAAGCGAAGATTTCCAAAGGAAAGGAAAGATTCCTAATGATAGTGACTTGCTAAAAATTATGTACGGAGGGGGGGTTATCATTTGGTTGATACACTGTATCAAAAAGTAAGGAAGTATTTGGTCAGAGCCAGGTCCTTTTTTTATGTTAAGCTCTTGGATGGCTTTGGCAATTGATTCTTTTGTTAGAATCCTTTCGTCAATGAGGGGTGTTGATTCAGTTTGGCTAGACGAACCCGTTAAATATATTGTTGGGATGAAAGGAGGGCAGAAAGAATCCTGAAAGTGATCTGAACCGTGAAATATATTAAAGATTTCCCTTATAGAGTTTCTTCTGAGCATAGAAGCGGGATAGACAACCATTTTTTCTTTATATGAACGAAAACAAAAAAAGGGTAGTTAACAATTTTGTCTTCCATGAATGTCATGGACAGCTCATAAGCTTCACGGGACTTTATCGAGAGTTCTTTCAATAAAAGATCATAACTTTCCTTTAGTCCTTCGCTAATATTACAATCATTTTTAATTGCTTGTTCAGGCACTGCTTGTCGCGAATACACACATCGATTTATATGTGTGAGATATCATTGCTCTTACCGCAGCTTGACTGTTTGTGAAAATGTTGATCCTATAATCTGAATGATTCTCGGTGGACATTAGTTGAGTGGATTTTCGTATTACCAAAACTTCCACGTGGAAAATAAAACATTTATTAGGAAGCCTGAAGGCTGCTACTATGCCCATTGGCTGGCTGTATTCCTACCCATCTCATACGGTTGCTTGACATCTTCGCTTGAAAAAAAGAGTGAGATCCAAGGAGCCAGCCAATTACTGCTGGGGGCAAAATATCCTACCTCATAGTGCCATGATTCCTTAAATATGATAGTAGATTATGCAGCTGCACTGCTAAAAAGAGGACAAATGAAAGGAGATGAAGCAGGCTATTCAACGAAAACGTTAAAGTCGTAGTTAAGTCGACTGTTCGTCATTGCAGCAATGGTGGTTTTATCCATTACCGGCCATCAGACCAGTTAGCCGTTAGTAAGGATCAGCCTTGCTATCACCGTGAAGATTCACTGGCCCTAAGTTTTATCCGACAGCCTCTTGCGTTAATAGTATTGCTTGCCCTCTTTTCCCCTTCCTCTAGATTGACCTTGCAGGTGAGCTTCCTGCCCAAAATAAGGCCCAAGTACTTGGTGTGCAACTTCAGACTTAATCTAGTACCGCCCAACATAGTTTGGTCTATCTCAAGAATCTTGTATTTTCTTGATAAACGATTGAATTAATTGGAGTTGACGCCAAGGTCCACGGTGTTTGCCTACTCATCAACCAGGATATGCGAGTGCCAAACAGAGTCAATAACTGTGATATCATCGACATAAGTCACAGCCGATAATCTCTTGGTCTCCAACCTTTTTAAAATTATATTTGCCACTATGTTCCACAAGATAGGAGATAAAACTCCCCCTTGAGGTGTGCCTTTATAACCTTCTTTATGATTTGCGAGCATTCACTCCGGCAATATGCAACTTTGCTTAAGTATGCTACTTATCTAGCTGCATATAGCAGAGTAGGTATGTAACAGTGGCTCTTACATACACAGTATTGACGGTGCCCTCGATGTTCAAAAATGACCCCAAAGCGTACTCCCTGTAATAGAGTGCCCTTTTAAGTTTCAAAAACTACATTATGAAGAGCCGTTCCCACAGATTTCTGTTTCGTGTGCGCTTTTCGAGCTCTCAAAAGGGTTTGAGATCCAAATCTCTCCTTGATATGATGGTCCAGAATCTTTCAAATACCTTGGGAAGTAAGGAAGTCACGCTTTCTGGCCTTTCAGACACGCATAGTTGTTTTTGTTTGCTTTGCGTATGAATGCAACCTTCGTGATACTCCTGGCTGCATGCGCATGACGTAGCGCTAAGGTACTGAATTTCCTGACCTTCCTGACCCTTCACAAGTAAAATTCCATCCGGACCTGGGAACTTGATGCGCTTAACGGTGTCAGTGGTTTAAACTAGTTTCCGCCTGGTCACAACATAGCACTAAGTATCTGAAAATTTTTTTTTCGAATAGTAGTAACTTCTGGCAGAGTAGTCATCTCACCACAAAATTTACAGGACGCATTGAACTTATGTAGACTTGACTGGTTTTTATGTGTGTGCTAGCAACCCTCGAGGTACGACAAGCTTGGAAAGTGAAAACTATCAAATCATCGGCCCTTCTAGAAATTTTTTCCTTATTTTTGTCAAAAATAAAGCAATTAATGCATAAACTTTATGCAACCAAATTGAAATTCCAGATCGTAAAAAAAACTCGGCAAAAAAGTTGGCAAATTTTAACGAAATTCACTGAGCTGTTGGACTTTATTAGATCTTTTCGCGCAACCCAGGCATTGCCATGGCTGCCAATGCATGACTATGAAATCATTTTTGTACGATGTTTTGTACGGAGTTTTCATGCTGACGTCATTGCTTCTTCCTCCTCAATCTGAACTAGTCTGAGCTCCTGAAAAGAGTCAAACGGTGTGATGCGATTACAGATTTTCAATTATGCGCGGAAAAGAAAATATTTTTTGCGCACTGTTGTTGGAAAAGTCAAACTGTCACTTTTAAAAAAATGCCTTGATAGCTTCTATCTGTTTTTCATGAATTTGCCCAACCAAATAATTCAGGAAGTTTCAGTCCATGAACGCAACTGAAAGAACACGAACAGACCTATTGTAAGACAACTTGAATAATGTTTCGCATGAGAAACTAAATTAGGGTTGCCAATTTTGGCAATTTTTTTTACTGGTTGCATTAAATTTATTTATTTATTTATTCAGATCGAAACGAAATTCACAGAATGGGTTGGCCTCAATTTGGTAATATAATACCCGAATGATATTGAACGCTACGAGTTATAAATAGCAAGCCTATGTTATTAAAGAGAGTATACATACATACATATATTGTTTTAATTCATTGAGCTTGTTAAAAATACTTCAATGAAAAACAATGCGATATTCATAATATCTTTCGAGTCATTTATAAAATGTATTTTTCTCTCTAACAACTGTCAACATGTCCATGGGGATGTTTGGTAATATTTTTTTTATCAATTTATCATAAACGAGAATCAACGAATGGCATTCGGAAAACTTTTATGACAATCACAAACTGGAACTTATAAATTGGCTGACCTTTTTCTTCTCAAATAATTTATATCTACTAAAACAAACATAGACATTGTGCTACAAAAAGCTCAAGGCAGATGTGTTTTTAATCTTAAATAATTACCGAATATCTTAAATTTAATATTTTGTCGTTTAATTCTGCGGACGCAAACACAGACGCATGCACAGCAAAGATTACTAAATAGTGATGTTAAGGAAAATGTATTTGGCCATGAACGTTTCGCCATATGCCCCAAGTCAAGGAATATGAAGAATAGACTAAAATCTTTTTCGTTTATCTCAAGCCTACTACACACACACACACACCCACACACATCTAATGTTGATATTTTTCCTCGTTTTCATCAGCAATATTTCATTCCAACAAATACGGAGTTGAAATTAAACCGTTGGGTACAATCTCAGATTCCCTCGCTTAACTTGGACCATAAGTTGAAAACATACAATAGTTGATCAACGCAAGTACATAAGGGAATATATGACGTCACTAGAATTTTTCATCACTAAACAACTTTTTTCCGTCATGTCACAGTCCAGTTGGATTTAATTCTAAAGGATGTCTCCAAGGAAATTCCACAATAATTTGCAAGCACGAGTGGATGTGTTTCTGTTTTTTCCTTTTCCGGGAAATAAACATCAGATTTCATTCCAACCATAAAGAAAATAAGTTTTTTTAATCAAAAATAAAAATCAGGATTAAACTGCATTAAAGGAAACTAACATTCGACTTGAGATTTTGGGCGAAAAAAAAGCCTAATGTTATTAAAATATGTATCTTTTTTGAATCTATTATTCTTTTTTTTTGTTTCTTAGTTTATACATGTTCGTGGGTATTTTTTATTGATGACTAAAACGACAGACGCAAATGCAAATACTGTTTTGCTACTTAACGGTGCTTCATAGCACGGCGTACAATATGATCATAAAAATTTACTTCATTACAAATTATTCTCAAAACTACTTCTGAGCATCATAAAATCTATCTCTATAGGCAAAGTATAACTTAATTTATTCCACTTTCGACATTCATTCAGGCTTTTTGCGCTATAACTTGATTGTGGATACTGTATGTACATCAAGGTTGTCGCCTGCTGTAGGGAACTTGTAATCGCATTCCTGTATCTCCTACACATCTTCGTGCTTCGTAGTTCGTACTACCACGTCACAAAAAGCTTTATGGTATAGATACTCAAATACTTATAAGATAACTTCGGTAAAATCCTTCGTGCCATTCTTGTACTTACTAGCAATAGATTCAGTTAAGAGAAGGAGAGAGAAAATACGTGTCCTCGAAATAGCAAGGATAACCACGAGTGGCGGTCAAAGCTTCCAGGAAAATTTTATATTTAGTCACCTCGTGTAGTTTAAGTTGGAGGGACTGCCTTGTAAATGCTATTAAGATTAAGGTAGTAAAATACGTGCAGAAAAACTATAGGTTTTACATTCTATGGAGACGATGTTTTTGCTCCCGGCTATTTGACTATATATTCAAAATATGAAAATAAAAAACTTTACCTCTAAATCAGTATGACGTGTGAAATTTCAGTTGCATCATTCAAATTTTGTGTGCATTCTTTGGTGCCTGTTTTAGCTTGATAAATTATACCATGTCTGTCATCTAATCGCGACCGGAATATTTTCCATTCTTAGTATTCTGTGTGCGATTTTGTTAAAAGAATAGAGCATGCATATGTATGTATATGTATGTTCACATCCTGGTATTGAGAATGACAAAAAATGCCAGTTTATTATTGACATTACGTGGGGTCCACTTGTTTACATGTGAAAAAAATCCCGTTGTGACTCTTTCGTTTGAGTATCGTGGCGTTGGTGGTTTGAAGGTTTCAAAGAATTGTTGACGTCATGATTTTAAATTAGTATGCAATCCATCTGTGTTATACGAAATGTAAATATGGCATTTGTCGTAGTGGGATGATATATGCCCCAAAATAATTGAAAAGAAAGAAATATATTTTCTCGAATTTCGTTAAATTCGTCCGCATAATTGAACGAAAGTCAAAATGATATTTTGCTCATGTTTCACGATGATGACGATGAATCTCGAGGAGAATTGATTCATATTTTGAAATTTGAGCGGTGCGCATTAAAATTACAATCTGCTAAAAACTCGGATGGGCTATGCACCTAGCTCGTAGGAGTGAAGAAGTGCTTGGTTGGAAAGCCTTATGTGGCAGATTTTATGACAGACGGTATCCGTGGTGACCTTGCTTGCTTTAGAAGTATGGCGCTGACCAGGATGTTCAGATCATAGGAATGTCTAACTGGATGAAATCAGCCCCCATTGGGTTCGGTGGAAAAAGTTGATGGAAGAGGCCAAGATTAGACCCCGGTTGTTGGACCGATAATGAAGATAGTAAATTTTAGTAACACAGTGCAAGATAGTAAATATGCTCAGACACCCCGAATTCATGGCTAAAGTCAAGCATCAACAGTTATAGAAGAAGAAAAAAACAAGGCCTGAAAATTGGGAAGTAGTTCAGGAAATTATCGGTGAAATTTAATTGATTAGGGTTAGATTAAACTCATATCTCAAGATTTGCCTTTTTATCCAATGATGTAAAAAAAAGTTTTATGAGAAAAGTCATGAAAAAGTGGATGATGATTCAATTCACTTTTTAGCCATCAGAATAGAATTCATAATTTTTCACTGTAAATTAAAAAGATATTTTTTTTCAAGATAAACATGAAGAAGAAAAACTCAACATGTAAATGTAGATCATCCTAGGCCATCTGAAAACCGAAGATCCGCCATTCATAGGAAAAAAAAATTCTCACGTTTGACTCTCGTAATACCCAAAATAGAAACAAAATATTAAGAAACTCCTCGCTAAATTCTAAACTACATCTAAAGTCTAAATCTAAACAATACTGTTAAACGTAGACGAATAATGCACAAAGTGTGCCAATTTAAAAACTTCATCCCGTTATAATCATTCGCATGACAACATCAAAACATTTCCTAGTACATACTTATGTCTCTGTATACAATAAAAAATGGGAGCATTTCAACAAAACAGTATTGTACAGGTAATAGAACCGTCAGTCAAATTGGTGTGAGGGGGTGCAAAGCTTAAATAAATGTCAAATGCCTCCATTCTGATGGTTAACATGTAAGGGCGGAGAGACGGAGGCTTATTAGAAAAAATAAAAAATAAATGTTCGAATCTATACCCCCCACGCTTCCACTTCTTTGTCTACTAAAAATACTTTTGTAATGTTGGGGAAGGTTAGCTACACCACCTCCGGTTTTTTTAACCTCGCTTTGACCGATGGTACCATCACCATTACCATTATATTCTATTTTTTCCAACTACTTGACTATCAGAAGTTACGATATGTACTTTGAAAACCGAAGAATATACTACGTAACTTAATTTTCACGTACAAAATTTTTCCACTCAACACACTGAAGCTTTCGAAATACGTAACTTCATGAACTATAAATGAAAGTTTCCTATTTTGCCACCAATTAACTAAACAATCTAAAACTCAGTTGAAAGAAACCCAAATGGAATTGTTCATGAAGTTTATATACATACATATATGTACATACATCCGTTTACAAAGAAATTTTCTGGGAATTTACAGGAAAATCTAAAATGCGAGTTGAAATGACAGGACATTTCTATCAATATTCAGAAACTTGTGAAAGTGATTAATTGCTTTGATGAATATTTTCTGATTTGAATAGTACATATTTGTGTGCTTTTTCAAATGATCAAACAACAGGGGTCTTTTGCAGCAACAAAATCGGAGACAAAAAGGTTTCGAAGGCTCTTATTATTTATTCTATTTTGTTTGCAGCGATTCAAAAAGTTACTTTTATAGACGAATATAATTGATTATACAGTTGTATATCAAGAGTAGTCAAGGTGCTTCAATTAACGAAGCTTATGACCATCGCATGGGCTCGGGAATCAATAATTTTCTTCGTTTCATTTAGTTTTCCAATTATTTTTCAAGTTATACCTTCATGTTCAGTTTTTGTAATATTCCCAAGATTGGTAATTTGTAAGCTGCCATAGGTGCCGAATTTTAAGAAGAATTTAATTAAGTTGCTGAAGAAGAAAAGCTTTGGAATTTGAACAAAGCAAAGCACAGAAACAGCGATATTTATCCTTAGGAGAGAAGGGTAAAGAGTAAGAAAACTCACATTAGCTAGTGCATGAAAAAACTCAAAAGTAATAAGTACATTGATTTAATATGATTCCATTTTTCTAGCTTTCAAAACCAAATATTTTAATTTAAAAGCCAATTTTACTTAAGAAGCTAGCTAAATTTTAAATTCTCAACACAAATCGATATTTCTTCATAAAGACTGAAGAAGATGGCAAACTACCCTTGAAATATAGATGTGTGTTAAGAAATTCAAATAATCGTATATCCAGCTTATAAAGGAAAAACTGGTCTTAAAATTAAAATATTACGTGATAAGTACAGTTTATCATACTCTAGAATATGGGATGAGCATGAAAATACTCCGTTAAAAATGATGCAAAAATGTGACGCAATATGCTTCTGACTCTCAGAAATAAACTGTGCAGCCTGAGCTAAATCAGGAAACAAATTTACCATTGGATTAATCTTTACGCTTGAAATAATCACTTCATATCTAACTCTCAATCAATCCAAGGGGGAGGTCGGTTTTGCTACAGCGGAGTGGAGAAAATTGAAATACCTAAAACTATTTCTTATAGACATGTGAGTTGTGCCTTTTTGGCTAATTGCTCGAAACTCTGACCTGACGGGGTTTTAACTATTTCCAAAAAAGATTTATGTCTGAGCTTAATTGCTTGGTAAATATGGTTGTTAAATAAACGAGATAAGAGAAATTTTCGATTTGCTTTCTAGTGAAATTTTGGAGAGAAATGGGAAGTGTTCGGGTCGGGCGAATAAAACAAACATGTCCCCTACGAACTTCATATGTGGTGAATGAGCAGCTCATGGCCTATGAGCTATTCATCAGATTACGGTATGATCGCTAAAATCCAGGCCTCACATAAAGCGATTGAATAATATGGTTGAGGTGTTCTGTGGCACGGCCAATAGAATTATTGCTTAAGGGGGGAAATACATGTAAAATCGAAAAAAAATTACTAATTTCAGATTGATTTAAAATATATATATTGTTTATTCAGAAAATTTTTAATATTAAATTCTTAAAGTTCATGTCTTACAGTAAATGAAAATATTCTTTTAATAATTTTCCAACACAAAATGGCGGCGATGCGAGCGAATGAAAAAAACTGCCTCGTACAACTTGACGCCTTTGCCGGGCAACTTGCAACGTTCAGAGAGAAAAAAAATATGCTAATGAGATGTATAATTCATAGGTGAACCAAAAAAATTATAAAAAAACAGTTAAATTTTCACATTAATTTTAGATTAAACAAGAAAATCGATTATTTTTCAAAAAAATCACGTTTTAAACATTAATAAAAAAATTATTTTTCCAAAACTACAATATTATGTGGGTTCAACGAGGAGATAATACTCTTTTGTAGATGTGGTATAAATTTGAACCGGATCGGTTCAATATTTTTTGAGATATTTTGTACGGAAGTTGAAAAAATACTACTTTGAGAAAAACGCGTTTTAAGTTCTAAAGCTCGACCGACATGGGTAACGCCGCGCTGCCTATAACTGACTATAACTTGAGAACTAATACGAATATCGCTTCAAAACTTTATTTGGCATATTTAAAGAGCATTTCGAACATTTCGATGTAATAAAAATAAATCAATTTTTTTAACAGTTACATGTATTTTCCCCTTAATTTAAGCAAATAAGAGGAAATAAGCATAATTTTGGTTTTTTGGTAGAGGTTACTATTCCGATAATAGTTGTCATTGGCTTTGTAGTGGAGGGAGGTGACATTTTGGAGGATACGGCGTTGGAATTTTGCCAGCTTCTCAAGCTGACTTGAAGCGGCCGAAGACTAGATACGGGCACCGTAAGTGATAGTCGGTCTTAGTAATTGCTTATAGACAATAATCTTATCTCAAGTATGGATAAAGGAGTGTAGCTTGAAGATACAGCCTATGAGCTTGCATGCAATAGATGCCTTGTTGAGGCTTGCCTGCATACAGTAGCTGGAGTTCCTGTGAGAATCGAGCTTTATATCAAGGTATTTTAAATCTTGCGACGGAGTAATTGCCTGGTGGTTAATATTTGGCGTGTCTTGTTGCTTCTCCATCCAGCACAGAACAGAACCGACGCATTGGAAACAACAATACTCCTGTCCTAAGAAATTCGCTAGTACAGAAATTCTGTTCTGCGTAAGTAGTTCACGTGCTGAACTATAGAATGTGCTAATAGAAAAAAGAAAAGCTCATGAGAAGTTGCCTTTTTTGCTGTTAGGTGCGTTTGGATTTTTCAAGGTTATGTTGAATGTTTTGGTAGTTTGAAAATTCAAAAAAGCCCTCATAATGTGTAGAAAGTTAAAAAAGATAATTTTATTTTTTGAAAGCTTTGATTTTCTTCCTGAAATCGCTTTGGATATCTCTGAAAAATATTAGCTCACTTTTGCTAGTATTTATCTGCAAGCCCCATTAACATATTTTGCATTAAGCTGATTCGCGTACCTTTGTAACACCGCTGTTCTAAAGTTCGGGCTTTACTGCAAGTTCAAAAAAGGAAGTCATCGACGTAAATATTTATAGGAACACCTGTGGGAGAATCGTTTTAGATTCAAAAATGTTGAATAGAATTGGTCCGATAGCGGAGCCTAGAGGTGCACCTGATTTATTTGGAAATTTGTCTTTGTCATCGAAATATCCATTGAAAGAAACGGAAACCCGAAATTGTCAACAAATTTAATTATCGATAGTGGAAAACCAAAATTGATCATTTAATACCGTTGGCTCTCAACCCAAATGGAGATCAATCAGACTGGTACCCAAAACCATTTTGTTGTAGATGTTTTCATCAATTGCGCTTTCCGGAACCATTAGGGTGAAAGTAACCAAAATTTATGCAAGAGTTAAATAGATCAGAGAGGTACTGAAAGAAGTAAATAGGGAGCTATTTTAAGATAAAATTTCATACTTTTCTTTCTTCACTTTTATTTCTTCAGAAAGCTTTTTGGAGGAGAGGGTGAACACTATGCTTAGAAGAGTTTCTTTATTCATGTGACACGGGCTTGGAGGATTGTGGAATGTGTGAAGCACGCACATGCATCTCTGAGCTCGAAGAACCAGCAAGTGTAAAGCATTTACTTCACGGAATGGATACCGCCGAGCAAAAGTTAACCGCAGTAGACATCTATTTGGAGACAACTCACTCCCAAAACCACCACATAAACATTTCTGGACTCGCTGGGATACAAGATGAATTGAATAGTTGAGCGCCTGCTACAATTCAAGCAACACCTACTGGCGAATAGCTTTCTCCTTGAGAAGCTTAATGACTACTTCACGATCTTCGACCAACTGAAGATCACTTGCTTCAAATCCAAAACAAACACTTGTCCGGAATCGATGGCGTCTCAAATTTTATTCCAGCGTCGTTCAAAACAAGCTCCAAATCTTGTTTCACAAATTCAAGTCGTACATCAGCCAGAAACAAACCATAACAAGCAATACATAAGCCACTTTTCCTGAATTCACTGCAACAGAACCCAAAGAAATCATGAGTTTTCAGTTGCACGTGCTAAACTCTAATCCTATAAAAACCAGGTACTCCAGAGAAATCTGTTTACACTTAAGTACTTTGAAGCGATTCAAGGCATTCTAACAAAAACTACAAAACCAATTTGAGCTCAACTACAATATATTCAACTTCCGACGGGTTGAATTTAAATCTTGAGATTATCCTTTCAATGCGAAAACACCATTTGGTCCCATTAAATGTGTCCCATTTTAAATCATGACATAAAATCGATACGCTACACATTTTAGGTACCAGCAACACCATAATATGAACAACATATTGATGAAATTTCCTTTTATCCTGTAAACTATCCAAACACAAATTTAAGTTATCTTTGATTTTTATTGTCTTCAATAATCGTTCGGCAACAACGTAGGATTACTGTTTTGTTTGAAAACTGTCACAGACGGCATTTCAGCAACAAAATGGAAGATAAATTGAAATCGATTTCAACTGGCCATCAACTGCAGATTGTCGGACAAGTTTTATTGAGTCTCCGAGCCCGATAAGATTAAATGACTCCAGGTTCCTGTTCAGGACATTAGACAATGTCGATGGTTGTTGGATTAGGTGTTGTTTATTCAAATTTGCGAGACATGATGTAAATTCGCTCGGTACAGAAGATGATAATCTACCACTATTAATGAACAGCTTATTTCGTGATGGCACTCAATGTTTATTTTGCGGTGGTCTTGGATGCGATAAATAGAAATAATATTCAAGTGGCAGAAGAACATCTGTGCAAGTGGACTTTATAAATCTTATTTTGGTCGTAAACTGTTTCTGAAATATTCTGTTCTTATAAATTCCTCCTTGATATTCAAATTAACAGCAGTTTTATTGTTGGTTTTCTGTTTCTTTATTATATCGGAGCTTGGATAGCGTCATTTTCGAATCATTTGACAGATTTATAGGAATCAGTAAATATGATGGTACATGAAAATTATAAATACGTCCGCCTGAACATAAAAGTTTCATTTCCAAAGTGCAAGATATTTTCTGTCTTTATTTGAAAATACTTTTATTTTCCAGTGAATTTTAATTAAAATATCCTTTGTCCATATTATTTTTCTATCGTTTGACTTCCGATCACCCCGGAATAGCACTAGATACTTTTTTTCGAATCGCTTTGACTTGATATCTAAAACCGACAAAATTTCGATTGATCCCGAGGTAAGTAAAGTAAAAAGAACACGCCCTCGGAACAGACAGGCAATAGCGAGCAAACTATCTACATTTTCGTGCTCGTCATGTCTCGGCATGAGTCTGATGTCGGCATTATATTTAAATCTATAAAGTTTCAGTGATTTTGCAAAATTCACTCTATAAAGTTTAAGCACCATCATTCATAAAAGACATCTCAAACTCTCAGTTTAAGAAACGTGCACTCACTCTGACTTTTTTCACTTCAATTATTATAAATATTCTTGTGTTTTTGCTTTTTTAAGAACATAAAAGTTTTCCAACATAACTAATTAAACACTCTCTTATATGACCCAGTTAGTTTTATGATTTAAGTTTGAAACTAGTATTGCAACGTGATAATTAATTTTTATTTGATTTATTTACGAGAAGAGAATAAAAAAATTTAAGAGAATAAAAAAATTTAAGAGAATAAAAAAATTTAAGAGAATAAAAAAATATCAGCTCATCGTCTTCAAATGAAAATTCATTTTCATCTATCCCTAACTTACAGACATGAACAAAACTTAAAAGCATGCACACTTGACTAGTCTGACCTCTTTTTTCCAGTCACTTGGCCAATTGAAGTGTCACCTTAGCCATTTCTTCAGTGACTTAAATTCATGCTAACGAAGATGATAGTCACGTAACACAATGTTCATTCGCCCAGACTGTAGTTTGAGATTTTAACGACTGGGTTGTATTTGAGGGGGAAATAAATACAGACACTTTTTCGCTCTCCGGGGGTTAATCTAATTAACCGCGTAAATTACAGAATGCATTTAAATTAGCTAATTTATCCTTCTGACGCTTTCCGTTTCAAGTTTGAGTTGAGAACGTAAGTATTATGGGCTCAATTGGTAGTTTGCAGACAGATACGGTATTGTGAAATAAATCTTAAAACAAAACATAAAAGCGAAAGTTGCTTGTAGAGCAATGTAGCTGAAGATTAATGAAATGAAGATTCTAAAGATACTAGAAGTGTTTATAGTTTAATCCATTAGTTTGACGCCTCAATATAAAATGATTTAGTCAATATGTTAGGTCATATATTACTTTTAAATAAGATTCACATTATTTAATCAACAATAAGATTTTTTGAGTAAATTTAATTTCAATTTTTTTCATTTGTACAGCCTGTCTTATTTTCACTTGGCCATGTATTAATTTGCATGAAAAAAATCTTAATTAAGCGTCTTAAAAAAGCTTATTTCCAGATCAATTAACAAGCATATGATTTGTATAAATCAATAAAAGCATACAGCTATCTTAAAACGTATTTATCTATGAGTCAATTTCATATTTTTTATGTCTTTTTGCAGCAGATTCATAAAAAAAATTGTCACTTTATATCAGCTCTTCATCACATTTCTCTTTCAATGACACCCTAGCTTTCACCTGCTAGGCTCTTTTAAACTTACATGAAACATTTAGTTACGAAAAAATCAAATACGATTAGCCGTCAGACTTTCCGTTTCACGCTTGATGTGCTCCATCCTTAATGGTTCTAAATGGGAAACTCGAACCACCGCTATGCCGGTGACTAAACAGCTTAAAAACTTGCTAGACTTACTGAACACTGTTTGCGAAAAAAACTCATGTCAAGAGGCATGAAAGAGGAGGGAGAGGTTGTAATTTCTCATTGCGAAACGGGAAGCGAAATGCAATCGTGAATGTGTCCCATTCGTTGATGGTCTACAGTTACTGAAAAATATCGAGTAGAGGTATCGACCATATTTTCGGGCTAACAACATTAAAACATTAAAAGTTTGCTTGCAAGTAAATTAAGTTATTTGAAAAGCATTCCGTAAAGTTGCCTCATATATGTTTAAAGTTTATAAAATTATCGGTGTTTTAATAGCAAAGGATCACTTCAAATCGAATAAATAAAATGTCCAACCCCCGTTTGGTTTAAGAGTGAAGCACCACTAGGATACAAATTCGTTCGTACACAGTTATGATCTAGAGCAGACGTAATTCACAAGCTCTCCAATAATGCCAGCAGGCATAAAGGATGCGTCAATATGTGCATATGGAATTCACTTTGAAATGTTCTCGTTTCATGGATATGTAAGTTGGGGAATAATATTTCATATGAAGTACATACGTAGACATATTGCAAGTACGGCTGCAAGTTTTACTGGATGAAAGCAATTAGGAAGCATAGCAGGATGCAGGAATTGCATTTATACCGGTTTTGCTGGAAGTGCATAATACGCGTAGTGATGTTTCCTCGGAAATCGGTGATATGCCAGCATTGTTTTTAGTTTCAATAAAAAAAAAATATTTTGCAGGGGTCACAGGCTTATGACACAAATGTATGTATGTCGACAAATAACAAAGTAATTGCGAACAATAAGTGGTTCGGGTACAATATAGCACTCAAATTTTCAATTTGGAAGGTCGAACTTAAAAAAGTTTTGTATGATATTATAAATGGCAGATAGATATAGCTACCAAAAATTTTAGTTCAGGTTGTTTTTTTTAGAGGTATAGAACTTTAAGTTGGCAACACTTTTCAATGCTACGTATGATGTGACAGCTGTCATGCGTTTTATGGTAAACTTAGTTTGCCATTTTATCATGAGTAGGCTGACACCTGAGCAACGTCTTCAAATCGTGCCAATTTATTTCGAAAAAAAAAACGGTTGTGTTCGAGAAACTCATCGCGCACTCCGTCAATTTTATGGTCAACATAATCGTCCATCAAACCAATTAATTCGACTAAACATGGATCGTTTCTGCACCACGTTTACTCTCACTGACAATACGCATCCATCTAGACGTCGTATAGTGCGTAACGAAGAAACCACAGCAGCTGTAGAACGTAGCATAGATGAAGCCCAAGTGAGTCCATTCGACATCGTGCTCAACAATTAAACCTGTGCCCATTCACATTATGGAAGATTTCACGGAAGGATCTTGGTTTGCGGCCTTACAGAATTCAACTCGTGCACGAATTGAAGCCGAACGACTACCGTGCACAGCGTAGGTTCGGTGTATGGGCCCAAGAACAAATTGCTGCAGATCCCGAATTTCATAGGAACATTTTGTTTAGCGATGAGCTCATTTCTGGTTGAATGGCTACGTCAATAAACAAAACTGCCGCATTTGGAGTAATGAGCAACCACAGGCGGTTGTCCAAACACCGTTACATCCGGAGAAAGTCACTGTTTGGTGTGTTTTAAGGGCCGGTGGAATAACTGTTCCATAAACCTTCAAAAATGCTGCTGGGAATAACATTACTATCACTGGTGACCGCTAAAGAGCCATGATCAATGAATTTCTCGTTCCGAAATCAACTCGCCGTAATGCAGGGGGACCTCTGGTTTGAACCGAATGACGTAACATACCATTCAGCTCGTGCAACCATCGTCTTATTGAAAGAAGCATTTGATGAGCGCATAATTTCTCGTTTTGGACCTGTGAGTTACCCTGCAAGATCTTGTCATTTAACACCGCTGGACTATTTCTTGTGGCGAGACGTCAAATCGCTCGTCTACGCCGACAAGCCCGGGACGCTTGAACATTTGGACGAAAACATTCGCCAATACGGCCCCAATTATTGGGGTTTTATTATTTAATCAAACCAATTTCATGGCAATCAAAACAATTTATCCGTATTTTATTTCATTTTAAAGTTACATACCTCTAAAAAAACACTCTGTATAAGTAGTATAAAATGAAACAGTGAAATAAACTTGACAGTCCAAATCGAATTGTTTTTTGTGGGACGATTAAAATTGAAAAATTTGTATTTTAACTAAGTGGTCTCGAAAGTATGCACTGATTCTCATCAGACATCAGCTCACAGTGCATACCTGACTGATGTGACCACTTGCAGTGGGAGATCATTAATTTTTATTAACGTTCGCTGTGATAAATTTTAACATCCTCGACAGTCCAGTTCAGTGATAGTACATAAATACTGGAAGTCGAGAGCTACTGTGATTTGTTTTACCCCAACTACATAATTTTATTGTGAGCTCTCAAAATGACAGCTTTTCAAAATGTTTATCATGTTTTGTTTCTATCCTATTGGATTTAACTTCAAACATTATTTAAATTATAACCATCATTTATCTCAGTGATTTTTAGCTAACTTCAGCCCTCAAACGTAATGTATTAGCACTGGTAACTTCATATAACATTGAATAACATTGACTCAATAATTGACTGTAGTACTGTAATCGTGTAAACGATTCCGTTCGGATGACAAAAAATAGTGGCCATGACCTTTCCGGCCGGTGAGGCAGTTGTGCTTTCTTTGGAACAGATTCGCCTGGAGAAGTCCGTTGTTTTGATTGTTGTTTGATCTCTGCATAAAATGATGAATCTGGATTTCATCAACGGTGACGACTCCTGCAGATTTTGCTTACAGAGGTCCAAACACTGCTTCCAAGCTGACAGGCGTATCCGCTTCTTGTTTCCTGTGTGCCATTGTACCACCTATTGAGCCGACAGCTTCTTCTTTCTTAGCGAAACATGTAAAATGTTGATTGCCGTTTCGTACGATACGCCTACGACCTCAGCTACTTTTGTTTGGCGATCACCGAGAATCATGTCTTGGACCTTTTCAACGATTTCTTCAGTAACCATCCCTCATCAAAAACATATGTACCACCACGTTTAAATTCGTTGTACCAATATATCATGGTTGTCATAGATGGCAAAGGGCCCCCATGCAAATCATTCAAGTTCGCTTATTTCTTCGCACGTTTTTCCATTCAAAAACAAAAATCGAATAGAGGATCGATATCACTGTTTTCTCATTATATCGAAAAATACCAAACATGTTTAATACACAAAGCTGTCAAATCGAGACTTACCAATAAATCAGTCTGAAATGTAGAACGACGTCATTTAAAAGATGATAATGACAACTTCCCTCAGCAACGCCATCTGTCTTCAAACGGGGTACTTATTGATCCACTCGTACAGTCCTATGGCTAGGCTTTGAGAAAAAAGTTTTCACGTGCCTGGCTATATCATTTTTACGGGAATCATTTGCTCACTTCGGCGCACCTGCTTTAGGTGGACTCTATAGTGAAAGCTTTAAACCTGGTTTTACAGAAACATCAACCATCTAATTTTTTTCAACACCCCAATATACTGGTTCTTAGAGCAAGTGTATGTAGTTGACTTCTAGGAGGCATTGGAAATTGACCTGAATAGGTCTTATAGCTTTGGACATAGATTGATCCAAAGCGACAGTTTAAGGGCCCCTTTGCAGAGACTTTTCAACAATATTCACGTGGTTCTTACTGAGATTTAAATACTTGATGATTCAGTCCTGCAGATCGACACTCAGATTCGGTTGCCCAAACATGCCATTGATGTCACCTGCAATTTTGTGAGGATTGGGAAACCAATAGCTGACATGTATGAGTTTGGCAATATCAGTGTCAAAATCGTAAATTTCTACCAGTTGCCTGAACCAGTGTGAGCCAGTGTATCACTCTCCGGAAGTATGATTCAAGCAGGGACTGGGGTAAAAAAGCACTCGATAAGGGGGCAAAGAAGCAGCTTCCATATACTTTTTCTAACCTACTTTCGCGGATGATCCGTCAGTGCTCGGTTGCTCAGTGAATTCTCTATCGCTGATTGTGTCATCTACATATTAGCACCCTGTAAACACGGCTTCTAACATCGGCTTTTTTCCCGACCACAGATCGATCGGCATTGAGTTTTCTTGTGTAGCAAGTAGCTCTTCGCCCTAAAGTTTCATCTTTGACCTGTTTGTCAAATTTGTGTCCAGTTTGCCTGGCTTTGTTCGTAACGAAATTGGCATAACCAGCCAACTTTCCTCCGTTGCTTCATTTACGCTTTGCGGTTCCACTGCGTGGCATCTAGTTAGTAGGTAAACAATTCCAATTTTTGCTGCACTTTTTTTCTGTCTGTATTTCCCGGTAGCTTTCATATTCTATGGAGCTTCATACTTTGTCAACACCAACTCAGTCAGTTATAGTATAGATTCATGTAAGTAGTACAGATTCATATAAGAACGAACGCTGTCAAATCTCATTGTTGCTAAACCGGTAGATGTAATAGCCTTTCTTGATCAACTTCTTAACTATAATCGTGTATAGTTAGAATTTCTATGGTCGCCAGTCAGTGGCATTCAAAAATATCTAAAGTAGAATGTAAACTAGAAATTAAATAAACATTAATCATCGGCAGTGAAATTCAATTAATAAAAAGCGGTTTATTGATCCACATCACGGTAAATATTAAATTATTGCATTTAATAGAATGAAAGTAGAGAGCTTTTTCTTCGACCATATAGCATATGGCAGAAGAACAACCTCTCTCTCGACACTAAATTCTAAGTAGCTATTGAATAACCTGTCGAGACAAACAAATGCCACACAGCTAGTAAATAAGTTGTCGGGACAAATAAATTTATTTGAGTGAGAGCTACGTTTCAAATATCTATTTAAAAGCCTTGAATTCCAACAACATATATGTATATCATTACCGTTATTCGCAACAGTAAACCCAACAAGGTGTGTGAATGCGAATACTAAATAATGAAACAAAATCGCACCCAAATTTATTTCAATTTGTAATTATCTCAACCAAAAATGATAAAACATGCTCGTTTCTTTTGCATGTGGTTGGCAACAAGGGACTTACTACTTTTGTCGGCACTCCTTAGTGTTTACACAAGCAACTTTTTGCCTTGTGGATTAAGCACAGTAACATGACGTTTAGCAAAGAAGTGGTTTGTTTTCTTTTAGATTGAACTTTAGATTGAATTTAGATTGAACTCCCATGTTAAAGAAAATAGTGTTTCTATAAATTAAAGTTACAATGCTTTTTCTTATTTAAATCTTGCGTTATTTGTATCTAAAATGTTAAATAAAAGTCTTAAATAATAACCGATTTCAAGTAGAATAAAACAGAAACAGGGAATGTTATAAGAAAATCAATATTATAAATTTGTTGACGGAATTGAAAACGTAAACGAATATCAAATTTAGCCTTGTAAATGTATGGAAGTTACGAGTATAAAGCAATGCTTCATTTTGGCATGGACATTAACGACCCCATCGCGTCAATTAGTTCTACAGCACAAATACGACAAACCTAATATTGTACACAGTTAATGAAGATAGCTAATTACAAATTCATTCGGAAACATCGTTCAAAGAGTCTAGGCTGCGCTTCAATTTTCGAGCTCTTTGATACGGGCGGGTCTGTAGGAATCAAAACTACAAAGCGAACAGTAAGAAGACCATTAATTAAAAGCTGATTTGCGTGTTGAAGGGCGCGGCGCGACTTTGCTTTTAATTATTATGTACTATGAATCCACTCATATATTTTTTTTTCTATTCACTTAACATCTCTAGATTAAAAGCGTTAATTTAGGTGTACAAACTTGCATATCTTTGAAACTATAGTAATACTGGCTGGAGTTATTATTAGGAATTATCTATTGCTAGAGTACAAGAAAAAGCATGAAAATATCTAATGGCTTTCGCATTTTGTTTATTTTTACATTTCACTTGACATTTAACGTAACTTTAACGTAACATGTAGACAAACGCATATTCTGAACAGGATTGCAGCGACAGACATGCTTGTACATTAAAAAATTCGGGTTCTTTCGTTTGGAGAGTTCGTGATCACCTGTAAGCGTTTACTGCACACCTTAAAAAGTGTTGAATGTGGATTTGGTATTTATTAGAGAAACCAGGTAAATGAGATATGCGTACAACCGAAAAATGGTAGCTCTGCCTCATCAGTCAAAATAAATTTTTCTGCTAACTAAGTTCATATGAATTTCCACAAGCAAACTGCTAAATCAAAAATTACAAAATAATTTATATTAAAAGAAAGAAATATGCAGTGAAAATGAAAAGCTAATATTCATTAGCAAGAAATCAAATTAATGATTAGAAAATTTGTTATTTTCAAAAAAAAATTTCAAAATGGATATAAAACATATAGAAGACAACTAAGATGAGGACTGATATGAGCACGCAGAAATCAAAAAGCAGAGTAGTTGAAATAATCACCTGTTCAAGCAAAACATACTTCAAATAGATTGGTGGTCATAGTTTGCGTACCTCAATCATAAATGATGTTTTTGGGGAAATTAAATCAACTAGGCAGATTCTGAAAAGGTAATGGCGCAATTACACTATCCCCGAGACATGGCAAACGTAGACGGGGTAAGAATGTAAATGGTCTCCTCGTCTATTCTCGGCCGTTGTTTTCATGGCAAGCACGAGTGTGTAAATGGCTTTCTCGTCGGCTCCTGCCTGTTTTATGAAGGGATAATGAGCGTTTAATGGCGGTTTTACGCATCGAGTCAAAGAGATTTAAAAAAAGATCTGGTGCTGACTACGATGATATTTACAAAACTATTTGGTTTGCCCATGAAATCATGAGCATCATATCAGACAAGATGCATGCGTACGGATGGGTAAAAAGTCACACTGTTCGAATATTTGTAAACAAATTTTTGAAGAGAGAAAATACTACCTAGCTGTACGATATAACCACTTAAATTTCAAACATATACAGGTATGCATATCGTGTAGGTAGGTAGGCATCCTGTAATAAGCTAAACCATGCTCACCTTATGTCTTGCTGAACGTCTTGTCGATTGTTTTGCCGGATGCCCTAACGAAACGTTCGTCCTGTTTTTAATTGCGGCATAAGATTCATCAAGCAAAGACACCATATTTGAATACAAAAAGATATTGAGATACAAGAACAAGTATTGAATATTTTGCCAAGATTTTTATTGAAATTTAATAGTACATGAACAGTTAAAAAAACCAGCAATAAATGCTTTTATGATGGCACATATATCCTTTTGCTTGTTTAGCAATACTTATCTCTTTTCGAAAGAGTTACAGGCGGTACGAACGTTTTCCATGGGCATTTCCTTCCAAATTTTGAAGATAACTTGCTTGATATGCTCTAAACATTTGATTTTTTGGCTCCTGAGTTTCGCTACTATATAGTTTCAAGCAAAAAAATTCAAAGGATTTAAGTCTGGGCTACTTGGAGCCCATTTATCCTTCGGTAAAAAGTTGGTTAAGTTACACACAACCTCTGAACTATATTCGCGGTGTTCGAAGGCACTCCGTCTTGTTGAAAGCAGTAATAATCATTTCCAAACAACTTTTTGCAGCTTGAAAGGACAACTGCTTCAAGAACTTGCTAGTAGTAATATTCAGCGTTGACCTTTTTCACATAAAAGCAAGGGAAAGTAATATTCAGCGTTGCCCTTTTTCAATAAAAACAAAGGGAAGTTTGCTTCTCCTACAAAACCGCCACAAACCATGACTGAGTATGTTTTACGATATCTGGGCACATCAACTTCATTTTCGGAAATGTCCTCCATTCTGACTGCCCACAAACGATCATTTAGTGGATTGTGTGGCTGCTCGAAAATGAATAGTTTTTCATCGGATAACACGAACTCATCACCACCATGCCAAGCAAGTATGATTTCAACTCTAGCAACTCTTTTTTCCTTCATTGAAACTGAAACTCCATGTATTTTCTGTTTTTTGCAAAGATTTGCCCCTGCATCCTTGGTGAATATTAAATGAATATTATAAACCCCAATTTCGCAACTATTTTTCTCACCGAACGACTTTTTTACTACGAATCTGCTTTCTTACGATCTTAACGCGTCGTTCGTACGTGCAGTGTGCGGACGTTCAATTATCTCACGATCCTTAACAGAGGATGTTTCTTTATAATGTTTGATTGATTTATGTATGAGGTCCTGCTTAATATCTTCCTTTCGTAGGTGCCGAAAAATTTCACAAGGTTTCATTCCTTTAATAAATTTTTGAACAATTAGTTCACGGATGGATTCCATCTCACTCCACTAACTAAATAAGACTGATATAAATCGAATTTTATGTTATATCATGAGGACTGATAACGGGACCTTTATTTTTTGAGAAACTATGAGAAAGCAAAAATGTGTATTCATTTCATTTCATTTTTTTTTCATTTCATTTATTAAATTCGTCTAATGCAGACTATACACATACAATAAAAATTAATTATTCTTATACAGATACAATAAAAATACACATACAATAAAAATTAATTATTTTTATACAGAATTCGTTTAAGTGATGCTGTAGATAAATGAAAATCAAACTTATAATAAGCTTCGTTAAAGCATCTACTTATTGCAGTGACTGGTTCATTGCAACCATAATTGGTCCGATGTTGAGGGATCGACAAAAAGTTTACACGCCTGACACGTTTGTTATTAGTGTTAAAATTAAGTTGGCTTAATAAGTAGTTTGAGTCAACGGTGCCATCCAAAATTTTCGCGGCAAATAAGATTTTGAAATTTTGACGTCGAGAGTCCAAGGTAAAAGATTTAAGCGGTCTTGATAAGGAGGTAGATGTAAAGAGTCATACCACGGAAGACCGCGGAGGCAGAAACGTAAGAACCTCTTTTGAATTGACTCAATTTGGTCTATGTAGACTTTTTGATATGGTGCCCATACAATACTTGCATATTCGACAATAGGTCTTACTAAGCTGCAAAAGAGGGTCTTAGTTAGAAAAATGTCGTTGAATTCCTTCGAACGTCTTCTGACAAAACCTAAGGCATTGCTAGCTTTCACAACGATTGAATCGATGTGATCGTCAAATGTGAAGGATTGATTCAGCAATACTCCTAAATCGAGTACTTTCGCTGATCTATTTAAAGATGTACTCAAAAGTGAGTATTCATAGATTACAGGATTATTTTTGCGTGCGTAAGATATAATCGTACACTTGTCAGGATTAATTAGGAGATTGTTATCGGAACACCAGTTGGCAAATCTGTTTAGATCCTGCTGCAAATCATTGCAATCGTTAAGGTTTCTCACAACTTTGAAAATTTTAGCGTCATCGGCATAAAGAAGAACAGAAGATGACTGTAGAATGGAACCTACGTCATTAATAAATAAGGCGAACAGTAAAGGGCCTAGATGACTACCTTGTGGAACACCAGACGTGGTTCTAATTTCAGATGACAAAGCACCGCGAAAGGATACACGTTGGGTTCGATTCGTCAAGTAAGAGTCAACCCAATTTAAAAACAAGCAAGGGAATTGAAAGGAATGAAGCTTAGCTAAAAGTATAGAGTGATCAAGTCTGTATAGTATAGAGTGGTCAAGTCTGTGTAGGCGCAGTCAGTTTGGAGCCCAGCTTCAATTGCGTTGGTTATTTGGTGAGAAAATTCATGCAGGTTGGTTGTGGTTGAACGACCTTTCATGAAACCATGCTGATACGGAGCCATAATTGATTTGCAATGAAAGGCTACAACATTCGTGACTATGGCTTCAAAAAGTTTTGCGACACAGGGAAGTTTTGCAAAAGGTCTATAGTTGCAAGCGTCATTACGACTCCCTTTCTTGAATATAGGAGTGACGGTGGAGTATTTCCACAAATGAGGAAAGATGCCTGTTTTTAAGGATGTATTGAAAATATAAGACAGCACAGGTAGTAGTGACGATACACAATATTTCAAGACCAAATTAGGTATGCCATCTGGGCTAGGTGTTATATTATTGTCAAGTTTATTGATAAATGTGATAATAGTGTCCTCGTCAATTTTTAAATCCTTCATCTCTAAAGAAGAAACTGTTGAGTTCGTCAAGTAGGGTGAAAAGTGTCTGGAGTTTGGAAAGTCCGTACGATAAGCTTTACGGAAAATGGAAGCAAATAAATTACTAATATCAAAGGGATCATCAAAATAAGAGTCGTCAGATTTAAATGTGAGTGGATACCCATCGTTATAAGTCTTAGAATTAACAAAATTCCAAAATCTCTTGGGTTGAGCTTGAAAATTAAATCTTAGCTATTGCGTATGTCTATGATATGCAAATGCAACTTCTTTATGATGCAGATCTCGTAATGTGGAAAAACGTTGATAGTCAGGTTCTGAGCGATTCGAGCCATACCAAACAGTGAGATTATTTAATTTATTTTGGTAGCAATATTAACACCAGATATCATCTCCAAAAGAAACCTGTAATTAACGGCAATAGTAGACTTATCTTCGAGTGGATACAGCAAAACATCCGTTACAAATACTCGCTTAAAACTAACAAACTTGATGGAGTGAAAATACAATAATCGTATGTTTCTATTATCAGACAATTTTCTCAGCAATATGGAACTCCCGCGCCCGGTGCATGCTTAATGTTTGCTTCTAAGTCACATTGGATCCTCAAAGACAATCAGGTCGAACCAAACCCCAACATTCAAAGAGCTCCACAAAATAGTATTCTCTAGAAATAATTATTTAATGCAAACACATTTGTTGTTCAGGTTTGTTTATTATTTTATTTGTTTCAAACAAGTGCCGTTAATATATAATTGCTGCTTTATTTAAAGACTCGTTGTTGGTGAATTAGCTTGGATAATTATTCTATAAATTTCAAAACATTTTACAATCTCCCAATTGATTTATTTTATTACGCTTTCATTAATTTATTTTTGATTTATAATATTTCTGGCTACATGTGACACATTTACATAATTCACTGAACCATTAATATGTTTTTACCACCACCCTACTTCAAAACGAATGGAAAATTTTATTGAAATAGTTGGCCTCCTGGAACATGAAATAGTAATTTGAAACTCCCCGTTTAACCAGATTCAAAGCCCATTAGCACTTGTTAGGCAAATAACCGCAAATTTAAATGATCCTAGCCCTATCCCGAGTGGCCAGCATTAATTAAATTATAGAATCTTAATCACTCGTTATACAATCACCGGCAAACGGGTTGTTTTTGAGGATATTCTTGAAAGCTATCAAATATTCATGAAATGTCGTTTTGGAAATAAATAACGTCGAATAGTTCTTCAGTCAGCTTTGCTTCTGTATTGTCGAGTCGATTTATGGTTTTTATTATTCGTAATTGTTATTGTTTGTAATTGTTCTCGTTTATATCATAGAACGCTACTAAATAATGAATTCATGGTATTTCTGCGCGATGTACTTAACTATATAATGTAAAGTAATGTATTAAATGTTGCAAATTTAAAACAACTGTGCTGATTTGTTTAATAAATGAAATGCAAAACAAAATATTTTAGCGCATATATATCACTAGAACGGCTGATTTTCGAAGAAGAAATGTGTAAAATTTGTTTCACATTCTATCACATATAAAATTGTATTGCTAGCATTTTTCACCGCGAAAGTGACCATATCGTCACCGCCATTGAAAGTTTATTAGACCAGCTTCCCTAGCACGGCAACCAAAAATCTATCCGAGTTGTCCTGCAGTGTAGCGAATAATTTTGATTTTTTGAGAGTTATTCCAAGATGGCATTTCAATCACAGGGTCGCTATCATTTTCAATAAACTTTTATCTGATCTGTTCCAGGAAATTTTGTTCCAGGGAACAAAAAATACCTGATAGTCAGTTCTCGCGAAAATGATTTTTGGGAGCTCAAAAAATGTGTGCTTTGGTAAAGGATTATCATTCTTGCGCAATGAAACAAACAAACCATACAAATTATCAATTCTATGGATGGTATCACTAAAAGCGGTTTTTTTTCAGGAGAATGGCTGCAATAAAAAATTTCTGGCATTTTAAGATTTCAAATCTTCTTTTCATATTTTTAAGGAGGATTAAAAATTTCCAAAACTTCAATACTGCCCACATTCAATACGTATAAGTACAGAAAACTATATTTTTCTGAAAACTATATTTTCAGGATGCATCAATGCATCCTGAAAATTCGTAAACCAGTAAAAATGAAGTTTTGTCACATACATGTTTATATATCCGAGGATTGAATCCTTTACTTCACAATTCACAAGATCACCATCAATTTTGTATATTTTGGCCATATACTCTTGGACATACATAGTATTAATTAGTAATTTTTAGTAATTAGTAAAACCATGCCTTCCAACAAGTATTTTTATGCACAAATATTTGCCAGGCTATAAACAATTCAGCCAATGTAACATACACATTTTAAGCACTACCCCTTAAACATTGACCTGGATTCCCATTAGCGAATTAATAATCAATTATCTAACTTTTTTTTTGGTTTTTTTTTTTGGTTTTTTTTTCTATTTTTTTAACTGAATGCATACTCTCTCAAGAAAATTTTGTCGAAATTTCAATTTGAGCGTATGCTACTCCAGGCCGGGTTCCTAAACCTGCTCGACAGCTGTGCGTTTTTCTGAATCTTGTTATTTTTTAAGCTGTGCTCACCATAACTCGACATCTACAGGACCAATCATTTTGAAATTTTGCACAATGCTTCTTCACATAATTTTCAAACCTCCAAGGATTTTCGTTTTTTTATTTTTAATAATTACTAATTTTACCATGACAAATTAGCCTATTTTTTATGATCTAGAATCAGTTTTTTGGCTTCCAAGTGCTACGAAAAATTGAAAAATCGAAAAAGAAAAAAATCCCTTCAGGGTTACTTTGACAAGCATCTCGTTCAACAAATGCATTTTGATTCAGATGGTCCTTTTACGAGTTATGATGAACACCGCAAAACAATTTTTTCGAGGCTCCTCTGGAGATTCATTATCACTCAGTTAATTTTCAATATTTCGCAATGAAAATTCAGGAAAATATTGTTCAAATGTTACACTATTATATGAAAATCGATTGCATAGGCTTTTATTGCTAAAAAAAAAACAAAATTAAAAAAACCCACTTTTTATTCACCGCATTATTTTTAACACTACTGAGGTTGCTCCCAACACTACCATCATGGCCTCTTAGGAAACGATGCGGTAGCCACAGGTCACCTCTGCGCTTGACACTGGCTATGCGCATCTTAGACTTCTTAGTTTCGAGCGCAACTTCCCAAATTTCTAACCCATATAGTAATACGGAATTGACCATTACTTTTGGCAGTCTCCACTTTATTTAATTGGATTCGGTAAAACTGGCCATAAGCCCAATTAGATGCGCTGCAAATATGATCCCAATACATCAGCTTGGTACCCCAGTCAACTCTATATACCTGAACGGCTTGCTGGTCTGAATCATGATAGAGCTAAGTGTCAGGGGTTTGACCGCTGGTAATTTTCACTTCAACAGTATGACGATCTCCGAAACCGCTAAGTAGAGGGAGTGCTCGGACCAGCCTCCTCATAAATTTGTTATGTCTGAGTTGGCCTTGTTACTGTTGTGATGTCATGAGCCTAACCAACCAGAAACTTTGATAAATAGTCCAGATGAAAATTATTAGGACGTTACTCAGGGCAAGAGTCGATACAGCCCAAGCACAAGAAAAATGTCAGACTTGGTAACTGTTTTAATTTTGTTAATATAGCCATATAAGTATTATTCAACATATTATCAAACAAAGTGGAACTTGAATATCAAATTATTATTAAATCTAACAAACCTAAACGCCTCACTTAAAAGACTTATATTTATATACAATGTGTGAGAGAATTTACAATTTTATTCAAGTAATTTAGTCAAATGAAAATTTATAAATTGAAATTGCGAAACGACCCGACTCAAAGGCGGAAGGAAAAACTCGTTCGTGCCCACACGTCATGTCTCATTTTACTCATGATCACAAGCAATTAAAGCAAAATGCTTTTGATTCGTAAGCTATGAACTCTTTCTTTGTGGTTTTTTTGCATATTCTATGAGTTGTTCTACAATTGCGCAAAGAATTAAAATTTGATCGCACCGGACAGCTTCAATCTTGGTTTTCAACTTCGGAGTAATGTAAAAAAATAAGTGGTTAATCAAAGCACTTGAGTGCTTGTTAATATTTTCGGTTGAATAATATTATGGTACATAACATGAATATGAAATTAGTTCTTAACACCGTTTATTTGTATCATGTGTCATCAGTACTTACTCTGAAGTGCTATTAAAAATGCTTGCATTTGATTTATCTTAACCGATTGATCTTGAATCTTTCAATTTTATTGCTGACACGATTCAATAAAAGCGAAGCTCTCAATAGAGACCTAATGAACGAGTCACATGTTTCTGAAAAAATAAATTTTGTTTATTTCAGTCTTCAGCTATATTCCCTAGGATATGACTTATTACATGCCTGATAATTGTTAAGTATCAATTTTGGGCTTGTGAACTATTAGTTGATTGCTTGGCTTCATGAGACTAATTAAAAAACTAAATTTAACTCTACCGCAAAAAAAAAACTGTACATAATCTCAATCACAAATTCACTGGTGGATACTAAAGAATAGTTACAACAGATCTAATTTTTGAACAATCTATTTTGTTTTCAGATTTTATTATACTAGCTGCATACAAAACACATCATTTTCAGTCATATCGCTTCGTATAAGATTATACAGACTTTCTACGCTAATACACAAAACATTGACCAAGTCTAGTGCCAACTGAAGTTAACGAACTGCTTTAAATAATCTTTTTTCTTTTCGTTGGAAAGAAACTAAGTCTGAAACAAAAACCAGAACTAAATGAAACTAACAATTGAACCTTAACTGACGGTTCTTTACTGCAAATCGATATTTTTGTCAACTTGCGAATGCCAAGACTATATTTTTGTACAGATGTTTGTTCCATGGAAAAAGTGTTAAAAACAACCACCACATAGCAAAAATGGACTTGTAATAGAAAAATTGTTGTAGAAGTTAACAGTTATTACACAAAACAAAACATAAAATATTTATTGATGATTGTATGTTGAATAACCCGGCTAATGCCATTTAACAGTAGACTAGTGTGTTTTCGTAATAAAGTTGAAAAGTAGGCTGTTAAGCTTTTATGAAAAAACTTGCTGTGAGAAAAAATGACTGACAGTCTGGATCGGCGGGAATCATCAGCAAATAAAATCTCTGTAATTAGTGGTCCTGCCACAACTGTTCAAACCGGAAGTGAAATGGATGCATTACTGCTTGGACGAACAAAGGTGAGTTTCTTGATTTATTAAGAAGTAATCATTTTTGAATGGTAACATTTCCTTTTTTGTTCATTGAAATTTATTATTATTGTTTTGAAAATAATCGTATTTGAATTTTGTATAAATAAGTAAAAAAAATATTGTAAATAAAATATAAATAAAAATATATAAAAATATTTGCCGAATTGGGGAAACTACCACCATTATAGCTATACAAATCACTAACATATAATGATATCATAGAAAAAAGTGAGCACTAGTTAGTAAATTTATGGAGTTTGTTTATGAAAAGAAGAATTTAAGGCTATTCTATTGTGTATGTATGAATTATATTATAGATAGCACATTCAATGTTGAAACAAAAACAATAGTAGCTTCAAACGTATTGGGCTGGATATAGTCTTTGCACCACATTAATAAAGAAACTTTGCTGAAGATGTCTAAAATAGATTGTAAGCTTCAATAAAAGCTTTTTCGATTTTCATTGTAGCTACAAAATGAAAATTGCCACAAATATCAATCGTAATTAAAACATCCCTTTTGATGTTCTCCTACTCTATTTCCGTTTTTTTTTTCTCAATGTTACAGGCAATTTTAATAGCCTTAGCGTAATAAACATCTAAATTATCAGTTTTATCATAAGATTTTTCAATCTTTCGGCAATCTTCCCACCTATTTACACCATTTTCTTATTTTCTTCTTTGTACTGTGTTTGAATATTACTCTCAACTGTGATGCTTCCACCAATTCTTTCTAACTAATTCATGTAAGTCGGTTCAACGTAGATTTATTCGTGATATGATTTTAGAAATTTCATTTTCGCTATCGTCCTTACAATAGCCGTCTCTTGTTCCTCAACCTTTCTATTCTTGAATCACGGAGATTTTTACTTGACTATTGTCTCCTCATTGAAATTTCCTAGAAGGTTGTCAAACTGACCTTTTGTTGTCAAACGTTAAGGAATTCGTAGCACTCGTCCAGTTTTTGTCTATAGCGTACTTTTTGCGCTCACCGTCAAAAATTGTTATTCATCGATTTTGCGTTTACTTAGTTATAAACATCAATTTAACAATGATATAAAATGTGATCGTCTACTACTGCTGGTGAAGCGTAGTGAGTACAGTCACTGCCTCGAGTTTAGGTATGGATGGAGCTTTGAGCTAACTTTGCTTTGTAGAATACAGTAGATACCCGAGTTAAATCAAGAGCAAAGTGAAGCGTAAAACTCACCATTTCGCAATCGTAAAGTTTTCTTTGTGAAAATGGAGTCTCTAACATCTCCACTCGCCAAGACCCTGATTCGGTAGTAACTTTGCTTTGTTTTTGCCGCTGCCGCTGTATTAATTTGTTTTTGAAAAAAGACCTATAAAGCAGTGTTTTACAATGTATCGCTAAAACATAATTACTTTTTTAACATTTTTTACTATGCCTCTTTAAACCTGTTCAAAAATATTCCCATATCATTCTGTCCTCCATTACAAGACATGTCTATTGAAGATGATTGGTAAATTTATAAAATATCATTTTTGATGTCTTAACACGAGCTAGTTTGAATACTCAAAATTAAAGAAATCCTTCCCTACTGCCCAGATTTTTCTCTACTTAGCCCACGTTGGGCGCATGACCTGCCTAAGAGAAAGTGGTTCCCTTAAAGCAATACAATTCATTTCAACAATTTTTCTGTTAAGATACGGCTATATACTCGAAATTTTCGCGGCTTGCGGCTACTTTACAATGCAATAGAATAAAATATTGGCCATCACATGATGCACTACAATTGCTGGCAACATTGAAATGTATCATACATTTAAAAAAAACATTTTTACGAAAATAAGCACCATTATGGTTCATTTTGATTAAAAAAAATGGAAAATTGGAAAATACAGAATTATGTGCGGCAAGTACTGATATGTTTTAAGAAATTGTGCAACTTGGATAAATTTTGAAACACCCAGCTCCAGAAAAGTGAAAAAATTATTATAAATATAAAACGACACATACAAATCATCGTTCCCCGAGGGTACGAAAGGAGATGGTTTACTTACATATTCATTGAAATCATAGAGTCCATATTGTTAAACTTAGTTTGCTGGCACTACTACGATGCACCAATGCAACAGCAATATCAAATCTATTGCTTTTTCCACCGTAAAAAAATAATCGAATTTTCCCTCAAACTTGTCTCTATTCCATTTGCTATCCAACATCATGAAGCTACTGTGGTGTATGCTACTGTGATGTCGCTTGGAAACAAGCAAAATTTATGTTGACTTTAAAATTCATGAAATACATAGAAAGCCAACTTTGTCACAAGTACATATATTTTGATTTGAAGCAAAAAATCTGTGAAAGTATATCTAATATATTTAATGCGTTTCGGCCCTTTTCGTACATAAATCTCTCGAAATAATTGCGACCGCATCACGACCTTGTCACACAATGTAATATTTTTCATTCATGAAACCAAATTCAAAATCAATAAAAGCCACCCAATGGTGTACTGGAACCCGATCCTAGATGTATTGCCAACTGAATGCAGATGATAACATTTTAGCATGTGTAACTTCACGCGGTAGGTTTCAACGGAATTCTACATAGATTTACTCTTATTGGTTCGCTCCCGGAAAAGCGTGAGTATCAAACTCTTTTCCATCCCCAAGGGGTCTATCTCCCATAGTTTCCTTCGAAAATCAATACAATGACGATATCACACGAATAATTTATTACACTCAGTCGATTCAGATTCATCGTTGTAGTATTAAGTGGAAATGAAACGTACATCAGGTTTTCGGAGCTTAAGCAAATGCCTAACTGTGTTAACCGACAAATTCCATTTGATTAAGGCTCGGACGAGTTTGAATTCAAATAAAATTTCGTAGAATCGATAGCATCTATTCTAAGCAGACTTTGAATGGGTAACGACTTGAAAAAATTTCAGGCCGGAAAATATTCATAGTGATGAAAAAAAAATGACGATGTAAAGTTTAGCGTGAAAGCTTATCATATTAATCGGAATTGGTTACTAAATTTCAAAAGTCCATCGAAGGTAGAGTTTTGTATTCCATTGAACAATTATTGATTTTTTTGAAAAATTATAATACAGAGATACAATAGTAAAATGTGAATATTTTAAATATTAGTCTAGAAAACCTGTCAATGACAAAAAAATGAATGTGCGTACCAAGGTTTGGGCAGATACGTGAAAGTCAGTATGGGTCTCCCCAAAAAAAGGAAACATGATGCTAAACTGTCACAACAGATATTCTGTTTTGCGTGGAAAAGGCTTGATTTTGCTTGGTCTTTTCTTTGCAATGGGTACTGTTTTAGAGCTTTTTTTCACTATTAAGAGCAATGCTGCTGGAGCAGTTACTCGGAAACCATTTTTTCTTTTGTTTATTTCTTTGAAAATTTTCTGATACTAATCAGGAAATGTAATGTGTAAAATTGCAGTAGCGGTTGATGAAAAGGCTGTGCAGTGGAATGCTCTTTGTCGAAGATGGGATTAAAATTAGCAAGGAGTAAGAAAAATATACTCTGGTATTGCAATATGTGCAGAACTAAATTTAATATTTAGAAAAAAAAATTAATCGCAGCTCACGGACATGTTTGCCATAAGAATGGATGTTTAAAAACAAGGATGCATTCTCAAAAGTTCATTCATCTAAAGCAAGTACCAGTTCTGCTGCAATTAAAAGACTGGATATCATGCATGATAAAAAAAAAAGCACCACAGCCATAATAATCAGTTTCGAGCGTTTTAAAGTCGGCAACATCTCCGAAAATAAGGATAAACTACAACAGAAGTATAACAGTAAAAATTAAGAACTCTTACGGCTCTTCAGAAAGCCTTAAAACACTTTGAAATAATATTAGACCTGCTGAGATGAGATCATTGAGATCATTTTCAAAAAATTAAGGCACGGTTTGGTCATATTGAAGTCAAACAGCGAAAAAAAACAATAGGGACCTTATTCAAAAATTTTAGTGAACTCAGTAGCCAACATAGAGTCACAGGCACAAGAGAGCGTTTTCCCCATCTCATCTGTGTTTGACTTAGAGAAACATCATTCAAGTGAGTAGCTAAATTTTCAGATATATATATTTATTTATTTATTTGAATATATTTTAACAGGCTACTGCCCAGTTACAAAAATAGAAAAACTAGAAAGAGCAAAAAAGATTTGAAAAAAAATACAAATAATTGAAAATATTAAGTGTATACATATTTGAAACTTCAACAAATTAAAGCAATACATAAGTTAAGATGGAAAAAAGTGCAGTTGAAGATCGTTGTGTTTCCTGCGGATACGCACTAACGGCAAGTTAAAATTAACTTCAAACCGCGTGAAGGGAAGAGAAAACATCATTTTAAATCTATCTGATCGATTGACGTTACATAAGCATAGCATATAACCAAGATCGGAGAGTATAGGGCAATGGAGTAGCTTGAAAAGCAAGCACTCATCAAGGAACACTCGTCGGGAATCTAATGAAGAAATTTGGAATAAGGAAAGACGATCACTATACCCACATTAAAGGATGTTGAATTTAAACAACAATACTGTAGGATGCTACGAACAAGTGAAAAAAAAAAACAGATGAAAAGAGGTAGAGATGATAGCAAAAAAAGCAGAGCATCTAAGGATGAAACCAGACAGACGAGAGACTTTGGCTGTTATATATGTAATGTACTTGTCGAATTTGAGCTTTGGATCAAAGTACACACCAAGGTCAATTATCAACAGCCGTAATAAAAGATTCATACAAAGTGTAGGAATATATTAAGAGTGTCATTTTATACCTATAAGACAATTGATGACATTTGGATATGTTCAAAGTAAGTGAATTTTTAGAGCACCAGTCGCACAGAGTACAGCGTTCATTTTGCAATTGGAGGCAGTCGTTGGTAGATTCAATTACTTTAAAAACCTTGAAGTCGTCGGCAAACAAGAGGCAGGGAGAACGAATAAAGGAAGGAAGATCATTTATAAAGATTAGGAATAATAATGGACCGAAAACGGAGCCCTGCGGAACTCCGGAAAGCGGAAAAAAGAGAAGAGGTGGAGGAACGCATAGTTACCCCCAAGAACGACCAGAAAAATAGGTTGAGAACAGAAGAAGACCAGACACCTCATAACTTTGATGCTTTGCAAAAAAGAATTCTGTGAACTACAGAATCAAAAGCTTTTTTAGAACTTGTTTTCACTTGTTTTCGTTGCTCTAAAGCAGAAGCAACCAAGTTAGTAAAGGATATAAGATCAGAGGTGGAAGATCTACCATTGACGAAACCATGCTGTTCAGCAGCAAGGAAAGGATGGAGGAGAGAAAGTAGCTTGTTTTAAACCTATCTTTCAAGAATTTTTCCAAAACAAGGAAGGAGGGAAATGGGACGGTAGTTGGAAACCCAGCTTGTGTCGCCAAACTTGTGGATAGGTGAAATTTAAGCAGACTTTCAACTGGCGGGGAAAGAGCTGGAGGAGAGGCTGAGGTTGAATATAATAGACATAAAAACCATGAAAGTGGTTTGACCAACAAGTTACGGATATCATCAGAGCCACAGCCAACATTGACATCAAGACAATCGAGTAAGGATCCGATTTCAAATTTAAATGGATGATAGAGAAGATGAAGCAACATGGGGAACTTCACAAGGCAATGATTGTGTTGAGAAAAGAAGGGAGAAATATATTTTGCGAAGAGGTCACAAATTTCACGTGGATTAGACGCAGTAGTGCTATCGAAGAACATGGAATCGGGGAAATGATGGGAACTTTTGAGGGAACGGCCATAAGACCAAAAGGGTTTCTGTTGATTAGAACAGATAGTGGACTCAATGCTGGAAAAGTAATCTCGCATAGCTTGATTGACGGCAGTTTTGGCAGAAGAACATAGCCTCAAAAATTTGAGGAAGTCATTTGAGGGAGCCTGTATGTCTAAATTTTGCTCGAGCGACATCCTTTGCTTTGAGAGCAGACGCCACATCATGACGAAACCAAGGAGCGTCATTAGGCTTGCGAGGATGAGTGAAACGGGAGAAAAGGTTGGATAGGAAGTTGTGGAATTTTATGGCAAGCTCATCGACAATGAAGCCGCGGGAAAAGCAAAACCAGTTAACCGAGTTCATTTCAGTCATCATAACGACGAAGTCTGCTTTATGAAAGTTAAAGCTCATGACCCGAGAAGGAGCTCTTATCAAATCAACATGAAGTGCGACTGAGAGAGGAGGATGATGTAAGTCAGCTTGGACGTAGAGGAAGGAGACGGTACGAACACTGATGTTATGAGAGGGAATATTAGATAGGACGAAGTCTAGTTTTATGTAAGTATTATGTAAGTAAACATACTCGGTATATAATAGCATCTAATATTTAAAAAAACAGCTGGAAAGTCTTAGACAAGCAACAATATGTTAATTCGGTGATAAATAAGCTTAATGAAACTCATCGCGAAATTTGATTCATAGACAAAATAACTATAATTTAAGACGCAAAATAATCGGACACAACTATTAAGGAAATCAGAGTAAGGAGAAGCAACAGTTGGATTTCTAAAGATTCAATTTAAAATATAGTCCAGTAACCTCAGACATCAGACCTTGCGTTAATTCCGGTAGTTCTGATTTTTTTCTGACTCGTTTATGATTTTGCCCATATGAATACACCAAGTTCGCGGTTTCAAGCGCAAAACGCAAACTTGTCCAAATCGAGAAAAATCCAGAAATGTTCGACTTTTTTAGTTTTTGCCAATTCATACCATAAAGAACTTGTTGTCTAATAAAATTTATGCAGTAAATTTTTAGGTTATACAAAATTTGCTACAACTTGAAACCAGATCGTGTGGTTTGAGTCTCATATCTCAATTAATATTTTCATCATTGATTCCAATGGTTATTTATAATAAAGCTTCATATTTTTTATTTTCAAATATGTTTCTAATACTTGACTAATATCAAACAACAAAGCATAATTTTACACGTCTATAGTAACGAGGGTGAGAACTTTCGATTTGACTGCATATGAATTGACTTTCTACGAAGCTAACGACACATTGATGAATCCCTCATATTTTCTGTTTATTTTATCATTTTAATAGAACATACGTAAAATACTATTGAGTTTTTCACCGAAACATGCTTCAAGCAATCTTTGATAATGAAATCTTCAAAAGATTTGCTCTGGTTATGAATTCGTTTTAAATTTTTGCTACTGTTGTTTGGAAACACAATTAGTGCAATGCAAATTTGAATTACCTTCGACGCAAAAGCTCTATTCAACACTACAGCAGAGCAAACAAAGTGGAAAGACAGTCCTTCAGATACAATGTTTACTCTCCGTTTCATTAACTTAAGAAAATCAAACTCAAACAGACGCAATTTCATCCAACATCAAAGCACTAATGATTATAACAATGAACCTAAAGAAAGAATGTTTTAGTATGTATACCATAACGATTATTAGTTTGCTGAAAATATGCAAATAGATTTTCTGCTAAGCTAAAAATAAATGTTGCATACACAAAGACCTAGGGTTGCCAACTCAGTGGATCGGAAATCCGGGAGGATAATAAAAAAATCCGGTAGGAAAATAAAAAAATAAGTGAAAAACAATTTTATTTATTTAAAATGATATTTCTTTACACAACGAGTTGCTTGTAATGCTTTTTGATTTGCAAGGATAAAGCTATAGAATTCTTTACATGTGCAATTAATATATAATACCAGTTCTGGCGCACTTAAGAGGAGCAAAAGAAGAGTAAATAAGAAGAGCAAAGAGGAGCAATAAGGACATGGTGCCTGCATTATCGGCATGCGCATCCCACGCATGACGTAAGCGATAATTTCGAACTGATAAACAGCCCAGTTGAGCTGATAAACAGCCTAGCTGAACTGATAAACAACCCTGTTGAACTAATAAAGAACCTTGTTGAGCTGACAGCACAGTTGGGCTGATAAATAGTGTAGTTGAACTGATAAAGAACCCTGTTAAGCTAAAAGCCCAGTTGAGCTGTTTATTAGTTCAAAGATCATCGCTTACGTCATGCGCGGGCCAATAATCGAAGGCACCATGTCCTTAGCTCCTCTTATTTGCACCCCTTTTGCTCCTCTTAAGTGCGCTAGAACTGGTATTATATATCTAATGACCACAGTTCGTTTACTACGCTGAAAACACGATCAGCGGCAACATCTGCAGATAGGGATCGATAGAGCGAATGTAACAAATTTTTTATTTCTTTGCCCGATTCTTCTTTACATTTTTCAAAAAAATTAACCCAACGCAAGTCTTCCTTCTTTTTTTACTGGCAACAAAGTCATGCACTTCTCGCAGCAAACAGTAATCGTCGTCCAATTTATGCTCATTTATTGGCTCATATAGAAAAGCACTCACATCTTTTATTTAATCAATTGTACAAATTTAGTGCAATTTACGATTTTTAATCATTAATATTGTATTATTTACAAGCATATAAAAGCGAGCATAAAATATAAATAAAAATATAAAAATTCCGTGAAGGCAATTTACGTTAAATTTCCGCGAGAAATTAACTGCATTCCGGGAGCCAGGAGATTTTTTAAATGAATTGTATTTTTCCGGGAGAATCCCGGAATTCCGGGGGAGTTGGCAACACTACAAAGACCCATCATTTTGAATTTTAACATCTGTAGATATAATTTTAAGACATCTGGAGTATTTCACGTTAAAAGCAGCTGATGGTTAGCCGTTGAACTTAACCGCTGAAAAGCAACATGTTTTTTCATTTCGTTGGTAACAGATTTTCAGTATTAAAATACGAATGACGTTGGTCTCATTTCCGCGAATTAAACCCACATTCGCCAGAATATGTTTAACATTCCTCTCGCGTACTTTTCTGGCTATTATAGATTACTTACACTCATAAATATACGTCGGCCGTGTCCGCATTTAAATATTTCTAGATTTCAATGAACGAAAATGGAATTGAAATGTAAATATAGCCTGGTCTACAAACATATACATACAAATGTACGTACATCGTAACATAAGTGAGGCAAAAGATATGTATGCTCCTTGATCCTATTTTGGATACGTAAATGCCATGGGAGTGAAATTGTATGCGAAGAGTAATGAAGGATCTGTGAATGCTAAGGTAAAACTCAAGGTTCTCAGTATTTTGCAGAATGGTTGGATTTGGTTTCAAAATCTGTTTCCAATGCTTAACGTGGAAAAGAGTATTACTTGGATTTGCTTTGAGCTGAGAAAATCTGCAATATATTGGTTGAAGTTTAAATATGGATGTTAGATACTGTTCGGCCCATATATATTCACTCGTTCGTGACAAATTTAATTGAAAAACAGTGAATTTAAAAGCACAGCATTGATGTATACGATGCGTGACATTATTACACAAACAACAGTTAGGTATATCTGACTCTTTTACACGCCGAATTAAGATGAGGTAAGATTTCGTAACATTAGTTTGACTGTTTGGGCTTCTGAACGTGTGAAAGCCTTGTGAAAGTGGTTGAAATGTTTTTTCAGCAACCAAAATTGAAATCTTAGCAAAGAATTGATCGTTTCACTCACTTCTAATTCAACTGCACTCAAAAAAATTTTGGTTAAAATTTTTACCCTTATAATAGTAGGAAACTGGTTTCGTACTATTGAAGATGTAAATTTACAAAAGCGTGTAAAAAGAATATTTTTTTACGACCAAATGGTGTAATTTTACCCTAAATAATGATGCAATTTTATGGCGTTGGCGCAAAGATGAATAGCAAACTAGTAAATTTACACTCTTATTGCTTCAATTTACAAAAAGCTGTGTATTATTCAGCTGATATGACGTAAAAGCGAAAAATGCACATTGAATGTGTAAAAAAATTTGTGATTCGTTATTTTAAACGAAAAAATGAATATATTTCCTATTATCAAAGTATTAATTATAGACCCACTTTTTACAGTGTGTCTGAATTCAAATGCAACTGATACATATTTTCGCTTACTTAGGTATCTAATTTGATTTAATTCAATGATATGTCCTCATTTCATCTGGTTTCATTACAAAATCAAATGTGCTATAATTCATATTATATTCTCTTCTTCCCGAATTTTGGGCGTTTTCGAAAAAATACTTCTTTCAAGGCAGCTTATTAAATATCCCTTTCAAACATTAAACGCTAGATAAACTGATTAGCTATTTCGTCTCAACTCTCAACAATGAAAATGACAAACTAAACCATTTACCAACACAAACATTGTATTCATGCGAATAACCGTATAGTGTGTAATATATTTTGTTGAATACCATAGCTCCGGCGATGCTTAGTCTGACAGATAAAAGTTGTGTCATAAGTCAAACACCTCAATTTTCTCCATTTTCCTTGGCTTCTGCGTTTCATTTTGACTCTGGTTTGATGTATTAATGTCGTTCTTGTTGTTGAAGTAACTCTGTTATCAGTTTCAACATGCTACCGGCTGAACTTTAGGGTTGTTTGTTCCTATGATATTCTTTTAGAAATATATACTTTCGTTTTCTTCAATTCGTGGGGATCTTTGCGTTTTTGATTAAGTTACTCAAAGTTCTTGTTTATACTATTGCTCGCTATCCTTTGATAATGGAGTTTTAGCTTAGATGGATTTGCGTTCAATCTTAGAGGGAGGGTGAAATTGTGAGCTCATGCGGTGAATAGTGTAGTTAACAGATATCTTCATACTTACGTACATACATATGTATGCACTTTAGGCCATTTCAATTGCTGTATGATTTTTCGCTCCTCTGAAGCGAAGAGCTGGTCTTTAGATTTTTTTGTTTCATAGGTAAATTAACTTACAAAATATATCCAATATATTTAAGATTAGATTGAATAAAATATCTTGAAAATACTTCAGATGAAATGCGTAAATTATTTGAATATAATATTCCAAGTGTTTAACAAGAATTCAGAAAGGGGTACTACAACAGTTAATAATAATTTCGAAATTTCTTGTACACTGAAAGAAAAATCTTGGTAAAATCAACAATTTTCCTTAGCTGTTTTTGCGTCAACTACGGGCTATAGTTAAAACAACTATAAAAAAATGTTCATTACTCTTATGTACCATGACGCGTGGTTGATAAACAACGTCCGTGGTGCAAAAAAAGTAAGCAACCACAAACAATAGTATTCCAACAATATACATAGTACGAAATAGTAAATGACTATAGTCTGTGGTGTAGAATTAAGTTTGTTGAATTTAACAATTGTAGAGTGGTTCGCTTACTATGAAAATTGTTGATAATTCAATATTTTGTAGTGTTAAATAAATTGCTGCTTATTTTCCTATCAACTATTTATCGTACTTATGAACCAATTAACACAGTTGAATCCTCGAAGGTTTCGGTATTTTTTGTATCAGCAAAGTCAACTACTTTTATATGGTGAAATGAACTATTTTAGCAAAGTAAAAAGAACCATTTTCTGTAGTTCATTTGACAATTTTGAATGAATTGTTGCATTACTATCAATAATACACTGAAAAAACACATGGCGCCAGGCGCCATAATTTATAGACTTCTGGCGCCATGTACATAGTCGATTTAGGGATAGTGATTAAATATAGCGCCACACGCCATATTACATGGCGAAAAGTACATAGGAGCAGACGCTATGCTTATAGCCCTCCACGCCATACACTATAGTCCTCCACGCCATGTACTATAGTCCTCCACGCCATGTATATAGCTTTGAGGACTATATTACATGGCGTGGAGGACTATACTACATGACGTTGAGGACTATAGTACATGGCGTTGAGGATTATAGTATATGGCGTGGAGGACTATAGTATATGGCGTGGAGGACTATTGTATATGGCGTAGAGGACTATAGTATATGGCGTAGAGGACTATAGTATATGGCGTAGAGGACTATAGTATATGGCGTAGAGGACTATAGTATATGGCGTGGAGGACTATAGTACATGGCGTGGATGACTATGGTACATGGCGTGGAGGACTATAGTACATGGCGTGGAGGGCTATAAGCATAGCATCTGCTCCTATGTACTATGGCGTGTGGCGCTATATTTTATCACAAATCCACTGAAATCGACTATGCACATGGTGCCAGAAATCTATAAACCATGGCGTCTGGCGCTATGTGTTTATTTAGTGCACCAAATATAAATTGCACCAAATATAAATTCCACCAAATATCAATTCTACCAAACATAAATTCGAGTCAACATACTCACTATTGAATGTTTCTGCTCCAGTGTGAAAATTCACCGGTCGAAGTATCGAAAGTATCGCAGCCAGTACTTCAGTTCAAAATGAATCAATTATGTAGACCCAAGCTTTAATGTCACTTGCTGACATTTATACCTTCCCTCACACAGCATGGCTGCGAGTTATAATTGGAGTGCCATGAGCCATATTACATGGCTCATGGCACTATGTAATATGGCGTGTGGGGCCATAATTTCTGCGCCATGTAATTATGACGCTGGGAGCTATACTGCATGGCTCAGGGTACTATGTACATAGCGTGTGGCACCATAAATGCTGCGCCATGTCACATGGGACCACGCGCTATGTAGATTCTGACATTATGGCGCCTGGAGCCATATTGCATGGCTCAGAGTACTATGTACATGGCGTATGGCGCCATAAATAATGCGCTATGCTACATGGCTCTGGGCGCCATGTGGATTTTTTTCAGTGTAGTTAAATCAACCACGACTTTTTCTTTCAGCGTAGCTACAGCAAGGACATAAAGAGAAAACCTTCAAATCATCGGCCCACCTGAAGATTTTTTCTTGAAGCAATTTTTGACTACAGATAAAGGTGGCAGAATTCCACCAATAATGTGCCAGAAGCTGGTGCGTAAAAGCTTCGGGAAAAGTTTTAGGTCATATATGTGCAAGGAATAACGAGAAAGTTCGTGAATTTGAAGTGAAAATTGTCAACCTCAATTAAAACAAAGCTGTTTTCAAAGCAAGAACTGTCCCTTGTTTCACGTACACGCCACAGAGCGTTAAAAAACAGGGGTCTTTCTGAAAGGAGCTCATATTTCCTGTTTCATTAATATGACTCCACTGAAGTAGGAAGGCTCTAATAATAGCAAATTACGAACATGAGATAGTTTTCAAATATGCACTCACGAAAAGAGGTGATAAATGAAGACTGTTTATCGTCTAACTTGCCCCTGGAATTGATACAAACGTAGTCCTAAGCATTAAATTTTTACTGCACCAACAGGTCCAGTGAGGACTGCTTGGAAAAGAAAAACGTAATGAAGTGTTACAACTACCAACACTTTGGATATACCGCATCCAACTGCGGCATTTGCACGCGTCAGCACCGTCAAAATACACGCAAGCAAAGAATGCGATGTACCAAAAGGGTTTGAAACAGTTTACTGCGTAAACGCCAATGGGACCAAAACACAAAAGCATTTGATCCCAAGACTTACGGTAATTGGAGCGAGTTACATTTACTTTCAAATGGAGAATAACCAAGTCGCATTTTCAGGCATAAACGAAGGTGGTTTATTCGGTTCGCGGACTGGGAGATAAGAAGGGCAATATAAAATGCACATTTAAATTTCCTTTTTCAATATTTTTGCCTGCTTTCAATATATTTCCTTTTTCAATATATTTGCCAAATTACGGATCTTTCAATTATTTTTTGAAGACCGTCTACAAAAATGTTTTTCACTGTAAAAAGTGTTTTTCAAGTATGCCGAAAATGCATCTTTCACTTGAACATCGTTTGAATATTTCATGCTATGGAGTTTCTGTTTCAATTTCTGAGAGCCTGATTAGGGCTGTAAGGTGGATGATCTGAAATATCGAAGCCCGCTTTACGCAAGGTAGCCAAGGCACACTGACTCTTGTGAACAGGTATGTTGTCGTGCAGAAGTAGAACACCTTTAGTAAAGTTTCACCTACTTTTTTCTTTTATGGCTTCTTTCAACCGCTCTCGAACTGAAGCGTTGTATGTTCCAGTTATTGAAACGCTTTTCAAATCGATCAACAAGATCCTTTCTGAGTCTAAAAACACGGTTGCCATAGCTTTTCCAGTAAATTTTAACACCTTGAATCTATTGGGTGGTGGTGTACCTTTTTGTGCAACTGTATAGAGTCATATACGAACTCAAGCTCAAGACGATGAACTCAAGTCTTGTCTCTATTAATGATTCGACTCAATACTCTATCTTCATCTTCAGTACACGCAATCTCGTTTTTGGCGCGGTATGAGTATTATTTAAAATGGTTTTATCTGATACTACTGTCACTTCAATTGGCCGTCTTGGTCGTAAATTATTTTCAAGTGAGTCCCTTCTGTTCGATATCTGCCCGATAAGTTTCGATACTTATGTAAATTACGCCGTTAATGTTAACCTAATTCATTTCCCATACTGCTTGTGCTTCGTGAAGTTTGTGGATTTGAATACTTGTCAGCATATTAAATATTGAATTATTGGTGTTCAATAAGAATCGTAAGTAGTATGAGGAATGATCAAAGGTCATTTTCGATCAAATGTAAAATTATGTTGTGAAGTAAGCAAAAGTAAGTAAAAGTAAGCAAAATTAAGCTATAAAGAGAATGAATTAATGTACATAAAATCAATCTTAGCATGGACAAAGCCTATTATTTATCCTTGGTGAGGCTGCTAAGGGCACTAAGGTTAATCGAGTTCTGGTACTGAGCATGAATTCGACAGTTCTATTAAATTACTTAGTTTCTGATTCTGTACTAGAAGTCAGTCCTCTAATAGATTAGAATAAGAAAGATTAGATTAGAATAAGTACTGAACTTATTCTACGTCACCTGGTAGTAGTTGAAGTTGAGTTCTTATACTGTGCTTGAGTTCAACGTTTTGACTAAACCACCCGGTTTCTGATATTGCACTAGAAATCAATGTCCTAAAAGAACCCTATCTTAAGGCTAGAATAAGTACTTAGTCTATGCCCGATCTACAGCAAGGGATTGATATCAGGTGCTCGACCTATATCACCGACACATATCAAGAGCCATTCAACAAAAGCCTTGGTCGCTATATAAAAACATTAGTGACCTCGACGTGATTTCCAGAAGTGAAATCAAGAACGTTTGCATCAATTAGCACACTTTAGTTCGTGATCATGGAGATTATTGCGGAAGAGCAATCTATGCTGGGAGCTCCATAAGAGGATCACAAAAGATTCATATGAAAGAAAAATGAAGGAGTACCTCGATATCATGTTGGTGGCTTTAGATTTTTGCTGGAAGAAGTTCCAGACAAATCACACCACACTGCAGCTCATGAAAGAAAAAAACTCGGAGCATCCATATTTTAAGCTCGGCTACTACGATGCAATTAGTGTCGTAAGTAGAGACATCAAAGTATGGATCCGAAAAGCTGAAGACAAACTTGTAGCTAAAACGCTGAATGAGACTTCAACTGCCAGTCTTGATAAAGAGAGCGAAGAGCCCAATAAATTCAAGGTAACAAATGACCTAGTATCACAAGATACGAAGACAAAAGGTGCTGATGAAGAACATTACTCTCTTCGTCAAAGATATGGAAAGCAAACTTGAGAAAAAACAAATACAAGCATATTACGAGTTCAAAAAAACTCGACTACAAGAATACGAGTTACAGTTGTCGCAAAATGACGAACTGATTTGGGAAAACACGGTAGACGCGAATTCAGAGGGCAACACAGCCGAATACTATAACGAGCTAATGAGCTGGTTGCATGATACGGTCATAACATTGCAACACCAGCTTCAAAAGGCAACAGAATCAGTGGAAATGAAGTGATAAACAGATTGCGCCATTTACCAATCAAGGTTTTATCTGAACAAGAGTCCCCATAAATGGATGCAATCTCTTCCATTATGTTTTGAACCAACTTTTTTTATTTGGTGCGGAAGTTTTTGACTGCGCGGCACTCGACTTTCTCTATACATTCACATTTTCATGTACGATAGTTCAAAAACTAATAGCTCCATTGAAATAAAACTTACTGTTGATACTTATATTGAGTCTCCAAATTCATTACGTTTCATTAAACTACCTTCAATAATGGCCTACCTACTCATTCCGCGAACTTAACGATCCACCCTCATATGTCCACTAGCACTTCATAAGCTCTGAATATATTCAAGATCTCAACATGGTTTTACCAACAGCATTCTCATTCGGTCTAGTCATTATCGGAGGTGATAATGACCAGAGGAGGAAACCAAGGATACAAACAATCGTTGCTGTAATTATAGTTAAGCCATTCTTCCCACAGGAACCGACCTCCCGTCGTTTTTCATCGGTTATTGACCTTTTCTCCGTATCTACGAGCCAAGTTAGCTCCATCCCACAATTTGGCACTTTCAAATGTCAAGTTCATGACACTGGATCCAATAATCAGATCATCCAACTTGGATCAATTTGTATCTGATCGCAAATCTCCGTCTTCACAGGTCACGAAATCTGCCCTGCCAGGAAACATACAAAATCCTTAATCCACACGATACCACTCAGCTCCATATTAGGCGGAAATCTTTAAAACAGTGTCGGTTTTTGTTTTTTGTTGTTGCAGTTGGTCAAAAAAAAAATCTCATCTAACTACCCGAGTCAGCGGGATATGTAAGAAAATCACTCATTAAAAAAAAAGTCCATCTATAGGCTGCGAAAATTCAGATCGAAATTCGCTTTTGCATGACTTCAACCCGGTTGAATATCTTACCTTTATTACTTTCCTACTTACTCTCTACTCTTACTTGCTTACTTACTTCAGACACTACTACAGCTTGTGGGTTGGTAAGACAACTCTCCTTCCGCTTTGTGCGTGACTTATTTTGAGACTTTGCACCAGCTATTTTTGTTACTCAGCATCATCTCCACAACAGATTTTGACGGGACCAAGCCAATTGTGAGCTCCAGGCTGCTCCGCAAACTTGCGAACCGACCGCACGCAAAGAATGTGTGCAACGTTTCAACGTTTCACCTCAACTTTTTCTTTGCACGCATCCTGGGAATTTCAAAAGATTCTTCTACAAGAGAAACTGCTAACGCGGATGACATCTCCTTCTGGAACTACCAGCATAACTTGTTATTTGTCACAGTAATGAACTATTTTTTTTTTCCATACATATCATAGTATTATTATGTATGGCTGTTGTGAGAATCAAAGGACATATTGACCAGCATGTCATCTTTATAGTTGGTTATTTGATTTTATCCTTAAATCCTCAGAATATTTTATACACTTTCCTATCCTTAACTTTTTACGTTTTTGAATACTACTGTCAATTAAGATGTCGCCATTACAAGAACCTTCTTGATTCTTTAGAATCCCACTTACATAACATCAGCTTCTCTACTTACATAAACAAAAATCAGTCCGAGAAACATACGCAGCATACCTAAACAAATGCTTCCATTTCTCTTCTTTCCACTCGAATGTCTGTGCACGATTCAGATTGCTTTCACGATTTTGACCCCCCATATCTTGTCCATTTATTTTTCTTCCAGGCACACACGAATGCTTACTTTCACTCATTTTCATCGCAAAGATGAACAATGCATAATGTTACAAATCTTGACATGAATTTCGTCCTATTTCTCTCTTGACTAATAAAGCAATTTTCCTTTTCTATCAACTCTTGAATTAGTTATTAAGTATCTAATGAATCGCTCGAAACGTATTATTTCTAATTATCATTTTAGTGTTCTTACCTTTTATTATGTCGATTCGATAGCTGTTACTATATTTGTTTCTTTTAAAGACCGAATAAAGAAATAAATTGTTCACCTACCTACAGTCCAATCGCCTTAAGTTACTCCATTATATAGTTTAAATGGTTATGTGTTTCATCCAACTTCAATTTATCACAGAGGAATCCAATGAGCTGAACACTTCGTGTGGGAGTTTGACTTAATGATTATAAAACAAGCTGTTTCACTATGTCATGTTCAGTCACCACCACTCCTTTTGCGTCTTTAATGCCAAAGCTAATAAACAAATAATATTGAGGTCGCTTCTATCGATCCGAAGAAAATCATCGAAAATTCTGAGGCATACACAGCTTATCAAATAATAAAATATATGTATCATACTGCGAAAAAGAAAGCTTCATAGTGTCATTGCATTGACGAGGATGTACATTATTTATTAAATTACCATTAAATCCTTTTCCATTTTGACTCACTATGACTATATTGACACAGATGACTGAGTGAATTTTCTGTGCTCTTGGATACAGGCCATAAATAAAGATTGTCAATCGTTATTAAAACGATGCCATAAAGTTTCCGTAATAAAATCATAACAAAGCAGCAGAAACACACCAGTTAAGAGTTCCTTTTACGAGCACTTTTCAACGATCCAGCTGTCTGTGTTGCCTTCAGTTTTTCGCTTTTATGGCCTGAATGTGTACGAATTAGACACAGCACTTTTCCGATTATGTCTCATACTGTTTACCATTGTATACAGCAACGGGTTTGGTTTTCGCTAACGCTTTTCGGGGATTGAAATGCTTGAAAACTCAGAAGCACTTACTACAAAGAAATGACGAAACAATGCCAAGGACGCAACCGTTCACTTTGCTAACTTAAATGACTACGCTTGCTTTGTTGTCATCGCCTTAGGTCATCGCTTCAATTTTGTCCCCGTTCAACGTAGCGAAAATAGAATTGTGTAGGTATTTCGTATTCAGCTTTAACCAGCGTGAGAAGGAGCGTGTTATAGCGCTTGTGTGAATAAATGTGACTTGCTTGACTTTTTTCTTCAAATTTCACTTCACGTCTTGATAACAGTGTTTATTATCAATTATACTTGATTATGCTTAGTACTAATATACGACATATTCAATTACAGCTATAGCCTTTTTTCCCTTTACGAATGCCACAGAGTTTAATGCAGGGCTGGAGGAGTATCTCATACAAAGCGATTTTTCCTGATAATTTTTCACTTTCCTTGGCACTTCGTCTTCTATTTGCCGAACCGTGGAACTGGCCGAGGTAGCTTTAAAAGCAGTTTCGCGAAAGACAATAATGGTTCAAATATTGATTCGAAATTGAACTTCTTACTTTTCATCGCTCCTACTTTACTCTGAAAAAGAAAAAGCATTTTGCTGCAGGGAACCAAGGGTCCAGTAGACTCGATTGTAATTTATACCAGGAATATAATTTATGGGTAGCTATTGTTCTTTTTCTGCCTCTTGGCAAACAATAAATAAAAAAAAGCAATTTTCGCGTGGAATGTCCATTTCAAAGGTATGAACAAAAATATTTTTCGTACACAGTAAATGTTATTGGTGCTGCGATTATTCAAGCCGATGATCCGAAAGTCTTCTCGAGGAATCTTGAAATTCGCTTACAGCTTTTTAGCTTGGAAAATTGGCTTTATCTGGCTTTGAATTCGACGCATTTCTCAATTGAACGACTCCAACCGATTCGATGCTAAAGCAGAATAATGTCATTAACCTATTGATAGAATCAAGGACTGCATTGTTTAGAAGGAAATATTTTGCAACGGAATTTTTATTTTTCGTAATGATTTTGTCGGCGCGACACAATTAAATTTATTTATTTATTCAAGTGTCGCCCTTCAACATTTCATTAGTACTATGTAGCAAAAAGTACACTTGCCCAGTTTTAGTAATAGAGCCAATGTGTTCCATTATGAAGCAGAAATTTTGTTAAAGAGCCCCAAGGTGTATTTTATGAGTATTGCGACAATTTGTGTATCGTTCGATTTGATAAATATGGCTACTAAATTTTAAACTGTCTATTTGTTTTGGATGACATATTTGCAATTTCCAAATGAAGAGCGCTAATAATATTCGTAAGTGGTTGAAAAATGAAAACAATTTGATTAACAATACGATGGATTATGACGAGTTTGAAACTTTCCACTAATTTTCTATTGATACATTATTTATTGAATAATTTTACACACTATATAGCGCTTTACTTAAATCTAGGTCGGAATTTGCTGGTTTTCCATGGATTATGCATTTTTGTTCTCCACCCCTGGTTTTCGTACATCAAATCAGGCATAATTTTATAAACTAGATTAATATTTTTGTAATAGAGCTATGTCATGTTAGTAGAAATAGAATGCTGGTTCTGGATCCTCATCCTCATTCCTCCTCTGAGGAGGATGACGTCACTGAGCAGGATGACGATGATGTGGAGGATAACGTCACAAGTGGAGGATTACGCAAGCGAGTATCGGCCCGCGCATGACGTAAACGATCATCTTTGAACTGATAAACAGCTCAACAGGGCTGTTTAAAAGCTAAACAGGGCTATTTATTAGCTCAACAGACCTGTTAATCATCTCAACTGGCCTGTTTATCGGCTTAACTGAGCTGTTTATCAATTCAAAGATGATCATTTAGATCTAAGAGAGCATAATTTACTTTAAGACCCAAATAATATCATAGTTTTTATAACTGCCTTTAGAAATGTATTTGAATTATCTTTTGTGCTATTTCGGTTGACGTTTTCTTTAAGACTACATTTACAGAACAAAAACAAACTAAAAAATTTTTAGCGCCCAGCGTGGGTATTGAAGTGATCATAAAATAATATTAATTATGTAACTGCTTTTAATTTGATTAATTAATGCTTGACATTATATTTACGGGTTTGAACTGATTTATTGGGGAAAAACTATTTATTTTAAAGATCCTATTCAGAGAATAATGCTTAAATGAATCCTCTAGAAAAGTCAATTGATTGTTTTTTTCACTTAACTTTCATTCAACAAGAGACTAAGAGAGAAAATAAACCAAATCTTTGAAATAAATACCACACCCACACCGGCGCTGCGAAACAGCCCTTATGCACTTTCAGAGTATGTAATAAACCTAATTCGAGCAGAAATCGAATTTAGAGGAGATCTAGTACTACTGGAATTCAAACTCTTAAAAGAGAGGCTAAATCGGCTCACCAATTTAATTCGGCAAAAAATATATGATGTCCGAAATGAGCAGCACCATTTTTGAAAGTTTTGATGCAGGGACTAATAACTGAGATCTAGCAAAATCTTCCATGACAAATCCAAAGCAGCTAAAATGTCTATTTACGGTAACCAGAGACTTCAATACTATGGCGAAAACGGAAGCATTTGCAGACCCACTAGAGCTGCAGTTCCATGAAATCAATAATCAATGCCTAACACATTTTTCCGATAATATTATGCAAACCATTGCAGTTCACATAAAAACAACTTTCAAAAAAAAAACAAGATTACCCTCCAGCCCGGAAAAAGGCAACAATAAAAGTCATCTCAAAACCTGGAAAAGACCCCACATTTTCCCAAAACTGGCAACCTATTAGTCTATGCAGCTCAATAGCGAAAATATCGGAGAGAATCCCACTTTCACGTCTCTGCCAGGAAATATAGTCCCTACCAAGCAGTATCATTTTAGACTGGACCTCTTTTATGAGCTCCAACTTGTAAAAGTAGCGCAACTCATAGTAAAGCAACGTGCCTGATAAAGTTCGACTTGTTTAAGATGTTCGATAAAGTTTTCCATACAGGACTTATCTTCAAAATGTATGAGCTTCAAATTCCGCTCTCTTATAAAAAAGGCAGAAAATTCCGAGTTTGAGTTGATGATTGCCTCTCTAATGAGCAGCCTATTGAAGCATTTGTCCTACAAGGTTCACTATTTTCGCCCATATTGAACTCATTGTGCACAATACAATCTACATACTCAGCCAAATAAAAAACCCTGTTTGGAGATGGTAAAGCATTTTTCATAATTCACGATCAGCACAAGGCTATAACACAACTCAGAGAATAGACTCTCCCTCTATAAACAGATAATTAAACCCAAATTTTCATACGGAAGCAAAATAACTCAGCAAACAAATAAAACTCAAAAATGCCAGCCTCAAATCTGCGAAAACATATCACTTTCAAGAATTTCCAATTCCCATAAAGACTTAAGAATTTAAACAATTGACTATATATACGGAGCAAAGCACTCAAACTTTTTGATGCAGTAGATCGTCACTCGAATGAATCCTACAATGAGTCATCTCCTGATTAGATAATCAAAACAACGCTTACTCCGATTTAAGCTTACCCCAATATTACCTTGTACTATATATACTATGTTAACGCTTAACCTAAAGAATTTCTTTGGATGCTAGCCGAGTTATTAAAGACTCTCCCCCAGAGTAAGGATAAGCAAAGGTGTTCGACACCAGCTCCAGGAAAATAAAGCTCTCAGTTCATCAGTGTCATATGAATATTTGATGGCATCGCGTTTTAGCCAAAATGATGAATATGTTTGGTGCTAAGGAAAACCAGAGCGCAACATTTGTTACTTATTTGCGTTGTAAATGTTTATTACAAGGAAATTTAGGGGTAATATTCGTAGATACGAAAATAAAATGTGCCTGATGCTGGCAACGCCTAGGCTGGTTTTATTTGAAATAAAAAATAAGTGTTTGAAACTGAAAAGTTTTGAATACGAACTGTTGTTGAAATGCTGTATAACTTCAGTTCAATATCAATCTTTTTTTCTCCCATTTTCATACATCGCTCATTGCAATACAAAGTAAAATAATGGAGAATTTAGAGAGCACCGTCTATTATCCAACAAGTAAAAATAATCTTTACCTCGCATATCCGTATTGATTCGGTGAAATCATTCGCATAATGTTTGCTTCTAATTTAGCTAAAAGTAAAATTTAAATGGAAAATTTACGTTTTCCCGACCTGCGTACTAGTCTTAATATATTATAGTGTGGTGGTTTTCGTACATTATTTTTTGCTATTTATGTCTTGTTTTGTTTAAACTTTGTCTTTTGCCAGTTTTCCAAATGCTGTACTGCTCTTGACTGTTGTCAAGCATTCGAATCACGTTTAACAACTTCATTGTTAATTACCATACTTTAAATGACCCAACGACTGAAAACAAAAGCTGGACACATCGATTTGAATTCTTCATGAAGCCATTAACAGTGTTAAGAAAAATTTATGCAAAGGTACATTTATTTTTATCAAGCTACATATATTCAAAAGTAAAGCAAATTAATTCCACGACAGCCCTCGTATGGGTCTAGGGGTTAAAGCTGGTAAAGAGCTTCATCACAAATTTGTAACCAAATACGAGTTTGTAGTGATTAGTTCCAAAACTCATTTTACCTATGATTAGAGCTAGATGAACTCAAAGCTTGATGCGCGGACCCTCGTTCTAACCTGGATTCGAACCAGGGACTCCACAGACAAGAAGCCAGGGTTCTACCGACTAAGCTACTCAAGCTTCCTAGGCTACCCAAGCTATATTCAAGTTAACATAAATTGCCAAAGACAAGAGAAAATCGTTTTTGCTATTATAAATATAAGTAAAAAACTCTAGCTTATATGAACCGCTAGAAACACTAATGTGTGCCCCAAAGTTATCCACAGCAACAACAAAAATTACGTGGAAAGGAATCAAATCCAGAAACAGCCAAAGTTATATTGGGGAAAATAATTTACAAAAATATTAATAAATAAAAATCGGCCAAAAGGATTAAAATTCGCAAAATTTTACATAAATTAAAATATTTTTTTGGAACATAAGATTGTTTTGACGTTTTTTTGCTTCGAGAATGGTATGGGGCTGTATGACAGGACATCTATACGTCATTGATAGGATCCTGGACTAGGACAAGCATTTACAGATTCTAAAGAAAAATGTCAACGATAGCTTTGCAAAATTAGATACATCCGATTGTTTCACCTTTTAACAGGACAATGATCACAAGCATCAAACACAACATTTCAGAATATGGTTGATTTATATTTGTTCACATCCTATCGACACATTTCCTCATTTCCTCATTTACAAAATGTAATTGAAAACTTATGAGCAGAATTAGAGGAAAAATTGAAGAATATAAGCTCGTATCTTGATGCCGAACAGATTAAAAGTTGACAGAAAATTATTAATTGCTTCATGAAGAATAAAAATCTAAGTGCCCGCTTTTTACTTTGAGCCACTGTATTTTAATTGCATAAATTTTTCATACATTTTTCAGTGAAAATTTTGAAGCAGCTTGGGTGCAGGAACATATTTCATATCGGATTTTTTATGTCGGTTTTCTTACAGTTGACATTTAAGGGGTAACACCTATGTGGAACGCTGTTTTCGAGGGTGATATTTTGCATTTTTTTCCAAGGAAACTTTATATTTGATTGAAAAAATAATTACATGGCTTTATTATACATGTTTTGAAGTATACAAATTAATTTTTACAACGTCTTAAAATATAAAATGGCGGCTGTACCAGGCTACGAGCATCAGACGATCTTTCAAAGATGCCTCAACGGCCCGCAACTTTTCGTCGTCGCAAATGGTCTGAAACACAAAAATCAAAATTTTTCTTAAAGTTTGAACTAAAAGCAAGGGAAGTACGTACGGGTTTTCAAAAATATTGAATTTTGAAAGATTGGCGTACGGTTTTCCAAAAAAAAATTTTTTGGTAAAAAAAAATCGTACAAAATAAGCCGTAAAAATGAAAATTTTCAATTGATCAACAAAATCTTACGTACTTTTCTAGAAAATGATGTTGTGAAGCTTGCACCAAAATTTCAAATTGATCGGATACAAATTGGCTGAATAATCGTGCGAGCCGTATCAAAAAATGTGGTTTCGAGAAAAACTCATTTAAAGTTTGAAAACAAAGGGCGGCTCTTTCACGTTTCTCGTTTTCTCGTTTTTTGTAGATTTATTACCTTTTTTGTGGCAAATGTTGGTCTACTACCTGTCATTCTGAATGGTAATTTACTAATGAGAAAAGTCGCTAACGGATACCTGTGGTAGGTATAAGGACTTTGGAGCAGAACGTGCCGTACGCGCGCCGCATAGGCCCCGACCGCACGGTGGGGCGTCCAACGTTTATGCTCATAACTCGGAAAAAAAAAATTACATTTGAAAATAACTTAAGACGTTATTCTAGACATGTTTCCCTGCCATTTTAGCAAAAACAAACAAATAGATTTTTTTGAAATTTCTACATAGGTGTTACCCCTTAAGCATCAATACTATTGAATAAGAATACGAGGAAAAGAAAAGTTTCAAAGCAGTTTTTTTTCCAGAAAAGTTTCTACTTCGCTCAAACTTTTCAAAGGTGTTTATCCCAGAAATAAAAATAGAAAATGCTAAAAACGTAGCTACACATTGGCTCCTTACTCAGAACCTACATAAAATTGTTTAAATTCGAATTGTCTACTTTTGCGACTTATTTCGCAAAGGACTTTCAATTTCGACTTCTGAGAATAAACTGCAGTAAACTTTTATAGACAGGGCCGGCCTCACGAATTTATTCCCGAAATTTTCATATTTTCCTAAACAATTTATTTGAAGTATTTTTACGGCGAACAAGCAATAGGCAGGCATCCTCAACTCAAGACAACAACGAGCACATTACTGCAAGATTGCTTAACCGAAAAACAATCTAAGGAAATCGCTGGATAATTGCCTATATATTCTGCAAGTAGGAAAAAAGAGAAAAGAAGTTAACAGTTGTCGTGCTTTATCTTTAACCCCACAGGGAGGAAAGTTTGTAATCGATTTGGATGACTCCTTATGTCAGCATATTTTCAGGACGACAAGAACTGAGGTGACAAGTACAAGAATAACGATGGCTCAGCATCTTCACAGCAGGAACATAATGGCAGTGACTAAAGCTTCTGGATTGTTCCCAGAGAAATACGTCGTGGAAATTTTTATATCATCGACTTTAAGAAGGTCTCTCACGTGCTTGGCGGGAGATAAAAAAAAATCAGCCAGTCATGAAAACGCTTCTTATGAATAATTTATAATTATATGCAGAGCTAAATTATCTTAAATTCGATTTCATGTCAAGGAAAAGTGAAATATCAAATAATAAGAGAACTGAAAAGAGCCCAAAATTCATTGCCGGATTAAAAAGGACCATTATTTTAATGAGATGCTTAGCAATGAGTTGGCTTTTTTGTTTTGTTCACGAAAAAACCACATTTTAAGTTTGGTTGAGGTTTGCTTAGAAGTAGCAGTGATTGTGAAATTAAGTTAATAATCTGTAATGAATAAAGTTAACTCAACTTTGCAAGTAAATGTTGTGAAAAGATATGGACGGTACAGAAACGAAAGCTTTAATATTGGAGCTTAAAATTTAACTGAACTCTTCATACTGCGAATTTTTTTTCTTTTCTATGGAATTCGAACTGTGGCAGGCAAATGTTGTGGAAAAGTTAATTGGGAATACAGAAAGGTAGACAAAAAAGCAAATCAAATAAGATGGCACTTGGCAATGTTTTTATTGCATGTTTCGGAAAAAACCACAAAAAAATATAAGCTCAAGCAGATAGTTCGTACCATTTGTTAATGGAAGAATGTTATTGCAACTAACTTATTATTCAAATGCTAATTCATGTCGCATCTGAAATACTTTTCTGCACAAACCATCAACGTGTGTGATTCTATACATGATTGATATTGTGGATAAACTCTTACAACACAGGTGATGTTTTAGCCTCACTTTCAACTAGAAATCACTTACACACTGAAAGGGCTCTGTAATTTGCGCTAGAAGAAGGAAACAAAAAATCATGCGATAGCTGAATTGCAAACTGTACTGTAAAGAATCGGTCTTACATGTCATTGATAGATGGCTAAAAAATAATCAACTTATCAGGTCTCCGAGTGACCTGCCAGACCTATTGACTCACTTAAAAATGACCACTTACAAGTCCACGAAGTTTTTAGTCGGGACTCAACTGAGCAGCGCTGCGCCTCGATGGTGCTGGCTCACCTGTCGATGACAAGAGAACCCAGCAACTACGACAGCTCATTGATCCGTAAGACAGCCCTCCTCTCGATTTATGCGCGGCACTTTCGCAGCGTTTGTTGAGACTGCGTGCCAGTCCTGCTCATTTCGCTAAATTTCATTCGTCGTAGATGATCAAGAAGACGTGAGCCTAATGGCTTTTAGAGTCAAGATGAAGCAATTGGATTTCTGTTGTCTTCTTTATACGCTATGCCAGCATCTGGGTTTCGACCGGAGGACATTTTGGTGGATTTGACGGATGAATCGTAAATTTTCCCCCGAGGCAAATTTTACGATGACAGCGTCCAGTTTTATCCCGCTGCCTGCATCTGGTTTCTCTATTTTTCTTTCTCTTTATATGAACCTCATATGGAACCAGTTTTGTTACAGTGGGTTATTTTGGTAGTCTGATGACATTTTTCTTTTTGTGATTGATCGTCACCAGCTTCCTCAGATCAGAGCCTGAGACTTCGTTCTTGACTCATTTAATCTGGGTGTCTTCACGACCTGAATCAACAACTCGCTTATTCTGCCGCAGCCGATCCGCTCCTGAAACCCTGCAAAAGTGGCTGCTAAAGAAATGTGTTCCTCCTTACTAGCTTCCTTCAGCACTAGTGTACCATCCTTAGCATGCTTGGAAATGTTATTTTTCGCACGCTAGAGGGTTCAGACATTTTGTGAAGGATATTTACTTAGTTATTCACATAAATAACATACAGATTATAATCCAAAAGCATGCTGTTAATTTGTTAATTCCAGCGCTTAGCATCGTTTAAAATGTTTCAAGGGGTTGAGATAAAGGACTGAGCAGGAGAGAGTTATATGTTCTCGATAACCTTGGTAAAGGCGAATATGCTCATTATCCCTCAATGTTCCCGAAGGAGATAAACGTGCAATTGGAAATTTGGTTGCAATCTTTCCTTCGTCATGCTTGGTTCAGCGCTCTCTTATGGATGAGACTCCGGAGTCTCTACCACTGGGCAGCACTACCACTGGAGTAAACTTTTGGACTGCGTGCTTATTAGCAGCGCAAGCAAAAATTATCACTTTTTCGCTTTGTGTTTAACTGCTGGGCAAAGAAGGAGTCTTCTGTACCTTGGTCGATGGAGGCACCTCCTTCAACTTATGTTACACTGTCCTCCTTTAGTCGTGTCATTCATCTGTCTTGCTCGATTGTTGAGCTCGCCATCAATCTTGTAGGGTCCCATCTCAGAGCTGCTGTCTCCACTCGGATGTGAAGTTGTCTCATGAGTCCGTGGCTGCCTTGAAATACGGTTAGTCCACAGAATGGTTGATACTAGCCTTCAGGGGTCCTGGTCATAGCTTAAGAACTATATATAGCTCGGAAAGTACGTGAATTGTGATACAATTTGCAATATTTCCCCACTGATTGCGAAAAGTAGATAGCAATATCCAAGTCCAAGTTGGAAAAAGACAGAAAGTACCCCGCCAAGCACCGCTTCTACGATCAGATACGTTTCTCATTCCCACTAGGCAATATACATATGCTTTACCAAAGAAACTATTTTAACGAATGGCGATTTATGCAATATTGATTTTCTTAAAACCTATTCTGAATGTTAAAATGGTAAGCGATATGGTAGTTAACGCGGAATGCTACTTTTGATGCCATTTGGCGAGTAAAAGGAATATCTCCGACACTTTTATGCAACCCAATACAGAGAATTTCATTTGTTGCCAGTGAATGTTCGCTGCGCCTACTGTTTCTTGATGGGACTATATTGCCCTACTAAGCGTAAAAGCGGTATCTAAAAAAAAACGAAAAAATGATTTATGTAACACTAGAAAGCTTACAACAATACGCATCTAATGAACTAAGTCTTTTAATGGTATCTTATTTAAAACATATAGAAAACACCTTAAGAAAGTTTTTTAAATCTAAGTACCTGATGTATCCAAGAGCGCAAGACCACTCACCCAAAAAAAGTGGGGTCAGGAAAATCCTCCACCAGCTCCAAATGAACCCAGTTCCTCGTCGCCTATCTCAATTTTACCTTAAATCACTAAGGAAATTAGAGGTATATCAATATTACTACTTTAACAAAACTTCAATTATCTCGAAACTCCCTTTCATTGAGATACTGCTTTTGCGCTTAGTAGAGCAGTATACGCACGCCAACACACTCTCTCCTATCAGCTAACACGGATATATACATTCACACCAGTCGTTTGAGAGCATGCTTTTCTCACTTTTGCATATGATAAAGTGAACTTATTTTGGTTTTGGTTCTTCTTAGGTGCCAGCTGATTGTAAATCCTTCAATCTCTGCAAATCTCTTCCATCGGGCAAATATCGCACAATACCGTTTTTTCCATGCTATTTATTAGTTCTCATGCTATGTCCTGGTTCTCAGAGCTAGATAAGCGCCAATCACGAACAATGTCAACTGAACCTTCACCACAAATTGAATGGTGTGAGCTTCGAACGTACTCCGATACATGACAAGTTTTAACTGGACGGAGATGGCATGATATTATCGTGGAGCTGATCGCGCACGAAAATCACTCCGGTGGGACTACTCATAAAAGCAAATAGGCTGTGCTATAAACATCTCTGTTGCCATTACCGAGTTCCCCAAATGATCAGTCAAAATCACAGAACCATGGGAAATGCTGACTCGAACAGGCAGATTGTTATTTGATCATTGAGAGGGCGGCCTAATATTACACCCTGCATTAGGGTTTATGAATTTAAGCATATTTTACACTTCTGTCTCACTACTTTAACTTAATTTGCTTATTTGGCACATTCTATGCCTGCTAATTCTTTTATTTTACGTGTTAAGTCTGGTATGCAAAGCATTTATATATAACACTCCTAAGTATGAAAAGTTTGAAAATTCTTCTAATCAGGCAAATAATTTTGTATTTATGCATGCTTATGTGTATAAATAGCGACTTACATGATTCTAAGAAACTCAAACTGGAATCAAACTTCTCTAAAGCAAGCATGCAGAACATTTTACAAACACACAAAAATAGATTGTTCGTTAACATGTGGGAAAGTTCTGAAGAGAAAATTGAGTTTTCTTAGCACCACCCAACTTCATGTTGAACTTGAATGTAATTTTAAAATGTGTCGTTGACTTAGCTCATTACATATGAATCGCTCATCTACAATAACGAAATGTAATTAAAAAGTGGATCCTGGAAAACTTGAATAACACGTTTTGAAATAAATTGCATATTTGCATGAATTTCTGTACTGCTAATTAGGGCGAAAACGTATTCATCTAATAATTGTGATTTTTTTCTATTTTCAGGTATGTAAAGCTATGGAATATGATGAAAGCAACTTATGTGTACAAGGGAAGTTCTTTTGATGGTAAACTTTGTGATGTATTAAAAAACAAATCACATGAAACATATAGTGTCTGAATTTCACACTACGTCTCTACTCTTGATATTTTGCTCTAAAACTGCTCTACTTTGTGCAAGAGATATAATTGTTTGTGATTTCGTTTAGAAGCTTAACATTTGAGATTCTATTTTACAAAATTATGAACGAAAATACCTTTAATTTTGAAATGCAGGATTAAGCAGACACACCAATGATGTAAAATTTCTCTATGATGTATCTTATATTCAAATCGAATAAAAAAAGTAGCTTAAAACAGGTCGAAATCATAATGAAAACGGTGAATGAAATGTGCGAATGCATATTTTTCATCTGCTAGTATATACACAGTCATACATACGCAAAATATTGTCAATTACGCCTGAAATTACCATATGGACCTTTCATTCAAGTTTAAACTTCTAAGCAACCTAGAATACTAATGCAAATTATATCTATCATGCTGGACACCTATTCATTTGGAGGCTCATATATTGCTGACCGCTATCATGTCCTTTCGAATCCATGCGATCAGCTTGTTTTCTGGAAACATCTTCGGTTAAAAAGGCAATAAAATCAGAATCTGAAAAGGATCCTATGAGGAATAATAAATTTAAGTCGTAGGACCAAGTATAAATGGTTTGCTGTGCTGGCACTAGAATGTAAATATCTGGCCAATACATATAATCCCGTGTCATTTGTAAGCTGAATAGAACATTGATACGGAGAATCTTACGTATTCAGCTGAGCACATTTACGGAATGATGAGAATTTGACCGTTGCGACAGATTTTACATTTTTTCCATTTTATTTTGAGATCAGATAATATCGAAATTTTAAATCGACATTCAGATGCTGACGTAGATTTAGTTTGAATATAAGGATTATATAACGTGTTTTCGAAGAAAATTAGTGTTAGTAGATTTTCAAAAGTAGTAAGTTCACATGAATGAAATAAAATTAAGTGAAGAAAATAAAAACTGATTAAGGCTTTAGTTTGAATACGGTAGTACTTTGAAAATTGCTAACATCAGGCATGCTCTACGTATTCAAAAGTACGCAAAGGAAATTTGTAAAGCTGTGGAAGGTACGTAGGCAGAATTCAATCGACCCTTCTCAATTGTTTTTGCATTTTCGCAAAAACTGCCACAGACTGATATTTCTGATGCTTTGTGTATACTGAAATTATCTTAGCCTAACTAAAATTTTCGCACAAGAATGGTAACCCTATACCAAGCTACTTTTTTAGCACCCGAAATTTGTCTCTAAACGGACCAGGTGTGATATAAATCTACACTGCTTGGAAATATAGGAGTACCTGAAAATTCACTAAAACGCTCGCCGCCGCCAAAAGGATTAGCAAATCTGAATTCTAGCAAGTCATAGACCTACCTACTATATACATCTAAATTTCACTTCAATCGAATCGGCCACTCCAGAGATTATCTCTATTAGCCATTTTGCTGATATATATATATATATATATATATATATATATATATATATATATATATATATATATATATTTATATATATATATATATATATATATATATATATATATATATATATATATATATATATATATATATATATATATATATATATATATATATATAAAGAAATATGAATTTTCGGCGAAACGAGTTTAATACTAATTTTCTTCGAAAATTAGTAAAAAGTCGTTTTGAGCAAAATGCCTTTAAAATTTTTAATATATTTTCGTTACTCTAAAATCATGTATCTCATGAAATACCTACTCTCACTAACGATAGCTCCGAAAGTTTTCGGAAGTCCGATCTAGAATTTTTTATTTTTGAATGTATAAACTTTGATTTAAAGCAAACCAAAAAATAAAAGTTTTTTACCCGTCACAGTTGCTATCCCCCTCAAACGAGCCATTATTAATAACATATTTACATTATTGATAACATGTTTACAAGTAGCTAAATAAGTACAGGGTACAAATGGGTAGGATATAAGATGATATGAATGATAATTTTTTCTGCATACACGAAGTCTAAATAGCTCAACCTACATTCTATTCCGAAGCAGGGGGCCAAGAGTGGATCCTTGTGGTACTCCAGCCGCTGCCAGGCAATGTCTTAAAATTGCTTCTGTCTTAATCTTGCTTCCTATTACAACCCTTAAGTATTCAATGATTTGCCGTATGGTTGTCTACACTTCTTCTCTGCATACTGCAGGCATACTTTTCCAGGACCTATTTATATTCGTGGCAAACTTTCGTCCTTAAGCTGTAGGACTAGCGTTGTTACGACTTGCTTTAGCATTTTTGGACACATGGTTGGTGGAGAAATCGTTCCCTTAATTATGGACATGACAACTTTATATGGTTCACCTCATAGATTAGTATCGACCTCACTACATAGATCCTTAAAGCGTTCTCTCTTACTCTCCTTCTCTTGGTCGTGTTTTTACTGGCCCTGCAGATCTTCGATCTGATACATTTTTCCAGTGCTTCTGAATATCCGCATTTCATCTATAATTTACCATCTTGGTCTTCAGAAGAAGACGCGGTGACAGAAGTATCACATGCCTGCTAAATCACACTGACGATTCACGTCGCTTTCATTGAAGCAGTTTCATTCCGTTTCATATCCAGTAATAGCATTCTAGGAATATTTTTTTGTCCAATAATTGTCTTAGCTAGCGAATCATGCTTTTGGTCTGGACACTCGAACTCTTTATGTTCTTGCACATGCACAGTTTACTGTAAACATAATTGCTTTGTGGTCGTGTCCACTGAACAACCATTGTAAGTCTTTGACTAAGACGTCGTTCACAAATATGAGGTCGGCAATCGAACCCAGGTTTCATCAATGGAAGGTGCTGGTATTCAAATAATTTGCGAAGACAAAATTTATTTGCGGAAAAAAACTTAAAGCAATCACTTCATAGCATTAGTTCTCTGGCTTCCTCATTCTTTTGCTCAAGCATTGAAATCACTGCTTCGGTTTTCGGGTCACTTTGCCTCCATTGTTTTTATTAATCGATCATACTCCGCCATTGTCAGTCTTGGTGCTACGTAACAACTGTATATTAGAAGGCATAAATTTGGTTGTTGCATTACACTACGCTTTATTTTCGCAAGTCCGCACTGCTGCTTTACTTCTTGTGCCTGTTCTCCAAACACCATTATGGAAATTAAGATGTTATTGGTAAACTATGGCAACGTCAACTTTTAGCTCGTTAATTATTCATTCGCAATGTTCGAAAGTGATTGAATAATTTAACGCCTTCTTAAAAACGAGATACCTGCTGCTCCCCATTATCTGCTTCTTATCGTAGCCTTTGATTTTGAGTATTTGGATACATGACCCTCTTCTCTACAGCTTGTAATGGACCTGCGTGTTTTTACAGTTGTTGGCTATGTGGTGAAGGAGCGGACTCACCATGGTCACGTACAGGACTGGTAAGACCATAGTTATTATGCACATAGAATTATAATACATGAAATAATTATGTACACAGAATTAAAATAGAATACTGCTGATATCACGGTCATTTATTTTCGCTACATAGGTTTTGGTCCAACAGTCAATCAAAAACAAGTTTCCATACCAAATGCCCTTTGCACCATATAAAGGTTGTTTGTAGGTAATTCAGACAGAAGTCGTTGTTAAGACCACCCAGTCATGCTGTATGTCTGGTAAACAGACAGTATCTAGTTATGAGTGCCACCGCTGCGCGGGGGCACCCCTTCATAATTCGAGAAGTTCCCTGGAGCGACCAATGTCTAAAGTTTTTCACAATTTTCACAATCAATCGCTCAGAAAGGTTCTTCCGCCTAGGATTTCACAGCGTCTTCAAAAATTTTTGTCTGATGATCGGTTTAACTGAAGCCATAGGAATTCCGATCGGGAGACTGCAGAGTACTTTCGGCAAAAAAGTGGTAGCCTTTGCAATTTGGTCCGCTTAATGTAAACTGCATCATTCAATGTCTCGACATCTTATTAAGAGACGATCGACATTCAAGGACTAGCCTTGAGGAAGTGTAAACTCCAGCAAAGGACGGTGTAGCTGCTTGACTGTCATAGAAAATGCAGATATACAGTTCGAATACCTGTTTACATAAGAGCTAGCACTTCGGCATAAAAAACACTACAGTGGTCCGGCAGGCTGAAATAAGGCTTCAAGTTCAACTCAGAGGAAAATATCCTGTATATTGCTTTGTCATTTAGTTTAGAGCCACCGGCATATATTTCTGCAGTATTATTTCGTAGTGATAACCACCTTGCCGACAACTCTCTGCTTGCGATGTGGGTCTCAAGCTCATGAGACGAAGATGGTTGGACAACATTACACTCGATATCCACTGTGACGAGCATTTCCTGCATCAAGATTTAGGCATGACCTAGACCTGCTCTTGTTCAATGATCACCACAATTTAGTCCTACCGCTGCGCACTTCGCATGTTAGTAAAATATTTTACATTGTTATGCTTATACAAGTTCCATTGAGCTAAGGTAGTTGCAGGACCTCACAACGGCATTATTGCATTAAATTTTACGTACGAGCTTAGATCTGAATCAGAACATGTCTTCACGCTTGATTATTGTGCAACTTCTGTCCTGCGAATTTCGTTTGTCCGTCTTTTATTTTCAAGGCAAACAAAGTGTTTGGTTGAAAATCAGTTTTAAATTAGAGTCGCCACTTTTAACCAGATTCTATTTTCAATGCTGTGGAGTTTGACTTTCAATTAGTTTGAGTTTCTAGTTCGTAAAGGGTGCCGTTAAGTTGAATATATATATATAAAATAGAAGATTTTTGCTTGTACTAATAGTAGTAGCAAAGTTCTGAACCATTGCAAGCTTTCTGCAGATAAAAATACTCACCACAGTAGAAGCTTTTATATTCGCTCTTGCATTACTATGTTTTCAATTTAGAAAAATAATGGGAAAGAGAATATTGTGCTTCGGCAAAAATTGATGAAAAACGTTACTACAGTATCTTGGTAATTTTAGAAAAATTGCTACTTTCATATTAGGTGAAAATAACAGAACTACCTTGTTTGAATTATTTTGCAAACAAAAACGTTTTTGAATCTTTCAGCCTGTGTTTTATTTGTAATTCATCCTTTACATTCAATCTTTATATCTATTGCTTTATACAAGTTGAGATTAATTTTCATACATGTTTATACGTGATGCATTTTAGGGTTAAAGAGCTCCAGAAAAACGGAACAGGATATGCCAATTTTGCACTTGGGAAATCGCAATCCTGAAGCAAACTTATTTCGAAAAAGCTAAAAGCTTTCATCTCCACAATCAAAATAGCTTACATTTTATCCAAAGCGTATGTAATATTAATCTTAGCTTGATTGCAACATTCTAAGACATGCGCATTTCATCCTAAAACTTAACAATAATTTTCCTAGGACTTTCGAAATTAAATTCAAACATTATCCCTGTAGCTTTCTACCTTCTCCAATAACATGCTTCGTAAATAGATAATACAAACGTACATGTGGCTCCTGGTGTAGCGTTATTATGGCATCAATGTATTTGGCCCATGCTATCAAGCTTCGCGAAAACTTGGCGTTTTGTTCAACAGCCTGTTGCTTCTTAGTGCGCCAACTTCTTGTCCCAACGCATGTTCAAGATGTAAACAATCACAATAAGCTCATGAGATGGGTAAGTGATGACAAGATTGTGTGAAAAAAAACGAATTCAAAGAAAAAGTTTGACTTTTTCCCGGGAAAAAAAAAGTTTGTGAAACCCGAAATAACAATAGAATTTTAAAATTCTTCGAATGGAATATGAGTTCTTCTGCTCTTAGTTCAAGAAAAGTATCTTCCAATATATTTTCCACTAAAACACGTCTCAGATTTGAATTTCAGTAACTGAGTATACGTAAAGTTTCTACAAAGGGTGTGATAACTCAGTCTTTGTGTTTGATTTTTGCTTCACTGCGTAAGACTTGATGTAACAGCATCTTCGCATAACGGAGCTTTAACGCCTGTCCACTGCTTGCCGTTTTGTTTAGTTACGGCGCAGCTTTCAACTTGGCAGGACGTACATTTTTCCGGATCCTTAATTTTTTACCCTAACGGTGTCTAATAAACATTTTACCGAACCTAAATATAATTGCTTTGCTCTTAAATCTATTGAAAATGATATCCTATTCGCTTCAACCCACACTGGGCGCCAAAATACTCAAGCGCATCTTTCATTTCAAAACCAATCTGACGCACGCAATGCAGCATTCTTCTGCAGATATATAAAAGCAAATAACGTGACCTGAGTATTAAACTTATTTCCTTTCAAGATCCTGTATCTAGTTTAATGTGCTATCGTAGTGTCTCGTGACGAACGTGATGTGCCACCTATCTCTTTTTTCCTGTGCTCCAATTTCGTCATTATCCACTCTTAAGCGGGCTAATTACGGATTGTGGTAATTCAGTGAAAATGTTTTGCAGAGGTCAGTGGTTGGTTGAGAGACGTGAGAGCAGTTGAGCAACCGGGGCTCAATGTGAAAGGTGTTACTCGCTTTTGCTGACAATGAGAATCATCATTCGTTTTAATTAAGCAGATCGTGCGAAAACAAGTTGAAAACTTTTTCGGCACTTTTTTTGTGATAGTGAAAGAAAGTCAGTGTGAATTTCGTTCCTTGTCTGATATCCTGACTTGTGAAAAGTTTAATAGCAAGATTTGATTTAGAAAGTTTCTGAGTTCTGGCCTATCCGAACAAGTAAGATATATATTCTGGCCAGAATACTTAGAAGACAGCAATTTTCTTGTTCGTGTTGAGTTGGATATTTCAAAATTTCGGTTGGTTTTTTAAGCTTCGTTATAAAAGTTTTAACGTTATTAAAATCATGTTACTACTCTGAAAATCCTTTACCAGTAGATTCTCCAAAGGTGATGTGTTAAAATGTTGCATCCTACAAATACAAAAAAAAATGTGTTTCACTACAGATTATCGACCAAAAATCTAAGCAATCCATCATTAACAAAGTTGCCCAAGTATTTTCATATGTTGTCAAGAAGTTTTGGAAAGTTATTCGAAACTTTTGGTAGGAGAAAACTATCAGAGTTTCCAGTTGAGACTTAAAGTTAGTGCAAGCTATCTTTTGTCTTTCGTATTAAATGATCGGTAATTTCGATTTTCATTCAAACGAGCCTTACATGCTTGCCGCTCATTCATTTCATTTTTTAAAAACTTTACTACGAGTTTTATTTTATATGAATATTAAATATACTGAACTGTTTTTGTCAAAATTATTTGAAAATTATTAGTGTCTAATATTAGGCTTTTCTTTTTAATTCTCACAGTACCTTTGACTTGAAAACTATTCTGACAAGTTCGTTTTCCAATCCAGCAGAGCTTTAAATCGAAAAAAAAACTCTAGCACATATGAAACGCTAGAAAAGCTGATGATCGAAGAAATTGAGAGAAATCGTTCTGATTTTCAATGCATATTCTAACACACGTGCTTCTTATTACAATCAACCTCTTTCAAAGCTCATGCCCATGTGTCAAGACCGCATTGAAACTCATACGTTGAAAGCTTTTCAGGACTACCACTCGCATTAATTTCAAAATTTAGGAAAATTAAACACTTGTTACTTATTTTCATTAAAGGATTCTTGTTGTATAAAATTTTCACAGCAGTATGTCATAGAATATAAATGAATAGAATGTTCAGTGTTGGCAACACTTTACCCGCACTGCAACCAAAACTCTACTACAACTGTTTCATGTCCAAATCAAACTACACTACGAATTTCGTTTTCATCCGATGGCTTCACCGATAGTTGTAGTTTGGGGTTGCCATCCAATAAATTTCCAGAACTTGGAAAATTTACTTATGTGCATTGCAAATGCTTGCTATATGAATATTTGATGGGAGCATCTTTTGGTACAGAAATAACGAAAATGCCTGGTGCTGGCAATCCTCTGCTAGTACCAAAACCAAAAGTACCCCAAATCTGCTTCATGTTGAAGTCAACTCACCCTTTGAATTTCGTTTTGATCTGATGACTGCATTTGAAGTTATCGGTGCGAAATGAGATGTCAGGCTGCCATCTGTAAAACTTTTCAAATATTCGTAAGCCAAATATTTATAAAGGCTATCATTTCGAAACCACTTAGTTAAAGTTTTTCAATTTTAATCATCCCATGAAAACAATTTCCATTTTCAAATATTTGTTGCTTATTGTCACAACAAGATCAATATCATTTGAAATTTTAATTTAAGTATAGAAATGAAAAACAAATCCTAAAACTACCATAGCTGGCAACCCCATCATATTTTTTCTTACACATTTATATCAGACTTCACTTTCCATAAGGTCAATTTCCCATATTGTTTTCGCCTCAATTTCAAGGCTGGGCCGGAAGTACTGGGGCAAGAAGAAAACTCAAAGACCAAAATTTGTTATATCTGGCAGCTCTGTCGAAATTTTTCTACCAAACTTATATCAATTTTGGATGAAAACAATTTCAAGCTACTGTGTGAATTTCTCTGAAATCTGTTGTCCAATCGGAATTTAAAAGGAAAAAAGAAGTTTCTTGCTTAGTGATTTTTCAACATAATGCCAATATTTTTTAATTTTCTTTGCCTACTTTTAGGCACTCAACGCCCGCATGGAGTTGATAATTACCAAAATGCTAGTAAAACCAACCAAAAACATATTATTGGTTTCATTTCATATACTTATTTTTTTGCAATGTTTATATTCCACAGATATACTACCGCTCATAGTTATACGAACGATTAATATTTTTGCAATTATGGATGGATTTTTTTTTGTGGTATCGAGTTTTGTCACAAATTTGTATTCCTTAAGATATATTTAATTGATAAAAAAATGATAAAGCCGAATAATACATAAATTAAGATCATTAAACATTTTCTTCTATATATCCACCTTTATGCTTTTTACGATTGCGTCACATATTCGTGGCATTATCTCTTGCAATTTCTTCAAAGTTTCTAGTGTGACCTTGCTCCAACGTTGGAGAATATTTAATATATATTTTTTTTTATATGTCTTTACTTGTAAGACATAGAACTTTGGCCACTCTATAAAGCTCGTCCCAAAAATGTCGGATAGGAAATAGATCCGGTGATTGTGGTAGCCAGACCATCCGTAGTATATTTTTCTTTCCAGTTCGTCCAAGAATGATTTGATGCGTGCTTCGGATCATTTTCTTCTTAAAAAAACGAATCCTTCATCTAAAGATCTAACTTAATTTTGTTTCGTTCCATTTGCTTTTGATAACTATTAACTTGGCTTTTACAGGCAATTTTATCTTCATTCCGTAACGGTTTCTATTGACAACATTACTTCTGGGCGATAATTAGCCCAAGCAGGGCTCTTTGATATTTTAAAACAGGCTGCAATCTGCTCATAATAATATCGTTCTCACGAAGAGTGCGAACCGTATTCTGCTCGATTACGAATGGTGACTCATCGGAGAAAACCAAATTCAACAGGTTACCACTTTCGGCCAACTGTTAGTAAGTTCATACATTTTTTGGAATTTGTAAGGCTTTAGGTTGAGCGCATTTTGCAATATTCGTTGGATCGAACGGAGCGATATATTCAGCTCACGGGCCATTTGTCTGCCGCTGCGTCGAGGATTTCGCTCAACTCGCTTCTTCCTTTCCAAAACATTTCTTTCAATGTTGCTGTCTTTTGTCAACCACCACCATGGCGTTTTGCTACGCTGCCAGTATTGCGGTAACGAGCTATTGTAAGAAAAACAAATGATTTATCCACATTTAGGTTTTGGAGGCCTGTAACGGTAGACACTTGTGAATTTCCACCCAGCCATAAAGCAATCACAATATCACGCTTGAATTCCATCACGTAAAACTTTTGTTTCTATATGATTGAGACGCAAATTGCAAATAGCACGCTTTTAAACAATAAAATTATATGCCATCAGGCAAAGTTTGACAGCTGTGGTACGAACGATTTGAAAATTACAGCAGTGTGAAGTTGGTTGCAGTTCGAGTGCCTCACCGTGTAGTAAGCTCATATTTTGCGCATCAAATTATGAATCTACCTCGAAAAGCTATAAATTTGGTTTCCAAAAACTATAATAAAGCGCAGAACTTTCAAAATTTCATTTTGTTAAGGTTTATTAATTGGATGCTTTCTTCAAAATCAAAATTTTTCAGAAATGTCGATTATTTGGAAGATTGGTTCATGTGCCTGTTGTAGAAACAGGGTTTTTTTTCTGAGAAAATTATATGTTTACCTTTAGGCGCTTAGAGTTTAAAATTTCCAAACTGTTATCATAACCGAGCATAAAATTTAACAAATTTTAATTTCCCATGCTGGTTGTTTATAAAATTCAAGAATTTTCTATTTTCTAAGACATCTTAGCTTTAACTTAACATAAACCTACTCCTTATATCATCTGATAATTTTGATAACAGCATGTGTTAGTCAAGAATTGACGGAAAGTCCCACTGCTAATAATTCTTTGCTAGCACCGTGGCCAAAATCATGCCAAATTGGATCACTTTACGATCAACTTTGTGAATTTAGTATTGATCCGATGAATGCATCGGAACTAATAGAAAAAAAAAGATTTTGAGGGATCCCGTCCGCAAGAAATTTAAAATTGAGGAAATTTAAACATTACTTATTCTCGTTACAGAAAATTTTTAGGGCTAAAAAATTTAGCATTTTTAAATAACTGACTGATGGCATAAATGAATAATGGCATTGCGTAGACTTGGAAAGACATCTAGGTATGTCATGTATTTATACATATATGTGGGGGTATACGAATTTTTATACAAAGTATTTTTAATACTAATTTTCATTTTAATTCAATTTTTTCATTCAAACACAATGTTTGCACATGGAGTTTGATGTAGAAAAACCTTTGAATCAATGTCTGATTCACATCAAGAGCAACATCACTTTAATTATTTCACTTTCGTATATTTTGAAGAGCAAATAGACTTTACCAACTTCTTCTTCGACCAAGAAATGTGTAACTGCACAATTTGTCATAACTAAATCACATTTTGTATTCCCTACTAACAAAATATAGCTAAACTGATTAAATCACTTTGAAAAAAAACACTAAAGCCATTTTTGCATAAAAATTAAAAACATTCATACAACATTGACGACATCACAACGACTACCGAAATTTTGAAATGTTCTTGCAGTAACTTATGAACGGCAACATTCTGAACAAAAAAATTGCAATCTTCGAAATGAAAATCCAGAACCAGAAACTCTAACGCCCTAGTTCCTCTAGTTCTTACAGTCGCTCTTTCTTACGCAGTCATTTCTTGCTTCACTTCTTCACCAAGCACGTAATTTTACGAAGGAAAACCGATTTTGCCAAGACTCCGTTTATTTTGTCGAAAAGACTTTCCGCAATTCTTTCAAGTACAAGTATCTGTTGACGGCATGCGGTGGCATTAACACCGAGGATTGAACGGCACGACGTTGAAATTTAATCTAGACATCCACTCGATGAAAGCAAGAAGAGTGCCAGCAACTTTTTAGGGGAATGACGAAAGTTGCGTTCCTACGAAACAAAATGCGAAAATATATTGGATATACACGACTATCACATGAAAAGTCAGACGAGGCGTATGATTAAAGGGTGAGCCCAAGCGCCTGTTTTGGTACATGTATCTGTGAAGCAACACTTGGCAGAATGAATGCAGCACAAAGTGGCGGACATACTGGATCTTCCGTTGGCAAGAAAGGATCGCAACTCGAGGTAATGTATACTACCACTTCTTCAGATAGTTAGCAAAACGTTCGAGAATGTATTTGTGGACCAAAAGAAAGAATTAAATTGTTTCGGATTTCAGTTTTTACGAGTCGATTTTCCGTTTCTGCCTCAACGAACATTAGTTGAAAATGGTTGAGGGTTGAGATTGGTCGGTGAATTGAAAAGTTTCACAATCGAAGCGGAAATTCGACCGGTCAAAAACGATTCATTTATTGCAAACTAATTTTTATTTGAAGTTAGTTTCTACAGAATATGTATTTACATACCGTTACTTGCTTTAAATATAAAATAATGTAATATAATATAATATATGTTAAATACAACATAAACATATTAAATACAATGTGTACATACATGTATATTGATTCATATATAAATTCTCATATTTTTGAAAATCAATTACAGGCATTAAGAAAAACTTACGTGAATTCAATTATTCAATTATACTTCCTTGCCAATTACACAGAAGTGCAGCAAGTTTTCACTTAATTTCAAACTTGGATTTGATTGATAGTTTGTCAAAGAATTGCACACCATCAATTATATCGTTTGCTCGTCGTGAAACGCACATGATGATGATGACTGCATCGCGTGCCTCGATTTGTTTCAAGTGTGCCAATAATTTACGAAAAGCTTTGCCTTCAAATGACATGCAAGGAAATAATTTGCATGTAAAACCAATTCGCATTAAATTGAATGCAAGAAAGGGCAAACAACAAATCGCACAATTGTAGCTAATGATTTTATATTTGAAAAATAAATAAGTGACCGAGGTCAATTGTTATAGATTATCTGCGCTCCCGATCTTCCCACAGAAAATGATACCATTAGTGACAATATATGTATACTGTAATGTTAAATGTTCATTCCGACCTAGGTGCTATCTCTAGCTAGAAAAGTTAGCAAAATCAAAGCTACGGAGGAAAATTCTAATCACATGTACCAAATCCAAACACTGTGAGGATAATTCATGAAAATATAATATGATTAAGCTTCAAAGAACATAACCAAATGTCTAAGCTCTAAACTTAAAATCATTTTGAAATCGCCATTAATTGAATTAAAACTTAATTTCTCAATTCCATGATAACCGTTATGCAGGTGTTTTCCCATTCTTCCTTTCATTAAGGCTCACACAGGCTCACCGTTGTGTTTACACAATAATAGTTTTGCTAACGTAATACACTTGTGAATAATATATCCATTTATACTTATGACTCGGAGTTAAGTTTTATTATTGCCCAAGCTTTTTTTAGTTCACTATAGAGGAAAATTAACTTGCTTTTCTTTTCGCATCTACAAATGGGCACTGAAACCAGCTGCAATTCGCCCAATGAATATTGCAAGAAGTTGTACGAGCTGGTATGTTTGTGTTCATTCTCACAGGAAAGACTCACAGGAAAGATAATAGCTGGCGAAACTTAGAGGCACATGTTCCACTTACCCACTTTATTCGAAACGAAATGAGGGAGTTTTGATTGCAATTCATAATTAAATTCAGAGATTTTTTTCAAGGAGCTTTGAGCTAAACGAAGTGCTTAAGTAGATGTGGGATGGACTTAGGGGTCAAATGAATTTAAGGATGGAGAAATAGTTCGGGAAGTGAAATCACGAATCTAATTGAATGTCTATCAAAGAGTAAAAAAACAAAAGGAGATACTTGCTATACAATATAATGGGACAAAGTCAGTTATAAAAGGGATAATTTTAACTTCATTTCTGTTGCAAGAGGAAATGCAAGGATATTTGTTTGTATTTCTTTCACTTTGTTTTATAATAAATAACAAAAAATAATAAATAGATTTTATAAAAAACTGAACTGAAGCAAAAATTAAAAAAAGACAGCCTTCCTCTAGGTGATCTTTCGGAGGTAATCTGTCGTAGGGTTGAAATGTTTCCAGGGTTATCACTCGCCAGAGTTTCAAAATTGAGTGTAATACAATACTTGTGACCTACTCTCACTTAAGGGTACGTACAAATTTGACGGCAGCTTTTCCTACTATACTAATGATACTTACAACAAGAGTTTTTAAGTACCACAATTAAAAGTATCTCACCACTGCTCTACGTCAACATATACATTATCTTTGGATTCTGTTTTTTTTTTTTATCCGATGACTGCATTGAAAGTAATACGGAAAGAAAATTTGTGGAGTTGCCATCCGAAAAATTTCGAAAACTTTGAAAACTTGTTACTTATTTTCATCGTAGATGTTTATCCAATGAAAATTTAATAGCTCCATCTGCTGGTACGAAAAAACCAAAATGTCTGGTCCTGACAATCATTTGATTTCATCGAAGCCAAAAAAATACAAAATCTGCTTCACATCAAGAGTTACCATTCTTGTCTTCAATCATCTCCCCGTCAAGTGCATTATGAAGAACACCGAACTCATCTCAAGATCACATTCAAATCGATGAAGGCCCGGAAAGAAACTTTCTATAACGCACTGACAATGACCAATATCGCATTTTTTTCAGGCGTGCACTGAAAAAAAGAACGATCAGTGGTGAACTATGCGCCATTTTGCCCATCTGTACATATAACGTCAAGCGCGGCCGGTGCCGCTAACATCTGGTCCATATCAGTCACGACCAGGGTTCCCACTTTTGATACATTTGTATCATTTTGATACATTTTTATTTGAGACTTCTATTTTTGATACAATGATACAGTATATCACTGATTTATGGCAAAATGCTATATTTTGTCATCCAGTAAATAAATTCCATTTTTTTTAATTTTACTGCCATGCGCCAACCAAATCTAATTTCTCTGGCAGTAATAACTGCCAGCTTCAATTTACTTATCACTCTGAATTATGAAAGATATCTAATATTAAGCTATTTGAATAATAACGAGAAAATGAATGTTGAAACAATTTAGGTGAATCAATGTCATCTGCCGCCTTTCCTGTTGACTTTAATAGCTGTACCTTATAGTTTTCCTGAGAACGAGGTTTTTGAAACCCATTTTTTATTTTTTGTTATTTATTATAAAACAAAGTGAAAGAAATACAAGCAAAATTATAAGTAGATATCCTTACATTTCCTCTAGCAAGAGAAATGAAGTAAAAATTATCACTTTTATAACTAACTTTGTCCTATTATATTGTGTAGCAAGTATCTCCTTTTGCATTTATTAAAATTGGATGGCAATGTAAAAAAAAACTGGTTAGAATTGAAAAGAGATTAGAGGAATTTTGGGAAGTAAGAAACCAAACAATGTTTGGATGCCACTGTATGACATACAAGCCCTAAACCTATCCTTTTATTCATCATATTCATCAAATCATTAGTATTCCGATAGCTATAGGGTTCTGTTTTAAGCCGAAAATTTCTTTTAGAAATTTAAAAATGATTTTCCCTAAAAATAATCTGCAATCCGTATTATTTTCGTGAAAATGTTGAGTGCATTTGCAAGGAACCCACATTTTGTCATAATTTTATTTTGTGTGGCTTCAATGTTAATGGTAATATACAGATGAAAACAAAGAGCGGAAGCAATTTGTGGTATTTTTATATTTTTTAGGCTCTATATTATTCAATAAATATAGTAGCTCGAAACTAAGTTTTTTTTATATTATTATTTATAGTTTCAGTATCTCGTCCCAAATACACTTTTGGGAACTTTTTGATACATTTTTATTAATATTGATACACTTTTTGAAGAAATTTGATACCGCGGAAAATTTGGGAGTGGGAACACTGGTCTCGACCAATTGGGTGACGTTCAGTTTAACTAATTCAGCTAATCAATCCCCTGAAACACAATAACTGCGAAATATCGCACTGGGCGGAGAAATTCGCTGTCGAAAAATTCAAATGTACTGTTTTGGGCATTGCCGCCAGCCGAAATTTTCGAAGCGTCAGAATTTGCCAAATTTCTAATTTTATTGTTGGCATCACCACTAGCCACTAGGTTGAATTATGTCTGCTTGAATTAGTTTGAAGGTCTGGTGGTGTCGACAATCTATGGCTAATATGTATTGTGATAAGTCAACCTAATCCTCGTAGAACAGGATTTAGCAAACCAAAAAAAAAATTGAATTAGGTTGACGCCTTAGTTGGCGCCATGAATGTAACTGTCATTCGTCAATGTATAGACAGCGAAATTTTCGCTGCCAATGTCGTTCACCATATTTTAATGCGAAATTCTACATTGAAGTTGCCGCCTCCTTCGAATTTTCGCACTTTCTGTGTTTTGGCCTAATACTGGGCATATTCGGTCCAGGGCTGATTATGTTGGAAATAAATTCTGTTGTAAGTCAAAAATGTGCCAACAGTTTGTCAAGAAATTTGAAGGAAGTTTGAGTAATAGCGTCTGGCGACTTTAGGAATCAACTGTGCTAGTAACAAATTAAAGCCAAGGCTATAATTGGAACGCACTCAGAATTTTCATTTTGCGTGACGGTCAAGGTACACTAGGAAACAAATGAGCAGCACCCAAATCCACTCCTTTTCTTGAGCGAGGCCACCCGTGGCTGCCACTCCAGTTCTCAGTTGGGGAAAAGGTAAGGAGGACCATTCCCGTGAGGACTTGAAGAAATTAATGCATACGATTCAATGGGCCTTTCCGAAATTACGTCTTCGCATTCGTCTTCAACTTGTTATAACAGAATGTGACGTCAGGCTAAGTCGACCATGTTCGAATGCAGTGATCTATGTTTTGGCATTGCTCTCCTATATAACAATTGATGAAGTCACGTTCTGATTTGACTTTTCGTTGGCTTGATGGTGTTTTGAGGCAAAGGCAAGGATTTCGGATACCTCGTCTGACTCTGTTTCAAACTGTTTGAATATCTCAGATACTCTACTAACGTCACAATCTGTCATAGCAAGCTGAAGATGAGGACGAAGAGTGAATTTGGAAAGATCCCATTTTTGGCTAGACATCACTATGCCGGAAACACTTTCACATGCATACGAGCCCATGTCTGGTTTTTCAATAGTTTACATCAAAAGACATTTAAGCTGTGCGAAAACTCAAAACAGGGCTGATTCGCTCATTGGAAATAATATTTTGGGAATTCAACTCAATTATTCTCATAAGAAAAATCTTGCACTAAGTTTCAAATTTTATGGAAAATTTTTCAAGTCTGGCACACGAAAAAGTATGGACCACTTCATACATTGCTTGCTTGGGAAACAATAAAAGGATACAAAGAACTGTGAAACTGAAAATTTCTTTCATTAGAATGTATATATGATCACATACATGAGACTGGAGATATAACTTTGAAATTACAAAGCTATAAATGGCTTCGTACCGGGTATAAGGTTAAATATGCCTTGTCTTGCTGATAGTAATGCTGCATTCGAAAGAACATTTCCTGTTTTGAACTCCATAAAAACGAAAGCTCATAATAAATTGCAGGCTAAGTAGCTAGAGTATGTTATGAGAAATTGTAGTCATTTAGCAATGTATGAGGAATCATGTTGTAATAAATTCAGCCAAAAAAAAATTCTCAGGGTTTTAAATGCTATACGAAAGCTGAGGTTCAAACTGAGAAATAAAGGTTTTTGGTTTGAATAAAAGCAAAATTTGCATTGCATATTTAAGAAATATAAAATAAAATACAATTTCTAGGTGGTGAATTGCTGCATTTGTATGCAACGATTTCGCTTCGTAATAAAATTATTCCACCAACTTTATCAAAATCACGAAAATCTTGCAGGATGTCTCTAGGATCGTCGTCCATCTTCTACTTCTAATGGCTTTTTTTTATAATTCAAACATGACCACAGGCAAGACTCAGAGTAGAAAAAGTAGTCAAAAATTTAATTGGCGGCATAGTCAGACATTTTGACATTGAATTGATGAGCTGGGTGAAAATAAAATTGTGAGCTATTCGGGCAATACAGCTCATACATATCACCAAACGAAAAAGTTTCTTTTCTTTCGTTCCTTCATTACCGGTTCAAGTCAACTGTGTACAATCCTTTCCGGGGGTAAAGTTTTTACCTCCAGTTAGCAACGCGAACGCTTTTCATTAAATTACACTTTATAACATACTCCTCATATCAAGACTCTTTCGCGTATCTTAAATATAATTTGATATATACCTTTATAATACCTATGTATAACATGTCACCTAATTAAGATAATCGAGTACACTTAACCAGAAGAAAAGATAATATCCAATCACTTACAAATGCAAATCTCATTTGCCAAGAATATATTTCATTTGGAATACATTTAGAAAGATTGATAGCAGCAATACCGCAAACAACGTATCGTGCATTAATTTTCATTATTTGATTGAGGTATGTATATTAATTACTTCAATTTCAGCCCGTCTCATCATTCCTGCGGCCTAGACACTGACGTCTACTGACATAGTCCCATTTTCCGGTTGATTGCACGAACATATTTTACAAAACCGAGAGTCGTGTGGAAATGCGGGATTCGTGAGATTATTTTACACAGAGAGCGAACCACTAGGCCTGCAAAAAGCGCAGAGCTAACACCGTACATGCAAACACACATGAAGCAGATAAATTTTGCCATGATTTAAATGGGCAACTCCATTAATACAAATCAACCGAGTCCTTGATGTGCAGTGAATATTTTTCCATTATATTACATTATTTCCGGGCTTTTATCAGTAACTTTATGAGGGTAAAGTAAAGTAAAGTAATCCCACGACAACCCTCGTACGGGTCTAGGGGTTGAAGCTGGTAGAGAGCTTCATTACAATTTTTTTTTAAAACAAAAGTAGATAAATAGTTGCATAACAATAAAAATGATGCCAGTCATACTGAATAGTAAAAATCACTTGAATATAGAACTTTTCAATGAAATCACAGCGATTTAGAAGATTTTAAAATGCAACATCGAATATCTTCGAGTGGATGGTCCCAACAACATGAAATAAAACTTGACAGCGTATTAATTTGAAACTTCAGCGTTGTACTTTTCATATCGACTTATCGTCCTTACGTAAATACAAAGAGTTGACGATGACGAGTATTTGTCATGTCCATTGAGTCAGAATGAATCAGGAAAATCATTTTTCTTATCTCAGCAGATTTTATGTCTTTGATATGCCATCTTCCGAAACGTTGTCCTCTCTGCATAGCTCTTGTTACGATGAAAGAAATTTGAATGTAAGTAACTTTTTGCAATCTGATAATGTGGAAGCTTAGTACGTCTGTATACATGGATCCTTTGTGAAACATGGACAACTAACAGCTATTTTTTTTCTTATTATTCTGTGTCTTATGCTCAAGTATTTAGGAAATTTCGCTTTGTTTATACATTGCTTACGTGGTGCTTTTGGAATCTAGGCAGGCATGTATGCTAACATATGCATAATCTTCAGCATATTAAGTCAAATTTAGTATATCGTGCCATGGCAAATTCAAATGGACGAAAAAGGAGGTTATGCAAGAGGTGCAAATATCAAAGTATGTCTAGCTAGCAAATATGAAGCTGTTTTGAATAAAATTATTACAGTGAGTTGCCAAATTAAGAATGATAGTACTCACATTTTCGTAGTTCAAGTTTTTGGAGAGAGCTCATTTTTAGAGCAAATAATTGGGTTTGAAGTTTTGTAGATATTTAATCTTATCAAAATATTTTAGAATTTTGTAGATAATAAAAACCACATATTATAGACACAATTCCCTTTGTTTTTTCATAAAATAGGTATACATAGTTCATTCAAAAAAATCCGGGACTAATTTTTTTTTTGTGAATTAAAAGAAGAGATTCCAAAAAAGTTTTTATTTAGTTTTCAACATAATCCCCTTCTCGTTCTATACAAATTTTGCTGCGCTCATACAGCCGCTGGAATGACCTGGAAAAGTCCTCTTCTACAATAGCTTTCAGAGCGTTGGTTACATTCCTTTGTATCGTCTCAACGTCTTCAAAACGTTTTCCCTTCATGGTCATCTTCAATTTAGGGAATAAAAAAAGTCTCCCGGAGCCAGATCTGGTGAGTAGGGTGGATGATTAATCGTGGAGACCAATTTTTGGGCCAAAAATTGTGTGGCTAGTATTGAGGAATGGTCTGGCGCATTGTCGTACAGCAGAAACCAATCACCAGTGTGGTGCAATTCCGGTCTCACACGACTAACCCGCTTCAAAAGTCGATCCAGGACACCTCAACCATCATTCGCCGATTACAAGACAGTGCAACGCGCACACGTTCATCATTCTCATCGTTAATCTAGGTTGAAGGGCACCCTTCTCGTGGATCATCTTCCAGCGACTGTCAACCACTCTTGAATCGTGCAAACCACTCAAAAACCTTGCTGCGGCTTAAGCAATCCTCACCATATGCAGTTTTCAATAGTTCAAATGTTTGCGAACCACTTTTTCCCAAAGACAAAATTTGATCAACAAAATTTGATCGCAGCACGTTGTTCCATAGCGAAAATTGTGACGTACCGATAAAAAACTGTCTTAGTAAACAAACACAGCGGGCAAATAAATGAGGCTACAGCGCTCTTATCACCAGTGTGTGTAACTAAGACCTGATATGACATAGTCCTGCCATCAAATAACAAAAATCGCTAGTTGTAATTTTTATAAAAAAATATTCCCGGAAATTTTTGAACGAACTGTGTGCATTAAGAGCAACAAAAAATCTTACATTTGTTAACACCAATGCAATTAGATCTTCTATTCATCGAGCATGCTCTCTTCACAGAGTTTTGCTTGTTGATGTCATTCTGTAATGAGAGTTGCAGTCAACTGGTGTATCGTATTGAGCACCTCCTTGGTGATCGCCCATTTTTTGAAGTGTCACATGTTTTATATGGGACTCATATCAGCTGAGTTCTTCGGCCAGGACTAAATGTTAATATTTTTTTGCAGACAAAAATGTAGTAACACTCCTGGATTTTTGGCACGGTGCCGAATCGTGCATAAAAACCAATTCTCTGTCGTCAGCGAAACGTTCATCAAGCTGTGGTAAAAAAACGAGTTTCTAGTACTCGCTTGTACTAGTCCTGTTTCATTATGCCGCTGGTGCAGATGCCCTTAAATGAAATTGCAGACCACAGGCAGTCTGGATGAAACTGCTCCTCATGCCGTAACGGCCACATTCCGGTTATTTCTGGCAATTTGTAGCCTCTTAACTTAAACAGCTTCGGTCAGGTGTGGTTTTTTATTGAAGCTTTGTTCAGCTTCTCGTCTTTCAGCTGTCTTTTTGGAAACCCTAACTCCCTGTTCTTTCATAGGTGTAGCCAGGCAAGCTGTATTCTTTCTGTGGTTTTCGAAAGAAATGTTCGTGATTTTCCGATCCATACGAAAAGTGGTGATCTTTTTTCTACCACATTTTCCCACGCGTCCATACGAAAAGTGGTGATCTTTTTTCTACCACATTTTCCCACGCGTCCTGCTTCCAGCGGTTTTTACTAATTTTCGAAGAAAATTTTTACTAATTCTCGAAGAAAATTTAGTATTAAACTCGTTTCGCCGAAAATTCATATTTCTATATATACATATACATATATATATATATATATATATATATATATATATATATATATATATATATATATATATATATATATCAGCAAAATGATTAAGGGAGATAATCTCTGGAGTGGCTAATCCGATTGAGCTGAAATTAGATAGATGTATATAGTGGATAGGATATATAGAATATAGATGTATATAGTGGATAGGCACATGATTTGCTAGAATTCAGATATATTTAACCCTTTGACGGCGGCGGGCATTTTAGTAAATTGTCAGGTACTCCTATATTTCCAAGCAGTGTAAATTTTTGTTAAAAAAGTGTTGGAAATGAAAACTTATTATGTTTTAAGCTTGCCCATGATCAAGAATTGAAATTTTAGAGCCGTTTGTGGGTGCCGAGTGCCTAAAAAAAGACAAGGATTTTTTTTTCAAATTCTGTTTTGTCATAACTTCTGACAGAAACATTGGATCATCGTGAAAATTGCAGAGCAAATTGATGTTGGCTAAGATTTAACACTCATTGGTTTTCAAGACAGTGCGGGTGACCCTGTAGCTACGGCAGGCTTCTGAAAAAAATTCTTCAAATCATCGACCCTCCTGAAAAAATTTTGTTTTTTGACGAAAACTTCAAATCATTGATAAATGATAGCTTTTGTCCATCAAGTCAAATTGAAATTTTCAAAATTCCGATTTGCACAAGAACGGCAACCCATCACCAATCCATCACTGTTTTTAGCACTCGAAACTTTTGTTCACGAGAGTTGACGACCGGATAATCCGACCATAATGATTTTTAACAAGGACCAGGTCTGATAGAAGTGATTTTCAAATGCGGCCAACCCTGCGGCAGTGGTACCATCTTAAAAAATCACTGAAAATAATTACTTTTTGTCCTATAACTTCCGATTCAGGTATCACATTTTAACAAAACTCACACGATATTTGGACCGTACTCCAAGAAACATTTGCAAAATTAGCATAAAATTGCCAGCTATTGTGATTTTGTTCTCCTAAATCTTGCAAATTTGCTCAGCAAAATAAAGCTTTTTTCCCTATAACTTCTGGTCCAGTCATGGAACCAAATGCCGTAGGAATTTCGTAAAAAAATTAGGAATTTGTAATTTCTTTACTAAGCGATTATGTCATTAGATTTGCAAATGAGAATGATCCTGCATTGAAAATTAACAGCAAATATTAACGTTTTGAAATTTTGAAAAGTTTTGAGGGTGGTAACCTTAAAATTTTTTTCACCCGTATAACTTCCAGCGCAGTGATTCAATCGAAAAGATTGTGAACGAACGTGAACCAGATTTGGTACATATTTTGCTTTGCTGCTAACACAGGGCAACCAGCATCAGACATTTTCGTAAATATTGCACCAACAGATGCCTCAAACAACGTTTACCCACTGAAACTTTCGATGAAATCCTGCGATGAGAATGAAATTCAAATGATAAGTTGATTTAAGTATGAGCTTGTTATGGTAAACTTATTGCTGCTTCGTTGGAAAAGTGCTGCCAGCACTGAACATTTTTATCATCTATGTTATAGTTGGGTTTTATTGCTTTGGATAAGGAATGGTTGATATGATACTAGAAAAAAGTCCATAAAGTATTTCCACATTTTTTTGTCACTCAAAGACAATTTCGTCGAAAATCAGTTTTCTAGCGGTTCTGATGCGCTAGACTTTTTTTCCTTAATTTTAATTATGTTTTCCTAATAGCAACATATCTCTTAAGGTTTGCAAAGTGTTCCTGGGAATTTTAACCTACAATATACTCCACAAATTATTAAGCATATTTTTAATAATATTTGTATAGTATCAAGCCATTAAACTCACTGATTATAAGACTTTACAAAAACCTAAAACTTCAACCCATTTTTTTTAAATATGTTGCTCAACATCTGATTTCTGTAAGAGCTGCAACATACATCCGATTGTTCCCGTGTAATTAATATTAAACTTGACTTTCAAAGGTTACAGGAAATAATATCTTGAAAATAAAATCCTTCGTAAAAGTTTTTTGTACCTGGCTATTAAGTCAGAGCATTACTCTTTTATTTGTTTTCGAGTGAAGGGTTGTAATCTGGTCTATTGACCGTAAATTAACAAAACCATCGTCGTGACAGTCCACAATGCTGGTGGCCTAAAGTAAATTTGCTTTATCATTTGGGACCATCTCCTGGCTGTGGGTCTGTGAAACGCATAACAATAGCAATAAGAATTTTAGTATCCGTAGGGTTTTTGTCGCAGTCTTTCATTTGGCTCTGTTTCAATGGGGATTGTTAGCTTTTTTTCAAGACACGAAATCAACTAATTAAGAAAACTTGAGTATACTTGTCCCTTGTGATAAAGTAAATATCAATTACTGATAAAGAGACAGTCTTTTGACTTTTCCCGATTGTTTAAAATGGTTCGCTCTTTTTGTGTTTGTTAGCACATTAGGAGGAGGTTTCCTAGGATATTCCAGTTGAGCTTCGAACGTTGCCAAGTGAATGAAATTTGGATTAGAGTTGTAAAATATACATGGATGTGCACAAAAATAAAAATCTGAGTCACTTTCTTAGACTGCATTTGAATTTTTGAGTTTGATTTCAATAAGCTAGGGTACTTTAAGTGCCAATCGCAACGGATATTCTATTATGCATCCTAATTATTTTAAGCAAAAAAGGTCATTCTACCTCAAAATCTAGGTAAAGTTTTTTCAATAGAATTATGTTGTTTCGAAATGGAAAACACAAAGTGAAAAGTCCATTAAGAAATCGAGTTCGCAAAAACATGTTATTAAAGGTCAAAACTCACGAAAATTGGTTTTGCTTAGTTAATTATTGGTTTTATTGCTTTCAAGCCTAAGCAACGCGTATTAAAAACACACAAAATCATCTTAAGGTAAATTACTTTAATCACATTTCGATATTAATGATAAGACTGAAACGAGATTCCTGGTTCTGATACGATGTGGTAGGTGCTAGTTTACGATATTAACGGTTTGAAAAGGTCAGTCTTAAATTTCGACTTGAAAATATATGAATACTAATGTTTGGCATAAGTATTAAGTAGTTTGCAGCATCTGCCGATTGGATTTTTGTCTCCACACACGGTAGATGTTTATGCTCATTTTGAAAACCTGTCCGTCTTCCTTATTGTTGAGAGTGATCTTACACTGGAGACAATCGGATATCGTTCCACGAACCAAGCAATGGAAATTTAAAGTCTCAAAGCTCATTGGAAATTCGCGAAACCAGATTCGTTCGTAGTTTGTCTCCAATATTACTGGGCAAAGCGTCAGCTTTTACCAAACCGCTCATAACGACAAAAAAAAGAACAAAAAACACAAGCATAAAATCGTTCTCCTTAAAGATAGTGTCCAAAGATTTAAAAGACCTCGTCTGTAAGGGCATTAGGAACTCTAATAGATTTCCGCACTATTCATTCTATTTGAGAGGACCAAACAAAATAATTGTTGCCCATCAATGTTTAAGGATTGGGCAAATATAGCTGCGTCTCAAAGTTGTGTTGAATTATTGTAACTGCTCATGTACGATTCTATTTGTTCCAACTAATTTTGCTGCGCGACTCTATTGCATTACTATCAATAGACCTGAAGAATATTTTTAAAAAAGCCTGAAGAATATTTTTACAAGTAAAATGAAAAAATAATACTTGGAATTGCCCCTAGAACACCGGAACTGTACAGTTTAGGATGAAAAAGGAGTCGTCTCTTCAGATTGGATCTCTTATTCACCATATGCAGTTAAGTGGGAAATAATCACATCTGAAAGGGCAGGATGTCTAAAAAAAACAAAATTTGAAAGGTCTGTGAGCACTCCAAAGCATAAGAAATTTATAGAACCGTTGCTTTGACGACAAATGAGCTGCTCAGTGGCATTTCAGATGGATTTTTCAAGACAATTATATGGAGACTTAAGCCCTTCTGTTGAAATTTGAAATGTTTAAAGGTCACATATGAGTTTTCATAGTAACCCGAATAATAGGACAAATTAAAGATAAAATAGCTATCATTGCCTTAAAAATTCAGAATGAAGTCATTTGGTTAAGGGGATCAAAGAGAACAATCCTTCTAACAATGCAATTTTGATCAGAATTATTACTAGACTAATTGGAAAATCTTTAAGAATATTCGCTAGTAAGGGTGGCCATCGTTAAAGAAATAACAAGATCCTGGTAGGAAATTTTTTTTAGTTGCATGGATGGAAGTGCATTATACTCATAATTCAGAAAAAATATGGAATCTACTCTAGTGAATCTAAGTGCAAAATTAATTTACTAAAAATTTTATTTCATAACTTTAGAAAATCAAGTTGATGCAAAAATAGCGATTTTTAGTCACTGCTTGAAGGAAGTGCACATATTATATGCATATAAATTATTCTCTTGGACCCATATCATTCATTGCGGCTGCGAAAAAACGAATTCTCTTTCATGCTTCGAGCTAGATAACCGAACAAAAAACTTCATGAACATACTAAAGCTCCTGACAAGCAATCATTCATCTGAAACCAAACATACATATTTGCTAGCAATTTTGCCCTGAAAATACATATGTCACACAAAAACATATCATAGCTAAACCAAACACTTTTCATGTTCTTCGCATAATTTGAAAATGAGGATGCAAATGAAAAATTCAGAGGCGTTCTAGCACACAGAACGACACGAAAAATCGAAATGCGACCGACTGAAATACCGCAATGAGTGGTGCAAGTTTCTGTTGACATAGCAATTGACGTTTACGAAAATATCCTTGAAATTATTTTTTTTGTTCCTAGAGTATTCGAAAACTCAGAGTATTCGACCTACTTCCACTCGAGTGGTGCGCAATTAAACTTGCAAGTGTCCATTTACGATCTCAACAGACCATTTCTTAAGGTCGCCCTTAACCTATACGACTTAACGATTTACTTTTGCTAAAGAAGACCACACATTCATAGAATTCCGACAGTGAATACGATTTCTATACCCTTTGATACCTCTGAGCGTTATAAAAGCAATAAGTAAACCTGCTGCTATGCATTCAAGCATACAAATATATCTACACTGTTATTTAAAGGAACATCCCATACAGTTGGAATATACAACGAGGACATACTTGTAGGTTTCTTTTGATATGCAGACGCGAAGCTACTCAATTTATTCTTATGATCTAGATTTCCAATATTGAAAGCAACCTTCATGAGTTATCTGATGATTTCATTCATGTATGCAGTCCTAAAACGAAATCGAGGCTGGGACGGAAAGCGCTTGAATGCGTAATCGGAGTATCTGCATATTTTTACTTGATAAATGACTTTAAATGAAATCTTGACAGTTTGGAAGTGTAGATTTCGTCGAATTTACATTTCATTTTCAATTGAAGTGGTGCCGTGGCTGTGATATTTTCATATGTTGGTAGCTATTAAACTGATTTAGTACTTCGGGTGTTGGTCAAATGCAACTATTCTCTGCATGCCGTAGTAGCTAGTGCTGATTCTATCATTTGTAACTAAACTAATTTGACATTAACATTTACAGTTAGCATTTATGATAATTTAGGCTAAATAGAGCTAAATGTTGTTACAGTTGACATTAATGGTAATTTAGGTAATGGCTAAATTTGTTGTTGCATCGAAGATGAAATCAGTTTAGAAATCAATATGTTGAGAGGGATGATTTCGTGGAAAAATACATTGAATACGAAGGTAGAGGGAAAAGTTTCCGGCTTGAACCAGACATGCCACCAGCACTGCTAAGTTTTCGCGGTATTTGAATGCACGATTCGTGATAGGCTTGCAGGTGAAAATTTCAGGTGGATTGCTCTTTTAGTATTTGTTTGGTAGCCTATTGATTAAGTCGTGTCGAGTGTTTCAAAGAAAATGAAAAAATTCGAAAAAACATCTGGTTATTAAATATTTCGATTTGAAAGGCATATCACCACTTCAAACCAAAGAAGAAATGGAAAAAGAATTCAACGCTGGGAGACTCTTTTTCATTGTATTTAACTGTGAAACAGTAGTTTTTGTACGATCACTGATGACGCACCACGTTTAGGAAGCTGAGACTACTAAGATATCAACTGAACGTGTGAGCAATATTTTCCATGAGCATTTGTACATGAACAAGCTCTGTGCAAGGTAAGTGCCGCGTTTGCTAACGCTCGAACAAACATTGAACCGGAAAGCTGTTTCGATCGCGAACTAGGCACTCTACAAGCGAAATCCCAGCAAATTTTCGCAAAAGTTTATAACTCTGAACAAACTTTGGGTTCACCATTACACACTTGAGAAGAAAACAACAATCGAAACAATGGACTGGAGCAGGTGAACTGACCCCTAAAAAGACAAAAACAACTTTTCGGGGAACAAGGTTATGGCTACAGTTTTTTTGGGATGCCAAAAGAATCCTCTTCATTGATTACCTTCAGAAGGAGAAACCGTCACTGAAAAATATTTTGCAGGGTTGTTGCAGCGTTTAAATGATGTAGTAAAAACAAAACGACCTCATTTGGCGCAGGAAACAATTTTGTTTCACCACGACAACGCACCTGTCCATAGCTCGGTCATTGCGATGGCTAAAAGATACTAACTCTAGTTCATATTGTTCCCCCAACCTTTATATTCACCAGATTAAGCCCGGAATAACTATCATCTACTCCTCAATCTCAAAAAATGGCACGGAGGCAAAAAATTGGCGACCAACGAGGAGGTCATCAATGCCATTAATGCGTATTTTGAGGGGCTCGACGAATCGGACTTTAAATACGGTATAACTGATTTACAGTACCGATTGAAAAATGTGTTGGTCTTGATGGAGATTATGTAGAAAACTCACAAAAAATTGTTTTTCTTTATCAGGCCGGAAACTTTTCACCCCTTCCTCGTATATCCTGCTCCGGTGTTCATTTTGCGAGAGAAAAAATGTTTAACTCTATCGAAACTATATTAGATAAAATTGATAGATCCAAAGGGTCTCCGAATATTAGCCACCGAAGCCCTTAAAAATCCATTTCTTTTCCCAAAATATAATAATTTCTGTGAAAATAAAATGAAACTAATAAGGAGTAAAACAGCAGCCCATGTTGCGATGCCCAAAGCTAAGTAGTCAAACTGCCGTGGAAATCGAAAAATAATCTTTGCAGCAGATACACACTGTCTGGAAGAAAAAAGCTGATCGCTTTCAGCAAAACTTCTATACAACAACTGCGCTCATCAAGATCAAACTTCTTCATGAAATCCATTTTAATTTGATGACTCAAACGAAAGTTATAGAGATAAAAAAAAAATTTGGAACTGTCATTTGAAAGGCTTGGAAAATGTAATCCTTTGTTGCTTTGTTTCATTGTGAATGTTTATCATACGAAAACAATTGATAGCATCAGTTGGTACAAAAATGACCTAAACTTTGAATTTCGGATTCATTTGATGTCTAGATCGGAAGCTATAAGCCAGAAAGTTTTTACTTCGATGAGCGTTTCTTCAAGATGGCACCACAACCACAGCGTTAGCAGCATATTTATTTTACCTCTATCAGACCTGATTCTAGATTAGACCAATAAATATTGAAGATAAATACGTAATTTGTTGTAAATGGTGTTGTTGTAAAATCATATGGCGATAGACGCTCTGTCGGAAATTAAAGGGCATCCCCATTGAAAAGGTTGTCTGTGACAAACCTTCTTCGATCTCTTTCTTCACGTTCACTCGAGATATTGCGTTATTGACTCTATATTATCTTGGATGAAAGCCTCCACTTCACCTTAGGATATGACTAAATCCTTCTCCATGCGAGTAAACAACTAGACTTTTAAAAAAATTTCAAGAAATTTCACAATTTTCGAACCACAAGATCGTTATACGCTGCACTTGTACGCCCCCTTCTTTAATCCACTTGCATTATTTGGAACCAACTTTTCGAAAGCTGCATGGACAGACACGAGTCTATGAAAAAAGCTGTTTTTATTTCAATCACTTACCCCTTTATGAGTTTAGACTGGATCATTTAAAGTTAATTTCACTTGGATCCAGAAAAATGTCACATTCGATGACACTACAGGTGGTATTGGAGTTGAATATAGGTTTTATTTTGTCCAGATTTAAAAATATCATTAGATTTTAATTGTGTAATTTTTCCTTTTATAGAAAGCCAGGATATCAATTTTAGTGCATATAATGTACACATGTATATATTAATGCAGCATCGACTTGGATTCAGTCTGCCCACATGTACAATAAATACTACTTTAATAACCTGTAAAAATACACTTGGCACGAAACTATATCAATTCAATTCAAAAATGCAACTTCGACTTGTGAACTTCCTTGAAAATTGTCACCTTGTAGTCTTCTGATACTCTTTAAGCAATTGATTCTGCATCTATACTTATATATGAGAGTACTCAGCATATTTCAAGGTCAAAACGATCCACTTCATTTGAACGAAGTCTAGTTTAAATGACACTTCGACAGTATGTCATCGGCATTAAAATCTCAAACACTGCCATCTTTCATTTCACCTTTTAATAGCAATCAAAGAACGACTCAAGCAAAGCTTTGGCAACATATTATCAAACCATTGAATAATAGAGTTGATGAAAACCCTATAGAAAGAAAATCATCATAATCATCATCGTCGTTTGAAACAATTTTCAAATTGACTAATAACAGACAAGATTGGTCTCAGAAGTTCGTTATAAATTCATGATAGCAGCAGCACAAGAACACTCTTCGGCGATATGGATTTTTCGTTATTTCTCCCCGAGATCCTGATGGTTTAAGACTTTTCGATACATTGCGGAAAATCGGTTGTACGTCATGCGCCAGAAAGTATGAAAACCAAAGTATGAACCAAAGTATGAACGTGCGAATGAAAGTAGGAAATAATACGATATGTAGTACATATTATACATATCGTGTTTGTTATACTCGTATGGATGATATCAGAGAAAGTATAGATAGATAGATGGATAGAGAGAGTATTTGAAATGCTTTTGGCAATAACGAACTTGAATAAACTGACTTGGTTACGGACGGAATAAATTGATGAAACGTGAACAACGTATACTGGAAATCGGGTTCCTTCTTTTATACATTTTTAATTTGAAACTATTGTTTAACCTTTGATTAGTTATGAATTTGTAATTGCACTTTTAGTAAGACCTTACCTTCGAAGTAACACCGAACATTTCTAAACTTTAAATCAACTTTAAATAATAAGGCTGGAATCAGAGTAAATGATACTTTATTTTTGGGTTACGTTGTAAAAATAATTTCAATTGCATAACCAAATTTTCTTGCCACTTAATCGCTTTCACATCTCAAGCGTAAATCGCACCACACATTTATCTTTCTTGAAAACGGAACTAGAATATATGCTCGACGCTAATATTCCTCCTTGAGAAAGAATGTATTCTTTATGATTCGGCCAGTGTGCTGCCAGCTCAGAGATTGACCGATTATAGAAATCAGCCGAGTGTTAGTCTTCGCACGCAACCAGCTTGACACCTTTTTACCAGCCCGAATCGTTTACTGCAGCAACTTGCACCAGATCCTGAATAAAGCCTTCCTTAAGATTCCATCTCTCTTGCTTTGCCTATTTCGTTAAATCGCCGAGTTATGCATGGAGCAGTCGCCATAAGCATCTAGTTTTTACAATTCTCCTTGACCTAATTGTTTTGTTCAGCCAACTTCAGTCGTTTCTGAGCTGAGTGTGCAAAGTTTAGAAGGAGCGGGTGCTTTCCAATAAATGTGTTGCCCATTGAAGGGCATTATTGACCTTGTCAGACATTGTATCTGGGGAAACTATTTTTGAGCTTCCTCATAAATTTGAAAGCTGCACTTCTAGTTATATAACCACGAGAGGAGTTGGCGGAAGAGAAAAAGAGGAAGCGGCACTAGTTGACAGTCGGCCAGCTCATTTGTCGTAACCGTCCAGCCACATTGGAAACAATAGAGCTTCTTGGCTTTCTCCGGGCCGGTCGTGGTGACCAAAGCCCCGGGACAACCTAGTCAGTGGAATTGATTCATTCCTCATATATTCACAACCTACAGCAGATTCCTGCTGTAACGTGATACCGACCGCACATCCATCATAGCCCCCCCGATTACATTTAAGGGTAGTTTAGATTTAACGCCAGGCTTGTGCCTAACGAGATTTGATACGGATTTATGATCAATCCTGAAGGGTCCCCATTTAAAACCACCATCTCTGTCAGGATGTTTAGTAACTTTAATGTTCCCATGGCTTTCTATGCAAGCACGGAAGCCATGCGAGGGTTGGCACCATTTTTTATGGGAATAAGTGCTCAGAGCCAGATCGGTGTTAATCAAGAGTCTGCCTCAACTGAACCCACACCATCAGCTTAATGATGACAAAACTGAGAACGTACTTTGAGTCCTGCCAGGGTTTTAACGAGACAAATATGGTCGTACTAACCTAAAGCCGGTCACAAAGTGGATTTTACTCCATCGCTACCACGCTTGAAGGTGACTAGGTTGGAAATGCTACAACCACCAACCCAAGCAGTGTTGCCAACTTTTTTCCAGCCGTTGTAGCTATATTTGAGGGAAAAAATAGCTTAAAATAGCTAAAATGTTCACTTTGTAGCTAAAAAGTGTAGCTAAATTCAACAATAAAAAACTCAAGGTTCTGGAAAACAGTTTTATTAAGGCGACATAGCACCTTCAAATTGAAAAAAAAATGTTATTTTCAAAGGCTTGTTTTTAATTGAATAAAAAGACATATCTTAATTAAACTTTTTACACATACTTTATATGTCTTAGACTACAGAAACAAAATTGTTAAAAATGTTTTGTGGCCCCCTGTCGCTTGTTACAATTTTTTGGAAAATATACCAAAAAAACCTGGCGTGCATGATAACTGCCTTCAGGAAAGTCTGAAAAAAAAACAAAAACCGGGTTTTGACCAGCATCAAAGCGGCCTTGGAATGAACTAAAAAAAAAAAATTTGGTTGAAAAATAACAAAATGGCGGCGTTTTTTCGAAAATCGAGGTTTTTTTTCCCCAAAAATCGGCTATAACTAAAAAAGTTTAATGCCGATTTTTTCATCCGTAGTTTATTCTGAGCATTAACATGTGCAGATTAACGTGTTTAAATTTCAAAATGATTGGATAATATTGTTTTTCTTAATCATGCACGCCAACTTGAAAAACGTTGTTTCGAGAAAATCGCGTTTAAAGTTGAAATTCAATATTTTTTGCAATAAATCTTATCGAAAATTAATCTGCGATGCTTGGACCATAGAATACACCTTCTTCTTGCTCATACTCCTCCTCTTCTAAAGATTTTTGCTCCCTTCGAGCAGTTCTGGCCTCTTTAGATGCCTCAGTTGAGTGTTTTTCCGCCTGGTTAATTCTTGCAGCATCTCTATGCTCTGCATGTTCCAGCGCACATTGGCCAATTGTAATTCCCATGACTTGCATTATTTTCAAGATAGCCATAAATCCTTCATTAAATGTACATACAGAAATATTTGCAGCCATATTTAGTACGTTTTTCCCACAAAAAGTATGTTTGGGGGCCAAATTCCAAACACAAGAATTATAGCTTTCGTTATTATTCTGCGCAAAATTGCCCAAGCAACGCTTTAATAAATCTTCTGATGATAAGTCATCATAAATAGGCTTTAAAATTTCTTGTACCTCATCATCTAAAGATGGAGGAAGCTTGAAATTGTTTAATGCATTATCACCCGCTGCCTCCGCCTTGCGCCAGTTACACCAAGTCGTTTCTCCAACAGGACAATAACAGTGTTGAGGGTTCTCATCCGTTGAAATTTTGTGGTAATATGGTGCCCAAATTTCCTTGCGCATATTTTCAACTGAATCAGGATTTCGTCGTATAGTTAGGCCATAATACGTGGCTAAATTTTTCATTAATTTTGGAGATTCTACACTTTTTTTAGAAACATCTTTTATTTTTTTATTTTATTTTTCTATTTTTTTATTTTTTTGCCAAGGCTAGCTTATTTTTTGCTTCTTTTAAAGGAGATGACTCATTTATCTCTGTCTACACTTTGGCTTTAGTCAATGTAGCGATATAGCGAAGTGAACAAAAATCATAGAAAAAATGATCTTGGGGCGCTTCACTATATATACTCATAAAATTTTTTTGTTTTAGAATTTCAATTTTATATTATTAAAATCATGTTTTAAAACCTTCATTCTAACATATTCAATCAAAAAACAAAAATCGATTTTTTTAAAATTTGGAGGTGCTACGTTGCCTTAAGCTAATGTGTATAATTGATATGGAAAATTTTTGGATGTACATCGTATTATGAGCAGTTCATTAATTTAACAGTATAAAAGAGTATAAAAATCGTTGAAGAGCTTATTAAGTTCAACAGAATTCTATTCTATTTTTTTATTCACGATAGAAGAATCCTTTAAAATGGGTTGAAGAAATAGGAGATATAAAAGGTTTTTGATTGTTATACTCCTTGTAAATCATTTTTGCTAAATAACATTCTTCTGATGTTTGGACTATGCTGAAGTGGAGTTTTAGCCATAGTTATTGGTTAATGATCCTTGATACTGATCCCGTTATTGAGAACCACCTCGTTTACGAGCTCCGTATCATCTTCAGAGGAATTTAGAGAACCAATTATAAATTTCTGCAGGTAAAAACTTTAAGGTTTGGAGAAGAAACGATCCTCAAGCTGCAGAAACTGAAACCTGAACGGAATGACAAGCTCATCTTATTAATATTAAAAAGGATTTTGACGACTTAATTTTTTAAATACACCGTTATTGACTCCGACCATAACACTTGCTTTGTCTGTCATATTTGCAATATTTAGGATGTAGTTTTCTAAGCACGTGTTTATGGCAGTAGTAATACTTTCAACAGCTCCCCTTTCTAGCTCTTTCAAGTAAATTATAATAAATTTTTGCCAAATATCACTAAAATGCCCGTACACTCGTCAATTAAAATACTGGAAATACAGCTATCAAAATCTGCCTTTAAGTCCGATGTGAAGTATGGAAACAAACTGCCCCCAACTCAGAAAATGTAGTCTTTATTTTTCGCTGTGTCGAAAAACTCTACAAAATGAAGAAAAAAAAACATAGCTAGCACAATTCTAACGTTTGATTTTACTCCTGAGCACGATTTCTAATGTCTTTTAGTGTTTTGTGCGAACACTTTGTGTACGTTTTATTTCAACTTTATGTCTACCCTGAATTTTTCGGTTCTTGTCTTCAAATTTAGGCAGATAGTGTGTATTCTATATTAAACATATTTCGTTTGTCTTACCTATTTTAGTTTATTCCTAATGAGTTAAAACTCACGGTTTTTCTTCGCACCGAACAACAGAAATAATACTGTTCGTAAAAGATTATTATTGTTATATGCGCAGAAAGACATTGTACATAGTAGTAGTACTATTGTATTACCCAAAGCATTGGCAATTACCTTTGAATTTGAGGAAATTATTTTTAAGGACTCAGAGTTTTAAATATTAATAAACTAGTGTAAGTTAATGCAATCAAAGCAAAAATTTAAATTGTTTATAATCTATAAATTTGTAGCTAATATCTAAATGAAAAATTGTGTAGCTAAACAGGTTCTTTTTGTAGCTAAATCTAGCTACAAAATAGCTAAATTGGCATCACTGAACCCAAGCGCTGAGTCAAAATCGTGAGTCAAGAGAAGTCCGAAGACGAAAGCAGTCGTGGGAGAGTCTAGATCATTTAGCGTAATCCAGCATGCACCACAAACTAAGCGATCTAGTTTACATCTGTTATACAGTAATGTGTGCCACCACATTATTCTGAAGAAGGGAGAACTTTTATAAACGAAGAATTCAATTGGCGATACATAAATCGCGGAGATCCGATTCTTGGCCACGGCGATTACTGATCGTAATCGGTTAGATTTTTATTTTTGAGCTTACCTTAAAGGTGTTGTCTACGATTCTGTTGAGAGTTCCAGAAAAAATCTCTAAAATAAAATTCAATAGGATCGTACAAGTCAAATTTGACATCGCCTATTAAAATCGTTTGCAGTTCGAACCGCCTTGGACTCGTGTGTGCAGGCATTTACTTAATGAAATTTTAAATATGTGAATAACAGATTACAAAATTTGACTTGGATAGTACTTTCACATTCATTCATGTAAGTCCATTATGGGTAAATTAACCAATCGACAGCAATTTTCCCTTCATTATCAGCGTGCACTTAAGTCAATTCAAGCCTATTATAATTCAGCCTTAAGTCAACCAAAAAGTGATCCGAACACTCTAAGATTCTATAAAGGCCTTAACCAAGACATAAATAAGAAAGTATACAAACGAAAGGCAAGCCTGTTAACTGCTGCTTTATATTTATCCACCAATGACGACTATTTTGTTTATCAACTTCCAAACCAATTTCGACTTTCAAGAGACGATATCCATAGGACGGAAACGCTATTTATCAGAGCTAACAACTTTATAAAGATATTCATATGCAAACCTCATGAATGATTCCTTAACGATGACATAAATATTTGATGTTAATTAATAAGAAATATGTTTAGCGAACACCAAAAAAAACATCTCTTATATAGTCTCAAAGATACTTACAAACGACAAACGAACTCAATTTGTATGTTGCCTTCCATCCCGTATCATCGCCTGATTACTGATTTAAATTCCAAATGAAACATTACTTCAATATATAACATTCTGATGTTTTCATGATATCATCCTTACGTTTTTCCTACGTCTTCTGCTAGCATCTTGACATCGTTTCATTTTGTAAACTACACGCATTAGTGCCCATGTTTGTAAATGAGTTTGTTAGCTCTATTGCAATATCTAGCTCTATTGCAATACAATATATTATCCGACAGCAACCGTTTGTATTCATTCTAATATAAGTGTTATACTGCCATGAACAGCATAGCGTTGAGAAGATACATTCAATACCAGCATAAATAACCCGGCTTTAAACTGTAGAGTCTAACTAGAACATTATTCCTTGGTCTTAGTGTTTTTCTTGCATTCAACGAAAGTAACGTTTGAGTACGTTATATATGAGGTTAGAAAGTCCTTTTTGATGAACAACTGTTTTAAGTATATATTTTTTTTTAAATAAAAAAGCCTCTGATTCACATTGCACGTTAAAGCATCATGGTGGAATGCAATTTTTATTTTTAATAACTGATTTTCATTAAATGATTCCTAAACTTAAATCTAAATACTAACAAAATAAGGACGCGGCCAACAACATCTCGCAGTTCATCATCTAGTGTTGAAAGTGTTGAACTGCGCTAATTAGTCCCTTACTCAAGAAAGGATACGCTACAGAGTGCAATATAAGTTTTATTGAGTGTTGCCTATACAGTGTTCTCCGCTGTCCTGCTAAGGCGGATAGCCCCACTCGATCATAAGATAATCGACTGATACCACCGATACTTCACTCTGGGTATAGGTCCAATTTCCTATCTGCGCCAGTCTATTTAAAAGATCTAAGAATACAACCTGAAGCTATTTAGTATTTTCACGTACGTTAAAGCCGCTTATACACACTGCGGTCTGATAGGTCAACTGCGAATCTGGTAAGTAGATTTTATTGACCATTTACACTTGGGAGAAAAACCAGTCTCAAGCAGTTGGGTCCTTAACACGACAAAACATAAAAATAAGGTATCCGGCTCTTGACTGCGTCCTCTTCAATTTGGTGCTGGAAAATGTGATCCGAATTGCCGGACTAAGCACGATAGATATCATCCAAACGTAGGCCACCAAATCACTGGCTTAATGGCACTCGCATCATGTGCTGAACCGAGCATTTGGAAAAAAAATTCTTAGTAATAATGATTGAGGCTAAAAATAAAAAAAGGGCTTTGTTTTACCTAACGAAAATAGAAACGGATTAAGAATGCCTTCTTGTAAGTATTAAGTGCAAAAACAAACTAAAAGCCTTCTCCATAAATTTTTTTCCAGCCATTGTTTAGTACTAGCAGACGCTTAACAATTTTATAATGTTCACGAGAACATTTTTTTGTCGTAAATAGTAGGAAAATCCCTTCAGGAATGATATTGTCATGAAATTATAATTCATTTGTTACTATGTGTTCCGCATATAAAACATTTTGAAATACATTGAACACTTTATTCGCAATTTTTCCAGTACAGAACGTAATGCGTTTACGTGCCTTCGACAACAGAAGTCCATAAAAGTCTCAATTCATGCCACCTCTCAATTTCTTTACACGTAATGGATGCTGCACACGTTGCAGACTTATTCGAATGAAACTGATTCGATGTTCGCATAACTGGATTACTTTCATCTGAGTCATGACTGCCGTTGAAAGGCAAATCGGCAAGCGAAATGTTGAAGTGGAAACACGAGCACGAACGAGAAACATTAATGCCGATTTTACTGACAGTCTACAATCAAAAGGCGAATCTTCCAGCATTCCATGATTAATAATGATTTGTCTACGTTTCGGTAACAAACTCATCGGAACCGTGATGTAGTCAATGTCATCCAAACTATGGCGCTTGGCTCCATCAATCTTACTGTTCTTTCACGTCGTATGGTTTCCTGGACATGGAACTGGGCGACAAATTGTAGCAACGATCGAAATCCATGCAATGAAAGAACGAGAGAACTGAAAACGACAAGATACTGTTATGTATATCCCGACTGCTACCAATGGTAACAATTATAGTTCCGCAGGACATCAACGAAACGACCCAGATATTCGTACCAGTCAACGTTCTTTATAGCATGAGTACGTATAGGCGGGTACATGCTACTTTGAAAGGATTTCAATAGAAGATTAAAGCAGTTTGAAAAATTATTCCAAAATTAGCAGTTACGTGAAAAATTAGATATTTAAATAATGCGAATCAAAATAGGATATTCGCAGTTTTCAAAAATATATTTTGGTGGATAACGAAGGAGCAAATCTATTGACAAATTGATTTAAATGCTTTGAGTAAGTATGTTTTAGAAACATACTTTCCAATAAATATAAAACTATTTCTAGCAAGTCTTTGATGATGTACCTTTTCATTCTTTTGAACTTTCGACCTAATTTGATCAATTCAAACTTATCTTATTGCAAACATGCCGAACAAATGCAACCATAGGTACTTTACGCTTCGCATGTATCTGACTATTTAGGTATTCATCCCAACGGCTTTGCCTGATTGAGTAATGGAGAGAATTGACCATGAATTGATGGTTTATAAGCGAAAGCCAACCACAAAACCATTTGTACGGGTATCATCTCGTAACAAAAATTTTCTGTTAGTAGAACCTACTTATAGAAAACAGCGGATACAATTAGGTGGTAAATTGCATTTATTGAGAGTGGCCAATCGATTGGAAAGTCAATGTTTGAAATACTGATACTACTTTGGGAATAGATTGTTTTCAAAATAGAGGAGTGCTTTGTTCTCGCGTTCAAGTAGTTACTGAACGATTTGATGTACTGACTATGCTCAGAAAGTAATGTAGTAGCCTTCTTATATCACAGCGGTCAAAATATGTTTGAATTTCCAAGTTTAAAAATCGTGGAATCAAAAGGAAGTCAGCATGCAGCCGTGTACTATAAAACACCACAATAAATTTTTTTTGTGGGCATATAAATATAAATTAAAGCTTTCACAGAAATATTTTTGACCAATACCTGCCTACTGGAACAAACCCTAATAAACAATTCAATTATTAATAATCGTTTTCAATTCAATTCATGTTTAAATATTTTTAAGATGAATTATTTTCAGGCTAAAGTTTAAGCTATGTTTTTGCAACACCCACTCAATCATATACTTAAAGTTTATTTGATGAAAACTCCATGTAAGAATCTTTTTTTTTTATAAGAATCTTTTTTTAGTGTTTATTATAAAATAGACGAGAGAAATTGTAAACGGTATTTTTTAACAGATGTCACATTTCGCAACTTAATACTGTCAAATGACCCTGATGACATCTGTGTATGTCACTGTTATTTTCACTTAGTAAGATCAATGAACAAATTGCGATGAACAGGTAACGGTGTCTACAAATCGTGGAAATTTATTTCCGAAATCAGTGTTCAGTTGTGTAAACCCAAAAATCGCTTCGTGCGTTTTATGGACCGCATAATCGTCCACCAGCACTTGCTATTCACCATGTGATTGCAAATTTTCGCATCGACTTCACGTTCTTCTATCTTAGACCAACGAAGAGATTGAGTAGCGTGAGAAGAGAATATTGCAACCGTTGAAACATGTGTTGCTGACAACCCAGAGTTTTCGATTCACAGCCGTGCGAAAGAAGTTGGGATTTGTTCGTTCACTTTGTGGAAAATTTGGTGCAAGGATCTCGATTCAAATGCTAACAAGATCCAGTTGGGGCAAGAATTGAAGCGGTATAACTATTAGATGCGTCGCAATTTCCGAATCCCGTCATCCCGTCGCAATCCGAAAATCAACTGAAAGCTGACCATCTGTTTAAGGGGGTATTCTGGTCTAGAAATTTGATCAAATCGATTTTTGTTTGTTTGCATATTTACAAAGTTTAGATCTTTAAGAGCTTTTAAAAGGATTTTCGGAAATTCGAATTATTTTTGGAGTTACAGCTATTTTTGTGACACGCCAACTAACTGCCCGAAACGAGACTCCAAGTTTTAAACGCGTTTTTCTCGGAACTAATTTTCCCGATACGGTTGACATGATATCTCTAGTTGCAATGAACCGATTTACGTGACATTTTGCACAAATCCTCTTAACACTATTGGTTATCGTCTGACGTAGGGGAATTTTTTTTTCTACTATTTATTAAAACCCCCAAAGTTGAAAAAATGAGGCAAAAAAGCGACTTTTTTTTCATAGACGCCATTTTGTGAAAAAAAAAAAAATTTTCAAATCGCCTACGTCAGACAAATTCTACATTCTTCTTATTACAGAATTCACCTAAAATGTATGTTTCGGACCACCAGGCAGGTTGGAATCATGTCAACCATGAGAGAAGATTTTTTTTTTTGAGCCTTCTCTTCGCCGGCCTGTCTCTACATCAATTTTAATTTTTTTTATTTTTTGAATACATTTTTGTACTTTCAAAATCTTAATAAATGACTGGTAAACAAATATATCCCAAAAATGTTTCTGGTTTTTTTTTTTCATTGCGTCCGTAAAATCACCTCAAAATCAAGCCTCTAGACCAGAATACTGCCTTAACGGGAAAATTTTGTGCAGTGACGATGCTTTTTTCTGGCTATATGGATACATAAATCAGCGAAATTGCAAGGTCTGGAGTGAGGGAAATCCCCTTCAAATCATGCATGCGGATGGCATCATACGGCCATACTTCTTCAAAAATGACCACGGCGCGGAAATTATCTTCAATGGCGACCGGTATTTCAGCATTAACGAAATTAGGCTAATAGGCCTAAAGTTCCTTGGATTTGGATAGTAATCTCTTCCAGGTTTTAGTATGAAGACTATTTTTACCTCTCGCCAAGGTAGCGGAACGTACCCCAGGGCTAGGCATGCTCAAAAAATTTCGTTAAGATCTACCTCTAAGTGGCCAATTCCTTCTATCAGCATAGTCGGATAGATGCCATCTAAACCCGAAGTTTTGAAGTTTTCAAAGGACATAATTGTGGGGCAGAATTGCTAGTGACCGCGAATCTAGCATTTCCTACTGTTGCGAAAAGCAAGAGGTTTGGCCGAAGACACAGAAGCCTTCTGCGCTTCAATCACCGGATTGCTCAGAAAGTTATTCTCAAGTCTGTAGGACCCTTTTTTGGACTTAAGAAAATTTAGTAGTTAATTGATCCTTCTCCATAGCTTTGCCCAGTCTCGACGTCTGTCGTGCACCTTTCAATTTCTCAAAGAATGATGTGAAAGATTCTCTCTTGAAGGTCCTCACCAATTTTTTACAGGTTTTCTGTGAAGCTCTGTATACATAAATATGTATATGTTATATATATCCAGTGATTTTTTCTCAGTTTGGTGCAATCTAAACAAGCTGAAATTTTCAGAATATAGTGGGTATAGGTATATACGATAAAGTTTTTTCAGCGATTGTTGTGGTGAACTTCTGAATATCTCTGTATTTTGGTGAAAACTAAACATTTGGAAAAAATATGTTTAGGATATGAATAATGGTCATGTGTTTCCCATGCGAATCATCAGATCATTACGAACGTCGCAGACACTTTAATAGTTTGTCAAATAAACGACCATTTTGTGGTTTTTGTGTATATGCGAACAACCCAGTTCTTATGGCGGCTATGTACAAACAAATCCTTCAAATCGTCGTCGAAAAAGTGATCCTTTTAAAAAAAAAACATGCAAAAGAATATCATGATTTGCTCAAATAAAAAATTAAATTTTTTGAATTCTCTCATCGCACAAGAACGGTAACCTTTGACTAAATTGCCTATTTCGAGAACCCACATTTTATGTTCGCGAGTACCTACGATATGATAATCAGGTCCTACTGTAAGCCAAAAGATGAAATATGACCAGGTCTGTTGGAAGTTTAATGAATATGTAGCACTGCCCTGATGTCACCTTCCAAAATCACTCAACGAAATAAAAGTGTTTTTGCCTTATAGCTTCCGTCGCAGTCATACATATATCATTTTTGTACCAGGAGATGCTGCCATTGAATTTCCACATGATAAGCAACATATAATGAAAATAAATAATAACCACTTTGTTTATTTTATAATTTTCAAACTCACGCGAGTAGTAACCCTGGAAACCATCCTACTCTTTGGGCTCTGATGCAGTCATTGGGCCAAAGACACGATCTTCAATTCATTATAGGTTGTGGTAAGGATCACGTTTGGTATAACATGCATTCAAAATCTGCACATTTCCTTTATTCCTCTTTAAAACTGCTGTTTCTAGTGGTTCCTATGCACTAAAGTAATTTTCAAATCGCAGTTGAGTTGTACTATTAGCTGATTTATATAACGTAAAGGGTATGAGGTAAAGCTGTAAGTCTGCTGTAAGAAAGCTGTAATCCAACGAATTTTGAAAGTGTCATAACGTTGTACTGGAGACAGACTACAATCGAACCTCGTTTCGCAAATCTCCAATAAGGTCGTAAATTTCCATTTCTTGATACATTAGGGTATAAGCTCAAACAAATTCCGCGAAACGAGATCTGATTATAACCTGTCATCAGCATTAAAGACATTGAGGTCAAAAATCATAAACAATGACAGTAACTGAAGGATATCGTAATCTATTTCCGTAGATTTAAAAACAAAATGAGTGCACATTTGAACAAATATTAAATACAATTTCCGATGTATATAAGATGTTAATATTAATATATATAATTATATATATATATATATATATATATATATATATATATATATATATATATATATATATATATATATATATATATATATAAACTATAAAAGAGCTATAATAATATATATAATTATATATATATAAAAACTATTTCCAATGTTGATGAACCAGCAAATAAAACCTAATTATTTCATATTTTCTCTCAGATATTAGACGAAATATTAAATGAAGAGACAAATAGTAGCGATTTTTAAGTAACGAATAAAAACTGTAATAAGAATGTCCAAAGCGATGTTATGCAACTGTAGAAAAAGTGAGCGTGTGCTTACTAAAAGCAACAGCAACATACAAAAAAGTGCACCCTCAAATAATTTAATTTGCAAAATGTCATCTAACAAAAGCACAAGAGATGAGCTAAGCTCAATAAAAAAAAGGATGCACTCAAATATTGTGGTGCAGTTCCACATTACCAAACGAGGAAATTCAAAAGATACCGCTAGCAGGTGAGCAGCGTACACTCTACCGAGCAGCGTTGCCACTTTGGTCCATTGGGACCATTTTTGGTCCCTTTTACACAAAGTTTTTAATTTTGGTCCTTTGGTCCCTTTCTTGGGAAAACCATCAGGTTTTGGTCCCGTTCGCATCTATCAGCAATTTACTTTGCTTTTCTTACCAAATCTACAAATAAAATTCCAAATCTCTGCTTTCATCGATAATATTGAACATTGTTTCATTTGAAATCAAAAAGAAGGGCTACATGCGCAGCGTGCGCTTCTTCAAAGCAAAAACTCGATTGTATGTTTCACTTTAATTCGTTAGTATGCATGTCAATCTACTACTAAAGCATAAAAAAATAAAAAACATGATTAATTTTCAGTGCACATATCTAACTTTCTGTTCCGTTCTATGCAGTTTATTGAATTAATTACAGAAAAGTGATATTTTCTTGAAGAAATGTTTGCCTAAAAAGATTTACATCATTTGATTCACTTCAGAAATACACATTCAGAAATACAAAAAATATTTATGCATATATGTATCTAGTTCCTGAATCAACATAGTAAAAAGTTTTATATTTTCGGTATTTTGATATGATATAATGACATATAATAATTGCATATAATGAGTAACTAACTCACTATTTAGGGTATAATGTGCTTGAAAAGTTAGTAAATTTTCTAATCAAATGAGCGTATGAACTAAAAATATGGCAATCGAAGACAATTTTGAAATTTTATTTAAATTGGGGATTTAGTATTTATGTAAAAAAACAAAATTTTAGTTCTCAGAGCACATATCTAAAATTCCGTTACTTTCTTTGGGATTTAATTGAATTGCGTGTCAAAGGATTTTTATTTTCTTGAAGAATTGTTTTAGATTCAAAAAGTGCATTTTGTTTTGTTTATGCCGCATATAAATATTTCTGACGGATGGCTGATTGTACATATAAGACTGCTCCTTTCACGTAAGAGAGCTTTGAAACAAAAAGAAACTATTTATCTACAAAGATGCACATACATGGGTATCTACTTTATGTATAATATAATCGAAAAATGTTATATTTTCAGCATTTTGAAACGAAATTGGTTGGTCCCCTTTGGTCCTTTTTTTCCAAAATGTTGGTCCCCAAATATTTTTTTTCGTGGCAACACTGCTACCGAGCCAGACTTCATGTTCTTCATAGCGCTAGAACGGCTCTGATAAATGGAAAACCTTTGCAAAACATCCAAAAAGAAGTCCCATTTGCAGTGAGGCAAAAATTAAATGCTTTGCTGCAAGTGAAAAAAAAATGCATTGCCGTGAGAATGATGCACATGATAATTTGCCCCAGAGATGATGCAATGGCTGTTGATAACAAGCGCTTGACTTGGAATTGAGAAGAGAATAAATTGGAGCGTCGTAGAAAAGATGCGCTAAGAGAGTTGAAAATTGTGTTGGGATTAGATTTGACGGCAATGAATAGAATGAGTAATAACTTCTATGCAATAAATAAAAGAAATAGCACGAGTTGACGACATAAATATACTCAAGTCAGTTGTTTTCATCAAAGTGAATGCCCTATAGCGAAATTCTATAAGGTATCTATTGTAGCTTGAAACCAAATTGAAGTAGCATATATTTCTACATTAGTTTATAAGCTGGGTAAAGTAACATATGAAAACATTCATAATGATTGCCAGGAATCTCTAAATGATTATGATATGAAAATGTTTTTACTAGTGTGCGATTTCAATTATTTCGTGAGAAATTGTGAAATTTAATTATTCCTACATGTGTATAGTAGCTCCAATAACACAAGCCTGCGTTGGATTCTACCTAAAGAACTTATTATTTTAGATTCTATTAAAACTACTTATTATGGTGCGATACATATTTATCAGTTTCATGTTTAAAAACATTAACAACTCAATTTTCTCAGCAATATATTTGTTCACTTCGTTTAGTATTATTAAAGTTCACCCCGAATTTTTATGTAAGCAGTATGTAATAGTAATACAGTGGAGTAAATAATTATAAAGCCACTCTATTTATTTAAAATATTTTATTTAGGCGAATATTTTTTTTAACTTAAGCTATATTATATTAATCACAATAACATAAGCAAAAAAATAAGAAAATAAACATAATCTGAATTCATATACGGGGAAAAAATGAAAAAAAAAAATTCGGAGGAAATATATATAAATCCATATTCATATTGCCGATACATCTACTAAAATAGAGTTCTTTATTATTAATTAATATTTGTTGTTTCTTAAGAAAGGTCTTTTGGAGGACTTCTATTAAAATAAATATTATGCATCGATGAATTTAATTTTTTTATTATATTTTCTTCAATTCCATTCTGTTTTAAATGCTGTTTTCAGCTCCTGGAGAGTATTGTATTGCTTACCGTCTCTGTAAACTCGATGAGCCAAAATGCCCCATAAGTTCTCTATGGGAGTAAGATCAGGACTGCAAGCAGGCCAATCAAGCATAGCCGCGTTGTCGTGTTGGACGATAAAATCCGGCCCCATAATCTGTTCCGCGTTGTCGATTAGGATATCTTGTAATAGCTCTGTATACATTGCCGAATTCATACGAGTGGGAACTCATGCAAATGGAAGCTTACCATGATGGGAAAACGCACCCCCGAAATTTCGGCTCATTCTTATTTCTGGAGCCTTTCGTAAATCATGCCAATAAAATTGTGGGCCATCCATATTAAATTTCTTTTCGTCGCTAAACATAATTTTTCTTCCACTCTTCGTCATATATTATAAATTTTTTGGCGAAATTCATTCTGGCCGTTTTGTGTGCCTCATTTAGCTTTGGTTTTTTAACGTTTTGTCCACGTTTATTTGTAAGCAGGATTTGCTTAATGCGTCTGGTGGTCACTCGCATGTTCAATTCAGCCTTAATCTGAGCAGCTGTAAGATGTAACTGCGTTGCTTTTGAAAATATCTGGCGTTTGTCCCTTTCAGATATAGTTGGTTTACGTCCTGATCGAGTTTTTGTGCCATAGTTCTCCTTTAAATTTATAAACTTATTCACAACGCAGTGAGATCTTCTTTTTTTTAGCTACTTTCCTCTTAGAGACACCACAGTCTTTAAATGTTTTATTTTTGCCCTTTCTTCATCACTTAAACTGTAACCACGCGGCATTTCTTCTCGAATAAAGAAAAGCAACTGCAACAAAATGAAATTATTTAAAACTCTCTCTTGAAAGATATTATGTGCAGATATTACCGATTTATTAAATAACCTGTTATAAAATACAAAAACTTAACGTGGATTTTCACTTTTTTACAAGACAAACACGAACATTTAACACAAAAGCGCCCCAAACAACGCGACGACCACGAACGCGCAGTCTAAGACACGTTGATTCACGCATTGTCAATTCCAGAGAAAGACCGTCCTTCGGAGAAAAGCAAATCAGTCAGCAGTTCTCCGGCTACAACCTTCTACCACAAGAGCCAAAACGCGAAACGGATTTATATTTATTTTTCGCCCGTCCTACACACAATATCATTTGTCACTGGAAGCAATGAAGAAAAGTACGAAAAATTACATTGAGCTTGAACATGATCCGTCACGCATACGCGGAAGCCACTTCTTACAACGCAGCAATTGCTATCTTACGAAATTTGTTATTTTTCATGGATAGTTTTATAATTATTTCCTTCGCTGTATTGGTGTTTAAATATTTATCAACGCTCAATATTTGATTGCGTAGCGGTGATGGTGGTCTGAAAATGACATTCTTGACAAGGTTTTCAAAAATTTAGCGTCATACTGCGAAAGCGCGATAACTGTTAAATAATATTTATTTATCTTTGTTTAATTTACTCATGTGTAGATTAGGCATATACAACATCTGCAACAAAACCTTGTCTTCATCAAAATTTTCAGGCAGCAGGCTGCTCGCATATTACATTGATTAAATGATTATTATGTGCATACTATGGAAAAAAATCAAAATGTTTGCTTTTTTTTCAAGAATGGAACATGCCTAGTTTTGAGGAAATAAACTTTAATTGAATTGAAACCCTGCCTTTCCAAGTCTAATTTGATTTCTTCTGTGATAATAACGATGAGTTGCTTCTTTTCAGGAAAATAGTCTTCAAAATCTTTCTATGATCGTTTGGCGGTTTCGGTATAATTTTAATACCTAAATATACCATTTTAGCCAAAATAAACTCGGCATTGCGTTGTTTCAATACTCGCGCCAGCCCTGTTCGCTGTTCGGGCAGGCGAAGATTGATTGCGACTACCTTCTGTTCTTCTTCTAGTTGAGCAAAAGACGTGGGGTAAGGTTCAGGTTTTGGAGATGGTTTTGGAATTAAACGAAACTAGTTCCTCGCTCGCCAGTTCCTCGCTCGCTTTAGCGTAAAAAAACACTTTTTGAAGAGTTTCGGGTTGAACCTGTGTAGGAATTACTATGAGGGCTTCAAAAGACAGTTCTTGGTTCTCCAGAATAACTGACAGAATGCTTTTTTCGTTTCTTCAAACGTTTCAAGGTCATTCACATCTACTTAGTTTTACACTCATGAGACTTAATACACTTACAGTGAAGCTTGTATTGTATAGGCCGTTACACTCGTTAGCGAGAAACAATAAGTTTGGCCAGCATTACTGCCAAGGATTATACGTTTGCTCGTCTCAATCTTGAGTTCTCAAACACATTGTCACTGACTATGGTAGATAATTTGGAATAGTGCTTCACACTTTTAAGAGAATAAGATCCGTATTTTAAAATCGGCCAGTATGGCTCACAACAATGTCTCTTGGAGGAAAATACTTTCCTTGGGATCTTCGTTTCATAAGATCTCTTATTCGGGAAACATTTACAGCGTATCAGTATAGCTAACTAAAGGAGCGAACTTGCGAACTTTCTTCAAGCGAAGGCAGGAAAAATCAACCAATCTGACTTCGCCTTCAAATTTTTGGTAGCTTTGATAAAATGCGGCAGACTGACGCAATACACCTCAGTACACCGGAAATATTTATCTTGAGGCAACTCGATTCTTGCACTTATGAATCGATTTTGTTCCTCCATTACATCTGCACCCGTATGATGGTCCATTCAAAGTCCTGCCAAATGGGAAAAGTAATGTGTAAACATGCATTGAAAACAACAACAATCCTGCCTCAGTTGTTCAATGCTGCCTACCCTAACCTGCTATTGATGGAAACGGGAAAAAACGCATCTAACATGAGTACAACGCTGCATTTCTTGCATTTTTATATTGGCTTTATTTCCAAGAAATATGGTATTGTAAATGCAGCGCATAAAGGTAAGTGTCATCAAACCATAAAGTTTATGTAAAACAGGTATCGAAAAAAAGTGGGACGTCAGTAGGATTTTACACGCAAACAAAAATAATTATCATAAGTCTTCATTATTTGCTTAATTTTTCTGCGTTTAGTAATTATTTATTAGTTTTTGGAACATAAAACCAAGAAATCATAGAATTTTATTATGGTTTTTTACAGTTTTCAGTTTTTTCTATGCATATAACATTTATTAGTAGCATATAACATTTATTAGAAGCTTTCTTTAAAGAAAATTCGTTTGAATTTAAATTATTTGAAATCTTTTAAAGGTCAGTTGAATTTCTTGACTTTGGAGCGCAACAACGATTCAGAACTCTGAAACACATGTGAAGGAAAATATTATCCTTGCACTCACACGCATTCATCCGACTATTCATTAGGCGCGTCTCATTATCACCCCACATAAAGTTTTTGTATACTCTTTGTCTCTCACTTCGTACTAAGTTCTGCTAATACATACACTTGCCTGAAACATACAAACCACTTAAACGTGAGTTTCAAGGACTCATACATTCTACAAGGAAATACCAGAAATAGAACAAAGCTTTGAGAGCTCGTGAAATCCGCTCAAAGCGAAAAGGTGGATTTTTGTTGAAGAATGCATTGCAACTGTATTTGATTTTTTGTATTTTTCTTCGATGCAATAGGCACGGCTTCGAACAGGCTAGATTATTTCTATATTCCCCGATATATAAATCTATAGCATTTTGTTCAATATCATGAGCTGATATGAAGTAGCAAGCAATCAAATTTAAAGTGCAACGAAAGTTACTGCATAATGAACGGAGTATGTTCTGAGCCTGAATTTCATTTAAATAGTATAAATCGCAAACAAAGCTCATGAAACGTCTCTTCAAATCTGTCTCACTTTCACCGAAATGAAGAAGATTCAATTTAAATCAACTGTGCATTTGCACATCCAAACAAACAAAAAATAACAAATCGGATCTTTGCACCGTTTTTAATGAATGGTAGTCAAGTTGAAATTTGCATCTTGTTACTTTTGTAAAGCTTTTACCAATTCACAAGGTAAGCTTCTCAAATAAATCAATACGAATTAAGTTCGGAAGCTGATTGGATTGAATGAAATGAATGCAATATGCTGTTGCTTTAACAGATTATTTTTAATAGCATTTTTAAATGTGTTTTGTTGAATCCCATCAATGAAAATTATTTAAACGATTGAAATGATTTCGAGCTCATTAGCTCTGAACACTTTGAAATTATTATTGTTACATGATAAAAACAAAGTATATAGTTTTTAATAACCAATAATTTGAAATTTTTCAAAATGTGTTAACTGTCTAACAACAATATTTTTTTCTTTTCAGGTATGGCCAATGAAGTTTCTTCAAATAAATTTCTCAATGAATAGTAAGTTAAGTGTGTAATTGTGCAACTCTACCACATGATTTTTTTAAATTTTTATTTATTTCATAGAGCTATATAAATTTAAATTTCCTTTCTCAAAAAAGGAGAATAGCTGTTCATCTAACAAAAATATAAGCTCAGGCGGGGATCTATCTCAATTTTTGCAACTTTAGTACACTAAAAGCTGAAACAACGTTTCATCTTCATTTTTTTTTCAATTCACAAATCACTTCACCCCAGTCACTCACTGTCTCATCGAAATCTCGAATGTAATAGTGGGAAAAGTTTTGTCACTTTCAAATTCCCATGCTATCTAATCCTCATCAGAAATGTTCTTAGCTCGAGTACGTGCACATCATCATGCCGGATACCGCCGCGGCTAATAAAATGCAAATTTATGCTTCAGTGAAATCTCGGGGAAAACTTTTACGTGCTGCTACAAAGTATTTTCTTTGTCCTAATCTCGGGCACGGAAAAACAATACAAGACATGAATGGTAGACAGTTTTGGCGTGCTACCATCGACACCCTCAAACCTTCTTGCCATGAATTTAAATTCTTGCTCGAAGGTTTCTTTCGATGCCAAGTAGTAAGTTTATCCTTGAAAAACAAGCGACTTGTAAAGTATCTGAAGTATGACGTCCGTTTCGTGACGTGGAGATTTGTATTTTTTTTTATATTTTTCATTCAATTTTAACCCCAGTATGAAACACTAAACGACAAAAAGGAGTTTTCTATACGACTGTGAAAAAATAATAAAATTGCGGAAGTTCGAAATGAAAAATAAATTAATAATATCGGGCCTGTAAGTTGAAGATTGTAGAGATTTCATAGAGTAATAAGTTTCATTAGTCCCTTTATTCTTAATTTGACACAAGTTACTACTAAGAGATCAAAGCTCGGTACATGATCATGGCTAGATTTAAATTATGATCGATACACACTTGCAGCTGGTGTTCTATTCGCTCGATTGTTAGCTCCTCGCTTGTAAGATGTAGTAAACTAAAACAAAAATTGGTTGGATTAGAAAAATGAATATATGTAGATGCAGCAATATTATGCACATAAAAATAATCTATAAACTTATTTCAGGTTAAACAAAATATAAATTTGATTTGGTACGTTTTAATGTTACCTCTGTTATTTCCGGATTCTAATATTTTTAGTTCAATACAAATTTTGTAATTTATTGTAGTGTCTTTTTGTGCACTATACTGATTGAAAAAGCAAATCATATCAAAATATAGATCACCGCCAAAACATGAATTAATGAGAGCATTAATCACATTATCTTGAACACATTAACTTTAATAGATGTATATTATTGAGCAATTTATTACTTTCTGACTCATACTCTTCTCAATCCAAGTCTAGAAACTTTATTGGGCTTACGATTGATAAAGTCATATGCAAAAGAAAATGGAATATTCATTACTGAAGTATAAAATATCTACCGACTTTGAACTTTTCGGTTTTTATAGCTTCATCCAATAAACTGCCTATTCCACTACTTGTATCATGATTAGACTGCGGATGTTAATGCATATGCATATTTTTAATAAAGAAAGCCGGAGTAGTGGGACTGACATAGGAATTTGTTTTGTCATTAGACGATTCTAAAAATGTATAATTTATTTCAGTAGTTAGTTCTCTCGAATTATTTACAAGTTATTGCATAACCGTGTATAAAGTGGTTAGTGAAGTGATCATTATTAATTCAAAGTCAAGACAATGCCGAAAACAACCAAATCGAGAAGTGCAAGAGTGAAAAATGGGCTTGACCAACTGAAGGAAAAATATTTCACAGGGTATCGGGATGGACAAACTGTTTATTGTCAAGCTTGTAATAAAGAGGCGGATATATTTTTAATACTGTCTTTCAGTTAATTATAATTACGTATTAGGTAAAATACTTATTTAACGTACTGTGTATTTCATTACTTACAATTAGATTCGATGTGAAAGAAAATCACAATTGACAACATTTAGATACTGTTGGGCACAAGTATAGTGTTGAAGACAAAGATTATGCTTTTAACGCTACAAATATAAATCCAGAAGATGAAATAAATGCGTTCAAGAAGAATTCATTTTATAGTGACATGTGTCAAGTAATGGTCGCTGTTAATATTCCCTGGAGAAGCCTTGATAATGAATTGTTGAGAAGGTTTCTTCAAAAATATGCAAAGCAGAATATTCCAGATGAATCGAATATTCTGCTCGAGGAAAAAAATTCTTTGCAAGATTGCAATAATTTTGCAATTCAGGAGATTCGAAATGACGAGACTACAAATAACACCGTTCCTAATGTAGCGAATTTAATAGTTGGGAAACTGTGGGAGAATGAAATAGCAAAACCCTTACTTACTTGCTTCTGGACAACTCGAGCAATCAAATCATGCTACTATTTCTCGATTTGTGAATTTGACGATGTGGGACTTACGGCGAAACGGTGGCGAAGAAAAAGGGTTACTACTTGTAACAGATGCAGCAGCATACATGTTGAAAGCTGGTAGCAACTTAAAATTTTTTTACTCGAATATGTTGGATCTAACTTGTTTAGCTCACGGATTGCAAAGGGTAGCAGAAGAAGTGAGTCTTCACTTTCCTTTACATGATAAATTGATATCACCTGTCAAAAAAGTGTTTTTGAAAGCTCCATTTCGTGTTGAACGTTATCGAGTGACATTGGTAAATGCCCCATTACCACCAGAACACATCTTAACAAGATGGACAGGGCCACTGTGTCACTGTGGGAACATGGACAGAGGCCACTGTGTCCTATGCAACGCATTTGGAGGGTATCAGAGGGGTATTAATTTTCTATTATTAATAAAAATTTGGCTTTATTAATTAAGTATTTTTGTATATCCCTGTGCTCAAAACAGGTAATTGAATATTTCGATGTAAAGGATGCAATGTCAAATAAAACAGGACAGGAAATATTGCAAAGTATGCAACTTCCTCAGGATTTGGCATTAATCGAAGCATATTTTGGTACTTTGCCAATCAGTATGAAGAAACTAGAAACAGTGGGATTATCTACTACAGAATCCATGTGATATGTGGTCGATATCATTAAAAATATAGAAAACATACGCGAAATTTTCGGAGAAAAATTTTCTGTCAAAGTCTATGCAGTTTTAAAAAGAAATCCAGGACTTTACGATATAAGTCAGCAGCATTTTGAAGGGTGGGTCCCTTGAAGAACCAAAGGAGAGCCAGGCATGCCATTTGAGCAAATTTAAATATGCTCCAAGTACTTCCTGTAACGTCGGACGATCGTTCTCTGCTTACAATATAATATTATCAGGCAAACGTCACAAATTTATATTTCCTAATCTGGAAAAAAAGCAGTTGTAACATACGACAATGCAAATTATAATAAAATAGCATCATATCTGGCAGACTTTTCAAATTGCATATATTTTGCATATCTTGCATATATTTTGCATATCTTGCATATATTTTGCATATTTTGCATATATTTTGCATATCTTGCATATATTTTGCTTAATATTTTGCATAATATTTTGCATAAAATATGCATATTTTAATATGTTACAATAAAACAATTAAGAAACAAATATTTGATTTACATCTCTATTTCTTACCTCCCTTATTTACAAAATAAGTTAGTGCATAAACATCCGCAGTCTAATCATGACATGCATGTTAAAATCTGCTCATATTAGACCCTATCAGTTTTCGCAACAAATTTACTAAGCTAATGAACTATTCAAATTATATGAAAGAATTATTCAAATACAAGGACTTATCACAGTTTGTTCCAAGCAATTTATTAATGAAACTCCAACTGGCGCCCAATGTGGGTTTATGAAACTTTTGAAAACTAAAAACGTATAAATATACTAACACAAATTTCAGCAGATAATGATTGATTATATATATTATAACTTCTTTCGCTTTTTTCCTCAAAAACCCAGTTCTATGCGCAAATTTTATAATTTTGTCTGTGAAATCTGGTAACCAAAAGCCTTTTCAGCCAAATATAATTTAAAACTTTTTTACTGTTGATCTGTCTCAAAACATCTTGCACGTCCAAAAATCAATAAAGAAATATGTTGCTAACCATAGTTTTTGATTGCCATTATTTGCAAAAAGAATGATTTTCCATCAAACCACATTTTATGATGCATGCCTGACGATGGTCATCAATTTCACATCAATACTCGGTGCAGGCAAAAGATTTTTTTTTATTAATTCCGTAGGTCACGTTTTAGAATGTAAAAAGCATTCGCAGCATTCGCCAGCAACATGTATTACGATACGTTAGCGCTATTATTTGCACGGAAACACAACGCTTTCGAAAAATGTTCCTGAACGTGACATCTTGTCAGTTTTTAGTTTTTTTGTGACATCGTAGAAGCCAAAAAGACAATATGAATACTATGATTTTTTAACAAAGTGAATTGGGAAATTTAATACTCCACTACAAGCTCGCAATTTTTGTGTATGATAGTTTTCCAAATTCCGCAAATATTTCAGGATTCTTCTTGTTTGAATTGTTGATTTCTAAGAAATTAAACTTAATAATTTTTGTGTGGTGTCACTTGAATTTGCTTACAGAAACATTATAAGGACATATTTTCAAAATTAGTTTGAACTTCTTGGATAATTATGCCTTTTTCGAAAATTGATTTGCTTATACAGTGTTGCGAAAGCAATTTACTCCCAAAACAATGAAAAAATTCTTCAAATAAAAAGCTCAAAGAAACATTTTTAACGGTTTTCTGCAGGAAATATAAATTGAACACAAGCGATTAGTATTCTTTGTGTTTACGGTTCAGTATAGTCACTCAAGCAAAACGAAATACGTAGCTGCTATCTGTCCAAATAGAATCAGAAGATATTGAATCACTTCATCACTTTTCTCTTATTGCCGCAGTAATCGTACACCGTAAAATAAAATGTCTCCAAATATTTTTACGATAAATGGATAAATTTCGCTTCTGGATTTCACCGACAAAGTCTTCGATTTGCGGAATCTTCAGTTTCTTTGTGGATTATTCGGTTGGCACTGGTTTTGCTTTGAAACATTTTCAAATGGACTTTGACTGGTCAGCATCCCGTTGCAGCTATCGGTTGGGATTTGCGGTTGATTTGGAGCTGAATGCGAAATAAAGAGAAATAAAAAATTTTTTTATGATGTATCTTCTACTATTGGTGTTCTAATTGAACTTCGTAGTCGGAATGCTTGAAATATGAGGAGCAGACTTGCAAAATATATTTTGTTCATTTAAGCAATTTTTTCCGTGGCTTATCGAAAAGTATTGCGACGTAACTGAATTGTTGACAGAGTATTTTCGCTGATTTTCGAGGAAAAAAATAGCAAAACTTTAAGTTGGAAAGTACAGTTGCATACAGTTGTAAAACAAAAGTCCCTCGTTCCAGCCCTCATAATTATACTATTCTAATAATACAAAATCATTTCTCATATCACTATCATAATCAAAATAAGATTGTTTCCGGCTAATATGTTAATGATAGTATTTGTTTGTGTCTTGCGCTAGAAAACGAATAATGTTTTCTTGCGTTGTAAATTATCAGAACATGAAATATTATTGCGAATTCTCTTAAGCAAGCCACATTTTGCACGTATTGCCCTGAAATTACTTCGCACGGGCCTGTTTCGTGCCTAGATGTTAATCACCTGCTATTTCTGAAATCCAGTAGGCACTTCCTGAAGCATATTTACATCTTTCGCTTTTATTCACGCCACAAAAAACTTACCAATCTGCTTAGCAAGGAAGTTAGCGTAAACGTAGTTGTTTACGACAGTGATCGATCTAAACTAAATTGCCTAGGTCTAGACCGTTGTAAGTAGCAGTTATAATTAGACCATAGCTAAATGCGAGGCTACAAAATTCCAGTAAACATAAATAAATGGCTTCCCTATTGAACTAATGTAATCATTTCTGAAATGTTAATGCTGTGGTAGATTTAGTCTACTTTTGACGTTCTGATGGAAAAAATCGAAAAGAAATAACAGTATGCATAAAAATAAATCAAATCTAGTTCGCGAAATAGTTTAAGGTTATTGAAATCATGAGAACATTTGAATTTTATTTACATTGTATTCTAAAAGAAAACAGTTTTCTGGTTGATAAATTGCATTTGACTTGAATGTGCAGGTAAAAATATTATAAAACAAAACTCTTATAGACTAGATCATATAAGTCTACTAAACACACTTAAGTTATTCATTTCACACTTTTCAAATACAATTCAAATACTCAAAAATAACTATTGCGTACAATACTTCGGTCTTCCACTGAACTTATTTCTCGCTTCATTCTACAATTGTTTAAGGAGTAGCTGCCAAACACGTCTTTCAAGATTCAAATGCATTGGTCACTCATGTTTCACCGCAGCTTTTCTACATATCAGAATCATTTGTCCATTTGTGTGCTTAGCCCAGTCACTTTAGGCTTCCTCTGCCAAAAAAATCAAGTGAAAAATGTTCAAGGGAATTTTCAACGGGAAACATAATGTGAAAAAAACCATTACGAAGTCCAAACAAAATCTTTTGTTTTAATTGAACAATGCGAAATTGTATTGCAAGAGCGTCAATTCACGAATGAATGAGTCTTTCTATGAATTTTCCTTTGAACTTACCCAAAGAGTCACTGAAGCTTTAAAACATAAAAGTTTTACTTGAGAATTCGGCCTTTATGCCACTTATTGCCGTTATATTGTTTTAAATCTAACTTACGCTACTTTGTAAAAATAAAAAATAAACTAATGTAGATATGCATAGCTACTGAGCGTTCACTAGAACCCTCTTTTAACTTAAATCTACTTGTATATTTTAACTGGTTTTTCTTGCATTTATTCTAATTTCGTCTCTCAATAAATATAATAATAATGCTTTCTCGGCGCTCAGTATTTAATATCCTTCCTTTGCTCCAGCTTTTCTTGAACATCGACGGGATTTCCAGCCTGATTGTATAAAAGTTTGCTTCTTCAATTAGTGTCATTTTGTGTATCATCTCGTAGAGCCTTAGACTAGTCCAAACAAGTGCTCTTTCTAAGCAAATCAGGGCATCACATATTAACTAGGTATATTTTTTCCACCTCGCCTCGCCGGCTCCTTTCTCTCCATGACCTCCGTGACCTCCTCGCTGAGTTTGAAGCAATCGGGTTCCAGAAGCTCGACCTTGACTCTAGGAGTCACAAGCTTCACGTCCCTTTAGCGATCTACAGAGGCCCGGATTGAGTCCTGCAATTTTGCTCGATTATTCGTTCGCGCAATTTTCAATACTGGAGACTGGAGTTTATCGGCAGGTTTTCCTATTCGTCGCACTTGCGTATCAGTGTCATCCGAGGAAACACCCTATCGGATGGCCCCCTGGACCTGAGCGTAAGTCTTTCCCGGGGCTGGTTTTCCGGTGCTAGCATCGATTTTCTTTCCCCACTGTCTCTGCCTGTTCTTCCCCTTCTCTTTTTCTTTGCCACCATTTCTTAATTTCCACCCTGTGGGACCCCCTCTTTCTGAGCCTTTTTCAGCCTAGCAGCTACCACTGGTGTTTTGGCGACGTTCACCTTCTTCTTTCTTCTTCTTTCACCCACCTTCTCAGGTAGGCTGCTGATACCTCCTTCCTGACCCGGACTTCCTATGTGTCTCCAGGACTAGATTCAGCCACGCGCTTAGTCTGCCATGGTCGATCCACTCCCGGGATCGCTGCAGGATGGCTGCCTCAACAGTCGGGTCTTCCAGCCTTTGCTGGTACCCCATTTCTGCCTTTGGCCAGTTCGTTCCGAAGGCGAGGATAACCTCAAATGCCTCTTCCAGCTGGAGAATAGCCTCCTTCATGATGTTTGTGCAGTTAAAACTGTTTGGAGTGAAGTTGATTGGCTTCTTGCAACATTGCATTGCAACTGACCTTTCTCATCTCAAATCGACGGCAGGTTATTGTCCGTATTCTAATCTTAGGAGCATATCCTTAAACGCGGCTGGCTGCAACTCAGATAAGCTGGCAATCTCTCTCACTGGATATTTCTCAGAAAATCATCGATTGCTCCAAGACTTGGGTCAGCACCTATGGTAGCGTGTAGCCCATCCATAGCCAAGGGAAATCCTCGTGAAAATCATCACGCCGTGGAGAGACTGCAGCAAGTATTTTAACACCACTCAAACGTATGAATGAATGATCGCTGTAGCACCCAGTAGGTGGCTCTTGGGTATTCTTCTGTGAAAACATACAGAATGTCACTGAAACAAATCATTTTTATTAGTTTATAATTTCAACCCGATTTTTTCGGAGTACATTTAGAACCCTGAGGGCAGTTGCACTAGTTCAAGCACAAATGCTTTAACCACCGTCTTTCGTTTAAGAGACTACCTTTGTACAAGAAACTATAGTATATTGAAGAATTTCACATACTAGAACAAATGATGTGCACCCCTCACAGTTAAGAACATGTCCATTTTGGAGGCAAATAACGATAACTACTTAACACGAAAGCGGGTAGAGTTGAGATCAGTCTTTTAAAGTTACAATATTCATAATGTACGATAGAATGGAAGAGATTGAAAGTATAATGGGATCCAGTAATATTTCGAAGTATTTTTAATTGGATCCTCTGGATGCTGTTAATTTGTAATAGGCGAGCTGTTCCCCAGAGTGGTAAGCCGTAGGTCCGGAGTGGATTCAGAACAGACTTTTAGACAAGCACTTTAGAGTCGAGAGAAAAACTTGACCTGCTATTAGGCATCGGTTTGTAGTTGATGAATTTGAGCTTCTATTACTGATTTTTAGCTTCAGCGTGCCTTTTCTAGGTGAGCATCTTGTCAAGTAGTATCACTATGTATTTCACTTGAGGCATTGGTTCATTATTGAAATATACTGTAGTACAAGTTAGTTTAGGCAATATGAAAGTAAACTCGACTCATTTGGTTTCGTTGATTCGGATTGTCCATTTTATATCACTTTCCACACAAAACGAAGGCTCATACAGGAAAATAAAAAAAACAACCTAAATTTTCCCTTTCAATGGTATGTTTTTTTTTGACTGGATATTTTTGCTCTCATTTTCGCTACCTAAACAGACTTTAATTTAATAAAAATCGAGCCGTAAAGCAATTGGGGACATACATTATACACTGGAAGTTATAGGAGTGAATAAAATTTTTGGGCTACCACCCTCAAAACTTTTGAAATTTTCGAAACCTGAATATCTGTTGTTAATTGTCATTGCAGGATCATTCCCATTTGGAAATTGAATAACAATATCGCACGATAAAGAAATGTCGATAGATTACAAAATTCATCAAAGCTGGCAGTCTTTTCATGATTTTTCAACGGAATTCGTACAGAAATAGAAACACAACAAGGTCCACTTGTCACATGAGTTTCGTTTTGATTTCGCTTCTACATCGGAAGTTACAGGGAAAAATTCTTTATTTTCCTGAGCAAATTGACAATGTTTAGGAGATAAAAATTGTCTTAACTGGCAACCCTATACAAATTTTTCAACCAAGTTTCTATGTAATCTGCCTCAATGTAAGGTTCACCTACTGCGTGAATTTTGTTAAAATCTGGCGGCTAAATCGGAAGCTATAGACCAAAAAGCAGTTTTCTTTTCAAGGTGATTTTTCAAAATGGCACCACTACCACAGTGGTGCCCACATTTCAAAATCACTTCTATCAGACCTGGTCCCCAACATGTTCTGTAAATTATATGTTGATCGCATTATCCGGTCGTCAAGTTCTCGTGAACAGAAGTTTCGAGTGCTGAAAATAGAGGTACTTTGATCATGGGTTGCCGTTCTTATATACCGCGGAATTTAGAAAATTTTTGACAAAATTTATGACAAATCGAAATTTGAAAAAAATCCTTGCCTACTTTTAGGCACTCAGCGCCCACACAAGGCTCAAAATTTCCATTTATTTATCATTAGTAAACATAAAATATAACAAGTTTTTTTTTAGCAAAAACGTACTCTGCATAGAAATATAAGGGTACCTGAAAATTCACTAAAATGCCCGCCGCCAAAGAGTCAAAGATATCTTAATTTTAAATAGTCATAGACCTACCTGTTATGTACATACATCTACGTTCTCCTAAAGTTTCATTTGAATCGGATCAGCCACTCCAGAGATTATCTCCATTAATCATTTTGTTGATATATATATATGTATATATATATATATATATATATATATATATATATGTATATATATATATATATATATATATATATATATATATATATATATATATATATATATATATATATACATATAGGATGAAGTTTCGGCAAAACGAGTTCAATATTAATTTTCTTCGAAAATCAGTAAAAAATAAGTGGTGCTGTTCTAACTGCTTTTATAACTAGGCAGCTCGTTCGTGCTCCTTAAAGTCGAGAAACTTAAGTACTCGTAGCACCGAAATTTTTATGGAGAGTAATGAAGCACAACAAAGAGTAAATTGTTAAAACCATACTAATTGGCAGCATACTTCGGATTGGGAACATTAACATTTGAACTTTTATGATAGTAATAGTCATCGAAAAAATGGTAGATATTTTCAGCCTTCGCACTTTATGTAATAGTCAATCCAATTTAGAAAATTCTACCAAAGTTAGTGATGACTCATCACAAACTGGGAGCATGAAACGCAATACTGATAATTTTTCATTGTAAAACGACAGTCAACCAGCTTCTATGCAAGGCGTGAAACAACCAGCGACCTGGCTCACAGCGTTGTAACAAAGGACAGGATAGTGGAAGTTTCCCAATTTCGTTGTCGCCATTTATCATCATAACGTTGCTGAATTTCCTGTTAGCGAACTAAGCACTACATTCTAGCAAATGTGCAATACTGCTACACTAGCACGTTATGGTGGTTCACCTCGAGCAATGTTCTCAGTTTGTTTGCAAAAATTGCGTTTCATTCGCGATCCTGATGCAAGTTTCGTGAATGCTGTTTTGAACTTGGGTGCATTGTTTTTTTTCGTGGATGTGTCAACGAAGTTTCTGGTGTGGACAAATAGCTTGGTTTGTACTAGATAGCGAACGAAGAGAAATACTGTAATTGCGATAAATCAACAGCATATTCGGCGGTAAACACGTAGACGGTGGTATTGTTATTTCCTCCAGCGAAAGTAAAATGCAGAGTTGGATATAGCATGTTGATGAGTAAAACATTGACATAAACAATAACTTCTAATCAAAGTATGGAAGAACTGAAAAATTTAATCAAATTTGGATGAAAGAATAATATAAAATGGGGAAAATGTTCGCATTACAGCCACCAAAAAAACTAGTATTTCAAAAAATATGCAATTGAATATATTGAAAAATATGGAAATTTGTTTTTGCATGGAAATGGTTTTCTCATCCGGTGTTTTATAATTTTTCGACATTTGCTCACAATTTTGAACAGAAAATGTTGTTATGAAAATAATCATCAAACAACAATTGGCTTGCAAGCGATATTTAAGCAGCGCAGTCATTCAATCCAGCGCAGTCATTCAATCGAAACGAAACTGACAGGGTGGGTTTAACAGATATTCACAAGTTTAACAGATGGTTCCATTTTGTATGCATAAGCAAAGCATTTACAATAAAATAAGCAATCGATGCTTAAATTTTCTGAGTTTTGGAAATATTTCGGATGGCAACCCCAGACATAGTTTAATCACTGAAACTTTCGATGATATCGTTGGATGAAAACGAAATACAAAAGATAGGTTGATTAAGCACCAGCATGTAATGGTAGACGTTTTGCTGCTGATATGATACTATAAAGAAGTGTATTATGTCTTCATATATTTTTCAGTCAATCAAAGATAATTTCTTCAAAAATCAGTTTTCTAGCGGTTCTGATGCGCTATAATTTTTTGAAAAATGAAAATTTCCATTTTTCTATCCTTATTATGAAACCAACCATTTTCGCGAATCTATTGATGAGCACTGATGAAACCGAGAAGAATTTTAGAACTGTTAAATTTGTAAATGGATTGAATTGCCCGAAAAAAGTTTCATCTATCAAACTTAATCTAATGATTTTACTAGAACTACAAACCAGTATCAGTATTGTTCATAAATAAAAGTAATTTATTTAAGTAACAATAACATACAATAACGTAAAAATGTTCCGTCTTTATATTTTCGTATATTCATTGTTGCGACCACAGTTATTGTTCGTTACTAATATCCGTTTCCCAAAGGCAAAACCCTTAAATATTAACATCTTAACCAAAAAGACAATCTGGACATGTAGGAATTAGATTCAGTCCTTTGCTTAATTAGCTTGTATCTGAAATTCTCTTAGATAGCTTCCTAATGGTACGCTCTAAGCCATGCAGCATTGTTCAAACGACATGGTATTGTATCTCATTGCTCACAGCACGAAAATTTCACAAACCTTCGAAACACAATACAAATATTCAGATTTGTTTTTGTAGTTGAATGCTGAAAATTTAGTTCGTTCTTTGAACTTTAGCGATAAGACTATGAAAGCTGCTTGCTGCTGTGATTTGCATTTCGTATTGTAAGGAGTGTAAGGAGGAGTAATCATTCGGTGTTGTTAGGATCGACTGTGGAGATATTAACGGTAAATTTGGTTTGCATATGAAAAATATAATATGTAGTTTACTGTTATCTGTAATTTTATTCTTCCTGGTTTGGATGCATAAAGTATTATGATAAGACGGATTTGTACAAATTTTGCTTCCAAATGGTTTTAATTTCTGGAAACGAAATTAATTTGATTTAGTAAGGCTATTAATATTGAATTAATAATATTCAAAGACGAACTTCTAAACAGAACGTACATACGCTGGTGAGAAAAAGTTCCCGACCAGATTATAATTCCTTAAGAAATCTTTTCAAAACAAAAATAAATGAAACCAATTTTCTCTTTTAAAATATTATTTAGTAATCCATGATAAAGCATGTTAACAAAATAAAATAAAGAAATTCAACTGTTATTTTAAACAGGAAACAAAATTACGTAAAAATTCCAAGAAAACATGTGAAAAAGTTTCCGAGATGAAATAGAAATTAGAAATGAAATAATGGTCAGGCTAGAAAACGTGTGTTTTTACTTTCGGCTGCTTCACAGTAAATTCATGAGTCGATAGTGCTTTTTCTAGCATTCGAAGTCGGGAATATGATGTGAATCTCAATGGCAGTCGAAATAAATAACATTTCTATCAATAACCATGTTAGCCTTATTACAATTTGCTCGGATTCTACAACTGTCCTTATAGAGTTCGAGCGCATTGGAGTACAGTCAGCATCTATTTAAAAAAAACAGATGTTTCGCTATTTTTCGCAACCTAAGTTTCAGAATTAAAACTAACTCACCTCAAAGACTAAGCTGGTGAAAAGTAGGAAGAATGTTGCAACCATTTTAGATACAAACATTGGCTAAGCTCAGAAAGGCTTTCGCAATAGCCTCCATCTCGATGGCAAAACAATTCATCTGAAACATAAATTGTTTCAACTTGAAAACTTATCGCAACAAAACCTGCAACTTCTTCTTCCCAAAAAGGCAAACTATTCTCTTGAGCATCAATTCCAGGAGGAGCTATTCAAAATGTTCAAGACTAAATACAAGTTCCGCTTCAGGGCAATGTTTTTCTTCATTGTACTCACCAAATACGCGGAATACTTCTTAAAAGAATATGCTTTCGGGCTATGCAAAGTACCTGCTTGAAACAATGATTCCTGCGAAAAATATGAACCTAATGAACGAAACAATAAAAATAAGGAGGTCAGAATAACAATAATGGCGTGCATACGCTGCATACTAAACTTTCTAAAGAATATGCAATTTATTGAAGTTGCCGTGCTTCACAATCTACGCTCGAAATGATTTTGTTTTTTCAATGTCAAGAGTAAAGAATGTTAGCCTTTAGGAATAATTTAATGTTATTCTACTCTCATAAAAAAATAAAAAAATGAAGTTTGTAATTTATGTTTCTTCTTTTTCAGGTAAGTGGAAATGTGAACAAGTTGCGAGCTGAAGGCAGTTAAAATAAAATTTCGCACGAAAAGCAAATGTAAATTTATGCGAATGCTAGTGTCGACATTAAGTAGTGTGTTGTAAAACAATTTCACATACATCACCTGTAGACTGATTCATGCAACTGAATGAATTATGTAATTGTAAGGATGCCTAATATGTATGTCGTAGGTAGAATCTAAACATTTAGGGAACACAATTGTAAAAACATTGATAAAGTAAATTTTAAAGATCATTGTTTATTTTGAAGTTTTCATTTCGCTCCAAATTTATTCTAGCGTTCAGAAAAACTCAAAATTCAAAATCAAAACGAAATTCTTTTCATCCCACTTACCGATTCTCCTAAATAAGGGAAATCATTACCAAATTAGATAAATTGATATCCGGATATGTCATTGTTTACGATTTGACATTTTCAATTGCTTTACAGGTTTCAAATTTAAGTAACTGAGCTCTAATATTTTAAAATGCCTTTATTTTATATTTGAACACTGGTTTCCTATTAATTTCACATTAATTTTCTATGTTTAGTCACAAAACACTTAAATATTTTTTTATCGTGAATAAAAATAAAATCCCTATCTAAACTAGATAAAAGAGGGTTGCCGGGTACGCGGCTAGCATTAGGCCACCAGTTTGGGCCCATTTGCCACCATCCCTTGGCTTGCTGGAGCTGCCAAGTGACCGCTTTGCCAAACTGAATCAGCTGACTCAACGTGACAGTACTAGCCACCTCTGTTAACTCTTGAAAGTGGTAAGAACCAAAAATTATGATGCGTTTATTATTTAGGGCCGGACAATTGCAGAGAGTGTGCTCGATGGTGTCCTCTTCCATATCGCACCTCTTGTATAAATTGGTAGATTTTAGTCCCATTTTGTTCGCATGAGATGCGGTAAGACAGTGCCCTGTGAGTAAGCCGACCGTCGCTCTCAAGCATTTTCAGTTGAGCTTGAGGAGTTTCCTGCTTTTGCTTAGATCAGGTGATGGCCATAATGACCTGGCCACCCTGCAGTCCATCCGGTTTTCCCATTCGAACTTTAGTTGGACCCATATGGCAGCATCTAGTTTACTTGTGGTGTCAATAATTGACCGTGGTATAGTGATGCAGGAGCGATTACTAGCTCCTGAACCTTTTCTTGCCAATTCATTGGCTTTTTCGTTGCCTTTGACCCCACTATCTCCTGGCACTCACATAATCCGGATAGGAATATGCCTTGCCTTTCCGTTGAAAGCCACTCTGCAAGCGCAAACAGTTTTTAAAGAACATCTGTAAAACTCAAGAGCGAGAGTGGCTGCCGTGCTGTCGGCGCAAACCGTCGTTGGTTTGGTTAATGTTCCGCTAATGGACTTAACTGTCATATGCTTCAGACTGAAAAACAGTATCATGATCCGACAGTGTACACCACCGGTTAAGACTTAAATCCATAGAAAACACGCCCGAGCCAACTCCTGTGTCCGTCTTTGACCCGTCCGTGTAAATCCAGATGCCATCATCGGCGATAGATCCCTTTTTCTTCCAGTCTGTTCTTGTGGGTATCTTGACCTGGAAATTCCTGCCAATATGTATTATTTTGCTCATGTGGTCCGTGCCTTCCGCAACGAGCTCGAATCGTCTGCGGCATTCTGTTAGAATAAAGCTGTAGCCTTACTGATTTGAATCGCTCCACTTGAAATTTTAGCACGTATTTCCGCTAAGCTTGCGGCTTCTAAAGATGAATGGGGCATAAGTTCGAGAATAATTTCCAACCCAACCGTTGGGGCGGTTCTTAGAGCGCCCGTATTGCATATGCAAATTAATCTTTGCAGTCTTGTTAGCTCCTTGATGTTGGTTTTACTTTCAGCTGCCTTCCATACACCAAAATGGGCCTCACTACACATATGAATATGTAGTAGGCCGCCCTAGGTTTGAAACCCCAAGTATTGGAGTAGGCAGATCGGCACGCGAAAAGTGCTGCGCGAGTTTTACCTATTCTATGCTTCACGTTAGCCCCCCAGTTCAGTTTCCTGTCTAGTATAAGGCGGAAATATTTAACACTAACAACAAGCTCCAATGCTATTCCGTTGAGGCTAGGCGTGGCAATAGCCGGCATCCGGTGTTTCATTATGAAAAGTACAAGTTCGGTTTTTGTTGGGTTTGCACTAAGATTGGCTTCTCTGGCCCAGATTTTATATGGGCCAGCGCCAATTGCATAAGGTCCGACAAAGTTTTTGGGAACGCAACCTTCACAAGTATCACAATGTCATTGGCATACGCTACCGCCTCAAAGCTCCTGGCCCTTAAATTTTCCAGTATTTCGTTAACTGTCAGGATTCAGAAAAACGGAGACATAATCCCTCCTTGTGGTGTTCGGGTTCCGACTATTCTTTCCACTTTGGCCTCCATAAAAGTAGCCTCAACCTGCCGATTTTTGAACAAGTTCCGATTTCTATCCACACCATATAGAACCAAGACGTCGATGATACTCGCAACAATGGCATTATTGAAGGCTCTCAAAATCTAAGAAGGCTGCCAACGTTCCTTTTGCTGTAAGGATTTGTCTATTGTGCCGACAACTTTGTGTAATGCCGTTTCTACTGATCTACCCGCTAGAAACACGTGTTGATCAATACAGAGTCTTGCAATCGAGCTCTTGCTGTGCAGATCAGCAAACCTCTCTAGTGTTTTGAGCAAAAACGATGTTGAGCTAATTGGTCTAAAGTCCTTCACGTAATGATGATTCAACCTACTATGTTTCGGAATAAAGACCACCCGTGCTTTTGTCCATTCTTCGGGTACTACCCCGAGACCGAGGCATGCGGTAAAAATACGCTGTAAGATGGGGATGATTGTTTTGTCAGTTTTTTGAAGCATGATGGGCAATATCTCATCAATCCCTGTAGCTTTGTAAGGTCGGAATGTGCCTCTACACCATTCAATCTTGACCTCATCTACTGCTTCATTGACCTCAATCTTGACCTCATCTACTACAGCTGCTCGGACGGCCGGTGGGATGCTCGAAATACGTCACCACTCGGGGCCGTGCAAGACGATTCCTCGAAGTGAGTCTGCAGGAGCATGTCCAGACATTGTTTCAGGTCCTCGCTTAGGACCTTCCTGATTCTAGCAGCTCTTGTACTTCCTTCAATGTTCTCACAGAATTCCCTCCTTGAGTCGCTCTTGGCTCGTCTAGGATGAGACTGGGCACTGGCTTCTTGTGTATGAGGTCCATGGTTCGATTCCAGGCTCGAACGAGGATCCAAATACCAAGCTTTGAGTTCACCTAGCTCTGAATAGGTACCTGATTTAAATCAGTAGTAAAGGGAGTCGCAGAACTAATCACTCCACACTCGTATTCACATTGATTGTAAATTTATGATGATACGTATGAGGGTTGTCGTGGGATTACTTTACTTTACTTTTATGAAGAAAGAACGAAAGAAAGTATGGTTATTCAACCTACAAAATAAATTTTGTAATCAAATATTTCCATGGATATTGAAGAAATAACTTTTCAATATCGCCATTAGTAAATTAAATTATTTCGCCTTCACCTTTGCCAAAATAGTCCTACATTAAGCTTTATATTTTACATTTAAGCAGTGGCATATATTGCAGCACAGTTAATTTCCAATTGAAACGATTGATGATCTAATAAATAAAGCCTCAAAAGCAAATATCACCATTATTCTCTATCGCAATTCACGTGTTTCGAATCAAATTACGAAAATTGCAGACCTTAAAATTAGTCTGCAAAATGTGTGTTTTATTACCTAATGCATATACCCTATACATATATTCTGTACAAAGGCCCCAGCGCCAGCAAATATTTCGAATTCCATATTAAACCCTTTAGCATGAATGGAATCCATTTCACGTTTTCCACCCGGTTCTTACTCAACTCGCCACGTTTTCATTTCATTTAAATTGAATCATGACTGGATAAATTTATTGTTCAATTTCCGCGAAATATCTAACACGGGCTTGACAGGATAGTGCTCGTTGAAACTTTCTACTTTTCCTGAATCGATATCACGTTCTGCATAAAGTTTGATAATACGTGAAGAGTATGGTTGAATGAATAGTATGAGCGTAAATTAATCGTCATCCAAAACTGGACGGAAAATAATGCGTGTTGTTTTGTTAATTTTCGGATTATTTGCAATATTTTGGTGAGTCGTATTCGAAGCTCTTTAATTACTATTTAAGCATACATAACATAAGCATTTATTGTTTTATGATAAATATACAAACCCAATTTGACTTTTTTGATGGCGGTAGTGATATAAATTTTCAATTGTCATTATTGATATTGAAATCTGAATGCAAGTAAATATTTAAATGTTACCTATAAACACTTCTGTTTATATCAAACAAATAAAAGATATATTTGTGGCGAGCAAGAATCAAACAAATTGTAATAATTCTAAAAATAAAAATAAAGCAATAACAAAATTTATTTTACTACATTTGTTTTAAAAAAAAAACGGATAAAATATTTTGGTATTTTAATGCTCCTCTTTGTCGTATAAATGGTTTTATGCTACGTTTGATTAGGATTGTGTACTGACTGGTGGATGAGAAACAAAACGTTTATTTGATAACTAAGTGGCAGATATTAGCGCAAGGTTGACGAAAAAAGATTTTACGGGGGAGTTAGGTGTCAAACTTCGGCGACAGCGGTTACTGTAAAAATATTTTGTTTGTGATTACAGAGCAAATGGGTCGGAAGGAAAAAAGAAAGTAGAGATCTTGAAACACTTCAAACTGACTTTGTAAATAAGGGTTTCATTTATAAAGGTCGACTGTCCACAAAAGATTGTAGAAATTCAACGCATCACTGGTGGGCACTCGAGATATGAGCGTCTTCTTGAGTGTCTCCGGGTCAGCGCTCCCGGTCATGCCCCAGACAGTTTACAGCTACAAAGATTCGAGAGAGGAAGCCACAAACTCAAACTTTGTCAAGGACATTTTCATCCTCCACAAAGTAAACAAACTATTTCATACTTTATATCTTGCCAGCTACACAAATACATATATTGACACCTATGTATATACAGCGCTCGTCCTGTTGAGCTTTTATTCTGCAAACAATATATGTATGTGCTCTATCTTAATCCCATTTATTTTCAAATTTTTATGTAGTAAAAAGTGTTTATTTTGTTTGAATTTTGGATTCGACTTGCCGAAAAAATACCTTTTTGGAAATTTTTCGATGGTCAAGATTATTGAATTCCTCTAAAACTGCACCTGTTATTTTTATAATTTCCTTGAAGGTGATACTAGCTTTCCTTGCCAAAGATTCGCTGAAAAATAATTTCGAGCGTCATACTCTTATTTTTTCGTACAAAGAATTCCTTAACGAAATATTATTATTCAAAATATTATTTTCAATTCAACAATGTGACAAGAAAGATTTTGTGCTACCACACCACTTTCTCCTATGGATAACATTTACATACCGATAGGCACACAGCTCTGCGGACTTCTACTTCAGCGACACCGTTCAATGGTAAAACGAGCCAAAGTCACATTATCTACATATTATGTCAGGAAGAAGCAATAATTTATAGCACATTCTATGAAAATCGTAGATTATGCGCTCATGAGTACACACAAATCATATAGATGACTAGTGAGAGTTTAGTCAAGTGCTCGAAGTTTGATCAGTTAAGGTTAGAAATACATTGAAATTTTAATAATTCTGCTGTTTTTGATTTTTGTTCGAAAAATTGATCTGCTCGCTAGTGAAAGTGATTTCATAAGGTGAAAGTGATTCCGAAATTCCTCAAGTCTGGTGTTCTAATCTATTTTTATCATTAACACGATATTGTCATAAACATAACAAAAACAATGACTAGATATTCTTGTACCATTGGCGTAATTTATCATAAGGTATGTACGTTTCATCCAGAAAAAATATTTGAATATTTAAATAATGCCGGCTTTACTTAGACCAATTTTGACTTAAATTTTGAGCTCATAGCATTACGAATTCTACATGCATTTAATTACGATTCCATGGAAATTTGCTTCTCAAAGGCCGCCTCTTCTAAGCCGAATGAATAAATATCATCCAAGACAACACCTATGCGGTACATATGTATGTATGTCGCCCTAGGTGGTTGTGTTTAGTCAGTATGCCTGGCTTGCCACTACAATTCTTTCTGCTCTTGTTGGGGAATAATCCTGCATATCCATGGTTAACTCATGGTTAAAACCACGTCAGAAGACAACCGTGTCTCTTTTTGACAATCCACAACCGTATTTCAAAAAATGATATATACACAACGAACGACACACCTAAAGTGGGTTTGGGATCTTGTGGAAAATCGATTCTCACTTCACAATAGCATCATTAATTTTACTCTCATCAATACTGCAGTATCTCGGTACCCAGTTTAGACGAGCCTTGTTGAACCAAGGAGCGACATTCAATCGCATCCTGGATTCCGGATCAATTTTGAACTACTCAGAAAGTATAGTAATACGCTTTCACCTCCATTTCTATCAATTGTCTAGCAAGCAGCTCTCAAAACAGCCAATATATCTGCTTAGAAAGTAGAAACATGCTCTTCCAGAGTAACCGCTTACCTGCCATCCAGTGAAGTCAGGTAGATGCCAGCTCTTTATCTGATATCTGTCTTCGATCTGTTCGTCAAGCAAATCTCGGAGTATCCCCTAGTGCAGACATCTGGGTACTTCGAGTCACTCGCATTCAAAAAGATAACTTCATATATTCTCGTGAAATGTATTAGGGGTACTCGAGCGTTTAAAAACTTCGCAAAAATCCAAGAGATATCTCGCCTGAAATCTCTGAGCAACCGTCTCTATCTACTAATAGGCCAAGTTGAATTAGTTTGACTTTTTGCCACCACTAGGACATGCTTTTTCTGTAAGAAGTTAATTGAACTTAGGCCAATTAGTGTTTCTAGGGCCTCTTCTCTCCACTACCGGCTTCAAAGTTGCCAAATCGAAGAGTCTGTCCCCTCTGGGTGTTGCATTTGTTGCTGCCCTACTTGGTGCTCCGTGAGCTAGAATCGCCACCAGAAGTTCCAATCTCTCTGATTCAGCGTACTGGATTATGTCCTTCAGTTCCTGTATTAGCCATTGGAATAAGGAGTGGAAAAGAGTAACTGGTTGTAATCAACACCTTTCATAGCTTTAAAGTATTTCCCCTTGAAAGTAACGTAACTTTCATTCATGCAAACCGAAGTAAATTTTCATTGTATTGATTTCCCTCTTCGCTTTTGTCGGCAGCTCTTCCGCTTTGTGCAATTTATTACGTTGCGTGCGACTGAGATTCTCCATATGGTTGCACAGTCTAGAGCACAGAGCACTTTTTCCTCCTATACTTCCCATGGGAATCCATTCACATTAGCTGGAGATACTTCCTTCAAAACTCTTCCTTTTTTGTTAGGACTTGAGAAAAAGGACTAATATCCAGGCACGGCCGTAGTTAAATTTTCAGCTAACACTGTACTTTGTGTTTCCATAACCCACAATCTTAAAAGATTCCATCAACATGTTGGAAAGTTCGCTGACTATAGATTCTTCCACAATGGTAGGCTTTCATCTCCCACTGCAATCAAGATTATCCATTGCAGTCATATTTAAGGCTCGGGCCTACAAAATCCGAGTCCTTCCAAACCTAAGTATAAAAGTAGGCAATTATGATGATAAGGCAATGATGTTTACTGAAGATCATTACGGTATTTATTGAAACTTGGAATATAAGACAGCACCAAAATCGTTAAAGCTATCCACCACATCAAGAAAGAAACTATAGAAAATAAAAAAGTGATAAGGAATTTCTTCTATGAGTAAAAGATACTATGTGAAATTTTGATGTGTTCAGAGTGAAAAAAGTTTAAAGAGTACCTATGGTTCAATGAGCGAAGGTCATTTTGAAAATGTTCGCAATCTTTCCGCAAATCAATCACTCTAAATTTCTTGGTAGTCCGCAACTAAAAAGTAAAATAAGTTTATCGACTTAAGAAAATAATTTATAGAAACTCAATTAAGAAGGGCCCTAATATTAATGTTTGTGAAGAGTACGAATTGGTAGTTGCTACAGGTAAACACATAAAATGAGCACCAATAAAGAAGCGAATCAGAAAATCCATAGGACTTCGACTTTAAAAGCAGCAATTTAAAAGATCCGGCAGGGACAGCATTATTCTTTAATCATCCGTCGAAAAGGGATAGGATGAAGTGGCGACAGTTAAGATCACAGACGATCATTGGTAAGGTGGCCTGTACAAAAAATTGGAAAAAGTCCCAGAAAGTTATCTAGATTGGTGGATGATGGATGGATTGGAAGCACTTGCCCAGTCTTTGTCCAATACTAAAAAGTAATGGTACGAGAAAGAGGGTAGTGGCCAAGATGGAGAGAAAGGATACTCTGCGTCGGTGTCATTTTGATCCAAAGTCGTGACATATGGGGGCCAATTGCATGCTAGTTCAAGTGACGACGAAACGAAAATTTCTGCCAACGCGGGTAACTATGTAAAAAACCGTGTAAGGTATGCCAAGCAAATAAAGTGGAGAGAAGAGCTGCAGGGTATAAGCTAACTTTGCAGATCATATCCAGTATTCGAGTTAAAGTCACATCGTTATTCTTACCGTGTTGGATTACTTGATCAAGTTTACATTGCTATTTCTTTTACATTGTTGTTATTATTATCTTGTTCCTCTTATACAAAAATCGAACTTATTTAACTTTTCAACACCCACTAAGAAATCCGAATTTATTCTGTGTGACCCTGTATGTGAACTTGTATATGACCTTTTGATTAACCAAACCCCGATCACCTATATTGATTAGACTATAAGATTATAAATAACTTAGTATCTACACTAATATCTTAAAATACTAGGCATAAGAAAAACTATTGTAAGATTACTCCTCCTTCCATGCCACAAGCCTAGCTTATTTTGGAAGGAGTAAAATAACACAAATAAATGAAATAAATGAAATGAAATTATTATTTACTTCCAGCTTCTGCTGTTTATCTAATACTGGAAAAGCAGGTATTTTTCGTGCTGGAAGTTCCGGGGTGGCTAGTATGTGACAATGGGGTTTAGTTCCGGGAGAAGCAGCTTCAGCAATTATGTAACCCGCAAGCTAATTCAGTATAAAAGAGGAATCAACACATCAAGCGCATGCTATGCATCAAGTGGCCAACAACCACTGTGAAGAGGATAAGAGTCTGACCGATATAGCTTGTGCATTGAAAGTCTATAAGCATGAATTCTCGCCCTTTTTCTTCAATTTCGAACAAGAAATGGTAGCGTTCTACAAGGAGAAGGAACCACCGGACGGGAGTTAAGCTACCTCAAAACTCGAGGTTAGGACTGACGAGCTCTCAGAAGTGCGGGCGGATATGTTAGAGCGAATGGGGACAGGCGCTTGCCAAAGTACGTGGATATATAATCTGAGAAAAAGGAACTTGGTTTTTCAAGAAAAATATCTAATATTTCTAATATATATTTTGGTCCACTTTGGATTGAGAAATGGGTATCACGGTGGACCTACTTCTTTGTAGATGATAAGGACCACGAAACAGGGGTTTCGCTCGCAAAAGACTTCAAACAATAAGTAGCATTACTGTCTTGGACGATTATAGGTTTGATAAATATACTTCAACGTTTACGCTTCAAAATTTCGAAATTACGATCATATTCTATTGTACGGTTTGTAGGGGGCAAAAATCTAAATTCTTCGGCTGGTTTTTCAATAACTCTTATGTTCACTCTTGCTGGGACATAAATTCCTTCGAATACCTCCAATAGTTAAGTTCATAGCAACCAGCTTGCCCAAAGCTACAAAAGTTCCTTTTACCAGAAATTATAATGATCTAATGAATATTACCAGAATAATGAATTCGCTGTCAGTGTTCTAGACGTTAAAAGTTGCTGCGATAATACATCCTCCATTAGTCAATTGCATTCGATTTATGTAAAATTTATTTGGCCCGAAGCCAACTACGTATTCGAGAGAGAAAGGAAAATGATGCGGCAAAAGTACGATTCTTGTGCAACGCCAACGCAATACTCATAATTTAAAACGTCCTACATTGAATCTTGCTTTGCAAATTGAATGGGTAGAACATGAAAGCATCTTTAACTTCTGATGAATTGCTCACCGATTTTACGTAATGTTATGATGAAAAGAGAGTAAAACGTTTCAGTTTCAACTCAATGGAACTCAGATCTGCTCGAATCGTAACGAAAACGGGCATAAAATGTTGTTGATTTAATTAAATTTTGAAACAATGAATACTGGAACACAATTTGAATAATGGATTGCGATTGAAAGAAATTTTTGCATACTTTATAGACTTGCCGAAAGCAATAATGAATGAATAAATAGCCGTAATTACACAGAAGCCGAATTGATTTGATTTTTATTAAAGTGGGTACTTAAGTATATGAAAAAAAAATTATGACTGACGGTATAATGAACTCGTGCAGAAAATATTCAGTTGCTAAGTACGAAAAGTGAAAGAAGGATAAAAAGGTTACAAGGTTCATGGGGATAGTAATATTTTTTTCTGCAATACTGTCGAAGTTCACAGGATGTCCTATGATGGAAACAGAGGGAACGAAAAAATTGTTGAGAGGGACAGAAGATTATTCAGATTTTCTATTGGTAGAAGTGCCATTAAATATTTTGCTGCGAAGATAATCTTTCACACGATAGTGAAAAACTTGAAATAGAACTAGGGCATTTCATTGTATAACTGGAACTTGTAACGGATCTTTCAATAGGGACTTCCGAACTCTGACAGTTGATAGCGGCCATATTGTTAAAACTACAACTGTCAAATTGGCTGTCATTTATTCAGTTTGTTTAACCAAATCACCATGGACGGACTTGGCGCTCAACAACACGTGCAAGTGATAAAATTGTTTTATCAAAACGGGTGTTCTGTTCGGACAACGTTCCGCGCGCTTTGCCCATTTTACGGTCACCGTAATCGTCCAATCGAGAGGACTTTTCGCAGTGTGGTTGATAAATTTGAGTCTACTTGCTCAATAAACAATCAATCAACACCCGTAAGTCAACGAAACGCAAGATCTGCCGAAAACATCGCCGCTATCCGTGAGAGTGTGAAGGAGAATCCGAAGCAGTCGATTTCGCGTTACTCACAAGAACTGTCGCAGACCACAGCTTGGCGAATTATGCGTCATGACTTGGGCCTGCACTCGTACAAAATTCAACCATAGACAACGACGTTTGTTCGCTAAATGGGCTCTGGAGCAGTTGGAAAATGACCCTAATTTTCATCAAACAATCATCTTCAGCGATGAGGCCCATTTCTGGATGAAAGGGTATGTCAACAAACAAAATTACCGACTTTGCAATGCATCAAATGCATCCGGAAAAAGTCACTATTTTTTGTGGATCTTGGACTGGCGGCATCATTGGTTCCTTCTTCTTTGAGAACGACGTTGGCCAGGCCATCACCGTCAAGACCGACTGCTATAGGTCGATGATTACCAACTTCTTTTGGCCTGAATTCGATGATATGAACACCAACAACATGTGGTTTCAACAGGATGGCGCTACGTGCCACAAAGTTCACGCCACATTGGACATTTTGCACGCGCGATTTGAGAGCATGGTCATCTCACGTGGAGGTGATGTGAACTGGCCACCAAGATCGTGTGATTTCGCCCAGTTAGACTTTTTCTTGTGGGGTTTGCTTAGATCGCAGGTCTATGCAAATAAGCCACAAAGCACAGCGACCCCCAAAGTCAACATAATCCATGCCATTGGGCAAATTCAACCTGATTTATGCGCCAGAGTCATAGAAAATTGAACATTTCGGATGCGCGCCACCCAGAGAAGCCACGGCTTTCATTTGGACGATGTATTTATCCTTACTTAATGGCATTGCTAGGCCTTTCTAACGAATAAAAAATTTCGATGATATCTCAAACACACTTTGTTTTATATAAATTTAAAAATAGGAAGTGCTTAATGAAAGACCCTATGTTTAAAATGTCAAGATGAAAGGACGATAAATAGCGCTAAATAGGTGGATATAATATAAAGAAGTGGGTATAAACCAATAAATAAGTGGAAAGGTCTTGTTCATCGGCCACGTCAAGAACATTTATAGTGGAGATAGACTACAAGCGGATCTCGTTTCACGGATCTCGTTGAACTTTTACATTAGTGTGTCAAGCAATAGAAATTTAAAAGCTCAAATCTCATTGGAGATTTGCAAAATTAGATTCTGTTGTATTATGTCTCCAGCATAAGTTAAAAATACGTACGAATTCGTCTACACGAACCCATCTATACGAAATCGCCTCAATTGTCTACAATAAGCTAGCTACCATTCTTGTATATAGATGCATTTATATCTGCCGCAATCACGTTGTTGACCAATTCCATAGTTGAAGTGATGTTTGTTAACAAATCATAGCGGCACGAAAAACTGCTATGAAAAAAGACAATTTTTCCTCGTGCCCGGATATTTCATACCAGGCTATAAATGCTAGAGTGTATGCTCAGAACACATCCAAATCTGTTTGCATCCTAAACTTTCGTATGAATGTTTGTATTTTCTCGTCGTATTCGATGGCGGTTTAAATGGTTTAAATGAAATTTGCATTTCAAGTGCTTAATCTGATTAAAAAACATACTATTCCCTTGAAAACTAATTTCGGCGAAATAAAAGCGTTTCTAAGTTTAGACATAAAAATGGTTTTTTAAAGCTTGCGAATGTAGAGCGTATATCAAATGCATTGATTCTCGCAATCAGAATAAACATGGTAATTTATGCATTACGTTTTGCTCTCCGTTTTGTGGTATTTTCATCGGATTCTATTATTAAGAAGTTTAAATTCGACTGGTTTTATTAACAAAATCTAAAAACTATAGTTCTTTTGAAATCGTGCTGAAATATTAAATTGATCAACAGTAGGCCGACATGTCTGAAACACTTAAATCTGCACAGGTTATTTAGACAAAAATTATAATCAAGCCGTGAAATTCCATAACACTGTTTATTTTTCAAAGAGTAGTTCGAAAATTTTTAGTACCATCCAGGTTTCAATTAGAGGGCACATTTGACGTTTAAGGTTTTATTTTAGGTTCTATTAACCTACTGTAAGTATAGTCGGGAGTGAATTTGATTTAGTTTAGTAGAAATACACAAAAGTGAATTTTCAATGTTTTTTATTTTCTGTTTTTACTCGGCCGTGGGATGGGTCGTCCCCACGCTTTCACGAACAGTTTTCCATTACCATTTGCAGCATTCAAAATTATAACTAACCCATTGTCAATTTATGAGCTAACTAGTTGAATAAGCTTTAGCATAATTGTCCTATTTTAACGGAATATGCCTCGTTCAGTTTTAAATAACTAAGTAGCTACTGAAATCATAACCGTAACACAGTAAAAAAAAAACAGATATGAATGTATCGTTTTACGTAACCTGCTTTTGAACTACCATTATTGATTCATGCTGCTTTTAATCCATTGACTTGAACTTTCAAAACCTTCCACCGCCGGTTAGCTTTAATGGTAATTTCGAAAGGCAGCATCGTCATCATATTTCCTGCTTGTCCGATTGTCTTTATCCTTTATGATTGATGTTTCTCATATTCATACATGCATATTCAAAAGATCTAGAATGAAGTGAATTGATTCTGATTTTGATTGATGTAAAATCAATGATTTTTAATGTATTTTACTTTGGGCTTTGAGTGTCACGAGATCAAAACACAATACGAAACCGAGCTATGAAATGTAAATTATTCATTTATTTTTGATTGATTCTTCTCTACAGCTAGGCTGTAAACAATAAGATTATGTCAATTTATGAAACAATTCAAGTAGAATGGCTTGGTGTTGACTTCCCGTAGAAAGTATAAAATTAACTCCAACTATCAATGCCAATTTAATAATCTCATAATCTGTCAACCAGAACCAACGGCATGCAGGAGCAATGGCATAAAAAACTCTCTACTTCTGACTTTCACAGGCTTGTGAGATAATTTTTATTACATTCACATTCATCAATAAATTGATGACTCCAATAACTCAAAATGATTCAGATTCATCAATAAATTGATGAATCATTAGGGGCTATGATGCTATCATTTATGTGGCTATAAAAAGTAATTTCAGATAAAATCTTCACGAAGTTAACTTGACGAGTGCAAAGTTTTCCAAATAACTGGCCTAAACCACTCGTATTATATTCAAATAAAGCACACGATGCTCTCAATCGCAGAAAAAAACGGAGGAAAAAACTTTTAATAGTCCAAGTTTACGAATTGGGAAATGCGCTGTTCTCAGAAGAATGTGCAGTTGAAGTATACAAAATGACTTTGCACAAAAGAAATTAAAAAAGTCCGCGGAAGCAAGTTAAATGTCCAGGGTCATTTCATTCTACAGTTTAACTTTGAAGGAATTTAGTTCAAGTGAAGTTACCTTGGGACAACACTCGCTTAGAATCTTAATGAAAGTCATTAAAACTTTACATACATAGAATGCAGTATAATTAATAGCTTGCATTTGACTTTAATTGTTTAATGTCACAGTTAATGATGAATATTTTGGTTTAATAGGAAAATTGCTTTGGGTAAAAGAGTAAATTGTATTGGTCTTACATTATAAAAAGCTGGTAGAAGAATGAAATATTGTTAAAAAAAACACTCAAGCGCATAAAAATTACTAAAGAAAACCCGATTTCGGAAGAAAAGTAGAGGAATTTCGTAGATTTTGTATAAATGTTCTACGAAATGCGCTCATTATTTCAGCCAATTTGTATTGAAGGTAATGAACGACTTTCAACTAATTGCCTGAATCACAATACAGCGAAATGTTGCACTGGGCGGAGAAAAGCCGCTGTCAAAAAATTAGAATACACTGTTTTGTACAGTATTGCCCACTATGCCGTCGGCCGAAATTTTCGAAGCGTCAGAATTCGCCAAATTTCTAAATTTTTCGTTTCGCATGTTGACTACAGTTCCAGCGAGGGTCGAGCTTTATGCCAAGGTTCGAAGGGGATATTGACTGTTGATTGATAATAATGTTAGATTTTTTGAGAGCTTTAATGCTTCTCTTGTAATCTGTATGGGTTCCTCAGAAAAATATCAGCTCACTTTTGTTGGCATTTGTCTGCAAACTCCATTTTGCATGATATGCAACGAGCTGATTCGTGTACCTTTGTGACATCGCTGTTACAAAGTGCGGGTTACGCTGCGAGTTCCAGAAGAGGAGATCATCTGCGTCAAGATTGACAGAAACACCTATGGGAGAACTATTTGAAATTCCTGGGATATCTGCAGTGAAAATGTTAAATAAAATAGGTCCGGGAACAGATCGTTGAGGTACCCCTGAGCCGTTTGGAAATTAGTCAGAAAGAGCCCCATTGAAGGCGACGAAAGCCTTTCTGCCACATAGAAAGTTATCAACGAATTTAATTAACCACGTTGTTTAAATTCGTTGATAATTGATCATTTTGTATAGGAACCCTTCAATCCAAACGGAGTCGAAGGCTTTCTGTAGATCAATCAAACAGGCACCCAAAACCTTTTTGCTTTGAATACTTTCCTCAACTGCGCTTTTGAAAACCATTAGCGCGTCTACCGTGGAGTGTTTGGCTTTAAAGCCGAATTGTCTACCTGATATGATGTGGTTCTCTTCTATGAAGTGGTTCAGATGAGTTTTAATGATCCTTTCAAGTAGTTTCCCCAAGTTTGAGAGGAAAGAAGTAGGACGAGTGTTGAGGACATCGCAAGATCCTGACACTTTTGGGATAGGGAATATTTTCGCACGCTTCCAAACAGTGGGAAAATATCCAATATTTATAAAAGAGTTGAATAGGACAAAGAGGTGCTCAAAGAAGCAGATAGGGAGCCTTGTTAAGATGAAATTGGAAATTTTATCTTCTCCGGAAGATTTTTTAGAGGAGAGGATTTACACCAGGGTAAGAAGCGTTTCCTTATTCGCGAAGGTACCATGGCCTTGGAGAATTGTGGAAAGATTTGTTGGACTGAGCCTGGAAAGGGTCAACGATTGATTTTCTTGCCGAAAGTTAGAGACAGAAGTCTTGACGGCTGAAGCAAAGTTGGGATCAGAGCTATGATTCTCACCACAATAGATGAGAGAAAAGGTGGCAACAATAGCGCCAGTGGTCGCTCTGTAATGAGGGAGTAAGTTGCCGCTAGAAGTAAAATTACATTTTAGTCTTTTTCGACCTGTGATTTTATTAATTTCCTGGAACATGTCTTTGCCAGGTACTATTATTTGGGGACGTTCTTCAAATCGCTCGTTGAGATGGGCTCTGATCTTGACCATGATGAGAATGTTTAAGCTTTTAATGAGGGCAGAGATGTACCTATATTAGTTATTTTCCATGCTAAGATATCTGTGGTAGATTCTGGTAAAACGTCTTCTTAAAGATTTCCGCCGGCTATGGAGCTGAATGATGTCTTGCAGTAAATCGCGGAAGGCATAGTTTGTGGATTTTTTAGTGGTAGTTAAACTATCAATGACCGCTGAGGTGATTTGGTTGAGCTTGTCGAAGGCCTCGTCAATTTCCTGTGAGCAAAGATTTCAAGAGCAGTCAAGAACAAGATTTTGAATTTTTGTTGCAACGTTTGTTGCGAATCGATCATAGTTGATTTCATCGTAGGGGTCGACAGTTAAGAAGTCTAGGCCGCGTTTTCTTTTGATGCATAACTGGATCAACTGATGATCAGATTCAGCATCGTGGACTTGGCATTCGTAAGTGCCGAATTGTGGTTGAGAGTTGATCAGGCTCGGAGACACAAGGAACAAGTCAATTATTGATGAAGACTGACCTGAGGAAAGATGGGTTTGATAAGACTTGGGATCTGTGTAAGCCGATTCCTTTTTGCCTCGCCGTATGGGCTGCTGATGCTATTGCCCCATGATTGCGACTTGGCATTCAAATCACCCCCGAGGATGACCAGCCCAAGTGAGGATGCAGTTCTCCAGCAGCATCTCCAAATACAAAAATGATGGAAATATCACTATTAAAAGTCTATCACTACAGCTCAATATCAAGGTCAACACAATCTGTTAGTACAGTTTTCATCGGATGGCTTCATCGGAAGCTAGACGAAAATTGTAAGACTCAACAGACTAGCTTGTCGATGTGCATCGTATTTGACAGGCAGTGGAGTAGACGTGACCCCTATCTAGGGGAGAACCTTCTGTTTTACCTGGCCTCGACTCATCTGCCGAGCGGAACCTGGCTTAACGGCTCCAGACCCAATATTGGGATGAGTGAGATATTTCGAGCTGGAGGCCTCCAGACTTATCAAACTGTGGAAACTGAGATGAGCTGATCTTGTGTAGCAAATAAAAAAGCATCGAGTACCTTAGAAAAAAAGTATGACTTTTCCTACTCTACTCAAGCTGATAATTTATCAGCTGACAAAATATTGGCCCTAACATTTTCATTACAGCGCTCTTCAATGAAGCTCTTGAAATCGTATAATAAAATCCGATAGTATAACCAATTGCAATTCAAACAATGAAAACCTTTGATTCTCTCACCAGTTTCATTATTCATTTCAATTGAAAAAAGCCAAGCACTCATTTTCAACGTATTAGCCACCACTCGCAAAACAAACACACAATAGACGTACTATTATATCCTGATTATAGAATCAAGGCAAACCTTATCCAATTCAACCTCAACGAGCTGTTTAATATTCTATTCCACTTCTGCCGAACGAAATTCACAAAGAATCCTGCGAAAATCTTTGGGAGCTCGTTATTTCAGGCCTTAATGTAACGTACCATCAAACCAATCCCGTGCTTAAGCACTAAATTCCCTAAGATCCAGCATATTAGCTTTTACTATTCGCTCATTACGGTCTTACCGATAATGCGCTCTCGTCGTTGAAGCACAGCCCGATTAAAATCTTTCGTTTTCTTATACGTCAGGCTAATGATTTATGGCTGGCAGTGAGGTGTCGCTTCCATAAGGGAAGCATTCGTTTCAGCTTATTACCGAGCTGAGGAGGAAATTCATGTGAAACACTGACTGGAGTACAGTTAATTAATTTACGTCATCGATCAGCTGCAAATCTGGTTCTTAATTAGTCCATTTTTATGCACAGATGGATCTGAAAAGAAGCAAAGTAGCTTCGCAGCACCGAACTCTGTTCTGGGTGGTTTCCGAAATGTATTTTTTTTTTCAAAAATATATAATTAAGTGCAAAAAGTGATTTGAGTGATTTAATCAATATGTTTAAAGTGATTTGAAAGAGATTTTCAGAGTAGGTTACTCTCACCGTGAAGGAGATTTCAAAAACTTCTGGATAGACTTGGAGATACTGCCAACAAAGCTTCGAATAAAAAATATCTTATGAACAAAATAAGCAACAAATTGTCAAATATCCTGAATCTTGAAATCTTTGTGAGTGGTAGCTCTTAGAAATGTTCCACACCTGCTAATTCCGATGCATTCATTTGAAAATAACGAAATTCACAGCCAACATAGAGCTGGTCTGAAACAAAATTCTTGTGGTAAATGGACCTTATTGTAGGCAATATTCAGTAAGAATCTGGTTGAAAAATCATGATAGGGCTGTAAACTATGGTTTTTTTTTTTTGTATTTTTTGCCATATCTTTAGTAGGTGATTTTATCATAAAATTTTCAAACGTTATCTTGCAGTGACAATTACCGACAAATATTAAGATATCGAAAATTTGAAATTTTTTGAGAGTGATAATCCTAAATTTTTTGTACCTCTATAATTTCCAACGCATCCCCGTATCAATAAATGCTAACGTTAATTATTCATATAGCGGAAATCTACAATGAAAATAAGTAGCCAATGTTTTAATTTTCGAAGTTCTGGAAATTTTTTTGGATGGTAACCCCAAACATCATTTTTCCTATGAAGTCACCGGATGAAAACGAAATTCTTAGGGTAGGTTATGGGGGTCGGTAGCTCAGCTCGCTAACGCGTCAGTCCGAAGCAGCGATCTACTGCCCGCGGGTTCGAATCCCGCCGTGTCCATGGCTGTATTTGTTCGTCTTGTGTTGTATTAACAGTCAGTGACTGGGCATAATACCAGCGCTCCATTAATTAAGTGCCACATTAAAGCTTTATTAGCGACTAGGCATAACGCTAGTGCTTTAGAAAATAAGAAACAAATGTGGCACTTAAAAGAATAATTGAATAATTGATATTGGCTTCTCCCATATGTGTCTCCCTACCGCCATCGCTAAGCATTCGATTCAAAGGGCAATCCCCTGAGCTTTGGCAGTATCATAGAAAAAAAGGTTGTTTTTGACGGGAAGCAGTTTTGGTAGACTTTTAGTTGCAGTTGCAAAGTGTTGCAAGTAAGTTTATTAATTTATATTACCGGATATACTGTTTTTAAAGTTTTGTAACATAAGCAACCGACATTGAATATAAGTAGTTGTGTTTGAATTCTCTTAAATTTTGAAATTTATGCAAGTGATAGCCATGAAAATATTTCCACCCTATGGGTTTCAATGCATTCTTGTGATCATTGCAGTACATAGCCCTCGAAACAAGCTGGTTGTAAAACGACTGATAGAACATACACTCAAAATCTGTACGATACCTCTACTGGTCATCGAATATATAGCGGTTCTGGTGCGCTTGAATTTTTATGTATGATTCGGCTAGTATTAAAATAAATGTTAGTTCTTCCAGCAGCTGCACGGATAAGAGGAAGTGCTATATCCTACCTTAGCGAACAAAGTAACCCATGCCGCATTTATTTGCTTGGCACTAATAACCTAAATCTTATTTATTTAGTAATGCACATACGCATTGCACGAATGCACAAAACATTTGTATCTATGTATTTCTAACATATTTCCCTTCACACAAACCTGTAACATTCCACACAAACTGTATCTAACTTATTATCGTATAATCCCTACATTGTGCAACGAATAATTTTTGAATTGTCTGTTTTGTCGTTGGCTTTTATCTAATTTGTCAAAACACCACATTAATTTCCATTTCCAATTTGAAATGTGAAACAAACACCCAGTCTTGACCGAGTACCATGTCGTTGAATTCAGTTTGTATCAGGCAAGGCAACAAAAGGCATTAATTTGTGTATCGTGCACAAGCAAACAATAATGAAATTTTGGCTTGCATAGCGTGAAATGATATGTATGTAGACTGTAGAATATTTGTCTGAAATTAATTTACAGTTTATTATCTTCATTTACACTTTTTATTTCGAACGAAATGATTCAATTTTGTATTCAAATTGAGGAAATATAAATTTGATCATCGTGTTCGACTTTCCAATTTAAAGCAGGAAAAAGGTTTCATACGAACTTATTAATATGACTTAATGCTAAATGAGTTAAATATTTACCCAAGGCTCAGGTGCTCCCAAATTATTAAATAAAGCTCCCCTGGTGAATTTAGTATCAGTAAGAAAATAAAAAATAAAAAACTCTAACGCATAAGGACCGATAATAGCGTTGATTTTCAAGTTAAAGGACAGGAATCGTTTTTGCTCCTCATTATAGCCAGTCAGTATAGAAGGTCTTGCACCATTTCGATCCGATGAATGCTTCGAAATAAATAGGGTATATAAGTAGGTTTCCAGAAAGTTTCTTGAATGAATTTCAAAATTTAGGACAGAAAAACACTTGTTACTTATGTTCATTATCGGATGTTTCTCTTATAAAACTGAGAAACCAGCATCTACTATAACATAAATCATGAAAATGATCAGTGCTGGCAACACTTAAAGAGCACTGCAACCAAAAGTCTACCACAACTGCTTGATCGAAAGTTACGGGGATGTAAAGATGTTTGACGTTGCCATCCGAAAAATGTTCAAAACTTGGAAAATTTAAAGATTGGTTACTTGTTTTCATTGTAGATAATTGCCATATGAACGTTTAATGGTTGCTTCTGTTAGAACAAAAATTATGAAAATGACTGCTGCTGACAGCTTTTTGCTAGTTTTTATTCTAACACTAATTTTCTTCGAAAATCAGCAAAAAAGGACTATTGCGGTTAAGATATTAGGCACGTGAACTACCAATGCGGAATATAATTTCTGTTCTAGTGAATTCACTGGTACAGGAGTGTTGTTGTTTCCAATGCGTATACTCTGTTCTCTGCTGGATAGAAAAGCCAAAAAAACTCGCCTAGTATTACCTTGTTGTACTATCTATCTATTTATACAAAACTTAATAAAGCAGATCATCTGATAGAAAGTGAAACAAACTCAATAAAAATGGCAATATCAAAATCGAACGAATAAGCATCTTATTAGCGAAAAATAGCTTTTTGACGACGTCAGCCAGCTTTCGCCTGAAATTATTCACGTTATTTGTACAAAAGCTTAACTCTCCACCTACAGTGAAGCAACGTCTAAGATTCCAGGTGAAACCTGCCAGTTTCTCATTTAATTCGAATCAATAACATTGACACCTTATTATAATAACATTAACACCTACACGTACTAAACACGTACATTACCCAAAGGTAATAAGTCCTTAAAAAGGTGTCAGAACTATATTAAAACATCTCTCAAGTTGTCTTCGCAGGTTTGCCAGGTGCTATAAATCGGTTTGAAAAATCAGCTATGCAATAGAAAATCTTCTCCACCTTCTTCAGAAGCGAACAAGACAGTAACCCTGAAAACGCTTCATCTGCCATGTATCTTAACGGTGTTTCTTAGAGCTGTCAAATTACTTGATATCATCTGACTTAGATATGACTCAATGTGGAATTTTTACGGCGTATTATGCCAACAGCCATTCGCCTCTGTAATGTATCTCTTTATCGTATATTTAACATCATTTTACTGACAGGTTAAACTCGCTAGCATATTTAAACGGCCTCTGAAGCACATGACCGTAGTCTCACGTGGGAAGGATACCGAACGAATAACGAATTCGCTATCAAAACCTTTTCGTTTGCAACATACATACAAAGCACAATGCTGCTTTTACATTTACATTTTATCGCAGTAACCGTCGTAATTTTCGTTTCAGTTGCCGGCGGGCTGATTTATTGCTGTTTTCATTGATGTACGGATATCCAATCGAAACATCGTCCTTAAAAGAGGAAACCAATGAATATGCTGGAGTTATTGATGTTATTACTGATGGAATCAATCGTATAAGTGTCTAAATACAGTGGCTCACAGCTTCAATAACCAATTCAACTATTGAACTTTGGGTACTATTATTCCAAAGTATTTAACATATTAGTTTTACAATCGATTATACATTACACAGCCTAAGAAAAAGTCTAAGCAGAGCAAAGAGTAATATGTATTACTTAAACTAAACTGCTGCTTGCAAGTTAGAATGAGTAAAAGCAGTGGATTTAAATTTATTGTTATTAGATAACAAAAAAAAACATATGGAAAAGAAAAGAAATATATCAGTGGAGATCTGATTAGTTGCCACTGGAATTTCATTTTTTCCTGTCACTTTTGAAAATTTTGTTTCACAAACCATCTTCTACCTAGCAGGGACATAAACACTGTCACACCATTGAACGCACGTACTGCGCCGTGAGTATTGAACTCATGGCGGTTTTGACACATGGGTTTTGACGGATGATCCTTGTGTTGTTTACAAACAAAATAGCAGTCTCAGTCAACGCGATACCATGGAGTGGACAGACGGAGACAACCGCATTGCCGCAATTTAGTTTCGTTAGTGCAAAATCGAAAGAGGAAAGATTTTCCGGCTGCTGCGGCCACTCGGAGTCAGCCGAAGATTTTTTTGTATGTTGGTGTGTTAAATTGCTCAAGGATCCTAGCAACGTGAAAGACCGCCATTAATCTGGATGCCTACGCAGTATATGCACTTTAGACACCATAAAAGCCATGAAGGGTCGGATCATAAGACATCCGCTCCGAAAACAGAAAATTATGGTATCGCATCATCAAAAAAAACTTGGGCATTGGGGCGTACAAACGTCGCACCGGGCAGTTGCTCAACGCTGCTCTGAAGGCAAGTAGAGTGAAAAATTGCAAGTGCCCACTTGGGGCACTTGCGATTTGCAGAGGCATTTGTAGGTGGGGGCTACAAAAAATTCTTTTTACGAAAGAGAAAATCTTCACCGCGCAGGAGAAGTTCAATCGACAGAATCCTCGGGTATACGCTCGATCGTCGTTGCAAGTATTGCAAGTCATTCTATGGGTCGAGAGAGGCCATCACTCGTTGTCAGTCATTGTTTGGTAAGGCGTAGGTTAAGATGGCACTACTCAGCTGGTTTTTTGTTTGCGAAAAAGGAATGAAAATCTTCGCAAAAGTGTATCAGCACACGGTTTTGAACCGTATTGTGAAGCCTCACAGCCAAACCATGTTTCAAAACCAGTACTGGCTGTTCGAGCAAGATTCGGCGCTGACTCACAAGACCAGAACGTCTCAAACCAGGCTGGCTGGCTATCTGAATTTTTGAACCCAGATGATTGGCCGTCAGGCAGCCTCGAATTGAGTCCACTGGATTATTTTATATGCAATTTTCCTGTCTAATTTCGATTAAAATCTAGATAAGATTTTATTCAGGTTTTTTCTATGTGTGATTCTAATTTAACAACCAACCTAAGTGAATGCTCAGCGAATGCAACAACATTTTCGAACACCGCAATTTTTCTGCTTGGGATCGTTTTTTTTTGCAACTCTACATTAATCTGCTCTCCTTAGGTACAAAAAAACGCAGCTATTATAGAAAATTGAAAATTGCCCAAAGATCTTTATATGACTCTTTAAGCATATGGCATATAGATAGACTTTGACCTATTTGTCTATTTTTTGTCATGCTACTGAAAGAACTGTTATGTAATTGAATAAATAAATCTAAACATGCCAGAATTTTTTGTGTACACCTACAACAACATCAAAAGTATCGCAAAGAACTCCGATTTTAGACCCGTGAGTTTGAAAGAAAGCATGGCTCGCCTGATGCCAATTGTTGATATTTGTTTCCAAGTCTGGTGGCATCTTGAGTCACTTAACACTTAACACTATCACAAGATTCATGTCAAAACGCCTCATCCTTTAAGTGGTTGCTAGATATGGAAAATCTTCACAACAGGTCCAGAAAAGGGAACCACGCATATCTGCCTCGTAAAATTTTGGACGCCCATTAAAGAGCAGCATATTAGAAGATTAGGACTCAGTTATTCTGAATCATTCCGTAAGCCAAAAAGGAAAAACAATTTCTACTTTCTCTCATCCCAATTTCTACCTTCCTCTCATCCAAAAAAGGATTTGTATTTTGGAGAGACCTGAGTGGAATGTCTACTACAGGTGTCATATAAAACATCACGTGCTAGGTACAAGGTTACTTGCTAGTCGCCATAAAAAAGGAAACATGGGACCATTGGCTTTACAATAATAAATGCACTCTCTCGAATTTTACAACATTAAACTCATTACCGTTCATGCCACTGCAGACAAGCCTACCACTGATGAAAAAGTAAATTCAGGCGTCCAACCTTGACTTAAATATGATATTAAAATCGTACTAGGTGAAATCAAGGAAGCAAATCTGGAAAGTGTCACACACACATGATGCCGACAATGGGTGTGTGAGTGAGCAGCGCTGAACCGGGAGGGAGTTGACACTGAACCGAGGTACAGTCGAGACGGATGAAGGAGATCGCCGCCGCCGCCGCCGTATTACGAAATCTTCCGCCGCCGGACATATCTGTACAAAATGAATTTCATATTAAGAAATAAACTTGTTTACTTGTTTTAAATTAAAGCGTGTGCCAAATTCCTGTGACAAATTTCAGAAGTGAGATAGTGAACCTTTTACAAAGGGTAGTGAATTGTGCGTCTTCAGTGCCGTAAACAATGGAAAAATTCCAATTAAAAAAACTGAAAACATTGCAAGGAGAGTGCCGGTCTCGGGGAATAGTGGCGTCGGGAAGTAGAGAGGACTTGATAAAACGGTTGACGGACCATGAAACACAGTTCGGTAATCGCGAAGAATCGCTAGTTCAAAAAATAGCAGAGCTAGAGGAAACAGTTAAGTATTTGCAGGTTTCAAATTTATATGGAAATGCTAATACGCCCCAAGGTGCGTCGACACCGATAGTAAAATCGTCGCAACAGAATGTACGACCATTAGCCGGTACATTGCCACAAGCTCGTGGACCTGTTTTTACAAACGCATCGGTAAGTGAATTTTCTCATTACGGAGTTGATTTTGGTGCGCCTGGAAATGCACATGTGTTGTCATCTGTGCCAGCGCTTGTGACGACAGCCACATGTCCAAACGTGTTTGCACCAAATGTTACACAAGGCCATGCCGGTCCCATACCGACGCCATACACATGTTCGCATGTACCATTCTCCGCACCGTCAGCCCTACCTGAAGGCCAGTACAATCGGCAAGTACAGTTTACGGGCCCGAACGAAAATCTAGGCATGAGTGTGCGAGAGATTATAGACATTCTGCCTGATTTTCATCCGTTCTCAGATGAGTCACTTAAGTCTGAGAAATTTATACAACGCGTAACACAACTAAGAGAATTTTACAACTGGCAAGATAAGGCACTGCTGTTTGCTGTTCAGGCAAAATTAAAGGGTCCGGCAAAAACTTGGGTCGACAGCTGCGAAATTTTTACGACATGGACGCATTTCAAGTCGAGGTTTTTGATGGATTTCCCATCTGAAACGAATATTGCTGATATTCACTTGGAAATGGCTGAAACGGTACGGAGGCCACATGAGTCTTTAGAAGCATATTATTATCGTATGCTGGCGATTGGAAGAAAAGGTGAGCTGCCGGAGTCTGCAATCATTAAATACGTGATACGTGGCAGTAATGATGCCGACTTTATTAAAATTTCTTCCACTATTAACTGCAGTCACTGCAATGAGTTGCTTGCTTCGATTCGGCGATATGTCGCAAATTACCCTCCTAAAACACCAAACTCAAGTAAACAGCACTTGAGACTATTAAATCCTGAGACCAAAAATAACCATCGATTGGTATCAACGAACGGTTCAGTTTCAAACCGAGAAAAAGGAGATAGAGCAACCTTGTGCTACAACTGTTTTAATCATGGCCATATTGCTATTCGCTGTCCACATCCGCAACGCCGTGAAAGATGCGAGAATTGCCTCAGAACAACACATCGTACAAATGAGTGTCCAGAGAGAAAAACACAGCAAGCGAAAGCTAAAATTCAAGTGTGTGCAGAGCATTCGACTGCGGTCGATGTTAAGGAAAACCAAATCACGAAAATTGTCGTAGTCAACAATCAAGAAATGAAGGCATTTGTTGATTCGGGAAGCAGTCGTTCCTTGATAAGGAAATCACTGGCATATGAAATCGGAAACGTAAGTCCATGCCATATTATCCTGAACGGTTTCGGAGGAGGGAGCTATGAATGCACTGAGACCGTCAAAATTACGGTGAAAATTGATGAGCAGATGTATGACATACTGGCATTGTTGGTTCCGGACAATGAATTGGACTACGATATTTTGTTAGGTCGGGACATTTTATGCCGCAAAGGAAACTGCCTCGTTATTAAAGATGACACATGTTGGCTTGAGGAATGTCATGAAATTAATCATGATTCTTCATTAACGGAAGTCGAGCGGCACAAATTGAAATCGTTGCTCGCAAGTTATAGAAGCAGAATTGCATCCAATATATACGAATTGGGAAAATGTTCAACAGCAAAATTGAATATCAAGCTTACGACTGACAAACCGATCGTAATGAAACCGTACCGTATTCCCTTCGCCAAACGAGAAATCGTGGATAACATTATTTCCGTACTTTTAAGTGCAGATATAATACGTCCATCTGACTCTGCATATGCATCACCAATAGTACTCATCGAGAAGAAAAATGGAGAGAGCAGATTATGCGTCGACTACCGTCAACTTAACAAAGTTACAGTTAAGCAACCGTTTCCAATGCCGAATCTCGAAGAACAGTTCGTAAAACTTTCCGGAAATACATTCTTCACCACTTTAGATTTGAGGATGGGCTATCATCAGATCGAAGTTGAAGAAAGTTCAAAAAAATATACAGCTTTCGTGACTCACAAAGGCCATTATGAGTACAACCGAATGCCTTTTGGGTTAGTTAACGCACCTGGAATGTTCCAGAGCCTCATGAACAAGATAGTGGACCAAATGGACCCTGGTGAAGCGGTTGTATATCTAGATGATATTGTTCTGCCAAGCAAAAACGTTGAGAGTGGTCTACGGTCACTACAAAAATTTTTCGAGCTCATACTAAAACATGATTTGACGATACGGTTGGATAAATGCAAATTTTTGGCTAAGGAAATAAACTACTTGGGACATGTAATAAACCAAGAAGGTATCCGACCAGGTCAGGAAAAACTTTCTACAATCGAAAATTTTAAACCTCCAACGAACATAACTGAGGTTAGGAGATTTTTAGGCCTCACTGGTTTTTTTCGAAAATTTATTCAGGATTACTCGCTTATCGCAAAACCTATTACCCAGCTGCTTAAAAAGTCGAAGCAAAATGATTTCACATGGAAAGAAGAACAACAGAAATCTTTTGAGGATCTTAAGCACCGATTATGTGAGAAACCAGTATTAGCATTGTTCGATTTTAAGGCCCAACATGAAATCCACACCGATGCTAGCACGGTTGGCATCGCAGGTGTATTACTGCAGTCATATGATGGGAAAAACTGGAAACCGGTATTCTATTTTAGTCGACACTGCTCAAATACAGAGAGTCGATATCACAGCTTTGAATTGGAGTTGTTAGCAGTTGTGGACACCTTGGACCGTTTTCGGGTCTATATTCTGGGCAAACCGGTTAGAGTGGTGACCGACTGTTCAGCCGTCGCACATGCAAAAGCTACGTCAGAGCCTAAGCCTCGAATCGCAAGATGGCTCCTAAGGTTAATGGAATACGATGTAGAGATTATTCATAGAGCAGGGAAACGTCTCGCTCACGTAGATGCACTTAGTCGATCTCCCGACTTACCATCAAGCGAAACAGAAGTTGCAGGACTAGTTTTTACTATTTCCGTTGGAAGCGATGACTGGATATATACGATGCAGTTACGGGATGAAACGTTACGTCACCTTGTCGCCGTGCTAAAAGGAGAAAAGAAAGATGACAGAGAAAAACAAATTAAATCCGACTACGAACTGAAGCAACATCGTCTTCATAGGAAATCTACTGAAGGATCTAAATTGGTCGTGCCAAAAGCTGTTAGATGGCAAGTTGTTCAGCACTGTCATGATAATTTTGGGCATTTTGGGCTCGAAAAAACTATAGAGCGCATTAAGCAACACTATTGGTTCCCCAAAATGAGAAAATATGTTAAGCAGTTCATTGATTCTTGTGTCAACTGCTGTTATTACAAATCAAACACCGGAAAACCATCAGAAGCACGCTTACATTGTGGGAATCTAGAGCCGATACCATTTCATCGCCTCCATACCGATCATCTTGGACCTTTCAAACGAAGTAAAAAGGGTAATTCCTACATTGTCGCAATGTCTGATGCATTTAGCAAATATATAGTTGCTAAAGCTGTGCGCAATACCTCGACACAGCCGGTTCTTAATACTCTCATCGAGCTAACCAGCTACTTTGGGCTGCCAAAGTGTATAGTCACGGATAGGGGAACAGCATTTACCTCTCGTAAATTTGCGGAATATTGCAGTGACTACAATATTCAGCACATTAAAACTGCTGTTCGAACGCCGCGTGCTAACGGACAGGTAGAACGGGCAAATCAAACCGTTTTGTCTTACCTTTCCGCAACTGTTGAAAACAGCAACGATTGGGACACTTATCTACCAGCCTTACAGTGGGCCATAAACTCTCAAACGAACTCAACAACTGGATTTAGCCCAAACGAAATTATATTTGACTTTACACTTCGAGATGCTACGCAGAACCAGTTGCTCTCTGCATTACACGAGGCCGTGGTTCCATCACCAGATGGTGAAAGGATTGACATTCATACCAAACGGAAGAAAGCCTTGGAAAATTTAATGCAGCAGAAATCACGATGGAAGGCCCGTTTCGACGTAAAACATAGTGAACCAAAGGAGTATTCTATCAATGACTTGGTTTTGATAGAAAATGACGCGCCTGCAACGGGTGAAAGCCGCAAGTTGGAGCCTAAATTCAAAGGACCATACGTGGTAACGCGAATTTTAGGAAACGACCGATATCTTATCGAAGACGTACCAGGTATGAAAATCTCGTCCAGACGTTTTTGTTCCGTTTATTCCGCAGAAAAGATACGCCCTTGGTGCTGCAGTCCGCCAGAAATTGATGAGGAGTTGAACGACATCGAATACGTAATCGAGGACGATTCCGAGTCAGGAACGGCCGAACTGTCACACACACATGATGCCGACAATGGGTGTGTGAGTGAGCAGCGCTGAACCGGGAGGGAGTTGACACTGAACCGTGGTACAGTCGAGACGGATGAAGGAGATCGCCGCCGCCGCCGCCGTATTACGAAATCTTCCGCCGCCGGACATATCTGTACAAAATGAATTTCATATTAAGAAATAAACTTGTTTACTTGTTTTAAATTAAAGCGTGTGCCAAATTCCTGTGACAAAAGGATCTCATATAAAGTCAATATAACCTGAATGATATAACCTGAAATTATATTCATTCTGGCGCTTCAATAAATGATCGAAGTAGCTAGAATATGCACCTGTATATCTACAATCAAAAATAACCGACAGCTACAACGATTCAATCCGTGCAAGACAGCGGGATGTCATAAAAAAATTTTAAGTTTTTTGAAACTATTCCACTTAAGTCACTCCAAGAAGCTTAAGCTGTCAAAAGACCACGATCTTGCCTCTCTTCTAGTATTATTCAGAATTTAGAAATCTTAGAAAGAAAGAAATGCTAACTCTTCTCTGCTTTTGAAATATGGATTTTCCAATGAATATTTGAACCGAGATGTGAGGATTCCTGCGGTGGGCTGGACACTTAGCTCGAATGAGAAAGGAAAATCCGGCTCGGAATGTATATGTGTCAGGATTATTAAATAGGGACGCCAAGGCAAGCCATATTTTTGGTAATGCGATGGCATACGCTTAAATTTCACAGAAATATTAACGATACCGAACTGAAGACCGACAGTGCAGGACATCGGGTATCGATTTTTGCGGTAGACCTAGATCAGACTACGGGTTACTGCACGGTGGATTTTTTGGATCTTCTGGTCCGTAAATTTATTGTTCATCATAAAATTTGTTATTTTGTGAAAATTGATATATTCTTAGGCGACTATAATGACTATTTCAGGGCTTGACCACCTGAACGCAAAAATTTGATTGACACTTGAAGCTAGAACAGACGAAACATTTTCCTGTTTATACGATAAAACCATTAAGGGAACTAAACTGATCGAGCCCTAGCCATTACAGCAATCCTCAAATCCCAACAACTCAATCCGGTCCGTCATTTAGGCTAACAACACACCCTAAATCCGTAAATGGCCTCAGTTCAAGCGACTTACTTTCCACACAATTTTTCGCATTAGTGGAATTTTCTTGAATGCCTGGTTGTGTCATCGGTAACATCCTTTTTAAATAGCATGGTCATAGTAGCCACAGCCGTTGCCGTTCAGTTTCAGGACAAGACTATACATTTTGTACATAGATAAATACGGTGTGCATGTGTATATCTAAAGCAAATCTACCTAACATGACGTAGAACCAGGTCGAATATGCCTTTCGTGTCGGCTTAAACCGGGCGAAAAGTTGCCAGCACTGCATAATCGTAGTGAATATAACCTTAAATATGAGCTTACTTGCGAAATCAGCAAAAAAATATTTACTTTCAAATGCTAACACGTATGCATGCTACGTATGAAATGATAATCAAAATATCAAAAGTCATGTTCATAGCGAAATAAGATAATCTAAAAGAGTAAGTACTAAGCTGGCAGCACATTTGCTTATCAATCTCTTCGCTGTTTCGATGAAAGTGTGCTCGTTCGCAGATTGTCGATTTGCGGTGTTTCGATTCCTTTCTTCGGAAATTATTTCCTGCTCTCGTTTATTGCCGACCTATCAAATTGTATATGGCTTTTATCAGTATTATCGAACGGATCACAAAAGGCTCTAAAAACGTAGATGAATAGCAGCTTCGGACTTCATTTTCGCCAAATCAGGAAACGTGTAAGTAGGTTATAAAAGCTTGCTGTATGATTTGTTCAATTCGGTGACATGGGCTTTTCCTGTAAGTAACTATCACGAAGCGAATAATAACTGACGTGCGATAAAATAACGTTATGCATGCAAATATATGCTTTCGTGATGTGAGGCCATCTAATTTCATGAAGAAATGAAATTTAAGCGAGCTGTTGAGTTTTCTTGTTCGGTTTCATTGAATATGTGAAGGAATATTACTTTTTAATTTCAACAGTTATTTCGATAGATATCGTGGTGAAAAAATCACTTGCTATTTTTGAGAATTCAACAAAAATAAATTTAATTTGCAGCAAGCTTTAAGTTCTTGGCCGGACCAATTGTTTTGTACCGCACCACAATTTTCAAGGCCTTTGGAAAAACCATCAGAGACTTTTGAAAAATAAATAAGGACCTGGTGCTGCCTACATTCAACAAACTTTTCCTCCGGTCCCGATTTCGAACCGATGTCATCCAAATAGGTACCCTTAAGCTTCGAACGTCCTGGTCAGTGCCGTCTCTCCAGCGCAAACAAAGTCTCCCCCCGTCGACTGCCGAAAAATCTGCCGGGAATAGTTTTTGGAGCAGGTTCCTCTACGGAGTTTATCTGCTTCTAGGTAGATAGCGTACAGCTCAAGGTTACAGTGTCTGAAATCACCCTTCTTCACATATGAGCCAACGATTCTCTCCAAGACTTAGCTCTCGAACGCGACTAAAAGGTCAAAATGCCTTTTCATGCGCACCAAAATCTGGGAATCATACGTGAATACTGGCTAGATCATGGTCTTGTACAGCAGAAGTTTTGAGGTTCGGCTGAAATTTAGGGATTCGAAGAGCCATGACAGACTGTAGAAGGCTTTGTTGGATTTGAGCAGCAGTATTCCGTAGCAGAGTGTTCCTTTTCAATTCTGGGTGTATTTCTTGCAGATGCTGCCACCAAGAACTTCGTCTTTCCTTCATTATTGTGCAGTCGCAGCTATTGCATCGGTTGCTCCATCTAGATGAAAGATTCTTGTGCAGCCAGCTTAGATCTCCCGAAAATGTCAATATTATCTTCATAAGCCAGTATTTGACTGGACTTGGATGACGTGCCAGAGTCTCGGCTCCCTTTCTCGAGCACCACGTTGAAGAGGAGGTAGACCACAGAATTCCCTTGTTGGAACCTATTGAAGATTTTGAATGGTCTAGATATTTTTTTGGGCTTTTGTGGTTGTGTGTTTGTTTTTAAGGGTTTTTTTTTGTTTGTTTGTTTATATTCAGTGTGTTGCGTTTTCGTGTGTTTTTTTTTGTATTTTTTTGTTAGCTATTTTTGAAGTTTTTGCCTCCCTACCACCAGAGGACAAGCAGGGATCGAAAATTGAAAATAACTAACAAAAACCGTACAAAAAAATGCACGAACAGACAACACACTGAAAATAAACAAACAACCGAACAATATTAAATAATAATATAAAAGGTCACATTATTAAAAAGGTCACATTACGGGTGCTGTTGGCGTAACCAGCACAAAGGTCAGAAATGCCCTCTTTCACCTTGGATCTACAGCTTCGGCAGAAGTCATTGTAAATGGCCTCCAGCCGTGCTTCGTACCTGACAAACAAACAATGTCTAGGTAAAGCCGCCACTGCCACGCAGAGAAAGCCCCTTCCTTAAACATTCAAACTGTTAAATTTCTGAAAAACACGGTTGTTTTTTAAATTTTTTGGTTTTTAGAAGGGTGACACGCATGATTTTTTTTCCATTCAGTCTCACTTTGAAAACAAAGAAAATATTCTTCAATTCTCGCATCTAAATTTTTTCCCCGACTTGGTTTTATGTTTCGAAATAATCGAGGTGAGCGCACAAAATAAAAATCAATGGCTTTAGATAATAAATACCACAATAAGCAATGATGCCCGGGGCTAACATCTTCGAGACCACATATGACCATGTATGACAATCGAACTATTGAAGTGACACAAAAAATATACAACATAATGTGCTTCAGTAAACAAATGTAAAATAAATATTAAATGCTTTAATAAACAAGTGTGTGTACTAAACTAACTACCACACTTTCTTTTGTTTTTGACATTTCTTATAAGACAAACGAAATATGTTTCATATCTTCTTGCAGTCTCACCAAACTAAAAGTTGAGAAGCATCCTTGAGTATAACACAGTTTTGTTTTTCCTTTTTTGTTTTAATTCATTGATCGAGGAATCTTTAAACTTTAATATTTAAGCTTTCACCATTTAAAAAAATGGCAATTTAATTAACTCACGCTCGTGAATTTTTTATTTGCATAATTACCATGCTAGTTCCGAAATCCTTACATATTTCATTGTTCAAAGTTGACTGTCGTATTTCGTGCTAACTTTTCAGGCTACCAAATATAATCGGTTTAAAGAAATTTTTCATGTTGATTTATGTCGCGGAAGACAACAAACAACTCCCTTCAAATTATTATCAAACAAACCTTCAAGAGAAGCCAAAATTTTTATGTAGCCTTTTGCAAGTATTTAACAAATTTCATGGATGCTATACTATAAGAAATAATTTAAAGTGTACCTCCATTCAAGCATAATCCTCAGACTGTACATATTCAACAACAAGCTCGGATACAAAAACTTTGTCTTCAGGGCATTTTAAAATCTAAAATCTTCAGTTGAAGTCTTACGGCTTTTAGTCGGATTCGGTTCATCTAGATAAATATGCTTTGATTGCCGCCGGAATTTCAAAGCTACTGAAAATAGAAAACGTACAAGCTAGATGTTGCTAGGAATAGATAGTCCATGCAAATGACAAGCTTTTGAAATGAAGGCTCTTTTGTTGAGCGGAAGAGAACACGGAAGAAAAAATTCCTTTTCGCTTGAAATGTTTGAAAGCTTCACCTAAATTGGGACGAACGAAACATACTATTATACTACCATATATATAGATACATCTAAATTCAGTACAGCGGACGTATATTGCAACGGAGAAATATAAGTGAAATTTGTAGCAAATTATAAAGCCATGCTTCGAGGGATAGATTGAAACCGAAATGCTTTAAGTTAGAATGCATATTTTGTTTCGAAAAAAAATTCCAGGAAATTAAGCTATGTGACTAACAAATTTATGCAAATATGATCAATAGACATTGAAGAAGAGAACAGATTACTGCCGATATATCGATATCTGGCAAGAAATTGAAATACATCTAGCTTTTAAGGGAAAATTAGATCTTTAAATTGAAATATTTGGCTTAGAGCGCTCGAAAAATTGTGTCTGAGTAGAGTAATATCGAATTGTTGAACAAATTTATTTAAAGAAAAATTAATCGAAAGCACAACAAAATAAAAGTAGAATGACTAAATATAACGATTTTCAATGTATCAATTGAATTAATGTTACAAAAATATGTAATTCTACGTACAGGAGCTTTTATAGACTAATGGATCTCGAATAATTCCTTTTAAACTGCTCTACTATTTTAGACAATTATCTGACATCCATGCACAATAATGGATATACACTTTTCATGCTCGTGTCGAATCCAGTTTCCGTCGAGAGAACGCGAACCAAGCTTTGAGTTCTTCTTCTAATAGGTACCTGAGGTACATCAGGAATAAAATGAACCGTGGAAATAGTCACTCCACACTTGTATTTCACGTGGATTGTAAGTTTGTGAATGAATCTCTCTATCAACTTCAATCCCTAGACCTGACAAGGGTTGCTGTAGGATTATTTCCACTTCACATCTTCTTTCAAAGTCAACAATGCGCTGAAGGAATCTGCATTCCAGAAGAAATTATAGCCGCTCTGAGTTAAAATGTGGCGAAAATGAAATGAATTTAACTTTTTGTTTCATTTTGTTTCCGCTACATTTTAACTCAGAGTGGCATTTTACAAAAATATCGACATTTCTATTGTTCTTGATATTATGCAAAACATAAAGCATTTTTGAAAAATTGTGGATTGTGTGTGTAATGTGGTATAATTTTGTAAGAATATTCAAAATACTCTCGTAACCCGAGTTCGCGCCAGGCATATGAGAACGACACCTTTGTATTTCAGCCAACCAAAGAGACGTATGGTAAACTTGGTATAATGGTAAATTTTGTCGCTGGAGCTTGGCCTATTTATAGTTTCGTCGACAGGTTCCGTTCAGAATGATGAGTAACAGAGCTTGAGCCTGTTAATAGAACCATTGGCGGCTTTTTTTTCCTATGTCGAGAGTAAAGTAGAATGGCTAGAACATTGAATAGGCCGTCATACACTGGTCGATGAACAGGCCGACTCTAACAAAGATGTAATAGCAAAAGTCCTTTTGCCTAAAGATGAATAGCTTCGGCAAATCTAAGTGCAATCTAGACAACGCCAATGTACACCAGACCTCCGAAGGTTGATCCAAAAGTAATGATAATCAATATAAACCAAGGTAATTAAACTTATAAAAAATATTTATTTTTCAACATTGTCTCCTAACAAGTTAATACATTTAGTCCCATTCATTTCCAAACCCAAGATATAAGAAAATTTTATTTTTATATTATTTTATTTTTACAAAACAATTACTTGCCTTTACTCTCCCAAAACGCCTCAACAGCGGCCATCACTTCTCTATCATAAATTTATTGCTCCAAAGGTATTTCTTGAACTGAGGAAAGATGTAGGAGTCACACGAAGCTAGATCTGACGAATAGGGTAGATGTTGAAGCAGTTCGAACCCTGTTTCTTAAATTGCAGCCATCGCCACTTGATGAAACAGAATTCCGGCTCGCAGTTTGCCGCGTCTTTCTCCCTCAACAGCCTCTCGCAATCTTCTCATTTGGCCTGTGTAATAAGAGCCTGATATAGTGGCTCCCTTTTCCAAACATTCTACCATAATAATTCCTTCAGCCTCCCAAAAACTGATGCCATAACCTTCTTCGCCGAGCTCGACACTTTGAATTCCTTCGGTGTCGCCGAACAAGGTCACTTCCACGTCATCGATTGCTGTTTGGTTTCTGGATCAAAATGGTGAATCCAGGTCTTAGCCATGATCACGAAACGTGACAAAAAAAAATCTCGTGATCTGCCTGGAGCTTTTCGAGATTCACTCTCGAAATGTCGACTCATTTCTTCTTTTTCCAGTCGGTTAACATTCTCGGCCCCCAACGCGCAGAAACCTTCTTCATATGTAATTCGTGGGCAACGATTCTTTGAACACTGCTATTCGAGATCCCTGTGACCTCAGCTACTTGTCTGATAGTCACTCTTCGATCTACCAACATGACATCTTTGATTTTTTTCACAATGTCTTCAATGAGGGACGTGGTTGGACGTCCTTTGGGGTATTCGCCTTCGTTGGATGTTCTTCCCAGCTTAAACTCATTGGTTCAGCGTGCAACGGTGGAATATGGAGGAGCAGAGTCCCCTAATGTTTCCACAATGTCGCCGTGTATGTCTCTGGTAGACAATTTTTTCAAACAGAGGTACTTAATGACAGCTCTAATTTCGTTTTTCTCCATTTTGATGTTCTCTCTTCGACTGTTTGTATTCAAATGGCCTATTTATATGTTTTTCATGCTAACTTAGTGGGTGTATGACGTAGGTTTTTTTTTTAAATTTTATGCGAACTGGAAATAGCCGATTATCACTTCTTTTGGATCAACCCTCGTATATATCTGATGATAGAAACCAGCTAACGAACTAGCATACAACAGAAGTAGTGTTGGGTCATCGAAAAGTGCTGATTGATTAGCGTGCTTTATATTTCAAGAACTAATATACGATGTAACTTAAAGTAAAAATGTAATTTAATTTTTCGATACTTTAAATTAAGTAACTATTTTGACTATAGCTGCGTTTTATTTTCATCCAGAGTGTAGTAGGTATCCTGCATGCATAATAAAACGATCCAGAGTAGCATGCGAGTTTTTTTCTGTCAGACAGTTGTCATTTCAAAATTTGAACTGTCATATAACCAACCCCGTTTTCAAATATATGACTATTTATCCTGGTTGCCAGGGTGACATGGAAATTTTTGAAAATTCCAACTATTCCAGTTGACATGACTTTTCGAAATACGTTCCACAGAGAGCACGAGTACGAACACCACTGAATTCACAAGTGTTCGTACTCTGGATGTTGTTGTTGTTTCGTGTGCAAACCGATATCCTGCACTACTCTGGATGTAGAATAAAACGCACCTTATATATACATTCCTAAAAATAAAAATAAACTACAGTTTTCTCCTTCTATAGTGTTGTTTTTTTAAGTAAATGTTTTGTTTCACTGAATGACCAAGAGTTTTGGTTAAAAAGAGCCAAAAGATAAAATTACCGGAAAAAAAACTCAAAACCTGTACTTTTTAATGTTTCGATACTCCCACTAGTCAAAATTCATAAGATGAAATTTTTTAAATTGTTGAGGCTGCTCATTTTCACCAAGGCAAAAGTATGAATTGTTTTCACACGGGCTCGGCTGTGGCGCTGAGGATTTTGAAAACGTACACCTAATAGCCTATTTAGGAGTACTAGCTATAGGAGTAAATAAATACACGGTGATTAATTTTTTAATTTCCTTTTTTTTAAATATTTTAGCTTCAAAAACCTAAATAGAATCTGAGCATATAATTTCTAAAATCTGACGTCTAAAATTTATCGAATTTCTGACTACTTAAATTAATTTTTTTTACAATTGTAGGGACATTATGCTAAAACTAAAAAGTAAGTTAAATTCATAAATTGCGGTATATTTACATAAAAGTTCATTGGTAACCCCAAAGTTAGTTAAACGCACGCAATGCTTAAAACTTATCCGTGGACTCACTGCTACGAAATATTTCTTCTTTGCCACTGATACTAATTTTCTTTGAAAATTAGTATCAGCAGGAACCAGTTATAACCTTTTCTTATTAAGTCAAAGTTTACCTCAATTTTCCTCAATTTTTTTTTTTTTTCAAAAAAAAATTTACCTCAATATTCTCAACATAATGGTTCTATTGATTTTCAATGCTTTCTTTTTATTTTCAGGTAAGAATATAACTCTTTCTGTAAATACATATCTGCATATAATAATATACCTGTCGTGGTAAGTTTGCACAGATTTCTCATTGATATTAAAATGTAGCTGTTCAAAATATTTCATTCAACGAAAAACGCTTATCTTAAACGTGTCTTAATTGTCTATATAAAAATTATTGGTAAGAAATAAAGACGTACAAAAATAATACCATATACTATAAATCACCCCACGCCGAGCTTTGAGTTTACCTAGCTTTAATACTGAAAACAGACCATAATCGAATCCCGTTTGCCCAATATCAAAATCCCAATAAACACTGAACTTTGGGAATCTTCATTATTAAAAATAAAAGCTAACGAGATTCGATTTGTCAGAATCAAATAATATTTAAAATATACCAGAAGAATATGAAGAAAGCAGGTTTTGCATTTCATCTAGAATTTCATGTTAGAAAAACATTCTACTTCGACATAATTGACGCACAACAACTCTTTCGGGTAAGCTTTGGTCGTTTATTAGGAATGCCCCATAATTATTCCTGCTTTGAAATCCCATTGCGTATGAGAGAATACATACATATGAGAGAAAATGGATCGGAAATGGGTCATGCAAAATTATACAATTTTCGACCTTCCACAGAATAATCGTGAAGATACATTTTAACAAGTGTCCATTATCTGGTCATTCTTTCGTGTGAAAAGTTTTACAATTGAGAAAAGCAGAGACTCTGCTGATTACTGATAAATAAAATGTCAAAAATGGAATATTTTGATAGATTTTTTTAATGTTAAAATATCGGCACAATTCAATTTTCAAACTTAAACTCTTATTGACATCACATGTCACTTTTAGCTCGAAAGAATAAGCTACACATACTAAATTAGCGTCAAATTAATAGAGTATAGGGTCTAAGTAAAACACGCGTTCAACTCTATATGTTCATATATTTTACTTATTCTATACAATATTGAAGTCGATTGTTTCACGATGCGCACACGCCGAGGGTCGATCATAGAGTGTCGTGGCAGGACGAAAACATTTCCTCATGCTCAGACAGGACCGTTCTCGTGCGATGCCGCATTCCGGTCGTCGCTTGTCGGTTGCCTGATGAACTGCGTTGGTATAGTCGCTACACTACTCCCTCCTTAGCAACATGGTTACCGTTTGGTATGTTGCGATCTGGTTTATGAGAACCGGACTTTTTTTGTTTTTGGTCCTGGATAAGTTCTCAGGTTTGTTGTAGTTGATTGTTGTGCGTCCTCATTTACGACGAAGGCTGGTTTTAATCGCTCTGTCGATATATGGGTATCTTTGCCATTTATCTTCACGATAAATACTGAGTCGCTGAGTCGCTTAATTACCCTGTGCGGTCCACTGTATGGATATTGCAGGGATTTTTTCATACCTCCTTCCTTTACAAACACATGTGTGCATTTGTGAAGGTTTTCAAATGTGAATATGCTGTCCTGGCGATGGTGAGCAGCTGGTGTTGCTCGGAGTTTCTTCATGTCTTCCCGGAATTTTTCGACGAAGATTTGCGGGTCCGGTTGGAAGTCTTCGTCGATAAAAAACTCGCCTGGCAGTCGAAGAGTTGTTCCGTACACGAGTTCGGCTGCGGAAGATTGAAGGTCGGCTTTGAAGGCCGTACGAAGACCTAACAGCACTGTCGGTAGCACTTCGGTCCATCGTTGTGTTTCATGGCACATTAATGCTGTCTTTAGCGATCTATGCCATCGCTCGATAATTCCATTAGATTTGGGATGGTATGCCGTCGTTCGGATTTTTTACAGCCTGTTAGTTGCGCTAGGGCACGAAATAGCGCTGACTCGAATTGCGAACCCTGATCTGTCGTGATGCGCCTCGGAGGGCCAAATCGTGCGATCCAATTCGTGTAAAATGCCGTTGCGATGGTGTCGGCTGATATTTCAGCAACAGGAACCGCTTCAGGCCATCGTGTAAAGCGGTCGATCATAGTAAGGATATATTGTTGACCGTTTGACACAGGTAGTGGTCCAACAATATCCAGATGTATGTGTTCGAATCGTCCTGAGTTTTCAAACTGCTGTGGCGTGTTTCGCACATATCGGTGAATTTTAGCACGCTGACACTGTAGGCAAGTTTGAGTCCATCCGGTGACCTCCTTATCTAAATTAGGCCAGATATATTTCCTTCTAATCTGTTTGCTTGTTGCACGACCAGATGGATGAGATGCTGAGTGGATGGTGTCGAATATTTTTCGACGTATTGTTGCTGGAACATATATGCGTATGTTTGTCGATGATGTATCGCAGTAGAGAGGTTTATTATTTGAAAATGTTATTTTTTTCAAGGTAAGCGCTGAGGGTTTTGTTAGTAGAGTTTTTAGCTCTTCATCCTTTTCCTGGGCATCTGCGATGTCGTCTGGATTTAGTGTTGTTGGCATGACGATCGTGTTTATTCGCGAAAGGGCGTCTGCTACAACATTTTCGTCACCAGACACATGAACGAATTCCGTCGTGAATTCTGATATGAATTGCAGTTGGCGACATTGCCTCGGTGATGCTTTTTCTGGCTTTTGTTTAAAGGCAAAAACCAGTGGTTTATGGTCTGTGCGGATAATAAATTGTCTGCCTTCGATCATATGACGGAAAAATTTTACAGCTAGATAAGCTGCCAGCAACTCTCGATCGTATGTGCTGTACCGCTTTTGAGCATCACTGAAACGTTTTGAGAAAAACGCAAGGGGTTTCCATTCGCCATCGTGATGTTGCTCCAGAACTGCTCCTGCCGCTGTATCAGACGCGTCGGTAGAAATAGCTAAAGGTGCGCCGTTTATTGGGTGAACAAGTAGGGTTGCGTTGACAACCATTATCTTGCTGGCATCAAACGCTTTTTCGGATCTCTCGTCCCATATAATTTTTCGCTTGTCGTTTTTTCGGCTATCTACAGTTGCAGCGTCAAGATGTGCCAATGTTTTCGCAGCGTTTTTATAGAATCGTCGATAAAAGTTGACGATGCCTAAATAACGACGAAGTTCGGATATTGTTGTCGGCTTAGGAAAAGCCCTTATCGCTTGAATTTTACTTGGAAGTGGTTCGATTCCTGTAGCGCTTATTTTGTGCGATAAGTATTCGATTTCTGCCTTCCCAAATTCACATTTCGCTGGATTAACGCGTAGTCCGTGGTCCTCCAGTCGCCGAAAAACTTTGCGCAAGTGTTCTTCATGCTCTTCTGTAGAAGAAGATGCGATGAGAATATCATCCAAGTATGCGAAAGCGTAATCGATGCCTCTCAAAACCGAATCAAGTAATCGTTGAAAAGTTTGCGCGGCGTTTCTGAGGCCGAACGTCATTACCGGAAACTCAAATAAACCGAACGGTGTTGTTACGGCAGTTTTTTGAATATCTTCTGGAGCGACAGGCACTTGAAAATATGCTTTAGCTAGGTCTATTCTGGAAAATGTATTTTTGCCTGCCAGGTGTTGGGTTATGTCGTGAATGTGCGGTATCGGATATCTGTCGGGTATTGTGACAGCATTCAAACGACGATAATCTCCGCAGGGCCGCCATTCGAGATTTTTCTTTTGCTTCATCAGCAATGGACTGGCCCATAGATATAGAGAGGAATGGATACGAAATGGGCCGAGAGAAATGAAGCAATTTTCGACCTCTGGTGTAGTTGTGTGAGCGAGAGGTCGCAATGTGTTTGTATGACGAGGGCGGCGTGAAATATTGTAAAATTAAAGGGCAACTTTTTTGGTGCAAATAAAAATTTGTTAATATTGATGTAATGTAATTCACGTCAATAGCGAATCAATGAGTTTCGATTTGCATTAAAACTGTGCGTAGTATTGTAATTAGTTGTGCGGCAGCTGAACAGGTTTTTTTTAATGAAAATAATTAGCTCTGAGCAGAGCTGAAGTCTGTTCGCGTACTTTCAGTCACAGAATTTTTGTGAATCATGTGGTGGGGGATATTCAGGAAAAGTACGAAAACGCTCTGATTGCATTTCCGGAAAAGATTCAGTTGTCGGTTTTTGTGAGACCAATAGTAATTATAAAGTCATTCTAAGTGGTGATAAATTATCGCCACAAAAATATTCGATCTTCAAAACAACATTACGCAAAAATATGTTGCTTGCCGCGCACATTTGGAAATTTTTACTCGCGAAACGCGTTTCACATTTTTCACTGTTTTTCAATAGCTCAGACTCTACTGAAATTTACTGAAAGAGGCGAAATTTTCAGCATTGAATAAAACGAAGTACATAAACGGCTTCATTGCAATTAATTGTAGCACGCGAACAGACATAATTGTTGCCGTGTTGCCACATAACGCAGATCACTAAGCATAATTCCGTGAAAAAAAACTTCACTTGGATTTATTTGGTAGAGAAATTCTAAATTCAATTTCAGCGGCACTGAGTCACTTTATTAGGCTCAAAAACTATTCAAATAAAACAATCTGAAATAAATGTTTTCATCTAACGAGTATTAAAAAGTTTCAAATTATATATACACTCAAGACATTTACGCGCAAATAATGTTAGAAAATTCTCGGCATCCACAAAAAGCAAACAATTTATAGAGGTTATTGATTTGTGATCTGGTTCCCTTCTAGTCTATAAATCAGCATAGACAACGTATATCGTCTCTAAAGCTAAAGCCGATAATATTTTATTATATTATTTAAAATGGTACTATTTTGTAATTTTGAAGGTACATTTTTATCCCTTCAAATGCGCTCAAGCTGTATAGCCTTTGTCTGAAAAAATCACTTCACATATCGCGGCGTCTATTTCGACACAAGTTTTACTTGCAATATTTGCTGTGGTAAATTCAAATATTGTTTTCTTACCGGAAAAAAGAAATCGCCCTCGCACTGCGTTTATAATCACTATCACAATTCACAACACTACACTTCATTTTGCTCAATACGAATATTAACGCTTCCACTCGCCGTAAATTTTGCTTTCAAAATGTGCGAATACAAATTCTTCGAACATTTCTTGTACAAAATGATCCTTAAGCACATGTTTTTAATTACCTTTTTGCCCGACAAATCGTCCCAACGTCATATACAAAATTCTTCGCACTTTTCTTGTAACAAAAGGATATATTTCTTTCAGGTAAAACATATTTTTTCAAAATTCATGACCCCTTTGTTTTACATTATGTTCCCACCCTACAAATTTGTCCCTATATCGCATGTAAAATCTTGGCTTTTTTCAACCAAGGGGATGTATTTATTTCAGGTTAAATAGGTTATTTCCCGAAATTAGCGATCCTTTTGTTTTAAATTATCTTCCCACTCTACAAATCGTCCCTCCATTGTATGTAAAATAACCGCACTTTTTTGTAGTAAACGGACATATTTATTACAGGTAAAATAGGTTTTTCAAAATTAATAAATTACGTTTCCACCCTAGAGATCGTCTTTACAAAGCCCAGGAAAAAGAAAGTAAATTGGTATGCTTCATACGAGAGAGTGGCAGGAGTGGTATACATGTTTTTTTATATGAACGAGCTCATAGATTTGATTGCCATAAATGCAAATTTGATTGCCATAAATTTGATGCCATAAATGTTCGATCGGGTTTAAGTTCGGTAATAGCATTTGGACAGTAACAAATAGCCCAAAGCCTACATTGCTCCGGATACATGCGAAAATTGTATAAAACGCCTTATTTTTCAGCACTTTGTTTAATATTTCTTTTAAGAATACCTAGGCAAAACGTTTGATCCATCCTACCATTCACAAAATCTATATATAGCATAATGTTTCCTTCGCTGTATTTTACAGTGGAAGTAGTATGTTCCCTCCTAAACTCTGTATTTAACATTCGCCGATCATATTGCCGCTTATTAGATTCAAAAACATTAATTTTTACTTCAGCAACAAAAATTATGGACTTCCAGAATTATTTTGGCTTTTTTGCGCACTCTTAAGCGAAACGTTATTTAACAAATTAATTTTTTTAAACTATTATAAGGTTAGCTTCCGCCATTCTGCCCTTTAAATTCGCTTTCTTTTTTGAATTTCGAATAATTTGAGTAGAGACTTTCTTTTCAACTCGTTTGTTCACCTTAATTTGTAAAACTGGGGCACTTAATTTAGGGATTTTCATAATTTTTCTGATAATCCACTTTTTTCACACTCAGCTAAGATTTTAGGCCTTTCTGACCGATGCTTTGTTTCAAAAAATTTGGTTGATTTATTTATTGTTATTACATTTCTCACTGTATGTCTTTTATAATTAATTTTATACCTATGACGCAAATAATGCAACAACAATAATATTATTTCTTGATTGGCCACCTTATTCAACGTATTTTCTATTAACATAAAAAAGTAAACTATAGTGTAGGAAATACCATTTAGAAAATTTAATTTGCAGACAAACACAGCCATCAAATCTAAAATTCCCTTAAATTCCCTAAAATAGATATATTTGAAATCAAACTGAAATAAAATTTTCGCGACCAAAGCACTTGCTAATTTAATTTCAATCAACCGGTTTGCCTATCAACGTAACATAAAGCATCTACATGCGTATAGATCATTTAGCATCATAATCTGCACGCAGCATTCGTAAATAGTAGCCCAAGTTAATTACGAAGTTTACTTGTGCTACTTTAAATCGTTCATTCACACCGGTTTTCATCGTTCGAACAATTTTCTTCACCTAAATGACGTCAATTCATATAATTGATTAAACTTAATGCCCCTACACGCTATCAAGCTTTCCCCGCCTATGAACAAAAGCAATCAATAAAAATGGCGATCGGGCGGTTTGACACATGTTTTATTTTCGTGTTTTCATCAATTAAAAGTATAAATGTTTAGATTGATCAATAAACAGTGTGAAAGTAAAAAGTGTTTTGCACCATTTACTCATAGGATTTCGCCCTAGAATGTGTGATGTAAGTACAAATTCAATTTGAATCAATGTACCTCTTTTTACCGGATTTAGGATAGAAAGCTTTCGAATTGTGGAAAGAAATGGTTGTTATATGTATGCAAGCAACATTTTCGACCTCCCCTTACAAAATAACATCAAATTTCATTCAGAAAATTTGATTAATTTTGAAATTTGTGCCCCATGTGACACATATTTTATTTTCCCTGCTATTCCAACTAACCCGAAAATCGACCATGTTCACAACAATAGAAATGTATGGAAATGTTTGTTTACATTGAGAGTCAACAGCGCAGAAGGGTATAGTGTGCGGCATTGAGGGGAAAGCTTTTTTGGAGAGAGTAAGTTGCATATGTAGTAAAAATGCTTCATTCACGTACGGGTTCATGGATTATCATTTCGTGTCCATATTCTTTATATGTCTATGGACTGGCCCAAGGGCTACTGGATGTGCGACATATTCCCTGTTCCAGCATAAATTCAAATTCGGCACGTGCGGCTTTAAACTTTTCTGGTGATAATCTTCGTGGTCGGTCAGCGATAGGTGGTCCACTTGTAACAATATGATGCATTACATCGTGAGTTTTTGCATTTGGCGTGTATGTTACGATGGTCAAGTTCGGAAAATTTGCAAGTATTTTTTGGTAGCTGTTATTTGGGTTAATCGTCAAAATTTGCGTACCTTCTCTGACGGAAGTATTTTTACCGAGTGTATTTAAATTCGTTGTTTCATCGATCAGCTTTCGATTTCGAACGTCCACAAGTAGTGCAAATTTGCGCAAAAAATCTGCCCCAATTATCGGTCGTGGTACCTTCGCAACTATAAATTTCCACTGAAATTTTCGTCGCAATCCGAAATCGAGGGTTAGAATTCGTTTGCCGTATGTGGGAATTGATAAGCCGTTCGCGGCAAATAGATTTATGTCCTCTATTGCCGTATTGTTTGCTGAATATCGTCGAGGAACAACTGAAACGTCCGCACCAGTATCGATTAGAAACGAATCTCCACTGTTGCGATCGCGAATCAATAATCGGTTCGTCGTTACCTCGTCGCCGCCGATCGTACATGCCGACGACGAGGGATTTAGTTTTCCGAATTTTTTACAAAATTACATGGCGCGCGGCAATTCTTCGCCTTTTCACCGAATTTGTAATGATAAAAGCATAATCGGCCACTATCTTTGGTTCTACGCTGTCTTGATGACGATCTATCACGTGACTTACTTCTGGGCCTTACGGATCTATTCTGTTCCCGATTTAAATGGCTTTTGAGCTTTCCGAACTCTTGGAGAAGTTGGTCAAACTTTTCTTCTAACGTTAAATTTGCCCGCGGAACCGATTCAACTGCGTGAAGCTCAGCATGTCTAGAGTTAGAATACTCACGCATAAGTTTATCCGCGATTTCAACCATTTTATTTACCTTTAAGTCCATTACCACGGTAAGCACTTCACGTACGCGCACTGGTAGCTTCTTCAGCCAGAAATTTTTAAGTGATTCTTCACTCACCTGATCGCCCACTAGGCTTTTCATCCGGCGCCATAATTGTGAGGGTTTTGCGTCATCCAGCTCTAGTTCGGACAAAGCCTTGAGCAACCTGTTTTCCGGCGAATCGCTATAATTTGTCAACAAAAGTTGCTTTAAAGCGGCATATTTTTCCGTTTTTGGCGGCTCATCCAGAAAATCTTCGATTTCCTCCATCATATCGATGTCGAGAGCGGAGATGACGCAATGAAATTTTCGTGAATCCGTCGTTATCCTTGCTGCCAGGAACTGTGATTCAATGTTTTGAAACCACAGCTTTGGTCTCCGCTTCCAAAATGCCGGTAATTTGACATTTTCGATGGATTCGATTGTCTGCTGACGAGGTGGCACGGCTGGAGAATATGGCGTTTTCGGCTTCGCGCCTTTATCCTCGTACGCGTCTTTGTTTGCGGCCATGCCGATTACAGTTGAATCAAGTGGACTTGCATCTGGAGACGATGCTCGTTCTTGTTCACTCATTGTTCACTAATCAAAAGTTTTCAAATGTTTTTCGACGTCGGCGTCGTTTTGATCGGAAAATGGCGTCACTAGTTTGGCACAGAAAATGTATATTTTTTCACAAAACTCACTAGCACAAAGCAATGTTCTTTTGGTCGGGGTCACCAATTATAGGGTCTAAGTAAAACACGCGTTCAACTCTATATGTTCATATATTTTACTTATTCTATACAATATTGAAGTCGATTGTTTCACGATGCGCACACGCCGAGGGTCGATCATAGAGTGTCGTGGCAGGACGAAAACATTTCCTCATGCTCAGACAGGACCGTTCTCGTGCGATGCCGCATTCCGGTCGTCGCTTGTCGGTTGCCTGATGAACTGCGTTGGTATAGTCGCTACAAGAGTCATACTGCTCATTCCATCTGCATTTTCAAAGCAAAACCAACCTTTCACGCTAAAGCTTAGTGCTGTCATTGATTCCACGTGAAATTTGTTTCGGCGAAAATTTAGCTAATTACAAAAACCGTTATGAAAATTTTGCATATCATATTTTTGGTCTTATGGTAAGGCTAATTGGTATGAAGCTTTTGGTGGTTCTTGGTAAATTTTTTAAATGATTAATCATCGAATCTAATCCCGGAATACGTTTCGTGAATCTGCATAGATGCTCGAATCCGATTTTCAAACTCGTTCCAAACTAGATTCGGCCCCACGAATACCATTCAATTCTAAACCTCGTTCCGAGTCTACTAGTCTGTCACCAATAGAAGCAGGTACCTGAATCAAACAGCGAAGAAGTAAGGATCAATGATTTTTTTCGACTACAATGCGCACCAAACGGTCGCTTTTGCAATGGTTGTTCTTGATACTCGGTTCATCGGTTCAAATGCGACAACTTCGCGTATGTACTATTCCATTTAATGTGAAATGAGCTTCGTCATTGAACATAATTTTTGATGAAAAAGTTGCATCAAGTCCACGATGTTCACGGAGTAAATCAGAGAAATTGTGACGAGTGAAATGGGCAATTGGCTTGAGTTCCTGAGTCAATACGATCTTGCGAGCATGTAAACTCAAGCCTTTGTGCATAGTCCATTCAGCGTAAACTATTATGTGACATTCGCCATTCTTGTGATCGACGAGGTTTGGAGAGTTTCGAGTGTTCACTCACACTCTCCTTTACAGCAGCGACATTTTCCGTTGTTCGAACACTTTTTGGCCCGCCATTCTTAGACAGTTTACTAACCAAACTAATAGATTTAAATTTAAGCCCAAAAAAAACAATTGAAGATGCCTATGCAAAAATCGACCAACTCCACTATAGAATATTATTGGGGAAACACAAAAAATTGTCCAACAAATTTTGTTTTTTTAATTTAATTAATTTAATAATAGCTTTATTTTATTGATCGAACGGATTTAGAAATATTTACAGTGTTTGAGATAAATCTAGAGTTTAGACAATGTCTTTACAGCTAAGTTACTAATAGTTATAAATTTAGAAATGATTAATTGTATATAGAAATACAAGTTATTTCAGATTAGGCAAAATTAGCTTAAAACCTACTAGAAAACTTAAACTAAACTTAAGATAGTTTTTACAACTACGGATTACAAACTAGGTTAAGGAAATGTATTGGAGAATACACTACCTTACGCACGATTCAAGGATGCAATTAGTGGGTTAGACGAACGTGCACATTTATCAAGGAACTTTTGCTGCAGAGTAAGAGCTCTAGACTTGATTTTATTGACTTTTGCCAACTTGTGCAGGCGAGAGGTGGAGAAGTAGTAGGGTTTGTTCAATATGATTTTGAGGCATTTATTTTGGAGTATTTGAAGCTGGTTAACATGAGAAGCTGCACAGCTAATCCATATTGGACAACCGTATAGGATAATAGGCTGCATCGCGGATTTGTATATTAGCAGTTTATTGTGTAGTGACAGCTTAGACTTCCTGTTGATAAGTGGGTATAAGGAGCGTATGTTTTTCAATATTTTAGATTTGATGCCTTCAGTGTGCGAATGGAACGTTAATTTTGAGTCTAGATGGATTCCAAGATAATTCATGTCTTTTGACCAATTAACAATTGATCCAAGAATATTTATTTGCGGATTCGGTAGGTTTTTTCGTGCACGTTTTTTTGTGAAGAAAATTGCTTGAGTTTTATTTGAGTTTATTTTAATCTTCCACCTTTTACAAAATTGATCTATGAGAGATAACTGCTCCTGGAGAATGTTAATTATCAACCCTGGGTCAGCTTCGCTGGCGAAGATTGCAGTGTCGTCAGCATACATAGCAAAGTTGCAACGTGGCGATTTTTCGAGGTCAGGCATGAAAACATTGTACAGAATGGGACTAAGGACTGAGCCTTGGGGAACTCCGGCAGGTAAACCACATTTTTTTGATAATCTAAGAAATTTTGTTTTTTATTAACGCTTTTTATTTTCGTTTCATTATATAAGAACACATTTTATAGATAAATATCATAAAAAAGAACATTTCAAGTTAACGAAAAAGCAAACAAATAAGATTTTGATGCCGCCTGCTTCTTGCACTGGAAGAACATATTTTGAATGAATCTCCCCTTTCTTGTGTGTTCATTTGTTTCAATAAAGTATTATAAAATTTCATATTTGGTAGTGGAACGTATTTTCGTGCTAGGGTCATAGCATCTGCATGCTTGTTTGAGTTTATTGGCGAGTCACCTTCGTACAATTATTTGGCTAAATGCGGGTCCACTTGCAAGCTAATTTTTGATAGAATTCCGAAGTCTGTTAAAGGACCATTGTGACTTACAGTTGCAGAAAGTTGAACTATATAAAAGTTGAACTATGAACTTTTGTGTACTTCTCTCGTCCTGATATAGACCGACGACGCTGAATACTTTGTTATTGGATAATATCGGAAAATAAGCTCCCTTCTTTTCTTTATTTCCTATTTCATTAAACTCATTCAAAATTTGTTTGAAGTGGTCTATCTGTTCCGACGTGAAGCGCCTTTTTCTGCATCCACAGATTTCACCTAATTTTCTTCGAGCTACTATCTTTCCAGCGCTGTTTTTATACTGCTTTCCTTCAGCTTGCACCTTTTTGGTACGTTCCGCTCTCATTTCCGTTTATTGCAGATTTATTTTTTACCTGATAGCATAACATAAAATAAACTTTTTACACCTAAAACATCTGCATCCCGTTTTATAACGAATCACTAAGAGTATTAACGAATCACGATGAGTATCGACTTTACTTAAGCACTCTGCACCCGACGTCGAAAAGTCAGTAAAGTTTTCATTAATTTCATAATTTATTCAACAGTCGTAGGCAGACTGGATAATCCTTTTACTTCAAAACTATGCAAAACACTTTCATGCAGCTGATAATGTATCCATATTTTTTCTATTATGGTCGGTCATGTTCGATCATGCAACTTGAGCAAGGAGCAGACAATTCCGAGAATTATCCGATGGGCAAGGGTGTATAGAGCAACAAGTTGATCCTTTTTCCCATTTTCAGTCTCCATGACTGCAGAGTGCATTCTTTTGAAAGCTTTTTCACAACTTTTAGCACGCTTCTAATAAAAATCAAATCTGTGTGTCCTTACATACTACAACTATGTCTCCAAACTTTTGCGCGTGCATTAGCTTGCAAGCTTATCACACAAAAAGCTATCGAACCTGTACGAAAATATATTTAACAAAAAACAGCATTCGGTCAAAAACCGTTTCATCATTCCCGTAAATTAAATGAAAGTCGCACCATCTGGAGAAAATTCGCGGAAAGTACAGAGAAATGTATCTAAGCTCCTACGAGCTGTGCAAATTCAAACCCCAATGTATCCTGAATGAATTATACTCCCACAACTTTTTTCTATAAAAAGCTTTGACTGAACGATTTGACGAAAGTCACATTTCACATAAATTCCAACAGATAGGGCAATTGTTCGATCAGAAAATTCATTGAACTGTTGAATACATCCACCCGCACTTATTCTGGAAACAGACTGGAAACTTTCGAAATTCGATAAGGACCGGACAAAATCTTATTTGAGAGCGTTTTCCATTGAGTTTGTCCAGTTTCAGCTGAGCTTCGCCTTCCGACGGTACGATTTGCCTCCACGCACTTCATTTTCGATTCCGTGAGACCTGGAAATTAAACAAAATAAGGGATCCTTTTGGTATTTACATAGATAAATCAAACTCATTTGTGGAATCTCATTAGAATAATCGAAATACAGTGACTTTGATATTTACACTAAATGGTTTTGTGATTAAAATTTACAACTAATGTTCACGACAAGGTTTCTTTTGTGCTGCTACCTGAAGAAAAATTCACAGGGATAGTGTCTCTTGTCAATATTTTTTGGAGCTAACTTTACTTGTACAACCTTCAAAGACCGCGTAAATGTAATGCAAATAATAAAATCGATGCTGACATATGTTAATTGTTAGGTTTTATACCAACGCGATTCCGTGCACAAACATCAAGTGTCCGATAAGTTCCTTCAAGTGTCAATTATTGTGAGCAGTGTTGAGGCTTACTACAAGTGGTTGATCTATGCTAACTTCCTTCTCATTGCGGACTTACTTACGCCTGAGGCCAAATAGTCAATTTAACAAAACAAGAGGAAAAATCAAATCTCACTCTATTCATCAGAAAACGATGAGCTCCTCGATAGTATTTTATCGATTAAGACGCTACATTTCATTGCCAACCACTACGCAGTACGCTCCTGTGTAAACATCTTTCTAGTTGATTGACTCAGTGCAAAAGTCACTGAGCAACGCGACGATTGAAGAATCCCTTGGGAGCTGCTAGTACCTTCGTCACGTGTCGGTTTCGAAACAAGTGCATTAGAGCAATTACTACTTAGTAAATGGACAGCAACAGCGTCCTGAAAGCACTTAGAAATTGTTAGATACTCGTTCTTACGTGCTGCGCAATCCACTCCGCCCGTTTACCCACCCGACAGTCACGCTGGAAAAGGATTCGCAAATCGCCATGGTTGAGATACAGAAAGGTAAAACGATGAAAACGGCACCGACCTCGAAAAGAGAAACGACAGTTATTGTCTCGACTCCGCAAAAGAAAGTTACTGTTGTTGCCAAAGATGAGGTAAGTGCCCATTGGAATAAACTGCTGTTTAGTTTATTTTCATTGATATAAAAACGATGTGCCCTAGTTTTGAACTGAGTATATACCTCAAGTTTCTTAGAGACATACAAATCTGTGAGTGGTTTCAGGAAAATAAATGTAGTTCATCTCATCTTCGCTAGCACATTTTTAGGCTATTACAGGATAAGATGTTGATCCATTCCAGTTGTTAAGACCGTGTATGGCGATTGATAGTATTCTCTGTGACCAAGAAAAAATACATTTTTTTAGTTGATGTTGCAAGAAAGCAGTAAACACAGGAAATTTTCATGATTTCGCTTTTGAAAAAAAAACATTAATTTAAACAGTTTAGTTTTTTTTAGTATGGAAGATCATTGGTAGATTTAATTTGATATAATTTTGGACAATACATTTTGTGCCTGACAATTTGTTCTCATATGAAATATTTTTTCATACATTTTAAACTAATTAAAACTTCCTAAGTTAGATTGTTTTAATGCATACATCGCTTGCTTTGCCTTTGTAAAGTTCGGAAAAGAGCTTAGAAATTGTCATACACATGAACTATTTTATATTTAATTTTATTGACAATCGGCATTCATCACGAAAAAGCAAAAAAAGTCAGTAAGGTTGCGAGCTGAAGTTTGAGGTATAGATGGAAACACCTGTTTACAAAATCATTCGAACAAGCATATTTTCAGAATATATATATATATATATATATATATATATATATATATATATATATATATATATATATATATATATATACTTATATATATATATATATATATATATATATATATATATATATATATATATAATAAAAGCATTTAAAAAACTACATAATTCTTGAAGACAACTTTTTTACGGAAGGTGCATTCCACTTCTGCAATTGACAGCTCTCTGTACCACAGATGCTTTGACTACGAATCCTTTCTCTGCATTGAACGTTCTGTTACTACTAGGCATTACAAGGCTCTACGAGTCACGATCCTTTGGCCGCAATAGTATTAGGCGGGGGCACGCAAAATGCACTGAATTTTGGTCCCCACTTTTTGCTACAAACAAAGATATCAAGCGATCATAGGATATGGGCAACAATAGAACCAGCAAATGGCCACAGCAGCTCTTTGCATTAACATCAACAGACTCAAAGCATCTGCAGGAGTTGGTTGCTACTCTGCAGATCGCAATATAGTAGCAGCCTTCAGGCTTCCTATTATTTTGGGTGCGGGAAAAGTTCGTGGCGTTTTTCCCGATAGATGGCGTCAATTGCAAATAACTCAGAAAACAGTTTCAACGTTACTTTGAGTGTAGAAACATTGAAATTGGCGCAGTGGTTGTTTGCGTTTGAAAATGGATATAAATAAGGAAAAATCGCGCTTTATTTTGCAATATTGTTGTGACAAAGGGAAGAACGCTGCGCAGGCTCTTGAAAAAATTTGTGCTGTGTACGGTGAAGGTACTTTATCGAAATCGATTGGACGCGAATGGCTCGCTCGCTTTCATTTCGGTAATTTTGATGTGAAAGATGAGTCACGCTCTGGTCATCCAATTACTGAAAAAGCAGATTAAATTCTTGAAAAAGTGCAGCGAGTTAAGCATATCAGCGTGTCGATATTGGTATGGAGCCAGGCATTGACCAAAAAACTGTTTTGAACCATTTACGCAAAGCTGGCTACAAAAAGAAGCTGCATGTATGGGTTCCTCATGAGTTGAGCGCGAAAAACATTGTAGACCGAATGAACACCTACAATGCGGTGCTGAAACGCAATGAAACCGAGCCATAAAAAAGCCGATAAAAAATGGATCACATTCAACAATCGGAAGCGTAAAAGATCGTGGTTAAGCGATGGTGAGCTGTCAGAAGCGTCCGTTAAGCCTGAATTGACGCCGGAAAAGGTGATGCTGTGCGTGTTTGGTGGGATTGGAAGGGAATCGTCCACCATAAGTTACTTCCAGTTGGTCAGACGATTAATTCTCAATTCTACTGTGAATAATTAGAGAGATCACGCCAAGCAATTGAAAGAAAACGGCCCGAATTGAATAATAGGAAAAGCGTTGTCTTCCATCACGATAACACCCGACCACACACTTCTTTGATTGCCCGTCCAAAATTGGCCAGGTCTTGGTTGGGAGGTTTTGATGCATCACCGTATAGTCCAGACATAGCACCCTGTGGCTATTACTTGTTCCGATACCCGCAGAATTCTCTCAATAGAATTAAGCTGGTTTCAAAAGAAGGCTGTGGAAACCACTTTTTTCAGTTGTTCAACCAAGAAACCACGAAAGTTATTCACCGATGGCATCATGGTTCTACCCGAAAAATGACGAAACATTGTCGATAATAATGGAGCATATTTAGTTGAAATAAATTCAATTTCACATTATAAGAAAACCAGTTTAATTTTACTAAAAAAAAACGCCACGAATTTTTTCCCACACCCAATATATAGTATTTTCCAGGTGGAGGTATGTGCGATACGAAAAGTCGCATAAGTAACATCCGACAAGCTGAAAATAAAAGTACTGAGTCTCACACACATCAATAGAAAAACGTAATTGACTGCAATCAAGCTCTGAACAGGCTAGACAACAGCAGAAGAGTCAGAATCTTCTGGATACCCGGTCATAATGGGATTGAAGGGAATGAGAAGGCGGATGCGTTAGCCAAGCATGCAGCCAATCTTTCCCTAGTTTGTTCGGCAGGCATTTCTCTCCAAAAGGTTAAGCACTTATCAACGCTAACATGTTGCCAGCTACAGTGTTCATATGGCGGGTAATTCAGACCTGCAGTGTAACCAATATTATCTGGAGGTCATACAATCTCGCAGCTACCAAATGCTTACTTGAAAACAAATGGCTTGTTGGCATCATGACTGGCCACTGTCTTGAAACTCATCGTTGACACCTGTAGAAAGTATCAGAAGGCGGAATTATCAGAAAAAAATCAAAATCTTCCGTAGGGCACTAGAGAAAACCAGACAGCACTGCTTCAGTATCTTCTTATCTGGGGTCGATGTCTATGCGTGATCTTCTGTCAGCCAGAACACACTAACTTCATCTTAACACAAGAATCCTTATTTGGGAACATAAAAATGTTTGAAATTATGTTGCGTGAATGTGTTAAGTTAATAATTACAAGTGTGGGTATTTAATATGTAAACTGTGAACTTAAAACATACGTAAGCTTGAAATGAGGAAAAGCTAAGACGACCCAGAGTATTGTTGAAAAGGGAATATATATTGAGGTTTTCCGAAGGTGAATTCTTATTGCCAGGAAAGAAAAGTTTTGTAACGATGAAAGCCATTTAATACTGTCTCAGACGGACGCTTCGAAGCTAATGGTGGTAGGATCATTGAGAAAAGATTCCAAATCAAGCCGTGCATTTGGCGAAATGATCAAAACATCGAACAAATACCAAAAATGTTGAATTGCTCTACAGCGAGGAAAGATTGAATCATTGGAAGAACTTCATCCAATTATATTTCCAAACACTTTCTATACTATCTTATGATTTCCAAAGCCAATTATTTTGATAATTACTACCAATTGGGCGATCTTCCGCGGAGGCAGGGCCTGTCGCGAAATTTGAATTCTGTTAGTCTGTATGACAGTTCGCGGTGAAAACTTACCTTCTCTTATTCTTAAGTACAGTAGTCCCTCGACTTACGTCGGAGTTAGGTTCCGAGAATTTGCGACGTAAGTCGAAAACGACGTAATTCGAGGGTAGAAGGAACCTCAGGCGATAAATGTATGAATTTTCATTTTGTGATTGGGAATGCATTTATTTTTTAAGTTTGTACATAATTCATTTTTTTAAAGAAAGTCGTGGGTTTTCGTCTACAGAAGTTTTATTTTCGTATACAATTGCGTATTTTCACTGTTACTTGCACCCTTCATCAAGTGTCTGTACACGGCTACACGTCAAATTACAAATAGAAATGAAGGCAACAAGTAGCAACCGGAATACGTATTTATAAAACATACGAAGAAGAAAATAGGCGGCTTTCTTTAAATATGTACAAATATGTTCTTATTTGACATAAAACACTAAAAAGCCACACATTAATTGTTATCATCTACAGAATGAATAGCCTCTATTTCTACTGTTTGTGGGTTGACTGGTTTACTGGTGAAGAAGGTCGAAATTCGCGTTTGGGACAAAATTTGTTTTCTTTTTTCTTCGAGCACCTGCTTTGTAATCGTTGACAGAAGTGTAGACTTCGTTTGAAATTTCTGTACTTCTTAATTTTTCGGGATAATTTCCTTTGTACATTTTTGTATATATGATTAGTAACGCTTTAGGAGAAAGATTATTGGCTTCCAAATATTTCTATATTGTCGGACAGAAACATTGATCAAACCAATCACGAAATATATTAGAAGTAATCCAGGCCTTTTTGTTGCACCTCCAAATAACCGGTGGATTTTCCTTGCATACATTTTTGAATGTCCTTGGATTTTTTGATTGATAAACAACAAGAGGTTTCAGTTTCAAATCACCTGATGCATTCCCTCCAAGAAGCAAAGTAATCCTGGATTTTTTTGCCTTAAAGCCAGAAGCTCTTCTTTCTTCAATCGAAAGAAATGTTATTGAGGGCATGCGTTTCCAATACAGGCCTCTCTCGACAACATTAAACACCTGCTGTGCGCAATATCCTCCATTTTCAATAATATCATGTAAAGTGTTTGGAAAGATCTTCGCTGTGACATAGTCCGCACTAGCCGCTTCACCTGTTACTTTTACATTGTGAATTTTACTTCTTTTCTTGAAGTTTTCAAACTATCCATTGCTGGCAACGAAAGTGTCTCCTCGATTCAAGTTTACTTGTTCGAATAATATTTTTGCCTTCGCCTTAATAGTTAACGTGATCACCGGCATACTCGTATTTTGATGATTTAGGTCTTTGATCCAAATAATCAACATTTTTCCCAATGCAGGGGCTCCTTTTTTGGTAATTATTGTACCACTTGTGGATGCCCCTGCTTTAATTGCTTCACTTATTATTTTTCTATTGCTGATAATGGTTCGAACAGTTATTGGGGGAAGTCCCATAGCACTTGCTATAACTGTCGATTTTGCACCTTCATCGAAACGTTTTAAAATTTCTATTTTCTTGCCAATAGTGACCATTTTTCGCATTTTCTTCGGGTACGGTTTCCCAGCAGAATGTTGTCGCTTAGTTCTATCCATTTTATTGTTATAAATATAAAACTCAAATTGTACATAAAACAAATCTGTTCTATGAAAACGGCGACATAAGTCAAGGGACGGTCGACGTAATTTCAAGGATTAGGTCTCAAAATAATGAACGACGTACGTCGAAAAAACGTATAACAAGGGAGACGTAAGTCAAGTGATTACTGTACTTTGTGGATCCAACGCCCCGTTTTAACATTATCCATTGCTTGTCATCGAGTTTCGCACGCAATGCACCATAGTCACACCATGGCTGTGTTTTACACTCTGCATTAATTTTTTATCCATTTCACTACTCAATCCGAATATCTTCATTATTTGCTTCATAATACAATCCCAATGCCTGCAATATTCGCTTCTCACTTCCGATCAAAGCTATATTTTGTCATTCACCCAGACAGGGCACACTCTCCCTCACGATCGGTTTCTCTCGCCGCAAAATAAAACCATACCGCCCGCAGCACAACCTGTTCTGTCCGTCCTTTGTTCTCTGTTTCCGTTGTCCCGCGGGTTAACTCGACTTGATGCACCACAGCCACGAAATTTTACCACCAGAGGGCGGATTGGTCGTAGCAGGCGTCGAAAATTGAGGAAAAACACACAAAATTATACAAAAAAAAAATACTCGAGAAGACAACACAACCCAAAAAAAAACAAACAAACAAACAAAAACATCCCCAAAATCAAGCACACAACGACAAAAACACAAACATAAAGGTGCATCAAGTCGAGTTTTACCCAGAATTGTGTTCTGCAGATGTAGTTCACGTGCTGAACTATAGAATCTGCTGATACAAAAAAGAAAAGCTCATGAGTAGTTACCTTTTTTTGCTGTAAGGTTTCTTTGGATTTGGATGAATGTTTTGGTAGTTAGGAAATCAGAAACAACCCTCATAATGTGTAGAAAGTTAAAATATGTAATTTTCTGTTAGTTCTATTTATATTTTTTATAGATTGTGGTAGTCCATGCTCGTTGTTTTTTCCCCTTTATTTTCAGCTGTTTTGTGCTACTACAGCGAATACAGCAATCTATAGAGAGCTTAACAAAATTGTTCTATTTTGTTCTGCACCGGAGCAAAGAACGCACCTATTGTCTTGGAATGTGCGGTTTGCTTGTATATGTCGAGGCCTAAGCTTTCTGTTTCCTCGTTACCGCTGCTTCCATTAATTGAATGTTCCATTTCTAATTCTACGAGAAAGTAATATTCTATGATCTCCGCTCTCAACAGTTACTGCTAACCCTACTATCATGATGATGGCAGATGTCTGTTCGGAACTCTGTAACTAACAGTTTTCATACTATATCTCTAACCTAACGTACCATATCCCCTATCTTATACGTAACTTGCTTCCGTGTAGTATATTCAAGTCAAACATTTAAGAGAACTATGTATTTATTGAGAGTGTCCTACAGTCAGGACTAATGAATCCATGCTTTAATTTATCATGCAACTCTGTTGGAGATCGGTTGAGCTTAATATATTTTTTGTCTTTCTACTACCCTGTCCTTTCATTCATATTTCGTTGTCATTCGTTTTGCGTTTTAAACTTCATCCTGAAAGAATCTTTACTTTTGCACAATATATAGTATATTCACTTTAACAAAGTATCTTTACCTTGTGCTTGTCGAATTAACGATAGCAATTCATTATCAGATGAGGAAATGACATTGTCTCAAATGTTCTTCATGAAATTCGTTGCGATGAAAACATTGCTTGGTTCTTAAACTTTTTAGAACATCTGGTTTCGAATTGTTTCTTGATTTAAAACTGAGCCAATAAAACAGTTCATAGTCAAGAAGTTGAGTAATTTGAATAATGCATCTTATATAGATAGCCACATGTATTGCGTTGGTCGCATATAAGGTACATTATACTGTAATTTTTCAATTCCTGTCAATACATTCAACCGAAAGCAAATAAGACTTATTTCAAAACACAATCATAAATTGTTCTTTGATGTCCTTTCGCTTCACAAAATCGTTGGGCATGCTTTGTTCCAAAGGAAAATCAATACGGTATGCAGTCCAAGCAAATTATAGGTCCTGACAAATAGAAATGCTGATTATTTCGGTTCAGCAAGAATTGGAAAAATAAACTGCTCAGCCTTCGCAAACAAAAGAAGCTAACGAGGATACCAAGACTAGCTAACCGCATTTGATGTCTATATTTCCGTACGCCCTTTCCGCTTCATACATTATTTATATTTTGCCATTAATTTTCTTGGGGCGTCAGTCTGACTGTTTTAGCTTTATTTCTTGAAGTTTCACTCTTGACATTATCTTCTGATTCTAAATATACGCATATAGCTCTAACTTTACTCCTGTAAGTATGAAATAAGTGGACATAGTTTCTCGTATTTTTTATTGTTAGATATTTTTTTTCGAATTGGAGCTAATATAGGACAGCCTATTAGAGCTTTTTAGGGTTTGCTAAATTTTCGATATTTGCCTTTCAGTCTTCAATGATTGAATTGAATGATAAGCTGCAAATTTTATAGTCTGATCTGAAGCCTTGTTTGCCAGAAAAATATTTATGATAGGGAAATATTTTGCAGGGTGGCAGTCAAGCTCAGGTAGAAAAATATTGTTCAAAAGTTGAGAACTATGATGTTAACGTTCAATTCAAAATAACAGTCAGCACCGAATTTGTCGAAAATTGCATTTTTATTTATTATTTTGAACTCTAGCTGATTATTTTACACATGAATGGAATGTTATTTTTAAAAAAAAGTTAATAGGTATGTTTTTTAAGATCTAAAGTTGTAAAACTGTGACATCTTGCTCTGACATTACGTCATTGAATTATGTAGCGAAAATCATTTAATGCTAATCTGCAGAAATCCTTATGATGAAAAAGAGCTCCACCATATAGAAACCGCTAGAATCATTGATTTTCGAAGAAAATTCGATTTTGAATACATGTTCTACGAGTACTAAACTTGCTCCTTTTCACAAACGATCTTCATGTACCACTTTAATCAATTCAATCATAGTCATAGAAGTAAACCTTTTCTAGGGCTACCACTCGCATGAATTTTAATATTTAGGGAACAAAACACTTATAAAATATTTTAAAGATAGGATGCTTATCATATAAAAATTTAATGGCAGCATCAACTATAACGTAAAATCCTCCATTCACGAGCAGTCCATTAGTCCATAAGTCCACTGGCCTCAAATGGCGTGAAAAATTAAAGAAATTTTCTTCTCTAAGTTTTTCTTTAATATTTTCTACTTAAAAACAAACAAAATACAGCACAGCAGAAATAAATACACAGGCCGACAAGAATGGACTGACTGCATCGAGGCTCTATCGTAAGTGGCTCGCTAAATTAGACTTAATCCAAACAGACTCAAGCCAAATAAATTCAAGTCGTTTGGACTGCTGAAATGCTGCATGCTGGCAACACTTGTCAACAAATGTCTAAAATATGGAAATTGAATGCTAGCTGGCAACCCACAAGCCATAATTTTGATCTCATGTTAATGAAAACATAAAATTTAGCTGCTAAACTATTTTGGTCTGCTGGCTCCTAAATTATTAAATAGCGTATCCATGAGCTACAATCAACACGCTATCTTTGCGGGGCACATAAATGGCTCATTAGAGATACAACACAGATACAACGATTCGCCTACGATCCGTTGTACACCGTTACAGCAATAGCCCAGCATTTATGATCGAGAACCGCGATGGGTCGAGATTACTGTTAACCAAGAGTGCAGAGCCGTCATTTTGGTTCTTAAAGATAGTAACAAGCCCTTCAAAACGAGCCCTATAAATTTCTAAGAGTAGAGTTTCTGTTGTCATTACAAGATCGGATTCATCCAGGAGGTGTTGACTTGACACTTTTTGCGCTATCGAGATAACTATTGAATGAAGCTATCTCCATCAACTTACTTAAGTAGCATATTCAGCAGTTTAATAGTAGCGACCAGCACTTGATCATCAGTTTCCGCTGCTAATACTTTGCTGATTAAAACGTTTAGCTGTCCAAATGGACATTGACTGGAGATGATCTCGTGTGGTTTAAAGTTCGTTGAGCAATGAAGAGAAACAGTATTTTCTACTGTCTGTGTGTATCAACAACTACTGACTTTCTTTCCGCTCCTGGTCGTGAGAAATGTTCTTCAATTCAATTCTGGTAGCTGTTTTTTGACATGCAGGGCATCCAAGATTGTTCGCTTGGTGAAGATTTAGACCGCACTGTACTCATGCAGGCCATGTTTCCATATTTTTGCAGTCGGCCCATAGTTGCTTCTATGGGCACTTCCCGCAGCGGTGAACGATGGTGCAGTTGTCCGTAACATGCCCAAAATTTTGACAGTTATAGCACCGTATTATCTCCCAAGACCCTCTCTGCCAGAAGATGGACCGCATTTCAAACACAGTAGCTAGGTCTTGGGAAGGTTAGAATTTTGCAATAAACGGCCGAGACTGAGGTCTTCAGCCGAAAGTGACTTACTCAGTATCCGGTCTTTACCGGTGAGAAAGGGCGATATCGATTTGTCCTCCAGATCAGTGTACTGCGCCACTAGCTCAGAGTGCATATCTGCAGGTTGAGCGTCCCTGCGCAGGCCGTGGATGAAAAGTGACTTATGGGTCATTTAGATAAGCGTCCATGCGTCCACGCGTCCATGCGTTTTTAGATTAAACGAGTCAAGTCAACTCAAATCCAGTTTTTTGAAGGCGGGGCTAAGACGAAAGTGGTCGGATACGGTGATTGATATACCATTGACTTAATTGTTTTTCTTTCGTTCTTTGTCATTTCGAGATGATAAGCGGATGGATGGATTGATAAGAGGATGGATATTACACGCTTTCAACGATGGTTTTTTTTTATTTTCATATTATTTGAATTATAATAATTATAATAATTAATATTTGAAAACATCGTCGTGATCAATTTTAAAACATTACTAATTTCCATTCCTCAATTTTTCCCCATTTTTTTTCTTCCTTCCAAACAAATAAATTGGTAGCAGACAATTGTATATATTTATCCATATGACTATACATACCTTCATATAAAATTGTTTGTGTCTAGATATTCGTATGCATTCTAATTTTTTCGTAATAGTCCTGCACGTAAGGATGCAAAAAAAATATTATCCACATCATCGTATAATAAAATAATCATCCACAAAACATATATTTAAATGATCATCAACGAATCATCCACACATGCCGCTGAGCGAAAGAAATCATTATAAAATCTATTGTACATGAATCAGCATACTCCACCTACTTCGCTTTAGGTCCGCCTATTTAAACAAAATCAAATTGACTCGTGTAAGCAAAACACGCTAGATCGCATGGACGCCTGGACGCATGGACGCTTGTCTAAATGGCCCATTACAGTTTTCTGTAGCTACAGTGAAGGTCGTTGCGTTTCGACCACTGCTTGACCACAATAAGTTGTATGGTTGCGTTCATGATCGAAATATTTTTAAAACTTACTGTGATTTCTTAAGCGTGGTGCTCTGTGGTGAACTGAGGAATGGCCATCTTATAGGCTGTTGTAGGAGGAGCCTACGAAATGTTCGTAGGTGGGTTGGAAAGAAGAGATAGTTACCTGTTGCTTTGCTTGTGCGCTGTTTTTCATTTTTTAAACAGGTATGAAATCTTGGCTGTATTTATCGAATCCATTTGAAGATGCTGCAGCTAAGATTACTATTATAGACGTATGTGACGGCTCGTGGATGGCAATTTTGATCATACTTGGAGCCAGTACTGTTTCCGATAGAGGCCTCGCTGCACTAAACGGTTGACATTATTGCTGGTTACTGGCCAGGAAAGACATCAGCTGCTGACCTAACTCGTTAATTTCTCTACGCAGTTCGTAATTCTCAATTCGGAGGATTGCAACTTTCTCTATTACTTGCTTGTCTCCTATCGGCTCGTCAACATCCGACCCTTCTAGAGATTTAATATCTTTATTTTTTTATCAATCACACTTTATGGGATAAGATCGAATAAAATTCAGTTTTTTTTTAAATTTGTTTAGTGCGTGCTGGACTAAACAAAAATGTTCCTCTCTACTGAATGCTAACAGTCCCTCACTAACTTGAACTTTAAATATTATTTCAACAATTCAGTGTTTGATAATGCTCGCAATGATGAATACACTGCAGTCAAGTTAACGGCACTTCACTTGGATTAAGTGTGCTCTGTAACACCAAAATCTCAAACCGAAGCAGTGATGCACGGCATTTATCGATTTTACCGTTTCGCACTTTGTAATTAGTGATATGGAAGCACTAGATGATTATGATAACACGACTTGTCGATTTAGATGTTCGCAGCTAAAGTTCGCTTCCCGAGTAATCGAGATATACGCTAGATAGCATAGATATATAATACACGCTTCTGAGAAAACCCTACTACCGAGAATTTTCTGTAGCTACCTAACTCTAAAAACGTTTGACTCATTAATAGTTATCTTCTATGAGCAGAGGAATTTATTGATGAGGAAATCTTATCTCCATCTATGAACTTTACACAATGCAGATACTTCGAGCACGTTTTATTTCCATCACTTGCTCTACGTCCTATAAAATCCTTTATCATCTGTGAAAGCTTCGTATAAAAGTATCAAGAGCTATGCCATCACCATAGATACAAGTGGTACCAAAATCAGTTAATATATTTTCGTAGCCAAATTTAGTGAAAGCGGCAATTCTTTGCTCACTTACCGAATAATGGCTAAAATACACATTAAATCTTTTGTTGTTTTCAATCATAAAATAAACGTGTACACGTGCCACGATCCACACGCTACGGCTTTCAATATTTAAGTATCTTTAAGAGGTTTTTCCATGTATAGAGATAAATCATACAGCTCAACGACACTTTGGGACACAAAACTCCGATTTTGCTGGGTACTCAACAGACACAGAAAGTATTTTTCGGGCTTTTCACCTAAATCCATTACACTCGTACACAATTCTCGAGTACCTATCTCTTTTAAAGGGAATCTTTCATCGCTTAGTCTGTTACATATACGAATGTAGGTTCGACTTGGTGAAATGATATATTTTAGCTGTCGAAAGTGGTTAAACATGTTATGTGCGTAACGTGAAAGCTGGCTGGATAAAAGTTTCAATATTTCTACCGATTTTCGTAGAAGAATCTATAAAAATGAACCAGAATGCTCTGATTTTCACAGATGACACATTTCTAGCGTTAAAATAGCACAGCCTTTCACTTTCACACAAATCCCCATTATGGCGAACTCAAATAATAATCCTGTCGTTTTCATTCCAAAAAGTAATATATCACATTTTCTACACCTACATTATAGTCCACATACGCAATCAGCGAAATAAAGCATTTCCGGCAGATTCCCAGGGTTTTCCATCACTTAATATAGAACAAACACAATCTTAAATACTTTGGCTGTCGTTAGGACTTCTCAGTGTCATGAACGAAGACATAAATACTCCATTCTTGTTGCGAGAAAGCTCTTCATTTATTAAGCGATGAAGTAGCTGTGTTCGTCCTCAAATTTTAGTAACTTTTGTGCTCTTTATCGGAGACCTAATCTGTTTTCCCCCATGCATTGTATTTTATGTTGTGTGTAAATAGAAGGCATTTATGAAAATAAATCCAACACAAAGACAAATAATATTCAAGTGTAAGTTAGCAGAGGCATAAATATTGCATTGGCTCTGGTTGTTGAGCAATTAAGCTTAATTATTATAAGTGATTTATTAATGTTATTAATTAATAAGCTGATTCACTTGCATCAGCTTGATGAGTTGAATTTGAGTGCGTATTTATGTTGGGCGTTTCGAAATGTCAATGCGTACACTCAGAATAGGTGCCTTTTTTTGCACACCCGAGCAAATTTTGTTGAGTATATTGAATACAGCAACAATTTTCTTGTGTTGTCAAAAAAGGCACCTAATGTAAAGCTCCAGCCAATTTCACATAACTTTAAAAATATCAACAAATATGTAATCAGGATATGAAAACTGGAAAGACTTTGAATACCGATATGAAAACATATTGTAATATTTTCAACATAGAGCTTTTTTCTGTAGTTTATCATGTATAACTATATCAGGAGTTGGAAATTCTAAGATATAACTAGGTAACTCTAGTTTTTTACCTGTGAAAAATAATTCGGTCAAGCATAGTTTCCGTTGATTTATTCCCAATTGGTCAGAATCGAACACTTATATACAAAATCAATTCAAGTGCAGATAATTTTCCAAATTGAACCGATAACGTGTAGATACTTTTACAGAACTAAATTCAGTCTTTACTCCGGCTGACGCCAACAAACTTCCTCGTTTTCCTGTTGAAATCAGCTAACGGTCTAGTTGTAGATTGGTTCTATCTGTACCGTAATGCAAAGTCTATACTTTAACTACTCTCAACCGAAAATCACTTACGTTTCTCTCTACATCGATCGAAGACCTGGAAGTGGATTCAGGTCGGGAAAGAAGTGAACGTCTGCCTGTAGAGCTCAACATAACTTTGCTGAAATAGTGATATAAATTAACAGCGGTTTGGTTTGGGGTTTAGGATAGTTTGAAACCAGAAATCAAATCTGTATCGGTCATAAGAGTCTTCAATGTATAGGGCCATATCGTCAAGATACCTTGAGTTAGTTCTATTCAATTAATGAGTTATTTTCATTATTTTCATCTATTTCACCATCCAATATTCAATAATTAAAGCAGCTGCCTTCCGCCAAAATACAAAGTTGTAGTTTGAATTGCACATGTTTGGCACACAGCATTGCGGTTGATTTGGTGCAGGTAGATACGACTTGTTGTTTTGAGTGGAGACAACTGTAAAGACTATTGATGAGCTTAGTTTTACTGTTCATAACTTTTGTAATTTGTTTGAGTAATACAGGGGCTTCAATTGTTCAGAAAATTTATTGGTAGCGTGACGTAGCCTCAACATTTCTGACGCAGGGAAGGGTATTATCCCCCCCCCCTGCTATGGTCCCTACTAGTTGATGACATTCTCGTGACCCTCAATAGTGAGGGCCTAGCTGCTCTCGGCTACACGGACGACATCATGGTTATAATAAGAGGCTCAAACATGGATACCTTGAGACCCAGAATGCAAAAAGCCTTAAATGAAACAAACCAATGGTATGAAGAAAAGGATCTATCCAGTAATCCTAAGAAAACTAGCATAATACCATTCACCAGAAAAATAATTATGTCTGCAGGAAGAGGTGCAATATCTAGGAAAACACCTGGGACAATCTTCTAAACAAAACGACAATAAAGGCCACCAAGCCACTCTGGGAGGCAAAACAAAAGCTTGGACGCAATTGGGGCTATCTTCAAGACAGACACTATGGGCATACAAACAAATGGTGAGACCTATCCTCCTATATGGAACTGCAGTATGGTGGAAGAAAACCATAAAAAAACTGCTGTTAATAGACTCAATAAGCTTCAAAGGATGGCCTGCCTGCTGATTACAGGAGCCATGAGCTCCACCCCAACAGCAGGAATGGAGGCTCTACTAAACGTAGACCCGCTATACTTCAAAATTCAGGAGGAAGCAGCAAAACAGGCTATTAGCCTGTAACAGGCCTACCGGTACAAATCAGGGGACCTTAAAGGCCACCTCGAAATCCTGGAGGACATCAGGCCCATAATGGAAATGTTGAGCCTCAGCGACCAAATAAAAACCAAAGCAGCATTCGGGAAGAGGTTCAAGGTCACAATTTCATCAAGGGACAAATGGGAGGCTGGACCACCTCCCTCGCACAAAGAAGCGTAAGTGTGGTATACGGATGGTTCAAAGATAGATTTTGGAGTAGGAGCAGAGATCGTAGGTCCCAAGTGCAAAATTCATTTCCCTCTCCTAAAGGAGGCCACAATCTATCAAGCAAAACTATATTCCATACTAAGAGCCTCACAAATAATAAAGATAAAACGGTCAGAATTAAGATGCAAATGGCTCTCATGGCTATCAACCGCGATCAAATAAATTCAGCTATACTCTCAGAGAGGAGAGAGGTCCTAAGCGAAATAGCCTGGAGTTGATATAGATCCCCGGCCATGAGGGGCACCAAAGAAACGAAGAAACTGATACCAAAGCCAAAGAAGGATCAAAAATTCCCTTCATAGGTCCTTCTCCGTTCTGGGGCTTTACAAAGGCAGATACGAACAAGGAAATTAAAACATGGGGCAAGAAAAAGATCGAAGACTACTGAAAAGTGGCATAAAAGCCCGAAGTGGAGCATTGATAGGCCACCTTCCCTGCAAAAAGTATCTCCACAGAATAGGTGACGAGCAGGACGAACGCTGCAGATGCTGTGGAGAAACGGCAGAGTGTGTAGAATATCTGCTCATACTCTGTCCAGCACTAGGGAGAAGAAGATTCGAGCTCCTTGGCTCTGTTCTTCCCTCTATCAGGGGCATAACAAATGTCCCGTCAAGGAACATATCCAGATGCATTAGAAGCCTGGACATCCTATAGGACATAACGCAAAGGAGGCACAATAGACCCAGGAAGGACCCATTCCAGGCTATCCCTCTGGACCCATTCCAGGCTATCAATCAATTGTCCCTTCGCGTTTCGATTTTCCATATTTCATATATCCTCCATGTATCCTAAGCACGTAGATTGTTCCTCAATGAATGATTTCTTTTCAAATTTTACCAAGGTTTTTTTGGTCAGATCTTAGTTTCCAAATAAGCAAATGTGCATTCTGTCACCCTAGTCGATCAAATGAGGTTTTTTTTATTCCTTTTGAGCGTACGGAAGTCTATTTTCACTGGTTTTGTTGCCTTTTCCTAGAAAGCCCAATGCCTTCAAGTTTGGTACGCTCGCACAATCCTTTTTAGAATTCAAAGATGTATTAAAAATGTTATCTTCACTTCCAGCTCACTTTAGTTGAAATTTTTGTCGTAAGTTTTAAAATTACTTAATTCCTTTTTCATTTTTCTTCATCATTTTTTTTTATTTTTTACTATGTTTCATTTTCATTGCTGACGTTGTAATTGAATTATATATGTAAAACATGGGAAATAATTTATCAGTGAGATATTCATGGACAGACTGGAAAATAAATTTATGGAAGTTTCATTTTATTTATTTCATTTTATACATGAAATATTTTGATAAAATCCTGAGAGTCTTGAAAAAATATGTGGGAAAAATCTGAACGAGGAAAAGAAAGACTACTTTAATACGATCAGCAGAGCCAAAACACATCCTGAAGGAAGAGCACAAAAAAGCGTGGAGCAACGTTGAGATTACAAAGAGAGTACAGCAGTTATGAAAACTAGATGCAAACGGAAGCATAAACATTCGCAAATCCTCGGTGAGTAGATGTCTAAATACCAACCAGGGCAGCTCCATATCACCATGCAGAGAAACTGAATTTGGCGCAAGTAACAATAGCAAATAAAATAACATTTGCACAAAATAAATTTTCAGCAAAATTAAAATAAATAGAAACAAAGCCAAGAAAAGTAATTAAGACGACAATAAAGCTTCAAAGATGATTCAACTGTACCTTAGCTTTTAAATTATATTTTAAGAAGTATATCTCGATTACAATATTACATTGATTGACACTGAAACTCTCAATTTAAAGTGGTGACACATACCATTCCACGAAACTAATCAAAAATTTTCAAAATGGAAATATGTTGTAAATAAAGACAACTAAACAACTTCAACTTTGTTAACATTTTTCGTAAATTAGTCAAGTGTGTGTGTCAATCAAGTGTGCTTCATTCAAACTAAAAGAAAAAATTTTGATGGAAATTTCGTCATCAATAACAAATTTTTCGCTGAATTGTATCAATGTAACTTACTAGTAACATAAATAAATACCCATCGAATTTCTATCATAAAATTGAATTAGGTTTGCATAAATTTCCATTGTAAAAAAGAGGGAAACGAATCAAGTCTAACAACACTTTTGTTATATAGTTTTAATGTTAAGAAAGGACCATAATGGTCCTATCCATTTTACATTATTTGATTGAAACAATAACAAAAAACATCCTCCTCTTAAACCTTCATCTCAAGGCTCTGAGTTTTTTCGTTTTTTAAACTCGATCACCAACCAACATCACGTAATGACGTGGAATGATACAACAGAAGAAACAGACCAAAATACTCATCTCTGTATAACTCAGTCCCGAATACTCTATGGATTGTAAGAGCTTTTTCTCATCAACGGCCTTGAAATGTTCCTTTCACTATACGCTATTGAAAGTGATATTTTTACCCATGCTCTATTATATAAACTGTGCCGTCATATTGGCGACGAGCAGTGCCTATATCCTAAACATCTTCATCATTTTCCCTATCTGTAGTTTACAGCATTGTGACTTTATACATGCAAAAGGGATTGGAATGTGAAATGTGATATTGGTTAGAACTCGATATTCTATTTGATAAAGAAAGTGAATATATTCAAAAATACGTGTAGCAAAGCTAGAATGACGTATTTATAAATTGACCTTATGCTCCATTAAAGGAATAACACATGCTTCATGGTATTAAAGGATTCAAAACTTGATTTACAAATTGAAACAATCAAATAGCAAATGACTGTATTATGGGTCATATTCGAATCGCTCAAACTTATACGATCCTATCAAACAGCAAAGCTATTATCCTAATTTGAAACTCAGGCCATATATCCCTATCCTGTCGTTCTGAAATTTAATTGGTTCACAAAACCTGAAAGCCTGTTCAATTGCTTTCACTTCCTTTGAACGATAAAGAGATCGAGGACCTGTGGGCACAACATAAACCTATTTCAACGTAGGGCTCACTGTGATGCTGATACTGATAGAATACGATTTTCCAAAGGTATCGTAACATGCCTGCAATATGAAAAGGACTGCTAATGCTCAAATATTTCTCAAATTAAATGATTTCAAAAAGCTCTGCTATTATTATTCAGAATCGTAAAATTATGTTAATGTACAGTTTACTTTCGGTCCTTTTGGGGGGGCTATGTACAATGAATAATTCGGAAATTGTCACAAAATAGGTTGATTTCAGTGTGAGAGCAGATGTTAATACTTTTATCGTTCTAATATTACAGCCAAGGTGTGGAACACAGCTATACCTTTGACCTACTCGAAGCAGTCTCGACCATGAAATAAATGGTTGCTATTGCTTCTCTTTGCATTAGGGCGTATAAAGTTTGAGGTTACCATTTCTATAATTGCTTTTTGGGGATATTCCATTTGGCAAAAAAGCATGTTCGAACTTTAAATGGTAGAACCGTTTCCAGAGGAAATCGAGCAGCTGTGCACTCGTTGGCTACCAGATGGTAGCGAGTGAAACGTGAGTTGATGTTTAATTAAACCTCCTTCAAAGCAAGAGGACAGAGCGCCAATCGTGTTTCTTTGATAGCAAAAAAATCGTTTCGGTGAAAGTGCAAGACTAAATTGCTTTTAATCAAATCAATCAATAAGCATTATTTTGCTAAACTGTCAGTTACTTTTTTTTATCGGATTGAACTTTTTTGTTTTTATTTCTTTTAAACTGTTGTGGATTTTTTAAGATTTGAATAAACTTTATTGAAGTAGGGGTGCGAAATTATGTACTCGCATTCAGCCAACGAAAGTGAAATTTAGTACCGCAAAAGCAAGGAAGAGAAGTTAGAGTGAAGTTAGATATAATTCAACTTAAATTATACTTTGAATTTAGAAATGTCGCTTAAATATTTTCTTACCTTATTGAATATTTGAAGAAAACTTGAAAACTTTCTGAATTTATCATCCACATACATAAATTCACAACATAAAAAATCATGATTTTTGAATTACGTTAAAGCATTATTCTAATTGCTTGTGCCTGCACTAACTTCAATGCTCTAAATAATACCTAGATCCAATCCAAAATATTGAACATAGCACGTTTAGTCAAATACGTGTGTGTCAGCATTTGAACCAAAAACCAATTATTTTTAGTTGTGGAATTGATTTTGATTTATTGTACTCCCATCTCTTGCAAGCCCGGCGTCTCTCCGTATTCTATTTACATTCAGTCACGCAAAGAAGCATTTAGAGCCAGCCAATCAATGATGCATACAATTAATCATCGTAGAATCGATTTTCTTGAATGCAGTTCAAAGTGAATTGACATTGACATCGTAGATGGATTTAAGCATAAGTACTTTTTGCTTGCTTTATTCCACGCTTACAGTTGTTATATCGTTCACAATGATCTGTTTTTAGACGCTTGTTGTTTACAAACTAACAAAGCGTACTTTGATGCTTTAATCAACATTCAATGCAAAATTAGTTCACATCACTTTCTTGCAGAAGAGAAGTATTTGTATGTCACGGTCGAACTGACAGTTTGATAAAAACGCCTTACTTTGATTTCTTTTTGCTATCACATAGTTCCAAATGAATCTCTACACAAGGCTTGTGCTCATTAATTTTAATTTTGACAGTGCAACTGTCGAGTTTTTAGAAAAATTCGGAAAGCGCCCAACGTGGGCTGATAGCTATGTATAATTAATAAGATTCATATTTTCTTATGCTTATAACCCGAAGATAGGGAAAAAGTTTCAAAATATCGTGATTTAAATTTGAGATAGTTAAACGTCCTGTTGTTTTGCCCAGAAGGTATTAAGTCCCAGAGGGTATTGAATCCCGTTTGACTTTTAAAACGACTCTGCTATCTGCATAATGGCAAATCATATTTGACATTAAATGTCAAGCACTAAAGCCACAGTGTCACTGAAGTTTTTTTAAGTAACTTTATTCACTGTTACCTTCGTACAAGAAGATTTAGTTAGTAGGAGAACCTTATACACCAGAATAAATTATGTGCACCCTGCGCAGTTGAAGACATATACATTTTAAACGCCAATTTATTTAATAAAAGAAAATAAAATAAAGTAGAGTTGAGATCAGTGTTTTGAAGTTACAATATCTATAATGTGAAAGAGATTGAAAACGATGATAAGTGTTTAAACAAAGTTGTTTGGTAGTTAGCTCTAGTTATTTTGCCACTTATTGGAAGATTAAATGTAAACATTATATAGAGTATAGGTCTCAATACACATTTTTAATGTACAGTAGCATGTAGTAGAAAAACTGTTGTGTCTAATCTGGATTGTGTGGCCAGTTAACAAGAGAGTTCCGCGTTTTTTATTTAATTAACGAGTCTTCAGAAAGTTTTTCTGCAACTTGCTGCCGTTCTTGTCTAGATAGATAAGTGGTCGACAGCCACTTATCTAGATAGATAAGTGGCTTTCGACCGACAGAGGCCTGGCAACAAACTTACATAGGCACAAAAGAGGCCCATTGTCATGCCACAGTAGTTTACTCTCCTCTAATCATTAAAGTCAGGGAACCCCCTGCTTCTTTTGATAAACTGCTCTACTTCTTTGAGGTTAACCAGTGATAGGTCGATCGAATTTGAGCGCGAGAGTGCATCGAGTGCCCTCCTTCTCGCCAAAGCAGGGCACTGGTGCAGTCCTCTCTAAAAAGTTGATAAGTGATAAGTATCAGGGAAAACTCTATAAGATTGACATTTATTCTTTCAAGGTCCAAGCCTTGTTTCAATCATGATAAGGTTATCTTTAAAACCACCTGTAATAATAAAAATGCTGCCTTTATCTTCAAAATTTTACCAGGATATATAAACGCTTTTACGCAAAACTTATTAACAAAGGTTATTCAGCTATGATTCCTCTGTTCCTAAAATACAAATAAAAAATACTAAAACGGTGCAAGAAAACAAACAAATTACCCGTGATTACTTCAAATAAATGAACAACCACACTCGCAAACAACGTAGGAATGTCATTTGATAACCGGTTGTACGACAGTCAAAGAGAATATTGAAATGAAATCGTACTTCTTCCAGAGCAGACCTGTTTGGTTGAATGGAGCCCACAGGCAATGCTGTATTGTAGATCCGATAAAACTCTATAGAGATAGCTGCATTCAACGGATTTGAAAATTCCATTGGGTTGGCGAAAGTTTCCTTAGGGCTAAAATTGGAAAAAAAATCGCTCTTTTAGAGCCTCTACAGACGCTCGAACCATGTTCTACAACTTGGCGAGTGAACACGTGCGGTTGTTGTTGTTAAATGGTAAGTGTTTACCTGCTTACTACACCAAATGCACTGGTTCGCTCGGCTAATGTTAAAACATGTTCTATCGTCTGTAGAGGCTATTAGCATTTGCACTGGTAAAGTGACGGACGATTTTTAGAGATGTGTGCGAATTGAAATATTTTTCTTTTCTTCTTCGGATTGAGAGCTGCGGTCTGAAGCTTGATCTAGCAATTGGGAAATTCAAAAAACACCGGAGAAAAGTCACACTACCATGAAGATTGGCAGTGAAAGTGTTGAGCCCGAAAAGAAACTGAATTGTGGAGCGTGAGTACCGAAGAAGCGCCTGATCGAAGTTTTTTGTGTTTGAAGATTAACGAAAACAAAAGCGCCCTAACGAGAGATTACCAAGTTAGGCTTTATTGATTTTTCTAGATTTATTTTTTTTTACAATATTTAGCCAGATAAGTCTGTCATGGCCATTTAAATCTTGAAATCTCACGCGAACGTCAAAGCTTCTGCTCTACCAGACCATGGCCTTCCCAGTACTCACGTATGGATCCAAGACGAATCCGCAACAAACTCTAACTTCTTAACCGCGTTGGCTTTGGCAGATGTAGAGAAGAACGATTCCGACGATGCTACAATCATGAGTTGTGCTGCTATTTAGATAGAAGCAGATATAATTTCAAATATAAAGCTCAGTGGATTCCAATGGGCCGGACATCTAGCTCGTATGCTCCGAAAACCCTTTACAGCAGACAATAGTGAGAGAAACCTTGCTAACGCTAGAGGGATAAAGTTGACCCGGACACTTGTAGCTTAGTGCTATCTAATTGAATAACATAACTTCGCGATCGGGACCGGCGAAATAATTTAATGAAAGAGGCCAGGACCGGACTCTGGTTGCAGTGTCGATAATGATGAATAAGTTAAATGTAAGCCGAAAAACGAATCAACAGTAAAATATTTAGCTTAGCAGTGTTGTGAAATCCTGAAGAAAAAAAGTAAACTAAAGTAACCGTAGCATTATACATTGCGCTTGTTCTTTATTTAATCGAGAGTTTAATTAGACAGTGATGAAAATTAGAATCCATCCTATATTTCTCGCTTTCCCATCGAAGTTTTTGTCAAGCGATTGGCGCCCGATTTTACTCCTTTCTCTCGCCAGCAAGGCTATCCAAAAATACCCCCATTTATTTCACCTCGGATAAAAATATAAGCGTCTAAAATTTAACAAACTTTCTTTGTTGAATTGTATTTGTGGGATGATTAAAATTGAACATTTTTTTTAACTAAATGGTTTCGAAAGTATGCACTTTAAAGTATGTTACTTTAAAACACCTGCATAGGGTTAAAAATTTCCCAAACTTTATCATACCCAAGTTCAAAACATATCAATATTTCACGCATATATGAGGGTGTTCTAGAAAGTTTCCGACCTAACAAAGATACAAGACATTTTTTTTAAATTTATTTTAATTTTTCTATACCGTCTCCTTGTAAGTCAACACACTTTTCTCAGCGATGCTCCTATCTCTTTAACCCGACCAAATATGACTCGGTGTCTTTCTCTGCAAAACAATCGTTTACGAAGGTCATGGTCTCCGCATTTGATGAAAGTCTCTGTCCTCCGAGCGCAATTTTTAGATTAGAAAACAAAAAAAGTCGCTTTGAGTTGGATCTGGTAAGCAAAAAGGATTTATTCGTAATTTATGGATATTTGCCATGGTAATCGCTGAGGTATGAGACATTGTCTTAAAAAAACATTGCCTTAGTCAACCAGAATTTATTTTTTCTGCAAATGTGACCGTTTTCCACAATTTCTGCCTTCAGCGTATAATGATGTATCTCAATTTCAACTACAGTAATTAATTGGTGCCAAAACTCCGATTTATTGCGCCTCAACTGCGCCAACAGAGCGTTGAAAATGTTCATTCAAACACATTTTTGGTATAATGCTGAATTCAGACTCTCCCCGGACGTTTCGTCGAGCAACTTAGGAAATTACATTCCAGAACATTTGATGAGTATTCAAAGTCATCGCTGAAAACTTCTATTTTTATCTCAGTACGCCATAAAACTCGTCCTGTCCGCATTGAGAAGATTTAAAGGGTGTGAATTTGTTTAAGTGCTTGTGGTGTAAGTAGATAACAATTTCTCTATTCAGAAATTTGGTTACAAATATTGTCCAGCATAATGGAACTTGCCCATGATCTAAATCAGATAGGTTTGTAAATATCATCGGAGCCAGCACCAGACCTTTTTTCAAATCCCTTGGACTCGATACGTAAAACCAACATCATTTGGAGCGGCCTCGAGGTAGGACGAGACCCGCATAAACTCTCGTACACCCTCATAAGACCCTAATTAAACCCCCATAAAACAGGCGAGAGCCGACGAGAAAGCCATTTAAACTCTCGTACTTGCCATGTCACCTCGTCAACATTTGCCATATCCCTAATTCCGCCTTAATGTGAGCAAACACAGCACCTAACGCGCGGACAGTTTTCTCATGTTTAAATCTTGATTCAATATGTAACAAACACGTTCTTTGGATAGTAACCTCTACTATCTCTTTCACTCTAATTCTAATTTAGCACCGTTTTGGTGAACTTTACGAATATTATTGTCAGCGTTTGTTGTTTTTGGACGTTCCGAAAGTTCATCGTCACCCAAGCTGGTACGGCCACGTTTCAATTCAGCTGCCCACAATTTCACGGTGATAAATGATGGTGGAGAGTCTCCATACACAGCGTCTACCTCCTGTTTAATTTGCGTTTGCCATCCAAAAACAAACAGCTCGATACTCGATTTTTTTCTATTTTCACAAAAACACTCACATCGACTCACTCAAACGATTGCCAAACAACAACTGCGCGTCCAAAATGACTGAAATTTTGGTGCGTATGATGCGCAACCACGTTTCTTAGTTTTTATTGACAAATGAAGCCATCGTCACGTTAAGATCGGAAACTTTTCAGACTACCCTCGTATAAATACTTATAAAATATTCTACACAAAACCTTTGTACTCAAAATTCAAGTGGGCCTGAAGATGTGCGTTCGAAAAAGAACTTTTTATGTATATATCAATTTACATAAATGATAGTGGATTATGTGCAAAACTATTAATCCCACATGAATATTGTGTATGAAGCCTTTGTACATATTCTTATCGTGAATAATTTGGTTATGATCCAAATACAAATGAAACCAATAGTTAACGAAATATTTAAGAAAACCTGATTTTCGTGATTTTAGACCTTTATTTGTTTTTTTGGCTCTCACAATCTCGTAATAGACTCTTTGTATCGAGTTTCTAGCCTTAACATAAATGTGATTCCATCGAAAAATCGTTGCTGAGATTTTTTTTTTTGCTAAACGGCCTTGTTTATATAAAATGACTGGAGTGATTTGCATACACTTCATTTAATGCTCAACATGGTAGTAACTGTGTTCCGTAAAAAAATTATTTCAAGTGATGAAATACATTTTCGTATCTATTCTAAAACACTGGCAACGGGGGCAGGATTTAATCTTTTTTTTATAGTGCTTCCCAGACAACAAGTTTATTAGTATAAGGAACAGCACAAAGTTTTTACTTGCCAACATAGATATGCTTGCCAACGACACGCGGTGCTCCCAAGTGGTCCCCCATCTAAGTTCTAACCGCGCCCAACACTGCTTCACTTCGGTGATCGGACGAGAACCGGTTGTTCCACTGTGGTATTATATAATCTAAAGATGTATTCTGAACAATTTACTATTTATTTGTTGCTTAGCTGTGGCGGCTATGGATCATTATTTTTGCGAAATGAAAAATGCATATACACTTACGCTTTTTCTTACAACAATGAAAAAACAGTTTTTGTTTGATTAAACTATCTGTTGCATTGATATGAATGCTTACGAACCTTCTATCTCTCCCATATGCCAAGCATAACTATTTTGCGTGAAGTTCATTGTCTGTGTGTTCGTAGAGTATTGGGGCATTTAGTGTTGCTAAGCTTTATTTGATATTTTCCTTGAAAAATCAACAAATGTACGTCTTTGTAAATCTGGCTTTTTAAAAACCCTTCGAAATTTACTCTCCCCTTAGATGTGCGATTAGTTAGACTACAAGCAGATATAGTGACCAAAGTGGAGCTCTTATGTTGACCACGTGAACACACTGTGAAGTTTTTCAAAGTGTACCTATCTTTGAAACCGATTTGCATATTTAACTGACACGACAGCAACTCAAGTGTCAAATTTGTGACAGATATTAATCAACCATCACGATTTCATATAAATTCGCCAAGATGCGTATGATAAAAAACATGGTGAGCAATGAAAACATTCATTCACATTTATTGCATGCATCATTGTTTAAATAAGTAATTACATGAAAGAAATTGTTTTTGAAAAAAATCCTTTTGTACTCTTTCAGGTAAGAGGGAATTCCCTATTCCATTCAGTTTCGTAAGTACAGTAAAAATGTGGAGAGTTGTAAAGTAGTGACTTGTTATTGTCTTTCAATGTCTATTTCAATAGTTACCATCAAAATCGAATCATAATATAAAAGCTCATTAATATGCAAAAACTGTTCAATCATACCAACGGAACACGGTCGAAAATTTAATATGCTTTTTAAATATGCATGAATTTTATCGACCTACACTCAACGAATGAGAGGAAAATAAAATTTGCATGCATAACAAATCCAAAGGACAACGACGTTCTCTCAAAGTTGTGAACGTGGATGCATAATAGTTTTCAAATTGAATTGTTTTCCTCGGATTTATTTAGGGTACAGAATGAAACGGCATATAAATTACTAAGGCATCTTGCTCGTTGAAGTGGTCTTGAAGAGAAGAGATTTAGTGAGTTAAATCTACTCAACTGGTGTACCTTTACGTACATATGAACGTGGGTTCATAAGATAACTGATTACTAGCGCGGCCATGTTCTTGCTTAATTAAGCATGCTTAACTTGCTCATTGAAAGGTGTTTACATCTCGTTAGGCCTAGCGGAACTATGAGCTATATTTGAAATAAAATCCCAATAATGAACATATCGTAGCACAGTATGAATATATATTAAAATGCATGCATTTATGTTGAGCTTCCAATCTACGAACTTTCTATACAATTGGAGATGAAAAGATGAAATAATAAACCAAGCTTTTTTGGAGCTTATTATGGCACCACATATTAATAGCAATGAAGGAAAAGCTAAATACTAAGGAGAAAATAAAAAGGAGCAAGAGGGCAAAAAATATTCATGAAAATGAATAACAGTCTTGGCACTCATGGGATTCCAAACTTACCTGAAAAGCCTTTCCTAACTATTTCCATTTCGTAAAATAGCATACTTTTAGCTGAGGTCATAGCTCCCGTCTTATAAGAATTCACAGCAGGATTCTGTTGGAAATTCCCACAATAGTGTCAAGTAATCAAAAGTATCAACTAATCAGCTCTGGTACATACTTTGAATCATCAACTTCAAAATGTGATCAAAAGCCATTATAATTGTAGTATAATTATTTTATTTCTTGAGATCTATGACTTTCGGATACAAAAAAAAATGTGTAAATTGCGGCTTACAATTGCGTCGTGAATTAGTGATTTTTTTTAACTGTCGAAAAAAACTTTATGTGCATTGCTTACAAGACTAATTTCAAGAAACGCCAAACTAGTTACGTGTATCAACAGAAATGAAGTATTTGTTTTATAATTTTGGTTTTTCATTCATATAGAGACACATATCAATTCAATTAAACCAACTTACTTATATCACAGAGGTTTATAGCATATAAAAATTTAATTACAACATTTCTCAGCGCAATAACGGTCAAATTTTTGTCGGCAATGACTGCATTGGAAGCTATAGAAGAATCTTTAAAGTCTCCGAAAATTTTCAATACTAAAGAGCTTCAAACAGTTTCTACTTGCTTCCACTATAAAATGTTTATCGTATAAGTGTTTAATGGTAGCATCTATATGTTAGTAACGAAAAAGTTGGCAGCCTTTCACTAGCACCCACATCAAATCTGCTTCACGGTGAGAACAACTTATTCTATTAATTTCATTTTGATATGATGACCTCATCAGAAGTTTTAAGTATCCAAAAATTTTGAGGGCTACCACCCGAAAAAGTTACACAATTTGTAACTGAAAATTTTGAAATGAATCTTTACTACTTATTTCTATTATAAAGTGCTTATGCAACTTAACCAGTACCAGTCTCTGCAGCCTCAACATTAGTGGTTGTCACAACAACCAACTGATTATTATCTTTGAGGCAAAGATCAGCCACACTAAAAGCAGCATCCACAAGAACTGCATCGACCCCAAAAACTAAATAAGCAACAGCAGCTTAAGGAAGATGAACAGTAATCTTAACAGCTTCAAATTAACGCTAGTTAACTTTCATTATCTCCACTGCCACCAGTTCAACCACCACTTATGCAGCTAAAGCACTTTGAACACCATCAGCATCCGCAGCAATCTTTACAGCTACAACAAAATATGAAGCCACCAAGCGTGCGGATAGATTTATCGTTACCCACAGCTTCTGCGTCTAAAATTCCATAGGCGCTATCAGCAGCACAGATTAAAACTAAGCTTCGAATTATGACTCTGATGGAAGTCTTCGTGAGCAGACTGTCCTGCACTACTCAGCCTAAGAAGCTTCTTAGCCTCATTATGGAGAAGTTAGGGGCAGTCCCTAAAACCACTAATCTACTGTAAACTATAAAAATGGCTTACAAGACCAGATGATAAGTTCATTCAATTTTAATTTATTGTCAAACTTTTGTGATGGTAGTATTGTAGTAAGTAGTACGACTATAATGAATATTTTGAATCTTTCGATGGTATAATTAGTTCATCATTTCCTAACTCTACGTTCATTCTCTGTGGTGACTGTAATCTTCCAACCATTCGTTGGTTTCTTATTCCTGGTTTTCCCGAAGCAACATCATCTCTTTTGTCAGTCGCATCTCCGCTCAGGAACCTTACGCACAATTACCTCGATAAGTTCCTAATTAATCGCACCTGCTTTGTCCCTCTCTCTGACATGCCGTCCTCACTGTTTTCTCCCTCTTCTGGTGTAGCTCAAGGGTCGATACTAGAACCGCTCTTATTCAACCTCTTCATCAATGATCTTCCAAATGTTTTATCATCACCTTGTTTGCTTTACGCAGATGGTGTTTCTTGCAATTGAAAGCTCAGACTATCATCTGCTTCTTCAGGAGGATTTGAATTCCCTTACTACTTGGTGTAACTGTAACTACCTATCGTTAAATGTTTCCAAATGTTTTGCTTTGTCTTATTCTCTGAAAAGCCTGACTTATGCCTTTCCTTACAAGATATGTGAGTCCATCCTTGTCTCTGTGGAACATTTTACTCATCTGGAAGTCACCTTCGATCGTAAACTTAAATTTGATGTTCATGTTCGTACCGTTACTAATAGGGTCTCATGGATTGCTGGCCTTAAATACTGTAGTCAAGTCTGGTCTCCTCGTTTCACTTACCTTTCTGATGCCATTGAATCTGTACAGCGGAGGCTCACTCGCACCTTACTCTTATAGTATAATTTATATATTATATTAAGTATAATCTTCCTTACATGCCTAACTATGAGCGTTCTTAATTTCTATGGAGCTTAAAATCGGTGTTCCACAAGGTTATATTCTGGGTTTCTTCCTCTTTCTGTTTCACGTGAATGATCTGCCTTCGCTTTTTTTCCTGAATGACTATTTTATGCCAATGGTCTTAGACTATTCGTGACAATAAGGTTCGTTGATGACTGCAGCCTTCTGTAACCCAAATTAACGATTCTCGGAAGCCAGTCAAAGACAAACAAGCTTCTTCTGAATACAAAGAAATGCCAAACACAATTTTCTCATAAAACTTACCCGAATGTATTTCATTACTCGTTGGATGCCCATGTACTCTCTTCTCTTGCCTGCGTCAAGGACCTTAGGGTCACGTTTGACAACAAGCTCAGATTTTATGTTCATAGCTCGGAATTAGAATCCAAACCGTCAGACTTTATTTTAAGATCATCACAAATATTCGAATCCATGCAACCAACCTTATATTTGTTATCTTCCTTTGTCTGGTCAGCCCTTCTTTGAATATGCCTGTGTTGTGTGGTCTACTGTAATAAGAAATCCATTAAATCCGTACAAAAGAAATTCACTTGCTCGTTATCCTACAGGCACGGTATTATCCATTTAGATTATCACAATGGTCTTTTTCAACCCTGATGAGTTGTTTTTCCGTCTTATCTGTCAATATCAATACTTTCTCTCACCGAAATCTGCCGAAACCTTTCACATGATCCTATATGTGAAAATATCAAGTTCAGTAACCAGACGCGTGAAACTCGGTACCCAGAAGCTTTTGAAGTATCGTTTGCTAGATCTTCAGTCTACTTTCAATCACCTTAACCAAATTTAACGAGAACACATAGCTCCCTCCAGCTCGGCCCTTTACCTGAATCCAATTCGGTACTGGACTTTCTCCATTTTCGATTTTCGAAGCCCTTACCATAGGATTTTTTTAATTTTCGAATAATAACGTCTTTCTTTTCCCTTAAGCTTTCTAGGCCCACCGGTTCTTGCAACTTTTTTGATTGCTTTACTTTCAGCGAATCTATCGATCACTCCCTTTACAGTTGACCAAGCCCGATTAACCAAAGATCCAATTTTCCGTAGCGATTTACCTTGCTTATTCTTCGTTTGTTTCTTCTTGTTTACCCAAGTCAATAATACTGATTTTTATTTAACTTTTTTCAACTCAAAAATACAACTTCTGATATCTGTCGCACTTCAATCGACTTTACACAACGTCAGTAACTAGTTCCCGTTACTAAAACTATCGTTATTACAAAGTTTTTCATGGAAATGCAAGAGTGTGCGAATACTTTCTGAGCGCAAAACAGGGGATAGTTCTTAAATTGTTTATATTTGTTTAATTATTATTTGCATCAAATGAAATGTTTTTGTTATAATAGTTACATAATACTGTAGTAAATAAATATGTGATGCAATACTTACAATTGCAAATTTAAAAATGTGAGTTTTTTACGTTCTTTTCGGAAACTAGCAAGTGTGCGAAAACTTTTTGGAGTAACTGTATGTTCATTCAGAGTAATTCAACCTTGAAAGTTTATTGTTAGTATATCTTAGCGCAAAAATACTAAAGTCATCGTAGCTGGCAACTTTATGCCAATTTCGAATCTGTCAAACTAGGCTTGCATTATGACCAACTCACAATTTAAACTTCGTTTTCATTTGATGACTGTATCGAAAGTTACAGGAGAAGACATTTTTTTTCCACAGCCACAGAGTAGTCCACATTTTTAAATAACTTCAATTAGACCTGGTCTTTCGTAAGACCAATACATGCTGTGTAAATTTCAGTTTGATTTTCGAACAGAATTTTCAGGTGTCAAAAATTAGTGAAGGATGGAGCTGAAGAATTTAAAAAAATTTATACTGACCATAGACAAAAAAAAACTTTCACGAGAGACTCGGTGATTTGAAGAATTTTTTTAAACACTTGCTGTAGCTTTTGAGTTGCCCGCACATTCATCAAAAATCAAACAGATCTATTCTATATAAAAAGTAATACTTCCTGTAAATCTCGTAATATTCAGACGACTCTTGAAGTTTTTCAAATTTTCCTTGCCTACTTTTAGGCACTCCATGCCAACCTAGGGTTGAACATTTTCCATTACGCTATCATATTCTACTACACTTGGTTTTTATTCTGTATGATTTTTTTTTCTCAAATTTCTCTTCTTCATACAAATATAAAGCTATTTGAAAATTTCTTAAATTCTCTTGGCTTCTCTTAAGGGTTAAAAATTATTTTTTTTTGTAATTTGACACAGACTTACTTCTAACATATATTAGTATTTCTTAAAAATTTCAGTTTACTCGCATCACGCACTCCATTCATAGAAACACGAATTTTTGGCTAAAGTGAAACAGAGGAAGCACAGTGAACATGACACAAAGATACCTTTCTTATTTTCAATACATTTTGATCCAAACCAATACTTTATTGATTTGCAAAAAAAATTTGGAACTTCAAAATTTATGAAAAGCGCAAATATTTAAAAGCATACAAGTAATGTACCAAAAAATTCCGCTGACATACTGTTGTTTATCCGATACTATAGGGGTATTTCCCAACATCAGTAGCCATCTAAGTGTTTTATTATATACCACTGAGCTTTTTTTCGGTATATCGTAATAGTTTCATTCCAAAGAGAGCTTTTTTTGCGTATATCGTGATAGTTTCATTGTGAAGAAACCAACATAACCAAACCCTTTAATGATTAACTGTAAATAACTTCCAATGACTTATAACTCACACCGTTTGAGAAACAAACATGATAGTAAAAAATTATACTCGGCCATAAAAAAAATCTTATCAGAAATCTTACCAATCACAATAACGGTCAAGTGTAATAAGATGAAGTCGCATTCAGTGATTTCAGCCTATTCAGAAAATCAATGAGTCCAACCCTACCATTCTTTCACTGGCCGTTACTGATTTTTTGAGATTGATCTAACATGACCGCGACGTTTATAGGTCTATCACTCTGTGAAGTAGACCAATTTGCTCTATCAACAGAAAAACAATAACAGTTTTAACTTCCTCTGTAGACCACTCACATTGAGCTATCTCACACTAAAGACATACAACTACAAGTTCCCTGAGCTATTTTTATGATTCAGTTTATCTTTTTTTCAAGGAAGACATCCTTTCATAGGACTGTTTTGAGGATATGATTATTATGTAGGTATTACTTCAGTATTACTTCTGGACTATTTGGTTGGTTTAATATAACAGCGACAAAGTCAATAATTTTGCATTTACATTCACTACTACAATTATAGTACTTAATTGAAAAAAATCTTTACCACTTTCATAATTAAATATTAATCAAAGGAAGTACATCACATATGATAAATAGCAATCTGCATCAACGGCATTTTACTTGAATAGATGCCAGGGTAACAACTATCTGCTTTAGCAGTCACCCTTTTCACCATTGAAACTGTCACTATGAGTAACACATCATACTAGCAACCCAACTTCAAACTCATTTTTACACGATAGATACTTATTCCCCGACATTTTCCTCATCCTAGTCGTACAACGTACTATCTGCCGGAAATTCAATTCTGAACAAGGGTGACCTCAATTTCATAAGAACACGGCCGAGCTTCAAGTGTCAATCTATCATCCACGGAAAATGTGAAAACTTTTCTAGCCGACAAGTGATAGTATGGAAATTAATGCTTCTTGAAAATTTCCGTGACTAAGATAGAAAAATTTCATCAGGACACAGTAAACTTTGAGGAAGCTACAAACTACCTTGTTATGTCGTATATAAGTAGGCTGTAGCATCGAGCGTGTATCTCATAAAAACATAAACAAGAAAGTCAAAGACCGTTTGCTATCTGGCGAATGGTAGTTGACTGACTTATTTGCGACAATAATTCTTGGCAATATGACATTTATTGCGTGACTTCACGCCAAATTGTATGTTAATGCTCCCTAGCAACACCGAACAGGAGATTTCATTTCGAATATTTATCAAGTTTGGCGAATGCTGATAGGAGGTAATGTTGCCAACCAAAAGAGAAGAATATTGCCCAGAATTAAGCGGAAATTTATCTAGGTTCTTCTAGATTTTTCTACAGTAGTTTTATTTAGCTACCATGTACTATACTGTTATAAGGAAACATACAAAATTGGTTAAGTATTTAATATTCGAAATATTTTCGTACATATTATAAGAAGCATCAATAAACAATGTATATTTATTTGCATAATTTTTTTTATTATTTGTATTTGCTTATAGTCTATTTGAAATGGAAGACAGCAATTCTCCAATGCACTTTCACATACTGATATTGCATTAAGTGCTTCTTCACCTATTTTATTTCACTTTTTAACATCACATGCCTGCATTGTTACGTTGGCAATGATAGACATATGTTCGAAAGCTTTGCGATTTTTCGAAAAGGATACAGGCTTTTGAGAAGACTGCATTGATAGATAGGTATACGTGTACTTCTTGTCAAACGACAAGTTCAATAGTATTGCATATCGCTGAAATGAAATTGTATTCCTTTCCATTCGTTATACATTTATGTATATATATGTATGTATATATATATATACATATATATATATATATATATATATATATATATATATATATATATATATATATATATATATATAAATAAATACTACAGGCAAAAAGTTTAAGACCACTTAGGAATCGAGAAAGTAAACAAAGTTGTGTTGCGACTGCTGAAAGCTCTGTCGAGCCATCGTCAGTGCAGCATATTTTAATTTAATTTAAGGACTCGTAAAATAATTCACCCTGCATGCCTTTACCCCGCCGACTAGCTCAGTCAGGTCGTGGGCGCTTGGGCTACGAATCCTTCGAGCTACGGCATGCACACAAAACAAACACAATCACATTCGGTCTAAGGGAAAGGATAACAAAAGGTTCCATGTGAGAATCATTACTTATCACTCGGTAAATTACTCGGACATAATTATACTACTTTAGGTTGGATTGTAATAAATTTGTATTTTTCTTCATGAAAAAAAATGATGAACAACAACAAATGTTTGATAAAAAAAAACAACAGAATGAGTTGATTCTCCAAAAGAATTATAATATTTTTTATAAAGGAATTAAATGTCTAAGCTTAATGATGGTTTTGGGTGGGTTCAAATATCCACACAATTCCGATCGGAATCGGTTTACACCGATCTTAACAAGTCAAATAATGATATTTTAGTTCAAAACTCATAGAAATAATAATTCAAATAAATAAAATAAATGTAGAAATCAAACACATGCAAAACTAATATCAATAACATGCCACCCACACCAAAGATTTTTTTTTTCTTTAGAACCGAACAACTATTTTTAATTCATAATTTCACTACGTATCAATTTTATATAATTGCTTTCGGTTTACTTTTTTTTCTATAACTTTACTTTAATCAAATTATCATTGAAATATAATAGTAGAATGATGCAGAATATCCAAGCTTTCCATTTAGCATACAGAATCTTTGCTTTCAGAATTTTAAATCGTAGTTCAATCAATAAACAATCAAATGTTCAATTCAACTTATCAATGATCATTCAGAATTTTAAAGAAAATCAGTTTCAAATCGTTCTTCATGCAATATTTTAAATCCGTTAGACGGTACTTAGCCAGCACGACCAATAGTTGACTCCAGCTCGCCACTGATTCATCGATTCCCGATTCAAACTGTGGTTTATGATTTATTTCACTTCGTTCTCGTAATGCACTTCTTTTCATCTCCAATCTGGTCTAGAATTTATTTTTTTATGCTTCAAATACCACTACTCGTCCGCCTTATGTGAGCTCCGATATCTTCAGGGACATATTCGTCTTAATGATGTTCACCCAAATTATGTAATCCCGCGATGTTGCTTTGGTTCTCCCGTATCTTCACAAATTCTTTAAGTTCCTTCCTTCAGAAACTTCTTTAACTATTAAATTTTTAGTCAACTGTAACTTTTTTTGATCACACTAACAATCCTTTTCACTATTCGGAGCGTACGTCCGTTCTCCTTGCTAGCCACCCAAAGAAGAAAGCTCTTGTTTCGAGATACTGAAAAATTTTTTCAAAAGTACCGAAATTTTCAAAGTACCGACATTTTCCGGCACTTTTCCTTCTTAGCTATTTTCCAAAACTTTAGGGCACTACCATTTCCAGCTGTACAGTCACTGTTCACAAACATCAGCTGATAAATCAATTTATCAGCCATATTGTGGAACATCTGGACTGTCAGTGGTTGAATAAACGTCACCGTCGGCGACGTCGCGACTCAGGTTCGAAGTATTTTTATTTTATTTTTGTTTACAAATAAATTTGTGTTTTTTTTTTCCAGCATCGCAACATTCGTGGGGACGACTCCGACCCTGGGATGTCTCAAAAGCCGGGCTACAAGAAATATCTAACCTTGTTGCTCTCATCAGACCATTTCACCCATGATTCATTACACCTTCAAATCTTTGGCGTGGAAAACGCCCAAAATCTTGCCTTTTGCATCCTCAACCTCATACGATACTTGTCCCATCTTCCGCCTTATCGTTGCCTTAAAAAACTTCGGGGCAAGTTTGGCAGCGAATCGATCAGCAGCACAGCTAAGTTGGTGATTTCGCACCCACACTTCCTGTCCTGGAGTGAAGTCCTTTTGGCGACTACGCAAATTGTACTGATGCGCTCCTTTAGCATAGGCGTCAGCCAATTTCGCCTTAACGTGGCTATGGGCCAATCGCAAACGGTCACAATTTGAAGCTAATTGAACCTCTCCGTCCTCAAAGGCTTGTAAGGATTTCAATACTGCATATTCGGAACCATGATGTATAGGTTGATAGCCGAACATCAGGAAATGAGGTGAGAATCCTGTAAACTCATGTACCACATTGCGAAATGCGGCACACGACTCTGCCAGGTTAGCATCCCAATTCCGATGGTCGTCTCCTATGTAGGCCCGAATCGCAGCGAGAACGGAGCGGTTGACCCTTTCTGAAGCGTTAGCCTGTGGTGAATAATAGGGTGTGAGGCAATGTTTCACTCCATACTTCGCCAGAAACTCCGAAAAAACCTTTGATGTGAATTGGACACCATTGTCTGTGTGAAGGGTTTCAGGTACACCAAAGGTAAGGAAAATGTTTTCCTTCAGAAATTTCACGACCAGTTCCGCTGTAGCCTTAGGCAGCGCCTTGAACCAAACAAACTTTGTATAATGATCAAGCACCACTAGCAACTGGGTGTTTCCAATTTTCGAACGGGGATATGGGCCCATAAAGTCTACAAACAGACGCTGCAAAGGCCGGTCGGTAACTCTAGCGGCACCCATGGGTGGTCTCATTGTAGCATTCGATGATTTAATTTGTTTGCAGGTTTGGCATTTGTTGACATAATTTGCCACGTCCTGACGAAGCCGTGGCCAGTAAAAATATCTTTTTAGCACTTCCAACGTTTTCCGAATGCCACAATGCGACCCCATAGGACTGTCATGGCTGCGAGTCAATAGCGTCTGTCTGTATCCCTCTGGTACCCATATCTTTGTGCTCGGAATATCCACATCGACACCTCCCGAGGGTCCTTGGTGAATATACAAAACTCCGTCCGTCACGAACAGATTTTCAAACTGGTCTGGATGTTGTTGGACCTGTCGAACTAAATTTATGTAATCAGGATCCTGGAAGGCCTGCTTTGGAATATCACCCAGCCGCCCGTGGTGCTCAGGGAGGCAGATCACCGCGCAACTAGACTCAACATTGGGCTCGCAAGCTCGAGACAAGGCATCTGGAACGACATTCTGACTGCCCATTCGATGCTCGATAGTAAAGTTAAATCCTTGTAGCTTTAGGCTCCACCGTGCTAATCTGCCTGACAAATCCCTCTGCGCCATCAACCATTTCAGACTTGCGTGGTCAGTGATGACCGTGAAAGGCAACCCCTCAACATATGCCCGAAAACGCTTGATGCTCTGCACTGCAGCCAAGCATTCAAGTTCTGTGACGCTGTAGTTACGTTGTGCGGCATTGAGTTTTGCGGACATAAATGCGATGGGATGCTCTCCACCATCATCATCTCGCTGAAATAGGACACTGCCGATGCCGGTGGCACTTGCTTCGCATTGTATATAAAAATGTCGAGAGAAGTCAGGATTTACCAGTACTGGTGCAGACACTAATAGCTTCTTCGTTTTCTCAAATGCTGTATTAGCAGCCTCCGTCCACACGAACCTCTTTTTACCTTTTAACAAATCCGTCATGGGTGATGTTATTGAAGCGAAATTCGGAATAAACCGCCTGTACCACCCGGACATCCCCATGAACCTCCTTACGTCCTTTACCGTTTTGGGCTTTGGATACGATATGATGCCTGACACCTTCTCAGGATCAGTTTTTAAGACTCCATCACCAATAACATAGCCAAGGTATCTAATTTCTTTTTGAACAAATTTACTTTTCTCAACATTGATGGTCAGCTTCGCCTGCTGTAATAAATTTGCCACAGTAGCTAGCAATTTGAGGTGATCATCAAATGTTGGACTCGTGATTAGTAAATCGTCCAAGTAAACAAATACCTGGTCATGCAATTCGTGCGGGATGACTTTATGCATCAATCGGCACATAGTTTGTGGTGCGTTGCAAAGCCCAAACGGCATGACAGTAAATTGGTACAAGGGACGCCCCGGCACTGTAAAAGCAGTTTTCTCGCGCGCTCTTTCGTCCAACGGAATTTGCCAAAAGGCATCCTTGAGATCAAGGCTGGTAATGAATCGTGTAGATTGAAGACGTGCCAACAAACCTTCGATTAACGGCAAAGGATAGGCATCTTTTATGGTCACATCATTCAGTCGTCTCGCGTCCAAACATAGCCGCACTTTACCCGGCTTCCTAACGATAGTAACCGGCGAACTCCAGGAACTCTTACTCTCCTCAATGACCCCCAACGACAGCATACGATCCAATTCATCATACATAAGTTTCTGTACGACAGGTGAAACCGAATAATGTCGTTGTTTGATAGGCTGGGCATCACCGGTATCGATGGTATGCGAAACCAATGTGGTCCGCCCCAAACCTAACTTATTGAACGATGGAAACTTATGTATAACTTCATTTAGCCTACGACTGTCGTCAGCAGATAACCGATGAAAGCAAGAATCCGAGTTTTGCATGTCGATAGCGGAGCATTGCGGTGCGATTTTAAAGGCTTCCCAGAAATCTATCCCAAGATAAATTGCATTTGTCAAACTGGGGCATATGAGAAATCGGATGAGCCTTGTTTTTTCGTTAAAACGCACCAGAGTGCTCACATATCCAAGTACGGCTGCTTTTTCCCCAGAAGCGGTGTGAACGCTGGATTGCATACTGTGTATATACAGTCCAAGCTCCTCAACCAGTTCCAAAGCACCCGCACCCAAGATACTGACACTTGCCCCACTATCCAGCAAGCCAGTTAACTTACGACCCTTGATTGAGATGTTAGCAAAGGGCCGTTTATCACCATGCACGGATATAATGGAATCTACACATGCTGATCGTAGGAATCGCCGAAGGGTAAAATACTTCCAGGATCGTTCGAAACGCTTGTTCTTGCACTTACGAGCTTCAAAGTCTTTGCCAACTGTGCGGTAGTGATAGGGTGAAAACGTGAAATTGTCTGGTGTATCATGCCAAAGGTCTGAATTTTCTAACGGTGACGACGTAGTTCGGGATCGACGTTGGTGGCTGCGTCGATCATGTTCGGTTTTGGTAAACGCAGTGCTATAGGAACACGCATCCTCCCCGAAGAATTCGTGTTCCGAAATCCGTTTCCCGATTGACAATGCGGGCAATGCGGTTTTAAGACATTGTCTTTCCCACATCCAAAACAAAAAATACCACGAACGGGTGTGGGACAGTCTGCAAAAGAGTGCCCAAGATCTTTACAATTCCAGCAGACTTTAAAATTCTTATGATCTCCATGAGTTCGACCTGCTGGAGATAATGACTGATTTGTCTGTTGTATACTATTCACTGCCATAATGTCCGTATGACTAGGAGTATCACGTGAATAAGAAGGAGATGAATAAGAAGAAGTGTCTCGAGCGAATCTATAGCCTGCTGAATTGTTCAATTGGAAATAACCATCTCTTAAATCCTCTTCCGGAATTCCAATTTCGTTAACTAATTTCCCTCGTCGAGCGTTTTGTAAATCCATATCCATTCCTAACATTCGCCACTCTGACTCTATCAGACAGCAACGCCGGACCAAGTCCCTAACACTCCCAAACTCCATCCCTGCCAAATGAGCTCTCAACCGAGGGGACATATTCCGATATATAATGCATTGGAAGTCAGTTTCCAATAGTGGCACTGTCAATTGCAACGATAGATTCTCTAAAGCATCATAATAATCTTGGAAACTCTCGCGAGGCCCCTGCACGCGTGCATCCATCGATCGTCGCACATCTACGTCTGTTCGGTAAGAACCAAATCGCTTTACAAACTCATCCTGCAAATGATCCCACAAAAGCGGATAATTTATTTCCCGAAACCGCCAGTACCAATCAGCCGCCGAGCCCTTAAGGAGTAGGTGAAAATCTGTCGCTAAAGCTGCAGATCCAATATTGTAGTCAATGGCTAACGAGAGTACTCTAAATAAAAACTGTTTGACTCCCAAACCTCCAGCAGATCCATCGAAGCTTAAATTCCATTTAGATAATGGTAATCGACAACTGGTCTTACTTAATGTTTCTGCTTGTGGCTTAAAGGAGACGCGTGGTTGATCATGAGACGCTGGTTCTTGAAGTGTAAGTTCAGGCATTGGTGGACTAGTCTCTTCTATCCTAGAAATATCAGCTGGACGTGTAGTAGTATGTGAAGCAGGAGTGGAGAGATTGTGCACATTCTTGCGCTTGTCTGGCGATATACTCAGCCTCTCCAGCTGACGATGAAAAGGTGTGTAGCTCGGATCCCAACTACTGGATCGACGCCTCATTTTCGAATTGATGGTAAAACTTTCTTTGAAATTCTGATTTTCAAAACTAAACAGTTTGCTTACAGACCAAACTCTAATTTAAAATGCCGCAATCATAAAAATATTTCCAATTCATGAAACTCGATAAACAGAAAAAAAAAAAAATGTTTTCATTAACAATAAAATATAATAGTAAAAGCTAAAGACTCAGAAGATTCATAAAAAAACAAATAATGATTCCCACATGGAATCCTTCTGAAGGAAATTTATGAAAGAAGGAAATTGGAAGGAAAAAATGTAAACATAAAATGATAAAATGGGAGTAGGATTTACAGAAAATTACAGTGCTCTTACGGTTGTCTTGAGATGTTCATCCTCTCATATGCTCGAGTCCTGTTCAAACTAGTTCTTACAAATGAACAACACTATATAAGTGGACTAGGACCGAGACTAGACCAGTGGACATCCCAACAGATAATTTCCCACTGGTGCGATAAATTCAATTTAACTCTTTCACGAGAACCATTCTAACTATTAGAAGATATTATCGCCGACTTCCCTGGGGTAATCCCGCAACCGCAAGAGCCTGCATATTAAATGAAGAAATATACTCTGACAAACACGTAAAACAGAAACAGTAGCACGAGCTGGGCGCCAATGCTGCACTGACGACCGCTCGACCTGATGTAAACGATACGCTATAATAGCCTTATTGTTATTAATGCCAACTATGGCCAAGGAAAGAGAAAAAAAAAAAAAATATGACTGAGGCAACATAATGCTCTGGTTGAACATTTGCCACCTCAGCCGAAAATCAAAATTTCACAATAAGATGTAATACAGCTGTTTATAAACCGCCAAAAACCAAGCCTAATTTGGGCGCCATTTGTTGCGACTGCTGAAAGCTCTGTCGAGCCATCGTCAGTGCAGCATATTTTAATTTAATTTAAGGACTCGTAAAATAATTCACCCTGCATGCCTTTACCCCGCCGACTAGCTCAGTCAGGTCGTGGGCGCTTGGGCTACGAATCCTTCGAGCTACGGCATGCACACAAAACAAACACAATCACATTCGGTCTAAGGGAAAGGATAACAAAAGGTTCCATGTGAGAATCATTACTTATCACTCGGTAAATTACTCGGACATAATTATACTACTTTAGGTTGGATTGTAATAAATTTGTATTTTTCTTCATGAAAAAAAATGATGAACAACAACAAATGTTTGATAAAAAAAAACAACAGAATGAGTTGATTCTCCAAAAGAATTATAATATTTTTTATAAAGGAATTAAATGTCTAAGCTTAATGATGGTTTTGGGTGGGTTCAAATATCCACACAATTCCGATCGGAATCGGTTTACACCGATCTTAACAAGTCAAATAATGATATTTTAGTTCAAAACTCATAGAAATAATAATTCAAATAAATAAAATAAATGTAGAAATCAAACACATGCAAAACTAATATCAATAACATGCCACCCACACCAAAGATTTTTTTTTTCTTTAGAACCGAACAACTATTTTTAATTCATAATTTCACTACGTATCAATTTTATATAATTGCTTTCGGTTTACTTTTTTTTCTATAACTTTACTTTAATCAAATTATCATTGAAATATAATAGTAGAATGATGCAGAATATCCAAGCTTTCCATTTAGCATACAGAATCTTTGCTTTCAGAATTTTAAATCGTAGTTCAATCAATAAACAATCAAATGTTCAATTCAACTTATCAATGATCATTCAGAATTTTAAAGAAAATCAGTTTCAAATCGTTCTTCATGCAATATTTTAAATCCGTTAGACGGTACTTAGCCAGCACGACCAATAGTTGACTCCAGCTCGCCACTGATTCATCGATTCCCGATTCAAACTGTGGTTTATGATTTATTTCACTTCGTTCTCGTAATGCACTTCTTTTCATCTCCAATCTGGTCTAGAATTTATTTTTTTATGCTTCAAATACCACTACTCGTCCGCCTTATGTGAGCTCCGATATCTTCAGGGACATATTCGTCTTAATGATGTTCACCCAAATTATGTAATCCCGCGATGTTGCTTTGGTTCTCCCGTATCTTCACAAATTCTTTAAGTTCCTTCCTTCAGAAACTTCTTTAACTATTAAATTTTTAGTCAACTGTAACTTTTTTTGATCACACTAACAATCCTTTTCACTATTCGGAGCGTACGTCCGTTCTCCTTGCTAGCCACCCAAAGAAGAAAGCTCTTGTTTCGAGATACTGAAAATTTTTTTCAAAAGTACCGAAATTTTCAAAGTACCGACATTTTCCGGCACTTTTCCTTCTTAGCTATTTTCCAAAACTTTAGGGCACTACCATTTCCAGCTGTACAGTCACTGTTCACAAACATCAGCTGATAAATCAATTTATCAGCCATATTGTGGAACATCTGGACTGTCAGTGGTTGAATAAACGTCACCGTCGGCGACGTCGCGACTCAGGTTCGAAGTATTTTTATTTTATTTTTGTTTACAAATAAATTTGTGTTTTTTTTTTTCCAGCATCGCAACAGTTGTCAAGGTAATTAGAATTTATTTATTTCTAGATCAAATATAATTGATTACTTTTTATGTAATTGTCAAATGTCAGCTTATTGTTTTTCTAGTTTACAAGTCAAAATTTATAATAAACAAAAATAATCTTTTTCTACTTTAAATTCTACATTCATCAAAATATCCTCCTTTGGCATTTTTTACTGCTTTAGTAATCCTTGGCATTCTTTCAACTAATTTTCTTACAATATCTTGGGAGATATTGTTCCACCCTTCTTGAAGAAGCTCCCACAAGTGTTGCTTTGACGTCGGACAGCGTTCACGTACCCTTCTATCTAATTCCTTCGATAACAATTCAATTGGGTTACAATCAGGTGGTTGTGGGGGCCAGGTAGGGCTGCCAACTCAGTGGATCGGAAATCCGGGAGGAAAAGAAAAAAATGAGTGAAAAACAATTTTATTTATTTAAAATGATATTTCTTTACACAACGAGTTGCTTGTAATGTCTTTTGATTTGCAAGCATAAAGCTATAGAATTCTTTACATAATCGAATTAATTGTTCTGATGGAATTATCTAGGCCATCAAATTGACGGAGTGCGCGAAACCAAACTAACCACAAAACGCATGACAGCTGTCACACCATACCTAGCATTAAAAAGTGTTGCCAACTTAAAGTTCTATGCCTTTAAAAAAAGCACCCTGTAGTAAGGACCAGCGATGCCAATTTAGCTATTTTGTAGCTAGATTTAGCTACAAAAAAACCGGTTTTCCTATGTGTTTTCTCAAATCTAGCTACAAAAGCTCTAAAAGCTTTCAAAAAGTTGACATCGCCGGTAAGGACTATAACAAGCCGCTCTTTTTATTATTATAATTTCACGCTAGAAAATACAAAAGCTCCCTAATTTTTGTAACAAATCTTTACGAAAACAACAGTATAAATACGTATATACCTATACACACACTCTTCAAAGTCAATTGCGTCCATAATTGCACCGTGCCCGAAAAAGAAAAATTAAGTGAATCGTATTGTATTATACAATATAACCTTCCAGCTGCGTTTACTAGGCTTTCCAGTCAATTATATTTTACCTGGAGCGTAAACAGGACACACACGGTATTTTTAAAATGTCTTTAACAAAATATCACTTGATAAAAATTTCCGCTCTTTTATTTTTACAGCGGAAACATTTTTCAGCTTCGGAAATGAATCTTAAAATGAAAGCTTCTAAGAAAATGTAAACATTATATGATACTTCAATAAAAAAAACTTTCGTTTCAGTAATGAAAACTTATACTTGGCCTGATAGCAAATACGTACGCCATGTTTTCCATTTCAGTGCTATCTTCGGTTAAGCGTATGAAAGAGGAAATTGTATGTATAAATATAACTCTGTCTTTGCAAGGATAAACAGCTATGAGATTGACGGCAGTTATGTATGTTTTCGACACTACACGTTCCCTAACATGACTGAGTTACATACGGATATGTTTGTAGTAAATATTATTGTGAGCAGAAGACGTTTTATTTTTCGTAATGAAATGAAATCAGAGAAAGTGCTGAGTGATAACAATGGGCGAAACTCAAACAAAATATGTAATTTTCGAACGAATGTCTTCTCATTACGCGAGTTTAGAATAAACAAATTGTACCGCGTCGAAACCGCTAAGAATTTTTTGCATGGTACGATTCGATTTTAGTTTCGATTCAATCTGGACGATTCAAATCAACTCGAGTTTTGAGTAGGCGGAAGGGTCGAGTACAATGTTTCAGGTACCAATAACTTTTTGACGTTTTCCTTTTGCTCATTATCATTTGTACCAGAAAGTTCTGAATGAGTTCTCCTGCTGATTGCTGTCGAAATCTGTCAGAAATTTCATACAATTTCGAAAGTGCTCACAAAACTGATAAAAATAGAAACGAGAAGATTTTTTCGTTAGTTCTCCTGTACTGAAATTTTCAGTACTCAAAAAATTCATAACATTGTTCTTTCAAAACACAGAATCTTGAAAATTGCAAAATGAAAGGGCGAAAAAACATCAAATTTATGGATCGTTTACATTTTTTCACCACAAACAAAAAATTTTCAGGAGGTTCGATGGTTTGAAGGTTTTTCCAGGTGCATGTTTCAGTTACGTCGTTACTCGCACACATGTTTATTCTGGTAGACAATAATCGGTACTGTAAATTTCTTAATGACCTGCTGTTTTTGTCAGAATTTATCACAAATCGTAATCTGAAAAAATGCTTTGCCTACTTTTAGGCACTCCGCGCTCACAAACGACTAAAAAATTGCAAAATGTTAACATAACCAAGGTTAAAGCACTATCGATTTTTATTCTGCATACGTTTTCCCCCAAATTTCTTAACTCCATAGAAATTTTAGGGGTTCCTGAAAATTCACGATTCACATAATTATGTTAGGCTTCAGACTAAATGGGGAGGCGAAAGCTCTCTTGCACTGCCCGAAAACTTTTAAAGCTGGAGTAAACATCACTTCCACATACTTCTTCCGGAAAGGTTTTTTGTTCAAGATTACTCCTAGATTTTTGACTTCATCTGAAAATTGAAAAGTTTCACCCTTCATTTCAAGAACAACCTTTCAGCTTCCAAAAGAAAGGACGAAACCTAGGCATGCAATAATTTGATCTGAACAAATTTTCACGCACAGAAATACCCCCAAAATGATGTTTGAAGAACTCTTTGTCAGCACGCTTGGCTAATGTCCGCGTAACTTCAATGGAAGAATATCTATACGTTTTACTTTGGGAGCATATTCATAGATAGTCACAGAGAATAAGTGCTTCACATTTTCTTGATTTGATTAAATTTAACCGCATAGAAGAAGTATCTCAGTATCATGCGGTATATGTCTCTGAGCTCCGAGAAACTTATCTAGTCAAGTACGATCACCAGGTTGAAATCATCTTCACCAGTGGTAGCGTTACTGTTCAGTTTACTGAAAATGGCAATAATGTCACATGCACTTTTGTGAGGGCCAGGAATCCAGTAACTGACATGAAAGGGTTTGGCAAGATCGGGGTCCAAAATTATAAATTTTGTCCGATGGCCAGTAACTAGTTTTGAGACGACCTGTGCGACCAGCTCCTTTGATGTTTATGACCAGGCGACTTGAAAGTGACCGTCCACAAACCCCGCTTGTGTGAATTTGTAAACTGCTCCTGACTCTGTTATCTCTCTCTACAGCTCGTTTTTGCTGGAACCGGTTTTCGAGCTGCACAGCTAACCGATTCTGCATCTGCACTGGCTAGCAGAGAGCTCTGCATAGTAGCTGGCCCCTCCTTGCCTTTCAGCGGCATCTCTGATTCCGATATGAACTGGGAAGCATCGACTTCTTGTGCAGCTCCATCCTTCTGTCCACAGCGGAGAGCTTTTTCTGATTCGCAATGTCCAGCTAGCGTGGCTTTGCTTCCAATCATCCGTCCAGGTTATTTCTGTCCAAACTGATAGCCTTGGCAACAACATCCAATCTTCCTCTTGCTTCTCGATGCTCTGGAATTCTACTGTCTGATATCCAGTTTCCTAGGATACGCTTGCATTTATTGCTATATTAATGTGGCTGTCTGCCTTCGGCGGCAGCTTTTCTTTCTGCCGAGAGCATCTACAGCTTTGCACAGTTCATTACAACCAGCAAACTTACCTTCTGTACCTCCTGCTGGCCGTTAATTTGCACTAGCCGGGGCTACCTTCTTCAGTTCTTTCCCTCCTTCGCTTTTGTGAGGATTTGGGAGAAAATATATTTTCCTCACAGACTGCCTCTATTAGCCATTTCACATGGCATGCCATTTGACTTTCAAATGACTATTGGAGGTGGCCTATAACATGCCATATTTGATGGCATGCCATATGGTCATCAGCCTGGCCATATTTTGATAGTTCCTGATATTCAAAATGGCGTTGAACCGTGGTCATGCTTCGTTTCTTATAAGAAAATGTAGAAATTCTGAATTTACAGGGATTTTAAGATTTTTTTGAGTAATCAAAATAGTTAACAGAATATGGAATGGTGGGGAAATTCCGAAAAAGTAGAATTATGATGCGGAAAATGGAATGATAAAATTAAATACTTGTTATTTTCCAAACAGAAAAATATGAATTTTGAACCATGAGTAACTAAATGGAACTGCCTATTGAAGATCGGCAGATTTATTTTTATTGACTTCTACTCCCTCCCCATTCGTACCACAGCAAATCATATAATAGTTTCATTTTCATCTGAAGTTTCACCCGCTTATCAAAACAGGAATTTATCTTACACGCGCAGTTTTCATCAACTCCCCACTTCAAATAACTTTTTTTGCGCATTCAACGCTCAGATGAAGCACACGTCCTCGCCGTTCAGAAGCATTTTAGAAATTATATGGCATGCCATGGAATTGCCCACGGTTCAGATGGCTTGCCATAAATTGACAGTCGTTTCCATCGGATATGGCAGGGAAAATAGCTAGTCGAGTCCCAGTGTCAGGCACGAATCTGTGCTTTCCAGAGACTGTAATCACAGCAGATGGTGTCAGCAAGTTCTAAAACTCGCTCGGCATGGAATCTTCTACGATAGTAGTCTGTGAGCGTTCACTGCAACCAGGGCCCTCCATTGCCGTCATACTTGAAGTTGGAGTCTGCAAAATCCAAGCCTTTACTTTACTACCGCTCTGTCAGCACGGATGAGCTCATTTAACGATTTCAAAATTATTTTAAGTTAGGCATAGGGCTGCCAACATTGGTCATTTTTGTAATTTTTTTTAACTAAAAAATGCTATTATAAATTCTGGTGCAATTTTTAGCTTCAAAAACAGATTTTGGTTGCGGTGCCAGCAAAGATTTTCCGCAAATGGAAACAAGCGACAATTGTTTCAATTTCAAAAAATTTCACATTTTTGCGGGTGGCAGCCCCAATATAATTTTACCACTATAAGTAAATTCGTTCCCCTATAGCCCTATAATTATACATATAATTCTAAGGCCTAAAACGAATTTCACAGAGTAGATGGGTCTCATTAAGAGGCAAGCCTGACAGAGTTCAGATTACGGTACTCACGAAGGACGAAGAAAAAACTAATTTTGAGCACTTGTCCGCTGATATGAATTCCATTCAATGATTTAATTGCTTCTAGGGTATTGATATTTACTCTGCTGTTTCTAAGTTTTACGTTATTCTTCTGGATTGATTTCGGCATAAACTCCTGTTTTCTGGCTGCTTTTCTTTTGATTTCCCTATTTGTCTCTCCTCTGTTGTGACTAACCTTGTTGAGGCTGAATTGCTTCTGTCCTGACTTGACTCCGACTGTTCACCTGGTCCGGATGGCATTCTCAATTTTTCCATAAAATATCTTGCATCTTCCCTTTGTGTCTCTTTGTCCATTTTATGCAAAGCCAATCTCTAAGGTGGTCATTTTCATACGGCTTCTTGTCAAACTAAAGCATTATGGGATCCGTGAACCTTTGCTTTCCTGGATCTCCTCTTTTTTAACTGGTCGCACTTGTGTTATCTCTCTCTTTGGCTTGTCGTCCTCACCTTTCTCCCCTTCTTTTGGTGTACCTCAAGTATCCATTTTAGGATCAGTTTTGTTTGATCTGTTTATCAATGGTCTTCCCAGTTCTCTTCAGTCTTCATGTCTTCCATATACAGATAATTTAAAAAAACTTCCGGCTGATCAGAAATACTGATGACTCTCGGCTTCTTCATTTGAATAAGCTCTCTCTGGTTGGTGTAACTTGAACTTTTAATGTTTCCAAGTGTTTTTGTATGTGCTTTTCGCAAAACTTTCACACTCATGTCTTTGGATTCGTGGTTCGTTCCTGCCACAATTCATTTAGTATTTCTACTTGTCTCTACCTGTTTTTTACCATAGTACATTATGTACTTGAATACTTCAGTCAAGTTTGGTATCCTCGTTTACACTCAATTTTTTTTTTTAGCATAGTCTGCCGTATATACCCTACACTGAACGTCTATCTCTTCTTAACATTCCTCTCCTTGAGCAACGCAGAGTTTACTTGGATGAGAGTTTCCTCTTGAAAATCTTTCGCGGTTACCTATCTTTCTCTTTAGCATATTTGTTCATTGTGCGGCAACCCGTAAGGCTAATCAGGTCCTCCCTTTTATTTGAAGTACTGTATGCTCGTAGTGATACTTTCTTCCACTCTCGTGCTTTGCGACTTTTACGCACTCATAACAGTCTTCAACATGGTCCTCTTCCACATTCTATTGCCATCTTTAAAAATAATTTTCACTGTGAAGTTTTTGTTTCTAATTGATTTTATTTCCTACTTTTGTTTATAATGGATTCTTTCTTTTCTTTTTTTTCTGCTTTACTTAATTTTACTTTATTCAATTACTACTTTCATTATTTTTTATACACTTATATTTATATTTACTCATTTCCTTTTTATTATTTTATTTTTTTCATTGTATGTTCAACCTCGAACTAACGCATCAGCGAGCAGAATTACCGACCTCTACTTTGTTGTGTTAACATTTTCTAAATCGTTAAGGCTGGTACTGAACTAATCGTGAAGCTAAATTTTGACACGTCTCCGTTATCTGATCATTTTGTTGAGTGAAAATTTTGGCAATGGAGAAAAGACGGATAAAATGTCCCGAATTTCAATTTTCGATTAATTTTGTTATTGAAAAGATATTTACACAACTCAATTTTCAAATTCAAACCCCAAATGTCACTTTATAGCTCCAAGGAATGAACTGCACATACTAAATTGGCGTGAAATAAGTGGAGACATGTGTCAATGTCATCTGCATTTTCAAAGCGGAAGCAACTTCCATGCAACCTCCATGCAACTTTTCACGCTAAGAAGTTAGAACCACTCTTGCATAATTTTCGCAACATTTTCGCCGAAACAAATCGAACACAGTACTAAGCTTGAATTGCTAGCTATTTTGGTAGCTTTGCGACTGATCACTGCGAAAAAACTTGCCACTTGTGCTTTCTTGCCCATATTTTTATTTCTGACACCATTTAACATGTAAGAGTTATACGACCACGATTTATAAGAAGAAACAATGCGATTTATACTGGTGTATTTGTTGGGTATTGCATTATGTAACCAACTAAAAATATTGGAAAAAGACGCAAATACAGACCCTATTGTTGTTCAAACGATCAAATTGTAAATTTTGTGTTTTCCCAGATAATTGTAATTATTAATTTATGAAAAAAACAATGTGCATTTAAAAATTTTGAATAACTGCGCACAATTGATTTAGATTTCAATCATTTACCCTTTCAGTATTTCCCAAATATTTCTCCAACTCTTCTAACTAAGTATGTAAATCAAGCATTCACGAAGAAAAGATTTTCGTAGCGAAACATATGAAAAGTTTTTGTCATCATCATCTTCCACCAAGTAAAAAATTTCCCTTGAAATCCTAATAAATGTTTACATATTGATTGCATCACTCATCCATCTGTATCTCCTGTTATAGATGTATCCTTCGAAAAAATAAATCAAGCAAACCTGATGATGTAGTATTTTCCGTTCGACTAAAAAATCATTGAAATCCTGACCGGCTTTGTCATGATGTCATGCTTTATAGGCAAAAAATTTCAAAACTCATCATGAGTAAATATTTCATAGTCCGAATGATATCATATTCAGTTTGTTTTCACTTTATATGGTCCTTTTGTGACTGGCTCTCTATTGATTGGAACTAAACATTTGTTGCATAAACATTAGGCACATAATTCGCAAGTCCCAATCAATTTTCCAACACAAGCCCTACTATACGATAGGTACTATAAATACACAAGTGAATCAAATAATCCAACCAGTTTAGTTCGAGAAGCTGGTCCTACCAAAAGCAGTTAATTTCGTACGGCTGTAGTCGATGGTTGGATCCAGATTAAGGGATTGGTTATTTAATGAAACTCTCATTTCACGCGAAAAAAAACATTGCGATGGTGAAATATGTTGATTTTGTGTTAGTTGATGAAGTGCGAAGTGACTGTAAAAATATTATTCGTTTTTAAGAAGTGGTTAATATCTCATTTGTGGTATTGTATTATTAAAATGCATATAGCGAAAGAAGATGCCGGTTTGTATGTGTCAGGAGTAAGTTTTAAAATGCAACTAAGAAGTTAAGTAAAAAATTAATTAAATGTCCTGTTTGATTGCTCACAATTGTCAAAAACATGTTCATTGGAGTTGAAAATTGAGTTTTTTTTACTATAATTTTTACTATTTTTTGCAAGAGCATGTAAAAGTATCGTACTTGCAACTTTTCTAAACCTGTGTTATTGTATAAATGTCAAACCAAAATGATATTTGTTAATTAATTTATCAAATAATGTTTAAATATGTTACACTTTGACTGCTGTTACTGTTGTGAGAATAAATAAAGCGTCTGTGATAAGTTCTGAAATATGGGTGGTAAATTTAGAGCAAAAAAATCACTTGGGCTTGAAAAAGTCAAATTTTATAATTTTCAAAATCGTGTTTCCATTTTTGTGGTGATACATAAAAATGGAAACACGATTTTCATGAATAAATATGTTATTTAGTGCGAACGATTTCTAATAAAATTTTACTAATTTATTTATAAAATCATGCATTTCCAAGAATTTTGTCACCAATAATAGCGCTTTGTTGCCCACATTGGGCGCGAAAACAGATTCTATCTTTTTCCAATTGTTCTGGTCTAGAAACTCTAAAAGCAAAACCTAACAAAATAATTTTGTCTCATTTTGCCGTTATATCATTTTTGAATTGATTAATCAGTGAAATATTTGTACTAACAGCATGAATGACAATGTTGATATGTGTTGTATGTATATCATCCGAATGAACGTTTACTTGATGAGGGTGAAGAAGGTATGTTTGTCTGTTTGACTGGCTTGCTGCTATTTTGCGGTAAAATCAAACACATTTGCTTTCTGGAGAAGAGAGGAACGGATATCAAAAACATTCAATAGGTATCCTGCAAACGATACAAGATTATGTGAGATTCGTACTCACTAAAAAACATAACCCGCCGACCACGACCCATTCTGTGAAGGTATTTCCTGAAGTATCCGTGGCTCGATAGGGACTGGCACAGGTAGAAGTTGATTTCACCTTGGTCGCGATCAGCCCAGGGTTTAAGGCGCGAATTAGCCTAATCGTCCATGCTCCCTTCGAGCTCGTAGCCCAGCGCTCTTCACAATGCTCAAGCGTTCGCGCTTGTGCTTGAGCAGTCAAAATTTCTCGTCCCACTTCTGTTCTGTTCAGAAACACCTCTCTGCGTCCGTTCGCCAATAGATCAATTGGGATTACTCCCGCTATCACTAATACGGCGTTTCCTGAAACTGTTCTGTAGCTGCTTGCAATTCGCAGCGCTCACCTACGCTGGACGCTCACCATCCTAGCTCGATACTTTTCAAAGCTTAACGGAGTGGCCCATATCTCCGCGTCATACAGCAGCATTGAATGAGCCACCGTCAATAAGAAACCTACGATTACTCGCACTAGTACCGCGAAATTTTGCCATGAGTCTCCCAAGCGAGATAACAGCCAGTAGCGACCTATCGCATACTTTTCGGATGTGCTCTCCGTATGATATTTAGCCGAAGTTCCGGTCTCAAGTACTTCAGAGCCAACCATCATGGGTATAATGGTTGATATCCTCCTATTCGTCAGCATAACAATCTCAGTTTTTGCGATCGCCAGCTAGATACCATGGCTTTACATCCAGCCTTCAACCCTTCTCATTACTTGATTGAGTTTGAGTTCGGCGAGGTGAGGATTTCTAGATTTGATGACAGTGGCTACATCATCGGCATAACCCACCAAGAGCACGTATTCCAGCATATCGAGGCACAAAAGACCATCATACGCAATATTCCTTAGGTCTGGCCCAAGAATGGACCCTTGTGCTGCTCCAGCTGTAATAGTTTTGCGTACAGCTTCCTGATTCGTTTCATAAATCAAATAGCGATCCTTTAAGTAGTCTCGTACCGTTGCCAGCAACTATTCCTCTATCTGAAAATGTCGCAGAAGAGCATCCAATATATCTGTCCATCTCGCCGAGTTAAACGCGTTACGGACGTTCAGCGCTACCAAAAACACTATGGGTCTAGCCCGATGACAAGCGGCCTTATTGTTGAGTGGCCACTGCGGTATCCATGTTGGTTTTTCAAAAGCCTTTAGCCGTGGTTTTAGCAACGCTTCCAGAAGATTCCACGCAGTATCAGTTCCAGGGTGACGGAAAGACACACGCTAGTAAGCACATACGTAGTAATGTTTACGGGTGTCTCTCCAGCACTACTTTTAGAACTTCTACTGGAATATTGTCCGGGCCTGCGGTTTTCGGTTCTTCATTCGTAGTTTGTTTTTCAGTTAACAAAGGGATAACAGCGAATCTACAATATTCCTCAGGACATGCGCCTCCATGGGTGGGTCGGGACCCATGCGGCCCAGCCTACCTGATACTATTTTGTAGCCTTGGGCCCATGATTTCCGGCCGGTCCACGTCTTTGCGTAAAGTGTGCCACATTTGCTTTTTTCTCCGCTTTATAGCCATTCCCAGTTCTTTTTTTGCCTTTTTGTGGGTCGCGGCAAGTAGCAACGCTTCTGGTATCAATAGAGGTACGTATCAATAGAGTGACTTCTGTTAAGCCAGACTTGGCTTGGTCGAAAGCTTTGCTAGCTTCAGTTGACCAGTCGATTGTTTTAGCACCTTTTTTTAGAGCCGGAAAAATAAGCGTTGAGTGTTTGCTGCATCTCAGCTGTTTGAGCAAGAAAGCGATGATAGAAATTGACCATCCCCAAAAATCTCCTTAGGTCCTTAATCCGCAGATGATCTTCATTTAAGATTGACACAAGCTCCAGCATGTTCACTTTTTCACAACCGTCAAGGTGCTTGAGAATTATTTCCGTTAAATCGGGTTGCCTTGCGTCAGTTCTTAGTTCTTCGACTCGTCTGTTGCTGTTGAATCCACTCCGCTTATTCCGCTTTCTTGTTCGTAGTGACTTTGCTATGGAGTATTAAAGGTGGATAAGTTGTCTTCTCATCAGTCCAGTCAACGTGCCTAATCGGAATTACCAATTTAGCAGTATTTTGCAGACCAAGTTGTGGTGAAATCTAATGAGCAATATTTTTCCGAAGCTGAATACATTACACAATTGAAAATTCCAATAAATTACGAAAACACTTAGATATCCAGATAAACCAATAATGTGACTTATGTTCAAGAAATTGAAGTTTTGCTGGTACAAAACTTTTGAATTGAAGGTTTACTGGTAGAAAACGTTTTATTTAACAAACAATTACTCTCTAGTAAACAATTCAACTCAATTCAACTCAACTCAACTCAATTCAACTTCCAAGTAACAATTATTATTTTTTCAAACTTGAAAGCATAGTTTTACTTAATCTACTAGTGTGTTAAAATATTGATGATTTGTTGAAATGTAAAGTGTTTTTATAGTTTGCTAGCATTGAATGCAATCAGTATATGGTAGGTGTTGATTTGATCATTATAGAATGTTGTAAAATTGTCTTTGAATAAAATTATCTTTCATCTACATACCGTCTTACAAGTACTTAACTTTTTTATGAGTAGATATATTCAGCAAAAAAGAGCACCAAAATAATGAAAGTTATTGCTTTCGACTTGATTTTGCCGTGGCGTTGAATAAATTTAATATTAGCCAGCACGATTTAATCAAATGACAAAAACTGAATATGCTAGGTGTTAAATATGTACGCAACCCATTTGCGGCAAATGTAGTACCAGATTTCGACCAAACAAAATTATGTTGACCTCGAAAAAGATTTACGCAAGCTGAAAGTCACCAGATTAGAACATGGAATATAATTAAACTGACCTTTTTTTTAACTCAAAACGGGACATGGGTTTATATACGTCAGTTAGCAGGTTAACATTGAAAATAAACACCACATTTTAATGTTCTTTATTTAAAACAAGTGTAACTTAATACAATAAATGTTTACTATAATTATATTTAGATTCATTATAATTATTTTTATTATAATAAATTGTGAATAATCAAATCAATCACTGGCTCACCAGCTTAGTAAAAATAATAAAGCAAAGTTCTTTTGACAGTAATTATTAAATTATATGCAACATATTTTTTAAAATTATATTTATATTTCTCAGAGGAACAAATTTGTTTTAATAAAGTTGGAGATGATTTTAAATAAGATTTTAGTTTATTCATCAGAGAAAAAACTCTTTCTACTGGAGCATTTGTACCAGGTAGACTTTAAATATATTCCATTAGAACAGAAAAATTTTCATGTTGAAGATTATTGGTGCAAAAGTGTTTGAATACTTCGACCCAACGAGATTCTGTGGAAACTTTAAAATTATCGCATTCGGTTATTTTTTTGAGAAGTGACGTAGCTTGAAGTTAATGTAAATTCGTCAAATACTTCTGTATCTTTATTACAGTCAACATATCCCTTTTCAATCAATAAATCCAGTGCTTTTTGAAAGTCTTCCCATACAGGTACAATCAAATATCTCTATTTCTTTAGTAAGAAAGCGAGTCCACTCTTCCGGATATTCACGGCTTGTTTTATAAAATTCTGTACCCATACTTTTCACAAACTATTCATCAATATTAGTGTCATTATCTTTTAGTTTCACAATTAAACTACGAACAGTAAATGTAAGAAACTAATTCATCTGTTTTTGAGGCAAATTATCTTTGAGATGATTAGTTTTTTTTTGCAGCTTCCATTACCGACAAAGTCTGACCTTTAACCTGCAATACAGCTTGTTGAAAACTTGCTGACTGAGCGTGGAAAAATTGAAGCCATAATGTAGGATCTTCAAAAAAATTTTTTTTTAATAATTTGGCACATTTTGCAATGTTCAAAAAATAATCTTTCAACAGCTGGTACATTTTTAAAACTTTCTCCAAGGCAGGCATAAGTCCAAGCTACCTGGTTTTATTATAGCCGAGCATTTGGTGATGTTTTATTTCAGCTTCAGCGCCCAAACTCCTTTAGAGCTTCAACTCGAACCGTTTAAATATAAAAAAATGAATATATTTTTACAATAACGCTTTCGTAATCTGAAGGTAGACCATCTCCAGCACTTGTTCTGCTTTGTGAATTATATGGGCTCCACATCCAATACCTATCAACGGTTTTTTCAGAGATGATTGTAATTTTGCGAACACATTATTAATTCCTCGCCTAGCTGCACCCCCAAAATTGACATTGGCATTGTCGCCACAAAATGCCACACATTTTTTGTCAAATTATTATCTGTATAACACTTGGTGTCAATAATCAACAATGATATCAGAAGTTGCACCTGGTTGGTCTTGGAGGTCTAAAATTTGTTTGCACACCTTCGTAAGATTGAAAAAAGCGCACTACAAGAGGAGATATTTTCTTGTTACCGTGGTTTGAAGCGTCGTTTAAAATTGTAATACAATTGGATTTATTGAGATCATCTTTTAATTTTTCGATCGCTGTACGTGCTAAAACATTTACTACAACAGCTTCTGTTTTCGTACGCGTGCATGTGAATTTCGGTTTGCATAAAACATGTTTGGATAAATTTCGACGCGCAACCGTTGGGGCGAAAGCTGTGGTTTTCTTGTATAGTGTCATAATTTTAAATTTTCGCGCGGTTTCGGAAAACGGGACTATTTTGCGTCCCGGAGCTTTGTCTGGGGACAACAGGAAAGGTGACCGAGAAAAGGGACAGTCCCGTTCAAAACGGGACGTATGGTCACTTTAAATATAATAGAAGATATACAGTGATTTTCTCAAATTAAAACCTAAAAGAAAATGCTTTTGTTTCGCACAAAATGTTTACTTCGTTCTACACAAGATTGTGATTAATTGCGACAAAAGTGATTAAAATATCAAAAGCCCTTTCAATGTCTATTTTCCTTATCACAGAAATAAATATGCAATAAAATAAGACATGCAATAAATCATTAAAACATCAACAACAACAACATAATTCCAAGTTCATGTGACATGTAATGTTTTCCCTGAAAACGCAAATGACTAAAAGTCACTGAAATAAACCCAAAAGCTTCACTCGATTCGAAATCACTCTACAAATCAAATTGATGCCAACTCTCTAAGTCATTTAGAACCCTTCATTTATCAATATAATCTCGACAATAAACTGAGGGATTACGATTTAATCACAGCTCATATATTTTGATGGATTTACTTAAGTGTTCAGTTTTATTGATTCAAAAGCTTGATGAGATAATCGATAATTGATTGCTGCTTTTAATCCTTTTGCTGTTGCCCTTACCTATTACTTAAAAGCCCTAAGTTCTAATTGGAACACAAACAATATACTACTGAATATTAATTAGTACCATACAGGTCTCATTCATTAAATTTCATTTTTCTTTCAGGAACTTGTCGCTTTATCTCCAGAACGTAGAAACTGGAGAGGAATTTTTATCGCACTACTAGTTATAGCAGCAGTTTTTAGTCTAATTATATTCTCCATATTCCTACTATCACCCGGTAAGTAATCTATCATTTTCAATTTTTACTTACATTGCCTATTCGTATTGCAAAATTAACTTCCGTTTTTATTCTTAGCATGCATGCTATGAACTTGACTGATTTCGATCAAATTTATCTTAATTACAATCTACTACGTTTGTTCGGCCATTTTGCGACATAAAACATATGATGAAAAAGTATCGACTATAGGGCTGGTTACAGCTATGTTACTCGTAGATACATATGTACATATGCATATTGGAAAATAGAATCAAGCTGGCAGAAACATAATTAGGGACAATAAAACGCTATGTTACTGTCACATGCCAAGAACACTTTGAATTGTATTTGATTTAGTTAATTGAATGGGGCAGGGACTTCATTCTCGTCGAAGATAATATTGGATTTTATGTAATACTCGTAACAAAAAGAAATAGTTGTCGAATTTTGTAAATAATATTTTATTCAAGTGCTTTAAGATTCCTGATAGTTTTTTCCGCTATGAGCGAAAATGAATAATTTTTCACTCCCTGGTAACGATTTTTTTAAAAATTCGTGTGCATTGTATGAAGGAAAGCTGATCGTTACTTTTCTGCTTGTTTACTTCTCAATTTATCCTATTTTTGATAAATATCTCCATTTTAGCCACTCACTCCCTTATAGTGGAGTATAAACAAGCATTTGCGGGATGTACTTTATAGTGGTTTTAGATTTGGTTGCCCTTCCTTTTTTTTCATTCTGAATTTTTGAGTTTTATCACCCTTCTCTAGGGTAAATTCTCGAGAACGTTGAAGAACAAGTTTGATATTATTTTGAGAAAGTTTTGTTTCCTTATTTCCCTGTGGTTATCTGTAAAGATTCCAATTTGCCATCTATTCAAAGAAATTTGCCATCATTAGCAGTTGTGCCCAGAAAGACAGCCAGCGTCCATTACTCTTTCTCCTTTCCTGTTATATTGTGCTCTGTCTCAACTTAATTCTATTCCGGATGTTACCAATCGTCTTTTGGACCTTCTTTCTCTATGTCAATCTTGCTCCTCATCATCCTCCTGTGTCTTTAATTGTCAAGCTTGTTAATTCAAATTACAAAAATTGCTCCACGTCTCAACTATTTTAAAGCTGCTTATGTAAAGATTACTTGCGAACTTAGCACTATTATCTTCCTTTCATGGACCAGCTCAAAACTCTTACATCCATTTAGACTTTGCTTTCTAATCCCAATTAGCAGCGATACTTGGCTCACACAGAGACCTCTTTTCTTATAATTCTTAGCCCTTCTGGTCCTACATTAATTTCCTTAAAACTATACTAGATATAAGTCATTTATATGCCGGCTTCTTCTCCTCCACTTTCTCCACACATTCAGACACTCGCAGTCGCTCCAACAGGAAAATCAACTCCCTTTTACTAACTTGCCTTGGAACTCTTATGAACTTTCTTCCTGACGTTGAAACCTTAAAATCTCTTTTAGACAGTAGTGACCCAAACGAAATTCCGAATACATATGTCGCTTGCCTCTTCTTTATGAGTCCCTCTTTCTATTTTGTTCGCCCGGCCTAGATGGTTTCTATCCGGTTATGCTAAGGAAGGGAATTGACCACCTGGAAGCAGGCTTAAAAGAAATCTTTTGCCTAGACTAGGGTATGTTCCGTCACCTTGCGATGAAGGTATTTGTGCATATTTAAGGAGTCTTTGACTACGCGCCCTTGGTGGAGCTATGTCAAGCTGCGAAAGCTCTTTTTTTCTCCACACTAGCAGTCAGTAAGAATCTGAAGGTTATACTATATTTAGAAATACACAACGTACATTGAATCTAATTGACAGTTGGTGTTCTGGTGTATACCAGAAAATGAAACTAAGAAGGACTAGTGTTTCCTAATTTAAAGGGTGCAGCTCTTCAACTTTCAGATGAAGTTAAAAATCTAGGAATTATCTTGGGTAACAAATTTCTCTCTGGCAGAATCATATAGAAGTGAAGCTTACTTGAACTTTAAATGCTTTCGGACAGTGCAAGAGAGCTTTTGCCATCATAATGGGTCTGGAATTTCATGTAATTATGTGGATCTACGCAACAACCGTAAAACCGATAACCAGCTACGCATCCGTGTTATGGTGAACTATTATGAAGCTGTTGTAGGTTCGCAAGAAGTTAGCCAAATTTCAAAGAACTGTTTGCTTCAGTATCTGAGGTGCCATGAGTACTTAGCCGGGTCCGACCCTTGATGCGCTTCTCAATCTTTGTCCTTTCAACATTCAAATTCAGAGTGTGCCGATAAGCTCTGCCCATAGACTAACTCAATTTGGACTATGTTGTGTGCTGCTCTATTCGCGATTCGATACGTGAGTTCTCTTCGATTCTCGTGGTGCCTCAGAACCTCAGAACAAAGAAATTTAAGGAAATGAAACAAGCGTATACTTATACAAAATTTAGTGAAGCAATTTCACTACAAAGATAAAATCTATAAATAGAGCAAATCAAGATAATTTCTATCTCAGATATTCCCTTTGGTTCCTCCAGTATCTGAATTCCACGAGCTATTGGCTGTTAATTGTCAAATCCGCATACACCTGGCCTACTATCTCTTTCTTTATCTTTCTGTTCGCGGAGGAGCAGACTGTCAAATTTGCCTATAGTGCCCATCGTTTTTGTTCACTACTCAGATTCAGGCAAATTGCTTCAATTCTCACTGATGTTTTTATTTCCTTATATCTCTCTCTTCTGAGCGCGATGCCTTCGGAAGCTCGAGTGTCCTTACTGCTGAAACACAATGTGCAGCTGTGGCCGTGGCCCGCAGCGTAGCCAGGAACTGTCAAAAAGTTAAAAGCACAGGATTGTATTGAACCAGCTACAATGCGTAGCCCACGACGCCGTGGCCGAAGTTGATCAACATTCTACTTTTTGCCTGGCTACAAATTTGACAAGTTGTATATGACAGGTTATGGAATTTTGAGGAACTACTGGCGGAAATGGAAGTTTTGAATCATTCAATGAGTAAACAGTGTAAAGAAACGATTGAAGCTTTGTTTTAGTCTCTTTTAATCAACGAAACATTTAAAGACAATCAAACTTAGATGGCCGTCAGCTTCGGATGCAAGTTGCATCATTGTGTTTGAAATTAGCTACAGTGACTGGCTCCAGCACGAAGAGCAGCGTAGATGACAGCGTCCGCAGCAGGCCACAGCTGCACATTGTATTTCAGCAGTTACTGGACTTCGGGCAGCCCCTGGACACGGACGGTATAAATTTCCACTATTAGCCCCTTCAATCCTCTCGCGCACAAAGCATGTAAAAGTTGCCTTTCCGCCATATCGACTTAATTTTCAAATTGGAGGGGAACTACTTGGATTTGACCAGACTTGACAATGAGTAGCTAAAAAATCACTACCATCCCCTTCAATGTAAATCTTATGGGCATGTCCACTCCATTTCTACTACCTCACTGACTTCGGGAGAATATACTAAGTAATCTTCTTGAGCAAAAGTGTCTGGGAACATTCAGATGTCTGTACGAGAGAATACTTTAGGATCTTCTTCACGGACGGCTCGAAGACAAATTTTGAATCTGGAGCTGGTGCCTATTTCCATTCATTGAATGGCAGGTGGGCCTCTTCTCGTAGAGACCGCGTTTCTATTTTTCAAGTAGAAATATTTTACTCAGGGGATTATGCTCTCTGACATATGTATTTGTATTCCTTGTTTAAGCTTTTTTAAGCTTCTTCTGATAAAACCACGATATAAAGAAAACAGGTATTGATGATTTGCACCATTAATCAGGATTTTGTGAAGCAAGACTAGCAAATAATACCATCTGTATTTGTTCACATATAGTTCTGCCGTTTTTTTTTTCGCGGAAAAATCGACTCGTTCAGAGCTTATGGGCGAATTAAAATTATTCTCAAACGTCTGGTGAGCTCGTAACGTGTTTTCAAAAAACTTTCTGGCTATATTTCCATCATAAGCCGATTAGAAGACCTAATTCTTTAAATTTTCTCCTGGACGTTTCAAATTTTCCTTCTTTAGAATGTTTCCTTGTACTGCTCTGTTACTTCCTACTTTTGAAACTCGAGCCTGTATAGTATATTTACTACACTTTTCATGGTTCAAATGTAAAAGTGGTTCGGCGGCATTCCAACATTGCAGCCATTGAAGTTAACTGGAGCTGACGCGGCTTATTCAAGTCAATCATATCCTTTTGGTAAAATATCACAATTATACCATTACGAAGCAGACATTATTTTCATAAGGGTGTTTGCAAACACACAGAAAGATTAATTCGGTGAATAAAAGGAAGGTTTTTTGGCGATACAGAGAGAGCTAGTTTATTCAATCAATTTCTATATAATTATGAATTGAATTTTTTTTTTTATATATAGTGCTTTATTTTCAAAACATGACAATAAATTACAGAATAAGAATTCAATTTTAATACACTACTCCTCCTTTTAAGGTAAGGAACCTTGTATTAGGAGTGAGGAGTTGTAGATAATTTTTCATTTCAAATTATACAATTACAAGAAAGAAGCGATTCAAGTTCAATTATAAAATATATACATAAATAATATTTAAAGTTTGGATAAAAAAATTATTAAGAAAAAGAAAAAAGAAAATACATAGCCGAGTAAGACCGTCTACGTTATATTAGGCACAATAAAATAAAATTCGCACAGCCTTGTGTGAAATAATAAAATGAAAGCAATAATTTAATGTCTAGAACAATATAAAAATAAGAGAAAAGAAGCATATTAGTAAAAAACACACCTAGCTAAAGCATTATCTTAAGACCAACGCAAAAACCAAAAACAACGAAATAGTGTGTGTGCGAGAGAGAGATAAAGATAAAGAGAGCGAATTTATTGTTAACTCTCGTAATATAATTCTTTCAGTTTTTTTTTGAACATTTCTAAATTATGAGCTCTCTTGATGGACCTTGGCAAGTTATTAAAAAGTTTTATTCCTATATATGTATAATGGCTCTGACCTAGTTGCGTCATACGGTTTGGAAGTAACAAAAACTCTTCGCTACCACCTCTCGTTCTATTTGTATTAGTTTGGAGTTTACCGGCAGCAAATTCTTTAAATATTTGTATCACCGTACATAATTGATTTACTTGCTCCACTGATAAAACATTGATTGAACTAAAGAGTTGTTCACTGCTAAATCGTCTAGGCTTGTGCAATAAGATTTTGAGTAAAGACTTCTGAATAACTTTCAGTGGGAGTAAAGCATTTTGTGATGCACAGCCCCATGCAACAATTCCATATTGAATATTAGAATGTATCAAAGCAAAGTAAAACATTCTTTTTGTGTGCTTGCTCAGAAAAGAACGAACCTCGAAGCATATCGGAATAATTTTTCTTAATTTATTTACAACATTTTCAATATGCTGATCCCACCTTAAATGTTGGTCTATGATTACGCCCAGATATTTAGTATTGGTAACTCTCTGTAAAGGAGGGCAAAGGCAGCCAGTTGCACAGTTCATCGAATGAATCGTTACCGTTAGTCCTTCAGGTATCCCACGTTGAGTAGAAGCAAAGGCTATGTACTGTGTTTTTTGTACATTTAAGGTAAGGGAATTATTTCTTAGCCACTCATTAAGTAAACAAAGGCTATATTCAGTATTAACTTTTACCTCATGCCAGTTATTTGCTTCTATCAAAAGCACTGTATCATCAGCAAAAGATATTAGCTGCCCTTTGATATGTTGCGCAAAGATATCATTTACATAGATCAGAAATAAAATAGGGCCTAGTACAGTCCCTTGAGGAATTCCGTATTCGAAGTTTAAAGCTTTACTTTGCTTTCCCAAGATTTTAACATATTGCTTACGGTCTCGCAAATAGTCTTCAATCCATATAATCCATTTTAAATCAAAATTATATTTGTAAAGTTTAGCAACAATCATTTTATGGGGGATGGAGTCAAATGCTTTTGCTAGATCTAGAAATACAGCTAATGGTTTTCGTCCTTTGTCCAAAGCTTCTGCAACTAAACCTGTTAATTTTGCCAGCGCATCTTGGGTACTAAATTTTGGTCTGAAACCAAATTGGTTTTCATGTATGAAATTATGCCTATTTAAAAATGTCATTAAACGTTTTTTTGCAAGTTTTTCTATAACTTTGCATATGTTAGACAGCAAAGAAATTGGGCGGTAGTTATTAACATCTAATTTACTATTAGCCTTGTGAATTGGTGTTACAATTGCTGTTTTATAAATTTGCGGAAAGATTCCGCAATCGAAACTGAGTGAAGCAAGATGTGCTAGAGGTTTGCTAATAAAAGTTTTAATTTTCTTGAGGCATTCTACTGTGATGTTATCAAACCCTGGGCTCGAGTTGCCTTTCATATTTTCGATGATTGAAATGACTTCATCCTCAGAAACAGGATTAATCATTCCTGGCGATGCAGAATGAAATGATTCACTAGTTGATGTATGATTATTTGTATTGGCAATTTTTTGCGCCATGTTTTTCCCGATGTTGCAAAAGTGCTGGTTGAAAGCATTAGCAATTTGTTCTGCACTATCCTTTACTGATAGCAATTCAGTGTCCGTTTTTATATTGGATATGTGGCTTATTGACTTTTTTCGTCCTGTTGCTAAGTTGATAGCTTTCCATACTTTCATCCCATCGTTTTCGGAGTTTTGTAAAATTTTTCTAAAATAATTAGCCTTCGTTATATAAATGAGGTGATTTAATTTGTTTCTATATTTTTTGAAATATAGCTTTAAACTATTGTTATTGGGATTTTTTCGCAGAGCTACTCTTAGCTTGTTACGCGTTCTTATAGAATTTACAAGTCCGGCTGTTATCCACGGTTTAAGTTTACGACATTTTTTTTTAATTTGAGGAAAGGATGTGCTACTTCTGTCAATAGCGGTACAGAGGGTGTTGTGAAAAGCTTGGGCAGATTCGTCTACGTTACCACCAAACAAAACTGAGGTCCAAGTTTCCTTGGCTAAAAAGTCTACCAATAGAGGAAAATTGATTTTTCTGCTGATCGTTGGCTCTTCAGCTTTTGGAGTTTTTTCCCTTGACTTGTACTTCAGAAGTAGAACCGTACTCTTGTGATCAGTGATTCCCGTGTCAACTACTGCAGACTCGATGGAACTAAATAATACAGGTTTTAGGTTAGAAAATATGTGATCTAAACAATTTTCCCCTCTAGTGCTTTGGTTCACATATGAATGAAACCCTAATTCATTTAACGAGTTTATGTACTCACTTAGTGAAAGATTTAACAAATTGATATTGATATCCCCTAGCAAAACAACGTTTTCATGCTTGATATTGTATAGCAAGTCAATAAGCTCAAAACGGAAAGTGTTTTCACAGTGACCTGGTGATCTATATATGGCTAATATCTTTATGGGAATTTTCTTCAATAATGTTATGTCCACTGATATTGCTGTCGCCCCAGAAAAATTAAGTTCCTCAAAGTTATTCACGCTATGTAGGTTTTTAACATAAATCGCAACGCCGCTGTTTTGATTTAATATTTTTTCAGACTTGAAGCCCGTGTAACCATTTATTTGGAAGCATTGAAGATTCGCTATATTCCAGCATTCACTCAAAGCTAATACGTCGAATCTGTTTTCAATGTCGGAAAGTGTCAAAATAAGCTCATTGAAATTTTTGTTAAGGCTCCTAATGTTGGTGTGGAATATACTGAAATGCTCTGTACTATCTAGATCTGCTTGTTTTGCGAAATCAATTAAATTGCCGCATGTCCATTCCGTGAACGCTGTACATTCCTCTATACAGTTCAGTAGATCATTAGCCATTTACATAAGAACTCAAAGAATATTTAATGCAGTGACTTATCTGGGCTATGCCCTCAAAGAGAGAAAAAAAGGTGAGACGTATAAGATTTAGAAAGAATAAAGTTAAGCTAGGTTTTTCTTTGGTTTTGCTTTGATTTAGATTGTGCATTGTGCAATGGAGAGATGTGTGTGTATTTATGAAAATATGAAAGTCGTTGGAAATAAAAGAAATAAAAATAGAATAAAAGAAAAGGTGAGAATATATGAACAATAAATTGTTCTTAGCTGTGAGAAAATTATTGTATAGTTTAAGAAGGAAAAATGAAACTTTTTTGCATAACAGCGGTAATAATAAAGAGCTTAAACTAAAAAATCCAGGTCGGCTTCAGATTTAATGACTATGATACGGTCTCCATCATTTTTTCGGCATCGGATTACTCCATCTCGGAACCATACGTATTTGTAGTTAGCTTCCTTAGCCTTAGACTTAGCCATCCACAATAATTTTCTCAATGTTGGAGTTAAATGCGGGTTAATGTAGTAAACTTTATCCTCCAGAGCGTTTCTACCTTTATGCTTTGCCAAAAATTGTACTGCAGCGAGTGATGTTCGAAATTGAATTACTAACGGTGGAATGTTGTCCGCTTTAGAGCGTCGTATGAACGCATTGATGATAGTATCTTCACTTAGATTAAAATTTTGTTTGCAGAATTGTTGGGCCGTGTGCAGAGTGTCCTTTTGGGGCTCGATCCTCAATCCAGATAATTCTACCTTATCCAGGTTTGCTTCTTGCTCCAGCCTGCCAATTCGCATTTCCAGTCTATTTATCTGCTGGTCTTTCAAAGCGTTTGTTAACTCTAGTGCTTTGATCTTACTATGAAGTTGCTTGATTTCCCCTGTTATAATCTGGAGTTGCTTCATTGCATCCTCTTGTTGCTTAGCCACAAAGTTGTTGCTTTCAATAAGCTGGTCGATTTTACGCAGGAGGTCTTGGTGTTCGGAAGACCGTTCGTTCGAAAAGGACGCTCCACTGCTTTTTACTGGGGTATCATCAGAGCGCGATAAGTTGCGTTGTTTCGTCGAGCATTTTTTGCATTTCCACTGATTAGTCTTATTATTATCCTTCAGAAACGAAACATCTGATGAAGTAAGGCCTGCACATTTGAAGTGGATTAGAGAATTACAATTTGAACACGTAATAGAGTCTTTGACACCACGCTGGGTAGGTTCACTGCACAATCCACAATTGACCATTGTGTATCCAAATTGGTTTAAATATCAGCTGGTTGAACGAAGATTTAAAGTTTGATGACTTTGATGTTAAAATTGTCCCAAAAGTTTTCGTCGTTTCCAAATTAGGTCTCCAAAGTTGGTTTGTGTATCTGCTATGTGGACTCAGGTTAAAAATTTCCTGCCTTTGTTGTGATCCCAAAAGCTTTCTTCGTATTAAGCTTTCGTCTTTCGTCGTATTTATGGTTCTCCTCAAACCGCGAAGCCGTAGTATAAGAACTTTTTTTCGGTATGAAAGTTCACCTTAACAGCCGGGAGTTCAATGGACTCAACATAGGAAAGAAAAACCTGAACTGAGCTTTGAAAGCAATCCACCGGTGCCCGTTGATAAAATGCTTTCACTTCACACTGCCGTTGTTGAAAATAGAAATGTCACAACCGAATTTGCAAAAACAAAATACAATCAACATCAATTGCGCCAAATTGCACTGCTCAAGATTTCGCTACTACCGAACACTGTTTATGGTTTCGTTATTGCTTAACACAATTGAATTTTAAATTAACCGTACATTCTTAGCCTAACTTAAAGTTTAATTAGCAAGAAAACTTACAATCTAATGGCTATACTATTTTAGCCTGCTGTCTTTGGTTGGGTTTTTTTTCTTTTTTTTCCGCACAATTTTGATTTCCTTACACTCTAATGGTATTACCCAGCCTGTACAATAGCTGGGATTGCCCTAGCAATGCTTTTCTTAAAAACTACCTTACACTAAAAGTACGATCTGACTTATACCTAATTATAAAAAATTTAGCCTAATTAGACCTAAATCTTAACCTAGGTCTTACGTCTAACCCCTTCTGTTCGTCGGGTGGCCTGTGTAAGTGAACAGCATATCCGTGAGCCACCGCTGCGCTACTATCTTCGCGGGGCGCATAACTGGCTCATTAGAGAGCCACCTGTACGCCCTAGTGACCGAATCAGTCCGTTCTCATGTCCGTCTGTTTGTTTGTAGAATCGTGTCATCAATTCCACAACACGGTCCCTAAGTGGCTTCAATCCTGACTCCTGATAGAGGAGAAGGTTCTTCGGTCACTTTTTAGTTACCGGGTTGTAGAACCTGCCAGTGCAGAAGCGGAGGATTCTTCTTTCGAACATCTCCGCTTCGGCCATGACAGTCTTGGAACAGGTAATCTAGGATGGGGATGCATAAGTCAGGATGGGTCGGATGAGGGTCTGATAGCAACTGGATTTAGCTTTGCCCATACCCATCTCTTTGGCGAAAAGAGGTCGGATGCGTTGAAATGCGGATTTGGCAGCTTATATGATAATGCAACATTTGAACAATATTTTCCTAAATTTTCATTTCGAAATATTGAAAATTAAGCGAGTGATAGTGAATCTCTGGAAGCGCTTCGAAAAAAAGTTGTTTTGCGGTGTTCATCATAACTCGCAACTGAAGCATCTGAAATAAAAATATCAAAATGCATTTGTTTAAGGAGATGTTTCTCGAGGTAAACCTGAGAAGATTTTTTTTTCGATTTTTCAATTTGTCGTAGCACTTGGAAGCCAAAAAACCGATTTTCGCTTAGAAAATTCGGCTAATTTGCTATTGCAAAATTAATAATTATTAAAAAAAAAACAAAAAAAGCCTGGGGAATTGTGAACAAGTATTGCGCAAAATTTCCAGCAGGTCCAGTAGATTTTAAGTTATGGTGAACACGTACTTCAAAAATAACAAGTTTCAGAAAAGCACAAAGCTGTCGAGCAGGTGTACAAAACCGGCCTGGAGTAACGAACGCTCAAATACTCATAACTTCGTCAATTTTGCTTCAATCGACTTCAAATTTTGACACAATATTCTTGAGATATTATGCATTGATTTAAAAAATAAAAAAAAAAAACAAAAAAATGTTAAATGCCCTAACACAAACCGCGTCCTCGTTTATGCGAACTCACAGATTAAATTAAACATTTAATTTAAATAAATGTCGTTGAAAGATTTAAGGACTGTCAGGACAATCATAACTTCTTTCTGCCTACATGCAATAAAAGCACTGATATGAAAATATGACAAGTCTCTTGAGTGCAATGCCTTTGATCTACGCTTGAAAGCATTAAATAAGTACTGTCTATACACACAATTACGTTGAACCCATTATGAGTTTCTTTTCAGCAAGTTTCTTTTTTGAGACGATTGCCGTCTTGATGACCTTTTTCTTCCTTCCACAGCACTCAGAGTTATAAGTTTAGATAAAAGAATTGTTGGTGCATAAAATGACGATGCAGTTTCGTTAACGCATTTGTGCATACACTGCTCTTTCTTTGAGCACAGTTCGTAGTCGAATAAGAACTTTTGTTCTTCTTCAAAATATATCCTAAAGAGATATTGTCGTTTAATGGAATAGAAGGATAAGTGACATACTCGTATAATGGTATGAAAGGATAGATAAGTTTATAGAAAATTAATTTTTTGAATTAATTATTACATAATATTAGAAATGTCTATGTGCAGTTCTACTTAAAAAAGTAAAGTAATCCCACGACAACCCTTGTACGGGTCTAGGGGTTGAAGCTGCTTCATTACAATTTTTTTAATCATTGTGAATACGAGTGTGGAGTGATTAGTTCCACGACTCACTTTACCCCTGATTTAAATCAGGTACCTAATCAGAGCTAGGTGAACTCAAAGATTGGTGCGCGGACCCTCGTCCGAACCTGGATTCGAACCAGGGACCCCACACGTAAGAAGCCAGTGCTCTACCCACTAGGCTATCAACTCTGCAGTTCTACTTAGAGCGTATTAATATTTGATTTCAAATTTATTTGAATTTAATGGATCGGCCAATTCAATCGAGAAATCGCTATGAAAGCTACTGCACAGTTACACAATTTTGTTTGATTTTGCATGTGCAAATAGTAAATTGAAAATGAGAAAAATTAGCTCATAATACCTTTATCAATAAAATATTTTGATAAAAACTGTAACACATATGTACATCAGCTCATGTAATATAATGCACGACATTTTCCCGAAATCCATAAAGCACAGTACGAATTAAAGTAGTATATCTGGAAATAAGTATTTTTGCCGTTGCCCTTTTAATAAATATCCTCCGACCACGGGTACTTCATTATATGACTGTGTGTGTAGATTATCATACTTAAAATAAAAACAACAAACATTCATGCTGACCTTCTCTTGCTCAATTTGTATTTTATATTTTTGTACATATTGCAGAAGACGAGGGTGCTCGGATTAAGGGTAGACGAATGACATTGTCAGATATTACAGGGAAAAGTTTACGTTGGAAACCGTTTAATGGCACATGGTCAAATGGTAAAGCAGTGAACTGAATTTTATGACCGATATATCTCTCTATTCAACCGACATCTATTTCTTTTCATATTCTACACTGTATCCGGATTGTACTGTACGTTTTGGATAATCTTTGCTTACTTCGCAACACAGACGCCGAGCTTATCTATAGAGACCCAACCGGGGGTCTATCAGTTTTAAATTTAGAAAACTACACAACGAGAGTTTTAATGACCAATTCAACGTTTGTAAGTGACAGTTTGTGGCTAGATGATAAAGTGTCCTTTTTGATATTTGATTATAATCTTCCATTTTCAGAGGCAATTGAACGCAGAATCGTTTTTAGTCTCACCGGATCAAAAATATGTTCTTCTCGTATCAGACACAAATAATCTCGGATCTAGGTAAGTTTGTATACAACAGTGAGTCCACGGATTATTATTTTGATACTATGAATGAGGGGCTGTAAATCAATTTTAGTTGAAATGGAGAATGTATAATATGGAAAAATAATCCAATAACTTATCGTCAAATCATGATTTGCAGCTCAAATGGGTACCATCAACATCGTTGAGTTTCGTTGTGTGACTCACTTAGCTTCATTTACAGATCAAAATTATAAGCCGTTCACACTACACTCTAAATCAAGTAGATTTAGAAGCTGTCAAAGTTAATCAGGTAAGCGTTCACACTACCCGAAGTGATTTAGAATGAGGAGATTTAGAGAGAGAAATGTCATTCGAATTTATGTGTACAATTTTTTTTGCGTGAAAGTTGTTGAAAATGGTGCAGGAACATGCAAGAACATTTTTTTTTCACTTTGTACAACTCACATTTTCTTATTTTGTTAAATTTTTGCTATTTTAGGACGAAATTCGAATGACATTTCATTCAAATCTACTCTCGCTCTCACGAATGGAATCCACCACGCTCTGAGAAAAATTCACCAGGGACAAAATTCACAATAGTACCTGATTTGTACTTGATTAACTCTAAATCTACTTGATTAACTCTGTCAGATGCCGAAAAAAATGTATGGGTAATCAGGTAGATTTAAGTTGATTTAGCTCTAAAGCGATCAGCTGATCGAAATCGCCTGATTTAGAGCCTAGTGTGAACGGGCTATTAGGAAACGTGGTCATTTTGCATGTAATGTTGCTTTATATTGTTGCCAGTATTAATATCTTTGTTCATGTAATTGATATTTATTTGGAAACTTCTTATAAACAGAATACTTCACAAATTTTAAAACCATATTATTTACTAACATGTTCCTCCAATATTTCCAAAAACATTTTAAACTACGTTTTGTTTTTCGTTAAACGTCACATCAATTAGAAAAATTTAATTTGAAAAAAAGTACAATAATAACGTCCTCCAGCTACTGAATTCTAATATCACTCTACTGTTCGCATTGATTGAGTCTGGTCAGCGCTTCCTTTTGGTCAATTTTAAATTGCTCGGTTTTTAACTGTTAAGTGAAGCGGTCAACAAGATCAGGCCATCATCATCATCGGACAACTCTAGGTACTCTTTTCGCCCCTCCCTCTTTCATGTTCTTTTTCCTCCCTTAATTTATGAGCAGCTCGAATTTTGTGCCACCTGTTTGATCTGGATGAAGGATTTTAATACAGTTGGATGAAATCTTGCGATGATATCGTCTGCGTAATTCTATATCTAGCTAGGATTGCCACCTTTCCTCCAATTACCTGACATCTCTTAATGCTACCATTAGTACACTAGAATTTTATGGTTTGCTTGGTGTAGGTTATGTTAGGTCAATTGGCTATCAATCGGAGAATCTTGCCGAAAGACATGTATAGGCACAATACACGCCCGTTGTTACCTCGGATATGCTCTCCCTTTGTCAATATACTCTGTTTCATTTGATAAACCATTTGTTTCATTTAATAAACTGTATAGGTCCGTTTAAGTGGATAAAGGATAGATAAGTCAAACCTGAGGGAAAAGCCGGCCAGAGCCGGACACTAGCGCATGACGTGAAGGACAGACTCCTCTTTATCCTCTATCCAATATTTATCCATGTATGCGCTGGGCTGTCTTGCGATTGCACATGATAATTCTTCGGCCTGGAATTTCTAAGCAACGTCAAGGTATATTCGCCTAATTCCTTTTTTGACCTATGCACCTATGGAGAAAATGTTTGAGAACTGCAGAAGCAAGATGCCAAGCAGTGTCAGTTCCTCAGCCACATAGTTGCCCAGAATACCCCTATGTCCAGGTATCCAAATCAATTGTACTGCCGAATGACCCGAAATCTTCCTGCAGGGATTTGTCAGTAATTCTAGACACTATAAAAGAAACAGCAAGGGTGCTTTATAAGTGCTTGGTTATCTGTGTACTAATATTAACTCCGAATATTTGATTACACACAAGCCAGTCAGTAGCCTTTACCTCCGCCTGAAGACCCTGCAATAGTCCAAAGACAAAGAGACAGCCTTTATTTCAATTCATCTAAGTATATACCGTTTCAACTTTATCCAGATCCTGACAACAATCGATGCTGCTCGGAGAAACTTCAGCAAAGATTGGACTATGGATTTGAACTTCGTCCAGTCCGTTTTTTTCCTATTAATAAAGGCTACCTGCTCAGTTGAGTTTTGGCCGCCCACGTTCATGGGTATGAACCTTTGGTCGGAGAATGAACACTCCTGTATGACCTTCCATTTATTCATTATGTGTCACCCAGTGGCTAAGGTGACATTAAGAACCTTCCACCATTTTGAGGTGAGGAAGGTCGGTTCGTAGCCCATATTTGCGACGAATAGATCCTTGGCCAAGATGGGGTCAAAGAGTGTTTCACATCAACCATTTGCGTTGGAGCTGCCTGAAAGTTCATGAAGAGAAAAGAGTCATCATCTATAAATAAGAGGAACGCAAGTCTTAGCGGCTGCAGCCACTACATCCTCAACAATGTCACAAGGAGAACATGCGTCATGGTCGTGTGCTGTGTAGTAAGAAACAAACCAACATATCCACTGATCAATTTCCAAAGCAACGGCCAAGTTATCCTTGTCACAAAAACTACGAATCTCAAGGACATCACCCCGATTGCTTAAAGCTCATAGTTTTTGAATTAACATTAACTTTTACTCTTCTTAGACAAATGGAGTACAGGGCAAGTGTTGCCACTTTGGACTAGCGGAGATCAATTTGAAATACCCTCACCATTGCCAATCAAAGCAAATAAAAATTCTCCTCCGATATCCTGACCTGATGCTAGGGCTGGCTTACTCCCTTTCTCTGTTCCATATATTTGAGATGTAGACAGCCGTCCAAATAACGCTGATCCCATCAGTCGAGAGAGACTACACATCTGAGTTCCGTTCAAATATATCCTCAGGAAGAGAGATGATCTCTTTGACCAATGAAATACTTAATTATGCTGTCCATTTTTAACAGGCTTATCAAATTCGGTCATCCTCAAATCCTGCAAGGATTGAAGAGGAAGGTTAGGATTGAAGAGTAAAAGCAGGAAATCTATGTTCTGCATCTGGACCGACTGAGAGTTACATCCTTCGGCACCACTTTTAGTTTAGAACATGGCCAAAGTTCCTCCGATTTGGGGACTACCTCCTTATAGAATTTAGCCGAGTGGTGATCTTAAGCCACTACTAGCTTATAGAAGTTAGCCCATTTGTGATCTTAAACTACTACCAGCTTGACTCCTTTACAATAAACCGGATCATTCGCTGTAGATGAAGGACTCGAACTGACTTTCTGCCTTCAGCCGATTTGCGTCAGAGATGCGATTTCATCCCCTTTGCTGGCATCAATACAGCCCAGATAAAACTCCCTTAGGCTAGTTCTTTGCAAAATCGAGTTAACCGTGAAGCAATTGCTTTTATTTTACACTTTTCTTATGTTTGCTTGCTTTGATCCTTTTGCTCAGCTGACCCCTGTCATTTTGGAGCTGAATCTGCAGGATTACCAAGAGAGCCAGTGCTCCCAACAAATTTGATTGCCCATTGAAAGGACTTTTTATTTTTATCGGACAAGACGTTAGGGGGACATTTTTAACTTCTTCAAAACTTTGAAGGCTGACCATCTAGTTCCGTAAATCCAAAAGGAGCTGGCGTATGAACGTTGAATGCCTAAAGAAGGAGCGGCACTCTAGGCAACACGGATGAGCCGGGTCAATTGTCGTAACCTTCTCACCACTATGATCACAAATGGGCTTCTGGGTTTCCTCCAGGCCATGCTTAATGAGCAAAGCCCCGGGTCTGCTTGAAGCAGATCTTGGAGATGTGTTAGGAGCCAATAGAGCTGACTCATTTATCATATGGTCAATATCTATAACTGATAAAATTATGGCCCTTTTGCCGTAACTTCACTTCCCAAGGCTTAGTTAAGCTGCACCCAATGGCAAAGCCGTCTTAGTCCTTTTGTCGACAATAAAGGCTAAGGTGTATTTTATGCCAAGCTTTCGCCTGACAAGTTTAGCTTTAGAATTTTTATCTTCCATTCTTAATGATGCCATGGTTATCCATGCAAACAGAGACGCCATGCGTTCAGAGACGAGACTGACCAGGTATTCTGATGTCTACCAGGGTTTTAACGGGACGTATATGTTCGTATTAAGTATTAAGGTCGTATTAACTAATTAAAGTCGGATCCATTGATGAAGCAAATTTCACTCCGGTGCTACCGCCTGACAGCCCGAAATATGAACCGTGTGTCAAAGAAGTTCAAAAACGAAAGTAGTCATGGCAGCGTGTAGACCATTTGTCTTTGTCCCGGATGCATCAAGAGGAAGCGATGTAGCTAGGATCAAATTACACATTTCATCAACGAAACTGTTATCCATCGACTCTCAAGGCTTCGTCGGGTTTCAGCCGTCTTATTGTTTTTGTATCTCTTCCAGGCTTAGTGGCGGTAGATAAGTTATTCTTCGTGGATTGATAGAGCCTCTAATTCTTCTGTGAGCTGGCCGTTTAATAATTTTAGGTTTTAGGACCAGTAGTAAGGTTCCCTTCTTTATCCCAACAGTACGTTTATCGTAATGCTTACTAGCAAATGTTTCGGACTACTTAGTAGAACTTCCATACCTGGCACGGCATTCACTCTTTTCTTACCATAGATGAAATTTTTCTCCCATGTTGCTTTCTTGCGTGTGAAATTTATGTATATTATATCCTCTCATTCAGCTAAAGGATGATTGTGAAAAATCCCAATTCATTTAAATTTCTCACAAACAATCACGTAATTATTTAAAATCCTCTTTAACTTCAAGATATCACGTGTACGAAGTGCAAACACGAAACACATTCCCTTTAGCTCCTAAGGAAAACACGGCGGATGCTCCATTTCTGCAGCTAGTTACATGGGCACCTAATGGAGCTACCTCGATTGGAAATGGTGCTTATGCGAGTTTGAATAATGGAAAGTCAACAGGATCCAATCAAGGATCAAACAGTGGAAAAACCTCATCACAAGCAATTGCCTTTATACACGAAAATGATTTGTATTACAAACCAAAAGTGCAAGGCGATTTGGTCTGCAGGTTAACAACAACCGGTAAATTCACCTTAAACAATTTATAAACGTCCCATTTTGATTTTCCACTATTCCACAGGAGAACACGGCATAATTTTCAACGGTGTTCCTGACTGGATGTACGCCAATGTACCAGAACTCAAAAGTTCGACATTGGTGTTTTCACCAGATGGCATATATTTAGCATTTTTATCTTTTAACGACAGCTTAGTTCGTGAGTATAGGTAAGTGTTATTAGATTAATGCAAAATTCAAATTATCTCTAATGTCGTGCCTTCCATACCAACAGATATACTTGGATGGGTGAAAATATCAAATATCCTGAAGTGCGCACGGTTAGGTATCCTAAAGCTGGAACGATCAATCCAAACGTTACAGTTTACGTTGTCAATTTGACGGTCTTGAAGTACGTTTTCCCACAGCAAATCAAATTACCAGCGGAAATTTCGAACGGAAGTTATATTGGTGCTATGGCGTGGGTATCGCCAACCGATTTATCAGTAACAATCACAGATCGTGAACAAACCAAAGCCATGACGGCGATTTGCCGAGCACCAGCGTTTAACTGTTTTGAAGTACACACAGAAGTAACAATAAGTGATGGATGGCTTCTACCGACAGAGACTCCAATTTTTTCCAGATATAAAATAGCTAAGCCACACACACCAGCGGCGAGTAACGCCAACACCAGTAAGGCCGATGGACACTCTCTGAACTCTAATATAACTGATAAAGCGTCAAACGAGTTTACAAAGGGAGGTTACATACTGAGACGTCTTCCTGTAAGAGACGGAGAACATGGACATTTTCGGCATGTGGTCTTTATATCATCCTACGACAAACGCACTATCCCATTGACAATGGGACGATTTGAAGTAACAGAGATTTTAGGGTGGGACGAGACCAATGAAGTTGTCTATTTCATGGCTGCTCCAGAGAGAAAGCCTGGTCAGAGGCATTTGTATAAAATCTACTTGAGATTCAATGTGATAAAGCCAAGCCGCGTCTATATTACTCCAACCCAGCCAACATGTCTCACATGCGATAATTCTCCGGCAACCTTTAAACTTGTTAATTTCAATGAAAACCAAACAACGATCATCACCTCGGACGAAGAAGAATCAACATTCGAAATTCCGAATAATTGCCTATACAATAAAGTATATTTCAGTAAAGACTATTCATACTATGTGCAGGAATGTTTGGGACCTGATCCGCCATCTGTCTATCTCGTAGAAACTCAGAGTAATCATAAAATTTTCGTATTGCATGCAGGAGACCTACTGCGACGGAGGCTAGGGCAACTGGCATTACCTCAACTTCGTACGTTTAGTGTGGAAGTCAGGCATGGATTCCAAGCACAAGTACGACTATTTCTTCCACCAGGCATGAAAGAGGATGAGGAAGTTGCGTTTCCCCTCATTTTGCAAGTGTAAGTTTGTGTGCTTTTAATGTGGTTTGTTAATTTATTTTAAAATATTAAATGCAGAGACGCCGCGCCTGGATCACAGTTGGTATCTGAGAGGTTTCAAGTAGATTGGAATTGGTACTTGTGCAGTCAAAGATCAATGATTATTGCCCAAATCGATGGCCGAGGGAGTGGATATCAAGGGGAGCTTTTGCGTAACCAGATCCATGGGAAGTTGGGCACGATAGAGATTGAAGATCAGTTAGGTGTTCTGACGTAAGTATCATACCTTATATGCCATTGTCAACCTTAATCCAGCTCAATCGATGCTTACTAAACGAATTTACCTCCGCAGCTACCTGCGAGATAATTTAAAATTTGTTGATCCAGCTAGAATATGTTCATACGGCTGGGGCTACGGTGGATACGCAGCGGCATTAACATTAGTTGACGATTCACAGCAAGTTATACAGTGCAGTATTGCTATTAATCCGGTTGTATCATTTGGATATCACTGTAAGTTATCATCTATTTCATTTATTAATAATTGTTTATTATTTTCAAATGCATTAATAACTGTTTCTTGTTTTCTATCAGATTCTTTTTTCACCGAGAGATATATTCCAATGAATGGAGATTACCTAAGAGCACTTCAGGAAGCCGACCTAACAACCAGAGTTGAAAATCTGAAAAATCGAAATTTCATGATTATACACGGAACAGCTGATCTATTTATACATCAAGAACACTCGTTAATGCTAGCAAGAGCATTAATTGACCACGATGTAAGATTTAGACATCAGGTAATACGGCTTTTTCAATATGATATACTGTAATATCATTGATTCATTTTACTAAAAATAATAATAAGACACTTTATTCCTAATCCTTTATATTCATCGCTTTAAACTTATACTAGCATTTACTAATACCAATTGGATTGTTAGAATTCGGTTCGTTAGGTCAAGTGCCACAAACGCCTTTTAAGCGTTTGTGGCACTAGCTTTACACTAGCTTTTTGACCAATTGACCACCTAAATGGTAAAGATGCTTTAAAAAGCTTAAACTCCTTTTAACTGCCACCCTGAACATGCTTCTGTCGTTTTACTATGCCCACTGCAAAGATATATGCCTTGGCGCCACTTTCTAATAATTCTCTCCCCGTAGACTTTCCGGATCGGATCTTCTTCACTCATACGAGCGCCGTATTCACTCATACGAGTGTCGTATTCAGTCCTATTATGCCTTATATTATCAGTGATTTCTTGGTCACTGTGAACTATATGTGACAAATATCCATTGGGGGATCCTCATTTCGAACGCGAATGAGAGCCCGAAATTTCTTAGTAGAAGCCCCTTGTGATAGCACGGATACGCCCTTCCTGTAAATTATTAGCCATCTGGTTCTTTCCATGACACGATCGAAACCTTCTAGTTCCTTTAATGAAGTGCATAATACTTTTTAGTTCAATGAAGGGTAGATCGTTCAGATCTGAAAAAGGAGTGCCCTTGTGATTAAGATGAAGGGCGGTTGCGTCTGCATTCTCTGATCCACAACTCCGACGTCCAACCGTGTTGTTTCACATTCCCCTTTTTTCTAGCAGTAATAACACAGCACAATGTGTTTCTGACGTAACTTTTCACAAACCAGCCTGACATTGATGAGTCATTTTTCCAAAAGACCACAATTTAATATTCATAGCTGTTCACACCACTAGATACCAAAGCAAATTTTTGCAATTCTCTTGTATGGTTAAATACTAACGATACATTAATAATTTGTGAGATAGTTTTTTTTAACTGAAGCTTATTTGATTCCCTCTAATAACATAAAGCATCAAATAGTTAAGAAATTTAACTTATTCTGTGTATAGCCTTCAGCAATGTTTCTAAAAATATGTGTTAAGAATATTATTATTATAAAAAATAGTATATTAATACAAAATACTATGAATAGTAGAGATTAACGTGTACGTTCTTGTTATTTTAGGTTTATACGGACGAAGATCATAACTTATCTGGATCGTTGTTACATCTTTACAAAACCCTCGAATGGTATATTGATGAGAGTTTTGGCCCAATGGACGATAATGAATGGGATCCAGCGGGATTTTTTGTGTTCAAGCAGTAGAATCAATTGATTTTAGTTATGTATTGATACATTCACAACTGATAGCAATTCCAACCAATTCGTTAATAATTTAAAAGTAAATTTTAATGTAAACTTATTTTGATAATCGTTTAAAAGAATAGGTAATGTATGTAGCTACCATTTTAACAGAATTGGACAATTTTTACATTTTTATAATCTAAATAATTCGGCTGACAAATAAATCGATCCGCCTACGAAATTCAGGCATTCAATGGATCAACTAAAACATTGCGTGCTTTGATTCTCATATGACGAATCTCATTCCACTTGCATTCACAAAATGCTTCAATTTCGTAGATGGCATATCAATTCTTTGTATATAAATAACCTTATGCATAAACATTGTACACTTATATGGTTTTTTTTATTTGGATTAGTAAATTTTTCTGTAGGGTCTAGTCATTTGAAGAGAAGCCCGTTTTAGGTGCTATATAGCTCAAAAAAAAGTCAGTAGTTTTCCATTAATCGTATTTTAGTATATGTTGTTTTGGAAAAGAAAGCAAACATTTTGTGAGCATGCTGTGAACAAATTTGATAATGTATTAGTTTTGATAGCGAACAAATTATGATTAGTCATTGAATTCATTATGAGCGAATGCATTGGTTTTGAATTCTTATAGCAAGCCAATAAGAAATAATTACATAAATCATGTGTAATAATTTCTTTAAAAACATGATCTTTCGTATAACATTTCTCCCGCTATCAGGTAGGAGAATTCCAGTAATCCCAACATTTCTAAAAATTTTATTCGATTCTATGATTGAAATATTTTCATATCAAGAAGGTTATACGATAAAGTACGTTAAATCTTTTATTTGTTCCTTGCTCTGAACTGTTTAATTTTTTAAAGATTATCAATTTCTACTGCTGTCTTCTTCAGTTTTATCAAAAGGTGGTGTTGTATCAGGCCGAGCTCCAACAAAACTTTAACATCTCTGTCGAATATGACCATTTTTCTGGCCTATCGGAAACTATGATCAAAATGTTTATATTTGTAAAATTTGTAATGATTGTGCCTAATTTAGAACAAAACCTGTAGAAACGAAAACGTAAAAAATAAACCATCATGAATGAGGAATGATGCGAATTAAATAAATTTTAGAGTCAAACGCTTATGATCACCTTATTAAAGCTACAAACATAACATTCCGAAACCAGATAATACAGTCAGGCTATGCAAAAAAAAAAGATTTATCCCATAGAAACACACTGTGACACATATAATTTTGAATACCTTAAATTTTATAAAAGTCTTACTAGATGATGACAAACAAATAGTTTTTTAAGATAACTATGACGAAAAAGCTTTAAATGTAATCGATATCCTACCAAAATAAAATCAGTTTTTCCACAGAGAACAAGGAGACGAAACTTCCATACTTTGAGCAAAACATCGAAAGTACTTAATTGTGGCATTGTATAGCCTGGAAAAGGCGATTTTCCCCTAGCGTCTAATTTATCACTAACAAATGGAAAGAATCAAGAGTGTGTTTACATATGTGTTTATGTTTTAAAAACTGGCTCGAACTATTTATCATTCAAAACGAGTTTAAAGAGATGCCGAGAAGCTAACATTCTAGATGCGCAGGCGAAAACGATACTTCTTTCATTGTTGGTCTAATTTCTAGTAGTCCTGTCAAAAACAAGTCTTCAATCAGCAAGAGCTATTCCTCCTTCACATTATTTATGTTTTTGACAGAAATTCATTTATTTTCTGTATATAAAACATAATAGTCATCAAATCGACTCTGCTGTTCTGTTATATTCTTCTTTCGTCAACATTGTCAATAGAATCAATGCAATTATTTTATTTGATTGTGGTGACTTCAATCGAATCAAATAATAGAACAACAACAAAATCATCACAAACCTTATGAAATTTCGGCAATAAAACAGATATCGCAAAGGTTGCAGGAGTAAAAAGGTTTCCACGGCAAATAACATTTTACAACTAGTATTCATGTGTATGAATTTCGTCTCCTAAACCAAAATACCCATAGCAAAGCAGCTAATATTTATATGTTAAGTGTTGCTAAAAATAAGAAAGTAAAATCAAATTGAAATTGTTGAATTATAAACTAAAAAGCTATAATTACAGGTAACGTAAGTGTTTTTAAAGCAGGTTTTATTTATGTCGTTAAACGAATCATTAATGAATAAATGAAAACAAATGAAACATCCTGTAAACTTAGTGCTAAAACAAATCAACATAAGTTAAGGAAAAAAAACAATAACCATCCATTTGAAATATCGATGGAGCATAACCACCAAAAATAATAATGAAAATAATGTACCAACATTTCAATGTTGAGTGTATGTTAAGCGTTGTATGTCTATTAAACGTTTCGAATAAAAATTGAACGTATTTGAGATAATTTGTTTTATTTTATCTAATGGAAAAATATGAATTTACAATATCTTCGTACAATCTAATTCGGTATTTTAAAATAACGTCAACAATATTGTATATGGTTGCAACAAGGCACTATCAGACAGTCAATATGATGAAATGAAAACACTTCAAGTTAATATCTTTTATCAACAATTCGTACAACTCAGTCCTTCAAAAAGTCCTCGAGCTGATTGTTACTCTCTGGATCATCCAGCGTGATTTCTTCTAGGGTGAGTTCAGACACATCAGACTGTTTTTCCACGTGTTCAACTTCTGGGAAAACAAAGAGAAGCAAACAAATATAGCAAATGATTATTACTTAAAAGAATTATAGTTTGGAATTTTGGGTATTAAATTAATGCCTTATCAAAACTGTGCAGGAAAATGTTTACAAGTGACGAATGCGATTATTTAATGTTTGTTGACTTATATAGTCAATAGAAAAAAACGATAGAAAACATCCTAACAAAATTATGTTCACTAGCTTTTTGGAATGTTTTTTGGTGCTCTTCAGAGAGATAGGGGAAGAGCATTTTTGAAGAGCGAAAAATTTGCAAAGCCAAATGCCAAGTTTACGAGACAAATTTCTCTAAATCTGACATTAAATCATTTTTATGCGATTTACGCAATAAATGGATTGCCTCCTACTAGTTGCGATGCGCCAAGTATCACGAATTAAGCATGGTAGGTAAGACTAAAAACTTAAAAAAGGACCCACTTCACATACCACTCTTCTCTGCGGCCAAAGTTAGGAGATTAATGGGATTTTCTAATAAACACTCAAGGTTTAAAATGCTCAGTCAGATCTCAGAACGAGGGTGAACATGAATATATATTCTTCGTCTCAAGTGCCGATAGATAAGAAGCGATAAGATCCAGGAAAAGTAGAAACACTCCAATCCTTTTTTTAAGTTTTATATGCATATAAAAATATGTATATATGTAATATCTTATACGTGAATTTAAAGCCGATTAATTATTCCCGATGATTAGAAGATAGAACTTGATGACTGCTGTGCGAGTTCATCCAGTAGGTGACAGGTGGTTCCCAAAGGCATAACGAGTTCCAAACAGCAACAGCAGCTACCACGACAACAATAACGGGAACATTTTTTGCCTCCACAATCATCACCGACATCAGTTGTAGCAACATTAATTGACAGTCTGTCTCAAGCAAAAGATGAGGGGAGCCGCCGAAGGACCAATCAAAGGAGTTTTGGATTTCATTAGCGACCCGCACTCGTCAATCTTTGATCTCCATGCCGATATTCAATCATCCAATACGTTTGTGAAACTCATTGCATTGTATGATAACGATAACGAAAACGATAGATAACAATCGTTCGCCGATCTCATCAAATACATGCAATTAAAGGATTAAATTTATTCCACTTCGCACGAACTGTGACATACATCTGATCACATGAGGATTCACGGAAATCGATTCAATACACAAAAAAAACTTAGGACTTAGAACGCATTGAACATATAAACGATACCACTAGCCTGACGACCAACCATTCGACCTTACATTCCTCTCACAGGTGTTCAGTTTGGAACACAACATACAGCGGGTAAAAAAAGTTAAGGCGCATAATCTTTCTCCCGATGCAATGCACTTATGCCAACGTTTTTTCCAATCTTCGAAACAATGGTTTAACTCGATTTCCGGAATGGCCTTCAAGGCGAGATGCAGAGAAAAAACCACGAGTTGTCCATAAATCAGGCCTCTTTTTACGAATAGCTTCACGCAAACGACGTATAACGATCAAATGATATTCCTTGCTAACAGTTTGGTCCGGCGGAAGGAATTCATAATGCACCACACCACGGTAATCTAAGAAAACTGTTAAAATGACCTTGATTTTTGAACGACTTTGACATTGTCTTTTCGGTCTTGACTCGCCTTTTACACTGTATTCGCTTGATTCAATGCCTTCTAGAAGTACGGGCCGTCAGGCTACGTAATCGTTGTCGATGTGACGTCATGGCGTCAAACCATTTTACATTTCCACGAGGCAGTGCCGACACACACCGAGATTTCACATGCGGTTTTTTAGCTAAAATACGAATAAAACGTTAGTTTTTTGTGCGTGGACGCGTTATAATAATAATATTTAGCCATAACTTTCATTTTGTATCGACCAATTGTATCGCGATAGTAAATCGACACGGAACATCACATAACCTAACAACACCTGATAAACATTTCGTCGCGAATTTTTCTAATTATGCCGCACGCACCGCATTAATATGTGTTTAAGCTGTTCACTAGCACTGTTTCGCATGTTACCACTTAGTTTTCATTAAACTCACTTTAGCATAACCCGTACAATTAACATTTTCCCGCGGACGTCCCATAAGACTACGTGTGTTTTTCGCGACATTTGGTCGGATGCTCTGACGTCATCATTCTGCATTACGGCCCGTACATATAGAAGGCATTGCTTGATTGGTCGGTTTTTTCCGGATCATATGCACAAATCCAAGTGCCATCTCCAGGTATCATGCGTTTCATCTTGTCTTGATAGTCAGAAAGCATTGCTTCAAAGACATCAACGCGACGCTGTTCTTGCAAAAAATTGAATCTTTTCGGCACCAAACGATATTTCGATCTTTCCAGGCAAAAATCATCTACCAAAATGGTCTGCACTGATCCAAATGAAATGCTAACAGCATCAGCGAAGTCTTTACTTGTCAATCGATGATTTTTGAGCACCAAATCTTTGATTTCCCCGAAGTGTTGTTTATCAGTTGATGTTGATGGTCGTCCAGACCTATCTTGATGATTTCTCTGCCGTTTTTAAATTCATTGCACCATTTATAAATATTTATTTTGACATAGCCTGCTCACTAAAGGCCTTTTGCAACATTTTCAACGTTTCTGCAGCAGAAATTTCATTCCGCAAACAAAATTTAATGCAATTTCTTTGCTCAACAAAATAACGCATTGTAAAAATCGCAAAATTCACTTTTGACTGTCTACAAACATGTGCGTAAATATTAAACAAATGCAAATATTGACATAAAATTTGACAGAGATGTCAAACACAGTATCACCAATATCAAAATAAAAAGATGTTATCAAGTTCATTAGCGCGCGAAGTTTAAATTCAAATGTCACCTTATTTTTCGATCACAGTAGTATATCCTAATGGGATTTGTTTAGCTTCTTCAAAGCTTTTGCCAGAAAATCTTTTTTTCAGGATTTCTATTTCGTCCACAACCGAGCAATCAACCTTTTTCATTAAGTTTCTTTTCCAGTCTATAATAATAAGCTAAATAGATTTCACTCATGCGAGTTGAGGCAAAGTTCAAGTAGTCTCTAAACATTTTCCTCCACTCCAGGGAGCTGTTATGCTCCAATAGCCCATCCTTGTAGAACTTTAGTGTTTATTTTGCCACTTTTTCAAGCTGGTCAGCCTAGTGATAGATGAAATATGTTGATGACATTTTAGCTATCGTGCTGGTTTCTTAACTCATGGGAAGTGGCTAAACTTTGAATATGCACAAGAAGAACAAAAGTAAGAAAGGCCGGTAAGATTATACAAAACTTTCACAAAAATATAAATAGTGGTACTATTTTGGCTGTTTAAACTAGAATTCTGATCTTTAGAGACAACTTTCACTCACTGAAATGAATAATTTCGCTTTGAATTAACCTTCCAAATTTTTTACGCGCTTCATATGCTTTTAATATGCACGGTTCTTGTACAAATTTGTATATTTTACTATAAACTAATAACCCAACTACTTCTCTTTTTATATTCATAGCTCAAATAGGTAAACAATATCGGTAGAAGTGATTAAGCTCTTCATATGGGCAGTATTCAATATCAATACTGAAACAATTTACAGCTCGAAAACAAACTTATGCATTGTATATGTTTTGAATTCATTTTAGAATTCGAGATAATACCATTAATTTGAGTACAGATAAAACTAAAATTTATCTTTAGAGCTGATTCATAAGGTGATGGAAACAAACAGAATAGTGAACAGATCAATGGCACGTATACTAAGTTGAGTGTTGAATATCTTTCGTTTAAGTCTCGTTTAAAAAGAGTGCTAGAAGGCAATGTTAAAAAAATTCTCTAGCTGTGATACCTAGCGAGAAAGACCTTCACATAAACTGAAACTACATTCAACATCATAACTTGGACAGCCAAGGTACAGACTGGTTAAATTTCAACCGTCAATTAGGACATATTTATACTTTGAATACAACGTATGCGTTTGCCAGAATCAAATTGAAGCCAACTTTTACCTAATATCACTCACATCTCTAACAGTAAAAGTTTTAAATTGAGAATTTCGGCACAAAGTTATGTATACTCTTCATTACACCTATACATATAATTAATTTATAGTTCTGATTAAAATCTAGACCTACTATACAACAGCTGCTTCACAAATACCAACAGTATGCAATTATCTTCATTGCTCTATAACACCCCCAGCATGCCATGCTTTTACACTCTTTTTGAAAATTCTGAAATGAATATTTATAGTCACTTCTAGGCGATATTTTCGATTTAAGACCGACACTATTCGTGGAGTAATCTTAAAACCTCACAGCAAATGGATACCCATGGATCCGATTGAGAAAAATCACCAGAAGGATGATACCGTAAGTTTAATCGTATTACTCACTTGGTATCGTTCCCTGCTGCTTGTACAGCTCCAAATCATATTGGAAAGCATCTTGAAAGACGGCCTGGCGCTCTTGTTGAATCTTTTTTAGGTCGTTTTCGTACCGAGCAACATTATCCGCATACTTTTTCGCCAAAGAAGAACGGACACTTTCCAGCTGAGCTATGATATGAAGAGATTATTACAGCACAAGCTTTTGCAACATAAGCATGACTTACTCATTTTCTTTTGCTTATAAAGGGACATTTGGAATTTTTGGTCGAGCTGTCGTTGTTGTAGTTCGATTTCCTCAGTGACATCTTCGAACTCCACTAGTTTTGTGTCCAGACTTCTGCATAGTATTCCTACGTTTGTAACCATTTCGTTGCAATGTTTCAGACTATCCAGTATTTTAGGAATCGTAACAAGACAAGCATTGATGTCGTTCAAGTCCACTTGCAGCTTTTCGGTTCGATCTCGCATTTGAAATATCGATTTATCTAAAGATTCAGCTAATTTAGCATTCTCCTCATCGTTTGCATGCAACACATGCCAAATGCGTTCATTTTTTGCCAAGAGTTCACTGCCAGCATATAAGTTTATATCAGAAGGGACTCCAACACTAACTTTATTTCTATCGAAAATTGATGATTTAGACGGATTCAAGTATGTGTTGGAGAGAGTTTCGGATATATTAATGCCTTCGGATATCACGTCATTGAGTTTTCGTTTTATGTTTCCAAACATTGTTCGAACAGCCAATATTTACTAAAAACTATCACCTTGCATTATTTACTTCCGGACGTTAACCCAATTTTTGTAGCTTTTGACATTCACAACAAATCCAGCTGATTATGATCCACAGTGTGGAAGGCATGGTGAATAATAATAGACGTTAATATGGATGAGGAAGATGGTACTTCGTTGCTATTTCCTTAAAACATTTACGCAAATTTTAAACCTACCTATATCTATCAATGGGCGTAAATAAATCTAATGTTACTTGAAATCAGGTTCTACAAGCAATAAAACTTGAAATGATATTCTATCGACATTATTAGTTCAGTTGGGTCGTGCCATAACAAGCTTTAATAATTTCTTGGTTTGCGAGATTTCAAAATATACAATTAATTTGATAAATGTTTGAAGTTCTTCGTTACTAAAAATCATTTCCGAGAATTTATATGAAATATGTACAAGCTATAATAATTCAGCGATAACACGTCTGTATTTGTCTTTTGAAATAGTTTTACAATTTTTTTTTAAATAATCGCTAATCGCCATTGAGACAGCTGCCTTATTTTTATATATAATACTTTAAACAATAAAAATGCGAACACTAATCTATTCTGATTCAGCATACCAAGTTACATAAACTACATCTTCTTTTGAAGAAGAAACTATATTTAGCAAAATGATTTTATTCTACCATTTACTCTCGAAAAATGTTCCATATTATGTCTTAGATGCTTATAACTAGAATTTATAATAAAGATAATTCGAACAGCCTTTTCTATTTGCATTCATAATCAATTGATTTCTACGGGGCTATGCTGCAACACTAAATTTAAAACAAATAAACTCAAAACCATCTCCAGATGGCGCATAAATAGCTTCAACAAAAGTCAGTTGGCAGTTGAACCGATCTCACTGCTTTCATTTAAAATTAATAAATTAGAATGTTGAACGTTAATTTCAGATAAGAATAGTTAAATGCAATGATCATACCGTGGATAGGCAAGGGGGTAAAAAATCTCGCGATAAAAGCAATCCTAACCGAAAATCAGAAAAATCCACAATCAGTGGACAAAAAAGTCCATTCAAAAGTAAGTACACGGCTGACAAGCAGTTCTCTCGAGCACCGTTTGGCCATTCCGGATTGTCTTCCAAGAGTTTTTCCCGTCGTCACATACAAGAAAACGCGCCAGCTTTTTACGGCAAGCCCACGAAACTCGGTAAGCTTGCCAAGGAGATCAAGAAGCAACCTGTTGATTTATCTATATCTGCGAAGAAAACAAAGTCCACGAAAAATTATTCTCCAATTCGGGTCACTAGTGACGCACATCCGGATGACGTGCAAATGATCAATATGCCATCTTGTTCAAGCAATACAATGCATATGTCTTCATCGGATAAAAATAACAACCGCAGCCCAGAGAACGCTCCGCGTCATCGGAAATGTTATACGAATAGCAAGCATGCAGAGTTTACGAAAACTCTAAAACTGCTCGACAAATGTCAAAGCAAGGATATTAAAGTCTCTCAATCGGTTGGGAATTTGAAGAAAAACAGCACCAACGATGAAGTGAAGCACGCATCAGCGGATGGTAAGTTTTTGCTGTTAAAATCAAGAATTTTTCACTTTGATATGATTCTGTACAACTCGTAGATATTCACTGTTGTGTAGAAAAAGACGATATGACTTTCAATAAGGATCTTTTTCTTAAAACAACTATTCACAAAGTGGCAAGCAAAAATGAAAATGTATTTTTTGCAAACAACTACTGTACAATGGTTAACATTACAAAGCCACATACATTGCCAAGGGAAACGACATCACCGAAAGAAAGTGCTTCAGGTTTTGCTTCTTGCGTGAATTTCGCAAACGATGACAATAAAGCGGAATCTGACCAGCCTAAAAGCAATTTGAGTTACTTTTACAAGGGTACTGACAATAAAATGTAAGTTGATTTGATTTGTTTTCGATCGCAGAAACAGATTATACTAGCATTGGATATACAAATAGGAATTTAGAAGGATCTGATATAAGTGGAGTGAAGATTTTACTTCGTGGTGATTTGTTGGGAGCCCTGAATTGTCTTTTTCCTCAGTTAAATTTAGTTGCATCAGGTACGTTTATAAATATTGATTATTTCTCAAATATTACGTTTTTTTCATTTGCGTCAAAATAAAATAATAGTTTATTTTTGCTTTGCAGAAGCGAACCCGAAAAAGCCGCAGTTGGATCCGAATTTTTCATATTTCAGTGGTATTTGTCTATTTTATTTTAAATAATTTTCTTCTAAATGTACGCACTTCTCATCAGATTCATCTGACATTCTAATGGAGACGTTTACTTTAGCCAAGAGACTATTTAATGAGCAAACAAGAAAGTCAACGGAAGCCAGTAAAAACAATCGCAAATTTTTTACTGATTCTCTAATTACTCTGCAAAATCAAAATGAGAAAAATACACATTCAGACGAATGTTTCGACGAATACAAAAGCAATATTAAGCAAAATACAACTCATACTCAACATCTAGCTGTTAGAGGTATTGTTAGTGCAAAAGACCTCCATTTTGATTCAACGAAAGATTCGAATATTTCTAAAGTATCATTAGGAAATCGTTTTCAACAGCATATCAAATGTAGTCAATCAGAGTCAAAAATCAATACAGTCGGGCTATATAGAAATAATTTAAATAATGGATTAGATAGTTCATCGGAGGAAAGCAGTAGGATTCATTTGGCACCAAAAGGTAGATATGCTTAAATTAGATATTATTTCACTATTTTTATATGTCATTGCGTCATCTCATTGCCGTTACTATTGACATGACTCTGACCTTTGATTCATTTAAATATTCCATATTCCAGATCGAGTAAATAGCCTACGTGACATTGAAAAAATTATCACTGCCATCGATAAAATTCCCGTTTCCATTGATGATCAAAAACAACAGCACACCCGATTAGAACAAACCGTGCAAAATGGATCTGAGAGTTGCAGAAGAAGCCTTTACTCATCGGTATTAAAAAGATCAATGAGCAACAATGATAACGCATATATTGAGAAAAAACTGGTCGAAACCTCGGCTTTAGTTGACTGCCAAATGAATCTATGGGACGATTCAAGATCAGACATTCTTGCGAGTGCAACAGATGAAAACAAGAACGACAGCATAAGCAGTTTTACTTTGGATTCACAAATATTTACAGATAACACAGATTTACAGAAATCGCCATCTGCCGTCTCACGAGTGCCGGTCAGTTATGACCAAGACGAACTGGAGAAGGATATTGTCAAAAATTTAGAGAAACTCATCGATGAACCAGATATGATTCCGCCCTTTAATCAGTACGCCATGCAAAGTTCCGGGCTAAGCAATTCAAACAATCTTAATGACCCTACTTCCAATCAATTTTTGACAAATCACACTCAAAAATACAGCGAAAGCTACTATCGGAAGCAGACCGTTGGAAATACAACTCCTACGAATAGCTTGCAAAGTCGCCTGAATTTCCTTCGAACTAAAGGCCGTCCATCTGACTTCGAACAGTTCTTCAATCCTTTGGCCTTTAACACTCAACTTGCGGCACAATTTCTACGGCAGGATAACGTGAACAATAATATTAGCTCCGTGCCGATGGATAGCACAAATCCAATCAATCAATTGTTTCCAAGAGCAGATCTAACCAAGTTGCCGACCAATGCCGGATATTACCAACAAAGCTCTGTCAACACTTTCGAAAGAGACATCAAAGAACTGCTGACACGATATCCGCAAATTGTGCAGAACAATAGTGCGAACATTCATCAACAGAACATTTTGCCTGCAAACTCAAATTTAGCTAGCAGTACGCCTTTTGATCTCGCATCTCTCTACGCCCACTTAGCAGCCACAAAAAGCCAAGTATCGCCGCTTCCGCAACCTCTCGCTAAAACAAATAACACTGACGAAAACCTAATTTTAAATCAGTTTATTGCTTCGCAAAGTCTGGAAAATATTTATAACAACAATGCAGGATACAATCGCTTCCAATTGTCGAACAACAAATTTCCGAACCACCATATCCCATTCGATAGCAACAAACACACCGCAATGGGATCGGCTGGGATGGGTATTGGCATGCTAAACCAAGAATCTTTCCCAACGCCAAATTATCTAGACACTAATAATTTTAACAACAACAATTTCACCAATAATACAGCGGGTGGGATGAGGACAATCATATCAGTTTCTGACCTCGAGAAACAAGCACTTGAGCAATATCGAAACTCCGAGGAGAGCATCAATGCCCGGTACGATGTACTAGAAAAAGAAGCCGAAGAACAATATAACAATTGTCTAAGTCAGAAATAAGAAGATTTCGTAATATTCATAATTGAAACCGTAGTGAAACTGAAGAGGAGACAATGTCAGGGATATAAGAAACGAAAATGTTTTCTTTATAGTATATCGATTTTTATATCTTTCCTTTATTATTTAATTTTTCAATTTATAAATGCAAATGATTTTTTGAGAATAAAAACAACGAGAAATGTAGATAATGTGATTATTATTTCAACATCAAATCAGCTAGAGTTCCTCGATTTAATCTTCTTTATTTTACAACATGACGCAGTTATTTTAGTACAGTATTTTATAATAAATCATGTGATTTGTTAGAAAATTTTGAAAATTTCAAACTGCGAAGAATTAAAAAAAATCCAGAAGACTCGCAATCTTGAAAGTTTTTGTTTTAAAACGTAAAACATTGTCAGTTTTCATTTCGCATACTTATCTTTTCCAAAAAAAAAAGATCTAAGGCTATCTAAAAATTCACTAAAATGATCGCTGTCGACATAGGGTTAAAGCAATCTTAATTTTAACGTAAGACTGACCTACTCCTTATATGCATCCAAATCTTCCGAAAATTTCAGCTCGATTTTGTCATTTTTGTACTAACAAATATTACCATCAAATTTGAATTGAATGGAAATAAGCAACAAATATTTAAAATATCTGAAAATTTGAAACTTTTAAGGGAGGCTAGCTTCCGATGCATCTAAGTATGGCTGTCTATCAAGGCGGAATTTGCAGGACTGGTTGTTTTCAAAATAGACCAGGTCTAATAGATATTTTGTGGCGTTAACCTAGTTTTCCTCTGCAGTTTTTGGAAATATGTGCTGAAAACAGGTGAAAGCAGTTACTTTTTGCACTATTTCCGCTAGTGCTGAGATTTTACACATTTATATGGGGCTTCCCCTATTTAAAATGATTTCTCATCAAGCAAACAAGCAAACGAACAAAAATATTCACCACTCGGTTTTTGACAAGTTACTTGACATGTCCTAATAAATGACATTTCGCGAAGCTGCATTTTGCTTTTGGTTCATAAATAGATGGAATCCAGCAGCAAATCCAAGATTAATAACAAACCGAAAAACAAACCGGAATCGCCAAAAGCAGCACCCGGTGAAAAGAATCATGCACCCAGTGAAAAGACTCTAGAGAAGTAAGTGATCTTGTTGGAAATATTATTCGCTCATGTCCCTCATGTATGTATATACATATTCACTTTCAGACTAGCTGTTGAAGAAATTTTGCATGAAATCAATATAAAATCGGTCCGAGCTAAAGAAATAGGCCCGACTGGATGGTTAGATAGCCCTATCAAACGTACAAATAAAAGGTTTTTGGGCAACACTTTGAAAGCAGCCGTGAAACACAACAAAAGAAAAGAATATAAAGAAAAATTCCAGTCAGAGAAAAAACTTTTGGAAATGGACTATACAAAGCATCCGTCTAGGAAACCAAAATTTGGAGAGAGAAAATTCCTTTATAGAAAACCAGTAGCCGACAAAAAACCTTAGCCATTGTGGCGTGTGGCATCAGTTTTTGGATTTGTTAGTTTATGTGTTTCTGTGAAGCCTTTAGATGATGTGTGTAAAAGTTAGTTTGTAAGAAAAGTTAAGAAAAATATACGGAAAAAAAATGTTTTGAGGATTTTAATGAAAAGTTGAATTAATTTTTTTCAAATAGTTGACGACTTTTATGGAACAAAGGGTTATTGCGTTGGGTTAAATACCAAGTACAAATCTCATAAAACTTCGATTTTGCTGGTGTTCTGTCGAACGCATGCTAAATTACACTAATATGAAGTGTCAATCAAACTTGTGGATTAAAGAAATTGCTGTATAATATGAATGTTCGATATGAAATTCAAATAAATTAAAAACAACAGAGATACTGAAATGTGTAATCTAGCCACTAATAGCTGAAGTAAAAAAAAGCGAATTAAGTAAATGATTAGCAAAAGAAAGAAATGTGATGAAGTTGAAGATGAAAATTTGAAGGAGCTCATTCGAATAAACAATGGCAAGGTATACAGATCGTAGGCTTATATTTGTTCTAATCAACACTATAACCTGCATGTATGTTGTCGGGCTTTAGGCCAATATATCTGCATGGCATGATCTGCGGTTCTATTGCTATGCTCGGTTCGAATTTCGGCATTAAAAGATGAATAAGTTCATCATTTTTACAAGTAGTAATATTTGAACAAACTGTAAAAGCAAGCACTTACTTGTGGATTTTTTAAGACAGAACGAACTAGCAAAATATTGACAGATACAATGTTCGCTCTTAGAATAATAGCTTCGAGTTACTACTAATTTTTGTACCAGATCATATCTGCTTTCCTATTTTCTTCTTTGTTGATGTTTCTTTTCGAAACGGCCCGAAGTAAATTATGGTAATATGTTCATTATATGTTTTAATTTGGATCGTTGAAAGCGAGGACTCGTAAATCAGGCCGGTCACAAAAGTTATTAACGCGCAAAATGGCGGATTTAAGGGAAAAACCTCAGCCGGTCTGCACGATCTCTTTTTTCTACAGCTTAGAGAATGTCCAATATTGAGAACTGCCAAATCCTGGCCAACTAAATATTTGAGTATAAAGAAAAAAATATCTTTATACTCAAAGGTTCAAATACATCAGAAATAGGTCTGTTCCCGGACTTTCAGTCACTGAATTTTCCTGAATTTTCCTGAATCATGTGGTGGGGGAAATTCATGAAAAGTACGGGAACGCTCTCATTGCATTTCCTGAAAATTGACAAACAAAAGTGTCAGTTTTCGGTTTTTGGAAGAACAATAGTGATTGTACGGTTATCCTGAGCGGTGATAAATTATCGCCACAAAAATATTCGACCTTCATAGCAAAATTACGCAAAAAATATGTTGCTTGCCGCGCACATTTGAAACTATTTACTCGCACCACACATTTGACACTTTTCAGTATTTTTCAGTAGCTCAGACCCTACTGAATTTTACTGAGAGAGGGGAAATTTTCAGTTTTCAGTAAAACGGAGTACGGGAACAGCTTCATTGCAATTAATCGCGATTAATTGTAATTAATGGTGGTACGGGAACAGACCTAATATCACTTATTTACCAGTGAATCTCAAAGACAACAAACCGGCACTTGTCCTTAGCATCAGCTGTTTGAACGTATCTCGCCTGGTTTAGGGGACCGTGTTCAAAGACAGAATATTTGCTGAGCTATGTCAAAAAATAATGAGACGTGTAATATAGTTTGTTATCTAAAAGTCTTCTCCATTATTCGAAAAAGATATATTAATAATGTGCACTTGCAAGAGTTTCGGATTGTTTGCTTCGATAATGCACAAAGAAATACTTTTTTAAAATTTTCCCACGCAATTGCCACCCAAGCCATCAAAAAGCTCCGTGACACCAAAAGCAGTTCCAATTGCAGATTTTTGACGTTTGCCTCATTTTCTAGACAAGCACATTACCTATAATTACACATTGCATTGCAACAAATAGATTCATTCATGACAAGGAGCTGATAGCTAATATTCCAACTGCAGAGTAGAGATGGAGGATATTCCGGATGATACGGCTACGAAAAATCCTTCATTGGTACGACTGGCATCAGCACCGGATGGAAATTCTTGCCTTGGGCGGCTTGGTAATCTAACAAATGAACACTTTTCTGTGAGTTACTTGGATATAATTTCAACCGTAATATCAATTGTCCTGCGCCTGGGCAGTATCGTACTGAATGTTCTCCTAGCTAGTGAATACTTCGGCATGAACAAATGGAACTACTTTGTTTGGACAACTTGTTGCATTGTAGCGCCCATGATTATCACAACAATGCTTGGCATTCATATGTGAGTTTCTCATTGGAAATAATGCAAGCTGGATTTAATTGGCGTTTAATTGAATTGTCTTATTAGGTACTTGTACGATCGGGAAAAAGAACACAAAGCAGCATGTGTGAAATTCGTTTGGTTGGTGGTGCTTTGCCCTTTCCTCTTTAGGTGAGTGTTGTGTATTATTATGAAATTAATGTATTTAAAATTTAAATCAAAATATTTCTAAAAATCCAATCGAACATTATATTATCTTGCCCTAAAACTTCGGGGAGTTATTCAATATCTAGACTCGACTAAATTTTGAGACATGAAGTTGCTGGTTTTAAATTAAATAATATCACTTTATTTAAGAAATATCTTAAAACGTTAAAAATATACTAAAATATGACCTGTGAAAGTAAAGGACGGAGGATAGAATATTGATGGACTTCTGCCTCAATATTCTATCCTCCGTCCTTTACTTTTTATCCTGCTTGTCAATGATATTCTTCACGTTACCAATTTCTCTTGTTTTCTCTATATGGATAAGGAAAAAAAATAGAGCAATCAAATCTGTGGACGACAACCACCAGCTTCAAGCTGCACAATGGCAAAAGATAATAGGGAGGATGAAGCGGATATCAGACATTCCACTTTTATGAGGACTAGTTTTTTTTACAGAACTGAATTCTGCACTGAGTGCGCTCAGGCTTAAAAATTCTGCGAGTTATGATCCATTTCTTTTATCTTATAAATAGATTATTTATCTTATGAACAGTCAAACCTTTGAAATTTTATTTGTAAAGGCTTTGTTCAATTTGCTCTGAAATAACTGAATTTTCTTTCATTACGGTAAAATATTCAATAAACCGAACGATTAAAAGCAACTTTAATTTAAAAAAATTTATTCAACAAAATACAGGCAGTTCTTAGTTCTGGCCAAAATTGTCATACTTTCCTAGTTATTAATAACTAAAATTTAATATTATATTTTTCTACTACTTGATTCATTCGAATAAACAATACTTTAGCATCTTTTCAATATTTTCAGGTACTATAAATCACTTAAATATGCCGTTATAAGTAAACATGCTCAACAAGAACGGGATCTAGTCAAGCAAAAACAGTTAGTATTAGTATATAAATGATATTTTAATATTAAAAGCTAATGATTTTAGATACTATAATCTTATGATGAAAGAGGAAACTGATGTTGCTCTTATTCGAATATTTGAATCTTCTTTGGAAGCTGCTCCACAAAAAATACTGCAAATCTCCATATACCTTGCTGGAGAGGATAGTATGACTTGTAAGTAAACTGTTTTGTCAATGAAAGTTTAGTGAAAATAAATGCTTATAAAATTATAATAGGGTTGCAGTTTCTCGCCATATGTGTATGTTTCGGTAGCCTAACTTGGTGTATCGTGGTTTATCATAAATACAATCGAGCGACGCAACCAGACAAAGAAAGAATATCTCTTAGTGGAATAATAGTTCAAATTTTATGGTACTTTTGTATATACGGTAAGAAATTATAGATACTTGTTGTCGATATTTAGATTTATTGAGTGGATTGAGTCTAGGTTTTACCATTAGTATTAACTATTTTTAGCACAAATTTCGACTGGTAATTAATTTCTACTTTTTTAACACATTATTTATAACTACAGTCGTGAAGTTAATATCACTGTCACTAGTTTTGCTTTATTTGATACAACGTCTGTAGAGTCTTTACATTTTTTCTTTTCAGTATCTCGAATATTATGCATCGCAACGGTCGCTAGCATATTCCCGCTATCAACTATAACAGCATGCATTTTCCATGCGTTACTCATGTGTTCTGTGATCTTATTCATTGAACAACCTCAATTTTGCTCGAATACAATCATTCATCGTATTGCATTCGCCGTCACGATTGGAATCGTATTTATTTTCACTTATATTCTACTTAAACCTGTGCGAACGCGATATCGTTACGCTTCTTATTATACTCTCTGCGCAATCGAAAATCTAATATTTATCGGACTGTTTTATCATTATGCCGATGAAGATGTTAAAAACAGTGTTTACTTTATACCACTTTGTTTAATATCTTTAATGTCATTTTACGCAGGAATTGTATTTATGATAGTTTATTATTTACATTTTCATCCGAATATTATCGCTAGAAAAAGTTTAATAATGAATAATACTAAATGAATAGCTAAATATACAAAATAATAATAATTATCTAACTCGAATTATAAATATGTTACTATTAACATTATTTTTAAGACTTTGTACGATTTTGTACCGCGAATTATTTATGCCGAGATTGTAAATTAGAATAAATACGCAATTAACACAGTTTATAAGAATTAACTTGTTTTATTTCATTTTTCACTATTTTTGATTAAATCACAACTGCTCAGAAGCTCGCCTACATTTTGACGATAGCTTTACCAAAGTTACTTCCATTCAACATATCGATGAATGCTTTTGGCATGTTTTCAAAGCCTTCCGTTATCGATTCTCGATACTTGATTTTACCCTCGCGTATCCATTGCGATATTTGCGCGAAACTCTCTGAATATCTGTGCGTCCATCTGTACACCAATAGTCCTTCCATTTTTAGTTCATTCGTTATGAACATTCTTTGTAAAAACGGAGCTAAACGGAAACACGCCAACGTCATTACAATTTTCGACTAGAATTGTTGCTTTACCTTTTATGACCTCCGTTGAGTTATAGGCGCATACGCTTCCACACACAGCAATTCGCCCAAACTTTCTCATATGGCTTATTATGGTTGAACTTAATTCCCCGCCTACCTGCATACATATGTTTATACTATCAAAATTGACATCTAAGAAAATATAATCAAACAAAAAATTGTTTGGCGAGCGTTTAGGTAGAAATTATACAATAAAATGAAAAGTCGAACTCGTTTCCTTTATTTCTACCAATTTATTTTTCAAAAATCCGTATACTAGTATTTCGGCTATCACTTATAGCCTTCTTCAGCGATGTTTCTTCGAAGAAACATCGCTGAAGAAGGCTATAAGTGATAGCCGAAATACTAGTATACGGATTTTTGAAAAATAAATTGGTAGAAATAAAGGAAACGAGTTCGACTTTTCATTTTATTAATCTAAGAAAATTTTAAAATATGCAGTAAACTGGAAATTATGAAAATGAAGAATTTCTTAATTTCGTTGAGTTTAAATTTTCTTTGCATTCTCAAAATCCAAGCTCCATGACCACCAAGCTATGATCATGTCCTTGTACGCATTCCCGGTCGTAGACGTCCACCAAGCTAAGGTAATTCTCTGTAGCACGATAAAAGCTTGGCACCAGAGGCAGTTTTCAACATTTTAGCTTGGCAGTTAACCTTTTAAATTTAATTCATATGCTAATTCAAACTCACTTACGTTATCAAAATAACAATCGATACCATCGGGGGATGCCTCTTTCAAACAGTTCAAAATGTTATCCTTTTTATAATTAAAAGCATAGTCGAATCCCAAGTCGTCCTTTATCCATTTGCATTTCTCATCTGATCCAGCAATTCCAATAACAGTGCAGCCTTTTATTTTACCGATTTGCCCTACCAACGATCCAACTGCACCAGCTGCAGCTGTAACCACAAGAACTTCTCCAGATTTTGGCTGGCAAATCTCTAAAAATCCGAAGTAAGCAGTGTGACTGAAAGGGAAAAAAATTTGCGTTAATAAATATTTATCACTGAAAACTGCATAATTTTGTACCCGGAAGGCTTAATATAAGTTATTTTTTTTTTATTTATCGAGAAGCAACGAATTGATTTTTCGCTTAGTTTTTTCAGGACTAGACTTTTTTTAATCATTCCAGATTATAATTAAACATAAACCATTACCACATTTAATCATCTACCGCATAAGCTTACATAGGCATCTGGCAATGCTGTATAGATAGATATACGGGTCGTCATGCGAAATTATGATATTTCAGTAAGTAGTCAAAGTGGCTGGGCGTAATTTATTTATTTATTTATTTACTATTATTATTCAACAGATAAAATCCAATTACTGAATATATAAAATAGAAAATACAAATAATTCACTAATGAAAGAATGAAAAAATGAACAAAATAATAATGAGATGATAATGATACAAAATAAAGAACAATAATAAACAAAATCAAAGTGAAAAAGTACAAATTCAAAATAAGAAAAATAGAGAAAAACAAGAAAAGGAAAAAAAACTACATTGAATTAATAAGGAAAACATTATTTTTCAAAAAAGTTTTAAAGGCATATAATGTCGGCGGTAGAGGACCAAACCGTAGATCATTATGTTGCCTTAGTAATCGCAACAGCGGAGAATAAAAAAAAATATCAGTGCGCGCAAAAGGCACACTAAACTCAAAAGAAGAGCAGGTTCCATGCACTGCAACACGGACAGGAACGTGGCTGCTGATGTCCGTATCTACCAACCTATAAAACAATTTGAAGAGTAGGCACTCATCCAGGAAAAGTCTCCGTGATTCGAGGGAAGGAAGATGAAGGAACGACAGACGATCCCTATAAGGACGGTAAGGAAGCTGAAATTTATAAAACAGGGTGCGAGTAAATCTGCGTTAAACGGGCTCCAACGCAGTATTTAAGTAGACATAATGAGGACACCACACTTGACAGCAATATTCAAGAATACTACATACAAAGGAGAGGAAAAGGTGTACACAGGTGGAAATGTTAACGAATGCTTTAGAGGATCTAATAATAAAACCCGATAATTTAGAGGCCCTGGCAGTAATATAAGAAATATGCTTATCAAATTTGAGCTTAGGATCAAACATTACGCCAAGATCTCTAAAGCTATCAACGACATTAAGAGGATAGCCACAAACAGAGTAGGAGAACATCAAAGGTGAAATTTTCAAAGAGAAAGACATTTTGTGACATTTCACGATGTTCAAAGTGAGAGCATTGGAAGCGCACCAAGTCTGTAGGCTGTTGAGATCGTTTTGTAAAACCATACAGTCATCTTGTGACTCAATCACTCGAAACATCTTGAAATCGTTGGCATACAAAAGACAAGAAGAATGGATTAAAGGAGGGAGATCGTTTATGAACAAAAGAAAGAGAAGAGGACCAAGGATAGACCCTTGCGGAACACCTGATGCAGGATAAAAAGTAATTGAAGAGGAGGAATTAACAGTTACAATACAGGTACGGTCGAGGATGTAAGAGTTAAACCAGGAAAGAAGAGGACCAGCAATGCCATCGTACCTTAGCTTTTGAAGAAGGTGGTTATGGTTGACGGAGCCAAAGGCTTTGGAAAAGTCGGTATAAAGTGTCGGCCACCGGGAAAAACAAGATTGTACAGGCTGTGCGGTGAATATGTCTGTAAAATTGAATTGTTATCAGAGAAACAGTGCCAGCGAATAGTGAAAAGCAAAATAAATGCTGCACGCGGCGAACTGTGTTAAAAAAATCGCTACGAAATGTGGATTAGCAGGTTATGTGATGTTTCGTGTCGGTATATTATCGAATTAAATTGATTTTTAATATCAATAGGCCAATAGACATTAATGCGATTATTTCCTGGTCATCGCAAGCGGTAGCGAATCGAACAATTTTTCTAAAATTTTGTTTACATATTGTGTATGTGACGTTTTCTTTACATATTGTGTAACAACCCAAGATGGGGAGGGGTATTAATGAAAATAATAATAATAAATGAATCTTATACTTAAAACGCGTCTAGGCACAGAAACTAACGATTTACTCGTATTTTAGCTTGTGTTTGTGTGTTTGTTTATTTGACCAAAGATTTGGTTGATTATTAACGTCAACTTACATACTCGCTTCATTGGAATTTAATTGTCCAATCATATTGTCTAATCTACGAAGGCGAATCGTATCTGGGCACGACAACTACAAGATGTCAATGAAAGAAGTACGAGAACTTTTGGATTTTGGAACGAAGGTGTCGAAAGCAAACAATAACGGAAACGAAGAGCTCTTAGCCGTGTTCAGGCCATTCGTAGGTTAAAAAGATTATATTTTACACTAATTTGAAAGATTATTTGTCTAAAGCTTACATTATATACTTAATAAATACATAATTCGTATATCGTTGTAAAGTAAATTGCCTTTAATGGGGCACGATATTCGAAATTTCTATTCCAGAAGTTTTTGAAATAACTAAGGAGTTACAATTTAACCCCCAATATGCAAAATTTACGTTTTTCTGATCAATATGTACAGCAAATTCACTTTTAGGCAATAATGTAAAAATAAGCAATAATGTAAAGATAAAGCAATGAATTTCTAAATCGAAATCTTTTGGCCTTCTTATTAGACGTCCGCCCATTAAGAATCATTTTTTTTCACGTGTCAAGTATTTATTTATTTAAGGGGGGGCTTCCAGCGCATATGTTATTTGTTTAAGGTTGAAGTAGTGGGATGATGTAGGCGGCCTCCACACTATCTGGGGCCTTGGGCTGTTGGCCTCTAATTTAGTATGCCTCTGGAACTTAGGCATGTTCCGCAAAATTTGTGTTGATGTTTTTTTCAGCACCTTTAGAAACCGCGCTTTAATGTATCTTGGTTGAGTCTGGTTTATCAGCTCATGTCTGAGAGCTTTCTTTTCTTATACGGACAGAGGCCCCTTCTTCTGTCTGGTGTCTATTGTATAATCATATAAGGGATGATAACAATTCGCGTGCCCTTTTGTTTTCAAGGAGCCAGTCACTTCATTTTTAAATGACCACTATCACAGACTGGCATCTGTCGCGTTGGAACTAAAGAGTGCTCCTCTAATGCGGACTAGAGGCCACTCTGCTCCAGAGGAAATAATTTTTTTCTCTTTTAAGTCGTTGATGGTTTTCCATCACACCATTGCCAGGCTCGCTTCTGAACTTCGGTCTGGTTGAGATGCTATGTAAAGGATCGAAAAGTTATTTGATGTAAGTCACGCATCGTTTCATTGTTTCTTTTCTTCAGCCTCATTTTCGATTGATCGTTATTTTGAATCTATTTATCTCAAAATTTTCGTTGTGCAGTTTCGCCTTAAGTCTAAATATCTTGTGGTACCTAATAACCGTTACGACAACAGATTTATATCATGAACATAATATCAGATTTTTGAATTACAATTTTGATGGCCGTGAGTGAATATTAATAACTACGATGGACGAAGATTTGATGATCATCAACATGTTTGTAAAACAATATGTTTTACTATATTACCAAAATTAAAGCAATTAGTGCAAACTGGAAAAGCATGTACACTTGAAAAGAGAACAATCCGACTTCATATTTTCAGTACTGAGATGACCCAAAATTGAAATTCAATCAAAACAATTTTATTTGATAATAGTTGCGGAGGTTTTATCCGCAAAATGATCCATATTCCCGAATCAAATATTTTCCGCTTAGAAAGCTTTGGAGAAGATATACGTTCTATGTCTATGATATTGTAGACAAGAAGGGAAAAAGCTGATCGCAATTTAATACTTCTATGTTTTTGTTTGTTTTTTTTTTTGTTCAGAGCAGACTAACTCTTGAAATGTCTGCGAATTATTTTGAGATTTTTTAAAATATATCAATTACCCTGGCATTCCTAAGTATCCCAGACCAAGGGAGTATGGCAGATTTTTATAATCGGTCAATAAAATTGCTATATCCGTGCGATCTTTCTGTTCATATGGCTGAATATCCGTTCCAGGGCGGACAACAGTATGAGTCTGCCATCCGAAATTTCCGAATACATGTGATCCAACAGGATATTTAGGATTTTTACTTTGAAGAACCCTGAAATGATGAAAAATTAATAATGAGAATTTTAAATTAAAAATTATTATCCATACTTTGCTATTTGTCGTCCGGTAATGACACTGTTTACAGGTTTGCTGTTCATAAGAGGACGGACATAGGGATCTAAGCTAAAATACTCGGCTCCGCATAAAATTTCTGTGAATAGAAATTGAAGTAAATTAAATCATTTTCAGAAATACAAAAATTTTGTGTATCAACCGGAAAATAAGTAAATAATTTATACATTATAACGATCATATCTGAAGAAGTGGAAAGAACTCAAAGTCAGGTTTCTATCAATTAAATAAAATCTTCGGAAAAATTAAAGGGGAAAGTCTACGAGGGCTGTAATGTAAGTGTAATAGGAATGACAAAGAAAAAGTGTAATTTTCGGCAAAATGTCTTTTCATTTTTTAAGTTAAGTTGAAAAGAGACTACTTTGTCCAACGATATTCCAACTTTTTAATACCGCCAGTAAATCGATTTCTCCAGGCGTAAAATAAAACAAAGAAAACTCAATTTTCATTATCTTGGGCATGGCCAAAATTAGAATTTGAAGTATGAGCTGCAAGTGGCTTAACAAATCAAACAGCTTCAATAAAAATTCCTTTTACATGGTGAACCTCATGAATGAGACTTTAACTTTTTGAGAAATATAAATCTTGAAATGCGCATATTTCTTTCAAAGTATTATTACATTTTTGGCTAATATTTTGCTATCAGAATGTTCATAAAATAAACAATTTCGGTTCTCAAATACAATATAGTGAAAAGTTATTACTGTATTTGTTAGAATACAAAACTATGGACACTTGATCACACGACAAACAATGATTATCGAGTTTGGAATTCACTTCAATAAAAATAAGCTGCATACAAGTTTCATATAAAGACAAGCCTCTCGATATTATGATAACGCTACTTACCATCATTTTTCAGTTCAGGTAAATCTCGCTCTTCAAGTCTAAAGTCGGAGATTTTCGGTTCGCCAACAAACTTGGATGCATAAATAAATACTTTTGTTTTTACCATATTATAGAAAATGTTTGGATATGCTTGCTTGAAGTGTTTCTGACTTAAATACAGAAGTGAGTACTCAGAACTATAGCACGACCGGCACCACACTATCTGCGAAGCTAGTGAAAATGACACTTTCTGAAGCGATCTAATAACTGAATACATTATCACGTCATTGTTTCTTAATATCAATCTGATCGCAAAACCAAAGCAAGAGAATACCAGCTTCTCTTCGTTAAGAGATTTATTTTTCACATTTAACATGAAAAAGTTAACAGATGTTGCTGCTGATGAAACTGAGCAACAATTGTAAAATAATAGGTATTTTAAATAAATTAATTCATCGTATTGATCTATTTGACTTTTTGCAGCGTAAATGATTATTGACGATAATAAATTTGACTAAATAGTAATGTTGGATTTTAAGGCGGCAATCAAAATACCTACTAATCATCGTAATATATGCTAGCACATTCTTTAATGTAATCAATTCAAACGAAATTTGTGTTATTTTCACCAAGTTTAAGAATTTTTTTTTAAACAAGTGAATGATGTTTATTAAATTTAAACATTTTAGTGACTTTTTTGAGTTGTGATAGCTTTTGACACAAATATTCGATCATTACAAAGTGTAAAGAACAAATTGATGCTTGCAAGGAATAACATTTTTGGTTAATCCTGTAACTAACGTGGGCATGAGAAAAAAATCCTCTAAATGAAGCAGATCAAATAGAATTTTGGCTGCAGTGACCGATCCTTTTTTTAACGTTTATACTCAGAACTGCCACCATTAAATTTATTAAGAGCTTCTATAGTAAAACAAATATAATTTTGCAGTCGCTTATTTGCTACAGTTTTTTCTTATCATGTTAGTTTAGTTAATTCAGGTAGTTTAGTTAATTCAGTCAGCCGTGAAATATTTATCTCCGCAGACGTTTGCATTGATATAATCGATACGGTTGCTGACCCACAGAGAGGCAGACTTTTGAAGAAATAAATTTCGAAAGCTGGACCTAATTGAATTTTCCTCAATCTTCGACTACTTTCAGAAATTATAAAACCATTTGCTCCCAGCTCTCAAACGAATGTAAGTGTTAAGTCCTTTATATAATCATAATTAATCATCATCTGCACTACAACTGCGGTCAGATTCAACAAATTTTACCACTGGCCCCGATTGCGAGCTGATGTCATCCAATTAAGCACCTCTGTCCTCCGGAAAGGGTTTTTCGAGCAGTCACTTTTACTATTGTACTAGCCTGTGCAATGGCAGCTTTGAGGTTGGGGTTGGATAGCATTTGAAGAGTCTTGACAGATTGTAGGAGGCTTTGTTGGATTTGAGGAGCCGCCCGCTCATTTCTACCTCCATATTGATATCGGCTGCTACCATTGACCCAAGGTAGCTGAAGTATCGGACTATTTGATGTTCATGCTCCACTACTTTGATGGTTTAACCAACTCTAGATGTTCTTCTTGTAGACGATGGCAGCATATAATACGTCTTTCCTTCATTTATGTGCAGCCTCAGTTGTCTTTCCGCCCGCTCGGTCTGGATGAAGGATTCTCATAGAGCTAGTTCCGATCTTCCAAGAATGTCATTTGCATAAGCAAGTATCTGGCTGGACTTGGTGGCAATAGTCGCTTTTGTTGACGTGCCAGAGCTTTGGATTGCTTTCTTCAACGACAGATTAAAGAGCGGACAGGCCAGGTCATCCTCTTGCCGAAGTCTATTGAAGATGTTGAACGATCTGAATGGCAATCCGGCTATTTCGGCTTGTTACGGGTAACATACACAATCGTGTCAGTTTATTTGCGATGTCGAAATTCCTCATTACTTTCTACGGTTCTACCCCGCGCTATACTGTCGTAGGTGGTTTTAACACCTGTAAATAGTTGATATAGCGGAACCTTAAACTCCAGCCATTTTTCCATGGCCTGCCTAATTTACATTGAATGAGGCAATATGGATATTTTCCGATGCTGGTTTTAGCGTATGAGGCTATTCAATTTTGCAGGACAGAGCAGAATATCTTATAAAAGGTAGTACACCTCTATAATTGTTGCACGTTGTGCTATCTTCTTTCTTATTTGTAGGGTCTATTTTGCCTTTCGGGCAGTCTTCTGGCTTCTTTTCGTGCTCCTACACGTGCACTTCATTTTCATACATGGCTTGGTGTAATGTGGGCCTTCCATATTTAATCAGCACAGTTGGTAAAACGTCGTTTAAAGGAGCTTTGTTAAATTCCAGTCGACTTATGGCACCTTGTAACTCTTCTATACTTGGTGTGGTGGCAGGATATGGTCTTCTTTTTGCATTGGTGGAGCCTTTCAATCTTCGGTGAGCAGACCATTTAGTAATTCATTAAAGTGCACTTCTCATCACTACCCAGGTGATAATCAAGTGGCCTTATGGATATCCTTACGCGGAGACGTGGTACGTACAATGACTACGTTCTTCAATGCTACTAGTTTTATGACTCTTAGTCCATTGCTATTAGTGGTTTCATGCAAACTATGGGTGCCGGCGTGAATACCAGCTTCAGGCCTATTTTAGCCTTAAGGTCTTCAAAAATGATTTTTACATCATACCCCCATTCCAGGCTTTGAGGGTCTTCTCGACTTGTTCATAACGTTTTTCATCATCAACGGACTCCTCCGAAGGTCTGAGTATATTTATGAGGTTGATGCTAGTACATTTGAAGAGTGCATAACCTTTCTTTAACAGCGTTTAACCGGATAAATGCATATTTCCGTTTTTGGCTAACTAGGGAGCCTAACAAGACCACATAGTGTTTTGGATCACAGCTGTAGTAAATGTAACAAATTAAAATGTTTGGCTTGATCATACTTCAACTACTACATTTATAACCATGTTCACCTCCTAACCTCTTTAAATTTTTCATTTAAAAACAAGGAAAATACATATTGCATTACCTTTTGTTGAGAATGTTGCATGGATATTAGATACTGCTGCTGGTATAAAATTTAATTAAACTGACCCTACTATTTGTTATTAAAAAACCACTTCAACTTTACAACATGCTGTAAAATTCAGTCAGGATAAGGAAATTAATGATTTTTAAGATGTATCCTTAACATTGCAGCCATTGCGCGGCTGATTATGCATTAAATTTTGAACTAATAACTTATCTACATTTAGTTTATATTTAAAATACATATGCAATAAATTGTATCATTTAGATTTCTATGTATTAGCAAACTTTACTTATTTATTTACTTGGAGCAATATTTTTTTTTCAGTTTTATAAAGAAAAAAAGTATTGAAAATTCAACATAAAGACCATCCATAAAAATATGTGCTAAAGCTGACCAATCTCATTTCATATTCCGTTAACTAATTTTAGTTATAACCCCAACTACGCCATAGTAAATAAGAATTTAATTGGATTGGATAGAGCGTAAAAACACTTGGCCGTGTATATAATAAACTCATATGAAATAAAGTCAATTTCTTTGGAGTAAAGCAAATATTGTCATGTCATATCAACTTTTGGATTAGATAGTCATTGTGATTCAAATCTTCAATGATAATTTGAAAATACTTTTTTGACTTGTGGTCAAAAACAAACTTGGGAATGAGGAGCACTTCAACCAATATAGTATTTAATTGGAAATATTAAACAGCATCCATTACTAGAATATATGTCTAACGATAAATTGTATTTAGTATATAAATATCATAAATAATCTTAATCATATTGCAATAGTCTGATATAATACAAGTGTATGCATTTTGCGCGGTGCTCATACACAAACATTATTATACCGGCAGCCCCTCACAAAATATTAATCGTAACTTAAAAATCGACATAGCGGGCGCTCGCAAGTACTATTGAATTAATATTTGCCACAAACAGAATACTGGCCGATTAAGCGGATCCATCATCTTTTTATTTTTCACTTGTATGAGAATCACTTGTTCGTTCAACCGAATTGTGGAATATAATTTTCGTTTCCGTTATCAGTGCGTTTACTTGTATGTAGTTCCATTTCCAAGAGAGCTCTGAAGAGAAATATGGCTATCATTCGTCTAATTTTGGTTTGGTGACTAGTTATCATTTGAAGCAATTTAATAAAAATCTCATGAGAATTTATTTAGTCTCACTCACTACACCGGTTGTATTCAAGAGTGCAGTTCAGTTCAGTTTTGCCGCAGCTTTCTGAACGATTGTTTGTTCGTGCGTTGACAATTGGATTTGCAAAGATTTTGATTTGAATAATTCTTTGTACAATGGTTGTAGCCAAAAAAATTATCTACGCGAAAAAATTCGAGGGTGACCCGACTAATACGAATTTTCGTATTGAAACGGAGGAACTACCACCCCTAAAGGATGGCGGTGAGTTGAATTAAACACTTGAAATTAAAATGTTTACGAGGTTCGAACATGTCGCGTTTACAGAAATACTATGCGAAGCACAATTTCTGAGTGTAGATCCATATATGCGACCTTATATGGCACGATATCCAGAAAATATTGTCATGATTGGTGGACAAGTTGCTAAGTATGATTGTTTTTCACTTTTAAAATAGCTTTCGTTTTCAGATTCTTTCTTTTTTCCACAGAGTTACTGAGAGTAAAAATCCTGCTTATCCAGTTGGGTCCAATGTTTTTTCATACTTCGGATGGAGAACGCACACAATCGTAAAACCAGCTGTGAATCCAAATAAGGCAGGCGATCCAAATGCAGTTACTCTGCTTAAGAACTACGGAAGCCTTCCTCTTTCGTTGGGTATCGGATACCTTGGTATGCCAGGGTAAGTAATAGTGGATGGCACTAATTCGGAAATATTATTTGATTAATTTATCAAGATAAGAATGTTGTAGCTAGAAATAGTATACGAAACTTAAACTATAAATTATTCAATAGAAGAATAGAGAAAATATTTTTAAGAGCTTTTGTATACTTGCATGTGAGCATAGTACCTAAAAATTGTACTAAGCATTTAAAAACCGTGCATTATTCTTATTAATTTATATTTTCAGCGCAACGGCTTATTTTGGCTTCTTGGAAATATGCAAGCCCAAGGCAGGTGAGACGGTTGTTGTTACTGGCGCTGCAGGAGCAGTTGGCAGTTTGGTGGGTCAAATCGCCAAAATAAAGGGATGCACAGTCATCGGATTTGCAGGATCTGATGAGAAATGTAACTGGCTTACAAAAGAACTAGGCTTTGATTTCGCTTTCAACTATAAAACCGCCGACATTTCAAAATCGTTAGACGAAGCAGCTCCCAAAGGCATTGATTGCTACTTTGATAATGTAAACTCTATTGATCGATCTTGATCTGTTGTTAAAGTATATTTTTAAAGGTTGGTGCCGATATGAGCTCAACAATCATCAGTAAAATGAACTACCGTGGCAGGATATCGGTATGCGGCTCTATTTCGGCGTATAATGACACGCAAGTACGAAAAGGTATGACGTAACACCTGTAGCCTACATATCCTGTAATAATAAGGGATTTATATTTGCAGCTCCTATTCTACAGCCATCTTTTGTTTTCAAAGAGCTGATGATGGAAGGATTTTTAGTCACTAGATGGAACGACAAGTTTGATGAAGCTTTCAAAGATATTATGCAATGGATTAAGGATGGAAAAGTGAAATACAGAGAAACAATCACGAAAGGGTTTGAAAACATGCCACAAGCTTTTATGGAAATGCTTAAAGGAAAGAACGTAGGAAAAGCAGTCGTTCAAGCATAAAATCTGGTCTAATTTGTTGTAATGCTTATTGCTTATGAATCAGTGTAAAATGAGAATTTTCATCGGATTTCATAGTATGAATAAACAAAGAAAAAACAATATAATTCTGGATTTTATAAATTACGTCGATTCAAAGTTTTAGTGTGATAGTAATATAGATTCATGAAATCTCTATTATACTTCCAGAATGATGCGCTTTGTATCTTGTGCTTGCTTGTTAAAGATATTGGTTATCCATACTTAAACCGGAAAAAATTTAAGACGTGGGTCACATTTAAAAATTCAGAGAGCTGCAGTCAGCTCCAGCTTCCAACAGTAAAAATCACAGCGTCAGTATGACATGTATCTATTTGACTAGGACATCGTTCCACAGCGCGCAGTCAAAAGTACCCTCAATGTTTACAAATATCACAGTCGCATAATCACCTTTTGAGATTGATGGCACGCATGTTGCTCATCATTCAAGGGGTTAGACTTAGGCGCTTTGGTACGTATGTGTCATTTTATTGATTGATCTAAAGTTTCTTGGATCTGAATAGCCATTTTTCTCGGGTTTAGGCATAAAACAAACCTTAACCTGTCGCCAATGTAACGGAACATAGCCCAGAGCTAGGCATGACTAAAAAATTTCTTTTAAGTCCGTCTGCAAGTGGTAGATTCCTCCCCCTAACATAACTGGATACATGCGATCCTGGTCCGGCGATTTGAAATTTTCAAAGGACATGATTGCTGTCCTGATTTTTTCGTTGGCGATCACGTATCTATTTAATCAAGATTTCCTACTGCTGCGATGAGCAGGAGCTTGAATCAGAGGCACAGATGACTTCGTCGTTTGTAAAGTGACCCCCAACTAAAGACTGCAGAGACTTCCTTTTGGGCTTGGTAAATCACCATCCGGGCATTTTAGAGAGTCCCGCTTAGCTGATTTGTCCTTCTCTAGAACTTTACAAAGCCTCGACATCGCTCATACACCTTCCAGTTCTTCACAGAATGATCTGAATGTTTCCCTCTTGGAGGTCCTCACCAAATTCTTATAGGTATTGATCCAGCTATCATCAGTGTTACTCTTACAAGCTCGATTGAGGAGTTTCCTGGTATTGTTCCTGAGCATTTGTAGTTCCCGGTTCCACCAGGGAGTCGTCTTGCTGCATTTACATTTACTGATTGGGCAGACCTCTTCATAACTATCTATTTTGTCCCCCATTGGGGCACTCTCTGTCTGCGCCACGATGGTAACCTATGAGCTTTCACTGCAACCAGGATACATCATGTATAGTCATACTCTTACATGAGGTTCGGGCCTACAGAATCCGAGCCGTTACCGTACTAAGCACGTCTTGTACGAGTGAGTTTCCAGACTCACTCTGGCAGCCACCTGCAGAGATAAAATCCTTGGGATTCATTCTCATGTTGTTTGCAACGCATTCTTTCCTTTGCTTTTTTATTTGATGGATGATTCTCATTTAATATTATTCAATGAGACCGACTGCTGTAGCTTCTGCAATAACATAGCATTTTTTATTGTACCTTTTTTCTGGTAGCCTGCCTTCATTTTGCCACATTTTTCTTTCAATGTTTTGTGATCGCGTGACACGGAATGTGAGCAAATAGTAAACTCATTTAATTTTTAATGTTGTCAGATTTCTACATAAGAAGAAAACCCTAGTTTTCGATGAACTACAACAATATCAAATTAAATCTATTTCTTACATTAGTAGCGATTATATTTTCAAAAAAAAAGTTGTCAAAGTTAAATGATTTTCATTAATTTTATTATCGAGTACTATCTTTTTATCGTTTCAAAAAATAATTGATTATATTTCCATATGAAATTTTTTTTAATAGATCAGCTTTGCTGCACTCGCTTGACAATATATTTTGCAATCTTAAAATATTTGATAACGTGAGCATTAGATTGCACAACAAATTTAATCGTCTAGTCATGGTTTGTTCATGAAGCCTATGTATTCAAGTTTTGTGCAAACGAATTGATTGCGATAAAGTGTCATTTGGGACCAAAGATCGTATATAACATTATCATTAGTGATAAATAATTGAAGCTTTTGTCAGCTTGTATGATAGTAGTAAGTATAATACAGAAGATATGTTGGCTGTATAATAAATAGTTGAAAGTAAGCATAATGTGTAGGTTTTAAATGTATGTATTAAAAAAATAGCTTCAATTATTAAAATATAGTAGGTTTATGCAAAATTTGTATTGTGAACATATGAATATCCTGCAGTAAACTTGGTCATGTCATATTTAGAATATGAGAGAATATAAAGATATACTATATAAACGGAATAAACAGATAAAAAGTAGATGAAAAGATACGAAATTGAAAGTTAGTCGATGTGATATTGGTTGGTTGGACCTTTATACTTGTCTCGATTAATAAAGAGGTGTTGCTGTTATCTTAGTTGACGGACAATCATCACTTTAATAACTCCTTTATTTCAATATGCATTCAGATTTTAACACATTTATATTATCAGGTTAGTTCTGTATCATATATATTCATTGAGCTTCAGGCCTATTTTAGCCTTAATGTCTCCAAAAATGATTTTTACATCATACCCCCATTCCAGGCTTTGAGGGTCTACTCGACTTGTTCGTAAGACTTTCGTCATCAGCAGACTCCTCCCTAAGTCTGGGTATATTTATGAGGTTGATGCTCGTACATTTGAAGAGGGCACAACCTTTCATTAACCCTCCGAGAACAAACCTATTTTTTCGATCATCGAGAACAATTGGGGTCAAATTGACCCCAACCACTTTTGAACGTCTATAGAATCGCCGCCACTGAAGATTTTCATTTGAAAAAAATTGTAGGTATAAATTGAGGTCTTTTTTAGTAGTTCTCATGCATTAAAAGTGGCCTAAATGTCCTTAACATACCTAAAAAAATTCGCGAAAAACAGTTTTATCAAAAATCAGCTTTTTACAAAAAAAAATCGTAGCTTTGTCAATTTTCAATATGTTTGGCTAAAAATTTAGGGGGATACACTCAAGGTATGACAAAATCATAAAAAAATTAGCCCTATAGTGACCCTTGAAAAAAAGTATTTATTTTGCATATTTACGGTGGCGATTGTGAGGATTTTAAAATTTGCACATTTAAAAAAAATCATTACTTTGTCAGTTTTTAATGTTTTGAGCTAAAAATGTATATGGATACTCTCAAGACATAGTAGAATAATAAAAAAAATTAGCCTTGCATAAAAGATTGCAAAAAAAAAGGTGTAATCTTCTGAATAATCAGATTCTGATTGCTCCGAGACATGGTCGTCTTCGGAGGAATCATTGTCGCCAAAATTGTTATCATTGTCTTCAGCTAACAAATTATTGCATACACTAGAACGCAGATTGTACGTCATATTGCTAAAAACAAAAAATAAAAGTACTTGCAAAATTATTTTTTGGCTTTTTTAAATTAATCTATCGATTGAATTTTTCCCTCAAAATTGACGTCGAGTACATATGGGATCTATTTGACCCCTTAATCTGCTTCAAAGGCTTCTGAACGACGACTGACGATTTGGGACTGTATGCGAACGGTGTAAACTTATAGTCAAGACACAGAAATACACTTAGGAGCCTATAGTACCCCCCTTTTCTCGCAGGCCTAAGTGCTGCGATCGGCCAAAAAGGTCACTGGGGTCAATTTGACCCCCTGTGTTCTCGGAGGGTTAATAGCGTTTAAGCGCATAAATGCATATTTGCGTTTTTGGCTAACTAGGGAGCCTAACGCGAGCACATAGTGTTTTGGATCACAGCTGTAGTAAATGTAACAAATTAAAATGTTTGGCTTGATCATACTTCAACTACTACATTTATAACCATGTTCACCTCCTAACCTCTTTAAATTTTTCATTTAAAAACAAGGAAAATACATATTGCATTACCTTTTGTTGAGAATGTTGCATGGATATTAGATACTGCTGCTGGTATAAAATTTAATTAAACTGACCCTACTATTTGTTATTAAAAAACCACTTCAACTTTACAACATGCTGTAAAATTCAGTCAGGATAAGGAAATTAATGATTTTAAGATGTATCCTTAACACTGCAGCCATCGGGAGGCTGATGATGCATTAAATTTTAAACTAATAACTTATCTACATTTAGTTTATATTTAAAATACATATGCAGTAAATTGTATCATTTAGATTTCTATGTACTAGAAAACTTTACTTATTTATTTACTTGGAGCAATATTTTTTTTCAGTTTTATAAAGAAGAAAGTATTGAAAATTCAACATAAAGACCGTCCATAAAAATATGTGCTAAAGCTGACCAATCTCATTTCATATTCCGTTAACTAATTTTAGTTATAACCCCAACTACACAATAGTAAATAAGAATTTAATTGGATTGGATAGAGCCTAAAAACACTTGGCTGTGTATATAATAAACTCATATGAAATAAAGTCAATTTCTTTGGAGTAAAGCAAATATTGTCATGTCATATCAACTTTCGAATTAGATAGTCATTGTGATTTAAATCTTCAATGATAATTTGAAAATACTTTATTGACTTGTGGTCAAAAACAACCTTGGCAATGAAGAGCACTTCAACCAATATAGTATTTAATTAGCAATATTAAACAGCATCCATTACTAGAATATATGTCTAACGATAAATTGTAAACCGGTTTGAGGAGTGCATCAAGAATACAAGGGTGAAAAGGCCCATTTGAAGCAATTTAATAAAAAGCTCATGATAATATAATTAGTCTCACTCACTACACCGGTTGTCTTCAAGAGTGCAGTTCAGTTCAGTTTTGCCGCAGCTTCTTGAATGATTGTTTGTTCGTGCGTTGACAGTTGGATTTGCAAAGATTTTGATTTGAATAATTCTTAGTACAATGGTTGTAGCCAAAAAAATTATCTACGCGAAAAAATTCGAGGGTGACCCGACTAATACGAATTTTCGTATTGAAACGGAGGAACTACCACCCCTAAAGGATGGCGGTGAGTTAAATTAAACACTTGAAATTAAAATGTTTACGAAGTTCGAACATGTCGCGTTTACAGAAATACTATGCGAAGCACAATTTCTGAGTGTAGATCCATATATGCGACCTTATATGGCACGATATCCAGAAAATATTGTCATGATTGGTGGACAAGTTGCTAAGTATGATTGTTTTTCACTTTTAAAATAGCTTTCGTTTTCAGATTCTTTCTTTTTTCCACAGAGTTACTGAGAGTAAAAATCCTGCTTATCCAGTTGGGTCCAATGTTTTTTCATACTTCGGATGGAGAACGCACACAATCGTAAAACCAGCTGTGAATCCAAATAAGGCAGGCGATCCAAATACAGTTACTCTGCTTACGAACTACGGAAGCCTTCCTCTTTCGTTGGGTATCGGATACCTTGGTATGCCAGGGTAAGTACTAGTGGATGGCACTAATTTGCAAATATTATTTGACTAATTTATCAAGGTAAGAATGCGATTAACTAAAATAACATAAATTGTTTACAGGACAGTGTTGTAGCTAGAAACAGTATACGAAACTTAAACGATAAATTATTCAATAGAAGAAAAGTGAAAATATTTTTAAGTGCTTTTGTCTACTTGCATGTGAGCTCAGTATCTAAAAATTGTAATAAGTATTTCAAAACCGTATATTATTCTTATTTATTTATATTTCCAGAGCAACGGCTTACTTTGGATTCTTAGAAATATGCAAGCCCAAGGCAGGTGAGACGGTTGTTGTTAGTGGCGCTGCAGGAGCGGTTGGCAGTTTGGTGGGTCAAATCGCCAAAATAAAGGGATGCACAGTCATCGGATTTGCAGGATCTGATGAGAAATGTAATTGGCTTACAGAAGAACTAGGTTTTGATTTTGCTTTCAACTATAAAACCGCCGACATTTCAAAATCGTTAGACGAAGCAGCTCCCAAAGGCATTGATTGCTACTTTGATAATGTAAACTCTATTTGATTATCTATTTGATTGATCTGTTGTTAAAATATCTTTTTAAAGGTTGGTGCCGAATTGAGCTCAACAATTATCAGTAAAATGAACTATCGTGGTAGGATATCGGTATGCGGCTCTATTTCGGCGTATAATGACACGCAAGTACGAAAAGGTATGACGTAACACCTGTAGCCTACATATCCTGTAATAATAAGGGATTTATATTTGCAGCTCCTATTCTACAGCCATCTTTTGTTTTCAAAGAGCTGATGATGGAAGGATTTGTATTCACTAGATGGGGCGACAAGTTTGATGAAGCTTTTAAAGATATTATGCAATGGATTAAGGATGGAAAAGTGAAATACAGAGAAACAATCACGAAAGGGTTTGAAAACATGCCACAAGCTTTTATGGAAATGCTTAAAGGAAAGAACGTAGGAAAAGCAGTCGTTCAAGCATAAAATCTGGTCTAATTTGTTGTAATGCTTATTGCTTATGAATCAGTATAAAATGAGAATTTTCATCGGATTTTATAGTATGAATAAACAAAGAAAAAACAATATAATTCTGGCTTTTATAAATTACGTCGATTCAAATTTTTAGTGTGATAGTAATATAGATTCATGAAATCTACATTATACTTCCAGAATGATGCGCTTTGTATCTTGTGCTTGCTTGTTAAAGATATTGGTTGTCCATACTTCAACCGGTCAAAATTTAAGACGTGGGTCACATTTAAAAATTCAGAGAGCTGCAGTCAGCTCCAGCTTCCAACAGTAAAAATCTCAGCGTCAGTATGGCATGTATCCATTTAACTAGGACATCGTTACACAGCGCGCAGTTAAAGGCCCCCTCAATGTTTAAAAATTTCACCGTCGCATTATCCCCATTTGAGATTGATGGTACGCATGTTGTTCATCATTCAAAGGGTTAGACTTAGGAGCTTTGGTACGTATGTGTCATTTGATTGATTGATCTAAAGTTCCTTGGATCTGAATAGCCATTTCTCTCGGGTTTAGGCATAAAACAAACCTTAACCTGTCGCCAATGTAACGGAACATAGCCCAGAGCTAGGCATGACTAAACAATTTCTTTTAAGTCCGTCTGCAAGTGGTCGATTCTTTCCCCTAACATAACTGGATAGATGCGATCCTGGTCCGGCGATTTGAAATTTTCAAAGGACATGATTGCTATCCTGATTTTTTCGTTGGCGATCACGTATCTAGTTAACCAAGATTTCCTACTGCTGCGATGAGCAGGAGCTTGGATCAGAGGCACAGATGCCTTCGGCGTTTGTAAAGTGAGCCCCAACTAAAGGCTGCAGATACTCCTTTTTGGGCTTGGTAAATCACCATCCGGGCATTTTAGAGAGTCCAGCTTAGCTGATTGATCCTTCTCTAGAACTTTGCAAAGCCTCGACATTGCTCGTACACCTTCCAGTTCTTCACAGAATGATCTGAATGTTTCCCTCTTGGAGGTCCTCACCAAATTCTTATAGGTATTGATCTAGCTATCATCAGTGTTACTCTTACAAGCTCGATTGAGGAGTTTCTTAGTATTGTTCCTGAGCTTCTGCAGTTCCCGATTCCACCGGGTAATCGTCTTGCTGCATTTACATTTACTGATCGGGCAGACCTCTTCATAACTATCTATTTTGTCCCCCACTGGGGCACTCTCTGTCTTCGCCACGGTGGTAACCTATGCGCTTTCACTGCAACCAGGATACATCATGAACAGTCATACGCTTACATGAGATTACAGAATCCGCCTACAGAATCCGAGCCGTTACCGTAATAAGCACGTCTTGTACGAGTGAGTTTCCAGACTCACTCTGGCAGCCACCTGCAGAGATGAAATCCTTGGGATTCATTCTCATGTTGTTTGCAATGCATTCTTTCCTTTGCTTTTTTACTTGATTGATGATTCTCATTTAATATTATTCAATGAGACCGACTGCTGTAGCTTCTGCAATAACATAGCATTTTTTTATTGTACCTTTTTTCTGGTAGCCTGCCTTCATTTTGTCACATTTTTCTTTCAATGTTTTGTGATCGCGTGACACGGAATGTGAGCAAATAGTAAACTCATTTAATTTTTAATGTTGTCAGATTTCTACATAAGAAGAAAACCCTAGTTTTCGATGAACTACAACAATATCAAATTAAATCTATTTCTTACATTAGTAGCGATTATATTTTCAAAAAAAAAGTTGTCAAAGTTAAATGATTTTCATTAATTTTATTATCGAGTACTATCTTTTTATCGTTTCAAAAAATAATTGATTATATTTCCATATGAAATTTTTTTCAATAGATCAGCTTTGCTGCACTCGCTTGATAATATATTTTGGAATCTTAAAATATTTGATAACGTGAGCATTAGATTGCACAACAAAATGCATTAGATTGCACAACAAATTTAATCGTCTAGTCATGGTTTGTTCATGTAGCCTATGTATTCAAGTTTTGTGCAAACGAATTGATTGCGATAAAGTGTCATTTGGGACCGAAGATCGTATATAACATTATCATTAGTGATAAATAATTGAAGCTTTTGTCAGCTTGTATGATAGTAGTAAGTATAATACAGAAGATATGTTGGCTGTATAGTAAATAGTTGAAAGTATGCATAATGTGTAGGTTTTAAATGTATGTATTAAAAAAATAGCTTCAATTATTAAAATATAGTAGGTTTATGCAAAATTTGCATTGTGAACATATGAATATCCTGCAGTAACCTTGGTCATGTCATATTTAGAATATGAGAGAATATAAAGATATACCATATAAACGGAATAAACAGATAAAAAGTAGATGAAAAGATATGAAATTGAAAGTTAGTCGATGTGATATTGCTTGGTTGGACCTTTATACTTGTCTCGATTAATAAAAAAGTGTTGCTGTTATCTTAGTTGACGGACAATCATCACTTTAATAACTCCTTTATTTCAATATGCATTCAGATTTTAACACATTTATATTATCAGGTTAGTTCTGTATCATATATATTCATTGATACTCTTATCACCGAAGTCAAAAGTTGACTAATCGCTGCTCTTAAGAGAAACCTGGCCAAAATATCTAATCTTCTACCTAATGTTTGAGCAATTGGTTATCATTTTGAGTTTTTTCAATAAAAGTATCAGCAGAATCTGTTCAGTTCAATTGAGTGAATTGCAGAGTGTACATAGTTTATTGTGCAGCCGTGACTACTTAATTGAAAAAATTCAACCTTTGAGTTGACTCTTGTGTGCGGTTAAATTTGATTTTCATTGGTGTCATTTGCTTTTATATTGGATTATATCATGGTTGTTGCAAAGAAAATAATCTATGCGAAAAAATTTGAGGGCGACCCCAAAAACGCGAATTTTCGCATCGAGACCGAGCAACTACCAGCTCTGAAGAATGGCGGTGAGTTGAAATAGATGAATTTCATTTAAAATATTGATGTTGCTTCAACACATCATATTTGCAGAAATTCTATGTGAAGCACTATTTCTGAGTGTAGATCCATACATGCGTGCTTATATGGCGAGATATCCCGAAAATGTTGTCATGATTGGTGGCCAAGTTGCTAAGTACTTAGATGTTTATATTTTAAAATCTGATTCTGGTTTTTAATGTTGATCATTTTTCAATCAGAGTTATCGACAGCAAAAATCCTGCCTATCCAATCGGGTCCAATGTTTTTGGATACTTCGGATGGCGTACACACACAATTGTAAAGCCAAATAATAATTTGAAAAACTATGAAAAGGCAAATAACCCAAATTCCGTTACACTGCTTTCTAACTATGGTAATCTCCCCCTATCGATGGGTATCGGATACCTGGGAATGCCAGGGTAAGTACTAGTTGAAATTGTTAATTTGTAAATTAGTTAAACGAATGATGTCAAAAAATACGTCAAGAGTACCATAGGAGGACTACGATTCTATCAGGAAAGCTGACTTTAGAATGCTATACGTTAAGAACCGCTCGAAATGAGATGTGAATTCACATTTTTTCACCAACAACACAAAATCATTTAATGGTTTTGCTGAGTTTCACATTTATATGAGGCATTTAATAACTTTTTTAATTACCTATCATTCGCAAAATTGTGCATTATTGATATTTGTTTATACTTCCAGTGCAACGGCTTACTTTGGCTTCTTGGAAATTTGTAAGCCCAAAGCAGGTGAAACGGTTGTTGTTACTGGAGCGGCAGGAGCAGTTGGCAGTTTGGTGGGTCAAATCGCCAAAATAAAGGGATGCACAGTCATCGGATTTGCAGGATCTGATGAGAAATGTAACTGGCTTACAACAGAACTAGGTTTTGATTTTGCTTTCAACTATAAAACCGCCGACATTTCAAAATCATTAGACGAAGCAGCTCCCAAAGGCATTGATTGCTACTTTGATAATGTAACCTCTATTAATTGACCTTGATTCGTTGTTAAAATATCTTTTTAAAGGTCGGTGCCGACTTGAGCTCAATAATCATCAGTAAAATGAATTATCGCGGCAGGATTTCTGTGTGCGGTTCTATCTCGGCGTACAATGACACGGAAGTACGAAAAGGTATGTCACTCGCGCAGTCCACATATTCTGTAAAAATAATAATTATTATATTTATTTGCAGCTCCTATTCTACAGCCATCTTTTGTTTTCAAAGAGCTGATGATGGAAGGATTTTTGGTCTATAGATGGGGTGATAGGTTCGAGGAGGCCTTTAAACATATAACACAATGGATTAAGGATGGCAAAGTTAAATACAACGAAACTGTAACAAAAGGTTTCGAAAATATGCCTCAGGCTTTTATGGAAATGCTTAAGGGGAAAAATTTGGGGAAAGCAATCATCCAAGCATAAAATCTATTTTTGTGATCTGATATATAAGGATAAATAAAGGATAAATATATAAAATATATAGTAGTGTATTTTTAAAATTAATTTGCTTTTAATGATGAGCATGAACTGCTACTTTTTTTTAAAATATTGGTACTTAGTGACGATGTACATTATATTCGCCAACTATATCGGTGATCAGTGTTTTCTACTACCAATGTTTCACCTTCAATTTTCTTATGTACAGTATTATTAAATTCTCTACCGAGGAGCTATGATGAGCTCGTACTAGCAAACCAAATGAGACAGCTAAATCAAAACGATTGTCCAGCTTTGCACGACAATTCTAAATTGACAACGAATCCTCGTTTTTGGTCTGCTCGACCAAAGAAGTTTTTTGAGTTGAACGAGTCGCACAAGAAAGTAGTCACTGTAGCGATTGCTGACAAAATACTAGCAGAAGGATGCGGACAAATCGAATTTTGTTTAGTCAACAGAGCTGGTGAATCAAGACGAGTGTCATCAATTGAAAAGAGTTGGATTTGAGTAATGCGGCTGACGGACAGAGAATTTCGTGTGAATTTTAGCGGTACGATGTGCAAAACACGCACTGCCAACCATGAACGACTGATTAGCATTTCTCGGCATAAATGAAAATCAGTACAAAGCAAGAACGGGCACTTTTCAAGGTGCATTTATTGACCTTTTTATATTTTTTTACTAACCATATGGTATCTTTATTGCATTAGCAAAAAAAATTGTTGATTATTAATTTCTTTCATATAAAAATGTATATTATGATATGAAATTACTTTTGAAACGATTCTCTCAAACCAGAAATACTTTTAGTATAATTACTGGAAATCCAGAATAAACATTTAAATCTCAATTCGATACGAACTCTTTTGGTACACCTACTTTTACTTTGAATCTAGCTACATATTCCAATCTAGCTACATATTCCATAGCTTTAGGGCAATGTGAATAGTAAAAGTAGACAAGATCCAACAGTCAACTTGAATAATGCAGTGTCTGAAGTCGCTTAAATGTTTGATTCAGGTGAAAAGTTGTGATTTATCAAAATTTTTGGAAACCCGACGCATGTAAGATGAAGTAACGGATATTTTTCAATTCATTGGATTTTGGTAACGGAAGTTGAACAAAGTCAGAATTCAAACTAACGACTCTAAAAAAGAAAACACAATCTATTTAAGTTGGAAAGACAATACCGGTCATCAACCGATTTCAAAAATTAACTCAGCTTACAAATTAACAATTCTTTGATGAAGAGAATGTCCAGCTTTTGTTCGTGTTCGTGTAATTTTAAGTTCGGGCGCGGAAAAGTTAAAGTTAAATTTGCTTGGTTAATTAGTATGTATTCATTTGACTTTTCTTTATTAATACTTTTCTGTGGCAAACTTTTGTAGCATTGGATTTAAAATTTTCAGTGAAATAAAATCTACTCTTAAATATCTTTGAGCTTGCCCAATCCAATTTAGCTAATAAGACATGATTACATTGAGCCATCACGAGCGGAAGTTCGTAAATGATGACATACCCTTTGCTATAAAATTACCAACTACGGTGCATAGCACTTAAAATGTGGTGAATAATGTAGGTACATATTGCTGATTAACTTAATCATTAAGCTATAACGATGTCAACTACTGCTAAAATAGGAAATAAATGAAAATTAGGGCGAACAGGTTTTACATTTATTTGCAGGCGCTTACAGTTTGAAACATGTATTTATAAAATAATTTCATGTTTGAGGCTTTATATCATCAAAATAGTATATACTCGTGCTATTTTTGAGAATTTTTTGAGAAATTTAAAGCAAAAACTAGTATCAAACTATGTTCAAAGAAATGACAATGCTAAATTAGGTAATTGACAATAAATCAGATAATTGAGAATAATCTTTGTAGCACTTTATACAATAAATAGGAAATAAAGACATATAGTCCCTCCGTTTAGCAACAGAAAAACAATGGGAGAGAAGTCATCAATTGTTATCTACTCGAACTGAAACCTATAGGACGGGCAAATGATCCACACTCTCTTGAATTGCGTTCAATTGCTTCCAATCAGCTTGTACCGTTATGAAAAACAAATAGGTTTTCCCCATTTTTTTTTCAACTCGCTAAGTAGATCTTTAGTATTCGACGTACTTACAAAAATTTATTTATTTCGCTTTTATAATGAATAAAATAACGGCACTTTTGCCAGAAACACAAAAAACAAGGCAAAAAAAAGTCTGCGTTCACATGCTGAATCTTGAAATTTCTGGAAATAGCACATTTCAAATGAACTGTTTTCATATTTCTCACTTGTTGATTTTGAGTTTTTTTTGAGAATTAATTTTTTGTTGCAATGGAAAATAAAAGAAAGGATATAAGTGTTAGTAAAAGAAAAATTATTTGGAAATTTTGAAAATATGAGATAAGCTAGAGAGATATAGTGAAAATAGTGGAGAGACACAATTTAACGATTCAAAAGGTTATATATAATTTCAAACACAGGAAATTTGAACTTCAAGCCTCGTTCTGGGCGTCCATTAAATTGTCTGCCGTTTATTTAACGTGTCAACCGACAAAAGCGCATTGCCTTCGCAAAGGAGCATGTAAATAAGCCAGTAGAATTTCGGGAGAATGTAATATTCTTTGATGAAAGTAGATTTTGCATCTTGGCGGAAAATAATATGGAGAAAGTCGATACGGTACTTCAAAAGTAATACGTGCAAGGCACTGTAAGGCCCATTTGACACAGGCACTGTAAGGCCCATTACCGGTTTTATAGAAGGCAGGAGTGAAAAAACTGGTTTGAACTGATGGACGCATGTGTGAACAGGGTTTAAAACATGGTTATGGTCGAATTATGATATGAAGGAGTATGTCGAGGAATGGTGTTAACAGTTGGAGTTAATTGAATCAAAATAAAGTAATCCCACGACAACTTTTGAGGATTCTAGGGATTGAATCGGACAGAGAAATTTGTCCACAAATTTTGCAAACAATGTGTATGCGAGTGTGGAGTGATGGATCAACGATGGATAAATTTGGCTATCTGGATATTTTAATAAGTAATCTGAAGCAACAAGATTATGAAAATGATAATGATAATGATCCGAAGAACAAAGCCGAAATTGTGACGCTTCGGTTACTCTATCATGCCCCAAAATAGCTACATATATTCCCATAATCACCATACCTAAACAATATGGAACACTTGTGAGAATCGCTAGAGAAGAGAATTTGAGAATAACTATTAAGGAAATGCTGAAAATTGTTATAACGGAAAAGTGGAATAATGCAAATGCGGATGCGACAGCAAAGCTTGTCAATTCCATATTAAAATGTATTATTATCTGCGTTACATTTGAGTTAGTATTTCACCTCTTAAAAAGTAAACGTACACTTTTTCTATATTGTTTTTGAGTGTTTTCTATTAACAGTGGCGTTATTTCAAAAACCATAAGAGCGAAATAAATAAATTCGTGTACATCGAATAATAAACATCTACTTAGTGAATAGAAAAAACAAAATTCGAAAAAAAACCTAGTTGTTTTTAATTTGTTAACGGCACAAACTGAGTGGAAACAAGTGAAGGCATACTTTTTCTAGCCAAGTGGATGTATTTACTTAACTGATAGGTATTTTCAAATGTTATGAAAACTGAATTTTTATTTTCTAATGAGAGGAACGATAGATCTTGGAATGTATAGACCCGATTAAGATATTTTATATACATATGTAGGTTGGGTTGTTGTTCTAGTAAGCTAAACTTATGGTATTTAGCTGACTTTACCGACCAAGCAAAGTAACTTCCGGCAAAGTTTGATTTTTTTATCAACCCTAATTAGGCATGTTTTAAAATGATACACTTACCCAAGTAGAGCTATCTCCCTGTAGTTAAACATTTTATTTTGCGCATAAGAAAGTCCAAAGTTTCACATTCTGAAACATTAGGTCTGTTCCCGTACTTGAATCTATTATAATATATTAATCATCTTAGATTCGCAGCAAGTCGTTTTCGTACTTTTGCTGTAAGCCAAATTTTGCAGCAAAAAGAAACCAGCTGCCAAATTCTGTTACTGCTGCAGTTTGCTGAAGTACGGGAACAGACCTATTTAAAACTTCAAAATTACTTTTCTTGTAGATGTCCCACGAAGAGATGTCCCAATTTGCAGCTGATTTTCCCCTCCAGTCTTTTCTAGTGCCGGTTCACGACGACGTGCATACAGATACAGGTACAAAATCTCGACAGTCTCCAATTCAAACGTCACTTTAGTATACGAACGTCCGTCATTCATTTGTGTACAAATTGTTATTTGTTCGGAGGCATTAAAGCATTAACATTCCAACTGCTTATAACAAATAATATTTCGTGTGGTTGCAGATTACATGGCATATTTCAATCGATACGTGGGAGAAGTATTATATCAAAAGTTACATTTCGAGTGCTTTTACAAAGATCGGACTGTGTTGTGAAATGTGTTCAATGACGGGCCAGATGTAGATGGCTACTTGGCTTCGATATTGTAATGTGTGACATCATCGTTTACACTGAATTCCAGTTTTACTTTCGCTAATTACTTTCTTCAGTAATTTCTCTTAACAAGATACGGTAACGTTGGATTTTGATATTTTTAATAGTAAATAAGCTAGCACCTTCGTATATCCTTGAATTTGTGAGCTCTTGACCTTGAATCAGGTCCCCTCTCGAATGAATGGATATGCTTCACCAGTTTTTCGAAGAACGTCAGAAACCGACTGAAATTATACAGAAACCGACTGAAAAAGTATCGGTCTTTGTTCTATAAATGAATACTGTACATTTATCTGTATGTAAGTGATTTTTTTTCATCAAATGTTGAGATAATCAACGTTAAAAGCATATTACAATATACTTGCCTACTGTCAAGATACTTTAAGTGTGCCTTGAAACTAAGTGAAATTTAGGGGTCGACAAGTGAATAATCTTGGATGAATGATTTCCTAAACGGATACGTTGCTGTATTTCTCTGACTAGACTTATTTAAAGCAACTTACAAACTAAGTTCTACCAACCGTCTTCGTTAATTTCGAGGGTGAATTGACGAAGGTTTTCCATACTGTCCTTATGGATCTCCAGCATATCCCCTTGCTTATCTGAATTAATTCTTATCAGATCAGGTTTTGTGTAAGGCACAATGATTAACATAAAACGCAAAGAAATCGTTTTATTCTTTGCATCATGCAACTATTCATATCGGCAGTTAAGATGTAAACTCTGTTATTATAATGAATGAAGAGCTTACGATTTGCGCTTCTAAGCATGTTGCAGTTTACTGTATCATTATGAACTTATAAAATCACATGTGGTAAAAGTTCGAAGAACTTATAGAAGAACTTTTTAAAATCACTTCGCCTTTGATTTCGGTATTCGTCCGCTGCATTTCACTTATAAGCCTCTTCATATCAGTGCATTCCAGTAAAGGGAGTTTGTTTTCATCTTATTATATCTGAAGTTTAAAATAGTTATTAATTCCGTTGGATTTTTACACAGTTTCTTTCATGATTTGTTTTGGACAATGACTCTAATCGCGGTGGCACAGAATAAGTTTTCTCCAAGTTCACACATCTATACTCTCGTGCTGTACCGTTTTTTTTGTTGCATCACTGTATAACCTTTCGATAAGACAAGCAGTCTTAATGAAATATATTGATAAACTTTTTCTACATTATTTAAAAAGAATGTTGTAATCATCAAAAATATTAAAAGTACGCTCAAAGCAGAAAAAATCAAAACACCGAAACGCTTATTTTTTTAAAAAAGATAGGTTAATGCAGAAAAAGGAAATCAAAATATTCACCTATGTGTATCTGCTCTAAAATCATAGTCGACATTGAATGCGACGGTAAAAACCGCTAATTGCTGCTGACAATCATCTTAAATTTTTGAGCCTTTCAAATGTATTCCGCTCAAGCCTCCCCAAAAACTCCACCATCCTTCTATACAAGTCTAGCATGTTCTTCTCAGTCTTCATGCAGTTGCCGTAAACCTGTGTTCTTGGCGAAAAAATATCGAAATCTTATCCATTCCAAGGTCAACCCACAGAAAACGTGTATGAGCGATCCTTGAAATGAGGTCACTATCAAATAAGGCTCTAGAGTCGGCGTTGGACTGAAAACTTAGCTCGTATGAGTAAGGAAGATTCGACTCAGGATGTCTCTGAGGCAGAATTATTGGAAATAGCCGTCAAAGCTAGATCTGTCCTCAGTGGAACGATGGCGTAAGCTAAGACGTAAAGCGGGCGGTGCAAACTGAAGACATCTGGAACTCTCCACTGCGGCAGGTCTAAACTAGATTATTAGCAAATTTTCCAAAGCACGTAAAGAAGTTTATGTTCATTTTACAATGCGTTCCTTTGAGTATGAGAAAACAGATGTACTAACAACAAAAATCAACTACATTTCCAAAATATTTAATATATCATAACAGAATATGAAAATGTAAAGTATTTAGGTGCGAATGTTCCGAAGGACATTTTTTCATGTTCAAGTCTTACATGTCCATTTTAATTGCCCCTCTACACAATGGCCCATCATGGACCAGAACGGCGATTGTTTGCAATGGTTGGTAGGGGTGGAAATTGTGACGGGGGAGGATGGATTTCAGAGGGATTTTTAACATTAAATAAAAAAAAAAAAAAAAAAAATACCAGGACACGTAACCAGAAAATCAGGACTGGTTGTTTTAGTGGGCCAGTTTGTAGAGCCAATTCGTGGTCCCTTTGTCGATATTGGCCATAATGACATCTATTACAGTAATCCATCAGGGGTCAATTTAGTGAGACTTTTACAGTTTAGACCTCTCCATAAATTATTTGTTTGTAAAGTTCAATGCAAAAGCGGAAAGAATAGTCGGAACCGGAATACCAGAAGAAGGGATTATATTTCCCCTCTTCTGGATCCTGACAGTCCACGAAATACTGGAGAATGTAAGAACCAGTGGCTTTGAAGTGCTGGTGTTATATGCCGATGATATTGTGGGACTTGTAAAGGGTGCGTTCCCCCAAACTTTGTCGAACCTTATGCAATCGGCGCTGGACCATATATGGATTTTGGTGTATGGAGCGATCGTTTGGTTGAAGGCAGCGGAGAGTAAAACCAATCAAGGAGCTAACAAGACTGCAAAGATTACTTTGCATATGTATTAAGGGCACTTTAAGAACCGACGCAACAGCTGTGTTGGAAATGATTCTGGCAGTGATGCTCTGGATCGATTCATCTTCAGAAACGCAAGCTTAGCAGCGATACGCGCTAAAAGTTCCGGCATGTCTAACGATTGAAATCAGTGGGGCGACAGCGGTATTCTTATAGAATGCCGCAAAAAATTTGGGCTCGTGGCAGAAAATACGGACCACATGAGCAAAATAATACATCTTGGCAGGGATTTCCAGGTCAAGATACCCACAAGAACAGACTGGAAGAAAAAGGGGTATACTGCCAATGGTGGCGTCTAGATTTACAGGGACGGTTCAAAGACGGACACGAACTCTTTCAGGCTGAAGCATATGCTATACGCATGGCAGTTGAGCCCATTAGCGGAAGACCAACCAAAGCAACGACAATTTGCGTCGACAGCAGTGCTGCTATTTTCGCTCTTGCGTCTTACAGATGTCCTTCAAAAAGTTTTAACGTTTGCAAAGTGGCTCTCAATGAAAAGGCAAGGCATATTCCTATCCGGATTATGTGGGTGCCAGGGCATAGTGTGGTCAAAGGCAACGAAAAAGCCGATGAAATGGTGAGGAAAGGTTCAGGAGCTAGTAATAGCCCCTGCATCACTGTACCATGGTCAATCGTTGACACCACAAGCAAACTAGATGCCGCCATATGAGCCAAGTTAATGTCCGAATGGGAAAACAGGATGAACTGCAGGGTGACCAGGACATTAAACAATCACCTGATCCAAGCAAAAGCAGGAAACTGCTCAAGCTCAGCAGAAACTGCTTGAGAGTGACGGTCGGATTGCTCATAGTGCACTGCCTTATCGCATCTCATGCAAAAAAAAATGGGACTGACATCCAGCAATTTACTCAAGAGGTGCGAGATGGAAGAGGGCACGAGCACACTCTCTGCGATTGTACGGCCCTAAATAAGAAACGCCTCAAGATTTTTGGTTCTTACCACTTTCAAGAGTTAGCAGAGGTGGCTAGTACCGTCACGTTGAGTCAACTGATTCAGTTTGGCGAAGCGGTCACTTGGCAGCTCTAACAAGCCAGTGGAGGATGGCAAATGGGACCAAACAACCCTCTTTACTAACCTAACTTGACCTAAAGTTGAATGCTTTCATTGTTTCATCAAACGTGCAAAAATTCAATTTCCAAATAAAAATTCAAAATAAATAGCAATGGTATGTAGGGTTGTTCACTAAAACCACAATTAAAGACTGGCCAGTTGGACATGCAATGTAAGCACTTAAAGACTAAACGCCTCGTGTACGAGTTTGACTATTATTGCAACCCAAGGAGCTTAACGGAAGCACATACTTTTTTCACAAACTTCAGCTGTGTTTAATGAGCTGTTCCAGGTTGATCTAGATTGAGATATGTATCTCCGCAAAATGTGTTTCATGAGCAATTAAGTTTCTCTAACTTGTCCGAAGTTGCTCTGATTTGTGTTTTATAAGCTTACTCTAAGTTGACCTAGAGAAGTTTAGAGCACGGTTTTTTTAATAGTGAACTGACAGGTTGAACTTCTAACAAGCAATCAACTTTGAGAATTGTTGTCTGAAAAGTGTTCCATACTCAGAAGAGAGAGATATAGGGAAATGAAAACAGCAGTGAGAATTGAATCAATTTGCCTGAATCTGAATGTTAGTATGAATGTGAAGGAAAACTATGGGACAATGGGCAAATTTGACTGTCTTCTCCTCCGCGAATAGAAAATGGCCTCCATATGCACTGAGATAGTAAAGCTAGAACTACACTGGTCTCACGTAACGTGAGCTCACGTGTCGTCACGTTATGCGTGTGGAGGCATGAGCTCACGCTTGGAAATACACTTGTCTCATGCTAGCAGCTCACGTGTGTTGCAGTTGCATATCGACGGTTTGAGGTTTAACTAAATTTCGCTGCGCACATAAAAATTCTGTTACAATTTTTTCCCACAATTTACCAGCATCAATGTATTTCGCCATTTCACAAGTATTCATACTTATACATTTTCAACAAATCACTTACCTTATACATTTCAAACAAATCAAATACCATGCGGTAAAAATATTGGCTAAACGTGCTCTCACGTGAGCTCAAAAATCTGAATTTGCAGATTATCAAAAACGTGAGCTCACGTGAGCTCACATGAGCCGTGTGACGTGTCGCCAGTGTATTTCTAACCATACAAAATGGTACTGCAGATCTATCACACGTGTGGTCAGCTGATGTGACGACACGTGAGCTCACGTTACGTGAGACCAGTGTAGTTCCAGCTTAAGCCTTGTGTACACAAACTTGACAAGTAACAACCAAAAGTCCGTAAAACTTAGGTAGCGGAGAAACCAAAGGGAAAATCTGAGGTAGCAATTCTTTCGATTTGTTCTATTTATTGATTTTATCGTTGTAGTGACTTTTCTACAGAAAATTCGGAAAATCGACAATTGTAGACCTCAAGGTACAGTTGAAATATTTTTAGAATTTACAATATTTTTTAGGGGAATAGTTTGAGGCAATCCATTTCAATCAAAATTCAGGCTAAGAGGGGTTGTTAATTGGCGCTTTCTCCGTTTATCGTAATGTTTTCCAAGTTGAATAGCATTCCAAAAATCAGAAGCAAGTCAATTGGTAGATGAAAATCGAATTTAACTTTTATTTGCTAAAGCTTCGTGTACCATGCACTGTTTGAATTCGAGCCATAGTTTGTTTGTAGAAATTTTCGCTTCTTTCTAGAACTGTCGAAAAAATCTGCTTAAAGTCACTTAAAACGCTACTTCTCACATTTGTTTGCAAATCTTACCGAATATTACAGATGTCAGCTTCGAAAAATAAAAGCAGATCCTCCAGTGGTTTGCGAATGATATGGATACCAGGTCGTAAGAAGCATAGTCATAAAGGTCACTACGATACGACAAGTAAGCAGATCAATTACTCTGGTAGGCACAAACCAAATCAACCGTGGTCTTTGGGAGGAAACAAAGGTCTAGAAAAGCTGGTCGAATCGTAAGTTCTTTTTTGTGCACGTTGGTCAACTGTGCGAAATTTAATATCTCATCAATATTCACTAATGTACATACATGCAACTTTATTGCTATCTCGCCTCACTCCAATAATATTCATATCACATTTCATTATGTAAATAGCTCCACTAAATTCACGGCGTCCATTCTCTCTGTTTGAGTATCAAACATATTCATTGAAGCAGTTGGCTATGAGACATAGTGATCATACTAAGCTTCATAATAAGTTTACCAGCGTTCATTCATCATTGTGCATTTTGTAAAACGTGTTATCGCTCACGAATATTCGTACTGTGGATAAACATGGAATTGTAGGTGCTTATTTTAGTATTTGGTTCACACTTTTTTTACCACTAGCTATTGAGTTTAGCAATTTTAATATTCTTTAATATTCTGCTTAAACAGTAATTGTGGTTTTTGTGAAGTGCTGTAATTTTAAAATATTTGTCAAATTTCTTGAGCAAGAGTCAATTTTAAACAAACACATGGCGATGGTAACATTTGCCGTTTGTGTATGCTGTACTTAATTGAGATTCATAGTGGGAAAGCTAGTTCGGTTGCACAGCAGATTTCTGTTGAAGTATGCAAGCATGAGTATGTGAAGTACACCTATAGGTTTGAAACCGGTTTGAGTTTTTCGATGACTTTGATCTTCGTGCTTAAATTATCGTATTCGCTCGTCTGTTTTCCTGATTGAAACCAATGCTGTCGGAATGTTTATTTTGGTGAATAAATTGCTGATTGTGCAGGTATTCAATCTCTTGTCGGCGAAAGCAATTATTTCCAGCATAGATTGACAATAGTAACTGAAGCTGAGTTTATCGTGAAAATCATTAGCATTTTACTGTGAACTACGTGAGTTAAGTGTGCTACTTACCATTCGATTACTCAAAAATTCTAGATGTGCTATGAGGATTTAATAATTTGCGCTATTGAATGACACAGTGGTCGTAAAATGTGTAGGTGCTAAACTGGAAGCACATTTCAATAGATTTGTTTTGTGATTTCACAATAATGCTCTTAGTATAAGATTAAATCAAATTTCAAGAGATTGCATGCATTAAAGTGCGACTCTATTTCAATTTGTTATGTGTGCAATTTGAATTTGAATAATTTCGCTTGTAGTGATGAAATTTTAATTTGAAATTTTTAATGCGTGTTTAAAAAATATCAATTTTCAGAAGCGAAATATTTGCTTTAACTTACAACAGCTTTTCAAAGGTAAAAAATAAAGCAAAAATACCATGAAATTAACAAAATTATCAATCAACTACATACATAGTTATGTCACAAGCTCTTTATTTAATTTACTACATAGCTCTGGCCTCATAATAAGCGCAATTACTCGAGCTCAATTTAAGGGTTTCGAGTAGACACTGCACAAATGACATCCAAAGGCTACAAAACCACTGCTTTCATCAATGTAACTTAGAACATTCTTTCTCCTATAAAACTGAGATCAGGAGCTCTAGAACGTGAATTTGCAGCGTTGGAAAGGTTCGATCAGTTGCCATTGTTGTATATATTTCGCTTTGTATGTTGGGATATCTATTGGTTATCCGCGAATAAATTACAACGTGTAGATTTCAATAGTTTCTCCAAAATGTCACTTTTATAATTTGTCGCTTGTTATTCAACCGGCTTCCATGAAACTACTACCCAGTGTCCTTTTCGGTACGAGACTCCCCGCAGTTGATGTAACCTTTTTCAGCGATTTCTCCTATTTCTCTTTAGTCCTGGGCACTAATACGAAGTAAAATGCTAATCGGTGCTTCTGCCAAAGCACACTTGTACGGAACAATTAGATCAGTGTATTATTTTATCGCGCTATATGTGAAGTTTTCGCAAAACCATCATTTTATTTGAAGTTTTATTATACTCGTGCATACTTATTCTGTTATACTTTTTAGGGGCCATTTTCTGTTTTACATTCTAATATGAATACCAACTTTTTTTTCGAGTCCGCACCACACTTTTCCTAAAAACTAATAGATATTATACGTACACTCATTTCAATTATTGAATCAGTTTTTGCTAAAACTATGTAAACTACCAACAGAAAAGATGACACTAGTGTGAAACTCCGTTTTCTTCCCGTACTTCATGGCTTGAAAACCGATCCTTATATTATCGATAATATGGTATCTAGAACATGGTATGAAACTACAAAGCTATTACGTACCTGATATGATTCGACATCACCCGTCAAATGTACAGAAACACCTTTAACAAAGAAATGAAAGAAATATGTATAAAATTTCGGTGAAGAATTAATATGCATGCAAATGTTATACTTCGAAGCGATTCCCTTTCTGCATCCAAATAATTTCGCTATATGAACTCATCAATATGTATAAAACAATTTACGTTAGATAATAGTATTTACTTATTTTGAATTGTACATAAATTACTTAACTTAGGTATATTTAGCAATTTGAAGAGCTACCACTTTCCTACAATCGTTCAAACATAGTACGCTTTGTATTTTGTCAAAAATTTTGATACACTTACTCTTCACTTACTCATCTCACTCACTCACTCTTCACATTTTGTCTCGCATTGTTACTTTTCATTGAGGGAATTTTTATCAAGCATACTGATCTATTTTGGACATCAAATTAAAATTATTTTAACAGTATGCAGAGTCAAATTACTTAATGTTACTTATTGATTTATTTTTCTAACGTCCAATTATTTTCAATAGTAAATTTAATGAATGGGCAAATATTTTTGAGTGCGAGTATACATATAAAGAATTAACATATAACTATAATTGTACATATAATTAACTATTTTGGTTCACTTATTTTCATGCAGGAGCGTTTGTATAAAAGCATATTGTGTATTTGATACACTTATTTTGATTTTGATACTTATTTCAGAAATTTTTGATATGCTAGTTTTTCCCACCAGAGTGGCAGCACTGCTGTTGGCTCTTCTCGTGTTGTCCATTTTTATTATGAAAATATTTATTTTATTTGCTTACAGATGGAAAATTTTACCCAGGTTGTACAATACCTGGGATGTCACTTAAAAACTAAATTAATTTACTGAACTAAATACCTAACTAAAAACAAACAGCCTGATTAGACCTAAACTGAACTTAGGTCTTAACTCAATTCCCTCGGGTTTATCGGGTCCTCGGTCCTGCTATCTTCGTCGAGCACATTAATGGTCCATTAGAGCTACTCGTGCGTCCGATATCCCGAATCAATCCGTTTTCAAAACCGTCTGCCTGTTCGAAAAATATTGTCGTCAATTCTACTACCCAGTTCCTGAGTGGCTCAAATTCAATCTCCTGATATAAAAGAGTATACCGAATAAGTGACTTATAGCAAATGGATTCTGCCTTTGCCGTCATGCTCAACTTTTTGGCCCTGTTGCGCTGGAACGCGGATGTGCCTGCTATGGTTCTATATTGGACATAGAGATTAAATTTCAGAAATTCATACAAGTTTACTCCTAGATAACGTAATGTAGGGATTAACTCGATTTTTTGGCCTTGTTGCGAATAGTTTTTGATCCCCGATACTTGGAAGGGTTCCCGAACACACACACGGCTGTGTTTTGCTAATATTTAGTTTGATATACCAATCATCAAAATAAAATGTTAGGTTGACCCAATAATTTGCCAGACCCCTCGCAGCTTTAAGCGGTCTTGGCTCGACTCGGCCGCCGGAATAGGGAAGTTAGCGGTGAATAAAGTGTATAAAGCAGGCTCAGTTGCAGAACCTTGTGACACTCCTGACGTAACAGGTTCTCAAAGTGAATTTGTTCCATTGAAGCTCACACAAAATAATATGTTGCTAAGGAAGCTTGCGGCTAGTCGTATTATTGCTTCCGGAAATCTAAACTTAATTAGTTTGCATAGAAAAACTTCGTGCCACCGTGTGAAAGTCTTCTATGGATATCTCTCGTTCTTCTTTGGATGTCAAAAGCCTTCTCGATATCCAAGGGTCGCACAACCGTTGGAGTGTTTCTTCCATCCGCGACACAGTCTGATCGTGCAAATACGAGATAGTGTGCTGGGTCCCATTCTTGTATATGGGGCATGATTTTAGCATGCCTTTTTAACATGCCATTACTCTACGTTGTTCGGCCATTATATCTTAATATATTTACCAACCATTGTGTTAGGCAATAAATCGCATAACCCAGCATTAATATTAGGTTTAAAAAGTATTTTACTAGCTTACACAAGACGCAACTAACGTTTTTTTGTTTTTATCAGTCGTCCTGTTTGTATTAACCCTTAATCTTTTACGAGTGGTTTCTGCGATGATACATAAAGTAAAAAGATAGTTCTGTAATTTTCTCATTTGTTTTATTGCTCCTTCACAATATTTTTAATATATTTTCTTAACACCAAGTGTTTTATAAGCTGTTGATGTATAAATTATCTGTACTGTCATGTATATCTAACCAAAATACAGTCAGACAAAAAAGTCTCCGTACGACGCTATCTTTTCTGCATTTACAAGAATAACTTTGATATATTACAATATGTTTTTATTTCAAAAATTAATATGTTTTCGACAACTCCTTACTTACTTAATATGATAAGAAAAAACAAAAATATTGCCACATTTTAATACAGTAATTCAATTAAGCAAATAAGTCAAAATTTTACATCAAAAAAGTCTCCGTACGAACGTAGAAATGAATCAAATTAAAGCTAAAAAAAATTATTCTGTAGATGTGATTTAATATTTGGTGGCATTTCCATTAGCTTTAATGACTTCTGCCAAACGCCTGGACATTGAGTTAACAAGTTTTGATATGATTTCCGGTCCGATTAAATTCCATTCTTCTTGTAGTTTAGCCTTAAGCTCTTATTTGCTTTTTATCGGGTGTTTCCGCACTCTGCGTTCCAATTCATCCCATAAATGCTCAATGGGATTTAAGTCAGGTGATTGTGGTGGACTGTGAAGCTGCCTGAGCACGTTATTCAAAAGCCATTCCTTAACTACCATTGAGGTATGCTTTGGGTTATTGTCTTGCTAGAAAATGAAATCACTTTATAAACCCAAAGCATTGACACTTTCGCGCTGACAAGTTTTTTAAAATATTTAGATAGTGCCACCGATCCATTGTACCATCAATAAAGTGCAGCTTTCCAACTCCTGAAGCCGCCATACACCCCCACAACATCAGACTACCACCATCGTGCTTAAACGTTGGGACTAGATTTTTTACGTTCAGCTCCTCCTTAGGTTTGCGCCAGACTTTTCCTCTGCCATCTGAGCCGAACACGTTCAATTTGCTCTCGTCCGAAAACAAAACTCGATTTGAAAAGGTAGCATCCTTATTTTCCTGGATTTTTGCAAAATGTAATTGCTTCTTTCGATTAACTTTTGAAACAAAAGGCTTACGCCTAGGTTTTTGACCATGGAAGTTATTCTCTCGTAGAACATTCCTGGTGGTTTCATCACTAATTGTTAGGTTGAATTCCTTTCTTACCTCGTCTGCTATTTTAGATGCGCTGGTTCTTGGATTCTCCTTAATTTTAAGCACTATTGACTGTCGGGCTGTAGCACTTAAAATTTTTGGACGTAATAAACTAGGCTTTCTTTTCAAGGATCCAGTTTCTCCGTACTGCTTGATGATATAATGCGCACTAGACTTCGATTTTCCAATTATTTTCGCTTTTTCGCCCATTGACTCTCCTTGGCAATACAGCTTAACGATGATTTTGCGCGTATCTAAACTGATTTCCTTACCAATAGCCGATGGTTATGTTTTCTGAACTTGACTCAAATTTTCACAAGGCTATAACTATACTAGCTGTATGCTAAGAGAAATGCTCAAATTTGTATGAAGTTGACGCGCGTCTAGCACTGCACATGTTTGAATAGCACGGTGTTGCCATTTATTCGTACGGAGACTTTTTTGATATAAAACTTGGAACAATTTACTTTAATGAATTACTATATCATTATGAATGGATAAATTTGAAATTTTTTTTCTGATATTTGTAATTAAAGAGTTGTAGAAAGCATATAATTTTTTAAACTAATAATATTTTGTAACATCCCAATGTTATTCTTGTAAATCAAGAAAAAACAGCATCGTACGGAGACTTTTTTGTCTGACTGTATATCAACGAAAGTTTATCTAAGCTCAACAAAGCAAGCATTGTGCTTCTTCCGATTTGTGAGATATTTCGGAAAAAATCCAACGTTTAGTCTGAGCAGGCCAGAGATACACTTCTTAGAAAAGGCGTTCGAGTCTCATTTAATACAATTAGACGGAGACTCCAAGAATCTGGCATAAAAAAACCGAAGTACAAACCCTAAACCCCTACTGACAGCAACACAAGTAGAAAAAAAACCTGAGCTGGGCAAAGGAGAACGTGATTGGAGCAAAGTAATATTTACCGATGAATCATCTTTTGTTGTCTACAACTACTGGCGAAAGGCTTGGACAAAAAATGGAGAACATTTTTGCAGCGTACAGCTAATCATTCAGCAAAAGTGCATGTTTACGGTTGCTTCTCAGAAAAATGATTCGGAGAGTTAATTACTTACACTAGAAACTTGGATGCTCAATTCATGCTTACTTTGTATACAAAAAGGACTACTGAAGTCCGCAGAGAAATTATATGGAATCGATTCTACAAGAGGATAATGATCCCAAGCATCGAAGTCGCTTCTGCACATCTTGAAAGGAGGAAAATGGGATGCAAAGTTTGGATTGGTCATCACAGAGTCCATATGTGAATCCCATTGAAAATGTGTGGTCGCTGATGGAGCTTAGACTAAAAGGGAAAATAATATCCAGTACACGACAACTTATACGCACTTTGAAACTTACTTCGCGACATCTTAGTGTGGATTGTGTTCAAAAATTGAGCCAGAGTTATCGCAAAAAATCCGAAGCAATTATAATAAATAATAACGGCGATTTGACTCCGTATTGAGATAATTTGCGAAACTTTTAATTATGTATGAATATTTTAAGAAATAAATTGGGAAATAATTAATTATTGGGTTTTAACGCTTTTTTTAAGACAAGTTTTTTGTGGAACATGCTTTATATAAATTTTATAGTTTGTAAGCTTTGTACTATTAAGTGCGTTTGTGAGTTACTTATAACTGCAGAAAAACAATATGTACCAGTCTCGCAGACTGTTTCCAAGCTTCAAGTAAACCCACAACTTATTGTATTTGAAGTTATTCATACGTGAACCTCAAAACTGAGGAATCATTTTTGATTTTTTTTTTTTGCAAGTTTTTACCAGTAATCTGTTTCTTTACTTACCCGATTTTCGACAAATTTTCTCCCATCACAACACAAAATCTTTACTCAAAGAGTTTTTAACCGATAAATTAGGGAAAATACCCTAAAAGTATATAATGATTCAAATGCCCACTTTTCCAATTACCTACCTGTCTACTTTTTGTCATTTCACCCACATACAAATTTCATGTCAGTGCTCCAACTTAAACTTTCTTTTTATTCACAAAACTGCTACTATTGCATATTACCTTCAAATGTTTGTAGTTCATAATCAAGCATATGCTCTTCATTTGTTTTATGCATAAGCTACGTTTCATTGTCAAATGCCATTCATTCATTTAGTAGATTTTCGTGTCACTCTACGATACTTCGGAAATAAACTCTGAAAAGCACACTAAGTGTACAAGTCAATGCGGCCCCCAGTATTAAAAACTAACGTAAATAACGTCTAATTTACTTAAACACTTAGGCTCAAACCATCTTATGTATATAAGATATCGTAATGCTTTTAATCATTATGATATTCACAATTGCATTGTTTATTGGACATTTACCATAACTATTCATAATTTTCTATAGAGTTCTTTGTAAATTATTTGATATTAACCTTCATTAATATTTTCAGCCGAATAAAACTTAAAACGTATCTAATACCTGTTGCCCCTCATATGTTTAGTAAATCTGTTCTGTACTAACAATATTGAATCGGCAAAAGCTGCTTCGTATGAAATTCAAATAACATGACCGTTCGAAAATTAATACAGTATTTTGAGTAAATATAAATAACAGTAAAATGTCTCTAGAAGTTCAATGTTTAAATAATTTTTAGAGATATTCCTGGCAGTTCAGAAGGGGCATCTCGAATAATAGGAGTACTACCGGCTGTCGCAGCAGGAGCCTCAACTACCGCCATGAAACTCGATGATGTAAGCAAATATTGTAAAATAAATAAATATGTATAAGAATGTATCACAGAAATCAATAATTTATTTTGACAGGAAAATCAGTTTGCTTTGCTCGGCGAAAAGGAAGAGAAAGTGTATGGAAACGGATCTGATTTTTTGAAATCAAATAACATTAACACAGAAAAGCATACTCGTGATGATGATCCCCTAAGTCAGGATAATTCTCAAAATAGTCAACAACAAAAAAGTGAACGTGATTCAAATTCGCCAGAAAAGAAAAATAATAACCACAAAAAATCCAAGGTGAGTGTAAAATGTATATATACTATTAAAAGTTGACGTTTTACTAAGTGGTTTCCGAAGATATGCACCGTTTCTCATCATAGTATATGTCTGATTGATGCAAGGTGGTAGAATAATTTTTCTTTAGTTGCGATAATTTTTATTATCTTATGAATTTTATCCAACGATAATTTCACATAGAAATACATATTTGCTAAATTGTGTGAAGCAGATATACGCTGTCTATGGTATTGTAGGCAGAAAGAGAAAAAGCTGATCACAATTTATTGTATAATTCCAAAAATAAGTTTTTTGATACGATTATTTATTTATTTATTTATTTATTTATTTATTAATGTCCAAATCAACAGAACAAATCCAATTATAGATTAGACATAACAAAAAAGAAAACAAATATATATATATATATATATATATATATATATATATATATATATATATATATATATATATATATACAAAGAAAAAGAAAAATTAAAATTAAGTTAAATTCAGAAAGGAAAAGTAATCAAAAGCAAAATCGACCAAAAACAAGATACAACAAAATCATGTATCTGATACATTTATGTATTTAAATGAAAAATGATACGTTCATACAGCAATCAAAATCCATTCAGATTCGAAACAAAATAAAAATTCAACTTACATATACATTTCAGGACGACATCAACTCAATCGAAAGTTTACAAAACAAAAAACTGAAAGACTCTAGTTTGGACATCACTGATAGCAGCTTGTATTTGCATAAATACAATGGCAAAAAGAAAAACAAAAAGAAAAAGAAAAAAAACAAAGACGAATGCTCAAACGAATCCGAAGACGATCCCGATGCGAAAATTGTCAAGTGTCTCTATTATACGTTGATGTGTTGTGAATGTACAATTTCTTAGTGATTGACGAATTTTTTTTCTGCTGTGCAAAACAATCAAAACGAGACAGAATTGACGAACGATGCAAGAGACACCGCATAGATTCTATATTTCAAGTACGTTACCGCTGCTCTGATAAACAAGTAAGGCTATTTGTAAATGTAGGAAAAGCACTCATACGTAAATGTATTTTTGTAATTCGATATTTAAGATTGAATATGTATGAAATGATGATAACTTCTTATTTACTTGGATTTAAGTTTTGTATTTGATAAGGAATTTTATATTATACCGGAAAATATAAAAACATAATCGAACACTAACAAATGTTTTATAAATGCTAAACTTAGGAATTAATGCGAAAGCAAAGTTAATGCCATATTTTCTGAAATAAAGTGTCATGGATTTGACATACATTCTCTTTTTTTGTTGATAACAAAAAAAAACCAATTACAAATGTTATGAAATACAATACAAGGTGCATTTTTTGCAGTCTTTGGCAGGGTACTGTACTTACCGTAACTTACCCTGCCCAAAAGTGCAAAAAAAAGCGCACCTAATCTTACGAAACTCGGTATCTTGCGTTTGTGGAAATTGCCAATTTATGAAGGGTTACCTAAGAAACTCCGGCTAAGCCTCATGAAGGCCAGTTTATCGTTCTTTTCGTTTTGAAATTTTTATTCATTGGAGCCGTCTTGTGCAATTAAAGCGCTGGGCACACAGAAAGTGTTTCGGCATGGCGTACATCAAGTTTTGAACGCCGTCAATCTGTAATGCGCAGAATAGTATTGTTTCGGCCACACCGAATGCAATGGGTCAACGACATAATTTTTCGACCGCGGCAGCTAACGCCAGAGCTTTACAAATTACGAAATCGGTCGGGCGTTGATGAAATCGTCGTAGTCGAATATGCGAGAAAACTGAGCGGCTTATAGAAAAAGTATTCCTGTTAGAAACTTCGCTTAAGTGATGCAAAGAGGTTGGCGTTGCATAGTTAACGTTGTCGCCTTGTGTGTGGCATAGCCAAATAACTGAACGACTGTGTGTCAATCCCCGTGACGCCCGATTGCGTTTTGTGTGTTCAGCAGAGTTCTTGCGTATTTGAACTTTACTTGCAAATGCAAACTGACGGCCAAGAGCAAAGCGAATCCAGACAACCAACTTCACATTTCGCTTTAGTATGTCCAAGCTACTAGAACAAAAACTGGGTATTTTCTTCCTTCGACGTTGGGAGCCGACGAACAGGAATGATAACAGATAGGCCAATTAGCGAAATGACTGCATTGTTTTGTTTTGACTCTTTGCTGAGCCCGCTTATGATTTTCTGAACGTTGAGCGTTATTCGCTTCTGATGTGTGCAAGATGTTCCAAGAATAACATCCAGTTTTAAATAACATGTTCCGTTGGGAACGTGTTAGGGGTTGGAAACTATGTTATTTAATGTGTTACTTGAAATAACGTCCAACTCTAGTCAACTTACGACTTCATACTTACTACATCATTTAAAGATTGTTCATACATGTTTTAATTTAATCAAAAGAAATTGCTGACTGATATAGCTCCTTAATGAAATATGTACTTTTATTATTTTTAAACAGCTAATTTCATGGTGAACATGATTTTTTTTAAATCATACACAAACGTAAGGACAATTTTTATCATTTATAAATTCTGAACCTGATAAAGAACATATCATAGAGTAAAAAATAGTTTCTTTTGGTATAAGTATAGTCCAACAAATATCCACATTGTCACAATGCTAATCGATCTCAAGAGCAACATAAAGTGCGTATTCATTAGGCCTATTTGCCAATAGAACGGCAAAGCTTTGGGATATAATCGATGGCCTAGATACAAAAACAACGAGTTCATCCCGCACTGAACAAAGGGAAATCCACCCCAAATCTTCCAAACGTCACTGACGAAGTAGCACAGTATCAAGAACAAAAATGATATAGAGGAATTCGCTAACACGAAAGACAATGACCTACGAAAGGTAGAAGCGCTTTTCAAATGCTTCATACAAGCAATATTCAAATACTCACCACAAATATCTGTTGCTTGGAATCCATCCTTCATCCTTCGAAAATCTACACAGAACCCCAGCTAAGAGACCTAACACAAGGCTCCAAAAACACCATCTTTTGATACGTTGTCTCCATAATTTGAAAGTCAGTAATGTCGACCCGCATTGAACTCCAATGAATATATGTGCCGTGAACATCATCATATCTATTTATAGAGAAAATACATAGTCATTAGGAAAAAAAACCTGTATAATGTTTTGCAGTGTTTGGAAGTCAGTTTGGCGAATCAAAAAAAAAATCATCAATTCAAAAAAAAATTAACAAAAGTTTGGAAAAGTAAGAAAGCAAAAAATTTTTATAGACACTAACCAAAAACACTATTCAAGTAATACGGGGATGATTCGTATATACGTGTGGATCTTGTATGGGATTCAATGCGACCATAAGCCAGCTGATCAATGTAGGTTGAAACACCTCCAGTGCAATTAGAAAGAGTTCCATTGTCTTGTAGTCCACCCGCTCCAACATATCCTCTAATTAAGGCATAAAAGTTAGTGAAAAATACATATCCTTCTGAGCATACCTAGGACACCCCGGCACTTTTAATCCAAAATTAATCGCCTCATGAATTATAATAAGCATTATACCAAAAATCCATTCATATTTGATTAACAGAATGTCAGCAAATGTTGAAGGATTACTTTGCTGGAAGCGAAAAAAATAGATTTTAAAAACAGAAACAAACATCCGCTTTGTATTTGAAACTAAAAACAGGATCTGATTTGAGCATGATTTGAACAAATAAGATTTTCACATGTGAGTAATTCCCTGAATATTGGATTGGATATGTGAAATTTGTTTAGTGTCTTTAGAAGCTGAATATGGCGTTTAATTACTTTGTATTATTTTAGTATCTTGAAGATTATTGGAAGAATCTGGATGATTTATAAATAATCGTGCAAATACATTAACCAGCAAAAGAAAGCACACCAAACCGAAAAATTCAAATCTTTGAATGTGTGCCCACGATATTTCGGTGAGTAACCTTTACCTACAAAATACCTCATCTCTTTAACAAGGCCATTACTCATATGTGAATAGTCTTATAAACGAACACTTACCGGTATTAAGGCACGCTGGCGCGATGCAAATAAAGCATGTACTGTTGCTGCGAAGAAATATCCAATAGCTAAGCTTTGAAGTATGTCAATCAATTTTATGAATTCTAATTTTCCACTAGTGTAAGCTGAACTGTCGATGATTCCTAATATAAATAAAACGAATGAGCGCTGAAAGAAAATAAAAACTTCATCAATGTGGTATAGGGCAATCAATTTGAAAAAATATTAAGTTATATCAAAAAAACTATAATGTTGTTGCATGTACATCAACATAAATCGTACTTTATCCTATCAATACCATAAATACCGAGTAATATCAATTCGAACTATCGCGAAACAAAACATTCTAATGTATTTCACCATAATAATAGAACAGAAAATCCCATGGAAAATTCCATGTAGAAACTGCTAGAAGCCAAGACACGTAACAACCTGAAAGCATGCAGTTGATCATTCTTGAGGTACTGTAAATACCCCTGGTGTGAGAATTGGCAGTCAATCTTTGAGAGGCGAATAGACTGAATTACATGGCGAAGAAATGTTAAATTGAATTACTGCATGTATTAGCTCGTCTAGTCTAGTGGGTAGAGTAGTGGTTTCTAGTGTATGGGGTCCCTGGTTCAGACGAGGGACCGCGCATCAAGCTTTCAGTTCACCAATATCTGAATAGTTGATCTCTTGAGTTGACCAAGGCTAAAGTGAGTCGCGAAACTAATCACTGCATACTTGTGTTCACATTGATTGTAAATTTGTGAAGAAAGTTCTCTATCAGCTTTAACCCCTAGACCCGACGAGGGTTGTTGTGGGATGAAACTGAACCAAAAACTTGATTAGAAACACCAGAAATTTGACCAATAAAGCCTGGACATTTAGGAACAACTGAAATAACGTGCCACGGAAAACGAGCGGCAGCTAATGGAAGTTAAGCAATAGTTCCAATAGCAGTTAGCCAGTCGAGTGACGCAAATGAAACAATAGTTCGACAAGCAAGGGTATGTGTTGGTGATGCTTCGAGAAGAAATCAATCTACCTAAATTGGATTTGCAGCTCGTGAAACCCTTACGAACTGTTTCAACTGAATCAACAGGCAGCAATGCATTCAGAACACCCATTTTCTATGGACAAACTTTTTGGACTATCTACAAGAAGTAGTTTCAGGCTGTGGCAAAATACAACCGTTGGAGCGATTGTCAACGTGCAACCTCACTAATAGTGTAATTGAGAGAGGAGCCGCTGTGGAAGTTCTTTACACCATTCTAGTGAATAAGTTTGTTAGCTATTCAAGCCTGATAAGTACTTTGGATATGAGATACAACGAAGACCACCTAAAAGCAGTTCATCGTTTACAGCCCAGAACACGTCCTGGTATCTGTGGACGTGTTCTGACATTCCAGCAGCTGGCTCAGGACATCGAGCTGTTAACACTTCTGTCATTATCTACGTTGAATCTAGAATATCGGGATAAGATAGCAAAAGAGGCTTTCATCTAGAGAATATGTAAAGAAGAACTTAAAAAAACACTTCGTTCAGCTGAAAAATTGACAATGAAGGATTCTTTGGCCTGCTCTCTGAGCTACGAATCGATGAAACGACGTCTCGTAGCAACGGTAGAGTCGGTGCAGTACGCGAGAAGTACGTGTGTTAAAGAGCCGATATCGGCACGGAATCAACGACAGACCAAGCTCAACAATGCTGCAAACTGTGGACAAAAAGGCCACTTGAGCTGCGATTGCCGAATGAAATGGAGCCGAGGTTTTGCCAAGAATGTGTAGCAAGAAGGGGAAAAAGAAACGAGGTTGGCTGCCTGAACGTAGCCGTCTTATCTTCTCAGCAGGCGGGAAACTAGTAACAGCCAACCTCATAGATTAGACTGTATCAACACCAGTAACAGTTGATCAGGAAGCCCAGATAGAAATCGACTGCAGATGGAAATCGACTGCAAACTTTGCAACATCATCATTGATATTGGAGTGACGAAGTCGAACTCCAATAAAAATATCTGTTTACTCAGTAATCTGTATACTCAGTAACGTTGAGCGACATGTACTTCCGAAGGCAACGGCCCATTCGATATCAGTTCACGAGAAAATTACTCGTCAGGTACAACTTGGCGATATAGCGTTCCAGCATCGATTTCTGATAGCAGAAATAACCAGCGAATGAACACTTGGGATACACTTCCTAGACCCTTACGGTTTCAACCTGGATTTAGGAGAGAGGGTGATCAAGAGGAAGAATGTGAAAATGCAGTTAGTATGCAGCAGGAAGGAGAACTACCAGCTGAGTGGTCACCTGAATTTTCAGCGGAAACCAGATTTTGGCGATTTTTTGTGATGCCATTCAAACTCAGGTATGATCTCGCATTTTTGAAAGACTCGTAGTGATTACTACGTGGAATAAACTGGAAGACATATTTGGTGTATTTGAACGGAATTATTGTTATTAACAAAACACTCAAAGAGCATCTGAAGAAGCTAAAAAAAATATTCGAAAGGTTACGAGCGGTTACTCAAAACCCAGTTCCAAAAATTTTAACATTTCTGTCCGGTGAAGCGAAATACCATGGTCATATGGTTTATTTTTTGCTGGAGGAATAAAATTTGAACCTGCGCTGGTTCGTGGAGGATTTTGTTCTTCCGCTGTAAAAAAAAAAATCTTGGATTCATAGAGCTTTACAATGTAAAAATCATACAGTGGAAGATTGTTTGGACTTAAATGTAATTTCTTGGTTTTTAGATGTTTTGTTAGAATCTCAAATTTATTAAAAACTAAACACTGCATTAAAACATAAAATATACAGGTAATTTACAATTCCTGTGCTAATTGAATTTCTCTTGACGCTATTTTCACGAATATTCTATTCAAGTCAGATGAAATAAACATATATACTCACATAAAATATATCAAGGATTATTTTAATTTTCGTCACATTAGATTTGAGCTGCGATCTTATAGACAGCGGAATGCAAACCCCCATTATCCAGACAAAACATGGATAAACAATATCTGCTAGTTGAAGACCATTCCATGTTGCATGGTCCGTCCACCAATAGTCGCCACCTTTGTTATTTACGAAGATCATAAGCACAACAATTATTCTAAAATAGGAACAATCGTGAATGTTTTAATGTTATGCATTAGCTTACCCTCTAAATATATCAATACTTCTTAGACGACTGCTAAGTGGAACCCTCCTCTTTTTTGGGTCATCATCGAGCAATACTACTGTCGAAGAATTCGCTCTCTTCCATATCCAGTAGCTTATCGACATTAAGGAAAATAGAGCCAAGTATATTAAAACGACCAAAATAAATGCTGAAAAGTATTCATCGATAATCGTTGTATTAATATTCATACTATGCGGAACTGCTCAAAGAAATATTTGTTAATATTCGCAATGGCGTCTTTATTCATGTTTTTCTGCAAAAAGTGGTAATGAAGTGAAAATTTGTTGTGAAAAGTGAATTTTCTTCTTGAAGAAGTGCGTCAACGAATGAATAGTTTTGTTACAATTTTTTGCTATGTAACGACCCAGTGAGGACAATATCACAGCGATTGTCAGTTAGTGAGGAAATCTCTTGTATTTAAATAAGGTCATTTTACCTCACCAAATGCAAACTTAAGTACCGTGAATTGCGATGTTAAATACAGCTTTGTGTCAGCTTAATTCACTATACCATCTTTAGACATACCATCTGTAGTGACTGAAGAATCAGAGTATGGTTTAAGGAAATGAAATACGACATTCGAGTTGAATTTTCAGGCTTTTCATGTCTTTTTATCACATCAAATATTTTAAATAGCTATAAATGAATGAATGAAATAACCATAGTCCATTACTTTACTTACACTTGTATATATTCACTGGTTTTTGCAAAACATCAAAGTTGCATGTTCTATTTGCACCAATGGTCAAATCATAAATACCAAACTCTCCCATTTCAGGATCGATTTGACAGAGGGGCTTTCTAAGAAGCGAAATTGTTAATGAAGATATTTTTTCCAAGGTTGTAATAACTCACGTGCTCTGAAGATACAAATTCCTGTCCATATGAATTCTAAAGGAAAGTTGCCTTCGAATATTCAGCGGAGCGCAATATCTTCCAGATTTTATCTTCCCATAGTATTTGTACAAACACTGTAATTGGATAGAAACGTTTAAAACGAATAAATGCAAAATACTATTTAGGTGGATGCCTTGTAACAATCTTCCGTAGTATAATATAAGTCAAAACTGGCATTGGTTTGGGACTCGACACATAAATAAGCTTCATCCACATTCAGCTTATTCATGCTTAGACCATGTATTATTGGTCTTACGTATTCTGTCCAGCTTTGAACAGTATTTGATCTCATCGCAATGCTGAAATTTGATCTTGAAAAGGTAAAATTTACAAATCTAAGATTGTATTTGAAAAAGTAATATATCTTCTGTCAACAGACTTAAGTCGTAGACTACTGCGAATAGCGTCATTGGGACATCCAATCAAGTCGTAGAATCTTAAAACCCCTAATTTTGCTTAGAAACAGGGAAATGTTACACTTTTCTTCTATAATGCAACAAAGCTTGCTCTAAGTAAAAGTAAAATAACCCCACGAAAATCCTTGTCCGGTCTGGGAGTTGAAAGCTGGTAGAGAACTTCATTCAGAAAATAACAATCAATGTGTACGAGTATGGGCTGATTAGTTCCCCGATTCTTTGCAATAAACAAGATAACTTAAATTTAATTTAACATGGATCCACCTCATCTACATCCATGTCTTCCGAAAATCAGTGACATTAGCCTCGTGCAAATTGCTAAGATCTGCAAATCCTGAGGTTCTCCATGCGTTAGTTTCAGGTGAAAATAGTAAAAATAGCCAACAAAATTGCATATTTGAATACTTACAGCCACTTAGGCATTCAACCTTCACATACAATAAGCATAAAAAGTGACTAGTATAATTAACACTTGCACATAATTGACGGAGTAAAGTTAGTGATCTTGGTTGCCCAAATTAATTGCTGCTGTAGATCTTTGGTTGCATAATCACAACAATTTTACCTTGCTTATTTCACCCTCATATCAAATGCAAATTTTATATTTTCGGAGCAAAATGAGTTCAATACTCTTGTAATTCAATGATTTTCATGTTTAAATTTTAGCTTACAAATAGCATTTTTTTTTCTCCTCCTTTGCTCCTGTATTATTTTGCTGTAAAATTAGAGCTCTGTACTTTTACTATTAGTAAATAAAACTACTTTGTGTATAGCAGTAGTTGAGTTTCAAATTTTATAAGTATTGATTTTCAATATTGTATCGAAAAATATCAGCTCATTTGGTTTGAATTTCAACACTTGTTGTTAAGGAATCTGGAATCAGGAAAAGCACTGCTCCTTTGGGTGTAACGACGAGCCATTGCTTATACACAATTATACTAAAATACTCATTTTTTTCAAAAATCAGTAAAACAAACTCAAGCTATAGAGCATCAACTCTTTCCGAGGTCGTTTGAATTTAGACCAGACTTTTCCTATTAAATTTTTCGCAAAGATTTTTTCATATTGAAAATAATGGTTCCATCATAAAAGTATACTCCAAAACATGTACTTATCGACAATTCATAATACGTGATTGTAAAATTACAGAACAAATACCAATTCCACTCTCTGCCAATAAATTGCAAATGCTATCCAAATGAGAGTACTCCATGTAGACTTGAGAAGCAGTACGAAATGCGTGTTCATAGAATCGATCTGCCAATTCCAAGGAAGCATCTTAGCAACACTAACACATCCCATGTAAATCAGTAATGCATTTTTCCCACACTGAATAAAAGGTGTACCATCCCATAGATCTTTTTCGTCAATCAGAATATGACAAAGTGCATGAACAATGAAATTGATTGACGATGATAGAAGTACGAAAGAAAAGGACCTGAAAAAATATGCTTTATGCTAAATCATCTATAGTAACGTCATTTTCATCAAGTAAGATCACTTGCAATAATATTCACATAAGATATCTGTTGATTGGAATCCAGCCTCCTTCTTTCTTAAACATGCAAAGAATTCCAGCTAGAAGACCCAATATTACACCCCAACAAAACCAACGCAAAGCTTTCGACTTCCAATCTTTGTAGACAAGCATGGTCACTGCACACTGCACTCCCATTATGGTCTGTACAATTGTCGGCAGGCAGCCTATTAATGATAAATTTATTAGTTGCATTTAATTTTCATTTATTACTAAAGCTCACCTAATAAACCATCAGTATCAAATGCACCAGACTTATAGACTTCGGAAGCAGGATAACGATGTTGCAATCTTTGGGTCCCTATGATGATTCTGTCAACATATCCAGTAACACCACCAGTGCAATTTTCATATGCTCGCATTTCATGTAGTCCACCGGGACCCGAATAACCTCTGGTCGAAAAATAAATAAAATTTTTCCCGTGATGCAATTACATATATGTCTTATATGCAATTTACCTTGGACATCCAGGTATTTGCACCAGAAAAATTATAAGAAGATATACGACTGTAACGAAACCCGCAAAAAGCCATAAATATCTAATTAAAATTATATCTTGAAATGCATGCGTATGATTCTCCTGAAAAATAAATTATTTTATTTAAAATTTGTCAAACTTTGTATATAAACGAAGGTATAAATCGAAATGCAGTAAAATTTAAACACCAAACTATTAGTGTAAACGCGATCAGTAAAATGAAGCATAATAAGAGAATCGCGAAATTAGATCAAACGCCCGATTCGTGAGATAAGGACTGATTTGTGCATTAAGTATGTGAAGATGAATTTTTGATTTTCTTTTTTAATTTCGAGAATATTTCACGAAAAGGACACGGCACCCAAACACAAAGCACAAAGCTACACAAAGCTATTGAACAACTGATGAACGAAAAGAATTTCAGAATATAATAAGAAGTGATTTTCGACGTTTTGATGCATCAATAAACTTAAATAACAATTCCAACTTATTGAATGGTGCAAAAACACTAAACAAAAATTGAGAAGCTCACCTGCGGAATCTTAGGTTTCCTAGGGCTGGTCATTGTGTATAAGGAACCCACGATTAAATTTGCTACTCCCAGTCGTTGAAGTATACCCATTATCCGTAAATTTTCCAAAATTGGTCCTTCTGAAGAGTTAAGGCAAACACCAGCAAAAAATTGTTTCACTGAGAGCTAAGTACATGTTACTGAATATCGTGCAAAAATATTATTGAACCACTTACCCAAGCGATAGATAGCACCACATCTTTCTTTGGGCGTCCTCCATATAGTTGCACATTTAATGAGTTAACCATATTAGCACCCATTGCCCAGTTAAAGGCAGGAAAAATGAAAGCCATGATACCGAGTCCATTCCAAGGTGCTCTCAACCACCAATAACCACCACCACCACTCACTCCAAAGATAAGTAGAACGGCAGCCATCCTGATGAAGGAAATCTCTGGTTAATGCTCAAGACAGCTTTTAGGTAATCGTAAGTGTACCCTCTAAATGCATCCAAACTTCCCATTTGCTTGTATGGTCTCTCATTCACGATTTGACTGATTTTTATCGAAACGTGAGACTGATGCATATCCACTATCAGTTTTTGGTAAAATCTGTTTAGGATCCAATATAGTACACATACGAAAAATACTATAGTCGTAGTCAGAATTAAAGCTGAAATCAATGGAACAACGGTTCGATAAACACAAAAATTATTAAAGAAATTATTTTATACGCAAGTATATGTTCACTGGCTCTAGGTCAACACTAAAACGGCACATTTTATCATCCGCTATGGTTAAATTATAAACGCCAAATTCTCCTAGATCTTTGTCAATTCGACATAAGCCTGCCCTATGAAATGTAAAATTTAACTAAACTTGTTTAAATTGAAGCCAATATTATATTCTTCTACAGGTTTGTGTGCGCGAATTCACCGTGGTCCACATCAAATACCTTCAAAAATAGTTTATACTTCGTAGAAATAATTGTGTTGTTCTTCTGAAGAGATTTCACCTCAAGAAGCTTAGTATAAGGACACTGAAAGCAAAACAAAACTAATTTTATGCAGCAAAACTTTAACTTGATCTACCTTGTGGCAAACATCTGAAAGACTGTATAGCCAAACACTTCTACTTGAAGTTGAAATCAGTCGGATATAGGCCTCGTCGATCTTCAATTTCCGCATGTCCAGCTCCTGCCATTGGGTGGGCGTGTGCTCAAGCCAGTTGCCCATAATTTATGCATCTAGTTTGTTTAGTTGGTTGTATCGTTTTCTACTTCTTCATTATGCAAGTAGCAGATATTTGCCCTAGTTCAATGAGAGATATTGAAAATTCATAGAAAAAAACATAATCCTTAAAAACCCGTTCATAAAAACTATCATGTTCCACTTCATTTAAAACTTATATGAGCAATTTCCTCATTTTATTGATAATTTGTTTCTTCTCTTCCAAATCAATCGAACTTAAAACTAACGTTCGTCCGCTTAAAACGACCAAATGTAAACTAATAGTCAGGATGACAGTTTATGTATGACTTCAATATTAGTTACTTTGTTCAGGGCTGGAACTATTCATCTGTAACAAATAATTTCTGGTATATGGGACATGGAAGATAACATAATGTGTTGGTGCTGATAATCAATTTAACATTTAATATCTTAACTAGGTTGCGGCTTTCGATTGGCATTTTTTTTTCAAAAATTTCGGAATGATCAACGGAATTGTTAGACAGAAATCAGGTTCAACCATAGACATATAAAGGTTCAACCATAGACATATGAGGTTCAACAATAGACATATAAATATATCGTCTCATATCTATGGGTTCAACGAATACAAAAAGAAAAAATGAACCATCTTAAATCTAGGCCTCTTCGTTAATAGAGAGGGTGAGTTAGTTTGATAGCGCATTAAAAACTGCAATAGCACACTATCTCTCTGTGGCATAGAAATAGCTCATTGCAGCCACCTGTGCCCCAAGTGACCGAATTACGTGTTCATCTATCTGTCCGTAGAAAGTTGTCAATGATTCGAAACCTCAACTTCTACTATCCTGAATTCAGTAGAAGGTTCTTCTATCGCCTCTTAGGTACCGGGTTATAAAACACATAAAATCCTTCTTTCGAATACATTCGCCTCTGCTATTTTAGTCTTATCCCAAAAAATTTAGGATGGACCATAATTCATGATAGCTCATATGTGGGTCTGATAGCAAATGGATTTAGCTTTGGTGGTCATGACCATATTTTTGGTGGAAAGATGTCTGATGCGGAGGACCAAACTTGACAAACACGGACCAAACTTGACAAACTTTAGGGCATGCGAACAGCTAGGAAGACTGATTTTTGAAGAATAGTAGAGGATTTGTGTAGATTTTGGATGTATGTATGTTCTGCCAAACGTAATCTTTATTACAACTTGTATCGAAGGTCATTTATTACTTTGATCTGATGACTGCATCGGAAATCATTGATTCGAAAGTTTTCCACTGTTACCACTCGCATAAGTTTCAAAAATTGTTCAACGTGCAACTTTAAGTTCCCCTTAAATTTTAGAAAATTAGTTGAATTTTTTATCAATCAATCAATAAATGACTCGGCTTCTCCTCTATGTGTCTCCATGATCATCAACGGTCTCTAAGAAATAAACTTATCAAAGAAATAAATTACATAATAAACATATAAAAAAAATATATTAAAAACGTCTTAAAGATACGTTACAAAAAGTCTAAACTACATAAAAAATGTGTTTCTTATAACAATATATGGCAACTAGAACCCATAAGAACGTCGTCCACGTACATTTCAACAGTAACATGAAATGAGTATTCATCAGGCCAGTACTCCAATGCCACGGCAACATTTTGTGCAATACAGAATGTCCAACATAAAGCAATATTGCGTTCATTCCGCACTGCAAGAACGGATATCCGTTCCACTTGCTTTTAACATCGAGCAATATATAACAGAACGTTTCGAAGAAGAACGCCAATGACGATGTTGCAAGCACAAACGAGAGAGACCTGAGAATCAAAAATATCGGCAAATAAAAAAGATTTAAAAAGAAACTATAGAATTAACGTACATTAAATTTTTATTGATAGGTATCCAACCGTTTTCTAGTGAAAATAAACACAAGATCCCTGAAAGTAATCCCAGCACGACACTCCATATTAGCCAACGTTTGACCCGCGACTTCCATTCCGAAAAAACTAGGATGATTGCTCCACATTGTACACCGATTATTGTTTGCACGATTGTTAGCAGACATCCTTAAATGAAACGATTCGCAATATTAATTATTATGATAAAATCCGACGCCATACCGATTAATCCTTCAGGATCAAATGCCGTTGAATTGTATATCTTTTTCGCAGTAGGGTGTTGATAAATATGTGCAGCACCTAGTATTAATTTATCTATGTAACCCGTCGCTCCACCCATACAATCTTTATATGATCCCATTTCATGCAGACCGCCCGGACCAAGATATCCTCTAGGATATTATTTTAGAAAATCAATGCGAGGGCTGAATGTAATAAGTACTCACCTGGGACATCCAGGAATTTCTAAGCCAAATATTAAACCAGTGTGAATTATGATCAAACTTATCCCAAACAGCCATAAATATTTAATGATATCTAAATCGTGCAATGCTCTCTTAAAACGTGACTAAAATTCCAAATATACTCATAGCTTATGTGTGAACACAATAACTAGAAAACGAACCTGTGGCATTATAAACTCGTTGCTAGCAAATACTGTATAGAGAGACGATACAACAAAATTAGCTATACCAAGTCTCTGTAGAATACCCATTATTCGTAGATCTTCTAAATTAGGGCCGTTTATTGAATTAAGAAATATACCTATTAGAAACAGTTTCACAGAGCGCTGAAATTAAATTGGAGAACATAAATATCAAATGATCAAACATGCACCACGCCTTACCCAGAGTGTGTTTAGCAAAATGGTTTTCTTTGTAACATTTCGTCCTAACTGAGATTTAACCGAAAGTGGTATACAAACTCCCATAATCCATATGAAAGCTGGAAATACAAGATCTGCTACATGAAGTCCATTCCACGGTGCGTGATCAATCCACCAGTACCTGCCTCCGCCGTTATTAACAAATATCATTAAAACAATTATGATTCTGTAAGAGAAAGAGCAATAAGGCACAGAAAAACAATAATAGCGTGGATCATACCCGCGGAATGTATCAATACTTTTCATTCGTTTTTTCACTGGAACTTTCTTATGGGCATCAATATCATTGTCACTGGAGACCTCCTCCTCTACTACTTGCCTTGTTCTATTGTATACGTATCTGCTAATGCGCAGTAATATTACTACACATGCGAAAATTATGGCGACAAGGAGCATAGCTAAAATATATTTTCATACCATATAATGTTTTGAAATTACTCTGATGTAATAAATTACTTGACAAAACTATACAGAAAAGAAAATATATTTTTAGACTTAAAAGGTGCTGTTATATTGTTACTAATTGTTTTATTATTTTTCAGCTAAGATTCAAACAATGAGCATGTGAATCTTTTCATTATTTAACATGGCATCTTGATTTAGCTTTTTGTTAAGGTGACGATAGAGAATCATAGATTTTTGTATTCTAGGCTTCTATCTGAGGTTGTTGTTTAGCCTTCCGGCGTCCTTTTTAACTTTCACTCCAACTTTGTTGCAAGAATTAGAGGGTTTACGTACGTGCACACGTCAGTCTACGTTTGATCCGGCTTTGGTGAAAGAGGTACTTTTCCTTTCGTTCCTACGCTAATAAGTCTACCGGTATTGCTCCCAATACCACCATCACAGCCTTTTCTGATACAGGCGATTTGCAGGACACCCCCGCGCTGGACATTGACAGCACGCTTTTGGAACTTCTAAGTTCGGAGCGTAACTCCCCAAATTTCGGCTCAATGTACCAAGATGGAATTGGTCGTTACCGTTATCGTCTCGTCTCATTGGGTCCAACGACGCTAGTCATTAGCCTACTCAGCAAAGTAACAACTACTTGAACCCTGTCTCATGTTTTGTGCATATGATCCTAATAGGTCAGCTTGGTGTCCATGGTCACTCCCAGATACTGGACCGACTTGCTGGTCTGGAACTCGACGGAGCCAACTGTCATGAGCATGACCGTTGGTATCTTCCGCTTCGTAAGCATGATAATCTCTGTCTTTGATACCGCCAGCTGGTAGCCGTTCTCGGTTATCCACCGCTTCACCCTCCTCATAACTTAGTTTAGTAGAAGCTTAGCAAAATCGGCAGATCTGGAATTGATTATCGCTGCGACGTCATCAGCGTAACCTATCAGGCACATATCCGCAGGCATTTCCAGGCGCAGCAGATCATCGTACGTAATGTTCCAGATGTCAAGTCTTAAGATCAATGTACCGCAACAGAGGTAAACAGGCCTGATCCTGATTCTATAACTTTTTTCCATGCTATTTTAATAGCTTTGGCAATGAGCATTTCAATTAGCAGAATCATGTGATTGGATATTTGTCTATTATCTAAAATCAATGCTGCTATCCAGAATCTATTTCAAATCACCGTATAATATGTCTGGCTTACAAGTATAGTCCGTCGTTTGTTTTCAGCGATCTCGCGGATAAAATTTACGTTTTTGTCTATATTGTGTGCACATATATATCAGATATAATACTTTTTTGTCTTCGATTTTTAATATTTCTATAGATTTCATGATATCTATACGATGGCGTCTAAGTAAGATTATGCTGCATGTTGTCTACAGAAAATGAATGAATTATCTTATCTTTGAACACAATTAATCTGACCTTCTCAAATCAATCGAAAAAAATTTTACCCTAATTTTCAGTAGTCTATTGAATTTCCCGATGTATTATCTGTGCAGTCATGAACACTTTTTTTTTATTATTCTTTATTTTAAATCAAAATGATCTAAAAATGCATTATGAAATTATAGATATTTCAACGTAAAAGCAATTATTTTAGTAATTCTGCATATTTTCTTAACATTTACTTACGCAGGTATATATCGACCGGCTCTTTGTCAATAGTGAAAGTGCATGATTTGTTGGCTGACACTGTCAAGTTGTAAACACCAAATTCACCAAGATCTGGCGCAATATCACAAATCGCTGTCCTTCATTCGCATTTGCAATAAAATAAATTTAAATTGTAAATTACAACGTATTCGTATGAGAATGCATATGCAAATCTTACTCGTTTGGGAATGCATAGTCGCCCACATCATTATCGAATACTTTAAATAAAAGATTACGGGCTGTATCGACTTTCGTGCGAGCATGTTTATGTGGCGATATATCAAGTATTTTCGTATAAGGGCACTGTAAAAATATTTTATTAATAATGTAATGTTTATTTCAATACCATTTTCAGTTTTAAGTACGAACATGATAACATTCCTCCGACAAACTGTATAGCCAATTGACCTCGTTTGATGTAGATATTACGCGAACGTAGGCCTGGTCTACAGAAAGTTTCTTCATATCCAATTCTCTCCAGGTTTGATCGGTGTATTCAATCCAATTTCCCATTGTGAAAGGAATAAGGACACTCAATTTATGTTTAAAACTGAATTACCTAGGTCACAATTTACTGTGAATTCATTGAATACGAGATATATTTATCACTTACGATAACCACTTTTATTATCGCTCAAGTTGTTTAATATCGCTCATAATTTAAACTTTGGAATCCAATTGCTTCCAGAATTTTAAACACTGTTTAGGTAGCTGGTAGGATTATTTTAGTTAAAGTTACGTGGCTCGTAAACTATATTACGTTGGTAAACTAAACACAACTAACACTTCGTTTTGTTAACAATTGACACAGCTAACCTTCCATTGAATACGAAATAAATACTGTGAATTATTTTAAATTCGTTCAACACACGACTGTTTTGTGACTTGAATCCACGAAAAGAGAGTCACGTGAATCTTAATCGAATGCAATCATACGAATAACAATTGGTAGTTGATAAACAGAAGAATGTTTCACTTGTTTATCTGTATCTCTATGATCTGTATGGAAGTTGCATGCAATGACTTCAACTGTCAAATCTTATCAGTCTTTTTATGAAACTAAAGCTTTATCCAAGACACTTTTCTGTAGCTTTATTTGGCGAATGCAGTACGCGTGGGACGTTTACCTCTATGCATGGGACATGGGACAAACTTTCTCCTCTGTACATGTTAGTTAACAGTTTCGCACAAGCTTGGAATGACCATTTTCTGTTGCGGCTCTGTTTGTGCTCTGTCTACAGCAAGTTTTTTTTACAGAGAATTTAGAAATAGACCGTGGATACACAAAATCTCAATTTTCTTGGGATTTTAGATAATAACAGTCAGAACGTCGTGTAATCGGTTAAATTGGGATTTCGGCTTTTTTTTCAAAGGCAGTTACGCAATAGCCTCCTTTTGACCCCCCTCTTATATACCCCACAAGTTATAGTGGTATAAAGCCATGCAACAACTTGGGGCTGTAGACCCCAATTCGCTCCTATGGCTCTTCTGTAGCAGTAAAGAGCACCGAAAACTTTCCGTTATCTTCCCGATATATTTTCGTTCCATAGTAGCTTCGAATCGAGGATACAGGTACTTGACCCTCTGGTTCAGTTCAATAAAAACCCTGTTCAATTTCGGCAGGTCAAATCGAGGAACTTTATACTTCTTGGTAAAGAGTACAAGCTGCGTTTTGGTGAGGTTCACATATTGCTTAAGTATTGTATGTTTACGCGACGGAGGAGGTGCTTTATTCGGTAATTATTAATATAGAATTCAGCTTCGTGAAATTTTCCAACGAAAGAATGAGAAACTCCTTTGTCAAACAATGATTAAGCTGACTAAAGACCAATTTTTCCTTTAGAAGCTAGATATTCTGCAGTGCTCAGACAGTCTAGATTTTAAAGGAAAAGTCTCAGACAGTCTAGATTTTAAAGGAAAAATTGGTCTCTAAATTAAAATACTTATTTATCTTCATTTATCACCACTTTAGCAACTCGAAGCTTCGAATTACGTCTTAGGACAATTCGAATTATTGGTGGAGACTCAGCTCCAAAAAGGAAGCGTCTCAAGTTTATCTCAAAATTATATCTTTGTGTTTTAATTTTCGAGTTACTCCTTTTTGTATGGACTATATAGCTATGATTGTGATAACTATGATTGCTTGCTATATAATATGGACTATTATATGGTGTTGTATATGGTGTACTGTCTATGTGAATAGTTAAATAGCGCTTCTGCCCCAGGACTTTGCATGAACGCATTAATAGCACTTTAATCGAATAGTACAATCTACAATCGAATATAACAATCTGAAAAATCAGAGTTTAACACAAATGGATCAAAAAGTCTTCGTACTATTGACATAACTTTTTCGACAATAAGTCCTGAAACATTTCAACTAGTTCCAAACAATAAAAAATTAACATAAAAACAAACACGTAAATGAATTATATAAGGGAAAACAATATATTATAAACTTTGTTCATGTTAACAAATTTCATTTGTGGAGATCGTTAGTCACAACGTAAGGGCATACAATATTCGTTTGCGATAACGCACTAAAATATAAATACAATAAAAAAATAACTTGGGAATGTTTAAGTATATATAGGAGATTCCAGGAGAGATTACATGTACTTACCACATATATATATATGGAAAGTATAGAGATTATTCGATTTTCATTACAAATTAAGATGAATAAAAACGGAATGGACATAACAGCACAATAATCTAAAAAAATACAGTTTTGTTGCACTATAAAATACAGGTATACATTTTATCCACAATAATCGTTCTAGCTTTGTTTTAGCTAGCTTCGCTAATATTGCCTAAAAGTCCGAGTAATTTTTGTTTCATTCGTTTATCACTTGAACAAACCGAATTGATCAGGCTTGACAATTGTTTGCTTGAATAATCGTTACGTTCAGACTGTTCTCGTATCCAGCCTTCAAATAGTTCCGGTGGAAAGTAATAGGCTTTCACGTAAGCATCAACATAGATTCGGTGATGAGGAAATTTCATTCCTGATAGTAATTCGAGAATCGACATGAAATGAGTGAAATCCAATTGCATGAGAGCCCGGCCACCCGGTGAACATTTCTTAGTGTTCGAAAATCTGAAAGATATCAAATGTTAGTATGAATTAAGAGACGGGAGAACGTGCAGTTACCCTTCGACTAGAAGATGTGTTGCCACATGAGCCAAGCTATTCCAAACGCACTCAAATGGTACAGGTACATTTTTTGCAATTTCCTCCAATCGCATGGCAAACGTTTGAACGCTCTGCAATCAATTTTCACTTAGTCAATAAATTAAATTCGAATTTTAAATATAAGCTTACGCGATTTATGGTATCGACATAAGAGCTGTGTTGGACGCTAACATGATTTACATCCCACTTGACTTTGCTCATGGCGGAGAGTACACCCGGAAGATCACATACTCGAGCAGTAACACACATGTAAATAGGCTTTGCAATGAGATTGATGTATTCGATATTATTGTAGTAGTCATGGAGGATTTGATGATTGTTAGGCGGAAGCAAGTGCTCCATATATTTATGTAATTGATGCAATTGCTTGGCCATGCAAATACCACTTTCAATACCCACAATACGTAGAGAGAGCCCATAGAGAGTTTCCGAGTTACTTAGTTCATTGTTTATCTGAAATAAATAATTTATTTTAACATAAGTATGCAATGCACAACAAATTATGGTAATATCGTAATTAAACACAAGGTATTTATTATTATTATTATTATTATTATTATTTGGAAGTTGTTTTAGTATTTGACAAAATAAACAAATAATAACCAACACGATAGCTCCTGAAGTTTCGTATTTAGTAATTCACAAAGTAAAAAGTAACGTCGAAACTCAAGTGCTAAACTGTGCTAAACTACTCTTTTTACTTTTTGACATCCTCTGTATCATTAACTTTTACACTGGACTCATTACACTGCACGATTTATAACTAACATTATCCATTCAGGACAAATCAGGACTAAGTAGGAAGATAATCGTGAGCTCCAAAGAAGAAAAAGATCTATCCAAGTAAATTGTTCGGGATCACTTATTTGGTTTTCTCGAGAGGTGATGATGAAAAATAAAACAGGGTTACTTGAGATGCATATTATTTCCAAACACTGAAAAGTCTAGGGCGACGGTATTGTGCGATAGATATTGTATAGGTATCGTATGATACTTCCATGAAGTTGTGCATCTTGAAGACAACTAAGCATTGATATTTGTATTGAAAGTGTCCGTTTAGAGATGTCTCATCTGTAACCTCTTTATTCCAAAACGTGGACTCAATCAAGCTTAGCACATACAGACATTTAAAAAAATTCTATTTCATTCAGCGTCGCTTAATAGTTGCAACGCAAAAAGTTTGTCAAACAAATAATATATTTTGCTTGACTGGAGATTTTTTTAAATAGCTTTCAATACGGCTCAAATTATTAATATTATTATTATTAACAGCTTAAGTATTTTTATCAATATCGAATCATTTCGTTTAAACGATTCGAGTAATTTTAGGTTTACTTACCAAAGATGAAAAATTTAAAGGCCATCCTTTTATTTTAGCGATGATTTGATCCGCAATATATTTTAACTTAACATGCAAGCGTTCAGTGTATAAATTATCCATTGGCACCGGCTGAATAGAAAATATACATTCAGTGAAATGTTTTCAACACGTTTCTATTAATATTACCCTCTTTTGGCTATCCTATATGTTAGTTCGGCAAAAGAATAGAAAAAATTTGTAAACATGATTAAAATGACAGACATGTGTTTTATAACAAAGAATCGTATAAGGGATTTGCACAAAAATAAATTAGATTTGTTAGTATACTGAGGACAATTGGACTAAACTACTAGAATAGGTGTATAAGTGGGTTAATATGAAATTGTACTTTCAAATAAAATAAGAGATAATAAGAGAATAACAATAAAGTTACGCAGCAAAGTGAAAATAGTACACTCAAATTTACAGCCATTTAGCGTTTACAAAGTACTTACGGAGTCCTTCGCAAACAATTCATGTACAGCATATATATAAAAGTCAATAAGCTCGAATATAGAACATATAATTTGCGGGGATATGGAGTGTAGCAGCTTGCACATTTGTAGATACCTTCCAATGCATCTGAGTACATTAAGCGATGTATTGTTTGCGAATAATGGCCTACGGCAAGATATCTACTATTATAGCTTCTAAATACTTTACGTCACTTAGATACTCACATAGTACCATCCGAATCATCATCACTTTTCGACAAACTATTTTTCATGTCATCATCCTCACTTTCTTCGGAAAAGTAGCACGACGCCTCGTCTACAATTCCCGATAAAATATCTTCCTCTAACATGGCTGCATCAAGACCTCCATCAAATGGTGAACTTTTCTCGGAGAATCGTAAAAAATATCCACAGGACTCGTAAATAGAACTTCCGTCTTGAGAATGCACGGATATAAGTTCATCGCTATTGTGGTTTTTTCCATCATCGTCAGTTTTAAGGACTGCGACCTTTTGTTCTAAAGTTGGAGATTTCCGTCGTAATAACGAATGACGAACAGATCGAAATTCTTGCAGCTGTAGTATGTTTGTGAAAGAATCGACGGGAACCCATGCCTCGTGGTCAAGAAACAGGCAAATTTCTTCCAAACAAGATACATGATACCGATAGAAAAATTCCGTGCTTTGAAGACGCATCGTTTCTAGCAGTTTTTCTGACGTTTCGCCACTAAACTCAACTCCAACTTTTTTAAGGCGCTGTATTATTGATAGCACTTGAATGAATTGTTCGTATTTGAGAGTGCGTAGTTTTTGACTGGATAAATAAGTACACAATTTCGATTGAATGTCATTCCAAAGTCGTGATTGGCCTTTTTTCAATTTCTCCTGAACATAGATGTCCTGACATTCCGGCGAATCTTGTGGGTATAGTTTGTAATTCTGATGCCAGAGTACTATTTGATAATATGATACTAGTATTGTCCAGAAGGATTTGCACAAGTTGATTAGACACTGAATATATTTGTCGGCAGGAACACTTTCGCATAATTGTTCAAAAAGCTGCTTTTGTTTGTCATCCGAACTTTGTTCGTTATACGATCGTAAAACAACATTGACCGTAGAATGAATAGCGGATATGAAATTAATATGGAGCTGTGAATAGGTGAGTGTTATGCTTGTAAAATTAGTTGTCTACTTATAAAGATATTTAGTGTTTCCAAAAATGAGGAAAACACATCTTCAATCAAAAAACAACTCTTACCTGGTCCATTGCAAATAATGATTTATTCAACAATTTGTAGGCTTCTTGGAGCTTAGCATATTTCTTAGCATCAAAGTTTTGCGTCATCTGCATTAATTTGAGAACATCATTGCTCTATAATGAACAAAATTTGTAAAAACTTACTTCACTTAAAACAGTATCCAGTTGAAACTCGGTCAACATCAGAGTTTCTTGTAGTTTTGTATTTAAAGATTCGACACATTTGTACTGTGTATATTCCGAAGCAGTTACTTTACACTCGAGAAGCAATGCTATAGCGCCAGAATAGTTACCATCGTCTAACAGCTTCTGCAATTCGCTATCAATGGTTTTCTAAAGAGATATTTAAAGATTTTTCGGATAAGCGATGATACCAATTTTTCACACAATTTACCAAAATTTTGATTGCGTTCAGAGACTTGAGTAAATCTAAAAGTAGTTCCCGTTTACGATAGGTTGCAAGTATTTCGAGACTGGTTGTCGTTAAGTTTTTCTTCGCATAGCTTAGATAAGAGCGAGCCTTTCGGCAGACCCATAGAGATTCTTCTAGTTCTTTTTCGGCATCACCAATCCGTTGAAACTCTTCATTACAGGCACTCCGCTGCTCTAGAATATGTTGAAGCACTTTTTTCGATATCACTTTTTGCTGTTGCTTCAAAATCGCCATGGAGTCTTGTATTGCATCACAGGTGATTTCTTCGTTTTCGAATTTCTATAGTTAATCAATATGTTTTACTATGTTTTTAGTAATTTATTTTTTAATTTTTTTATTTTCATTTTGTTTTCTTGTAACTCTGAGTGAGGATCAACTCAGTTAATTACGAAACTTAAATTTAGTATATAAGAATAAAAAGTGCAATAATAATGTAATAGCAAAGTGAAATTAAGATCATCTCCATGCAGATAAGAGAAAAAAGTAAATTTCTACCTAATGAACAACCAAACATGGTATAATTAGTTTTATGCAAACTCTAGCCGATATTTGTCAACAGCTTCAAACGATCCAATTGCTGACAGTAGAGGCTCGAATTTATTGTTTGGCTATATGGAGCAATATTAGATGACTCCTTTCCAGTTCCGTGAAACTAATCTTCCTGGCTGTTAATACTGGTTTGTAAAATGTTAGTATAACAGCTTAAAAATATGTCACCAAATTTTTCAAACTTAATTCAAAATATTTCTCACGTTAAAACTTATAAACGCGAACTTCTTGTACTTTGCGTTCGAGTGCCGTCAGAAGTGTAGTTGAGCGGCCAACTTTGACTACCTGTTTTTAAATGCCCTTACCTCCCAACTTTTCCATAGCTAAAAATTTGGGTGAGCAGATATTTTGATATTAATATACATAATGATTCCAAGAAATTGACAGTTTTATAGCTATTACTAGGTACATTAATGAAGGTCAGAGCTGGTGTTGCTGTTAATTCTGTTCACTTTAGTTTTGGAACTTATTCTGTACGGAACGATTTCGAAAACGAATGAGTTCATATACTAAAGGAAATAAAAGAAATCAACTCGAACAACATACCGCGTAAACGAAAATTTTGTGGAAATCAGTACTCCAAAAACAAAGATAAAACCGAACAACCGAGTGTAAGTGCGAAAAAAAACTTTCTGGTGCTAGTAGTGAGGATATTCGTTACAATTCTTTGCATGGCTTTCGGCTTATCGAATTTTTCACGTTGTTTAGCGCATTGTCAGAACTTTTTATGTGTCGTGAGTGTAAACAGACAGTGAAATTTGAAGCTGGCAATCGAGGCTTAGATTTCAAGATAGTTTTACTATACCACTGGATTCGAAGTTAATCGTAGGATTGTACTTGTTATGCGTCTTTTAGGCATTGCTAGCGAGGGGATTAATTTATTTTGTAATATTTTGGACATGTGCGACGGTTTGAGGTAAAGTGCGCATAATAATATTGTTATGCACGGTTTGAGGTAAAGTGCGTATAATAATATTATTATGCAGCTATACACCGCTGCAATATCAGTTTTTCAATCTTGCTGTAAAAAAGCTGTGAAGGAACAAAAAAAAAACAACACGAAAAACATAATAGGCCACTTTTCGATTTAAAATTATCGGACGACGGTTCACGGAAAAAACGGGGCTTTAAATTTGTATATGGTGTCACAACGCTCATTGGATACTACTCTGGTTAAGTTATAGATTTAGTAATAAAAAGTAGCTATTGTCCAGAGTGTAACTACTGAAAGAATAAAAAAAAAATACTGAAGAATATCGTCAGTGGTTTCATTTGATTTATTCACGGAAATATGAAGAACACATATCAGTGTGACAAGAAGAACACAAGAAATGAAGAACACATATCAGTGTGACAAGAGAATAACCAGAGCTCTTCGGGTGCAATGGAAGTCGAATCAATTAAAGATATGTTTTTGAGATCAGAAGAATTGTGCGGCGTAAAATACGGTAATTATATAGGAGATGGAAACTCAAAAACGTTTAAAGGAATACTTGATATAAATCCGTATGGTGACGATTTCCAAGTGTATTGGCCACATACAGAAGAGGATGGGTAGTCGTCTTCGAAAGGTAAAAAAAAGATCACAAACTTGAAGGAAGGGATAAACTAGCCGAAGCGCTTATAAACAAATTGACATTATACTATGGATTAGCTATTCGGAGGAATGTCAACAGCCTCGAGGATATGAAAAAGCCTGTAATGGCCACTTACTATCATATGTGCTCCACGGATGATAATCCAAAACATGAGGACTCTCCGCCATGTTCCGACAGCTGATGCAAGTGGCGGAAAGCTGAAGCTTCTGGAGAAAATTCAAAACTTATTCAACACCCTACACCACTACATGCAGAGGTCCAAGAGTATGTAAAGTCAATATTTGAAGATTTATCCCGAGATGATTTGCTCGAAAGATTTTTGGGTGGCCATATGCAGAATGCAAATGCGAGTTTCAACTCGATCGTTTGGCTCTAGCTCCAAAGCACTTACATTCAGGGTTAAAAATCATTGAAATTGCCGCGTATACGGCAGCTGGATTGTTCAATGAAGGGAATACATCTCTTTTACGGGTAATAAACAAATGAAATATAATAATTGGCAGACAGTGTAAATCATACGCAGATAGAGTAGATGAAAGAGAGAGTGACTCGAGCAAATAGGCGCAACTTGTTAACGACTAAAGAAGCTCGTCAAGCACTTCAAGAGGAACTTCTTAAGAAAAATGAGCTATATGAGACTACAGAATGACTATTATATATAGCGCTGTAATTGCTAACTAATCGATGGACAGCCATTGATAACTGTTGGAAGGGATGCCCCAGTCGCACAAGCTGCCGTTATAACTTTCATTTTAATGGATTTTTTTTAGAAACTTGCACAAAAAACCTTTTCAGATTATTTTTGCGGGAAGGGTCACACACTTGGTTTTTCGTAGAAACTGATAATCCGGGATAAATCTTAATAACACTTGATAGTCCTTCTGAAGAAAATTATTATTATTCCATTCCTCAGGCCAAAAAAAACTTCAATTCACTCTCCCAGCACAAAAGAACGCAATCCAACACTCGAAATCCGTTCCCTTTCCGATAACTCACGACAGCAGCCACCGCTGCCGCGGCAAGCTAAATACCAACTTCCCGCCGAGCAGCTAGTAACTCTGTGACTTGAGTACCGGATCCGATAACAAGCTGTTAGCAATATCCATTGCTCAGCTGTGTAGCAATGCTGCACAATATACACAACCAGCATCCAACCCATTTTTTGCTTCACTAGCCTGATAACGCACCTGATGCAAGTATTCTTACAAATCAGCTGCGCTCAGGCCAGTGAGCCCGTCGCAATGCAATTAAACATGCAACAATAAAATGTACTACAAAGCCTGTTTTGGGTGGCAATTTAATGCATTCGAAAGTTGCATGCCGCATTGCATTAGCTATGATTGTGTGTATGTGTGATTCAATTTGGCGACAAAATGTACACAGAAGAGTCCTCCTATTTTAGAATGAAGAGGGACAGCAGAGCACAAGGACCTGTATTTAAGACTAGTTGTTCTAGGTGTTCTATTTTGTACATTTTAAATTATAATTCATGTACTGATAGGATAGATTGTTATTATTTTCCGTTGTTTTTTTTTGCTTCTTGGTGAAGTAATCAGATACGAAGCATGCCATTTTGATACGGGCACAACTTTGAATACAAGCTAAGCTATTGAATATCCGCAGGTTGAAAAGAAAGGTTTTCAAAAAATTGTAAATTCGTCAAATTTATAGAGAAAACATTTTGGCAATCAAACAAAGCCGCTTGTATTTTGTTTTTTTTTCGTCCTTCTTTCCACTCTTTTCAGCTCTCAATCAGTATGTACGGTTCGTTTGCATCATCGCGTGATTAAACACATCGCCCAAAGTACTTCCCAGATAATTGGATCATTGATATAAGGGAAAGTACAATAGTTATCAATTCTAATTACGGTTCGTGTATTGTTATAGATTTATCATCTTTGAAATGTGCCAGAGAAAAGTCTTCAAAAAACTCTGGTATCTTCTTCATTAAGGATTGTTGTCTGATTTCAAGTACGTTTTAAACTCTATTATGTGTTTCACCGATTTTACCGTTTTCGGCAATGCATTAGAAAATGCAACAATTTTCCCGAACACAATGTTTTCGTTAGCCGTTAATATACAGTTCTCCAGACTCACCAAACTTATTAAAACCATTTAATTTATAAGCATACCCATTGCAAAACAATGTTGCTGAAAAAACAATGTTTGATAAAATAACCAGAGAATACGCATTTATAAAATGGTCAAAACCTGACCATGCTGTTTATCAAATTTATCTTAAAACCCTCCCACTAATCCATATAATCACCACCCACCTACCTTCAGTTCGTATGTTGCTGTATCGGCATTCTCCTCAAAATATGTTGGATCGATTCTCTCAAGGATTTCTTGATCCGAAAGCTTATTTCCTTCGGGATCTTGATCTTCTTTTTGTTTCCGATCAGACGGTATCGCTTCGGGTGTATTCGCAACATTCTGGATGAAATAGTCCGAAAACCCCATTGCTGGTATTTTAACATGACGGTTCTAATTACAAAGTCAGAATAAAGAATCGGTTTTTAAAATGCAGTGTATATTCTCACCTGTTTATGGATCAAATCCAAAAACTTCGCCTTTATTTCATCCATCCTCTAAGCTCCACTTGTTTGTCATCAGGGCGATGGATTTCGGGATTTCGGATCGGATTCGTTTGTGTGTCTTTTGTCAAATTGACTTTCACTTTGTGATGCCATACTAAAGTGTCATGCGTTGAAAGTGGCTGGCTAGCCCAAATTGTGTTCAAATGATTGACAAACTCTGAATTGGAAAATATGAATTACAATATTTAAATTGATAATAGTGCACTAAATAAGTCTTGCAATTAAATTTTTTGCCACGTTATCCTCATATAAAGGACTTTCAGTAGCACTAAATGGTTAAAATATTTATGTGAAATGCGAAGAAAGAGACAGCTATATTATCTTAAAATCTCGGAATAGTATATGGCAGGATCGGTTTACACCATTTTAGAATGAACTCGCCAAAGTGACACTTCCCGAGCATTTCGTAAATAGGTGCACTTTTCGCGCTTTTTGCTACAATTAACAAATATTTCCATTCTTTCGAAGCTCCTCGAAATATCCGATAGACAGTAGTTGTTGTATTTTGTGCAAATATCTCTAAATAGTGCTTCGGGAGCTAAGTCTCCGGAAACTGTCTGAAACGCCTTGAGTGTAGAGTGCATGCAAAGTGGCTTGTTTTCCTGTCGATTGCTTATTGTATACTTTTCATAATTAAATAATACAGCAGCCACTAATCCGACGGCATAATGGCAACTTCGCAACAATTTTCTTTGCGATGGAACAATTACCAGAGTCATATAACTTACGCATTCGATAATTTGCGATCGCAAGACGATTTCGTTGATGTGACGCTGTGCTGTGATGGCCGCAAGATAAAAGCTCACAAACTACTCCTATCTGCGTGTAGCGGCTACTTCAAAGAAATATTTAAAGAAAATCCTTGCCCGCATCCTGTTATTATATTCAAATTCATCAAATTTGAGGATCTGCAAGCCATAATTGAATTTATGTATCAAGTAAGTGTCAATTTGGAACTTCAATAGTGGTTGAAATTTTATGCAATATGTATTTTAGGGTGAAGTTAATGTACAGCAAGAAGCACTTCAATCGTTTTTGCAAACTGCTGAGCTATTGGCTGTGCAGGGATTGACTTCGGAAGAAAAGGAGAAACCCAAACCACCGAAAAGCCAGCTAGAGCAACGACTTATCGAAGAACAACTGGTTAAGGCACTTCCTGCAACAGTTCGAACTGTTTCAACAGATAGTACGGCTCAAACACAGACTCAAACGATAGAACTACAGGCAAACATAATTCAAAATTCGGTTCGGAAACGAAAGCTGACATTTACGGAAGATGATGATACGGTTTACACGGAAACTGTGGAATTTGTTAAAGAGGAAGAGCCAATGGTTAAAAGTGAGTATTTTATCAAAGCATTTTATTTTTCCCTTCAAATTATGTATATTAGTAATGATTGATCAGGTAAAGTTATAAGCAGCACATAAGGTTGAATATTTTTTTTTCAACTTTTTATATCAGTGGTTTTACCTCTGTAGACATTCATTCCACGGATAGAAAGTGTGACATTGTAAAGGTAAAAAGGAGTAAGAGCCACATCTGAGAGTAGCATTTTTCATTAAAAAAAAATGATTCGAATTTCACTTATTCGTTTGACGTGGCCATCATATTGCTATTTTTGAAGTTTTATTAAGGTGGATACATCCGGCCTGTTATATAGATTATGCAACTCGCTGTATCGGATTCGTCATCCACCTTCTTCTCGTATTGAATCCTAAACTCTACGCAGAATCCTCCTTTCAAACGTACTTCGGTCTTTTTCAGACGCCTGAGCTAGCGTCCAGTTTTCTCTTCCGTAGCATTTTATAGATACGGTGCTTCGTTTTTCTGTGTATGCCTCTAGATTATAGAGTGGGAAGCACTGAGAAGAGAGCCTTATTAGCTAGTTGAAATCGTTGTTTGATTTCGTCAACTTCATTCCCATCCTTCGAGAGGTTCGTCCCTAAGTACACCAAGTGGTCCACTTTTGCAGGTTACAAATCGTTATAATTTGTCTTATTGTCATCGTTTTCTTTAATTGAGTTATAATTTTGAATTTTGCTCGTTAATTTGACGACCAACTTATTTGGTAGTTTCAATTAGAGTTATAAATACTTTCTTGGTGTCTTGAAAGAAACGTGAAATAATATTGATGTCATCAGCATAGGCTACTAGCTGCTTCGACTTGAGTAAGAAAGTTCCGCCAGTGTCAACGAGGATTTTTCTGATGACATACACAAGTGCTAATTTAATGATTACAAGGAGCTAACACTGTGTTCGTAAAGAACGAGTCAGCTATGTCATTAGAACTTGTGCATGATGGGAAATTCTAAATTCTGAATTCTCTTCGTAAGACGTACATAATAGTGCGATGCCTCTGCAATTTTCGATTCAGGAGTTCCGCAGGGATGCTAACGATGCCCGGTGCTATATTGGAGCTTAAGCGGTCCCTGGCTGCTTAAGCGGTCCCTGGCTAATTCGTCTAATGTGGAAGAGGGGAGTATGACGAGGTTTCGTCATCTTATGAGTTGATCAATAAAGGCTAGAAATAGATTGTGAGTTTTCGTTGGTCGTTCTTTGTGAATTTGGTCGTCTGCATTTTTTCCTATATTTATTTCCTCCTTGTGTAGATGGCCAAAAAAATCTCACTGGATCCCCGGGTGACCTATCACCACGGGGTATGTGAGGTTTGAAAAAAAGGACCATTTACAAGCCCACGAAGTTCCGAGTCGGGACCCGCTCAAGCACTGCTTCAATCCGGTCGTGCTATCTCACCCATTGGTTACCATGGACTTCAGAAACTACCAGAGTTCATGGGCCGCTCTGAGCGAAAGAGGTACCCTTCTTTGCGTTCTCGCGCTAGTAGGTCGATCGGGATTACTCCCAATACCACCATCACAGCCTCTTCTGAGACCATTACACATTATCGTGTAGCATAAATCACAGACAAATTATTCTTCTGTATTCTGATTGAATCTTTTTGTCCAATAAAAGAAAATAAAGTAAAACTAAATTCGAATTCTTCACATAAATTTCATATAATTTTGTTTATTACTCGAAATCTTTCTAAACATTCAAGCTGTAAATATTCAATATGAATGAAGACGCAAAAGTTTTTACTATATAAATTTATTCTTACTATGCATAAGTTCAAAAATACTTTACTTTATTGATTCTATTTATTTCCACAGCAACAGAAGTTCAATTTATCCCAGCCACAATGAAAATGGATATGCCCGATTACATTCAAGTTCCCGAAAGTAGCCAATTAAATGCGGAATCACACACGCAACAAGCATCGCAAGACACAACAACACAAACGACCGCACAATTCACATCGAGCTATGAAATTCTAACGGAACAATCGTCATATGATGCCGAAGTTGATAATAAATTTGGATCAAGTGATGAACCTGAAGCGGGCGAGATAACTTCTGTTGAAATGGGTAAGTAATAATTGTTATAATTGACGAATATCGGCATTAAAATATTTTTCTCATTTTATGAAATAGGTCGAATATTTACAACGTCGAATTCAGGCGATGGAAGCAATCCTGATGGCAAAAATTCATCACAGGGTAAGTTAATCTATTAAGAACTTTTATATGATATATTAATAGTCATTGGGTAAATGTGGTTGAACATTGGTATACACAGGGGAATTTTTAACTAACTACTACGGTCAACCTCTGCAAATATATTACTTCAGTGAATTGGTATTTATAACAGATTAAACAGCATTTTTTGGAATTAGTGATGAATTTATGACCAACTATTTGCATTAGATATAAATAACATTGACATAGCAATGTACGTAAGTAAGGATGTGGACTTTTAACATATTCATGTTAGTAGCCAAAAACATGCATTCAAAAAAAATTTCATCAAAAAAGTGATTGTGATGTCCCATCTATGGAAGTTTTTTTTTCGAGTAAAAATATTAATTACTGAAAAATGAGGAATATCAATTTTATTATGATGCACATTTGCATTTCATTCTCAGAAAAGATTTCTTTAGTTTTCCCCCTTATAAACAAAATACAATATGAAATCTTTCTTTCCCGTATCTACAATCGGAAAGTAATCTCTCTAGCATATTTCTATCATTCTCTCTAGTTTTTTTTTTAAAGATAGATTTGAAACACTTTGAAGAAACATAATTCAAAGTTCTAAAGAAAGTGTAGCGTAACTCTCAAATCAACTATCGAAAAGAATCATTTTTCTCTCAGATGGCTGCGTTGTATTGTTGACATCTCAGTGAAATAATGATGCGGGAAATTTTGTCGAAAATGTAAAAGCCTGTGCTACTTATGTAGTAGAAAACAATATTTTTCTGTTTGATAATTAGTAGTGACAGGGAAAGCTGGATGATTATTAAAATACAAATCAACGATTAAACCTAATATTGCAGACTTGTGGTGAGAAAAAATTCATACTAAAATACTGCACTAAAGAGTTTTGATTAGCAAAGTCTAATTCTTTACTAGCTTTTAGTTTGAAGCTACTAATTAGTATTGACTGTTCAGACAAATTTATTTAAAATCAAGTTTCGATTAAACTTTAATCATTAATTTATAAAACTGCCCAAATAATGTTTGCTCTTAAACATAATACAGTCTAATTTTACGCGTCCAAACTCAAAAGTAATTTCCATTTATGTATATTGACCTGCTATACCGCTTCAAGTTTATTAATAGTGTCAACCTGCTGTATTTGATCCTTAACTCCTAAACTAAGCATATAGTTTACTGATTAGTGGTTAATAATATTGAAACTAACAATGTAAATGCAAGGCCTTATATTCTTAGTCTCTCGGATTAACACAAACACAAGACTATGATGTGGTCGGTCGCGTTTTGTTCTTTCACTGACTAAAAAATGCAAGCTAAAGTCAGTTGGGACAAATTCGTGCACATTGAATGTGAATGACGTCTGTACCAATTTCAATCTAAAAATCCGTAGTCGATTGTAGAAAGTCAAACTAAATTTGATTTACGACTTTTCCACATCCGAAATTCATTCAATTCATCAGCGCTACAACCAGGATCCGGCTCTGGCCTCCGTCAACAGTTTTTTTCTTCATCGGACCCGATCATCCAATTTTGCAGCCCTAAACTCCGAGCGTCCTGGTCAACGCCCCCTCCAGCGCAGACAAGGTCTCCTACGTTGTCGTCTGCCGTAAAATCTGCCGCAAAGGGTTTTCCGAGCCGGATCTTCTTCGCTCATTCGAGCTAGATGTCCTATCCACCGGAGTCTACCGAGCTTTATCTTCGTAATGATATCTGCTTCTAGGTAGATAGCGTACAGCTCATGGCTGTGGCGTCTCCGGAATCGCCCTTCTTCACATATGGAGCCAACGACTCTCCGCAAGACTTTTGCTGAGCACCCAAGTCTCGGATCCATACATGAGTACTGGCAGGATCATGGTCTTGTACAGCAGGAGCTTTGGTGTTCGGATGAGATTTCGGGACTTGAAGAGTCTTGTCAGACTGTAGTAGGCTTTGTTGGATTGGAGCAGCCGCTCGTGTATTTCTACCTCCATGTTGTTATCGGCTGCTACAATTGACCCAAGGTAGTGCAATGATGGCACTACTTCAAATTCATGCTCAACCACCCTGAAAGTTTGACCAACTCTAGCTGTTCTTCCTGCCGATGCTGCCACCGTGTACTTAGTCTCTCCTTGATTTATGTACAGCCCCAGTTTTTGTGCCGCTCGCTCGATCTCGATGAAAGTTTCTCGCACAGCCAGTTCAGATCTTCCAATTAAAGTGCATTTCTCATCGCTCCAGAATGCCTTCAGGATCGGTGATCAGATTACCCTTTTTGTCCCTACACTAAGTGCAGCGTGGTGTGTACTGCGTCATATTTCGGACTATTTGGTAGAACTTCCGCGCTTGGTGCAGATCTCGCTCTCTAGCTCTTTCTATTTCACAGATCGGGTCTTTTTCCCAGGCTGTTTTATTAGTCTGTGAAGTCTCTTCTCTGTTCTTCTGAGCTCTTTATATTCCTCCTCACGGGCCCGCGTTCTATGAGATTGCTGCATTGCCCGCTATGCAACATTCTTACGTTCAGTCGCTAGTTTGCATTCATCATCAATCCAGCCGATCCGATCTTTGCGACAACTGCCTAAGATGGCGTCAGCAGTACTAATGACAGTATTCTTAAAGCGTGTGCACTTCTCATCTACGCCCGGCATCCTGGCCCTAGGGCGTACCCTCCCTCCATCGAGCTCTTCAAGGGAGAGTCCTAACGCATGACTAAAGGTGTTACCGGTATTTTCATTGCATTTCATTGCGTGTTGATTCGAGCCTGGTTCGCGGATGCAATGCTTCTACGCAAAGCAATTCGCGCCCGGAGAACCATACTAACAAGATAGTGGTCCGAGTCTAAGTTGGCACCTAGATACGTTCGTACAGTCATCAGGCTCGAGTAGTGGCGACGATCTATCAACATGTGGTCTGTCTGGTTACGAGTGGCTCCATAAGGTGATATCCACGTGGCCTTATGGATATATTTACGCGGGATCCTGGTACTCGCAACGACCAAGTTCTTAGATGCTGTCAGTTCTATGACTCGAAGTCCTTTGTCATTAGTGTTCTCATACAAACTATGGATGCCTGCGTAATGCCTGAATACCGGCTCCCGACCCGATTTGGCGTTAAAATCTCCAAAGATGATTTTTACATCATGCCTCGACATGTTCATGATACGATTCTTTTTCGTCATCAGCAGATTCCTCGAACGTTTATGAGGCTGATGTTTGCAAATATGCCTTGCACGCCAAGATTGCAAAACCCCTCATTAAAGGGTTAAAGCCGATGATGGTATACTTCATTTTTTGGCTCACCAGAAAGTCTACCAGGAGCACATGGTGTTTTAGATGACAGCTGTAGTATAAGTCATATTCTTTCTTTTGCAAAACACCATTCCCTGTCCATCTGATCTCTTGTATTGCTGTTATATCAGCCTTATATTGAGACAAGAGATTGAGATTTGAGAGGTAATCACCCTTTCGCCAACCTTACTTGGAAGGGACTAGCTTGAAAATACTCGCAAGTCTTTTCTGAGAAAAAAGGCTACTGTCCGCAGTCACCACGAGGAGGTTAAATTCAGGCTTCCATCAGCCGAGATAATTGCGGCAAGTGCATATATTCATATACTACATGTTATTCCCCCTATCCGACTGATGGCCCGGCTGTTCAATCTGAAATTGTTTAACTAAAAAATGACTGCTGGTTAGAGTTAAAAGTTGTTTCTCTAAAGTGTAAATGCTAGTGAACTTTCTAGTAATAAGTAACTTTGAATGATTATTCTGTAACTATTTTGTACTTCTTCACTGAGCTAAAATATTCGTAGCGAAAGCGATTTCGCAGTGTTTTTCATGCTGAACTTACCTGTCGTAAGTTTCTACAAAATTTTGATTGATTCCATTAAAAATCATAGTGATCAATTGTTGCGACAAAGTCATGAGCCAGACTGTCCTAAATAATTTTTATTGTAGCTCGATAAAACTTCGAATTTAAATCTTAGTAATAGAGTAGGATTTTCAAAATACTGTCCTATTCTACAACTATCCTATTTTTACTAATTATGCTCATCGCGTTATTCACTTCGAATTAGCAGTCCGTCCATATATATATTCCCCATATCAAGTATTGGTAAAAGTGATCTTGAAAATGACGTTTTAGACTCTACGATGTTTAGATAGAAGATCAATTTAAAATACTAATTTTCATTTTAGTCCTAAATTAGTTTTTATTGAAATAAATTAAAAAAAAAAATTCTCAGGAGGATTAACAAATTTAAGGAACCTTCATAATCATTGAATTTACCTAATTTGAAATTAAAGAGGTTTATGGACAAATTGGTTTCGGTCACGTCTTATGGACGTAAGAATGTTGCTAGTTCACACCATTCATTATCCAATTTTTATACTTGAATGTTGTGTAGATCCGTGGACAGGTTTTGTATAGATTATAGAGTAGAGTGATGGTTAAAAATATTAATATATTTTAAAACAGGATCGCTGAAATTAAATAAGTTCAACTCACTCTGTGAAGCTGAAAAGATTGAATTATAAACTTTAACTAACACGGTTCGAACGGATCTTTTAGAACATTTTTGATTTAATCAAGTTCTAACATGCTACTATTGAAAGATATTTTAAACAGCCGGCAAAACTATACTTTAAAATTATTTGCGGAAAAAAAATTCTGATTTGTGAAATCGGCGGAGCATAAAATATATTTGAAGGTCACAACAATTTCCAAACAATCTGTTAACGACACATCCTAAGGAGATCCATCTTGTTTGTGCTGGTTAAAATAAGTTTTGAGACTTCATTCGAAATATGATTGGAAAACTCTGTTATGTCTGTTATGTCTGAACTGTGAACATCCTTTGCCAACATTTTATGTGCGGCTGTGCACAAGCGCGATGCATTTAAACACTTTTATACTCAGACAAATTTGTTTCAAACTTTCTGAAAATTATAGAGACATATTTGTAGAGACATATTTGAATTAAAAAGATTTTTGCTTGGTGGTGACTGATCTTTTTACATCGTAACAGCTCATAGAAATTATTTTTATGTCGCGTTGTCCATATTGGTTTGAAGTGAAATGGATTTCATCAAGCAATTGCAAACATAAACTTTCAAATATCTTCCGTCCTTTCTAATCAATCTGTAGTTCATCTCTAAAGTAGGACCTTATTCCACTCCAGCTTAGAATTTTCCAAAAGCTTTTTCGAGTTTGAGCATAGACTAATTTCAATAGATGGCTTTTATCAAAGCTCTTATTATAATGTATTCAAAATAACTTGTCTCGTTGGAAAAAGTGAGCATAGTATAAATGGGAATTTAACTTAATTGATAATTTGTTCGTTTGACCGAAATTTTAGTAGGAATAGTTATTGAAAATGGAATTGAAATATCTAGTACAACAGATGGAATTTTGAATTCAAAATTCAGCAAAAACATATTTGCCCTACTTACAATTTTCCATCAAATACTCAAACTAGTTAATGGGTTTTCACAAGGCCAATTCTTCTCAATTCCCTTTTAAAGTTGATCTTGGAGTTTACATGGACCAACTCAATACACGGACTGGTGCCGTTCTGTCACTCGTATTCGTCATAATTTTTGTAAGCAATTTGGCAATTATGTACACTTAGTAGAAAAAGTCTACGTGCACTTTAGCACAATTTTGTATAACGGCAAAAAACAATCTATAACTTTACATAAATATTTGAAAACTTGCCATTTACTTAATTAGCACTTCTCAATGATTGCTAACACGAAAATTCTTAGAATTCACTCCACACAGAAATGAGATAGCGGTACTTGTAGCGACCGAGTCAGTAAAAACAAGCAGAAAAAGTCTACGTGCAGTTACTGATGGTTAGAATTCTTCGAAATTTCTTGCAAAAAAGGAGTATTTGAAAATCACTTTTGTTAGTCACATGCTAGCTATTATTTGTAGTGAAAGTTGATCAGCATAACAAAGTTTTTTTGTATTAAAAATTACATTGGAAGTTAAAAGGAAAGAAGTTAGCGGTGGTGAAAGAAACATTATCATTAAATTGTGGAAGGAAGGAAAAAGTCATCGGGAAATTGCAGAATTAGTTGGCAGACGATATTCTTCAATAGGGAGAGTAATTAAGAATTTTAAAACAACCGGAGTTATTACTTCCAAGCCACGATCTGGTCGACCATTAAAATTAACCATCAGAGAAAAGCGGAAAATCATTTCCATCGCTCAGCAAAATCTACGTTTAACTGCTTCCCAAATAACTTCTGATATCAAGAAACAATTCAGCAAACAGGTTTGTATTGACACAACAAGAAGAATCTTGAAAAAGGCTGGTTACAATGGTCGTATAGCTAGCAAAAAATTCTTCATCTCGCGGATTAATAGGCTGAAACGTATTGCATTTGCAAATGAACACATCGATAAGCCTAATGAGTTTTGGAAAGACATCATTTTCTCAGACGAAAGCAAATTTTGTATTTTTGGTATTAAAGGACGAAAGCTTATATGGAGAAAGCCGGGAACAGCACTGGATAAGCAAAATCTGATACCAACTGTAAAGCATGGCGGTGGTGGCGTTATGGTATGGGGGTGTATGGGGTACAATGGTGTGGGAAATTTAACATTTATTGAGTCCACAATGAACAAGTACTTCTATTTGAATATTTAGAAAGACAATTTAGTACAAAGTGCAGAGAAACTCGGATTGCAATCAGGATTTCGTTTTCAACACGATAACGACCCGAAGCATACTGCGCAAATTGTGAAACTCTGGCTTCTTTATAACACGCCAAAACAGCTTCATACAACTCCACAGTCTCCAGATTTAAATCCGATAGAGCATTTATGGGATTTGCTGGAAAGAAAGATCCGAAAACACATCATTACCAGCAAGGCAATGCTGCAGGAAGTAATAAAGAAGGAGTTACCATCAGTAACTGCACGTAGACTTTTTCTGCTTGTTTTTTCTGACTCGGTCGCTAAAAGTACCGCTATCTCATTTCTGTGTGGAGTGAATTCTAAGAATTTTCGTGTTAGCAATCATTGAGAAGTGCTAATTAAGTAAAATGGCAAGTTTTCAAATATTTATGTAAAGTTATAGATTGTTTTTTGCCGTTATACAAAATTCTGCAAAGGTGCACATAGACTTTTTCTACTAATTTGTAAATTTTGACATCAAGCAGCTCAAATATTTAAAAATTATCCAGTCATCTAGGACTTTTGACACAAATCACAAATCAAAATCAAATCAACATACCCTTCCGCTGCACGCTCGCTTTCTAAAAACTCGAGTTGAGCTTAGCCATATAAATAGCCACTTATTTTCGTGGACGTTTCACAAAATTTCTCATTGGAAACTGGCCAAATTTAGAACATTTTTGTTTCAAATTTTAGATTTTTTTTATTTAAAATTTGCTCAGCGGCTCACTATTGGAAACGCGGCATTGATCACATTAGAAGTTTCATCACAGGACTTTACCTCTATGCAAGTTGTTTTTTGAACAAGTGGTATAATTTGCCTCGTCTAAAAAGATGCTCAGAAATGATGAGATTTCCGAAATGAGTCGGAGAAATAGATTCTAGAAGTGATTGTTTCTCATTTAATATAGAAATTGTGCACAGTTATGGATGTTCCTCAAATGTATCTAATTAGAGTCCCTATCTTGTTGATATTAGTTTTCAAATAGCTGAACATAAAGATTCATGTGCTTGGCGGTGCAGTACAGGTGCATCATTGTGGAGTCAGTCCCATGTGTTAACTTTATGCACGAGCTTTGCAGCCATTTGTTCCATCTACACTTGAACTTAAATGTTCACCACTGTGCTTAGTTGATACGATAAATCATAAAGGACTAGGTTGGAGTAAATTTACTTTGCTGCTGTAGCAACAAGCTCTTGCGGTGCCTTTGGATCATGAAATATTACAATCCATGCCATTGTAATATTTATGCTCGTTTTGTTTCACGCCAATAATAGTTTTTGTTTCTATTCTAAATTACATATTTATATTCAAACACTAAAAAAAAGTTTATACATAAGAATGAGCAGTATGATGTATGTACTTTACTTTATAAAGTGTGAACAATGAAAGCTGCTCGTACTTTGAATTTATTATTTACGAATGATATAACTAACATTTTGATAGATATCCTATCCCAAGTTAAACTTCCGTGAAATATTAAGTGAACAGTGAAATTGTAAAATAAAACTGAAAACATTCTAGGTATGTACAAATTATTCTTTTTATTTACAAGTTTATGTCGAAATTATTTTCAATTGCATGATTCAATCAAGATGTCGATTCATTCCAATTATCTATTATTTGTATTACGTAGAAGAGTTTTATTTTATTGATTTTGCTGTAGAATACTCATCAAACCAAAAATTTTATTATTTCTGTAACTGTATTTTGTTGTCATTGAATTATTTTGTTTTAGACTCGGGAGAATTTGGTTTCCGTTGCAGTATATGTTGGAAAGGATTTAAACATCCTACATCTCTCACCCTGCATAAAGACTCTCATAGTGGCAAAACGCAATGTCCGGTCTGCCGAAGAAATTTTTCTCGGAGTTACGATATGAAAGCTCATATGACACGAATCCATAAAATCACGTTGAGTTTAGATGCGAAAATCGACGTACGAAAAGCTGAATGATGCCTAAGCGAATGAAATTTATAAGTTAATATGTAACGAAAGAATTGTAAAAATATGCTATAATAAACATATGATTGAAACACTGTTGGTTTATTTGTAAGATAAGTTGCTTCAAATTATAAGCAAATTGAATTTTCTGTGTCCAAGAATGTCTAATTTTTAAGTAAATCGAAAAATTGCATTTGTAATCGAATGTACACCTCATTTAATGCAAGTCCCGTTATGTAATGAGAAAAATACCTACAAATCAACCATAACGGTTACTCTGGTTGGGTATTTTATATGAATATGTCTCCAAATATTTTCAAAATTACAAAAACTTGAAAAAAAAACCTTTTCGATCAAATTCACTACTGAAAATTTAGTATATTTACTAGATACTTGTTTAAAAGCAACAGTGAACTAATCATTCATTTCATTTATTTTATTTTTTAGATTTGCCAAATGGTAAATGGACAGAATGTCAATTTTGCAAAATGGTTATAACAACTGTTAATCTTTGGAGACATATTCGTACGCAGCACACACCGCAACCACCGCGAAAATGTGATCTATGCAAAAAGAACTTCAAGAATAAGTACAGTTTACGAGAGCACATTAGAATATCGCACGAACAAAAACAAACGAAGCCACAGCAGTTATCGCAGTCTTAATTACAAATATTCTATTTAAAACAAAATTTAATTTATGATCGTAGTTGTTTAATTTAGTTGCTATATTAGAAACAATAATAACAATGCATTGAATGTAAAAAAAAATATCAATCTCAGAAAGTTCATTTGAATTGTGAATGTAAATATAACATTTTTTTAGAGTTTAGACTACATAGTTCTCTTTCGATTTTATATGTATTGTAAGTTTTTTTTAGCTTGTTTGTAACTGATTGTGTTTTCTCACGAAGTATTTCATCTAAGTGAAGTAGAAAGAACATTTTCTATGCCCTCTGTAGAACTGTACAAATTTGAATCAAAATAATAAATAAGTTTTCCTATGAAAGGGAGTTTCTTTTTATATAATAAGTTTTTAAAAAACCGATTATAAAAACTTATGGATAATTGAATTAACTTAAATTTAATAGTTTTCCACCACAATGAAATTCCACCTTACCAGTAAAAATAAAATAACTTTCAAATACTAGGTACGAACAGAGACAATGTTCTGTCCAAACAACCGCATCGCTGCGAGGTTTATTATACAAATTCTGAGCACGGAAATTAACGGTTAGTCCGACTGTCAGCTATTTGCAAACTTTTCTTATTTATCCGGCTTGAAATTTTATATGTTCGACGCATGCACATTTCTTAGCACTACACGTTCATAAAAGCTCTTGTCATAAAAATATGTTTGTCTTCACGAAAATATTTAATAACTCATACTCATTCTTCGAAAAATGTGTAATCGTTTGACTTTATTCAGCGAAATTCATTTATTTATTTTGAGTAGCATATTCAATTCAACTCATTTACTTAGCTAGAGTAGCCTAGTAGGTAGAGCACTGGCGTCTTGTGTGTGGGGTCCCTGGCTCGAATACAGATTCGGACGAGGGACCGCGCACCAAGCTTTGAGTTCACGTAGCTCTCAATAGGTGCCTGATTTAATCGAGGGTAAAGTGAGTCATGGAACTAATCACTCCACACTCGTTTTCACATTGACTGTAAATTTGTGATGAACCTATTTACCAGCTTTAACCCCTAGACCCGTACGAAGTTTGTCGTGGGATTACTTTATTTACAACAATAAAACGCAAAAGTGACTGCCGATCTTACGTTGTACAAACTTTTAAAGCATACGGCTGTTACTGAAGCTGACATAAGTAAAGCAATTCCCTGCTCCCCTCGTTCAAGACGCTGCGTTGCTTCCAGATGTCTTTCCATCGACCAAGACCTTCAATTCCTGAATTCTAGTAGTGATGTTCGCTTCTGCATCAATGGGATATCTCCAGCGCAATCTGGACTCTATCACTGATCTCTGTCCTTCGGTGTTTGAATTAATTATCGAATTTGACTGTTGTGATGAATGTAACGAGTTCAACAAAGTTATTGCAAATATATGATCTTCACATATGGCTGTTAAAATACTTTTGACTCGTACACTTTAAGTTTCGTTATTGTTTATGCAGCTGATTTTAAGCACCGTGAAAATCGATTAACATGTTTTAGTGCCCAACCGAAGCTTCGCCAGTGGGCTCTGTAGGCCTCTAATACTGCGACCTCCTGGGTCTTTTGTGCCTCCTCTGCGTTATGTCCTATAGGGTATCCAGGCTTCTTAAGAGCCTGCATATGCTCCTTAATGGAACATTTGTTGTGTCCCTGATGGAGAAAAGAGCATAGCCAAGGAGTTCTAAACTTCGTATCGCTAGTGCTGGGCAGTGTGTGATAAGATATTCTACACACTCTGCCATTTCTCCACAGTATCTGCATCAGTCATTGCGTTCCATTTTTGCAAGGAAGGTGACCTGTCATTGCTCCACTATTGCAGAGCGACACTGCTTCTTCTGTTCTTTTGTTATTGAAGCCAAAGTATTTTTTGTTAAATGTTTCAAACCTTCAAGATTAAGCCAGTACCTATCGATATTTTTCTTGCTTCATGTTTTAATTCCTTTTTCCGTTTCCTTGGTGCCCCTCATGACCGGGAATACATGTCAACTCGAGGCTGTTCTGTGTCCTATTTCATTTAGGGTCTCCGTCATCTCTTAAGAATATAGCTGCAATTTTGTTATCATGATTGATAGCCTTGAGAACCGCTTGGCTAACCCTTTTAGTGTTAATTATTTATATTATATGTAATATGGCACATTGTTCTGCTTGATAAATCGTGGCCTCCTTTGGGAGAGGGAAACTCATTTTGTGCTTGGATCCTTCGATCACTGCTCCTACTCCACAATTCAACTTTGAGCCATGAGTATATCACATTTGCGCCCCTTTATACGAGGGGGTTGGCCATCCTCACATTTGTTCTTTAATGGAATTTTGACTTTCAACTTCTTTTCGAACACTGCTTTGGTCTATTTGATCGCTAACGTTGAACATTTCCATTGTGGGCTTGATGTCCTCCAGGATACTAAGGTGGCCTTTTAGGTCTCCTGATTTGTATCTGTAGACCTGTTGTAGACTAATATTCCGTTTCGCTGCTTCCTCCTGAATTCTGAGGTGTAGCGGCCATTCCGCTTCATTCATTGCCTCAGCGACTGCAATGTATTCTGCTCCAGTCGATAACTGATCGAAAAGCCTTCATTACTGTCATTGCTGTGAAACTCATTACTACTGTAATCAGCAGGCAGGCCATACTTTGAAGCTTGTTGAGGCTATTAATAGCAGTTGTTTGTGCATTTTTTTCGCTACACTGCAGCTCCAGAAAGGAAGATAGGTCTAACTATTTATTTGTATATCCATAATGTCTGCCTTGGAGCTAGTCTCTAATTGAATTCATACATTGTTTTTTTTCACCCAAATTGCCGTAGTGACCTTCAGTGTCGTTTTGTTTAGATGATTGGCCCAAATGAGGTTCCAATATATGTAGGTGGATTCCTAGATATTTTACGTCTTCCTGCAGATATATGACTGTACCCCTAATTTTTAGGGATCCTATTTCGGTTTTTCTTTTTCTGGTGAATGGTACTATGCTATTTTTCTGAGGGTTTATGGGTAAACCTTCTTGCTCGCACCATTGGATTGTCTCATTTAAGGCTTCTTGCATTCTAAATCTTAAGGGATCCATGTGTGAACGCTTTATTATTACCGTTATGTCGTCCGCGTAGACGAAAACAATTGGGTTCTTACTACTGAGGGTCACGAGAAGGTCATCAACTAGCTATGGATTAAATCTGCCACTAACTGCGACATCTTCAGGATGACTTAAATGTTTGATGCTGGAAAATATGGTTGTATATCATTCTCCTCTCCAAGTCTTCAGTATTCTTATCACTGCATGCTTTTTCTTTTAAAGATTATATGCAAATGTGATTTTTTTTTACATTTGGAAATAATTGCTGAATCTTTTTTCTCGTCCTGAAGCTTAAGCCAAATTAACTTTCGGCTCCCACAGTCAAATATAATACCAGTGTAAAATGTACCTGTGATTTTTTTCAGAAAATTGCATTATAGGATATGATGATATATGTATATTATTCCAACTATTCTTATTAGTAATTAAATTTTTCCAGGACACACTGGACCTGGTGAATATCTTCAGTGCGGTGTTTGCAATCGTCATCTTCAGTCAGCAGCAGCACTTAAAAGACATATCCTATCGAAACATGGTTCGGTTAGTGGCAAACATGATTGTGAAACATGTAAAAAAAGCTTTAAAACAAAGTGGTCATTATCAACGCACAATTCACGGTTTCATCGATCCGATCGAATACAAAGAGAAACAATAGATTTAACTTTTAGTTTTTAGTTTAATGTAAACCAATACATAAAATTAAGTTCCAAAGCACCAATATAACTCGATTTAAGATATTATAATTTCGTAGATTGTATATATAAACATATATATAAAACTAATATTAAGCTTACAGAGACAAACAAGACTTTTAACATGTTACTTTTGCAATAAACTAACATTAAGAATATATGCGATAATGTTTTATTCATTTGAATTAAATTAATATAATTTATATGTACGATGTATTTGAATTGTCTCAATATGATTAAGATTTAACAAATATATTACACAAAATTCATCACAAATATTGCTATGCTATATACTATGAAATTTTATTTAGATAGGTTTGTTTTGAACTTGAAAAACACTCAACTTGGATGGCTTGGCCTCTTCACGAGTACAATTCATGTGACCATACCCAAAATATTCATTATTCAATGTCAATTCATTGGCTAATATAAATACGAATTGCATGTTTGTAAATATCTACTAATAATTCAATTTTCTGACTTTTCAGGCAAAACTTATCTCTGTATAATTTTCGGGAATTAGCATTTTTTTTTACATTTCAATCAGCATTTTTTTTAAAAAAAAAAACTAATGAAGTCCAATTGCATGTGATAATGTCTACTAAAGTAAAACAATGGAAATATACCAAAGTGATATGCATAAATCAGTAAAAAAATTTAGTTTCACATGGAATAATCCAATTTTTTTTAGCTTTCAGGAACCACGACTTATTATGGGAAGAGAAGCTTTTAGCTTTGGAGTATTTAACCTTAGGGCTTGCGGGAAGTTTTTCATGAACTTAATACTATGGAAGTTGAATCTAAAATTTTTACTACACAATTGCCTTTAATAAAAAATAAATACCGTAATATACTATTACTACCTATTACGACTACTACTACCACGAAACTTTGACAAACTGAGTGATCCTCTTTAAGTCCACCAAAACTACTTCGGCTAGGCTTGCGAAGAATTATGAGCCAAAGGACTGCTTTCTTTCCCTAGCAAGGGCCGGGCATTTGGACAATTGGTGAAAATTATTTCCTCCTCCTCAGTGCAACACCACCGGTAGAAATCATTGAAAGGTAAACCCATCCGCAGCGCATATCTGCCAAACAGACAATGCCCAGTTAAGATAGCCACCGCTACGCGAAGGGGCTCCGTTCCTAGTTCAAGTAAATCCTTAGTACTGCTAATATCAAAAGTTTTCCATTACTGTCTTGCGATCGCACAGGTAGATTCTTCCATCCAAGACATTACAGCGTCCTTTAAGTATTTTTACTTGATGGTCAGTTCAACTAAAGCCATCGGAGAGCCAATCGGGAGACCGCCGGGAATCTCCGACAAAAGTGTACCAGCATTTGCAAGTTTGTCCGCTCCAGAGTTCCCAAAAATGTCCCTACGTCCTGGCACCCAAAAGAAGTGTACCATCGAATGTCTCGACATTTTGTTAACAGTCCTGTGGTATTTGAGGACTAGCTTCGAGCAGGTGTAAACTGCAGTGAGAAACTATATAACCACTTGACAGTCAGTAAAAATACAGATATTCACTCCAATTATATCTGATTATATAGGAGCCGATTGGCCGCTTCGAGAATCGCCAATACTTCCGCTTGCAAGATACTAAAATATACTGCAACCCAGTCTGTTATTCAGCTTGGATCTATCGTTGTATATATCCACAGCATATGTTCCTATGGGTGATCTTTGTTTTTGATCTGGATTCCAACCCCTTAAATCAGATATGGTTGGGCAATAGCATAATCTATATCCGCTAGAACCAACATGCTATGCGCCAAGATGTTATCATGACGCAAGTCTGTCTAAGTCCAGGATTCGCCACAATGTAGTTCTACCGCTGTGTATTTCGCATGCTGCAAAACAGGCAGATCGATAGGAACGTAGTGAAGCAGCAGCCTTAGTGCTTGAGTTGGAGTAGAATGCAGCGCTCCTGTTATAAATAAGGCTGCTAATCTACGTACCTTTTGTTTCATCTTCTGATTTACAGCCTTTGTTAAACTACTGTTCTGTACATCAGATTCAGTTTCACTACGCTAGTGTAAATCTAGGAGACGATTCTAGATTACAGCCCCAAGGTGCTCCAAAGACTTTTTTACAGCAATAAACAGCCAACAATTGCCTTACGAGCTCTTTTTACTATATTTTCTTTCCATAGAAGCTTGGAGTCCTGGATAAGTCCCAGATATTTAACCTTGTTTTTGAGGCTTACAGGAGTCCCGTTTTGTCCGACTCTTGGGACGCGAGAGAATATGTAAGTAGTAATTTAATCAAACATGCTAATTTTGGTTTTATTACATATGAAGATGTAAAATTGATATCTTCATTCAAAAAAACATTCTACTAAAGTGTTTTGAATGTAATTCTTTATTTGGTAAAAAAAACCGACATCTTTTTAATAGACAATTTTTGCGCAAGCATTTAGCTTGCCGACAACAAGAACATTATTTTATTTCAAGAACAAAGTTTCCACTTATGATTACATACACCGAATTCTAATGATCTGGATAGCCCGGTAACGGGAATTTCTTACTGAACGATTCAACTTCTTCGCGCAATGATTTCACTTTAGCGGCGATGCCTGCATTTGTTGCGATCACATTCTTATAGTCGACCAGTTTTGGTCCTGATATGGCAGTCACTTCATTGGATAATTTAAGGCCACGATCAATGAAATCTGCTACCTTATCAATATCCTCTTCTTGGAAACCGCGTGTGGTAAGAGCTGGTGTGCCAAGACGAATTCCAGACGGATTCATGGCAGATTTATCGCCAGGAACGGTATTCTTATTGCATGCTATCGCAATTTCCTCTAAAATGAATTCTGCGCGTGCTCCACTTATTCCAGTCGATGTTAAGTCAACAAGTAACAAATGAATGTCCGTTCCGCCGGCGGCGATTTTGTATCCCTTCGCCATTAGGCTTTTGCAGAGTCGCTGGGCGTTCTTCACTACCTGCTTTTGATATTCAACAAATTCGGGCTGTTGTGCTTGAAGCATTGCTGTAGCTATACCAGCAATAGCATTGTTATGCGGCCCACCTTGTAAACCAGGAAACACGGCCTGATTTATTCGATATTCCAAGTCGTACATGACCTTTTCGCCATTCGGCTTGGTTGAACGCACCCCCTTACGGAAGAAAATCACTCCAGCTCGTGGACCGCGCAGAGTTTTGTGAGTAGTTGTGCTTACAACATCAGCATATTGGAATGGACTAGGTATAATACCAGCAGCGACAAGACCAGAAATATGCGCCATATCAGCGAGAAGATATGCTCCATTAGCATCTGCGATTTTCCTGAAGCGTTCGTAGTCCAAGCATCGCGAATAACAAGAAACGCCGGCAATTATAACGCGAGGCTTGAATAATTTGGCGTTGGCTTCTAGTTGATCGTAGTCAATGAGCCCCGTTTTCGGATCGACTTTATATGGCATGCTTTCGAAAAATATCGACGTCGCCGAAATTCTTTTTGTTGGTGTCATAAAACCATGCGTCAAATGGCCACCGTCCGGCAGATCAAGGCCCATAATACGTCCATGAGGTTCGCAGATACCTGTGTAGACAGCGAAATTGGCTGGTGAACCAGAATACGGTTGGACATTAACACCCCATTCTTCCGGATCCAGCTTGTAGGCTTCGAGAGCACGTTGACGAGCTAAATTTTCGACTTCATCGATGAATTCATTTCCTCCGTAATATCTACAAATTAGGTTCTATATCGAAAGTTATAATAGATAAAATAAACGTATTACCTTTGACCTGGATATCCTTCCGAATACTTGTTGTGCAGGCACGAGCTCAGGCATTCTAATACAGATACTGAAGTAAAATTTTCACTAGCAATCATTTCTAATCCGTGAAGCTGCCGGCGTTTTTCTTTTTGTATAATATCCAATAGTTGAGGGTCGCTCTCCTTGAGCGGAGCGTCTAGTATCTTACAATAATCAGCCATCTGTAATACAGTTGAATTCATGTCAGCGATTGGAATTTAAATTGATCACTATAGACAGTCTTTAATAATGCACACAGCGATAAAAACGCATCGACTTTATATTCCTGTAATCCAAGTAGTGCTCAACAAGTAATAATCAGTTGTAAGTAGGAAGGAATATTTAAAAAAAAATTATTGGTTTTATTGATAAGCTTAAGTATTGTTTTTGTTTATAGCTTTATATTAGCATGTGACGTATAATACCGTTTTTCAAAGCATAACATATCGACCAATATTGCATCACACCGTTAAAAACGGTTGTTTCATAGCGAAAATCAAAAATATTTACTTGATAGTATTTCCTACAATAACACTGCCTTATTTTCCAATAAGCGCAAGATTAATTGCTGATTTTTATAAATAGTAACAAACATGATTACAGCGGAGAGGCGATAGCCTTATCATTTCCGAAAAAAAACTTTTGAAGAGAAATTTACGACTACACTTTGGTAGAGTGACTAAATATGCAGAAGCTAAATATGTTTTTGTTAAATTACTCCCAGTCAATTAAATAATATTTAAAGAAAACTGAAATTATTATGAAGACTCGGAGATGAGCTTAACATTATAGTACAAGCCTGCAAAGTACTAATTTTCTAAAATTACTAAGCAGAACTGGTGCTTGCGAATTGTCCAAAACCGGCCACATATTACCAGATGAGTATGTTATCGAGCCGGAAAAAAAGAAATTGATTATTTTCAAGGTTATTCACGTGCACTTAAATGCAATTTTTAAACCAAAAAACAAATTAGAAGCAATTAATTTCGATTTGCGTTTGTGTATGATTAAGTTAAAATTAAAACTTTAGTTTTAGTGCCTTAAATTTGATAACGGTAAATGATATTTAAGAGAAAAAAAAACAGCAAACGAAGGACATAACACCACCTGAAAAGCTACCCGATTTATTGCCTGTATATTAGGTTAAAATAGAAATAGAACATGACACCTTATGAAAGCTACTATCAAGCTTTCGGAATCAGTAAAACAGCGAATCAAGGTCCTTTGCTAACGGCAGTATTAGTCAGGTGCTCGTAAGCTCCACTTACTATTCGGTCCCAAACTCTATCCTATACCTGAAGATATCAAGCGACACCGTAGGAAACAAAACCGTATAAAAGGCATAGCAGAAGTTAGTATCCACAAAAATAGATCCAAAATAGATCCAAAACAGCTCCATAAGTAAGTGCTACAGCATACTATGCAGACCAACCTGTAGAAGAATCTTTCAGACTTCCTAGTCACTGCAGCATTTTCCAAACGAAGGTCTTTCCCATGCGGAAAGCAATAGAGCTGATATAAGCAAAGGATACTAAAAATACTAAAATCAGCACTGATATCTCACTCACATAAATCTATGTTCGTTAACTCTCGGACATAAGGATTGATTGGAACGAGAAGCGGATGGGCTAGCCAAGTATGTGGTCAGTCTGTCCTTGTTGCATCGGCAGACATCCCAATTCCTTTGCAACTGCTAAGTATTTGATTGGCTCTAATATGATGTAGGTTGAGGTGTATAGAAAGCCAACAGCTCCGACCTAAATTGCTTTAATCCGATCCAATTTTATCTAGTTTTCAAAACCAAGACTAACATTTCGTTTAGAAGCTAGATGTATTTTAATTTCTTGACAGATGTCGATATTTGCATGGTAATGTACCCTCTTTTACAGTGTTTTTAAATTTAATGTTATTTTAATTTTAAAAAAATTGTGTTTGCGTGTGGTTTGGGTGGGAAGTGCCTTGCAATACAAACAATCAGGCCAAAAGAATCATTGTACTCATAACCCAGCCTTGCATAGTTTCCCAGATATCTTAGCAAAATCCAATATCAACGATTGGAGAAAAGAGGCGATTTTTCGCACACGTGCCATATCTAGGACAAACCATTGTTATCTGACTCTTAGAAACGCTGGACATTCACAAAAGAAAACCTGTACAATCTTTATTCGGAACATGTGCCCTCTTAGGCAGTTGTATGTCCAGTCAGTATGTCTGCCATGGCTCTACATTTCCGGAATTTCACAGTTACATGATTGGGCTTTGAAAGGAATACCTTAGTGTGCTACGGCACATCAGAAGAAATCTATCTATGTTTGTGAGCATAACGAAAATGGCATGTCCAGATGCGGCCGACACAACCAAGGCTAGTTCAGGGCCCTGTAGTAAAAGCATCGAACCTTGCTTTGCAATAGCGTCAGTAATTTAATTTCCCTCTAAAGCATAGGGCCCCGGTTCTCCGAGCAAATGCACTTTATTGAATCCGGAGACATAGTTCAATCGCACCCTGCACTCTTGGGCTATTTTTGAAGTAAATAGGGGTTTACGTAGCACCAGTAGCGCAGATCTAACATCTGTCTTCGAGCAGTCCGTAAAGAAGATGTCGAGTCATCCCCTCGTATAGTCATCTGGGTACAAAAGAGAACACGAATCATGTTTATCATATTACACATTTTCAATTTAAAATCATCATCAACGTGGCACAACAGCCCGGCGTCGGGCCTTGGCCGCCTGGAAATTTAAAATGCAAAATCCAAAATCAATTTAAAATGCAAAATCCAAAATCAATTTAAAATGCAAAATCCAATATCAATTTAAAATGCAAAATCCAAAATCAATTTAAAATGCCAAATCCAAAATCATGTGAGAATCATACAACCTCATACAATGAAACTGCGAATCTTATCCAATGACACCTGCAGGAAATGCCAGGATCCTGGGATCTCAGGAACAATCCAACATATCTCGTGTAACTTTTGGGAGTTTGGGGAAACCCAGACATCGCAACTTTGGTGTGCCTTTGCAGTTGGACCTTACGCTCGGAGCGGAGCAAAAATTTAAGAATATCCAACAATTTGCAAAGAAGTGTGGGCCTTGGATGGTCATTTGAATTCAATCCTCAAGATGTTGACATGAATATTATAAGACCCTGTTTTTACAATGGTGGATTCATGAATACGATACTGGAGACGCTTTTGACATATACATTTGAGTAAAAGGAAAATAGCCGGAAACATTGGCCCACTACAAGTTCAAGTTCAAATTTATAGAGTATTATTTGAAATAGCAAATAATTCTTTCGGCAAACTTTTCAGAAATAATTTTTTAGGTTTTATCTATCTTTGTTTAACATAAATTCCCCCTCATTTCAACACATTTATACTACATACATTACATTTCCCTAGAAATCCCCTATTTCTTTACACTTTTTCTTTTGGCGTGTAGATACTGGAAAAAATCTCCATCAGAATTAGAACTAAGTCATCGATTACTAGCTTCTACTCCAATCTGCACACGATTATGCACTTCTTAAATGCACTTCGAAGTCAATCTTTTTATACAGTTTAGTGGGTGTTCGAAGTCAGCCGGCTTCTTAATGGCCGAAATTAATGAGCTGCTTCCAATGTTACCAACCAGAGAAGAAAGAAATTCTATGGATTTTGGTGTAAATATCTCTAGATTTTTGTGCGGTTTTTGTATTTAGCTACAATGTACTATACTATCTAGAGAAACAAACGTGTTAAGCTATTAAAATAGTTCTGATCATTTCAGATTCACCCACAATATACAAACTTCTTAGCATTGGCTAAACGGACCTCACTTAAACGCTATCATTTGGGTTTAAGACAAAATCCCAATATCCCCGTACTCTATAAAGAATAATCATAAATCTGAAACTTCCAGCATATTTATTCAATGTATGTGGTAAATATGCAGATGCTTCGAAAATAATTCCCTTGATTTTCCCGGCCGATGTGAAAAAACCATCTCTTATAACTGCAAAAAGGCAGATTCGATTACAAATTATTTGATTACTTTGCTAAGTAAAAGTAACTCGCAGATCTATGAAATCTACTGAAATACATAAAATTCGGCAATGCTTTTGGGAATGCTGGACCTTATTTTGTAGTTGTTGTTTTTTTAAATTTGATATTGATAGGACCCAGCCCTGTTTTGGCTTTAAGGCTCATATTAGAGCGCATATTTAATATTTTTATTTAAAATGTATACGTTATGTAATGATATTTTAATATTAATAAATTTAACAAACTCATACATGCCTTAGATGATACATGCACAATTATCAAAAAAACGCCATCCGTAGCATGAACATTTCACTTTTGAAGCATGTTAAAATATTCAATGAATAAAATATACACCACTAACGAGGCAAGATTAGATTGTGTGCTCGTCTAATAAGAGCAAATCAAAATATATACAGTGAGATGTACGTAATGCACCAAAATCGAAGTGCTAATAATTTTCATATGTATGACGTCAATTATACATTGTTTTATTTATTAATGACTATACGATATTGTGTACTAAGTTATTTTCTTTTTGTGCGGCCGTTTGAGACAGCCATTGGATCTGCCTTTTCATTTCGACTATTATATTGAACTGTGCAAACCAAGTATTATTCTGCGTGCAATATTGGCAAATTATAGCAGATGAATTTGTTTACTTAACCCAATATAAAAGATCAATTCCGATGTAGGCAATAACAGACGATTCAAGTTAATATTACTGCATGCATCAAATATTCAGGGGATAGCCCTTTTTTGCTCCAATTAGAAACATGTTTCTGGAATTAATCAGAGCCACATGCACGAAGAGAAAGTTTTACTATCTATTGGTCTGATACTACCATATAATACAATACTACCATATAATGCAAAACCACTTATATTCGAATATTCACTTACTGTGTGTTTACTGCGAAAGGACGAAACAACGACCGGGGAGCCAACTAAACCCAAACAAGAACCGGCACTATCTGAACTGGGCAACGAGTTGATGGACGACTTGAAGATTCCGATCGCGCCAAATCGTGAGCTGCTGGCAATCACGTTAATTGGCGATCGGCTCATCAGCTCACAGATGGCGTGGGTACGATTCATAATTTGGAATTTATTTCACAATTTCGATTTTGATGAATGACAATCGCGATTCACGCTGCAACGACTTCAAAAAACGTTTCTGTCGAAAATTCTTCAGCCGCAATCGAACAACGTAATCACTGAAATTTCTGCGAAATACATTCGGTCTAGTCTTCACGAAAAATACTTGCGATGACAGTCGATAACCTCTGACCAAAATGACAGATTATAACAAATAGCAACAAGCGATAGGACTTATGCTGCTGATATAACTTATATTTAGTGGTAAACATCTTTGGCTTATCATGCTGATATATAAATATATGATGAGACCCCCAACGGTCAGGGATGAATGCACTTATTGCCCCAACGTGACACCGAGTAACACAAAAACGTGCTGCTCCTGGCAGCTCTCTAAGCACTTGACTGCATATCTGAACGCTCGACTTATTAAATATTAAACTGATATCTTATGATTCATAAGGAGCCATTGATCTCTTGGGGCATTCATTTTTATTCACAGAACTCCAGCATCAATGCATATCACAGACAGCATATACATAAATCCCTTATTTACTACAATACAAGGTGCCGTGCTTGATGTGCCGATAGATGTGGCACATGCACCACATGTAGAAGACACATGTTGGCCCAACAAAGCCCAGCAGAGGCTGTGGCCAATATGAGCTGGCCATGACTGGTCGACTTTGGGCTTACTTCCGATCTGAGTAGGGTTTTTGGGCACCAACATGTACCAACCGAACGGATTTGACAGGCTGGCGAACGTTATGTACATGGTTGCCAGTGAGGTAGTAGAAATGGAGTGGACATGCCCATAAGATTTACATTGAAGGGGATGGTAGTAATTTTTTGTCTGCTCATTGTCAAATCGGGTCAAATCTAAGTAGTTCCCCTCCAATTTGACAATGAGAGCGAAATGGCGTAAAGGCAGCTTTAACATGCTTTGTGCGCGAGAGGATTGAAGGGGCTAATGGTGGAAAGTTATACCGTCCGTGTCCAGGGGCTGATGGTTGCTCACCAGCTCCGGCCATGGTGCGGACAGCAGTAATTGAAAGCTCTCGAGTTGGACTGTGCTGCCCCGAGCTAGAGATGGTCTCAATTGGGCCAATACGTATTTGAGGCGACAGATTCCGCTGTGGAACAGTTGCGGAAGCTATTTTGACGTTTAGCCATCCAGTATGGCCTTTCCGTGGTAGCAGTCATCAGATGAATAGGGGGAATAACACGGAGAAGCAATTTTCACGTGCCGTAACTATTCAGGCTGATGGAAGTGTGATCTTAACCTCCTCGCGGTGCTGCCGGTAACAATCTTCCGTGAAAGAAAGATTGGCTAATATTATTCACGCTTTGGGGAGTCAACCCCTAAGGAAAAAACCCCAAGCCAGTGGTGGAACAGCATATGCCGAGGGCTGAATGGCTGCTGGGTGAAGCAGTCGATAATATGCGAATTCGGGTGTCGGATGGCAAGAGCCCGTCTAATTTGATGCCTAGGCCGGGATACAGAGGATAATACGGCTGGTCTTTTATATTCCTCTTACTCGTGGGACCAAAATTGAAGGTACTATAAAAAACAAAAAGGAGGGGGCTGCCTTAAGTGCCCCAAATCTAAAGGCCCCAGAGCCTTCCATCAGTGGAGCTGCAGTGCTCCCCAGTGAATCCTCAAAGGAATTAAAGGAACATATGAAGCCCAAAGCCCAAGAGGATTCCAAGCAACAAAGGCACAAGAAGGGCAAAAGCAAGAGGAGAGTCGAATATAGCTCCACACCAAAAAACAAAGGTGGACCAGGCGGAGATCAAACATCTCAGCCAGCTTCACAAAAAGGGAGAGGCAAACCGGAAGAAGTAAAGGCAGCAGAGGCTCCCGCAGCCTCCCCCTCTACGTCTGACGGTGGATCCTCGATGCAAATCGTGCAGGAGCTCTCGCGCAGTATGGAAGCACTTAACATGACTTCGCAGGAGGCATCGAAAGATACTCCAAAAAAGAAGAACATGAGCGGTGCGGCCAGAAAGCGCATGAAGTTCTTCATACGAAAAGGTATGTCTACAGAAGAGGCTAGGGAAAAGGCCCTCCTAACAAAGGCCCCAGAGGCCAATAGGAAAAGGCCTAGACCCAAGGATGGCACTCCTGAAGACAATCACCCAAAGAAAATTAGGGGCACCGACGTGGCCCCAAAACACTGTGAACCCAGCAAAAGGCAACGACAAGTAACTTACAGCGGAGCCTTGCAGGGTGTAAAAATGGCGGTCATGATGAAAGACTTTCCCCAGGGACTTCTCACGACCGACCAAATGGACCAAATACAAAATGCCCTGGAGGAGCGGATACTGGCCGAGGTAGGAAGAGGCGTTGCCCCTCACTTCCTCAGCATCACCTACAAAGTAGGTTACGTGTCCCTCCACTGTAAGGACAAACCAACGGCGGAGTGGATAAGGGCGGAAGCCCAGAATATAAAGCCGTGGGAAGGAGCTAACTTATGGGCCACGGAGGAATCCCTGATTCCTAATCCTAAGACCCTTGTTGGCTATTTCCCAAATGCAGCGGATCTGCCTACGGAGAGGATCCTGGCCTTCGTAGAACGCCAGAATGAGGACCTCAATGTCAAGTCCTGGAGAGCCCTCTTCAGGGAAAATAAAGGCAAGTGCGCCATGCTTGTAGTAGCGGCGGACCAGGCCTCTGCTACCAAAATAGCAGACGGAGACGGCAACATTAGCTTTCGCTTTGGGCAAGTTAAGTTGAACGTCAAAAAGTCAGGCGGGAAAACACCGGAGCCTGTGGTCACTCCAACCACCAATACGGAGGGCAGTGGAACCGGCATGGAGGCAACATCAGGTCCCAGCGGTTCCCAACTAAGCGCAAAAAGGGAATGAGGTGTCTACAGGTGAACCTGCATCATGCCAAAGCTGCCTCGGCGGAAGTAAGCAGCAGGTTTGCCTCGGGCACCTATAAATTGGGGCTAATACAAGAGCCCTGGGTAAATAAAGGCAGAATAAATGGCCTGAACACAAAAAATAGTAAGTTAATTTGGGCCGCAGGGGAAGAAAACCCGAGGGCGGCGATAATAATTAACACAAATATTAACTTTCTTCTGATTCCAGAATACACAAATAGGGACACAGTGGCGGTCCAAGTTCAGGTCCCCATCGAAGGAGGATTAGTAGAGGCGGTATTTGCCTCAGCATACTTCCCAGGGGATGAGGATCAAGTCCCAGGTAACAATATCAAAGGACTCGTTAGCCACTGCAGAAGGAAGAACAAAATGTTGATTATTGGATGCGACGCCAACGCTCACCATACAGCATGGGGGAGTAGTGACGTCAATACTAGAGGTGAGTTACTTTTAGACTTCCTCCTGAACAGCAATTTGTCTGTAGCAAATAAGGGCAAAACGCCAACTTTCGTGACAGCCAACAGGCAAGAGGTACTAGACCTTACGTTAGTGTCAAACAATGCAGCGCATTTAGTGGAGAAGTGGAATGTCCTAGAAGTCGCTTCTTTCTCTGATCATAGGCATATAAACTTCGAGCTAGGAAAAGATACTGTAAAAGGGGTAAAGTACAGGCAACCAAAGTGTACGAACTGGGAAGGCTATCAAAACAGCCTTACAGCGGGACTTTACGGCCTGCACCCGAGTTTCAGTACGAGGACAGAACTGGAGGACACTGTGGACAATGTCACCAGAATAATCCTCGAGTCATACCACGATAACTGCCCTGAGAAAACCAGTGCCTCCAAGACAAGGGTGCCATGGTGGAATAGGGAGCTAGAAAAACTCAGAAGAGCCGCAAGAACGGAGTTCAACCGAGCTAAAACTACATCAAACTGGGAGGCCTATAAAAAGAAACTCTCAGAATACAACAAAGAGCTAAGGAAATCCAAAAGGAAGGCCTGGAGTGCCTTCTGTGAAAGTCTCAATAGTATCCCAGAGACTGCCAGGATCCAGAAAGCTCTATCCAAAGGCCATCAAGGCCATATAGGACTACTAAGAACTCCAGATGGAGGGATGACGACCACCTTTGACGATACACTGGAAGTGCTACTTAGAACACACTTTCCAGGGTGTGAAATAAGCAATGAGGCTGAGGAAGAAGAGGACAGTCCTGATCGGATACGTCACTCACCTCAACTGCTCAAACAAATCATCACGTATGAAAAGGTTGAATATGCGATAAACTCCTTCAAACCCTTTAAATCACCAGGACCAGACGGAATTTACCCAGCTCTGCTACAAAGAGCAACAGGGAAACTAAAAACCATTCTGGTACACATATTTAGAGCGAGCTTGCAACTCAGCTATATACCAAAATTGTGGAGACTGGCGCGGGTTGTGTTCATCCCTAAAGGGGGCAACAAACCGGCCGACCTGCCAAAATCATACAGGCCAATTAGCCTCACATCTTTTATATTGAAGACCATGGAAAAACTGATTGACCTATACATAAGGAATGATCTTTTGACAAAGATGCCACTTCACAAATTGCAATTTGCTTACCAAAAAGGCAAATCAACTATATCAGCTACACATAAGCTGACACAAATAATAGAAAAGGCATTGGAATGCAAGGAAGTCGCACTATGTGCTTTCATGGACATAGAGGGAGCCTTTGACAATGCAAGACATGACTCGCTACACGTCGCTCTCCAGAGGAGGGATACTCCTCAAGAAGTAGTGAAATGGGCGAGCAAAATACTAAGGAATCGAAGTGTGGTTGCGGAGCTGGGGGAAGCGAAGCTAAGGGTGGATACTAGGAGGGGATGCCCACAGGGAGGAGTATTATCCCCCCTGTTATGGTCCCTACTAGTTGATGACCTTCTCGTGACCCTCAATAGTAAGGGCCTAACTGCTCTCGGCTACGCGGACGACATTACGGTAATAATAAGAGGCTCACACATGGACACCGTGAGGTCCAGAATGCAAAAAGCCTTAAATGAAACAACCCAATGGTGCGAAAGAGAGGGTTTATCCATCAATCCTCAGAAAACTAGCATAATACCATTCACCAGGAAAAGGAAAATCGAAATAGGAGCCCTAAATATTAGGGGTACAGTCGTATGTCTGCAGGAAGAGGTAAAATATCTAGGAATACACCTAGATAGGAAACTCACCTGGGACAATCATCTAAACAAAACGACAATGAAGGCCACTAAGGCACTCTGGGCGACAAAACAAATGCTTGGGCGCAATTGGGGACTATCTCCAAAGCAGACCCTATGGGCATACAAACAAATGGTGAGACCTATCCTCCTATATGGAGCAGCAGTGTGGTGGAAGAAAACCATACAAAAAACCGCTATAAATAGGCTCAACAAGCTTCAAAGGATGGCCTGCCTGCTGATTACAGGAGCAATGAGCTCCACTCCAACAGCAGGAATGGAGGCCCTTCTAAACCTTGAACCGCTGCACCTCAAAATTCAGGAGGAAGCAGCGAGACAAGCCATTAGCCTACAACAAGCCTACAGGTATAAATCAGGGGACCTCAAAGGCCACCTAAAAATCCTGGAGGATGTCAGGCCCATAATGGAAATGTTAAACCTCAGCGACCAAATAAAAACTGAGACAGCATTCGAGAAGAGGTTCAAGGTCACAATTCCATCAAGGGACAAATGGAAGGATGGACCACCTCCCTCGTACAAAGGAGCGCAAATGTGGTATACGGATGGTTCAAAGATGGATTGTGGAGTAGGAGCAGGGATCGTAGGTCCCAAGTGCAAAATGCATTTCCCTCTCCCAAAAGAAGCCACGATCTATCAAGCGGAACTATCTGCCATATTAAGAGCCTCACAAACAATAAAAATAAGGAATACAAAAAGGGTCAGAATAAAAATCCTATCGGATAGTCAAGCGGCTCTCATGGCTATCAATCGCGATCAAATAAATTCGGCTATTCTCCTAGAGGTGAGAGAGGCCCTTAATGAAATAGGGGCACAGAACAGCCTCGAGTTGATATGGATCCCCGGCCATGAGGGGCACCGAGGAAACGAGGAAGCTGATACCAGAGCCAAAAAAGGAGCAGAAATGCCCTTCATAGGTCCTTCTCCGTACTGGGGCTTTACAAAAGCAGATACGGAAAAGGAAATTAAAGCATGGAGCAAAAAGAAGATCGAAGACTACTGGCTTAATATTGAGGGTTTAAAACACTCAAAAAAATACCTTGGCTTCGATAATAAAAGAGCAAAAGAAGCAGTGGCTCTCTGCAAAAGTGGCATAAGAGCCCTATGCGGAGCATTGACAGGACACCTTCCATGCAAAAAGTACCTCCGCAGGATAGGTGAGGAGCACGATGACCGCTGCAGATACTGTGGGGAAACGACAGAGTGTGTAGAACATCTGCTCACAGTCTGTCCAGCACTAGCGAGAAGAAGATTCGAGCTACTTGGCTCTGCTCTTCCTTCCACCAGGGACATCACAAATGTCCCGTCAAGGAACATATCCAGGTTCATTAGAAGCCTGGACATCCTATAGGACACAACGCAAAGGAGGCACAATAGACCCAGGAGGTCGCAGTGCTAGGGTCCCTCTGGACCCACTCCAGGCCATCATCATCATCATCATGGCCTTTCCGTGGGGCTAGTTAAGTAGGGCTGGCCAAATAAACAGTTAAGTACGAAACAAAAATGTATGTATCGATATCAAAATGGAAAATTAGACAACAGGGTCCATACAGCACTCTCGGGAATCGGTTGCGATCCATGATCGAAAATAAACAAGAATCATGAATATGTTATGCATACAGATTTTCTAGATGGTAAATAAAATAAGTAAAAGATAAGATAAAGCTCGACATGATAAAGCTCGTCGACAAGCATACTAGCCAGACATTTATCGATAAAATCGTCTAGCGGCTATGGGGAGTCGAGTTTAGCCACTTCGCTTTTTACACGAGAAGAAAACACTTGGGTTATATTCAACAACTTAGGGTACGGACAAGACGGAGCGACGAGAGCGTCGAGTCAAGCAACGCGCCGAAATCGGTCCTTTGCTTTCAAATGGAAGTGGCCATGTCGAAGCAGCGACTAAAGAGTGAAAATTTGATAGTAGCGACGACATCGATTCGAACCGATTTCGTTGCTCGACTGCTCGCAGCGGTAATGTATGTTGTTGTTGCAAAATGTGTTTCGATGGCATACAGTAAGTAAACGAATTGCGTTAATGGGTTTTTCGTGAGTAGTTTGAAATTTTGGGTACATTTTTTTTATTAATGAAAGGTGCGGAATCGCACACAGTCAATTAAATTTCTACCAGTGATTAGGAAAATCTATTGATTTGAAACTTAGAACATCGTAAAAGTTCGATAATCATTTTACAACCTATGCAAATTGAGCGTGGTAATCATTCAAAAATTTTGGTCAACAGTCTATACTATTTAAGCGAAGGAATCGATGCATCAGAAATGTTTTATTCTGGATTTAAAGGTAAACTTCAAATATCAAAAACTAGAAATAAATTTAAATGAAGTAATTTCGGTATTAAAATTCGGGAGGAAAGCTGAAGGCATCCTTTATTGCCTGAATTGGCCTGAATTGGATGAGTTTGAACTGGAAGACGTCTGGTTTCAGCAGGATGGGGTGACAGCCCACACAGCAAGGATTACCATGGACTTTTTGAGAGCAAGGTTCCCCGGACGCCTCATATCTTTAAGAGGAGGTTTGATTCGGCCCCTTGAAATTTTTTTCGGTGGGGATACCTCAAATCTAAAGGTAACAATGACTATCCTAGGACCCTGAAAGTCTTCAGTACCAATTTCGCAGAAATTCCTGTCAAAATGCTTCAAAGAGTGCACGATAACTTCAGAAAAAGGTTGCTACAGCTTTTTAAATTTAAATTTACGTTGTTATGAAATGAGGGAAAAATAAAAAATCTGAAAAATGTTCAATAGTTTGTGATTTATTCAATTTCGTAATCCATCTGTCTGTGGCGCTCCACCCTGCACAAAGTACATCCTTGTTATTGATTTAATTTGGAATGCAATTTTCCGTTTTCATGCATGTTTATTTTCAAAATAGACCATTAAAAATTTTTCAACCTCCATCAGATGAAAATAAAGGATGCCTTGAGCTTTCCTCCCGAATTTTAATACCGAAATTACTTCATTTAAATTTCTTTCTAGTTTTTGATATTTGAAGTTTACCTTTAAATCCAGAATAAAACATTTCTGATGCATCGATTCCTTCGCTCAAGTAGTATAGACTGTTGACCAAAATTTTTGAATGATTACCACACTCAATTTGCATAGGTTGTAAAATGATTATCGAACTTTTACGATGTTCTAAGTTTCAAATATACAAGCAGCAAATAACAACTTTTTAAAAGCTATCGTTGCTGTTTTCTTCGTGTGTTTCGTAACTCGAACACGAGGTTTGTTGAGGTTTTCGTGGGAAGCCACAATTGTGCAATTGCTATGTTGACCTAACTTAACATAATTTAACATTAAAAGTATGTTGAGTTTGTCATTGTCCGCAAACTAGCCTGAAGTAGGTCAGAATAATAAGCTGTTTTTATTACTACTTAATCAGAAATTTTTGGCCGCTTATATTGAGGTGTGATTTAAAACTAAAGCTTAGTACTAACATCGGTTTCACATGAAATTTCAATACAACATTTCAAGTGAAATTTGTTTCGGTTAAAATTTAGCTTGAAATTTCACCAGAGTGACATTGAGTTTTTCACATGACAAAGTCACTATGAAAATGCAGATCATTTTACGCCTATTTAGAATGTGCCGGACCATTCTTTCGAGCGAAAAAGTGATATTTGATGAAAGGTAGGTAGGCCGATAGGCTGTGAAACGGAGAATTGCAATTGTAAACACAAAAGAAGCCCGTTGTGACACTACTCTTCACCACACTTCCTCAGCTACTATAATCAGGAAACCGCCTGATTTCTTTAATAAACTACATTATCCCCTTTAATATAACAGACAGACCAGAGAAGAAAGAGGCCCCGAGTGAGACCACTCTCCTCCATACCATAAGATGGATTACGGATTCTTTTACATCCGGCAAGCTAGAGCACTGACCGAAGTCATTGAATCAAACGCCCAATCGTTGTGGGTTGCGTCCAATGAGAGAACTGCCCATGAGGAAATAAAAAGATTCAATTTGAATTCACAGAATATATTGGTCTTTATTAGGACCAGCCCTGATAGAAGCTAAGTGAAATGCTGGCAACCCTCTGGCAGAGGTAGCAACTTGATAAATCACTTTAAAAAATACAAGTTTTATGCCCTCTTCTGATTCATTCATCAGATTATTACGAAGTAAACACCGTTGGTGAACCTTAATGTAGGACATATTTAATAACATTTTGAATGAAACATTAACTTTTTTTACCAGCAGAACAAATGTTTCAATTTGGAAAATTTTGAAATGTTCGCGAACTTAAAAAACTTAATTTATCTGGTGGATTTACTTCAATGTGAAGCAATTTGGTATAAATTTGGCTATGTATCAGTTAGTTTTGTTATTTTCGTACCAGTGAATTTAATCAACAATGAAAATAACTAATAAACGCTTCAATTTTCTCAGAATGGAAAACTTTCCGAATGGCAAGCCCAAAAATCTTTCTGCCACTGTAACTTCCAATGCAGCCAGCGGATCAAAACGCACTACACAAGGTTTGTTGATCTTGATATAAGGCAGCTATCATGTAGACTTTTGGTTCCAGTTCTAGCAAAGTGCTGCCAGTACTGAGCATTTTCATCATTTCTGTGCTAATCATCGGATCAAAGTGGTACATGACCTCTGACGCAAGTTGGTTGTAATAAAGAGCATCTCCGGTAGAACATTTATTCAAAATTTACAAAATCTCTGTGCTGCTCTTCGAAAAACGATCTTTCTAGCGGTTCCTTTGAGGTAGAATTTGTTTATTGTTTTTGTACTAAAATACCAGCAGTGCTTCGTTTCGTTGCATTATATTTCACTTCAGATATTAGCACTGCGAACTTGCTAGTTTTTTTTTTAATTTTTAAAATGTTTAGCCTCGATTTTATTTTCAATTTGCTTTGATATCATTTTTTGCAGTAAATTTATTGACTATCCCAATTACCCTTGTCATCTATTTCCCATAAAAATTGTCATCTATTTCCCATAAAATTGCTTTTACAATATAATATGTTGGAAATATTCTATACACAGTCTCTGTTCCAAGTGCATTAGCCTTTTAATTGAACGCATACAATTGCAATTATACTCGTATTTAGTGCTTCATTTTGAATTACGTTGCACGTGTACTACGAGTTTCCCACTGAATATGTAAAACGGAAAGTGTCTAAACAAGTATTAAGTCAAAGTTCGCTAACTTCAGCTAATTGATTAAACTTTGTTGCAATACTCTTTTGTCATTTGACTACATTTGATTAAAAACCATTAATGGAAAACGCCAAGGAAAAAGCTTTACTATTTCCTATGATCATGAAATGAATTTGCGCTGTGGTATGAAAAAAGTATGAAAAGTCTTCATTTTTTTTTCAAATCCGATTTCAAGTCAGTTTATCTCTATTTACACAGTACATACAAAAGTCCTTTTTTAAGTATCTTTCGAAGAAAATTAGAATAGAATAACTTCTCCCGGGAAATCATATACCTTTATACATATATCAACAGAAAATTTTATTCGGTTCCGAAGCGGTTGATTCGATTGTGGTGAAATTTTCAGGAGAAATTTCTTTAATCCTTTGGCTACAGTGAGCATTTTAGTGAACTTATAGATACTGCTATGCTTCAAAAAAAAAAAAAACAAGTCGTTCGGAAAAAATAAGTAAAGGAAATGACAATAAGGCATACATTTAGCTTGGTTGTGATAATGTTTTGAAAATTTTTAACCCCATGCGGGCGCTAAGTGCCTAAAAGTAGGCAAAGAAAATTCGTAAATTTTCAAATTGAGGTAACTTCACACACAGTCGTCAGATTATTATGAAAATCATCGGACACGTTGATGGGCAATTGTATGGTTTTTTATGAAAGCGCTGTAAACCCTGTAGCTAAACAAGGTAGGCAAGCACAGATCTTCCAAATCCTCGAGTCTTCTGATTTTTTTTTTACGTTTTAAGAACAAAATATAGCAAATGTTGATACGTTCCATGATGTGTCTACATAGTCGAATTTAAATTTTCCAAATTCCTCATTGCACCAGAACGGTAATTACCTATTTGTTTAGTACTCGAAACCTGTATTCGCAAGTACTCATGACCCGATAATTAGATCTAGCTGAATTTTACAGAATGTATTGGTATGGATGAAATCGTCTGATGAAAGCTTAATGAATATGCTGGCATTCCTGCATCTTGAAAAATCGCTCGCTCACATATGCAGGCGTACACAGAAGGATATATCAGCAAAAAGCCTTAGCATCAAGCCGCACAATGATAAGTCCTTGGATGTAATACGCAAGATGTGGACACCAAAACTAAGTTTAGTATCAAATACAGCACCAAGATCCTTGAAGTTTTCAACGAGGCGGAGGAATGTGCCAATGATGGAATAGAAAAACGTAATTCGAGACAATTTAAATAAATAGGACATCTGGAAGCATTTGGAAACATTAAGATTTATGGAATTGACAGAGCACCAACTGCCAAATCATCCTCCGTCCTCTAGTTAGGAGCAGTCATCCGCTGACTCAATGGACCTAAATATTTTTAGGTCGTCAGCATACAAAAGACACGATGAGTTAAAAGGGGCAGGCAAATCGTTTATAAACGGGAGAAAAAGCAGAGGACCACAAATTGAGCCTTGAGGAGCCCCAGAAGTGGGATGAAAAAGGGAAGAAGAGCAAGAGTTAACTGTTACAAAATAAGCACGATTACGGAGGTATGACGAAAAACCGAGTATTAGAGTTTACTCAAGACATTAAACCCATCGAGCTTTGAGTGAAAGACTTCATGGTTCACGGAGTCGAAAGGCTTGGAAAAGTCTGTTTATAATACATCCACTTAACTCGATGGCGGAAGTAACAGTATGTGAACGTTAGTAAGTTGGATACTGTTGACTTAACTTTAACGAAACCATGTTGCTTAAGAGCGAGAAAAGATTCAATTATCGAGTGTACTCTATTGTAAACGGCCCTTTCGAGAAGCTCAGTGAAGGAAAATAGAACGGATATGGGACGATTATTGGAGGCGCAGGACGAATCTGTGACTTAAAGATGGGAGAAATATTTACAGTCCCACAGTCGCCCGATATCCCCGCTCGAAACACAGAGTGAGAACCAAGTAGTCTGTGCTTTATGCGTATCCCCGCTCAATACTGCTGTGGCCAAAGGATCTTGACTCGAAATGTCCTGATTTTCTAAGCCTGACAGCAGTTTTTGCGGCAGTGCCTCTAACAAAGTAGGACGTTAGAAGCAGACGAAAGAATCGAGGCTAAGGCACCTGTAGTGCAGAGAGCCGGCAACCGCTGAACTCTGTTCGCCATGTTCGTAAAGGGGATTTTATGCATTGCTGGTCACCAGACCAAGCAACCGTGAACAAGGATCGGCCTAGCTATCGCCAAGTAGATTCAATACGTTAGAGCAGAGCTTAGACCCCACGTTTTACCCAACACTCTCTTGCTGGCTTAAATCGCGTTGCTTACCCGCTTAACTCTTTTTCTTCTAAATTCACCTTCCATGTGATCTTGCTGTCCAGAATAAGACCCAAGTACTTAGTTTGTAACTTGAGACTTAACTTGGAGCCACCCAACATGATTGGGTCTAAATCAGGAGTTTTGTACTTCCTAGTGAAGAGGACAAAATCCGTCTTATTGGGGTTGATACCAAGGCCCGCGGTATTCGTCATTATTTATTCAATAACTAGAAAGGCTCCTAAAGCATATTCTTTGTAATGGAATGCCCTTTTTTTTAGGACTACCGTTTCAACAGATTTCCCTTTTATGTAGGCATTTTGGGCTCTCGATAGATTTTGAGTACCAAGTCTTTGTTTGATATGTAGGTCTAGTAATCTTTCGAAAACTTTGAGGAGGAACAAAGTCGGGCTAATAGGCCTGTAGTCCTTCGGATACGCATGATTGACTTTACCCGTCTTGGGTATAAATACAACCTTAGCGGTCTTCTAGGCTGCAAGTACGTGACTTAGCACTAGGCAACCTTTGTAAATTTGTGTTAGCCAAAAAATGGCAAGCATACTTGTCTTTTGAAACATTATCGGCAGAATTCCATCCGGATCTGGGAACTTGAAGGGCTTGAAGGTATCAATTGCCCTGACTAGCCTCTGCTTGGTGAAAACTTCGCAAATCCCATTGATGTCCTGCAGGTTGGGCGCCTGCTCACCAATGAAAGGAGTGGAGTCATCCGAACACACCGGGAAGTGAGTATTTACGAGGATATTCAGCTTTTCAAAGCTGTTGTTTGTCCACTCCCCATCCGACTTACATACCAGGCTAGGCGCAGATTTCTGAGTCTAGCCATCTCCAAGGTGGATTCAACCCTGCCGCACAACTCTTTCGGTAAAACTGGACTTGGGTAAAACTGGACTTGATGCCCCACACAGCTGTTACATGAATTTCGCCGATAGATGTCGGGCAAATATGTTTGTGTTTTTGTGGTTGTGCGTTTGCTTTTGGGGCTTCTTTTCTTTCTTTCTTTTCTTCTTCTTAATTGTTTTATCTTCTTTTTCATTTTTATGTATAATTTTGTCTGTTTTTCTTCATTTTTTCAGCCCTTCTACCACCTTTTCGCCCTCTGGTGGTAAGATTTCCCGGGTGTGGGGCATCAAGTCCAGTTTACCCCTGGACTTGATGCCCCACACAGCTGTTACATGAATTTCGCCGATAGATGTCGGGCTAATATGTTTGTGTTTTTGTGGTTGTGCGTTTGCTTTTGGGGTTTCTTTTCTTTCTTCTTTTTTTGTTTTTCTTAATTGTTTTATCTTCTTTTTTATTTTTTTGTATAATTTTGTCTGTTTTTCCTCAATTTTTCACCCCTTCTACCACCGTTTCGCCCTCTGGTGGTGGGATTTCCCGGGTGTGGGGCATCAAGTCCAGTTTACCCGCTCTTTCTTATCGATATTACAGGGGGATGATATTTTGATTTATATTAGATATTTCAGTCTGCCGCCTTTTGTACTTTTCTTACGGTGGCGCCTAGATTCAAAGCACTATGTGCACATATAGAAGAACTGGCCTTACCCGCAGGTTCCTTTTATCTCTTCCCGTTTCATTCTGTGAATTTAAACGGGTCGTCGATTAATGTAACTATCACATCTTGCCGGAGAGAAACATGCCTACTCCGCTCATAACTTCACTCCGAAGGTTAATTAATTGTTCGCTAAACATGTTCGATTTCAAAAACTTGCAATCGAAATAAATAAGCTATGGTGCTTTGTGACCCAAGGGGTTAGTCATGGTACTGGTTTTACGCTTATAGATTGAACCGCTTCAAAATGCAGCCCAAAACCATGCATTTTTTCCTGGATAATTCAAAGATACCGTTAGTTCAACATAATCGATGAACTGCGAACCACCATGTAACCTGCGCAACACCAAAATACAGGAAGAAAAATAGAGTAGGAAAAAACGTATGGGCTAAGAATTTTATTCACTATTGTTTGTTAAATTTGGCTGCTTTCAGAATAATGTTCGGAGAAGAAAATTTGATTTGCAAAAAAAATAAGGACTTCAAACTGAGAAAGTTATCCTTTTTAAATGAAAATCTAAAATATGAAAAACCATACCATCACTTTTCTAACGTTGAACTTATTTGAACTTCTAACAGACTGCGACAAAAATTGTAGTTACAAATGTTTGATTCTAGAAAACGTGCAATTTGATATGTACAGGTGATTGTACTAAATTCTTTTACATATTCATCGATCCGTCATTTGATTGAAGCTTTGAATATTTATAGCGTATTTTAAGTGCCAGCTCATGTAGTGAAATCACTGAAATTCGACCCGAGAAGGCTCAGTTGTGATTTTAGTTTCGTTAAAGCAGGAATTGCCTTTCGAGAGTGCGTCAAATCGCGTAGTCAAGATGTGTGAGCTTATAACGGATTTCTATGGCGATCGCGACATTTTTGTTACGGGTGGATCCGGTAATTATTATTATAGTGATAATAACTTTATTTTGTATACGATGATTTAATGTGTAATTGTGCTTATATTTGATCATAGGGTTAGTGGGAAAAGCCCTGTTGGAGAAATTGCTGCGATCGTGTACGGGTATAAGAAAAGTGTTCGTTCTGATTCGTGACATGAAAGGAACCAATGGATATGATCGGCTTAATGATATCAAAAAATCTAAGGTGAGTAGTGTATGAGTAATGTATAATTCGAGTCTTTATTGATATGCTAAGATATAATTTATAAATTAAAAACTGGTAGCTAAAGTCACTTTTATTCTTTCTTTATGTTAACGATTTCTTGTATAGGAAAGGCATCGCTAGCTTTATTGAAGTATTGTCTGTTCTATCTAACAGTTCCTAACCATATATTCATTTCACAGTAAAGCAAATGTGTCTATCCAAGCTCACGACTAGAGTTCGATTACGAATTTCGGACAGTTTATCGATTATAAGCTTTTCGTTAAAAATCAGACTTTGGATTTTGGTAAAAAAATTGGGTCTTGAGTCCATTGGCTATGCGAGAAAATTTGCATATACAAAGTGACCCGTGCAAGGCACTTATCGACTCTAACGAGGTTTTACTAATTCTTTACATGTGGAGTATATCTTATGTGTGTGAACTTACCAAAGCACCTTGTCTTGTTCGGATATGCAAGCGTAAAAGAGAAAAGGAATTTATAATTAACGGAAAAAGCTAACGCCTGATTTGTGGAGCTGACCCGTTAAACCAAAGCAAAAACGCAGATATCAATTACAAAACTACTAAGATCAAGCTTCTTATTCCACGTTTATATTGAAAAATATAGATTCCACACATAATAATATTTTCTGCGACATGTTACTGTCTGATGTATGTACATTCGAAAAATGAAGATATAATATATTATATGCAGATATACACAAATAATAGAACGGTGAATCATTCAATTTAATTTTTTGAAATGTATTACCTCGACTTGGAATTTATATTCCTTTGCTACTAGGAATTCACTTTACTTTAACTTTTCGTACTGGTGACTTTTAGCAAAGTGGTTCCAGCTGTCAAGTAGTCTCACAGATGATTAATTTTACCTTGTTTTTGCGAAAATGTGTGAAAGATACGAAAGGAGACGCCACTTTTGGTTCTTCTTCTTGTTTTGCCAGTTTTTGCTCGAAATCTGTTCCTTGACTTTTCTAGTTTTCAGCAAATTTTCTCCCATCAAAGAAGTAAGTTTTTACCCAAAGTTAGGGAACATACCTAATTGCTCTTGCGTAATCCGAACCAACCGACCAATGACACGACAGAGTACAATACACCACAACAAAAGTTACTGGTGTAATCACTCGATTGAAAATGCAAAACAGGGATCACGGCAGGTGGCACTCCGATACAATACGGTACAATAAGCTTTACGCTGATGTTCACGTTTTTTACTATCGGTGTTGCTATGGCTGTATTTCCTCTTGACAAACGAGGAATGAGAAACGAAAAAATTAAGTCAATTCTGCCGTCATGAGGTGTTGGCATGTCGGGATTCAAAGCATATGCGGACTGGTATTGGTGTGAAAGCTTAATTAGGAAATAATAGGAAAACCAGTGAAAGCAAAGCGTACTCGAAACTGTACAAAGACTTTGAAGGTTACAGTCTAGGTTGTGGAAACATTATGTCAAAAGGTTGGATTTTAGGCTAATATTAAACCTAGAGACTCAGAGCGCTGTGAATTTGAAATGCCAATTGAAATGCAAGAAAAAAACATAATAGTTGATTAGAATTTGCCTATCGATGTTATTTACTTACTTCTAGATACTTTCATCCGGTGTTATTCCTGTTTCGTTCGAAGATGGTGCCATATTGCCTCAATTTCCGGATGGCCATGTAATTTAAAATGCAGGGGCTTGACACTCAATGTGAATCTTCGTCAAGGGCTAAAATATTATTCCAGCTCCTAGTACAACCGATTTTCATCATCCGGGGTCCGGTCCTGGCCTCCCATCGGACCCAATCGCGAGTCGATGCCATCCAATTGGGCACCCCTAAATTCCGAGCGCCCTGGTCAACGCCATCCCTCCAGCGCAAGCAAGGTCTTCCACGCTGTCTTCTGCTCGGGTTTTCCGAGCAGGATCTTCTTCGCTCATTCGAGCTAGGTATCCTGCCCACCGGAGTCTATCGAGCTTTATTTTCGTAATTATATCTGCTTCTAGGTAGATATCGTACAAGTCATGGTTGTAGCGTCTCCGGAATCGCCCTCCTTCACGTATGGGGCCAACGATTCTACGCAAGACTTTCCTCTCGAACGCGGCTAAGAGGTTAAGAGGATAAGAGGTTCGAGTGAGATTTCAGGATTTGAAGAGCCTTGACAGACTGTAGTAGGCTTTGTTGAATTTGAGCAGCCACTCGCGTATTTCTTCGTCCATATTAGCTGCGTTTTATTATCATCCAGAGTGTAGTAGGTATCCTGGATGCATAATAAAACGATCCAGAGTAGCACGCGAGTTTTTTTCTGTCAGACAGTTGTCATTTCAAAATTTGAGCTGTCATATAACCAACGCCGTTTTCAAATGTATGACTATTTATCCTGGTTGCCAGGGTGACATGGAAAATTTTTGAAAATTCCAACTATTCCAGTTGATATGACTTTTCAAAATACGTTCCACAGAGAGCACGAGTACGAAATCCACTGAATTCACAAGTGTTTGTACTCTGGATGTTGTTGTTGTTTCGTGTGCAAATCGATATCCTGCACTACTCTGGATGTATAATAAAACGCGCCTATTGTTAGCGGCTGCTACGATTGACCCAAGGTAGTTGAAAGATGGTACTACTTCAAATTCATGCTCAACTACCCTGAAGGTTTGACCAACTCTAGGTGTTCAACTGATTTTACTTCTTAAAAAATCCCTGTCGTTCAAGGAAATATCCAAAACTCCTAGTCTTATTAGCTAAGCTTTTAAAGCAAAACGATTTTTTTTTCTTATCAAACAAACGGAGGTAGATGCAGAAGAAGATCGAAAATGCATTAAGCCGTAAAAAGCTAATGGGAAAAGAAAACAAAAATCGCTTGTCTCCATACCTAATTCTCATGATAATCACAAGAAGGTAAACAAGAACATCCGTAAAGTACCTAGATTATCAGTGGCTCATCACTTTAACTCTTCTAGTGGTTCCGCGGTCCTTCTTAAGCTTAATGCTGACTTTTATTTTCTAAATTTATTTAAAAAGAGAAAAAATCGATCGATGACTGAAATACTGGACATCTTATTTGTGAGTAATTAGCAGAGCCTCTACTCTTTTTCCGCTGTCAGCATTTTCACTCCAAAAATAGTGGAGACTTGTTAATGCGATAATGGAGACTTGGCAAAATTTATCTTCACACTGAAGTCAATACCACCCTTCGGTTTTTTTATCTGTTATGTCGAGGATACTGGCACTATTCAAATTTCAAACTCAGGTGCTTTTTGACATAAAATGTCCCTTTTTCGCTCGAAAGAATGGTCTACCCCAAGGCCCCTTAAACTAGGCCAGCTACGTTTTGCAAAGAGCTGATGGTAAAGAAACAACTGATGCATGTGTCGATTTCTTGCTTTTAAGACTCACTGGTATTTCTTTCTGATGGATTTGCCAGTTGCCAGTGTCGGACATACTTTCATTTGTAGAAAAAAGAGATTGTACGGATTGGTTAACGGCTTTTCCTTACGGCCGCCATTTTGAAGGCTAATTACTTTAGTTACCGGCCTGGTTTAGGGGACCTCGTCTGCACATTACAAATTGGCAAAACATGCTACTAATGCCATCTGAACTATCAAAGCGGAAGCTTCACGTGCAAAGCTCTGTATCAATCTGGCTAAATTTCAAGCTAAATTTTAGCCGAAATAAATTTCACATGAAATTTTGTAGGAAAATTTCACGTGAAAACGAAGTCAGTACTAAGCTTTATTCGAGATTAATATCACATGGATATCTTTTATTCAATCTTCTACATACCAAACATAAGCAGGGTAGGTGTAAAGGACCAAACGTGAACAGGTTAGGTATCATTTCAAAAGATTGATCATGATGATATGCAGTGCCTTTCCTATTATTCTAGTATGCGGATAATTTAGATCAAGGTTAATGTTAATAATTTTTATAGAATTTTGCATTCCTAAAAAGTAACTTAAATATCTACGATTGTAAAAGTAACCAAAAACTTAATTTTGTTTTTCTTCCATAGATTTTCGATCGTATTCGTAAAGAGAACCCTGACGCATTGAATAAGTTGGTTGCTATTCGAGGTGATATAACGCATGTGAATTTAGGAATGACAGAACAGGATCAGGAAATGATGAAAAACGTGTCAATAATATTTAATGTAGCTGCTACAATTCGATTTGATGAGCCCATGAAAAATGCTATTATGATGAATGTCCGAGGAACACATGAAGCTATAAAGTTTGCCAAGACACTGGAAAAGCTAACGGTATTTCAAACATTTCAAAGATAACTTCACTGCAATATTAGAACTCTATCTATGATTAATTTTACAATTTCGATAATGTTCTCGTGTTTTTCCCCATTAGAGATTCGTTCATGTCTCGACTGCGTTTACATACCCATATAGATCAGCCATATATGAAGAGGTGAGTGTTACATTATCATGAAATAATAGTATTATATTTAAAAGAAATGTTTACTTCTCTTTTGAAATGAATTTAAGGTATATCCAGCGAAAGCTGATTGGAGGACAGTGATTAAATTGGCAGAGAAATACGATGAAGACATGCTGAATGCACTAACTTACAAGTAAGATACACAACATCTTCGCAATGTTAAAATATAAGAATTGAATAGCTTCACTGCATAAAGATCTCACAAATGTAAAATGATATTAAGCTTAAATTTAAGTTTCATTGATGTTATTTAGAATTTGAGTTTCGGCTAAACTTGATTACTGGCCTCCCATAGCCGTTAGACAGTTTTACTGATGTAGTTTTTTTGCGTTTTTTGGTTGTCTGTTGGTTATTGAGGGAGTTTTGCTTTGTTTGTCGTTTATCATCATCGTGTTGTCTTCTCGTTTTGTTTCTGTATGTTTTTGAGTGTTCTTCTTCAAGCTTTTGACCTTGCTACCACCAGAGGATGAGCAGGGATCAAAAACTGAAGAAATACTAATGAAAACGTACAAAAAATACACGAGGAGACAACACACTGAAGACAAACAAACAAAAACCACCCCTAAAATCAAACGCACAACCACAAAAACACAAAAAAAAATCCAATCAGTAAAATTGACTAACGGCTATGGGCGGCACTTAGTCGAGTTTTACCTCTAATGTAGCAAACACATATTGGCCAAGGCCAGGCCAAAACAGGCAAGTGCCAGTCTGTGGACGGTTCAGACAAGCAACTTTGACAGGACTCGTCGGCGCTTGAGCGTTTTATATTTTTATATTTTGCTCTATTTCGAATCAGTCGCAAGCTCTTCTGAATTGCGAATTTGGCACACTAGGATATTATAATATCCTGCACAATTCAAAAGTGTTTGGCTATCTCCCATAAAGTTTTTCAAATGTTTCATGTTGGTCACACCTTAGATGTTTGTCTGGAACAGGCGACTTGGAGCTGATCGTCCACAAACCTTGCTTGTGTGAAGCTATAAACTGGTTCCGACTCTACTATTTCCCGCCACAGCTCGTTCTTAATGAAAGCAAACTGACCATCGGTCAGTTTACTATCCTTGTTAGACACACCTATCACAACAATTAGAGAAGAAAACGTAGAAAATAATTTCCTCCCTGCTTTCGCGGATGGTGAGTTTGTGCCTGAAGGACCAGCCTCTGCGAGATCTCTCTCGCTGATTTTGACACTTTTCGGCACCTTGCGCTCAGGAACGCAGGCATCAGTTTTTGATTCAATATTGAGTTTTTTCCGCGCTCCACCGCTGACAGATTTGGCATCTGCGCTGACTAGCAGAGAAATGTCCGGTATAGCCGGTCCCTCCTTGCATTTCAGTGTCAACGCTGATTCTCGATTTGCATCCGGAAGCATTGACTTCCTGTACACAGTCCTCTTTTGTCAGTGGTTGAGAACTTTCACTGGTTCACTATGTTCAGTCGGCTTGGCTTTGCACCCAGTCGTCAGTTCAGGACATTTCTGTTCCAAACTTATAGCCTTAGCATCACCAACCAACCTTTCTTTCGTCACTCTAGGAAAATTCAGAGGGTTCCACTGCCTGACATCCAGTTTACATGGAAATATTTACTGCACTGGTATCACTGACCACTTTCGACGGCAGTTTGCCCCTTTTGCGCAGCTTTTTACACTGCTTGCAATTGAGAGCCTCCGCAGTCTTAATCTGGACTTCTTGTGGGTGTTGCGTTTACACTGGCCGAAGTTACTTCCTTCAGTGCAGCCCTCCTTGTTTTTTGTGAGGATTCTGGAGGAAGCATTTATTCCTCTCTCATTTATTCCTGTGTAGTCGGACTTCCAGCTAACGCCTTCCCGGAGGTAGGAAAACGTTCAAAAGCTAACTTATCTGGTCACAGATTTCTTTGAATTAGAGTGACGAAAAGTTCTCTTGAATCTTAGCATAGTATTTGGTAAATTTCAAACATTACATTTCGCTAGTTTTATTTTGGTCTACCAATTAATTTAAGTAATCAAAAGATAATTTATTCCTATTGCAGAATTTTGGGTATTTTTCCAAATTCATACACATATACAAAACATCTTGCAGAACAAGTTGTTAAATCCTACTCCAGTCAAATGCCAGTTTCCATAGTAAGACCAGCGATAGGTATGTATCATAGTATTTGAATTGAAGCAAACAAAATGTTTCCGGACAATCTAAAAATGTGAACATTATGCAGTTCATTGTTGTGGTGTGGAACCTGTGGAAGGATGGTATGACAAGCTTTTAGTTGTTATGGGTATGATGACTGCAATCAGCTCAGGTAAAATTTTAACGTGTAAATAGTACATATACATTCGAAACACTAACAGCTATGAGTATAACTCTCATTGCAGGCATAATAAGAACAATTTACTGTAACCCTAGAACTATATTGGATTTAGTGCCATTGGACGACTGTGTGAAAGTGTTTATTATAACACCGTGGTGGATCGAACGGCAAGAAAAAGGGTAAATTCCGAATAGTACTGGAAGTTCTATGATAAATTATACACTTTTTTTTAGCTTACAAATGCCTGTCTATAACGTGTCATCGTCACAAATACGAAGCTATTCAATAGAAACCTTGGCAAAGATACATTTGGATTGTCTCAAAACACACGCATTTAACAAAATGATTTGGATACCAAATTATGGATTGACGAATAGTATTCTGAATTTTTATTTCCGGGTAAGTTTCGATGATTCATTTTGGTAATATTATGATAATTTAAAAATACTTGATAAAATATTTGAAAATCAAAAAGTTCAAACAATGCAGTAAAACTTTGGTATATTTATCGTTTTCGAAGTGAAACGTTTTATTACACCTAGGATGTAGCACGAATGTATTAGAACACCCACTCATTGTTACATATTGAAAGTAAAAACTATTATATCGTTGCATAATATTAATTTAATCACAATTAATAATTTTAAGGTTCAAATGCCTCAATTTTGGCTTCGATTATTTGTCGGTTGATTGTGTACTTTTGTCACTGAGTGTATATCTGAAACCAGCGTAACGGTTATGTAGTCAATATACGGTGAATTCAAATTAAAGTGAAACCTGGTTAAGTGGGTCCTGGATATGTGAGAAACCTCAGTTATTGATAATTTCAATGAGGTCCCAGCACTTTTGCATTGAAATACCTTTGTTACTGGGAATTTTTAAACCTTGTTAACTGAGATTAGATTTTTTCGATGTTTACTTCTATAATTGGGTCTTTGTAGCTCAACAACCCGTATAAATGAGGAAACAATTTATCAGATTATGGCCGCTTGTAGTAGCAACGAAAATTATCAGCAGCCCACTTTTGTGATATTTTAAATATACCTATAGTCTGACAACATATAACTTTTGCAAAAACAAAGTTTATGGAATTAATTTCGAACGTGTTCTAAATGCGAATATAATAATATTTTTTAAATGTTTATCCCTATGTGTGCACCAGGCGCCTAAAATGAGATTGGGAAAAATAATAAATATCTTTGTATCCCTGTAACTTTCGACGAAATCATCGGGTAAAATCAAGATCGATAGAATTATTTAATTTTGACGTGAGGCAATTGTGGGAGACTTTAAGTTGCAGTGCTGGTAAAGTGTTGCAAGCACTAAGCATTTTCTTTGGTTATGTTATGTTATGCTGCTTTTAAAGTTTTGCAGTATTTGGCTTTCCTAAATCTTGAAATACATGCAAGTGGTAGTCCTGAAATCCTTTCCACCCTATGAGTTTAAATGCATTGTTAAGATCAAAGTGGTTTTGCACTCGAAACATGTTAGAGCACGTGTGGTAGAATATGCACTTAAAATCTGCGCGATTCTTCTATTGTTCATCGAACATTAGTGTTTCTAGCGGTTCAGGTGCGCTAGAGTTTTTTGAATTCAAGAGCGACCTTCTCTGAGCTTTTGGGTTGTGTTGCAACATTTTTTTTCAGGTGTTTCGCTGATTTGAAAGTTTTCTGATTTCGAACGTGCTGTATCTACAGGGTTGTCTGTAAATTACGACTCTGTGGGAAATTATCGCAATTTAAAATTTTAGGCGCTTAACGCCCGCATGGAGTTAAAAATTTCTCAAATACGAGTAGTTCCATTACCAAGCTTAAAATAGCTTTGCAGAATACAATTTTATTACCTTTTAACAATACAATAAAACAACATAACAAAACAATGTTCCCAAAATCTCCATCATGCTACTTACAATAGATTTCTGCAGGAGATCATTATCTTTGTTCAAGGAAATCGAAAATTTCATCATCTGTATCAGAGGAAAACTTCTTGCACCATACCACAATACCCAACAAATATAAAATATTCGGTCATATTGAAAACACATTATAAACTCGTGTCGAAAAGGTATTGCAGGCAACGGGATGGAGTCTCTCGCGAGACAAAAGGGGACAGAAAGTGTATTGTCAAAAAGAAATAAAATTGCATTTTGCAGAAAAAAATTAAATATAAATTAATTCCTTGGCATTTTAATGCAAAAAATTAAAAATTTTTAAACATTTTAATTAATTTTACCAAGAATTATTTAGCAACAGTAACAAATGGCTTCTCATTTAAAAAATAATTGTAATACCTTTCAAATGAAATAAAAATAATTAGAGTCCACAGGGTTGTTTAAAAGTCAAAAGTAATCATACATTCAAAGTCGAAAAATCTTTAAAGAGCTGTAGCTGCATTTACGAGTATTTTTAATTTTAGGTACAAGTTGCAATTTTTCCGCTAGTTCATCTCAAGGAATCGTGTGGTATACCTCCAGGCACCTTGTTCTGAGTCTTCCTGTATATATAGCAATATGAATGTTTGGCGAAAGTGATTCTAATACTAATTTCCTTAAAAAATCAGCAAAAAAACAAGAATGAAACATTTCTTTCCTTTGATATATAGTGAGGCAATTTTTAGATTCCTTATCGCTGATGCATCGATAGAGAAGAAAACACATATACTCTTACTTCATTGTTCACTTCATTAAAGTTTTGATGGATGGGTAATTGTGTAAAAGTGAAGGAAATTATTCCAACTAGAACCCTTGCAGGGCTTGGGAATTGAAGCTGGCAGAGGCTTCATTCGCCATAAAAAACGAGTTTGGAGTGACCACTTTCTCATCTTACTTCACCCCTGAATTAACGGAGGTAACTACTCACTGGTATGCTCGCAAGAAGTTAGCCACGCTGCAAAGGACTGTGTGCCTGGGTATCTGTGGTGCCATGAGTACTAATCCGGGTGCGGCCCTTGATGTGCTTCTTAATCTGCCTCTTCTGGACAGTCAAATTCAGAGTGTGGCGATGAGCTCTGTCCAAAGACTAACTAAGCTTGGCCTATAGGTAAGAAATGACGATTTGGGGCACTGCTCTATTAAGGGTTTGATGCGTGGGATCTCTCCGATTCTCATAATGCCTTCGGACGTTTGAGTACCCTTCCTCGACTTCGTGAGAAGGTATGAAGTAATCTTCTTGAGCAGAAGTAACTGGGAAGATCCAGTTCGCTGTATGAGGGGATACTACGAAATTTCCTTCTTGGACGGCTCGAAGACAGATGTTAGATCTGGAGCTCGTGTCTATCTGCATTCATCGAATGGCAGATGACTCTTCTCTCGAAGAGCTTGTTTCCGTTTTTCAAGAAGAAATATTCGCTATTATGAGAGCTACCTGCCGCGCAATTGAAGAAAGGTGAAGGGGAAAACGTATTGTTGTTTGCAGTGACAGTCAAGCTACGCTTATGGCGCTGCTAAGACCCCTGACTAGTTTGGAAATTTCCTAAGTGTGCAGGGCATGATTGAACTCTGTCGCCAGATTCGATAGAGTGCACCTGCTCTGGGTACCGGGGCAAAATGAAAGCGAAATGAAATTGTTGACACCATTGCGAAGCAAGGCTCGACGCTTCCACTACATTGCCCTGAACCCTCCTTGGGTGTGCTGACCGCCATTCTTCGGAAGTAAGTGATGCTCATAAAGATAGATGGATGACTTCTGATGTGGCCAAGCACACGAAGGTCTTCTTCTCAGAGCCCAACCATGCGGCTGCGGGATTCCTGTTCAACAAGAGCAGGAAAGTTGGCAGAGTCATGACAGGCATTCTGACTGGACACAGCTGCCTAGGAGGTCATATGTATCTGTATACAGGATGACCTCTGTTTGTCCTGCCTAGAAGAGACTGACTCTGCAGAGCATTTCCTTTGTGAATGCGTAGCGTTTGCACGTCTCAGATATTTATGCTTTGGCTGGGATGTGGCACGTATGCAGAAGATAGGCTCTTTTCCCCTATCAGTGATCCTAGTCTTTGCTAAGAAGTCCGGGATGCTATGGTAAGCGGGGGTAACGAGTACAATGGGTCTTTTAGTCTGAATGCTTAGAGAAACTCACACACACACACACACATACAAACATACACACACTCTCCATGGTAGGTTAGTTCCAAGCCCAATGTGGCTTCATAGCTGCTTTTGAACACATGCTACCACTCGTCAGCAAAACTAGCATGTTATCTATAAGCATAATTAGCATCCAAAAATAACACTAAGATGACGAGTTTTTGAATTATTTGGATAATAAAAATTCGAATAGAATAGAAACAGCTACAACCAAATATTTCTAAAATCATATTTTGTGCATGCAGGTTTATGTGTTCCAAGTATTGCCAGCGATGTTTCTTGACTCCTTAATTTGGCTCAGTGGGCGAAAACCATTTATGCTGCACATACAAAGACGATATTTGGTGACACAACGAGCGCTTAAATTTTTCATGTTCAATGACTACATGTTCTACACTAGCCGTCTATTAAATCTACTCGAAGCTCTTAAGGACAAGTAAATTCGAGTTTCACATATATTATAAATTCAGTTGATTAATTGATTTCATTTTTAGTCCGGAATTCAAATTGGATAATTTACTATCGAAGTCTATTACTGATATTGTTCGCATATCAGCGACAGGTTGCAGAAGATACCTGGCGAAAGAAGATGACGAAAGCATTCCACAAGCTCTCAAGCGCTATAAAATGTGAGTAGCAATGAATAACCAGTTAATCAAAGCAATTCAGGCGGCATGTAAGCTACTCCTGTGTATTTTCAGAATTGAAGCTGTTGATTTCGTTATAAGCAAGGCTTTTCAATGTTGGCTTTTGTTGTTTGCTCTAAACAGGATTTATGGATATTGCAATAAGCAAGCGCAGAACAGCGATTTGATGATTACAAATTCATAGCGTGTCTTTTTTTTACTTATTTTTGAATATACGATAAAGTTTCTATAAAATAGCATTTTTAGTACAATGTTTTGAAATCGTCCTAATAATGTCCTACAAGCGAAACTGTTATAATAAATTAAGTCAATAGACTCAAATTAGGTCAAGTTGGTAGGTTGATAATTTTTTTATCTCAAGAACCAGTGTCAATCCAAACAAAATAATTACATTTCGTTTATGTCAAATCAAAAACCATTATCAAAATGAGTGCCGCAGAATATAAAAATTAAGATTTTTTTTTTAAAACCAGTGTCAATCCAAACATATAAGAATATTTTTGTTCCCCAGTGCCATCAGTAATAATAGGTACACCAATGCAGATATTACGCTTCACAAATATTAGATCTCCACCCTCATCCAATAATCCCAAATGTTATCTCCCCTATATGCAAACAAAAAATCATCTGAGCACTTAGCTAAAACTGTCGTGTGGCTAGGAAATAATGCTTCTAGCCCCCTATAAAACTATAATTAGCCTTTATTGCTCCCTGGTAAGTTGCTTTTAGTTTATTATTACATTTAATTTTTATTACAGTTGTTATTAGCTTTACTGGTCTTATTATTCTTTAGAGTCTGACTAAAAATATTACGATTTGCTGTAAATGTTTTTATCGGTATTTAATGGTACGATATTCTAAAAGTGTACTTTAGCAGATTTAATGGGATGAAAATGGAATTTATTTATAATACACAGGGAACTCAATTATGCCCTCTATAATCGGATATAACTGATCGTGTCGTGTAAAAGGCCTACATTTTCGCACCAATTTTCAAGTAATGAAATTTAATCACTTAACTATATAGTACTATTGTTAACTACTGAAAGCTCGTGTAGTTTAGCGGGTAGAGCTCTGGCTCTTTGCGTGTGGGGCTGTTGTTTGTTTGTTCTTAGTTCATTTTACGTACAAAATGTATCTATCCATTTATAATGTGCCTTTTGGTTTACTTGTGTCTTTTGAAAAATTTTTTTTTATTAAAAACAGTTAATGTTGTATATTAGTTTCAAATAAAGTTTTCTTTTTCAATAATAGTGTAATTAATTTAGTTCAGATATGGTTTGTTCCTAAGCATTCATGGGTTGATTGTTTTCTTTGTTTGAGCTCTTATCCGACATTGGGATACACCAGTGGCGGCTCGTGGTTTCAAGACTTAGGGAAGCACAAGCAAAATATATAAGCATATAGATAAGCATACTTATGAAGCGCGTAGGAAACTATACATGCGATTTTCTTGAAATTTCGTGTCAAAAAAGAATTAGGTATTTCAATGTAACCATATTTGCATTAAAAGCTAGTGTTTGATTGTCAACAGTTCATTTCAGTGATATTAATACTCACTAAGATCAAAATTCTTAGAGAAGTTAAAATTATGTATAATATCTTAAAGCAAAAAAAAAAATAGTAATTTCTTTAATTTGTTTTTAAACTATAAACAAAAGTTAATAAAAATAAATTACTCATGTAATCTACAATAAAAGTGCCTAATATAGTTACCTTTTGCAAACAGTTGACTGAGCGAAACTAGTGGTCTTGGTTACTAAGACTCAAGAAGATCTTCAATGAAAAAGACTGCCGCAGTAAATCCTCTATGGCACAATGGAGAAAATTGCACACGAAACAAATCAACTCCTAGATATTCTCCATATTAACATCACAATAACTTACACCGTACATACACCATGCGAACAAAGCATAAAAGTCATCAAATCAGAAGGGGAACAACTCGTAAGAAGAGGAGCAGAAGAGAGTCTACAAATTCTGTAACGTAAATCATGACGGGAAACAGAAACATAACAGCGACGCAGACGACTTTCCAGCGTTAACATAGGTGTCCAAAGCAATCAAGTGGTCAAACCCAAAGCAGACACAAAAAACCGATCTGGGGAAAATTGCACACGAAAAAATTTAACTCCTACTATTATATTCTCCACATGAACATCACGGTAGCTTGCACTGTGCATGGATGTTCAATTCCTAAGGGAAACGGCTCGTTAGAAGAGGAGCAAAGGAGAATCTACAGATAAATCATGATTAACATGACAGAGACGCGGATAACTTTGCAGCGTAATAAGTTCATTCATTAACAAAGATTTGCGGGTCATTCAGCGGGTGGATGGGGCAAGGGTTTTTCAATTTTTCCATCCACCAAGACGCTGTGAACTGAGCCAGCGTCCACGATGCTATTTGAGTACATTGATTGTAAAAATTTTATGGGCACCATTTAGGCAAAGCGTCGAAGTAGATCTATGCGAAAACCACGAGTTTGAGCATTGAAGCAAGATCACTTCAGTGTTCTGGGTAGTATATCTCAATGAACTGTATGTTTTGAATTGAATGGTATGCGGTGCTTGTAGTTTGTAGTAAAACGTTTGAGTTTTCGTTGCGTCCCTGTAAATTTACCTTGGAAGCTCTGTAGTCGGACTGTTATAAAATAAAATTATTTGATCCATAGTAGCAATGGAGATTTGTCTTTTGTAAGAAAATAAATGTTATTACTTTGGTTGTTAAATATTGATTGTAATTCTTTTGGTTGTTACATATTGATTATTTAATCAATTTTTTGGTTTAGCAAGGGAAGCACTGCTTCCTTTGCGTACATCGACGAGCCGCCCCTGGGATACCCTTTGTCCGATGTTAGGAGCTTAATTTTCAATTTGGAAATATTGTCAGGTTTAAAAAAAAAATGTTTAATAAGTAAATGTTAATCAATTGTTTTCGAAATGTAAAGTTAGTTGTTGGTTTGAGTCCAGGTACGAACGAGGGTCCTTTCAGTTAATCTACTCTGAGTTGGCATTTGAGCTAAATGCTCGGCAAAGTGAGTTGTGGGATTAATCAATTTCCCGTTATAATGATTTCGGTTATTTTAATGAATTTCTAGCCATGGGCTACGGCGAAACATATTTGCTTTTAGCATTACAACTTACCGTGTTTTTTCACGCTTCTAGCTAGAGCAGAGTAGGGTAGTATGATTCAAAACAATAGCACCGGTGCGTCCGTATGATTTGGACGGGGCATCTACTCTGCTTTGGTTATATCAATGGCTAATAGATTCACTTGTATTGGCTATTTATATGAACGAAAATGTTTCTAGTGGTTGGTACAACTTGTTAATAGTTTGGATTTAGACGGGTCAATAAAACATAAGTTTTGTCGAAGGTGGGGTGTAGAGAAATTATGCACTAGCTGCTGTTTTGTTACTGAAATTTTTCACAAAGTTGTGTGGAGTTGACGCGTGTAAATCCAAACATAGGTTTTAGCTTGATATGATAGTTCACTGCAATTTAAACTTGCATTTGAAACTATTTACAAACCAGTCTACCCTGAAATAAGAAATTGAATTACTTAAGATAAACAAACAAACAAAAAACAGCCACAAAAACGCAAAAAATAAAACACAATTGGTCAAAATTGTCAAAAGGCTATGCGGGGGCACATAGTCGAGTTTTACCTCATGATGAAAAAAATAACCATCTGCCTCTGTCTTTTATAAAAAATATTGAGAGTGTGATAATGATCGAACTTAACATTGAATTTGAGTTCTGATAAGGCGAGTTTTATTTTACAGTCTGTAAAATTTGGGGGAATTGCAATGCAATTTTATAAAATTGCAGAAACTCTTTTTTGTTTTTTTTTTTGCTTAAGAGTCAGTTTTTGTTCAAATCATCGCTTCTCCTCCCGCAGGATGCTCAAGAAAAATTTAATGAGCTGGACTATACTAGGAAACTTTTTTCTGGACGAGAATGGCTTTGGTCATGCCAAAGCGTACAGCCAAGATAGCGCGGAAAGAAAGGTATTGTGCAATATTTGCCTGATGGCAGAGAAGGGTAGGGAGTGAAGGGTTTACCATCAGCTGGTACCTAAAAAGAGACCAAGCCAAATAAGTTTACTTAATCATATGCATAAGTGAAAGAAGCATATATCAAATGACAGGTCAGAATGTATGTATATATCCGTGCAGCTGATAGGTGAGGATGTATTGGCGTACATATGATCACATCAAGAAATAGTAAGCGCAGCGAGTATTCGCTGGCAACAAACGAAATTGTCTGTAGTGGATTGCATAAAAGTGTTAGAGATATTCTTTCTACTCACTAAATGGAATCGGAAACAGTATTCCGCGTTTATTATCGTATCGCTTACCATTTTAATCACTTACGACATTTGTTAAAAGTATTTTTAGCAAAGCAATTGTATATTGCCTAGTGTGATTGAGAAATGTATTTTATCGTAGCAGCCGCTGCTTGGCAGGGTACTTTCTGTTTTATTTCAACTTTCGACTTGGATATTTCTATCTATATCGCAAATTATATCGTAAATCACGTTCTTTCCGCGCTATTTAGTCTGTACGCTTTGACCAAAGTGCGATATTAGGTGCGTTTTTTACCTCTCCATCAAGAGCTGGTTAGCGTAGGTGCCATTGAAATCTGGCCGTCATATAGAAGGTCTATCACAAAAGCAATAAACGTGCAAGATGGTGGACCTGAGCTACCAGTTTTTCGACCAGTCGCGGTACTTTTCTCGACCAATAAGCAGCTTAATACCTATCAGATTGCAAGTCTTTATATAGAAAGTCCGTGGATTTGAAACAACAGGATTCAAAACAACAGCAATCCTGACTCAGTTTTCATTGTTTTCAATGTTGCCTACCCTAAACAGCTCTTGCTTGAGATGCAAAAAACGAACCTATTGCTATGATATTCTGTCCATAAATATATACTCGTGCATATCTTTATTTTTTTATGTCTTTATTTTGTCTGAGAAAGTCATACCATTGAAGAACATAACTTATTGCCAGCCAATATCAATTTGTCATTTTCAGTGCCTTTTTTCAAAATCTGGATGCAATAGAAAACTCTTAAGGTGATGTTATAACTGTTAATGGTAGTAATGTTCATCTCCGAAGTTCAATTAATGCAATTCATTGTTCGAAATATGTTGGCTTAGCTGAACTTGAACTTTCGCATTTCTGAGTGGCGTCAGTTCGCTAATACCCAAAAAGAACAAAAGACTCTCTATTCTTTTGCATTATTTATACTTTTGTTGATTTACATAAGTGACGCTACCACAAAACTCACCTATTGATTTGATTACAAGGGTGAAGAACACTTTTACCAAAAAATTTCAAAAGACTTCATTCTGCTTCATTTAACCCGTGTATGGGTACCTAAAGTTCCAGGAATAAGAAAAAGGCAGAGTATGGCATATTGTAGCCTATTCATTTACTCGATTATGCAACGCGTCTCGCATATATTTAAGATATAAGCACTGGACAGTCGACTAGGCTTGAATTAATTTTCATTCGTAATTTCCTTTGGAAATGGAAACTTTTATTCAGTTCGAGTTCTGCTTGCGGATAAGTCAATGGTGAGTGAAAATCTAACATTGTGAGAAACAGTGGGTTTAAGCTAATTTATTCTCAAACGAATGAATTGATATTTTCAAAATTATCAAACTGTTCTTTGAGCTGTGAAGGTAACTAACAAAACAAGTATATACTCCAATTTTTGAAAGCAATTTTTAGACCTCCTCAATCAATTATATAGGACTTTTGCATTGATTTTAATTAAATGATTGAGCACACAAGAGCATATAAATTAATTTAATTGTGGTGTAGATATTATACTTATACAGTGATACGAGCTATTAAACTATACAGCCAGTGAAGTTAATATACATGGTAATTTGTGTCGTTGTATCAACCAAATATGCATTGGAATGCCATCGCCACACACACACACACACAAACCAAAAAATTGTGCATATTTATCAACGCCTTTGAACTTTGTGTGTAGAGTCATTGTTATATATTGGTATATATATATATATATATATGTATATATGTATATATATAGTATATATATATATATATATATATGTATATATATAGTATATATATATAGTATATATATATATATATATATATATATATATATATATATATATATATATATATATTGTATATACAGGTATATGCATATATATATATATAGTATATATATATATATATATATATATAAATATATATATATATATATATATATATATATATGTATATATATATATATATATATATATATATATATATATATATATATATATATATATATATATATATATAGATATATATATATATATCATCAAAAAAATTCAGTGACTATTTCTCGAGAACGTGCCATCCGATTGAGTTGAAACTTTCTAGATACTTCGGTGTATATGCAGAATAGGTCCAGGTCTCACCTAACCCTTTGGCGCTGGCGGCCATTTTAGTGATATTTTTAATATTCCTATTATTCCGTCCACAAATAATTTTAGCAAAAATTAAGTTAGCAAAATGAGTTTTGAACGTGTTTTAAATGTGAATTAGATAACGTTTTGAATTTTTTTTAACCCCATGAGTGCGCTAGGTGCCTAAAATGGGATCGGGAAAATTTGAAAACTTTTAAATTGCGGTAACTATTGACAGAGCTATCAAATTATTATGAATCTTTCAGGGCAAATTGATATTATTAAGTTGTAAATTTGTGTTGCCTTTGATGCGCGTGTTGGCAGCCCTATAGCTAGGGCAGGCGCTGAAAGTGAAAAACTTCAAATCATCGACTATCCTGAAAAATGGTCGCTTTTCGGGAAAAAAGCCACTCATATATAAATCTTATGCTTTGTCTACATAGCCAAAGTAAAACATTTCAAATTTTATAACGGGCAAGAGCGGTAACCCTTCCCCAATTTACCTATATTTTTAGCAACAAAAAATTCTGTTCACGGGAACTCACGACCCAATGGTCAAATACAGTTGAAATTTAAAGAATGTATTTACCTTAAGTGGGAACAGGTCTGATAGAAGCGATTTCTGAAATTTGGACAATTCTGCGCCAGTGGTACCATCTTGAAAAATCACTAAGAAAAATAACTGCTTTTGGCCCTATGAATTCTGATTCAGTCACCAGATTCTAACGAAATTCACACAGTAACTGAATCCTACTTTGAGTCACGTTTGATAGAAATTTGGTTAAAAAATTCGGTTGGAGCTGCCAGCTATAGTAATTTTAGTATTTTAAATTTTGAAAATTTGCTGAGGAAAATAAATTTCTTAGCCCTATAGCTTCAAGTGCAGTCATGGAATCATAACGAAATTCATGTGACCAATTAAACTTATTGTAGACAATACTCAGCGGAAATCTAGTTGGAAAAAATCAAAGGGTTGCCAGCTATAGTCGCTTTTGTTTTTTTTTGCAGATCTTTCTCTCATAAAATTTTCAAACCATAGTGAGCTTGTAGTGAAAATAAACAAGAAATGTTACGATCTAGAAAATGTAAAAACTTTTACTTGTGGTAGCTCTAAATTTCTTTGTATTCCCATAACTTTCAATGCAGTCATCGGATCAATACGAAATTCGCAGAGTAGGTTGACTTTAATGTGGGGTAAACGTGACATATTTTTGGCTTCGGTGCTAGCAAAGGGTTGCCAGCAGAAGGCGTTTTTGTTATTTCCGTACCAATAAATGCTTACATAAACATTTCCAATGAAAATAAGTAAACAATGATAGCGTTTCGAGCAGACGTTTAGTCCGCGGACTATACACCAAATTTCACCTAGATTATTTAATCCACCCGCTGTAAACAATCAGAAATCGACCCAAGCGATAAGTCAGTACAAGATTTCAAGCGACTTGTCCTAAAATAGGTGGTGATATCGCTGTGAACACACCTGACCTAAGCCTTGGTTTTTGCGCGACTATTAATAATATATGTACACGTTAAATTTAAGCTCGCAACCCTCTCGTTTGAATCAAAATCATTTAAATAATCATGTTTAAGAGACAAATGAAAAGATAATTACAGGGTGTGAACTAAAATTAAATTACAGGGTGGCCCAAAAGTTGGTGGCCCATTTAAGTAAACGCATTATTCATTACCCGTTGCCAAAATTTATCCCTTCTCAGTTTATGAAAAACCCTAAGCGGAGGACAAATATCAACTCTTCAGCTATCGTAAGGATCATATTGTGCTTAGCTACGACAGCGTTAACATCAATAATAGCTGTGCAAAGCATTTTTCCCTATGGTCAGGTACAGCGTCTTTCTGCAAATCTACCTGTGAAATTTTATTGCTCTTGTCCTCAAGGATCCTTTTTCATTGCCGTGTTTATCGAACAATGCTTACACGCTACCTGAAAAATTGTTATTTTTTTAAAGTCTATCCTCAAGGACTTTTGTGCTTCTTCATTATGGCTTCGAATAGGATACAAACAACGATTCAAAGTCAAACTCTTGGTGAAATAGGAAAATCCATTTCCGAACTATCAAGGACACTAGGCGTCGACAGGAAGACCGTACGATTATGGCTAGAAATGAGGAAAGGCGATATAAAGGACAAAGGACGTTCCGGTAGACCAACAACTCTTTCACCTGTAATAAAAATAAGGAAGATGGTTGAAAACAAGCCAGGCATTGGAACAACGACAGCGACCAAAAGGATAAATCCATTTGAAAATTACCAACACCGGCGAAAGACAACGTCTCGATCAACGGTTCAACGGTACATTAAATCGACGAATTGGGGAAAAAGTGCCTACAAGAGACGAGTAAAGCCGCTTCTTACTGCAAAGAATGTCACAGATAGACTTAACTTCTGTAGAAAGTTGCAAAGCGAAGAATTCTATGAAGATAGTGCTCTTGGAAGGTCTAAGAGAGCTAACGTACTTTTTACGGATGAATCCCCAATTGTTTTGCACCCAACGCCAAATAGGCAAAAAATGAGAGTAAGAACAAGTTATGCATACAAAAAAAACCATACAAAAGCCGAAGTTTGACCTCAAAATAATGGTTGCAGGAGGAATCAGCTCACGTGGAAAGTTAAGACTTCATGTTGTTGAGCAAAACACAACCGTAGATGGATCCTATTATCGGAACAGCATTTTACCAGCTTACGCAGCATATCAGGATGGCAGAAAACAGATTCCACATAAAAATTTGGTAATTCTTATGCAGGATGGGGCACGAGCGCAAAATCAATGTGTCCAACTGTTTGGGAAGATAGGCCTGGAAACTCTCCTGATCTTAACCCAATTGAACACGTTTGAAAAGAACTTATTTAGACATCCGATGCCGAAGAATAGACGACAATTAATTGTAAGAGTACAGCAAGAATGGAGAAGTTACACCGATGCCGAATTAGAAAATTTTTGTGATAGTTTTGGACGACGTATTTTAGAATGTATAGATAATAACGGGAGACGTACGCATTATTAGTAATAAGAATGAAAATCTGTATTATGTTAGCATTACAAATAAATTTGAATTTCTAAATTATGTTTGTTGGTTTGCTTTTTATAACAAAAAGTTTGTGGGGAGAAACTTTTGGCCCACTCTGTAGATGACAGCTGTCACGTACAAACGAGGACTAAATTTGGCCTGACCAAATTTTAGGTCAGGTCGAAGTAAACACCTTAGGACTAAATTCACTTAGTCCGCGCTATAGGTCAGGTCACATCTGGTCCAACCGCTGTAAACCATACCAATGTTTAAATTTTCTAAGGTCTGGACATTTTTTGGATGGCAACCCCAAACACATTTCTATCGCTGTAACTTTCGATGAAGTCATCGAAATTAAATTGGCTTAGAATATATTATTACTTAGGGTGTCTTTAAGTAGCTAGTGGTAGAATACACACTCAAAATCTGCACAAATCCTCTACTGTTCTTCGAACATTAGTGTTTCTAGCGGGTCTGATGCGCTAGGGTTTTTTTTAAATTTATTTATATGTAATTAATTTATACCTTGCTTGGCGACAAATAAATAGATTTCACGTAACATGGAATTCTTTGAAACTGATATAATGCGTTTATTTCAGATTTGTAATCGCCATGAAGCCCACAATACCAGAATTTTACATAGGGCGCCAAATTTTCATTACTGGCGGCTCTGGTAAACTATAATTTTTTTTGACAAGTCTTTGCGTGTGTGTATATATTCCTCTTTCGTAGGGTTTATGGGTAAAGTTCTGATTGAAAAGTTGTTGCGATCATGTTCTGAGTTAGACAAAATTTTCGTATTGCTGCGCGCAAAGAAAGGTCGTTCGGCCCAAGAACGTCTGCAAGATATTACTGACCTTCCGCTCTTTGATTTACTCAGAGAAGAAAAACCGAAAGTTCTAGACAAATTAGAGGCAATCAACGGAGACATAACAGAAATTAATATGGGAATCACCGACGAAGACAAAAGATTGATGAAGGATGTGTCGGTTATATTTCATGCTGCTGCCAGTGTTAGGTAAATAAGTCATATAAACAGGAGTAATGAAGGAATCTATGGAATTTCAGGTTCGACGATCCACTACGAGATGCGATTTTAATGAATACAAGGGGCACGAGAGAAGTTTTGCGATTCGCTGAAACTCTAGATAATCTCAAAGTGTTTCTTCATGTTTCCACAACATACTGTTATCCCGACAAGCATGAAGTTGAAGAAAAAGTAAGTTGTTGGCTAAACAAAATCAAAACACGCTTCTGAGGTTTTGTCTTTCAGTTTATTGTTTAATTCTTTAAGGTTATCTAAGTATTTATTTTAAAATCAAGTTTGATTATGAAAAGTAGTAGTAACAAATAGTCAAAAAGTATTTAACATCTAATATAAATTTGAGAGTATTTGTAATACTTTATTAAAATATTTATTAAGACATACAAAAATATTTATTTCAGCTTTATCCCGCATATGCCAACTGGAAGGATGCGATTAAAATTGCCGAGCATTTTGACACCGAAACTCTTAATATACTCGGCCCAAAGTAAACTTAGTTAATATTCGTCAAAAACTCAATATTTGATAATTTTGTTTTCTGTACAATTAACTAACGAAATTTTGAACATTACAGATTTAGTGTCTTTCAACCGAACACATATACTTTCACAAAAAGTATGGCCGAACACATTGTCGATGACTACAGGTGTAAACTTCCAGTTGTGATTTGTAGACCCTCGATTGGTAAATAATAAGAAATGGAAATGATAAGCAACCAAATTTGAGTACATTTTTCAGTTGTTTCGACTGTTTATGAGCCGATGCCAGGTTGGATAGATAACTTTAATGGCCCAGTTGGAATGCTTCTCGCGAGTGGTGTAGGTAAATTATTTTGCTATAATCTTATTTCAGTTAGTTTTGTTTTCACTTTAATGTACCTTGTCTACAAATACCCTGTTCATACTCAAAAACTGAGCTGGGAAATCAAAAAGATAGCTAATACTTTTACTCTATCTGATTGGCAGTTAATGTTTTCAAACTATGTTTTGTATTTGAAAATAGTTTCACGCACTGTGAGATCGGGAAAAATCGGGTAATACTAGGAACTATGAAATAGGTATATAGGAGGCACGTCCAGAAAGTAAGTGTGCTAGTTTTCATAGGTTTCAAAAAAAAATTATTTAAAAAAATTTGTACATGGCTATATCAGTACATATGTGAGCTTCCACATAGTCGCCATCCCTCTCGATGCATGTAGTGACACGAGGGATCCATTTTTTTATATCTTGGTCAAAGAACTCTGCCGCCATCTTTCCGCCCATTTGTTGTTCATCCGCCCATTTGTTCACTTATCGCAAGACGCAAAATTTTTTACGACAAAATTTGGAATACCATCCAGGCCAGGGGAACAGTTAGAGCCAATTGAGGACAAAAGCAATTTAACTTCAACCAGGTTATTCACGACTGAGGAGTATGGGAAGCAGGGAAATAAAAAAAAACAGTCAGTAGGAGGAATCGTTGTGATGGTGCAAACAAAGGAAAAAAAACATAGCAAAGAGATTGCAAATGTCAAGAGGGTTGGAAACAGTAAAGGCATTAAACACTAGAGAGTCAGTAAGAGAGGAAGAAGCTTTTATGGGGCGGACAAAAGACCAGACATTTTTAAGGTTATTCGAGTTCAAAGAAGATTCAACAGACAAAGAATAGCTGAGCAATGCAAATCTTATTTCCTTCTTGGCACAAGAATGTAAACAGGAGAAGATAGCATAATCTACTCCAGATCGAGAATTCAAATATTTCAAACGCACTGAATTTTTATCTTTAAGGGCACTCTTTACTCTCGCGGTAAACCAAGGAGGGTCACGGAGGCTACGAGAACAGAAAACAGGAGTATATGTCGAGATCAATTCAAGAAAATACCGTAAAATTTAGATACAGCAGAGTCAATATCGAGATCCCGGAAGCAATTGAATCCATTAATTGAATTCAAATCATTAGACAAGAGGTCAAAATTAGTTTTTTTAAAGTTGAACCGACGCGCAATGGAAAATTTAATACGATTCGAAGAGTTTATAGAGAAATTGAAAGAAAGGGGAGGGTGATGGGGATAAGGATGGGTGTAAGGAACAGGGGACAGTAAAAAAGAAGAAGACTCAATGTTAGAGAGGATCAGGTCAAGGATCTTGTTATTAGCATTTGGGAAACAGTTAGATTGAGAAAGAGAGCAGGAAGAAAGAAAAGAAGATAACCCAATAGAAAGGTTGTTGGTAGACGCAATGCGAAGAAAAGAGAAGTCCCATTGTATAGATGGCATATTAAAGTCGCCACAGATAATGATAGTGGACGAGGGCAAGTTGCTGTTAAGATAAGTGGAAAGTTCAGAAAAGAACTTATCATAAGTCGAGAAGGACGTGTCACAAGGAATATATAAGGACGCAATAAACAAAGAGGATTTAGGAGAGAAAGAAACATAGACAGCAACACATTCAACAGGTGGACTGGGGATAAAATCACCGCAAAGTTTGCTAATGAGAGTCCTAAGCACAGTAATAAGCACGCCACAACCCCCAGCCTTATTAGTTGCAAACGATTATGATCATAACGGTAAACATTGTACAAAGGGAAAAATGTGGAACTAAAAATGTCATCATTGAGCTACGTTTCCGACAAGCAAATCAGGGGATCCTTTTTCAGTAAACCTGCAGTTTTGAAGTTTTGAAGTTTGGTCCTTATGCCACGAACATTCTGATAATACACCGAAATGTGTTTACGCTTTAGAAATATTCTCAGGCTCTCCGGTTGTTTGAAGATCGAAAATTTCGCCGGTTTTCAAAAATTTTGTCTAATGTACCGAGTGGTCAAAATTTGGAATCAGTGCCAATATTTAGGTTATCACGCAAGGTTATTTTAATGCGTGGGTTGGTTCAAAACATCCTATTCGAACGACTCCTATTCTGCTTTGTTGCATTGTCGTAAGGAGGGTAGACTTCCTTCCGCAGCAGCCCCATTTTTTCTGGATTGCACCTCTCAAGTTTTTTAAAGACGTCGCAATACCTAGCAGCATTGATCGTTTCACCATGAGGTGAAAATTCGATCAAAATGATCCCTTTGTGGTTTATTAAATTTATTTATTAGATTTGAAAATTATATCATATCGATTCCGCAGGAATACTACGTACTGTCCATGGAGATCCAAATGTGGTATCCGACTTTATGCCTGTTGATGTAGCAATTAAAGGTTTGATTATTGCCGCGTATGAAAAAGGTATTGAAGAAAAGTTAAGGTAAGAGAGATGTGGTGACAAAAGTTGAAACAATTCAAATAATATGTTTTTTAAATAGCGACGAGCTAACCGTTTACAACTGCTCAACTTCGAACCTACGTGGTGTAACTATGGGTGAAATAATCGAAATGGGTAAATTGTCTATTCAAGAAGTCCCAATAGAGCAAATGTTATGGGTGCCATATGGATCGCTTACATCGTCAAGAGTTTTACATTATTTTCGGGTACTTTTAATTTTATATGTAATGACACAGAAAATGTTAAATCTGCGTGGTTTCAGTTCGTCATATACCACATTCTTGTTGCAATTCTGGTTGATACTTTACTAAGACTGCTTAACAAAAAGCCATTGTAAGTAAATTTTGTTAGAATTACTATTTGACAATCATCCGTATACAAAATCAATTATGTTTCCAGCCTTTTGAGGCTTCATCGTCGTATTTACGCTGCAAATAAGGCTCTTCATCCGTTCGCATCAACCCACTGGGACTTTTTCAATCATCAATTTATTAAACTTGACGAAAATTTACCACCTTCCGATGTGTAAGTAATTCATATTGGCTGTGAAAATTCATACAAATATCTAATTTTCATTTAGTCGAGATTTCGCATTCTACAAGCTGAAAGATCTCGATGTCAAAAATTACTTCTTCAACGCACTAGCTGGCGCGAAAAAATATTTGCTGAAGGAATCCGATGAAAATCTGGACTACGCAAGAAAAAAGTTCTGGACAATCTACTATTTCGACAAAGCCGTTCATATCATTCTCTCGGCCTATATTTGCATTGCATTCATTAAAACATTCAAAATAATTCATTATATTGGACCTTATCTTGAATAAGCCGCAAAAGATATTGCAATAATAAAAAGGTTTAAATCGAATCATTGTAACAATCTTTTGAATTACAATGACTATAGTGAGCACTGTAGGACAAAAAGTGAGAGTAACTCGGTTAAGGGGGGGGGGGGGGGGGGGGTATGGTCAGAGCAGCACATTTTATACCCATTTTCAAGATTTTTTTTTAGAAAACTGTTAATAGTTACTTGATTGGGATAATACCTACAGTAAAGAACAACCTTTGAAGAGTATACAAAAAAAAAAAAATATTTTTGAAAAATATCGAAAATTAAGCTCGTGACATGAATTTGACATTTTCGTTCAGGACAAAGAGTTGGTTTGCGGTGAGACACATAACTAATGACTGGATCATCGTAAACAAAAAAAACAAAAATAGTTCGTTAGTTTATGAGTTTTTTCAGGTAACGCTGTCGAGTTTTTCCAAATATCTAGATTATTTAATTTTTGGTATAAGTTTGAAGTCAAAAAAACGAAAAAAACGGAAATTTTTTTTTCGAAATTTCTGTTTTCAGTTGTAAAAAATTCGATAAATAAAAAAAACAGCAAGAAATAAAAAAATATCTCGACAGCGTTACCTAGTAAATTGCCTACAGAAATAGTGTGCAAAATTTCAGAAAGATCGGTCGAGTAGTTTTCGAGTTACATGTCTCACCGACTTGAAATATAAAATTCGTCAAAAAACGCGTTTTAAAATTTTAACTGTGCAACAAATGTTCGTGCAAAATTACGAAACACGTGTACCGTAAGTGCTCGATGAAATGAATGCATACTACTACAAGTCACATATATAAGTGTTTTTACACAAATATAGCACATACAGGTGTGGATAGAGTGAGAAGACTCGACTATTACGTATTTGAGAGCTGCGCGCGGCTAATAAAGCAGGAAAGGAACGCGATTTGCGCGAAAATATGAATTTGAGTTATTTGTATTGTTAAGCCGATAACTTCGTTAATTTTGCTCGGATCGACCTGAAATTTTGTATGGACACTCCTGAGTCACTATACACTAGTCACTAAACAAAAAAAAATATCGATTTTCTATATCATCTCTATATCATCTCTAAAGCTTATCAAAGCAGAGAATATTGAAACGGGAAACTCGATCGTTTTGTGGAATCAGCCTCCGAAAGCAGAATCAAATTTTTTGTTCAATTTTAATCATCCCGCAAAAACAATTCCAATTTGACCACGTTTTAGCGGTGTAACATTGAAGTTGTTTTTACCAGCCGTTGATACCAACATGTCGACTAAGCTATGGTTGTTTTTTCTCTTAGGTATATTGGTAGTGGTTTGATTTGCTTTGGCAAAGAAGTGATTTCGGAGTCGTTTTCAGTTGCGAGTAGATGGTAGTAGTTACTGCTGGTAGAAGCTTGCTGCTCAGCGGGCTTGTAAATTTTCTTCTCCTTTCTAATTTGAGACGAGTGGGGGCTTTGTCGTCTTTTTAGTATACAGAAATATCGGTCTATTGACGTGACTTATGTCTTTTCAGATTCTTATTTATGTCATATGCACTGATGTTTCATCCGAGATAGAAAATAACAATTTCAACCACATTTAGTTCATTGCAGGTCGAATAAACAATCTATTTGAATAAAATTCAATACAAAAGGTCCTTATCTTTATACAAACTATTCCAAACTTCTATACTCTTTGATTCTGGCAAGTCTTCATAGGTGATATCGTACGATATATTCAAGCATTTGAAAGGTCTTTTACCGGCTACTACAGGCCTCCATTCATCCGAAGAAAATTGTTTTGCATTTGGGTTTCCTCTTGCAGCAAATTGTGTCCACATTCCAACAAATTGTTTTATGGTTCTATATTCTGCCGAATCTCGATTAAGATTTTCAGCAATCGCGTTGTAAAATAGGTAGGACAAATCATCACCATGAGAAACTCCCCTGCTATACTTTCCGCACAATAAGATCCGAACGTGATTGAAAGTTGGCGAATCAAAATCAAATCGATACAAATATGTTGGTGCTGTTGCATATTTTTCTCGCGAAAGAAGCGTACGATAGATTCCGTGCCAAAAAAGTTTATATGACAACAGCTGAAACGAAAATAATGATAAATCAATGTAAGATTGAATATTGTAGATTAGAATTACATTAAGGTATGGATAAATGCTAGGTTTTTCTTCCTGGAAGTATTCCTTTTTAAGTCTTAGACCTAGCTCTTTGCATTCGGCACTGTTTCTATCGAGATTTAGTTCCAGAGGGACTAGGTATTCACAATCACCAAGGTTCTCGCATATCGAAGGATTTCTTTTCACATCTGCAAAAAAACAAATATATTTCCAGTAAAAAGAATTCAATTCGATAGTGTTCCGAACTTCAAGAGCGAATGTTGTATAGCTATTTTTTTTTTGAATAGTGTGAAATAAAATATATCGAGTATAAAGTTAACCGTTGTAGCTATTGTTAATATTAAATTAGTTGGGGCGAACAAGATAAGCGCGATAATACATTGACTCGCATAAAATTTCCTAGTTTTCCCTGCCTCAAATTATTAGATCTTTCAAGAAATGTCAGCGTAATCTTGAAAAACTAAATCCACCTGTTAGGTAACATTGTATTTTTGAGTCACCTTACGGTAAAAAGGTGTAAATACAAGGACAACTACTCGTGAATAAGAGCATGTGCAGTTGACAGTAGCTATAAGTAACATAGAGATGATGGGCTTTAATTGCATACATTTTCTTAAACTTAGAGTTCGAGAATTAAAAGAGAAAAAAATCGACCTCGTTTAATACTTCTTTTTATTCCTTACCCTGATACGTGAAGAGTCCTTCAAATGAGTTTCCTCCAATTATAAGAGGAATGTTATTGCCCCACGCCTCTCTGGCCATCAATCTAGGATGTTTTGGTATGACACAATTTTTCCCAACATATGGCTCAATGGTGGGTCCCGACGCAAACAAAATTCTATTCCGTTTCTCTTCCTTCGTTAGAAGCTTCGACTCATTCTGGACAAGCTCTTTCGAATCTGCTTCCATCAAGAATTTCAATATATTTCTATCAGATCGTTCTCCTTGATAGCCCATTTTCTGCGCTAGACGATATGGCCAGTCACGACGAGGAATCATTGCCCAAGCTGAAAAAATTGAGCCTGACATTACGATACCCTTATGGAACAATCCTTTGGCCTGTTCTGTTGACATCAAGTAATGTACCGAAGCGCCCCCAGCACTTTCTCCGAAAACTGTAACATTGTTAGGATCACCTCCAAAGCTGCTAATATTATCGCGTATCCACTTCAATGCCATAATTTGGTCTTTTAAGCCCGCATTTCCAGGTATCTCCAGTTCTGGGTCGTCTAAACTCAGGAAACCTATTAGATGATAAACATTTTAGTAAACATATTAAAAATTCGAAAATAAGTGATATTCACCAAAAATACTAACTCTGTACGCAATCGAAACTAGTACAACATTTTCACTCATAAAATAATCTGGACTGTACATATCCTTTGAAGTTGCTCCTGTTTCAAAGCCACCGCCATAGATCCATACCATGACTGGTCGTTTTTCCGCTGGCTCAGGCTTGAAATTATTCATTAAGATTTGTTTTTATAAGGATTTTTTTTTAAATGAGAATAATTTATTTGAATAATGAATGGATTCCAGGACCCATTTCAAAAGTTTCGTAATTTGCTCCTTTTGTAAGCAGGGGAAATAAAGTATGATGTTGCACCAGTTTTTCCATATTTTCAAAGAACTTACATTATTTGTGTAAACATTCAGATATAAACAATCTTCAGATCCTTCCGGTTTTCGAAAAACAAGACTCATTTGACGAGGTATATTAGCTTCCTTTGTACAATCTAATGGGACTACCCACGGTTCGGGTGGAACAGGATCCTAAAGGAAAGTTAAAGACACGTATAAGTTCGAAGATACTTTATCGATGTAAGAACGGATACCCTAAATCTGAGATGGTTTATTGGAGGCTTAGCAAATGGTATTTTTTCATAGCTATAGAATGGTTCCTTCCAGCATGATATCCTTTTGACTCCTTTAACCGGACCATATTGTGTCTGAACTATATACGTTTCAGATGATTTGCGATAACTTTGTTTCACTTTGAATCGAAGGTACCTGGTAAAATGAAACAAAAATATATTTATTTAATTCCGAAAAAGTAGCATACAATTTTGTAGCACCACAAAGACTTGGTTGAAATTTAGTGGCTAATGATATATGCATATATAGCACGGAAAATCATCGGCCAACAGTAACTTAGGCAAAAAATGTATAATCGTACTATGGTCGCGTTTTTTTTTTGCATCAATACAAATCATATTTTGATCGGCTCTAGAAAAAAACGATCCAGATTAGATATATTGCTGATCTCACAGTAATTTTTTTTGCAAGTTTACGCTATCAAAACAATATCACGGCGAGTTTAGCGTTGTGATGTAAATGATTTAAAATTTATGTTTAAATTTCATCAAATTGTCAGTCTGTGAATCGTTGTAAAATTTGTCATCGCTGCAGGTAGAAGCCATGAGCTTTTACTCAAACGTTATACTGTCCAGATAATCCGCCTCTGTGAGATCACTAAATCAGGTTTTTATTTTCAACACCATAAGAATCCGTATTGGGGCTCCTCCTTTGGAACATCATGCACATTGATGTGCAACGATAATCGAGTTTGCTAGTAGTAGTAGTGTTGGTATCTGCTGAAAAGTCAGACGAGGTCGAATCACTCGCTGACGAGGCGATATATATCACGAAACAGAAGCTAGAGACTGCAGGTTTGAAACTGGCAGCATCTAAGAGGGAAGCGGTATTGATTAGCAGCCGCCGTAAAATTGAATCATTTGAAGTCACTGCGCGATATCAAAAAATTAGATCCAAGTCTGCAATTAGGTATCTAGAAGCTGTGATTGACGGTAGACTTAAATTTAAAGCCCATGTCGAACATATCTGCAATAAGGCGTCTAACGCAAGTGCACCCCTAGCAAAGATGCTTCCTGGCATCGGTGGACCAAGTCCAAATCGCAGAACCCTGATCTCCAGAGCTGTGAGCTCTATTCTGCTGTATGCAGCACCAGTGCGGGCACATCAGCTAGCAGTGAGGCAAAATAAAAAGAAGATATGTATGTTCAGTCTATCGACTTACTGCACTCAGGGTTATTCGGAAATATATGACAATTTCAGGAGAAGCGGCATATGTGATATTAGGTATAATGCCAATTGATATTCTCGCTGCCAAAATGCAGTGAATCTACAGAAACAATAATGCCGACACAAAGATGAAGCGACAAAGATCAGACGAGACATAGCAAAGAAGATGGGAACAAGTTTCAATTGGCAGATGGACATGCAAGCAAAAGCCCACATGGAGAAGTAACGGTTCTAACGCAGTTTCTAACTGAACATGATGCATACCGACAGTACCTGCGTCGCTTCGGTTTAGATGTCTCTCCGAATTGCCCGACATGCGCGATCGAAGAAGACCCGGAGTACATTCTTTTCAATTGTACACGGTTTTCCCGACACAGAGCCAAGTTGCAACGATACACGAAACTTGCTAAACTATCGACAGAAAAGCTGGTTGATGTGATTCTGGTATCTGAAGCAGCTTGGACTGAGCTGGCAAAAGTAGTATCGCAGATACACGCAATTCTTCGAAAAGAGAACAAGCAAAGAAGAAGAAGTTGAATTGTGAGCAGCTAAAGCTGACCTAATATTTGATATAAGGTTCTAATATAATCATAATTAATAATTATAACTAAAATGAGCCATATATCTACGCCAACAACATGTCAGAGTATTCGTACATTTTTATAGTATGGGTGAAATGGCGACAGGCTACTTGCTTTGCTGCGACACTTACTATCTTTATACTCAAAAATTTGAGCAGCGCCAGCTCAGCGTTAATGGAGCAAATTCTACAAAAGGGCCTGTTACATCAGGGGTACCACAAAGCTCTGTCACTGGACCAATTCTTTATACAATATTCCCTGCTGATCTTCCTATTCCAGCAAGCCAACATCAAGTCGAAGTCCTCCAATATGCTGACGACACGCTCTTATTCGCATCGAGCAAAGACCCGCTCAAAGCAGCGAAGAGCCTGGAATACTACTTGGCAGAACTAAGTCTTTACTTTGACGAATGGTGCATCAAACCAAATAGCCAGCATATCAAGAGCCAGCAGGCTAAAATATTATAGCTGCTAGTTAGTAATTTTTTTTTATTGTAAATAGTAAATAAATTAGATTAATAATGTACAAAAAAAAAACTAAAAATAAAATCTTTTCTAATCTAAAAAAAAGCAGTCGCCAGCGTATTTTTTTCTCCATATTGTTCTCGGCTGCTACTATTGACTCAAGGCAGCTGAAGGATTGGCCAACTTCGAATTCATGCTCCACTAGCCTGATAGTTTGACCAGCTAATAGTGGTGTTTCTGCAGATGTTACCACCATATACTTCGCTCTCTTTCATTTATGTGCAATTCCAATTTTTGTGCCACCCGCTCGATCTGGATGAAAGATTCTCGTATAGCTAGTTCAGATCTTCCAATGATTTCAATAGGGCTGTTCGCGTACCTATATATTAAAATAGATTCACAACAAGTCGTTTTTGTACTCCTGCTGCATGCAAAATTTTGCCACAAAAAGAAACCAGCTGCAAAAATCTGTTGCTGCTGTAGTACGCCAACAGACTTCATATCATCTGCATAAGCCAGTGTCTACCTGGTGACGACAGTCCCCCGCGTTGAGGTGCCAGAGTCTCGGATTACTTTTTTTTCAACGCCAGGCTGAAAAGGACTCAGGCCGAACTGTTTCTTTGTCACCTTTACAAGGTGAAAATTGGGGATGATTTGGTTTTAGGGGCTCGAACTTAAATTGTTCTAATCGACATTATTCTCGCCGAATCTTTTTCTGCTATTTAAAAATAATAAACGGATCTCGCTGCTAGATATAATCTATTTATCCGCGTCTAACCACTTTCCACTCCACCCTCGTAACCATTTATTGTGAATGAAACCTTTATTAACTTTAAACTTCAGACCTTTCACACAATTTTACTTTATTTCATCGTTGACAACGCTAGATTAAGGATTCTTTAGTTTATTGATCCCCCGAACTGTCTTCTTGCGTTCTTTTAAGATATTTCCAACTCGTTTGATTGAGTCCGGTAATAGATCTTATTCCGCAATTACACATAGGACGAATGTTTTCTGAGGACATCCGGCAAAACAGTCGACAGACGTTCAGCAAGACATAGGGCGGACATGGCTTATCTTGTAAAAGGATACCTACCTACCTACACGATATGCATATCTGTACACTTAAATTTCGCACCCTTCTGCATGGTGTGAAATTTAAGTGGTAATATCGGACAGGTGGGTCGCATTTTCTCTGTTCAAAAATTTGCTTACCAATATTCGAGCAGTGTGCCTTGTATCCATCCATACGCATACATCTTGTCCGATATGACGCATCTTGCGCATGATTTCATGGTCAAACCAAATAGTTTTGTAAATATCATCGTGGTTTTACATATTATCTTATTGGTTTATCTAATTACGATATCAGCGTCAAATATTTAAAAAATAAACAAAATTGAACTGTCAAGTTTCCAAGCAACCAACAAATCAAGGCACAAGATATATTCTTTATTTAGCAAACTTAAATATACATATTATTTGGATGCGTTATTTCTTCATAGAAACAACCTTGATTCCTCTCAATTTTTTCCGCTGTAGATTATAGGGAAATTAATGTCACGTCTCGTTTGGAATAATAGGTGCGTTTTTTTGTGTTTAGATCAACAGCTGGTTAGGGTAGGTAGCACTGAAAACAACAAAAACCCTGCCTCAGTTGGTGTTGTTGTTTTCAATGATGCCGACCCTAACCAGCTTCTGATCAAGACGCAAAAATCACACTTAATATAATTATTTTTTATTAATGGCATCATTATGGAATGGGAATCATTTGGGAACGGGCAAAACTTGAATGAGAATATAGATACAATGATGTTAGAAATATGCCACGAAACTCATTGGTTTAAAATGTATACACTGAGCTCATTGTAATAGGCATTTTGGACGTTTTAAATAATTTACATTTTTGAGTCTGATTCAATTGGTTATTCCATTATTTTCTTCCATCTTTTTAGATTGTAGAACTAAGTTGCAACTGCGGTTACAATATTAATCACTCGTATACAAAAGCACAAAGAATATAGCGAGATAAAATCAGTCTTATTAACCTAAAAAGTAAACACATGGTGTAAAACAATTAAATTGCTTTGTAGTAAAAATATTGGAATAAACAATCGTAGCACGTGATTTGATCGGCTCTGGACTTTCGCATTTCGATTCTAATGTGACTTTCATTATTTGTTCATCGCTCTGCTAAGTGTTCGCGTTGAAGTCACCGCGATGTAAATCAAGAACGCTTAAATAGTAAACAATAATACTTTTGCGGTCGAATTACAAATAAAATATGTCGGTTCATATTGATATACTTATGCAAGTATGTGATGTGCCGTTTTCATTGTTTTCATGCTTTACTTGCAATATAATAGAGGTTGTAGTACTGCGAAAATAGAACTTGGTCATAAAGTTAATTGCATTTAAATTCTCATTTCGTATGTATGTTATACTTTGAAATCGGCACTGCAATATTAAATAGACTTTGCTTGCACATAATTATAATGTATGATTTTATTATGTGCTGGAGAATTTCCGATCGTTATCTTTAAGTAGTATTTTAAATTTTGCAACATAATTGGAAATCTGAAAAAAGCCTAAAACCTGACTATTGCTCGGGTTTGCCAGAGATATCAGCCACCTTCTGACTTGCGATCTTATTTCTTTATTCATTTTCTCATGATCTGATGGCACGCCCTACATACTTGCAACACGGACAATGATATAATTTTAAATATTTGACATAATGCTTGTAGCCCAATGAAATCCGACATAAAAAAAGCGAAACTTCGGAAAAATTAGGGGAAAGCTGAATTTTGGTGTGAATTTTGGTACTGGCGTGTTGAACAAAATGTCAAAAGTTCCCATCGATCCGAGTGCTGCGTTACTTTTTATACGGAGTCAAACGTCACGAAAAGTGACCTTTTCTAAATATCGCAGTGACGGTCACGTCTTCAGAAAAACAATGTATGACGAATTTGTAGCTTAGAAAGTTTCCAACAAAAAAAATATAAAACTTTTTCTTGTTACCATAACCGTTTTTGAAATATATTGATCTAAACATTTCCTACTAACAGCATCCTCTTTCTCAACTGCATGTTGATATTATCCGATTTTTATTACGACTTGGAATGTTTGTGAGTTGGTTTTTCTATGTTTAAGAGGCGCATAAAAAAAACATGTAAACAAACTTATCTACCAGACTCCAGGGTAGGTGGAAAAGTGTGCTCCGAAAAGTTCCCACCACCCCCCGCCCTCTTTTGCCATAAAACTTATAGGGGCATCTGCTCCCTACTCTCTTCTGGGAAATAAACTGCATTGCTGCACCATCTATGGGATATTCCACGAAGGAGCAGGACAAAACAACAACATTGCAGATGAAAATAGGTTTTGTAACATATGAAAAAGCAAGATAATATCATGGCCTAATTTTGGAAACGCTCATTTTTGACATTATACGAGCTCAATCCGCTGGGGACTATCTCCGAATAATCAGTTTTTTACAACAGTACAAATAAGCGTTGTATAAATATTAACATCCACTTAGTAAATTCTTACTGGAACTTGGGCCTGGTGCGAGTATGGATGTCAATGACAACCGAAAACTACCTAGATGTATTAAAAGAGCGTCTTGCTGAGTTTGATGTTTTTCTAGAAAAAGACATTGTTACCATAGTAACTGATCGGCCAAACATAATGCAAAAAGTAGGCAGACTAATTAATGCAGAGCAACATATTTGTTTGGCACATAGGTTAGCAGTTTGATGGGAGGTCCAATTCAGATTATAGATTTGTCGAAACAGCTGAAAGTCTGGACGACGACTACGAAGATTGGGACGGTCCTAAATCAGTTTTCTATGTTGAACCTGATTGCCTACAAAACACGCTAGATCTGACAAACGATTATGACATCAGCGCATGCATAAAGAAAGTTCGTAAGGTAGTTTTATATTTTGAAAAATCTCCAACGAAAAATGATAACGTTCTTCAAAACTAGTAAAATCCGAGCAAGGCAAAGAACTAGCTCTTTTACTGGATTGCAAAAAATGTGGAAAACAAGGTTGAGTAGTCTCTTGACAATGCTTGAACGGTTTTCCATTTTGAAAAATAGTATACAGAAGGTGTTAATAGACCTATACTATTCAGTAGTTGATCGATTAGAAGCAACTGCGCTTGATTTGATTCAAAAACTTATTGAAGTTTTACTCCCTATAAAATTTACTGTGGAGCTATGTCGCAGAGATGCAAATTTATGCACTGCTAATGCTCCGTTAAAATTCATATTTAGGCAATTAGGAAAAAAACGGTTCATTCTTGCCAACGCTATGAAAATCGCAATATTGGACCGAATAAAAGACCGTCAGTGTGCCGAGCTATCTGATATTCTAAGATTCGTAACGTCAAATTTCACGATTCTTTCTTATCTAAGTCACTACGATTGTGGAACAGCCTACCATCTACTGTTTTCCCCGGCAACTATGAGCCACAATTGTTCAAACGAATCGTGCATCTCTATCTCCTGCAAACTCAACTCTTCCTCTCTACATTTCCTTAAATTTCCTTCCGCCAAGGCTGTACTATAGCATAATAGGGCATCCCCTGAGCTTTGGCATCATCATAGCAAAAAAAAAGAAAAAAGAGAAGAAAAAAAAGAAAAATATTTACATATAAAGAAAATTCACATAAATATTTTTGTTTCACACGGTCCAAACCCCTTGCGGAAGCTCCCGTTTTGAAGCACTCGATCGCGTATTTCTTTTAAGAATATCGTAGTACTTCATTTTTTCCATCATATCCATCCATTTGCTTCAAATCGCAAATTTTACCTGCAGCCAAGCAAACCCGAACCATGACATTATCACCTTCCTGTTTAATCGTGCTGCATAAGTTAACCTGTTTTAGCATGACATTGGCTTGTCTCCAAATAATTTACCAATTTTTTTTTTTGGATTGGACTCGGGAACAAATGGCTTTTTCCTTGCTATTTGTCCGTTGAAACCTCCTTGCCTGAGTGACCTTCTACGGGTTGACTTACACTTTGACATCAACTTTCAAATGACTTCTTCAACCTCCGCCCTCAAGTTGTTGATAGATTTCTTGAAATTACGTTGAATTTACTGCCATATGTATTGCTTGTCCTTTGCGGAAATTAGTTTCTTTTGTTTCACGCACAGTTTTATTCATCAAATATTTTATTTCAAAAATTTTCAGGATGCTTTGGTGTATATGCAGAATAGTGCCAGGTCTCACAAAAAGTTAATAACCCTTTGGCACCGGCGGCCATTTTAGTGATATTTTTAATATACCTATCATTCTGCCCACAAATAGCTTTTGCGAAAATAAAGTTATGGAAATGAATTTCGAACGTATTTTAAATGTGAATATGATAATATTTTTGAAGTTTTTAACCCTACGTGTGCGCTAGGCGCCTAAAATGAGATTGAAAAAAAAAGAAAACTTTTGAATTGCGATAACTTTTGACCAGATTATCAATTCATTATGAAATTTAAAGGACATATTGTTGCTAGTAAGCTTTAGACTCGTGGTGTTTTTTTGTGAACGTGCTGGCAGCCCTGCAGCTACGACAGGCATTGAAAATAAAAACCTTCAAACCATCGACTCTCCTGAAAAATTTTCGTCTTTTACAATGAAAACTAACTTATATAGAAATTTTATGCTTTGTTTATGCAACCAAAGCAACAATTTTTAAATTTCACATCGGACAAGAACGGGAACCCTCCTCCAATTTACCTATATTTTAAGCATCAGAAACTTCTGTTCACGAGAACTCACGACCCAATTATCAGATACATCTGAAATTCACAGAATGTATTGGTATTGAGGAGGACCAGGTCTGATAGATCCAAATTGCAAATTCAGGTAACTCTGTGCCAGTGGTTCCATTTTGAATAATAACTAAGAAATAAAATAATTTATAAATTTGCACAGGAAAAACAAAATAATGGGGTTGTGAGAGGTGGCTATTGAGCGAACGAGGACAAAAAGATCAATTGTCCTCTTCATTGCATGACTGCTCTTCATGAGTTTTCTGCCATTTCCCAGGTACTACACTTTTTCTCGAATTGTTTAGTTCTGCGTATACATTCGATAATGCTCATAATACTATTTCAAAGTCGTGATTTTTTACTCGAAACTCCAAAAATTGATTGATGGATGACTCAGTCCTATTTACTGCACACCTTCTGCTTTGCTTCGTAGCATTTTCTGTTTCGAATTTCTGGTGCATACAAAAATATCCTGTTAGCAAATGAACCAGGATAGGAGGGTTTAGGTTTGGCATGCGCCTTTATAGTATGGCTGCCAGAAATTACTTCAATGAGTGGATTTGTAATGTTCCGTAACGAAAGCTATCGGTTCAGTTATGAGCATAAGAGTGACGACGAGAATGTGTAAATTATTCAAATGTAGATCAGCTTCTTCATTCCACGCCGTATTAAATTATATATTTTTGCCATTTTTTTAACGTACAGATTTAAATACGTGGCTACAAGTTAGGTTTTTGCTGCTAAAAGGTGATTTAATCAAAACTATTTAGAGCTTTGGAACATCAATCAGTCACAAGTCTACTAGAAATAATTTGCATATTCCATTTCTATGTCATTGCACTTTCAGAGTTAATGAGTGTCATAGACTCCTCTGTTTTTATGTAATCGAATGCTTTGCTTAGCATGATACGCTCGAAGCTTTAATGATTCGGTTGATTTTAATGGATTTTTTCGGTTACAAATTACATACATACAGCATTGCTACAAGAAAACCGTTGATTGATGATTTTTTGCACCTGGAAGCCGTCATTAACTCACTCAGCATCGAATATATGCAGTACAAGGTACCCAGTTGAAAGTCAAGCTCATATAATTACTTCTTGCGAATTGTACTGGCGTTTTTTCTGCTGAAGATAAACTTGAATTTGCTAGGTCAAGGCCAAATGCAACTGACCATCGTTGGAATTGCATTGCGGTATGTTCTTCAATTAGTAATCGACTATATTGAATGTACATGTAAATATACCCGCATTATCTCTCTACAACAAAGAATTAAATATTTTGAAGCTTTTGTAAATACTTTCACTATCTGCAACAGTATTCTTTTTTTCGTTTTACATGGACGTGATGAATTATTTGGCTACGCATTTAAAAGAATTGTGAACAATATTTTTTCACATTTTTAACAATATTATGGATAATGAATGGATTGGGCCTGAATTGCCTTAAGCATCACGCCCGCCTGCCAAACTTCTCTTTTCATATGGTCCCAAGTGGTATCAATTCATGGAAAAAGATCTGCTGCTTTTATACAGGTAGGTATGCACCTACTCGTTTTTCTTAAATGTCGACACGAAAGTGGAAATTTTTCGTGCCATTTTCACGTCCATAAGAGAAAAGTATCATTTCAGTACGCAATAAATCAGTGTCTACCAGACAATGATAGCTTGAGTAGCAAATATGGCTAAAGTAAGTGATATACTGCCGTCCTTAGCATTAACACTTTATCTGACTTTTTAATTTTTGAGTTAACACCGGATTTAAAAACTCCATACTCTATTAAATCATTCTACAACATTTGAAAAACCTATCTTTTGTGGAAGTATGCTAAAATCAATATAGATAAATGCATTCTCCATATATCTCCAGCACAATAAAAACACAAATCATTGAATATCTCGAAAGTTACTAAAATGGAGGTAGAAGATTTATCCTAAGCACGGCAATATACGCGTTTGCGTATTGTTTAACCCTTAAAGTGCATTGTGGGTGCCTGACACCCAACAACATTAAGTTGAAAAAAACCATTTTTTCAACTTTTTTTCTTTCAACAATTTTTTAAACAAACAAAAATTAATAAATTAATATAAAATTTACATAACTTTGAAGGAGATATTTGAAAGTACACTCTATTATTTTTTTTGTATTAAAATATTCCATAGCGGCAGAGCAAATCAGCATAGAACACGTCAGGATGTCGGACACCCAAGTGTGCAGTTTACGTGATTCCTAAGAAGTATGAACTTTAAGGGTTAAATCCAGCTATGATTAGAAGAAACGTTTTATGTATTGGTTGCTCTGATTCTGCAACACAGTCGAGCACTTTAATCGGCACATAAAAGATTTGATAGAATTATAATTTGATCCATGCTGCATTTCCAACCCTCAACTTATTACCTCTCTTTCTTTGATTTCATAGAGTAAAGTACTCAAAGGAGTTATTTAAAATAGGCTAATACCTATCTTGCAACTTTTTTCTTGATTCTGAGCAAATCGAGCTCAGAATAATCAGATATTCTGCCTCGTTTTTCATATCCTTCATTAACATGGTTTCTATCGATTTAGACCAACAGAATCAAGTGGATGTAGTATACAAAAATTTCTTAAAAGCTTTTAATTTTATAAAGTTAGCAGGCTATGGGGTATCTGCCTTAATATTTGTCTTGTCTTTTCGCTACTGTGCTGTAACTGTAAGTTTTTTTACTCTTTCCATTCTGGTCCTTTTCGGTAGTTTCTCAGGGTTTGGTCCATTATTATTCCGGTTATTTATCAATGATCTTCCTTCTTTTATTCGTTCTCCCTGCTTTCTGCTTGCGGTTGACTTCAAAGTGATAAGAATAATTAAATGACTCAATAATTGTATCCAGTTATTAAATGTAATTTTTGCCTTGATTGTTGTTCTTAATTGTATCTAAATGTTATCAGATGTCTTATACAAATAGAATGTCTGGTCTTATGTTTTCCTATTTCTTTTATCATGTCATTGTCTTCAAATGCAGATTAAACTACAAAATTGACTGCAAAATGGAACTGCTTTTACTGCGATTTGCCCCATGATTTTTTTTTTAGATTATTAAAGACAGAACCCACCCTTTTCCAAATTGAATTTTTTATTTGTTTTATAAAACAAAAAAAGCTTCTTCATTGCATGAAAGCCACGGTGAGGAAAGCAATCAACAACTGTGCGCTACCACTGTTTAAGCAGATTTGACCTATCATTTTATTGACAGTAGTAAAACTAGATGTTAAAAATTTAATAAAAAATTAATAATAGAAAAAAAGCGAAAGAAAATTACTTAAAATACCATTATGAAGATTGTCAGCTTATAAAGGTAATTAAATAAGGAAAGCTTCTTAGCCGATATACACTGACGAATACGGCAGATTATCCTCGAAATATATATATCTGTCAAGAAATTAATATACATATATTGGAAACTAATATATATATATATATATATATATATATATATATATATACATATATATATATATATATATATATATATATATATATATATATATATATATATATATATATATATATATATATATATATATATATATATATATATATATACAGCGAACACTATGGGTTAAACTTAGCAGCAACCTGGTGCGACGTGCATTGATGAAGATCCAGGACTGTCTTATTTATTTTAAAACAGCCACCACCTTTGCGTCGAAAATACTAAAATAGTCCGGGAAGCGAAGGGGCAGCCTTCAATTCAGCTCATCCGAGTATATAACGCTACTAACTTTTTTGTTCACTTTTGAGCCATCGCTATACATATGAATAAGCCCAGACTGGAGCCATCAGTAGTTGACGAATAATTCCTGGTAGTGACGAATAAGCACCATCAGCTTATTCGTCACTACCAGGAATGTGAATTGAAAATTCGAGGTCCAGTGGAGTGTCCGGAGCTATGAAGTCAACATCTATTGGCACTGGAACACCCTTAAATAAGATTCTAGTACAGAAAAACTCAACTCTGGTTCAGGTCAGTTTGCTACAAGGTTCTTAGATTGTTTGGCAGCCAATCAAGCAGCACGCAAAGCGCCTTATTAGGAGTGGTTTGGAAGGTCCCTGTCACCAAAGGTACAGTCAACCTTTGAACTCTTTCTAGAACCCCTTAATAGTTGTAGAACCCCTCATTCAGTAGTACCGACTCAGCCTCAGTTGTATAAAGCCATGTCAGAATGTGAGGCTGCAAACCTGTAGCAGTAAAATCCACCAAAAGCTTCCCATGCTCTTTCAGCTATGTTTTCGTTTCATGGGTCCCTAAAATCAAGGATTAATCTCAAATATTTGAACTTTGGGATGTGGTAAATAGAAGAGCCGTTCAATTTCGGTAAGACAAATCGAAAGTTACAGAGTGTTTGTAATTTGTTCTTTCTTGTAAATAGTATTAGCTCCATTTAAGTGGGGCTCACATTCAAGCCGCAATTCTGGCTCCAACGTAAAAGTATATCAAGAGAGTGAGTGCTCTAGCCGCTCCGATAGCGTAGGTAGATACTTTCCTAGCACTGCTGTGGCTATGTCGTCCGCATAAGGAACCACTTTCCAAACAGCACAGTCCAGCTTCCTCAAAAGAGTATTTACCGTAACGTTCCACAATAAAAGAGAGAAAAGTTTACAAAAAAATGACCGTGTTGACCCATCGTCGCAAGTGAGCACAAAATCTGTCAGCCGCAAATTAACAACCAGTCCTACGAGTTCCTCCACTCTTTTATCGAAAGGAGGACTTTTATCGAAAAATATTTCTGCTACCTCTGGTGTACCACAAGATAGCCATCTTGGTCCACTTCTCTTTAATATATTTATTTCTAACCTATCTGACCTACCTCATCTACTTTATGCCGACGATCTCAAAGTCTATCATATCATTAAATCTAAATCCGATGCACTCTTTCTTCAATCCAAACTTGATTCACTTGATCATTGGTGCAATGAAAACAAACTCTCTCTCAACATTGATAAGTGCTAAGTTATAAGTTTCTCCCGAAAATGCACCGTCTCACATAACACATACTTCCTCGGGAATAATTTGTTAGCTCGAGTTGATAACGTTGTCGACCTTGGTGTTGTCTTGGATGAGTGACTCCGCTTCACCTTGCATTCTGATAAAATACTTTCCCGTGCAAACAAACAGCTAGGCTTCATCAAAAGACGTGCCAAGGAATTTCGTAGCCTGTGGGTCACAAGATCCTAATACATCTCACTTGTACGCCCCATTCTCGAATATGCTTCCATTTGCTGGAATCCGGCTTTTGAAACCGACAGTAGCAGACTCGAGTCCATACAAAAGCAATTCTTACTTTCCGCATTGAGAGAACTATACAGCCCTTACGATTTACCCTTCCTCCTTATGAGTTTCGACTGGGTCATCTAAACTTATTAACACTTGCATCTAGGAGAAAGATGCTTTCGGCCTGCTTCACATTCGACGTCATTAGAGGCGTCATCAAAGTTGAATTCCTGAATAGAAAAATGGTGTTGAATAACCCTGTAAGAAACACCAGGTCCTCTCGTTTACTTAAGGAATATCCACACTCCACTACTTACGTAGCTAATGAGCCGATAAATAGATGCTGCATTATATTCAATAGCATAAGTAATCTTTATTCTCCAACAGTCTCAAAATTATCCTTCAAATCCTCCCTTTTTCAAGCCATCCGCAACCCTTTGTCCTAAGCTATATGTCAATGTTTTATTTATTTGTTATTTATTAATTTATTATTGATTTATTTTGTTAATTATTTTATTTAATTTTTCGTTTTATTTCTATGTACCCATTGTAATTTCCAATTTTGCTTTTTTTACTGTTTATGTTACTTGTACCTTGCTTGGTTAATAAATAAAATAAATAAAACCACATCAGACCGATATATGTAAATTAGGCTTAGATTGATAGCACTACCCTCGAAATGTCGGTAGAAATAAAGAAATTGAATTATGTATATATAACTTCTGCAGCTAAAATTGGTCTGATGATTTAATATTTAAATATTCTAATCAAAGTTATATCGTGCATCTCAGGCAGATGGACGATATTTTAGATATACGATAGATAGAAATGCCGAGCTGCTGAAGTAAAACAACATGGCAGTGGTTCTGGGTTGGTTTACGATTAAATGGGGTAGGAAATTTGCATATTATCGAATAATTAAAACAAAATTTTATAAAGTAGGTTTATTATTATATTTTTATTTATTATTATATTAATAGGTTTATTATTATAGTTTTCAAAATTACCAAGGTAACAACCCTAACCGTTAGCTTTGCCTTGCTTTCCTCCAACACAGTCACGTTTTATTGCCCCATGAAGAAAAAAAATGCAGTTTAAATGACCTGAAACCTCAGTTGATTGCGCGAATAAGTTTTACGAGTTTCAAAAGAGCTATAGAGAATAAATGATTTATTCTTTATAGCTCTTTTGTAGTTATTTTTTATAATATTTATTTCTCTGTACGAACATCTAAATGATGCCAACTTAAACTTTTTTTATTCTTGTTACACTACTTACTAATGAAATGAACTGGTTTTCAGCGAATAATATACTTTTCCCATTAAATTTATATATGTACGAATAACTATATGACTCACTGTACATAAGTTATTATCGCTCATGAAAATTCGAAAATTGCGGTTAGTTTTACAAAAAAAAAATACATATGTAATGATATGAATGAAATTAAAAATAATAAACGCACATTCATTGATGATTATCTAAGTGGCTTTTTGAATCATGAAAACAATTCGGGTGTCTAGAAAAAGAAATGGCATGCGGCGGATGTAAGATTGTATCATGTCTAGAAAATAATCTCGAATTTCTTTTTCCAAAAAAATAAGCAAATCAAAAATATTTTAACCTTGACATTATAGATTCAAGTTCAGTATAAAAATTTATGAGCACACGCACGTATTTATACATTTGTAATCTCGTGTTTCGTCATAATTCCACGTAAATGGAGCTCTAACTATACTGCTTTTCGACGCCGTACCATGATTAGAGTGCAATGATATCTCACTTGAAAAAGATGGACTTTAACACTATCGTGTATCAGTATGGCTAATTATTGTTTGAATTATAAATTTATAAATGCACTTTAGACTGAACATCAACTTTTGCGATGCAATTGCAATTTACTTTGTACGGTGAATCAATTTTGAATGTATAATTTACAAATTGAGTAAATTATAATGTGATCAATTATATTTAGTGCAAAAAAGTGTAGATTTAGATATTTTCTTATTCATCTCTAATTCTCTTTAATTTTTAACTTTCTTTTAAAAAAACAGAATATGAAGAAAATTTGAGTAATTGCGAATTGCGATAACTTCCTAAAGAGTCTTTAGATCATAACAAAGTTTACAGGACATATTGTTCGGTATAATTTAGACGAGTGTTTGTCGGATTTGCGAATAAACCTGTAGATACGACAGATATTTCAATGAAAATCGTTCTAATCATCGATCCTCCAGAATGTTTTCATACCAACAGATGCTAATATTTAATTTTCATACAATAAAAATGAAAGTATATGTTGAATGTTTCAATGCAGTCATAAATTCAGGATGTCACAAAGTGCTAGCAGCGCTGAGCATTTTCATCAAATAAAAAGTAATAAGTGTTTTGCTTCGCTAAATTTTCAAACTCATACATGATACACTCGCTGCCAACCTCTCTGTTGCGTGGCTTCCAAAGCAGTCATCGATTCGAAGTGGAGCATGAACTTGGATAGAGGCTGGTTGGAACAATGAGCGCGTTTAGTAGTCTTTTTTTCCATTTTTTGAAAGTCAGATGCATTTTTAGCTTTCCCATAGCTTTCTTCAATCTTCTTTCATTTGAGCCTAAGCTCAGGACATTTGATGAGTTGGCCCCCTTGGGGACAAAAGTAACGTAGTTGCTTTCATACCACTCTAGCGTTTTCTTAGCATAATGACTTAATGCTAGGTCACGGATGCTAGGACACGGTTAATGCTAGGTCACGGATGCTAGGACACGGTTAATGCTAGGTCACGGAACACGGATTCTTCATGCCTATTAATGAAAGGCAACAGTTGCTTCTGCGGACATCCCTGGATGTAAGCTTGTGCATTGATTGCGCGTTCCGATATAAAAATATACCTCCTTAGACTACATTGACCAATTGACTGCCACACCATGTACTTTTAGAAAATTAACCAGTTTTCTGGCCGAATTCTGTTCTATTCCATGCCGAGATACAATTTAGTCTCACAGTACCAAGATAAGCTTGCTGTAAGATAAGTAGATTGGTTGGCAGCCAATGAAGCAACACGAAGAGTGCCTTAGTAGGGGTGGAGCGGAGCGTACCAGTTACAAGTAGTGCAGCCATCCTCCGCACTTTTTCAAGCTGCCGTTTGCAGGTAGTCTTTAAAGCAGCCTGCCACCAGAACGCCACCCCAAACAATAGAATTGGCTCAACCACATGAGTATAAAGCCAAGTAACAGTACGAGACTGTAATCCCTAATTCTTTCTGCTCTTTCTGCTACATTGTGGGTCCATAGTAACATCGAGTCAAGGATAAGCCCTAAGTGCCTGACCCTCTGGCTCAGGTCAATGAAGATCCCATTTAATTTGGGTAACTCGAAAGAAGGAACTTTGTACTTCTTTGTACTTTGTACTTCTTTGTACTAGCTCCGTTTTGTTAGGATTTACATTCAAGCCGCAATCACGACTCCAACGTGAAAGTATGTCAAGAGAGTGTTTTAACCTCTCCGATAGCGTGGATAAATACTTTCCCGACACTGCCACAGCTATGTCTTCCGCATAAGCAATCACTTTGCAGCCGGCACAGTCCAGCTTCATTAGGAGAGTATTCACCGTGCTGTTCCCTAGCAAAGGAGAGAGGATTCCATCCTGAGGTGTGCCCATACTGACTCCTCGTCTTACAGTGACATTCCCCAGGGAAGAGATTACCACTCTACTTTTGAGAGACTCCATAATAAAAGCAATCAGCCGCTCATCCATTTGCAGCACCGATAGTGCCTCGACAATTGCGTTAAACTTTACGTTATTGAAGCCCCCCTCGATGTCCAAGAAGACGGCACGCGTATATTCCTTAAGAGCAAGAGATTTCTCAACTTGCTCAATGAGGACGTGAAGAGCAGTCTCAACAGACTTACCTCTGGTATAAGCGTGTTGTGACTGCGAGATCAACATAGGATCGATTGATCTTTTAATATGGTAATCAATGATCCTTTCCAAAATCTTAAGCAAGACAGAGTTAAGACTTATTCGACGATAGTCCTTCGGCTTAACATGAGAAACTTTTCCTGCTTTAGGCCTTAAAACACCAAAATTTCACCGCAGACGATTTTTCGAATGTTCACTGGTCAGATGAATCAAACTTTAAACAAAGCCCAAGAATTTAAATCAGTGTGTCTGCTACCAACCGTGAAACACGGCAGTGGCAGCCTAATAGTCTGGACTTGCATGACTGATTCTGGATATGTTCGTGCGCGAAGGCCACATGCACTCTACGATATACATAAACGTACTAGAATCTACGCTGCTGCCCTCATTTTTGACACTTTTTGGCGATGCGAACATAGATGGCTTTAAATTCCAGCAGGATAATACGCGATGTCATAAATCTTCCCGTATTATGACATGGTTACAGGAAAACAACATCGAGCTTTTGGACTGGACTGCCTATAGTCTACGGTCCTGAGCCCCATATAACATTTATGGGGTTTATTAAGGCACATAGTCGGACAAAACTCTGCCTACGCTTGGAATGGAAAGCGATTACTGCTGAAGGCTGTAAAAATCTCTTAAGCTCTATGTTAAGCAGAATTTCTGCCGTAATTCTGGCTAAGGGTGGATCCACAAAATATTGATTTTTTATTAATAATTAATAATAAATTTTTTAATATTAATGTTCCCCAAGAAACCTCAATAATATCATGAGTACTCAATACTTTTAGCCGAAGCTGTATTGCGTTTTTGAACTTGTTATGATCACAGTCTCGTGCAAATATTAATTGCAATTATAAAACAGCGCCCTTATAACAAAATTATCGGACGTTGCATGTTAAAATAATTACTTTTGGTATAGATAATCACTTCTAATTTGTATATTCATGATCATATAATGAAACACTTTGAGCATTTTCAACCTATGTACTTATTTAGCACAAATAATAATTCCATCAAAGTTGCTCATTATCTATGTCACTGGGCATAAAATCATGTAAGATTTAAAAATATTACACATACTAAACGTACTATCCTATCAAACATTTGTCTCCATAATTTTACGCGAAAAATTGTTATTGTAAGATTATGGCACGAAAGATTGCGTGACAAATTTGATAGCATCTATTTTCTTTTAAAACGAAAACGTATGTAATAATAATAGACATACGTATATTAGTCTAGATAAAAATGAACTTGCGTGAAGAATACGCGAATTACTGCAAATTCGATGCCAATAACGAATAGGTAAGAAACTCTAAGCAAAGGGCTACTTGACCAATATATAGCAAAATTGTGCAAACATTCTAAGAAGTTAAGCTGCTAACCTACAAAAGCAGAAAGCAATAAATTGTTAATCATTAATTACGGCCGAATTCACTATATAAATACATCGCTCGTCGCGCTGTTTGCACGTTTCGCATCTAAATTGCACTAGTTATTGATGATTGCATTGTATTCACCTATTTCACATCCAATCAATTTCACATGCATTTGTGCCCGCAGAGAAAATTTCCAGCCTACATCAGTCATATGAAACATTTGACAACAATAACATAGGTAGGTACAAGACAAATTTTTTTTCAGAAAGCATATTTTTAAGTCTTCAAACTGCTTGATATGCAGATACAATTTATTTATGTCAGTAATCAATTTCTTTACGAGCATACGTGTCAATCAGATACAGTTGAAAAATAATAAATGTACAAAATAGCCATTTGAATTCTGCACCTGAATTTCAATGATATTATAAAACAGTATGAAACTAACGACAACAAACAACCTAAATTGCAAAGATGTATAACATTCGCAACCTTTGTTTTCATAACAATCTTCATCTTTCTGTCATAAAGTATACGCAGTTTATAATCTAAAGCATAAATCTAAAGTGCAAGCAGTTTATACAAACAAAAAATTTATGGACCGAGAATTTAAAATAGAAAATACGTATTTGTTTTAAACAACTTAACATGTACAACTCTTCATTTTTTTCCATAAGCAATAATTTATGATTTTATTACCCTAAAATGTATATTTGCTGGAAGTAATTCTTGCATGCGAAAGAATATTGTCTTAAGTGCAAAATTTAATTACTTTTAGTAACATCTTTTGTCTGTGTTCATTTATTTAATTTTCAGTCCATTATATCCGTAAGTATACTTTGTACTATCTTAATAAGTAAACACGTCAAAATAACATCAGAAGCTGTTTCCATAGTTCATATCATTTCTTCGTGGAAATTATCTCAATCTAATTAAAGAATTACATAAAAACAAGTATCTTACATCAACAGCAATTTAAACATGAACCAGAATTTCTTTACAGCGCGCATTTTCACACTTCAATTTATGCACTGTTGTGTCAACTTAAAAACACTGTTCAACAACAGATTACACCCACTCTGTTTAATAATCGTACGCACCACTGCACTTCCGAAATAAATTCAATAAAGCACGTGTAGCTATGAATAAACAAAATAATGCGCGCGTTTGTATTGATGTATGCAAATCAATGGAATTCTAACGGTGACCAGGCTTTACTATGTTTCACTAGATATAAAACAATTCGAGCGTTTCCGCACAGTAAGATACTACGAACAGTACGAGATACTGTACTGAAGTGAGTGGTAAACAAAGCCGGACAAAGCGTTCAAGTAGCCGCCGCGACGATACCGCTCGCATATGTTATCAAGGCAATAAAGTGGACGTGAAGTTGGAATTATATACTCGTATTTATGAACGTAGAGATGTGGTCTCGTTTGTAGAAAAGAAAGCTTAAATGCTCCTGCATACTTTTATTTTCCCCAGCGGGAATTGGAGTAATGCGTGAGAATACCATGCATGATTCAGTAATGTTTAAAAACTTATATACATAAAGTTCAGGAACATTAATTGTAGAGCATATAGCCTACGACATCCAAATAGAATCGAATTAATGATTCCATAGGTTGCATTCAACAGATCTGTTCGCGTACCTGAATCTATTATAATATATCAAAATAGATTCGCAGCCAGTCATTTTTGTACTGTTACTGCAAGCCAAATTTTGCCACAAAAAGAGGCCATTTGCAAAAATCGGTTGCTGCTGCAGTACGCGAACATACCTAACTTTATTTTCCAGTTGGGTTATTCCACCGAGAATGAAAATAGTACAATCTGGCGTCGGGCTTTCCAACGAGCTTCGTTTATCTTCAAAAGCTTTTAGTTTACTGAATTAAATTTAGCTTTTCTGTCGTAAAGTGTAATCTGTCCCATTTCCTAAGCGAATAATTGGCGAAACTGCAAGCATTCATTCGATGAAGCAGAATCTGCGGACTCAGCTCAGTCAGAGAATAAAAACCTATTACGATGAAAGGTCAAAGAGGCCACATTGCTCAATGCTCAGACATCAAGCCGGGACCTGTCAGCGGTCGTCGTGCAATACCAAGAAAATGGCAGGCTGAAACGTACTATTATCAGCTTATTTTCCTTTTGATGTCCTCCTCTCGCCGATAACACAGCACCTGATGGATCTGGCTCAGTACGCTGAATCGAAGAGACTGGTCTTTCCAGCACATCAGCTAGGGCAGCAACAAATGTAAAGCCAGAGGAGACCGAATTTTTGATTTTATAGATTCGGGGGTGCTAATGTCTTTAAAGATTGAGATTTCTCCCATCTTTGTCACTGCTAATAAAGTGCGGCTCTTGACATACCATTTTGTTCAACTGGAATACTTTGTTCACTTGGAATACTTATAAATTATACCTGACTCTCTGATGACCGTTCCTTGCTCTACCTTTTAGCCCATATTGGAGAGAAAGACCCCAAAAAACACTAATTGGGCTAAGTGACATAGCGTATCGTAGTGGTAGGATAAAGTCAATAAAGTTTGGTGAAGGTTTCCAAGAGGCAATCATTCAAATCGGTTTGTGAGGGGCTGAGAGATGCCACAGAAAGACCTCAAGGCTGTTAAGGTCCTGCAAAATGACCAATTAGCTGGGCTGGACTCTTTGAAACAGACTACATAGCTAGGTCTGCGGTCACCAGCGAAAAGGTAAGTGAAATTTTGCTGTTAAGAACTTAAATTCGCAGGCCTAAATGATATCCAGCTGTGCTAAGGGAAGGGATTGAACAATTGGAGGCAGCCCTAAAGAAAATTTTTAGATCATACCTAATTCTGAAGTATGTTTCGTCAACTTGGCGGCAGGTTAAGGTAGTTTTTATACCAGAACGTCAATGAGATTACTGAAGATCCGAAGGTTGACCAGTTTAACATAGTTTATGCTGAAATGCCTAGAGAAAACTGTTCAACGACACATACGCACTGGAGCGCTTAAATGGAATATACCAACATGTATACCAATAAGAAAAATGATGGTTATGGGTGTTTCATACTATTTTCATATTTACATAGCAGAGAGTTTCCGCGAGAGAATGAAGTAGCAGTGAAGTAGGAGGGAGCGTTGCAGGAATCTAGATTTTTGACAGCATGCTTTTTATGTTGCCCCGCGGCTACATAACTGTTTACCACAGAACATATGTCGGCTGAATAATTTTAAAAAAATTAAAAAGCTATGAAAGAATATATTGGGAAGATCTAATTATGGTTTTATGGATTGTTATATATTTTTAAGTTAGAGAGTCTTTTAATAAAATTTGTAATCAATGAAATTAGGTAATGATTAATAATAATCAGGTTATGTGAAAGCTTGAAACTGACGATGATCAAAAGCGCGAGGTCTGCTTATTTGGGATTGCCAAGTAAAATTATTATTTTTTCATCTACACCTTCATCGTTATTCATTTAGTTTTAGCCTGGTTCTTTCAATTAGTTGTAGGGAAAAACTGTAATGTATATATTATCTTATATTTGGTAATAAAGTATTATTATTATTATTATTTATTATTATATATTTTTATTTTCAATTATTATTTTCTATTTTTATTTTCTATTTATATTTTGGACCATTTAGTGGCCCAGTGTGTAGAGTGAACTTTGTGATGGTGGTAATCATGGCAACCATTGCAGTGGTCCATCGTGAGCCATTGTGTAGAGGTGGAATAAGAAAGCAGTATCCCCATCGTCGTTATCTGCTTATAGGCCAAGTTGAATTAGTATGTGGGCAGAGCTCATCATCGAATTTGAATCTCGACTGAATGTAGATTTAGACACGCATCATAGGCCATACTCGAAATAGTATTCTTGGAGCCACATATATCTAGGCACACAACACTCTGTAGTGTGTTTTAGTTAACGAATTCACTAGAATTCCTCGTTAGGATTTTCATTTAAGAGGAGCAAGGAGCTCCAGAACATAAGATTCAGACTTTATTAATAAAATGTCCGCGGTTTGAGGACGAAAACGAATGAGTTCAGGCTCTCTGCCACTTTAGCTTCGGCTGATATAATATGCCTTACAGAAACCTGTCTTACTGACGGTATCTTCGATTCGGAAATCTTATCTGACTACACATTTTTCCGTAAGGACCGGGATCGTTTAGTTAGTGGTAAATCCGATGGTGAATGTGCTCTTATCGGTATTAATAAGGCACTCAATGGAACACTATGTTGTGATTTCCCTTTCTGTCCGTCCTCCTGTTGAGTGTATTTTTGTGCGTATCTGCTTACCTTCTGCCATAACCTTAGTCGTCAATTCAATATATATTCCCTGCAACTTCCCTCTGTCAGTCTTGCGGAACTTTCTTCCCTCAACAGTCATTTTATTTGGTGATTTGAACCGCCAAATTCTAGATTGGGATGCTGCCAATTCAGTTATAATTTCAACTAGTAAGATATCGATGCCAATACTGGTAGTGGTTCCGACAGTATTCAGAATAACCTGGCTAAATCTCTTTCATCATCCCTGTGCGTCCCACTTTCTATCTTGTTCAATATAAGTTTATCTTCTGGCTCTTTCACTTCTCTCTGGAAAATTGCCGCAAGGATCAATTCTTGGTCATCTTCTCTTTCTTTTGTTTATAAACGATCTTTAATCCAATCTTCTTGTCTTTGACACGCTGACGATTTCAAGATGTTTCGAGCAGTGGTTTCGAGTGATCGGGTCACAAAATGATAGTACGCTTTTACAAAATGATCGACCTGAGCTGCGCTCGGCTGCGCTTGATATATTGCTGCCAGGGTCTCTAAATTACCAGGTTTTATTATTAGATCCTCTAGATCCTTCGTTAATATTTCCACCTGTGTACACCTTTTTCTCTCCTTTGTGCGTAGTGTCCTTGAATATTGCTGTCAAGTGTGGTGTCCTCATTATGTCTACTTAAATACTACGTTGGAGTCTGTTCAACGCAGATTTACTCGTGCCTTGTTCTTTAAATTTCAGATTCCCCAACGTCCATACCGTCTTTCGTTCCTACCTCTTCCTTCCCTCGAATCACGGAGACTTTTCTTAGATGAGTGCCAACTCTTAAAATAATTTTATAGGATGGTTGTTTCTGACATCAGTAACCACGTTTCTGTCTGTGAAGCAGTTCATGGTACGCGTTCTTCCGTTGTGCTTAGTGTGCCATTTACGCGCACTGATATTTACTTTTATTCTCCACTGTTGCAGTTCCTAAGGCAACACAATGACTTACAGTTTGGTCTTCGGCTGCCGTCATTACATGCTTTCAAAGCTTTTTTGAAAAACCATGATTTGAATGCTAGTAACTTGTTGTAGTTTTTCTTTTCTTCTCTCTTTTTAATTCTTAATTTGTTTTTTTCTTTCTTTAATTTGATTTAATTTCTTATTATTTTTCTCTTTATATTCACCTTGATTTTGTTTTTTATTATAGTGTCTCTAATATTCAGTAATTGGATTCTTATCTGTTGAATGTATATATGTATATTAACAAATAAATAAATAAATAAAAATTTCTTGCGAGAAGAAGAAAAGAGCTGTTGAATAGTCTACCGCACTCATTGGCCTTTTGGCTTTTACGTAAATCCAAACAGATCTTATGAAGTGAGGAAAGCTCTCTTGCACTGGCCAAAAGAGCCAGAGCCTAAACGTGGGGCAACAGGATTCCTCCTGATAAGAATAGAAAAAATTACAGAGACATCATGAGCCTACGACTAGGCATATAAGTGGACACAAGGTGATGTTCGGCCGTCCTGCTAAGAAGAAGCCAACCCTGTGAAGCATTTCTTTTGCAAATATCCAAGGTATGACCGTATAAGGTACCAAAGCTTCGAATGGGATATTTAAAATATTACATTGTTAATAGATACAGCAAACTCTGGCAGTCTGGGGAGAAGAATGAGTGCATTGATATTAATTTGGTGAACTCATTGGCTTTAAATGTTGCTACCGATTATGTCTCTAGCAAAATTTATATGAAAATTGTCAATTTTCCCGAACTGCATACTAGGCTTATGAGTGCTAGTCCCAAATTGACAAAATCCGTCAACGCATTTCAATGTTTATTTACAATCAAACGTATTCGTAGTAATAATTACTATGCTCATCTTTTCCGTGTTTGTTTCCTGGATTAATTTATCAGATAAAGTATATCAAAAGTAACAAAAACATATATGTAAGACATTATCAATAGGAAATGCCGCCGTCCGCTATTGAAATCAAATTGAAAACAAAGCTATTGTGAGTACCACGATGTATGTAAATATTTATAAATTATAAATTCAATATTGATCGTTATTATAAATTCAATAATAAATTGAATATTAATCATTTAACCTTTTTTCAGTCATAATCGTTTTAAGTACAAGCAAAATGTAAGAAGAACACATGATAAAATTATAGTAGAAACGGAATATGGCCGCATTGAAGGAATAAAGAGGAACTCTGTGTGGAGAAAATCATTTTATAGTTTCGAAAGTGTACCTTTTGCTAAACCTCCAGTTGGTCTGCTTCGATTTCGGGTAAGATAATTTTTAAAATCGCTTGTGAGCAAAATTATCAAATTTCCCATCAATTATTACCATAAGAGTACAAATTGGTATCACGTAAAAAAAATTGTTTTTAGAAAAACTTTTTAATAGAACGTATTAAATACCCGAACCCGATGTATTGCCGATTTACTTTTCTACTAAATAATTCGCATTTTCAGTCACGAAAAGCAGAATTAATTGATTTTCCCCCGATTGCATTTCAAACAATCAAAATACATTTAACTTTATTTTATAGGATCCTCTACCACCTGAGCCGTGGGACGGTGTGCTCGATTGCACCAAAGAAGCCGATGGACCTATCCAATGGAATAAAATATTTCAGCATGTTGAAGGATCTGAAGACTGTCTATACCTAAGCATTTACACACCCAATGTGAGTCGGATTGTTATTGTTTTATTTTGATGAAAAGAAGTTATTCCGCGAAAATAAGTTTGATAAGTATATCTTATGTGTAGTATGGAGATTCGGTAAAAAAAAAATTGAATCGTACTCTCCCAATGATCGGAGTAAAATTATGGGCATAGAAAATGCAAGTTAATGTACAGGCCGCCACTAAATATCTTGTCAAGTGTAGTTTTTTAACAAAATTAAAATTCATACTTCTTGCAGGAAAGTTTTCTTGTCTAAGACTACTCCTAGGTGTTTGACTTCATCTTCAAGTTGAAGAATTGGACATTTCACTATTGGAAGCATTACTAAATCTAGTATCCTTTTCCATGCGAACAAAACAAATTTCGTTTTGCCACGTTTATTATAGAGAATTAATTGCCGACTCACATGATTTTCTTCGCTAGTACGCACGTGGCTCATCATTTGATACACTTACGTATCGTTTGACAAGCATTTCAGCATAAACGATAATAGGCTGATCGGCCTAAAGTTCTATAGATCTGAATATTTATTCCTCCCTGGTTTTGGTACGAAGAGTACCTCAACCTGTCGCCAATGTGACGAAACATATCTCAGCTAGACTTGGCCTAAAGATTTCCCTGAGGTCTGCCTGTAGGTGGTCCCTTAATATGGATAGATAAGACGAGATAAGATAGATGAAAGAAAAACTTCTTATTAGACTGGGTAAGCTTGTTGTTGGCCTGGGTAAAATCCCCTTTTGAGTATTTTAAAGAGTTCAACTAAGCTGATTGCTCATTTTGCAGGACCATGTAAAGCCTCGAGCGGGCTACTAAACTATACTTTTCGTGCTACCAGACAAACTCTGTCCACATAAAGTTGATTGAACTTAGCCCAATCAGTGCTTTTTGGATTTCTTGTCTCTACTACGGATGTTGGGTCCTTGACAAAATAGGGTCAGATATCATCTCATAAGTATGATCCAGTTATTGATCTAAATATTTCGGGTAAACAAAGTGTTAGGGACGACAAAGGTCGGAGAAAACTTAGTGTTAAGTGTCATTAGCTCCACAGAAATTATAAAATCATAGAGTTTGTGGCCTCGCATCGCAGTCCATCAGAAGTTCCAGTCTCTCACGGCGGGTATCAGGAGTCAGAAAGAAGCTAAGCTGGAGCAATAATCACGAATTTCACCCTACTATTATCCTGGTCCTGCACGATGACCACTACAAAACTGTCTGAGCATGAAAGTATCAAGAAGATTGAAAACCAGAGCACAAGTCCTCAACCTCGTTGACTTTTCATGACAAAAAGTTTTTATTCTTTGACTGAGTTGAGTTCGCAGATCCTGCTGCCTTGAACTCATGGATCCTGAACCACTCTTTAGATATGTTATTAAATCAAGGGACTTACAGGTGACCATCAACAATCCTTGATTACGTGAATTTATCCGCTACATCCATCCACAGATCGTTTCGAAAAATAGCACAATGGAGATGGGTCAGTTTTCCATCTTAATTGGTAACACCCATCACAACGATGTGGCATGAAGACGCAACTTCTGCATATGTTTTGCTCTTTAATGTTGCAGATTATGTGTTTATGCCTGAAGGACTAGTATCAGTAAGATCCCTCTCACTAATTTTGGTATTTTTCGGAATGCCAGGTACTTTTCAGAAAAAACATCACTCAGCTTGTCTCTTGTTTCTCCAGATTCCATGTCGTCTGAGATTCCACAGCATGGGATCGAATTTTGTGGGAAAGCCTCACAGTTTTCAAGCCGTTCGTTTGCCTGTTCACCTTCGCCGATAGTTTCCCCCAATTTTCGCAGCTTCTTGCATTGCCTGCCACTGAAAACCTCCACAGATTTTCAGAGCTCAAAGCGCAGAGCAAACTTCCCTCCTTTACTTCCTGTGCACATCTCATTTGCACTAACTGTCCTTCCTCCTCCTCTGTTGTGAGGATTTGCGAGAAGGCATCTTTTTCCCAGGCTTACAGCGAAAATATGCCCGTCTTTCCAGAAGCTCCAGCCACAGCAAACGGAATCATCAAATGCAAAAGACTACTGACTAGGGAATCTTCCAAGATGGTAGCCTGTAATATTCAACTGCAACAACTGTAGAGTACTAAACACTCAGCCTGTATTCCAAATGCAATTTAGTACAGTAGGTGAGGTAACGTGAATTAGAGACGGACTCGAGGCACTCTTTGTCTAGAAGTCAGCCATGATGGACGATTTGATTTGATTTTGCTGCGCACAAGAAGTGTATTAGTTTGAAATTATAAATATTCATTTTGTTGTGTGTTACTCGGCTTTTGTTCAATTTACACAACGATCACCTGTTGTTTTGATACATGATGTTGGGGCCTGCAGATTCCGACCACCTGTCGTACTGAGGGGGCTCAGATTCGTTGCCATAGGACTCATCCTCCTGCTGTCTGCCAGGCGCTCTTGGTGTAAAATTTTGCGATACACAAGTTTCTCCACCACGATGGGGAGAGATTTCATGTTTCATTCAGTTTCAATTTGAAGCGAAGAACCTCAATAATAGAATGTCAAATTAAAATCATTGATTTTGGCGAGAGAAACATCCCCCCGTAAACTCACGACCAGTCTGAGCTAGCTGGCGAAATATATGCACACTGGGTCTATTTAAAGATTTCCTCTACAAAAATATGCTAAACTGGCAACTGCTCGATAGAGCAAAAGCTAGATCGTAACAGGATCCATGATACCACTAACGTGCAACAATACATTTTCGTAAGTGTTAGGCGGCCAAAGAGTATTTGCTTTACTCCAAAGCAAGCAATATTTTATTTCAAGAGCATATTCGTCTTAAAACTGGATTTTTTGACAAAAATATCGGCATCAAGCTGCCGCAACTTTCAAGCTATTAAAAATAAAGAGTTAATTTATGTGGCTTGGAATCAGTGAGAAATCAATTGCAACTACTTTTAACTAATGCGTGACTCGCCCCGTACATGAATGCGTTACAAACTTATCTCATAAATTGTTCAAAAGATAGTCGATCTTATCATGTGTATGCGTATGAAAAAGCCAAAAACTTTAATACATAATCAGGTTATTGCGATCTTATATACTTATAGATACAGCCAGATCGGCTTCTTCCCGTAATGGTGTGGATACACGGTGGTGCTTTTGAGACCGGATCAACATCGAAGGATACCTATGCACCTGATTACTTCATAGATAAAGACATCATATTAGTTATAGTTGCATATCGAGTTAGCATTTTCGGTTTGCTTTAATTATATGCTTTTTTTTATTTAAGTGCCCTCATCAAAAATAAGAATATTTCAGGTTTCCTTAGCTTGAAAGACCCAATTTTCGGTATACCTGGGAACGCTGCACTGAGAGACCAAATTCTGGCTTTGAAATGGATCAAGACTAACATATCAGCTTTCGGTGGGAACCCACACAATATCACAGTTTTTGGTCATGATGCAGGTGCGGTCTGTATCAACTTTCTACTTATGAGCGAACAAGCAACGGGACTATTTCATAAAGCTATATTAATCGCTGGATCGGCATATTGCCCTTGGGCCTGTCAGCCACCCAACACAGATTGGACTGAGAGGCTTCTTCGCCTCATGGGCTACAAAAAAGAACTAGATGAGTGTAAAGTTTTAGAGTTTCTTGAACATGCCGACCCATATGACATTCTTTCGAAAATGTCAAAAGTTTTAAATTGTAATGAGCAGTGGAGTAAAATTTTCATTCCAACGGGACCAATAATCGAACCATACATTGGAACAAACCCAGTCATAACGAAATCTCCAATACATATGGCTCGAGAAGCCTGGGGAAATCATATTCCAGTGATTGTCGGCGGAAGTTCTTTTGAAGGACTCATTTGGTATCCATGTAAGTATTTTTATCTCTTGCTTTTATCGTTCACGCAAAGTAGCATCTTGTTCAGCCATTATATTTTGTCTTATTTTTTCGAACATTAACCAAATCAACTTTAATTTTTGTATTTGAGAAAAGCTCATAGCGAGCAATCAATCAATTCCACTTTTCAGTTTATTAATAAAAAGCTTCTCAAATTTTCAGCGCTTAAAAAAAATAACATGGAATTCGAGCAGGTTGGAGATTGTGAACATTTAATTCCAAAAGAGGTTAGATTGGACCCCAGCGGTCCGCAGTATAAAGCTTATGGTGAGCTATTGAGGAGAACGTATTTTGGAAAGAGTGCTCCAACACTTTTGTCATATTTAAAGGTAGTTTAACCAGTAACAACCATACTCATCACTCCAATTTTGAATACCATTTTAAACCATCTGATTGCAGCTATTGTCACATAAATTATTCTGGCAAGGCTTACGTCGGTTTTATTTAGCCCGAATGAAATATGCTCATGACGACACATATCTGTTCCGTTTCGATTTTGATTCACCAACATTCAATCATCACCGAATCCTGTACTGTGGAAAAGAAATCAGGGGTGTATCTCATAGTGATATTTTATCGTATCTTTTCTACAATTCAGTTGCAGAAGACGTACCGCCGGAAACTATAGAATATAAAATAATTAAAATAATGACTACAATGTGTACACAGTTTGCAATGACAGGGAATCCGAACAATCAAGAATGGTATCCGCTCCATTGGAAACCAGCCGTTACAAAGCCAAATGCTCGCATAATGTGTCTGAACATATCGAATAAGATGCGTATAGTTGATCTTCCTGAAAATGAGTTTATAGACGTTTGGGATAGCATGTTTCCTCGAAATAAATTAATTTAGTTATGTGTTCGGTTTGAAAGTCAAAGGATGTAGGTTTATATATTTTTTTTAGTACAAATGTATGACAAATTAAACTCGTCATTAAAATCGAAGATGTTGGAAGCCTTTGATAAGTTTTCGTATTAGCAACTCCTGAAAACCTCTCTTTTACTAATTTAAATCATATAGCGAAACCACGAATCCGATTGTTTTTTACCGATTTTTCAAAATTATTATTAGAATTGCTTAACCCATAAATTATATATATATATATATATATATATATATATATTTGTATATATAGTATATAAATATTTAGGTACATATGTAATATATGCACATATATACACATATTACGAATTTTCACGTTGAAAACGAATTCAATATCCGAAACTTCACAAAAAGCCACTTCAACCGCGAACGCGAAACGTGATGATCATAATTGAAGAGACAGAATAGCTTTAAAGTCTGATACTCTTCATCAGCATTATAGTCGACTAACAACACTTAGAGCCGTTTCACACGAAACACTCGATGTCCAGCCACTGTTTGAGTATAAAACTGTGGACCGGACGCGGACACTGTGGCTGTTTGTGTAAGCTCTCATTTATTTCTATGCCCCATTAGTGGCTAGAGATTCAGTGGCCGGACACTGAGTACCTCGTGTGAAGCGAGCCTAAGAGCAGTTTCACACGAGACACTCGGTGCCCGGCCACTGAATCTTCAGACACTGCTGAGGCATAGACCTAAATGAAAGCGTACACACAATGCCACAGTGTCCTGGCCACAATTCTATAGTCCATCAGCTGCTGGGGACAGTGGCCGGACACCGAGTGTCTCGTGTGAAACGGGCCTTAGTCTTCATTTAGATAATGAAAAATTGCGGCGAAATTAAATTAAGTTACCATACCATGAGATATTGGAAGATCCAAAATTTCAAAAATGACTTGGAAGGATGGCCTAGGCAATTGACGTCGATGCGTATCTTATACTCGTAGATTTTACTAATCATAGTCACTTTCTTAGCAATTCTTGATTAGGGAGCTTGTACAACACAATTATTTTCCATTCAGATTTAAACACTAAAATAAAACAATTTTTCCGACAAACATATACAATTCTCATTTTATTTTCTCAATCATATCCCCATTGAGAATATATCATAAGCGAAAACTAAAAACAAACTATTTTACATATCCATTATGTCTTCACCAGCTGGAATTCATAGTATTTATTCTTTCAGTAATTATCATGATTTATTCTGCCTGCCTCTTTGTAAATATGAATAATTCTAGAAAAAATAGTGAGTCGATATTTCTAACGAATCTTTATATTGTGAGTTTTCAACGTTATCATATTTCATGACATTGGAATTTCTTTAAAATATTATTCATTCTACAGCTGAACGCAATTTTATAATTTCATAGTCAAAAGATAATGCACAGCTGATTAAACATATTGTTTTCAATCATTAAAAAACATCGATTCGAATTTCAGTCAGCATAGTAGTTTAACTATCGTAAAAACTTCATTGCGCGTCACTTAACTGCTCTTCTCTCATTACTAATACAATTAAGATGATTAATAATTGGTAAGGTAAGATATTATTTACAACAGAGAATTCTGTGGAAGAAACAAATTGACACAAGAAGTCTTAAACTTAATAATTAGGCTCTGAGAAATAATTATCTTTTCAATTTGCAATTTACTGATGTTCCACAAAACAAAAAAAATGGCGTTACTTTTGCAACACTATTTTAATATGCATCACGAACAATGATAAAATTCATCATAGCGCACACTAGCTTTTAAGTAAGATGTTTCACAGTTCACCCCTAGGTTTTCATCGGTGTTTTATACTTTTATATCACTTCTACTCATATTAATATATCACTAGTTGGATTTTAAATTGTTAATTTAAATTTGGCGATTGATAAAACAGCAAAAATGACAATTTAAACTAAGGTGCCTAAATAAAACTAGAGAATTTACTGTTCAGCTTTTAAGACGAATGGATTGAAATCAGTGATCTCTGAGTCCTACTTACTAAAAATCAATTTCACGACAAAACCAAAAGCCTACAATTTGATTAAAAAAAATTACAAATAAGGTCGAAACTAGATCAAAATAATACAGTTAAAATAACAATTAGAATTAAGCTTGTAAAAAGCACTGATTATAAATAATTAGCTTATTTATCGTTCACTGCACTATATGTGCAGGTGGTTCACCTCGAGCGAATCTCTCCCACATTTTCCAAAATAACTTTTCCAGATTCTGAGCATAAAGCTGACAATCGAACAGAGGACTTTCGACACGAGCTTTCCATACTTTAGCGCGAATAGCTTTCAAATAGTCAGATTCGAGACCCAATTTAATCGCAATATATTCGTACTCTGCACGGGTTCTCGCAATCAATTCACGGCAGCCAAGTGTTATCAGTTGTGATGCCGCAACTCTGAAAGCCAGAGAGAATTCAGATTATGGTTTTTATTTCTCAAAGTTCCATGGCAGCTATATTAGTTTATGTTCGTGTAAAGCAGTTAATGGCAACCGAGATAAATGCGCGCGATAAATTATTTGTTAAAAATATAATAATTTACCTAGATGCTAATGTTTCTCCAGGTAAAGTTACAACTGGCGTTCCTGTCCACAGTACATCCATTGAAGTTGTGTGGCCATTGCAGAGCGGTGTGTCTAAACAAATATCAGCCAGCTGTCCTCGACGAACATGTTCTTCTTTTGCTGCTACGTTTGAGAAAATGATTCGATTGCCCGAAATTCCTGCAATTTATTAAATGCATTCGTTGAAATATTTCCTTGATTGAAAATTAACTTGATGAAAATTATTTATTTAAAAGTAAAAAAGAATTAGGATTTTAACGTAATTCTAGTTGAATATCACGAAATCTGTTCTACCCAAGGAACCTAAAGATTGTCCCAAACATTGTCAATCGCAAACAAATATGTCTGATTTAGGGTCTAAGGGCTAGGATGAATAAAAGAGGAGGAAATCAAAAACAACCATTACTTTGCGAGAATCATTGCGATTAACGCTGCTATTAAATGGGCGATAAACACTCATTGCCAGCAAACCAAATCAATCCTTTAATTGTGAATACGAAATATTTTTTTTGCTTATGTAGTTTATTGTTAGCGCTATATAAAAAGTGTTTTTGCCGCATGTGTTTTTTTTTTGTAGGAGTATCGGTAAATAGAGTGAGAGTAAGTCTTCCATTTTTGTTTTTGATTCATTCAGTATTGTTTGGAAAATTCATAATGAATCGCCTTTTGCTTGAACACATACTTTAAATTATTATTTTTTGTTACGAAAATGGACGGTCAGTTAAGCAAACTTTTCGTGGTTTATGTCCAATTTATGGTCAACATAATCGACCAAGTGAGAACGCTATTGTTGCTTTGATTGATCAATTCAGTGAGCATTACCCATTTCGTGACAATCTCTAATTAACAAAAATGAAAACAGTGCAAACAATCGAATATAAAGCAGCTGTGGAGTATTTCAGTGAGTAAGAACGTGAAAAAGGACCCTCATTTTTATCGCAAAATCATCTTCAGCGAAGAAGCACATTTGTAGTTGGACGGGCGTCTACAAACAAAATTGTCGTATTTAGAGAACAACCAAAGCGAACACTGGAAACACCTTTGTATCCACAAAGAGTTACAGTTTGATGCGATCGACATGCCAATGGCATCATCGGTCCTTCCTTATTACTTTAAAGATGGGGTGGCGCCACCATTACGATCAATAGCGATCGCTATCGTGAAATGTTGGATGACTGGTTTTTCCCAAATGATGCTACTCATGATTTAAAGAACTTTTGGTTTGAACAAGACGGCGCAACTCGAGGGAGTGGCCAAAAGTTTGACCGATCGAAAGGCATTTGCATCTGCTGTGGTCATATGCCCGAAATTATGTTGCCATGCATTTTACTACCAAACAAAATGATATGTATTGTTAAAATATGACCTAAGTTTTTTTATGTAAAAAAAATCACATGCCCGGGAAAAATACCCTTTATTGTGCTGTTCATTGGGTTCTATTTTCCAATATTTTTCGATGAAAAACGTAGAAAGCCGTGACATACGTCTGCAGCCTGCACTGCAGTTTTTCTTCGACTTACATACAGCTCCAAAATTTCATGATTAAAGCTAATTTTTTACCGTAAATGTATCCAATTACGATTCTAGGCAAAATATATTACTTTTATTTTCTACACTTTTGTTAATATAAACGAAATAAGTTCAACATAAACGATATTAAAATTTCCTGCATTATGAATTCTACTCTGAGTTCTATTCTGTATTCTACTCTAGTTTGACTGAAATACTCATACAATTTCTTAAAGGCATATTTTTCAAAAGCTACTTTAGCCGATGTGGCCCACGAGAGTGATGAAGGACTACACAAGTATTGACCACTACGCCACCTTTCACATGGCTGAGAGCAGGCACAGGCAACTCTGTTCTTTCTGGAAAAGCCAGCTTAAGCAGAATTTGATGAAGTCGCTAAATGAGAGCCTGGAGGAAGAAGCTTCACTCATTAGGGCCCCAGTGACCCGTGTAGTAATTGAGGCTACTGCTACTAGCACCATGGTGGTTTTTCCCAAAGCGAAACGAAACAAAGGCTGCTGAATGCCGTTTTGGTGGCTTCCGATACGTCTACTGATACAGGAGCTCTAGTCCACGCGCACACGCGAACTCTTAAACTTTGGCTACAACGTTGGAGAGCAAGAAACAACGGTCGTTGGCCAGCGAATCTGACGCATTCGGGACCCATGGGTCAGCCGCAGCGACGGAGAAGTAAACTTCTACCTGTGCCGACTCCAGGCCACAGTTATTTTACAAAGTACTTTTTTTGTAGTACGGTATCCTATTTTACGAGGATTAGGTTGGCTTATAACGATTCGCATCAGCCATCGGTTTCGATAATACCCGTTTATGGTGGGTTTGACCTTAATATATCATTTGACAACACAAACACGAAAGCGTCTTAAACAACGCGACGACGCGAACACGCAGTTAAGACACGATGATTCACGTTTTGTCAATTCCAGAGAAAGACCGTCCTTCGGAGAAAAGCAAATCACTCAGCAGTTCTCCGGCTATAACCTTCCACCAAAAGAGACAACACGTGAATGCAAAGTACTTAAGCAGAAAGGCTAAGATGCTTCTTAATGGATATATCAAACATAAGCTTATATCAAGAAACGGTTGCAGTACTAAAAGAGATTTTTTGATTTTTTCACGGTTAAAAACTATTTAGCTGAAACATTTAGTCCATGAGTGTCCTAACTATGTATTTAGTGGAACGTGGCAGTCTATGAATGTTTAAACTTACCTAATTCTTCAGCAGTTTTTTTGATATTCTGTTCACCTACTGCAGGGAATCTGAGCAGCCATAACACTGAATTCGGAACTTGAGCCAAGATGTTCACCCACGATTTCAATGTGAGTGGATCAATTTTATACAACTGATTGAAATTACAATAAACTATAGCATCATCTGGCAAAGAATATTGTTGACGTGTTGTAATGACAATGTTCTGTGGAACTTCTTCGCCAGTAGCTGCCTTATTGTTCGTTTGAGTCGTCGCCAGTCCATTTTGCACAACGACACCATTCACAGATGTTTGTACTTGACCAGAAGCAATCATAGTTTCGATTTGTGTCGTTGTAGGAAGTTCCGCAATTTTCAGGGATCTTTCTAGCGGGTTCGCAGCAATCACCACTTCCCTGATTTCCTTGACATCTGTGTTTTCGACGAGTGGTGATAAGTCTGTAGCATTGATCACGGCCACATTATCAGCGACACCAGCTCGACTGCTTGTCTTGTCACTAACAATTAAACGTTCCTTAAGATGTGGGAACATTTGTTTGTGATCGCCGATGAAATATGTGTTCGGCATATAGGCTAATTTCTCACTGTACTGATAGTCCAATTCAAGAGGGCTTGTGACGGCGTCTGTAACTATGTAATCCATAAAATCCGCTCCACTTGTACCCGGATATCCTAGCCACATTACCTGTAAAATAACATTAAATTTAATAAAATATATACTAGAGCGTATAATTTTAGTAGAATGTATACAAATATTTATGTTAAAAATAAATACTTACTTGAACGGGTGCTGGTCTCAGTGCAAAAATTTCGTTTCTGGCTCCCTTCGTATAACCATTCATGTTCACTAGTACATGCACGCCATCGGAATGAATTTTGTCTGCAGCTTTACCGTTGCAAGGAAGTGTAGATAAGTCAATAAAATGTTCAGCTTCACGAGCAATTTTTGATCTGAATGTCGTTCCATCATCCGGGCTCAATGCGTAACAGAATATTTCGACACGAGTGCGATCATGAAGTCCAGGAATCGACTGCATCAAATGTGAAGTGGGATGGTTGCAGAAATCACTGCTTACATATCCAATTTTCAAACGTCCCGTAATTTTACGACAAAACTTAAATGGTGACTTATGTAGTACATGGATTTTCTCAAGGCACAGATTCGCGTGGCGTGCGGCAATTGCTTTGCGGTATTCATGTGTCAAAGGATACAGCATCGAATGGTGTGGATGCACAGAGGGAAGACGATTCTTTTCCAACTGCTCGGCTACTATACTGACAAGCTTCTTCATGCGTGCCTCATAATCGGTCCAATCACAAACAAGCTGTAGACAATGCGCCAAATTACAGTAGGCATCTGGGAAATCGGGTTTCAATTTCAATGCTGTACGATATGAATGTATAGCTTCTGGGATATTTCCCGAATCTTTGTGGATGCTGGCCAAGTTGCTGTGAGCGTCAGCAAATGCGGGATTGATCTGAATAGCGCGTGTATAACACTGAAGTGCACCGGAAACATCTTGCAATTCTTTCAGTGTATTTCCCATATTCGAGTAGGCATCGGCAAATGTAGGCTGGATGCGAATAGCCTCCTTGTAGTGCATAAGAGCTTCATTGAGCTTGCCTTGTTGCTGTAGAACGGAGGCCAAATTCGAATGTGCTGCCGCGAATTCAGGGAAAACTTCCAAAGCTTTGAGATAAAGACGCGTTGCTTCCTCAATGTTGCCTTGTTCACGTTTAATATTGGCCAAATTATTGAGTGAATCAGCATGATTCGAGCAGAGACGCAGAGCGGTGTTATAACAATCTTCAGCCTCTTTGACCTGAAATTAGATATAGGTAAAATTGATTTTAGCTTCACATTGAATTGCTTTTTGTATGAATTTTCATGATAAGAGAATGACAAGAAATACATAGAATCTTGTACGAAATTTCCGAATCGAAGCCCGTAAAATTATGAATTAATAACACATTTACTTAAAATATTTTGGAGTAACACTAAATTTACGATAAACAAATATGTCAGAAGGCGGGTAGTATAGATTTTTTAGCTTTAGAAGCATAGGGTGTGTTAGTATTGAATTAAAAATACATATCTTGAAAATCTCATTGTAGCCATAGTAACAATGAAACTTATAATCTATTTAAACGCAAAAAATAAACGCAATTGCAAAAAAAAATGTATTTTATTAGAACTATTTTTTTCTTTACCTGTCCTTTCTCTTTTAAGGCATTCGCCAAATTGCAATAGGCATCGGGGAAGTTCGGCTGTAGTTCAATTGCACGTCGATATGTATCGATAGAAAGGTCAATTAGTCCTTGCTCATAATAAACACAAGCCAAATTTCCAAGAACCACAGCATTATTCGGAGACAAATTTAGCGCACGAAGATAAGCAGCCACAGCTCTGAAAATAGACCAGGACATATGAATTATAAAATTGAATAAGGATTAATTATGCTCATAACGATTAACTAAAACTTAATGTGGATAGCATTGGTTAAGTTAACCAATGGAAATAGTTTTCCATTGGCTAACTTAAAAAATCGTTTCGAAAAATTGCGTCACAACTTCGCCTCTTGTATGAATTTATACGAAAGTTTTCTGGCGATTTTTGTTGCTGTCGAGAAATCAGTCATGGTACCTAAATGATCCTTTACTTTTCTAGTTTTTGGCAAATTTTCTTCTACCACAACAGCAAATTTTTACTCAAAAAGTTTTTACCCGAAATTTTAGAGAAATAAATAGCACACAGATATACGATGAGTTAAACATTGGAGCTGTAATTTATAGTAGGTACTTGGATGATAAAAATATAAAAAAATTAATATTTTTTTCGTGAATTTTCTGAAAAAAATATTGTTCTAAGTTTTCTTAGCACAACATAAAATTTCCCTCCTCTCGGGCACCACCTTGCTTCGGTAAAGTGCCTTGTGTGTCACACGATGTCACATTAATAGTGCCTAGAAAGTAGCATAAGGATGAATCCTAAGAAATTTATCCCCGCAGATGCAGCCAGTCTGAGTTTGGAAATCTATTCGTACTGGGTTCGCTCAGTGCGGTAGCGGCTCAGATGCTGGACGCTTCAGCCTCAGGTATAGCTGCAATAAACGACCCTGGTTGCAGTGCAGTGTCAGCTGAAAGTTCGACTAGATCAGGCTTGGGAAAAATATGTTTCTCACAAATCCTCACAAAAAAAGAGGGAGGGAACCAGTGAAGGAAATAACTCCAGCTAGTGCAAATGAGACGCTCGCAGGATGTATAAGAGGAAAGAGTGATGTGCGCTCTGGACTCTGCAAAGCTTGTGGAGACTCTGAATCGCAGGCAATACAAGAAGTTCCCAAAAATGGAAAGCTACCAGCGAAAGAAATGTTGGCTGGTGATTTCGATGCTGGAGCAAAAAACAGACAATACACCCCAGAATGAATCTAGATCAACAGATGGTCCTAAAGAGCAGGGTGGGAATCTAACCGTAGAGGATGAAAGGAAAAAAAAGGAAACGCAGAGTAGAGGCAGAAGCCGCAAATGGTGTTTCTGAGCGCATGATACTAAAGAGTGAGAGAGTGGTTTTCCAGGCACAAACACAGCATCCGTGATAGTAGGGAGGAAAGAGTATGCAGAAGCAGTTTCTTGCTGTATCATCATTATAGTGATAGCTGTGTCAATGTGCTATTTTTCGGGACAAGTTTTCCCAGGAGGTGGCGAAGTTAGGGCCTATTTACAATATCACACAAGAGTATATTTTAGACGGTCACCTGCAAGTCACCTACTCCAATCAAACATGTAAGGAATGGGTCAGTCGGATCGTTCCGCAAATGGATACTGACAATTGGCACAAATTCATCATTTTCGGTTCCCAATATTTCCAGAGCTATCCATGTCAGTTGTCGGTGAACACTCGCTAACATCAATGGGCATGCTCGATAAACGGAGTCCGAGCAACGATTTGAAGCGCAAGATCATAAAGTACATAAATACCAGAATTTATCCCACCACTGATAAAGACGGTTTCAACCTTGTGATATTCGGTGCTTCTCGGTTTCACAAAAAGATACCGAATGATTATTAGATACTTTTTGTATACTCTTGATGTGAACATCTACTGTTATGACTGTCCATGGATATGGCTCCCGAGCAAAACGTAAAGTTCCAGTAGAATTTCTATCCTATAGAGTTACTTTCACTGAGATCACGTTGCAAAGTGGTCCGTAAACATTAATTCTGATAAATTATTCTTTCTTTTGAACGAAAGATTGGCAAAGCTGCAAGCGTTTCCTACAATGCGCTATTATAGGAGCCGTGGGTTCGAAGAGGCAGGATCTGTGAACAAAAGAAGCAAAAATCTTTTATGATGAACGATTAACAAGGCCGAGGACTTGTGTTTTGGTCTTTGATCTACTTGATGCCACTACGCTCAGATAATTTTCAAGCCGGGACCAAGGCTGGAGGCAAAATGGCCTGAGTGCTTGGAGATGGGTCTCGGGCGTCTCTCCGAAAACCACCAAAATCTGGGAAGGAGCACCAAAATGGAATGATTCTAATCGTTTTATGAGGAACTGAAAGATCCTGGAAAATGACCAATCAGTTAAGTAAAACACCATGGTGATGATTTCACCAAGACCAAAAAAAGAATGTACTGACTTTACTTGAGAATCGCACTCCAGTTACTTCGGTGATTGAAACGCAGAAGACATCTGGCCGTCCGACCAAACCTGTTACTCTCCGCAGCAGTACGAAATGCTAGTTTACAGTAAAATCTGAGATCAAGAACGAACAGGTCAAATATGCTATCATGTCCTTTGAGAATTTTAAATGGCATCTATCCAGCTACAGACCACTTGAAAGGAGATCTAAAGAAAATTCTTAGATTATGCCTTGTCTGTTCCATCACCTTGGCGACAGGTTAAAGTAATATTTATGCCAAAACCTTGGAGAGATGACTATGACGGTCTAAGGATCTTTACGTCGATAGATGCTACGCTGACGCAGAGATTGTTGCTGTCGGAAGCCTCAGCCGACTGCTATTTGACAACTGAGGCAACAAATAAATGTCTACATGGGAGTGTCCAACCGCTGGTTCGATAAGGAGCAGCTGCTCAGGGTACGAGGACACTCCGGTGTTGAAATTTCTTTTCCACAAGAGTAGGAAGAATTGTAAAACCATGGCATATATACCCCATAGACATTGCACAGGATGATGTTTACCCATCCTGCTTAGACGAGGCTGATGTTGTAAAGCATTTCTTTAAGGGGTTACCCCCACTTGTAGCGCAATAAAATAGGTCATTTTCATGAATTTTTTTTGACAAAACTACGAAATGTTTTTAAACGACTGTTATATTTTCTTAAAGAACATACTTTGAACACCTTTCAGTAAATTTTTTATTGAAAAATATTACATGACTTAATTACAAATGGCCGTCAAAACAATGGAATTTTAATTTTCACCTTTTGCGGTGACCAAAATTGTGTCGAAGTGGATCATCTGAAACAAAAAATAGCGATGGACTTAGTTAAATAACAGTATAAACTAGTGTTTGATCGAAGGATTTAAAACAATATCTATTTTTCACAAAATGGCGGACAGTCAAAGTTAATATTTCGATTTTCACTTAAAAAAACGGTCGTCTTTTGGCTATAAAACGGCCATTTTTTATTTAAAAAAAAAACGAACGATCAAACACTACATTTTTATGTATTAAATAAGCCTGCTAAGTTTCAAAAAGATCGGTTCAGTAGTTTTCGAGTAATTTTGGTCACCGACTTCAAAGATGTCAATTCGAGAAAAACGCGTTTATAAGTATAAGTAACGGTTGTATAAGCAACAGTTTCTTCTCTTTCAACGCTCATATCTCGGTTAATTATGTTTGGATTGACTTGAAATTTGAAGGGCGTATTCTTAGATAGTTATACTTAAAAAAAATGCAACAAAAAAAAAAAACGAAAAACTTCAAAGTTACAAGTGGGGGTAACCCCTTAATACCAAAGCTTCGGCTGGGATGCAACGTGTATGCAGAGGATAGCCTTCATTTCCTATCAATAATACTGGCCTTTAAATAGACCCTAGACCAGGAAAACTGTAGGAGATTGGAGGTATGAGCACAATGGGTAGTTCTGGCTTGAGTACTTGGAGTTAGGTCCCAGGCGTCTCTCCCCAAACCACTCTCCTTCACTCACATGTATTAATTGGGGTGATATTCATTAAATTGCCAGCATGTGCTATGGGACAAACTCGTAAATTTGTCGGTTTTGTTTGTAAAATAAGGTGAATGTTACAAATATTTATGTGGTCAATTTAAGCATTTATCAGATGCCAAAACAAAAGAACACGATTTTGTTGGCCCAAATTAATACAAAATATTAATTTTGGAAATTGATTTTTTGTCAAGATCGTGGAACATTTTTTTTAGAGCACAAGAAAGCCTTGAATATGAATAGACAAGAAGAGGCTGCAAGATGAGTATAAAGCTGCATTTTCTACATCCGGATGTTGTGTTCTTTCCCAAGAATTTTAGTTACCCTTAATGTGAAAAAAATCAACGCTTTATTTTAAACCAACATTAAAATGACTACAAAAAAGCATTATCTGAAGAAGAAACTAAAAGTTCTATTTTCCAGACCTGGGTAATTCTTGCAAAGCCATTATCTTTACCATCCATACTATGATTGCTTTTAAAATATCAACTGGAACGAAGCAGCCATTCATAACATTTGCTCAATAAATCGTTGTTTATCGCCATCTACAATCACGCTCCACTTAAGTTAATCACCAGCCGCATTTCTCTCTCTTAAATGTTTGTAATACGCCGGGATCGCAGGTGCAGCGTTGAGCACGTACTTTAGAAATACATCAAATAATTAAATTTCATACTCTACCCAATTAATTTTCAATACGCAATACTACATTTTAGATTCATTCTCAAGTTTTAATAGTTTCTGTACGTATCATCCCAAAACAAACAATCAACGAGGCAACTCGAATAAATATTTAATAAATCATGGTATGTAATATTTTTTAACATCGCGTGCATAATATAGTTTTATTCAGGTGTATGGCATTAATAACCTTATTGAAAATGAATGGATCATAACACTGTTCATATTATTCGGCTTGCCAATATAATACTCGTAAACGTGCTCTTGTCTTACGAAAAGTACCTAGACTCAACTTTACTACCAACAAGTTTGTCTACAGAAAATATTTGAAGAAGTTTGTTTAGCACAGCTGCTTTATGATACGATATTATGGCAAGGAAAGTAAAAACCGCACAGTTGGTGGAATTTCGTAGCCAACTTCTAGCAACATAAAAATGTGGTAATGGCCCAGGTGGTAATGGCTCTTTATGTTTAGAGAATATTTTGTTATGATATACATTATGTTAAAAGTGTAACGTGTTCTATTATCCCGAATCAAATATTTATTTTGTTTTGTGGTTAGTATAGTGTTTTCAGTACTCGACTGATAGAAATATAAACGAACAATATTAAAGGAGTTGTAACTCACAACTGCAAAAGCATATGTTTTTGCGAAAGCTTACAATTTTTACAGATGTAACATAAAAATTAATCGACTGTAATATTTCATATTTCAATCTTAATTTGAATTTAATTTAAAATATGCATTGACATTATATCCTTGATATATTACAAATTAGTCATTTGAAATTAGCCATTTGAGAGTCAGACGTTGTAATTTTATATTCAAAGGACACATTAAATGCTATCATTACTACACGCATTTCCTGCAATTTTTCAATGCACATCCAAAGGGAAGGAAGAAAAATATTACGTCGCAATTAGGGCGCAGATTGTCAATCTTCGATCAATTAGTAAACTATTTTTTAGAGAAATAAAATTCAGCTTAAGGATACTACAAAAGTTTGCATCAGCGGTATGCAACGTAAAGCGCTTTCTCGAAAGCTTGGATAGATTGTCTGATCCTTGGCTCATCAAGAACACCAACATTCATAGCGTTTTCAGAATTATGAAGTACACATACAAGTAATTTATATTAACAAAGTTTCATTCTTTTGTGAACTTTGCTGCAACTGAATTATGATACCTCTAATCTATGGAGTACCTCTTATTTAATTAATTTTCAATTTTTCGGGAAAATTTCAACAACTCTAATAGCTAGATGAAGTCAAAAACTTGGCATACTTCCTATGTCTATTTAAATTGATGTTTTCCCTTCCTTAAGAACTAAGCTATAGTGTATGTCTCAAATCAATTTCCTTTTACTACAGGGGCTCATCATCCTGATAACGATGAGACTTTTCTTTATATTCGCATCCGATTTCAATCCTTGAAGTTCAATCGAACCTGGTGACCGTCATTATGCTTCAATGGCTTCTCTAATCGAGGATAGGGCTTCAAAGAGTTTCCTTTATCATTAAACTTATTCAATTTTTAGAGTGCCGTTACTTTCTGTCGAAAATACGGTTTGACATTCAGAAAAGGTCAATCAAACTTAGCTACGTACAAACGTAGTACGCTAAGCAAAAATCACAAGCGTGTCGTTGTTTAAGATAAATCAGTTCTGAAAATAGTAACAGTATTGTTCTTCCTGTCTCTTTTGAAATAAGATAGAGAGGAATATCAATGTCTGATCATGAATTAAATCTTCGGCAAAGTATAAATCATTAATCTTCATGTCCCCTAAGAAAATATACATAAAAAAATCCGTACATTATGTGACTAAGTGTTATTGATTGTTATTTTGCTATTTGAACCAAAAGCTTGTGAAGAATATTAAGCTATGGAGAAATCTATAAATATTTTGTTCGTGGTATAGCTAAGGGGATTTCTCTGATCTATGTAAGACATAAAAATTGGTTTTATGCAATGAGATAAGACCATAACCGTGACCTCATTCTAAAAATTTACTCTCTAAATAACTAAAAAGTGCTTGCTTACTTTGTGTGTCGATTGAGTTAGAAATATGTAATTCTATTCCCGAGTGTTTGAAAGTATACATTATAGAAGCACATATATTGAATTGTAGCACATATATTGAATTGTAAAGGTTTGTGTTGGTATCAAAAATTAAACACGATAAGTGAAATTTCATAAAATATTTTCCTCTTACATACACTCAATTCTGTTGTTTTGAAATGATAAGCATAAAAAAAATTACTCATAATTTGTGTTACACATAACGTCACTCATTTAATTTTGCTTAATCACTACAGAAGTTAATGAAGCATAAACTTTGAGTAAATTTGTCTGAAATAATTTCTTTCGTATTTGCAGCTTCTAGTTTGCTATATTCCGCGAAGCTTCTTGAAAGCGGAAGAAAAACTTTAAGTTGGTTTTAGACTATGAAAAAATGACTCGATATGTTAATTTATGTTTCAAAGTGTCAATTGTTTGTGCACAGCATATCAATGCACACAAAAGCAATAATTTATCTCCTCTTTCTCTAAAACCCACAACTATTGCGCTCATATATAAGAACCTTTTTGAATTTTTTTGAATAAAATTTCCATACATTCACTTCTGAGAAGTATGCTTTCAAACAATTTTCCAGCTCATTTCCCATCCAAATTTACGAATTTTCACGCTTTTTAAACAATTTGCATATTGTTATCAGCTTCCTCACGATATCTTTAGCACGAACTTCAGAAATATATATTCCTTCTCGACATGCAAATATATTTATTCGCAAAACTCCTAGCAATTAAGAGTGTTATTTATTGCCTATTCGTTCGCGAGGAAAAAGCCATTGTCTCATTAGGATATTGAAACAGTATCATACCTTGCCGCGGTTTGGCTAATTTTTAAATTGCGTGATCTACGTAGTAGGAGAGCAATTTTTGGAGATATTCTTTCCTCTCAAACAAAACTAAGTAGGCCCATGGTTTGATAGGTGTATATCATTACAAGTGTAGCTTATGTCCGTTTAACATTTTAGTTTGCAGTACTCTAGGGTGGAAATTAAACCGTTTCAGCACAACTGAGCTATAGGTAATTTGTAAAAGAGCTCGCATTAAGTTCCACTGCTGGCATTCGACACACAATTGCCAAATAAATCACAGTTCGGTCCCTACCGTATCAAACCAACAATTACATGATATTTTGTATTGTATTTATTTTCGTAGTAACTTTAGCTAGTCAATGATTTAAGAAGCTACTAAAATATTTACGTTTTTTGAAGTATATGTGTAGGTTGCCGTGCTTAGCATAAACGCCCTATCTGACTTTTTTCCATTTTTGAGTTCACACCGGATTTGGAAACTACACTCTCTATTAAATCATTCTGCAAAATATATTCTATCTTTTGTGCAATAATGTTAAAATCAATAGTGGAAAATGCCCCTTCCATATATCTGCAGCACTTACAAAAACACAAATCATTGAATATTTCCAAAGCTACCAAAATTTAGATAAGGCGTTTTAGCCTAATTGCAATTATAGATATTAATATTTATGGCACCACGCCAATCAATTGCAATACCTTAAACATTTCCTTAAGCAAACACCACACATTTCTTGTTCACCTGAAGGTTTTAGCTGAATCCGACGACTCTCTGGCGAAGTCGTCGCAACAAAATCAACAATTGCAGTACAGCGACTATAATTTAAAAAAAAAAATAATAATTTCAACCAAATAGTATACTATATATTTTACGTACGCAGTACTGTCTATTCACACTGAGACTGATTTCTTGAACATTTCATCTTCACTAGAAAATTGCGGTTTGGTGTTTTTCTACAAGTGTACACAGCCGTTTAGCACATTATTAAAATACTTTACGGTTAGTCTTCGCAACAGGGGTCGTCATTAAGCCCAACGGCGCAAAAAAATGTAATGAGAAAATCGTTGGCATTGCAATAGAGTAGACAAATCAAAGTAAAATGAAATGAATGTTGTCCCGAGAAGAGATATTTTTTAAAATCAATAGATTTCAAGAAATTAGAGAAAACTGAATGTAAGTTCAACGCAACCAAACATTATACTCTCACCTCTACTTTCGTTCGAACGGATAAGACCGAACGATTAGTGGAGAATTTAAAGGGTATTATAATTCTACCGCTGTTTTAGGATGGTTTGTGAATTTCAATAAATGCAATGAAATACATCGTTTGGACACTCCAAATTATCCAATAAATCAAGGGGCTCGTTCAAAGACAATTTGATAAATTGAAACCAACATGTGCTGTACAGAAGACCACGTAAGGCGAATTCGAAAGAAATTTGGAGGTGCGATAACTTTCGACAGACGTTTCGAATTATTACAAATTTACAAAACACATTGGCGTTTATAAGCTATAGGTCTGTATGGGTTTTGATGAATGTACAGGCAATACTGTATCTACGGCAAGTACTTGAAATTTTTTTTCAAGTACAAGTCTTCTGCGATAAACCTTTAATAAATCATTCATTTTCTTTGAATACTATCAATTTGTGTTCGCGAGAGCTCACAGCTGGATCCACAGATCAAATTTAAATTCAGGGAGTTTATTGCTACTTGGTAGAACCCAGACCTTATAGAAGTTCGTTAAATATATTTTGGTGGCTGTGGTAACATCCTGAAATACTTTCAATTACATTCTAGACCAGGTAGTAAATGAAATAGCCTGAATATCGACCTGACGAAAACGCAAATCATAACGCAATCAAGAATGAGGACGCTCAATACACTGAATATAGTTCTTGACGAATATAATTCAGAAAACGTGGACGAATTTATATACTAGGGTGCGAACTTGACAATAAAATGCAATGAAACTGGCGAAATAAAACGAAGAATAGAGCTCGCTAACACAACTTTCCACTCTGCTTTACCTATACTGAAGAACAAAACTCTATAAAACTCTCTCAAAAGTCTATAAGTCGATAATACGACCTGTGTTGTGCCATGGATGTGAAACATGGACCCCCACACAAGCATCCATAAACACATTGAACGTCAAATTTTCATATGATAGATAACTTATAATGAAATAAAGCAACAAATGCTTAAATTTCTTAAGCATAGAGACTTTGGTGATCTTACTTCTCCCATAACTGGCGATGCAGTATGCAATATGCAAGAAGAAATTCACAGGGTAGGTTGACAAACGTGAAGCAATTGTAATAAGTAAATTTTTGGCTGCGGTGCTAGCTAGATGTTACAAGCACTAGGTATTTTCGTCATTTTTGTGCCAAGATATACATTTCAAAACTTTCTTTTACATTATTGCCTGCTGCGATAGTTGCCATTATGGCCACATGCGTCAAATTGCCCACGGTTTCGCTCTACACTCTGGGCTGCAAGATAGGCTAGTCCCAATTTTTGATTGCGCATACTGGTCCCCTTTGATGTGAGGAGAAAAATCACTTCCAAAGTCATCCTTCACAATCATCATTTCCATCCTTCACTACCATCGGCAAAAAAAGAAAAACGATAGGAGAATTTTATGCAACATTATTGCAATTTGCCGGTGAAACTAGTATCTGTTTCAAAAACTGAAGAAACGGTTTGATGGAAAGATATTTTCATCAAATGAGGATTGGAAACTGAGGCCTATTTTGGAGAGTTTGAGACATATTTTTTAGAGGGTAATAAAAATTGAAGGAGTTCCGATGGGAAATTTTAATCCATCACATTTACATCACATTCATCGCACCCATCAGATAGTACAGACATTGCACCCCCAGACTACCATTTATGTCGTTCATCACAGAACTCGGTAAATGAACCGCAAAGTCAGATGCCGCGCTTTTTCACATTTTGCACCGATACACCCTGGAATTTCTTTACTATCATGTAAACAATTTGATTAAACAAATTTTCAATAAGTTGTAAATTTACTTTAAATGTGTAAAGACTTTTTCCTCAGCCCAATAATATAGTATTCTCATATGTTCACTTTTTTCAATGCTATCATGTCTATGTATTTGTGATTTATATAATAATGACATACTTTTTTTTCAATAATTCCTTCTCAAGAAGCTACTGAGAATAAAGCTACCTATTTTTTTAGTACTATGACTATATTGTGAAAGGTAATGGCTGGGAGGCTACTGAAATTTCCTTAGATCTTTAACATAAAGCTACTAAGCTTTATTTGAACGAAGAATTCTTGAGATGCAAGTCATAATATATTAAAAATTGCAGTTAACTGATGAAAGGATACAATTCGAGCTTGTATAAACACTCTAAGAACTTTAAACTCTTGATTGTGTATATCCAAGTGAACGGACTGTAGTGTTCAATGAGTTTTTAAAATTACGTTGAAACATCACCTAAAACTGGGTGTTCTAAAATTAAATTATTTTATATTGATGAAATCTCAATAGGTTTATATTTATCACTTACGGTTTAACATAGTATAGTGCATTTTTGACATATCATCGTAACTCACCTGAAAAATAAGAAAAAAATTTATTAGTGGTTGTTTATATACGTGTATATACAGAAATTAGAAAAACAATCGCAGAGTAGTAGAAGTACAAATATATAAATCTTTCTCATTTACAATAGCTCAAACTTAAATTAGAAACACGAGTCGCATTTCCGCTAGCGCTTTCACTCAAGTACCCAATTATACAAGTCAACTAATGGTCTGGTGTTCATAATTTGTCTCTATTTATCTTGATTAACACCAGAGTAGGATACATCACTGGCTATCTCCCTCAATGCTACACCCTTATAAGATCCTCTTAATTAAGGACAAAATTTAAACACAGCAACAATTAATTTTTATACCACACCCATTTCATTAGTTTGGCTTTGTTTAATATCCTACGCAAACAGACTAAATGCATTTACTAATGCTCGTAAATTTTATAACCCTACAATTTTAATCAAAACAATTTTGCCAAAATCAAACTATATAAAATGTTCTCAATGCAAATTGAAAATCATCATCAAATAATGTTCCCCTCTAGACCAATCAATTTCAATCTACGGCCGGCCAAACACACATTTCGAGCAAGATGTATGAAGAAATGACATCTCCCTAGCGACACATCAAATATCAGCATATTCTACAAGCAAATGGAACAATTCGAAAATCCAATTTTGTTTAAGAAAAAATTCTGATTTCGATTTGGGAGTTGAAAAGCTGTTGTCATTTGTATTTCTGAAAAATGTAATTATGTCTACGACAACAAAACGAAAATGAACTTTCTTGAAAATTGAATTTTGGCCAAAGTTTCGAAATTGACGAAATAAGAATGACTGTCGATGTGTATGTGTGTGTGTGTGTGTGTGTGTGTGTGTGTGTGTGGGATTGGCACTTCAAAAGAGTGAACTCTCAAAGTAAATTAATAATTTCGAAATTTGATTATGGAAATGACACATCCAATTTCAAAGTGATCAGTGGTTCAAATCAGTGGTTCGGAAGTTTCAACGTCTTTGATACGTTGTATATATAAAGATTAGTTTTGACAATTATGTCTGCTGAATTGTGTGGAAACTTTAAGTACACAGATAGCAACGGTAATTTTAATGATTCAGAAACTGCTTTTGGTGAAGTTCAATTAAGCTTGACACAGGAGCAGATGGCAATTATCGACGAAATTTGAAAAACAAATTTGAGTGTACTCCCACAGGAAAAAAACATATTTCGGATAAATACAAAGGAACAAAAATACTTTGTTCTAATAATAATTATATCTATATAATTTTTATTAGAACGCAAGCAAAATATATTTCCACCAGGGCAGTTATTGTTGAGCCTGATATTTTGGTTTGAAGACCAAGAAGCTAGATATGCAATTTTCGAGTCAAATTCGTATGCGAGGCTAGATATGGCATTTTCGATACCAATTCATAAGTTTTAAAGTCGAATTCATAATTTTTTCGAATCAAATTCATATTTTTCGCAAGCCAAATTCGTAGTTTTTCGCAAATTTTTGCACGTAAAGATCATAATTTATGAGTTTGATGCACCAAATACGAACTTTCCTTAAGAATGTAATGAAATTAATATTATGTATTTGACTGACGAAAATTATGAATTTGACTCAAACAAATTATGGTTTGAATCGAAAACTTAGAAATTTGTATCGAAAATTTAGGAACTTGAAAAAGTATGAATTAGACTCTAAAATATAATGATTTTGTATCAAAGATTTATGAAATAACTTGAAAATTGTATATGTTTGAATTTGATACCAGATATCGAATTCGCCCTCTTCTCTTCTGCCTTCTACCAGTCACTGATAGAAGACAAGGAAGGCAAGGGCAAATTACTTTCCAAATATCGATATCTACAAGAAATTCAAATATATGTATCTAGCTTTTTTGGCCTTTAAATTTAAATGAAAAATTGGCCCTTAAATCAAAATATTTGATTCTGCTGTAGGTAGAAAAAATTAAATCAGATTAAATTAGGTATTGTTGAGTTTAGTTATATTGGAAACTAATTACGGGTGACAAGAGAGATTCTTTTGGAGAATTGGGGGTTATTCGTCAGTACAAAAAATCATAAGTTAGTAAAAATACTAAATAACATTTAAATTGAGTGTTGTAGGAAGAAGAAACACATTACCGTCTAACACAATGAACGACTCGTTATTCATAAATAGAGGATAAATTCTATGACTACTGTACGTGTACGTGTTAAATGATAATCTTCTGGCAAAAACGAATCGAAAGAAACGATTGGATTTCGCAAAAGCTTAACAAATTTTAGCGGAAAATTATGAAAAATTTATGGAATTATTATATTTATTTAAAGTTTACAAGGGATTTTTAACTTGGTGGCGAATGTTTTAGAAAACAGCTGATAATTGATAACTGTCAATTTTGTTTTGCATTGGCCTTTATTATTATGGAGTGGTATTTGACTCAAGAACGAATTTAAATTTGCGAAATCAACCAAATTGTAGGTTCAAAATCTCAAATTTCTCAGTAACATAATTCAAATGCCTGTGTAATGGGGTGAAATTACTCTGAAATATATGATGCGAGTCCCTTCCAGAAAATCAGAAGTTTCTTGCAAGACCACACAGCACATTGAAGTCTGATTTTTTATGCATACAAGACCTAATTTCCCTAGAAAGATAGATCTCAATGTCAATATCGTATCCAGATAGATATATCAATAGATTATCAAAAACCAATTATACATTAGGATCGAACGCTTATCACTACATCAAATATGAAAGCATAATGCATTCAAACCTTTTTATTTGCATTTTAATCCAATCCAAACAACCACGTTGCTGCTTTCCTGAAACCATGCTAACATCATGTCCGGAATGTAGATTAAGTGGACTAATGTAAACAATAGTATAAACAACAATACACTGATAATCCATTGTAAAACGACGATTCACGAAATACACAGTACAATATACATATACGTTATTCAATAACATCAACGCTGACTTTTTTTAGATTTCGTATGGGTTCTAGTATAAAATCTTCGATACATTTATTCGGCAAATATTTGGGTTCGACGTTTACAACTTTAGATTAATTATTAATTTGATTTTTACGTATAAAAGAGCACATCCAACGAATGTTATATTTTCCACGTATATAAAACTTGTAAAAACTTTAAATTTATATATATGTCTTTTTATTAAATACAACGGCTTTTTCTTTTATTTCAATAGCAATGACACGTACAAAATATTCACGTTTGTTATTTGTTTAATTTATTGACTAGTTATTAAGTTACTATAAATTCTTTGTTAATTTATTGTTATAATGCTTTATCAAATTTACTTCATTCCGATTGGCGATACTTTATCGCCGGAATATATTATTATAGTTTACACAACCAATGGCATAAACACTAAACAAGCAATTATTCTTTCCATTCTCCACCAAAAACTTGTTCGAATTTCTTCTGGACGGCTGTAGCGGTATAACTTCAACACTTCATCTATTAACCGTTTCGACCACTTAACACTAACAATTCGTATATTTCCTTCATTAGAATAGACACTCATGTTTTTAACACTTCTTTGTAGTTTTCATGATTTCACATCGTATATATCGCTTTTTAGAATGATTGTTTTTGAAAACGTGGACGGAACAGTCCAGACGTTTGTTTTTATATCGATTTGGCATGTAAGAGATCTGATGAGAAGGACCGATAAAATTATATCCTTAATGTAGAATTATATATTCAAAGTTAAAAGGGAGTTTACAAACAAAGCATAAAATATTCATTCATCGAGCATAAACATGATGATATTGGTTCTACATTGCTAAACAGAATATTGTGTACGTCTCCTTTTCAACTTATTCAAGAAAATTTCCACAGTTATCATGTAAGACGACACCATGCTAAAAATATTACAATTTATGCGTGGTTGATATTGGATGAGAGCGAGCATGACTGAGCGTGAGCAAGGATGAGACTCTTCCCGTTCTGAAATATATTTCTTGTTTTTCTCCGAAATATTTGACATGGAAATGAAGTTATATTCCATTGCAAATCTATTTTGTCGCTATACCAACATAGTTATGCAAAAAGGAAATCCACGATTACGAGTCTGATTTAATCCTGCATCCTAGTCATCATCATCGATCAAAACTGTTCTCAAGTTTACTATGTTTATGTAGACTTCGCGAAGGTTGCACCCCTCAGTCTTACTGAACAAATTATCGACTCATCTTTTAACGTTCAAATTAAATTTGTTTATTGCGTAGATTCCCATTTGAAAGGCCGTGTTTTTCTCTAGGAAACATTATGGATCCCTCTTCTTTCAAATGTAAATACTTTTTCATCTGCATTCTTAAAAATCTCATCCAGTTTACTAATCCCTGCTGTAATGTGCGCCCATGGAGACCCTCTAATGTCTTGGAATCGCAGAGGATGATTCTTTAGGCCAGGACTTCTTAGCATCCTCCTCGTTATTTTTTTCGGTCGACGGTTAATTTGACTGCTGACATCGGTATTTCTGTGTAGAAAGGGCATGAGACCTCCAGTAGCAAGTTACCATCGGATTCACAGTTGAGACCTCCGGTAGCAAGTTACCATCGGCCTCACAGTTGATCCGAATACTCAATGCCCAGTTATAAAAACCAATTGCTCCGTCGAACCTCCCTGAGATATTCACAGCACTCTGCATGAATCCTGGACACTGTACAAGAACCAAGAAGAACATTTATAGGCATCTGACTATCAGAATACTCCGAATATTTGACTACACTGAAACCAGTCGATTGCCTAAATAATGACCGCAACCTCCGTCTGAAAGACACTACAATGGTCTGAAGGGATAGCTTTAGATTCGGCTCAGCCAGCTATACACCATTAGCGACTTTATTTATACGACTTTATAGTTTTGAGCTATCGATGTACACATAGAAGAGATCGAAAGTGACACTATCAGTTGAATCGTCCCTTGCAAAAATTGTAAACTTCAAATCTACTGAAATGCCCGAAGTCAACGTCCGGAGATATAATCAACGTCCGTTGGAAGAGAGACCCCGCAGTTAAGATTCTACCGTGGCCAGACCCTGACCTTGTTTAAGCCAATATACAATGCAGTCTCCCAGCATTAAGTTAACCATAATGGTATAACCATAATGGTATATAAACATGTGTGTAAACATAACGGGTTAACCATAATGGTATATAAACATGTGAGAACACGAGACTGCAAACCCCAATTCGCTCCTTCGATTTTTTTACTGCAGGAAAGGGCACCGAGAGCCTACTGCGGTCTTTTTGCTATATTTGTGTTCCATATCAGCTTAAGCTTCAAATATTAGCCTTCTCTGACTGAGGCCAATGAAAATCCCGTTCGATTTTTCTCCTACTTCTACTCTTTTGTAAATAGTAAGGATTCCGTTTCGATTGGATTCGCATTCAATCCGTATACGTGGCACCGGCGTGTAAGTATATCAAGGGAATGATTTAAAATATCCGAAAGCGCACTTTCTAGACACTACTATGAGTATGTCGTCTAGGTTAGCAACCACTTTGAAGTCATTACGGTCCAGTCTCATCAGAAAAGTATTTTCCGTAATACTCCACAACAGAGGAGAGATAACTCCATCTTGAGGTGTGGCTTTGCTGACCCCCCGTTAGAAATAAGCACTCCCAAAGAAAGAGGATACCACTCTATTACAGAGAAGCTACTCGATGAATGCTATCAGCCACATATAAATATTCAGCACTGGAAATACCTCAACAATCGCAACAAATTTGTTAACGACCCCCTCAATGCCTACGACGGTGGCGGTCGTGTACTATTTTACTCAATGAGCACATGAAGTGCAGTTCCAACAGACTTGCCTCTGATATAAGCATGCTAATATCGGTTTACTTTTTGATATAATAGCTAATGATCATTTGCAGAGTCTTAAGCAAGGCAGAATCAAGACATATTGTACTATAGCCTTTTGGCTCAGCATGCGAAACTAATCCTGCTTTACGAATATACACAATTCTAATTTCTCTCCAGCTAATGGGGGCATACGAGGAGCAAAACAACGCATCATATAAATATCTCAGCTATGGTAGCGTTACTTGTATAGGCTACTGAATATCAGATTTAGAGATTCAAACGACTCGAAGAAATTTATAGCCCACCTTCAACTTCAATTGGGAGTTAGGAAACCTCTGAGGCGGCATTAAATTGATACCCTGCTCCATTTGATGCACCGCGTCTAATGATTGACGGGAAATGTGAGTCCATACGTACGGTTAAAGTATATGTGCTCGAACTATCCCAAAAGTTGTCAGTGCGCATGATGCACTCCATAGACTTTGATATTGAGTTTAAAACTTTACGATTGCGGCTTATCTCACTGACACTCTCCATCTTTCCACAAAAAGATCTCCGTAAGGATCTTGGTGCTTTACGTACGGCGCACTTAAAAGCCTTATAATTTTGGAGTTGTTGCGCTCTGCAAAGTGGTGGTTTACACAATCAACTACCTCCTGGCTATGGGTGGGTCACACGCTGTCCTAGATGCAGAGTTGAGAGCTCTAAGAAAGGTTTTAACGGGCTAATCCAATTAAAAGTTACAATCGCTGGTCCCCGGAGAAATTTCCACTGATAATCGGGTTAGGGATTGGAACAGCTTCCAGTCCCTCCTTTCTGTTAATATTAACTACCTGCTTAGTTGAACTACGGTCAGCCACGTTGAATGATAAGTATCTGTGACCTGAGATTGAGCAATACTGCAAAACCCTCCAGTCATGGAGAAGATTCGAATGTCGTTCACTGACTAGAGTGACGTGAATCTTTGATAACCAGACTGTAGGCCAGGATGACGCCAAATTCGTTTGGCAGCTGTTCTATACTTTACAATGCGCGCTAGAATCAGCTTCCAGAATGAGAGGCACATAAATATCTGTGGCTGCATCTACTACATCAAGGAGTCTCAAGGAGGATGGGTGTCATAATCATTATCCATGTAGACAAATAAACCGGCGTGGGCTCCGATCTATTCCGCTGCAATAACTATATTACCCAAGTCACAAAAATTGTTAAGGACAAAGATATTAATGATAACAAGAAAACAGACTCCTGGCTTCTGTAAATCGTCAAGTGTTATCAGTCTGTATAGATTGGTGTGTAGCCTGCAGGCCTGGTTGATAAAAACCCATGATTTTTGGATTGGTACAACTCCGCAACGGACCCAATAGCCATTTAAAAAACAAATTTCCAAATGTAAATAACCATTTAAATCAATGTCTAATCTCGATTTAAATCAATGACAAAATCTATAATCGATTTCATTTTGTCACTGGTTGAACCGCCTGTATTTTCCGATTTTTTTCATAGAACTCGCAAAGAAAAGTCACTGTCAAAACAATTTATAGGAAATAACTTTTCTGACACATACATATGACCATCAACTTTTACAAAATGAAAAATTCTACTTTCAACAAAATAAAACCGAAAATAAATACACATGCGACCAATCACATAAAGTCAACATTCAGAAAATATTGTACGTTACTCCAATTCAGTCCCGTGCTTAATTTACACATTATTACCAATTTGAAAATATTATTCTACGGAAATATTCTTCTGAGGCAAATAAATCAAATTCAGAACTTGAATTTCCAATAGTATTTAAATTGAATTTAATTCGAAGGTAAGACGTATATTGAGAAAAATGTTGGCAATTTGCCAAAACAGTGATGTAAAAGTTATACTCAGTAGCAGTTGAATTGAGGTAGAATTTGCTACTCATGCTAGAGCTTAACATAGTGTTATTGTTTGTGCAAAATTTGATAAATGTGTATTTGCAGTTTTCTTATTGCAAAACAATGCCACAAATAATTGCCAAATAGCCCTGTCTGGCAAGACGTTTTGAAATATAATGATACGATTTTGGGTTTATGAAATGGACCGCTAAAAAGATAACATGTAAAGAATAATAATTCATAAATTTTCAGATTGCTCGCTTGCTATAGATCAACTTTTCCACTCGAAATTATCTGCCATTTTCTTATCAACTGTTAACTCCTTTGACTATACATATGAACGCCTAGAAAACTGGAGTTACTGCTTCAAAACAAAACTGTTTGGATTATTTATTGAACCTAAACTGACTTCTATCAGCTAAAACTAGAATAATACTGTAGATTATTAGTTGATTAAGGGGGGAGATACATGTAACTGCTAAAACAAAAACGATTTTTTTTTATTGCATCAAAGTGTTCGAAATACTCTTAAAATATACCAAAAAAAGTTTTGAAGCGATATTCGTATTAGTTCTCAAGTTATAGCTAGTTATAGACAGCGCGGCGTTCCCCAGGTCGGTGGAGCTTTAGAACTTTAAACGCGTTTTTCTCAAAGTAGTACTTTTTCAATTTCCGTACAAGATATCTCAAAAAATATTGAACCTATTCGGCTCAAATTTATATCACATGTACAAAAGAGTATTATCTCATCGTTGAACCTAAATTTTCTTGTAATTTCGGAAAAATAATTAGTTTACCAATGTTTAAAACGTGATTTTTTTGAAAAAAAAATCGATTTTTTTTTAATCTAATATTAATGTAAAAATTTGATTTTTTTTTCTAAATTTTATTGGTTCACCTATGAATTATAGATCTCATTAGCATATTTTTTTTTCTCTGAACGTTGCAAGTTTCTCGGAAAAAGCGTTAAGTTGTACGAGGCTGTTTTTGATGTGTTTTTTTCATTTGCTCGCATCGCCTCCATTTTGTGTTAAAAAGTTATTAAAAAAATATTTTCATTTACTATAAGATATTTACTTTGAGGATTAACAACAATACATATATTTTAAATCAATCTGAACAATATATATATTTTAAATCAATCTGAAATTAGCAATTTCTTTTTCATTTTACATGTATTTCCCCCCTTAATGTTTGTTTTTCAAAGTAAATTTTCTTAGTAAATTTCATAGACTTCGCCCAAATAAACTGGGTGGACGAATTAAGATAAGTTCGTTTGAGACTACTCCTCACATAATTCCAGCTAGAAACCGGAAGGAAATTGACTCAAAAGTGCAAAATCATCAAAAATATGTTGCTCGCAGCCATTTCACTTTCTCAAGACAATCAAAACAAAGTGCTAAACGTGTAAATTCAGATGACAGAGCAAGTAGTTGGAATAGATTTTTATTTTCCCCATTAGATTGTCTCCGAAAAACTTTATTATGAATCATTCCTGCACACTTTCCATTACGACTCGCTTCCACATGAATCACGTGTCATGCATTGTCGTCGTATACATTATTTCTTCACGTGAAACGAAACTAAAGACACGTCTTTTCTTTCTATCTTTCGAAAGAAGTAGAAAATTTCGCAAAAAGCAAGAGACATTTGGACATGATTTCATAATAACTACAAAAATAGGCATTCACTCACATCTTAAGTTATCTAGATTGTATTCTATAAGCATCGCGTCATTGGTCTAAAGTGATCCAAATAGCGTAAGAATTTCGAGGTACGCCATGACGTACAGAGGAAAAACTTGAAAATAAACGCATGGCCACGGACAACTTTAAAAATGAACTGCCAGTTCTGTTCAGTTGGGAAAATGTTCCGACTGGCGGGAAAAATATATGTACTCAAGGAGAAGAAGAAGAAATAAACGGGAAATGAGAAAAATTTTGAAATAAAATTTATGGACGTTTGTTGGAGGAAGCGAAGTGATTTGAAATGAGTAACGACAGATATATCATTCTGCTGATAATTAGATGTCTTCAGTTTTCAATTCGAAACATCATTAATGTGAAACAAATCCATTTAATTTTCGGACAGACGACTAATCTGTTCAGATTTTCAGTGTCATAAAAATTAAATAAATGTATAAGAAAACCTAAAAAATAAAGTTGGTATTCAGTTTTTTCAATCTTCAAATACAAAACGTTATCCCTATAATTGAAACATTTGATACATTTTGGAAAAATATTCCAAATGTGAAAGCAAGTGAACAATATCAAATATGAAGGCTACTATAAGAAAATTTATCTCTTACAGAGTGCTAAACACTCATCATATTTGCATTTTGGAGCACATGGTTGATTCATTACGTCATTTTTTGCACAATTTTTGTGATTCACCTTTAATTTCAACGAGTCGAGGGAAAAATCTTTTCAGTGTGCTACTTATTTTTCTCTTCAATTTTCCCCAAATTGTTTCGTAGCGACGAGTCAATGTGGGAAGACGCTTTGAAGATGTCGAACGAAACTTGTGAGTTGCAAATATATAGTTTTTGCAAATTTTAAAACTTAATTTAACGAGGTATTTGAAAACCTACTCTTTATCCAACATTCTAATTTTAACAACTGTATAGTCAGGGAAATATGGCATTCAAAGGCAATAAAATAGACACGAGGTAAGATGAAGTAAGTGATGGATTTTGCGGAAAACTGTTCAACACAGACATTTAAGACAATAAAGGCCAATCTACGAAAAATATCCAAGAGAAAATTTCTCAACGGAATTGTCTTCATTGTGGTATTAGTAAACATACTTGAAAAATCCAAGAGCTAAGGAAATCTAAACGAGAGGCATGGAATGCCTTCTGTGCTTTTTTGCAACAGATCACCTCAAGGAATCACGTTGTGCAGCCCAAGTCACCTTGATCTGAATCACTCTGTCTAGTCAAATTTCGATTTGTCTACCAAAAGGGCGTCATTTTTAATAGTATTATTTTTTATTTACAAATAATAGAAAAAGCATTAGATGGTAAACAAATCAAACTATGCATTTTATATGTACTATACATTTCAAGGCCATTAATCGCGATCAAATAAACTGAGGTATACTCTTGTTGAGGAAAGAGACACTAAATTAAATAGATACTGCGGAGAAGTAACACAGAGTCTCACACTGTCCAATACCAGCAAGACCTAAACTAAAGCTGCTTGGTTCTGCTTTTTTTTCATCTGGGATATTTTAGAAGTCCCTTCCGGGGACATATCCAAAATCATAAGGATGTTGGATATCCTACAGGACAGAGCGCTGAACAGGCACAATAGACCCAAGAGGTTGCAGTACTAGGGCCCACCTGAACTCGCTTCATACATTCATTCGTAACATGCAAAGTAAAATAAAAGAAAGAAATCGTTACAAAAAACAGAAACGCCTAGCAATTCACAATGCAAAATCTGCTTAAGAGACATAATTTATAAAATTTCAAAACATGAGATAAACTTGAGATACTTGTTCAAAATCAGAACAAAACATGTTTCGCTAATAGCTGGGACAAAAACCATAGTTGCCAAGTAATTAATCTTTACGACAGTGCTCTTGTATTCAGCAAGACCTTCTAGGGAAGTAAATCTTACAAGAGCATGATAAAATGCTCGTGGACCATCCAGACATATCAATTAATCATAATTCAAAGTAACAACGAATACAGTGTAAGACGCAAGTCTGCACGGAAAAGGCCTCTTAGCAGAGTTGACTTTTCATACGAAATCATCTATTTACTGGGATCTTTTAAAATGCGCATCTACCAAAACATATTTATACTAATAGGACTGGACAGATAGCCTTTATATGGCTTCTATGAGACAGTTTTGTGACAGTAATTATTCTTTAAATAATCGCTGATGTGTATAGATAATTGATGTGCTAACATTACAGTGTTAATAGTAGATATATTTATCAAAGTCATTCACAGTCATGAACCTGAATAAGATTGCTTTGTGAACACTTTATCTATTATTCAGAAATATACTACATAACAAAATTCTTTCGATTATTACGGATGGAATCTTTCATTCAATTCACTTCAGGTGGAAACTTGCCAGATAAGTATCTGAAAAATGTTGCTCACAATCAAGCCCGCTATCTATACCTTCAGATTCTAAACAAGCCCGCAAAATGTTTTTGTCATTTGAAAATTTATGGGAAAAAATATCAAAATGAAAATATAGCTCTTAATATAGTTCAACATTTAATCTACAGCTTTAAACCAAATTGACAACAGAATATCGTTACAATGATATAATTTTGCTCAAATTTTACATACAAATGGAAGAATCTCTGAGCTCAAATCGCCATTTCAACATCACCACTCTATACATTTATTCAGATTAATTCACTCTATGAGTCTTTACAAATATACAATAACCAAATGTTATTGTTTATTTCGAACAATCAAAAAATGACGGCAAAAGAAAGTCAATATTGAAATTTCTAAAAGAGGAGAAGTTGCAGAGGGAACTAGAAATTTTAATTTACATCTTTGTAGCAATTTACATATTTTTTACAGTAAAAATAATTGAAATAATTGGTCCAAATCGAAAATTCGACGATAAATCTAATCAACCTAATAAACAATATTCAAGCAAAGTCCATAGACTTACTAAGTATCATTCAAATGGTTCCGTATAAAAAGCGTAATTGCTTGAATTGTTATACGCAATCCTACGCAAAACCAACGAAAAATAAAATAATGGAAAAAAATCGATCGAAATGTAAATCAACGTTCCATTAAATGTCGCACTGCATAACTAGGCAAATTATTCGCTAAATTAACGACTTGCGAGTAGAACTCATCAAGCTGCCGTTTAAGTATTCAATTTGGATGTCGTTTCGAATCGAAAAGTGTTTGTTTTGATAGATTGTTTAGATTAAATCGTGTAATTGTTCTATTCGCCTGACGCTGTTTACAGTACTAAATCATCTTGCTGTTAAATTGTCAATCCATTTTATTTGCTATAAACAAACCCGTCGAAGAAACTGAAAAGCCTGGAGAGAAATAGACAGACAATGGGTTCTAAATGATTATCTGAGTAATATCTAATAAAAAAGTTGCTCATTGCAGGATTAGTTTTTATTCAAACAAGAGGAAACACTTTATGGTAGTAATTCGTTAAAAAAGTGATCTATTTCGAACCGAAAATAATCTTATAAATTTCGGTTCTGTGCTACTTGCTAAAGTTACTTATTTATTTTATAGACCCCAAAGCAATGCTGTGTGCTCCCAACGTTACATTTGCATGTATGGAACCCATTTAAGCGCTAAGGCTACAATTCACTCGAAATTATGAAAAAAATCAAATCCGCTCTACGCTGCACAATAAAAGAACAACGTACATATCTAGTTTATCTTTCCAGATCATAATACATATTTACGTTTCTATATTTTTTATACGACATCAATAAAAAGAGTTCCTTTCCAGACGAATAGAAGATATTTGGGATTCACAAAAATAAGACAGACAGTACGGCTTCGTGTGTCTTATAGTCGTAAATCATATAAAATTGAAGTTTTCTGATGAGAAAATGACACCAAGCACTCGTTATTATCCTCGCTATGAATCTTATTTGACTAATCCGCATTCGCTTACGTCAGACTAGAACATCAAATTCTATCTATTGACTAGGATCGATATTACAATGTTCGAGATATAAAATTTTATGTCCTTTATTTACTTGTTTCCATAGGAAGTGGATGGATTTATTATGTTTGCTTTAGACCTAAAGAGAACTGGTTAAATATAATCAAACCAGCAACTAAAGACGATAATCTGAGCATGTGGCGAAGCTAAAAAGAGTTTTTTCTTAGTAGCTAACAGAATTGTAATGAAATTTTCACTTTTAGGAAACACAAGAGGAAATACGAGTGGACTGAAATTGATGATTCTACAACTTGAAAAAGATTTTGTTCGGAAGTAATAAAATGATCATCACTATCTTCGTTTAATTTGATTTATAGTTGTCGTTTCAGGAAAATGGCGTCATAAGAAATTTATGAAGTGTAAGTCGTTGCTGCGATTTTAACCGATTTATTATGTAGAAGCAATTGTCGATAAAATATAGAATAGATGAAAATGATTTTCAAAAATTTATCCTAAGTTGATTTCGTATTCTAAATTAACCCTTTAGAACCCATTGTAGGCCTGGGAGATTCATACACAAGACTTCATACACAATTAATGTGTACAATTTGAAGTGATTATTTTCAAGACTCACTTTACATTTGATTTGTCTCGCTACCTACTCAAGGCCTGGTGTGCGATTATCGTTGGTCGCCCATGGCTGGATTCGAACCACGATACCAAAACTTATGGTAAGTATTTTTTTATGTAAAGAAAAAGAGCATAGTTGATTTTGTTTTAAATTCAGAACGAAAAACATATGTACAGCTCCAAAAGGAAGATGCATTGAGCACTATCAGGACTATCAGGAAAATGCATTGAGCACAAACATGCCATTTGAATCACTTAAAGAGTACAAAGCCCAGCTTTTATGAAGTAGTTGTGTATTGGTGTGTTGTAAAATTCCATACCAGGTAAGCTTGTTGTTACATATCATGCGTATATTTTTGCACTTGCTTCGAACTGCCATATGACATCTCATTAAGTAACGCGCTATTGACGTGGTTGATCTATGTGAAATCATATTCACTTTGCCACTGTCAAATTTGAAAACCACATTAAGGCATGTCATATGTGCTTAAAATCGAGGAAATACAATAATTACAATTAAAATAACTTCATATCATCTATTAGGTGATGAAGTATGACGATCGTGCTTGCTGTGGAAGCATTCGGAGTTATCTTCGACTTGTTCTTCCTAACTCCTCCATATCTTACTTTCCAGTCGTCCTGTGACATATATTCCAAAATCTGAAGACCATGACGGCAAGACGTTTGCTTCACTTCTTTTGCAGCGGTCTCTGGGCATAGCTCCTACAGATGAAGGTTTTCAAAAAAAAATCCTTATCTTTAAAAAATATCTTTATTACCCTAGCCTGATGGATGAAAGTCACCAGCTTTTGGGAAGAACATACAAGCAGCGTGGACTCAATTTTTGCACAAAGAAAATGCTCTGACACACAGAAGTTACCGAATGGAACAAAGCAAGAAACAGAGCGAGGATAGTGCAGCGCCTGTCGTCCTATACGCATCGGTACACGGTGCTCGCTCGCTAAATCTAGGGATGTTCTATACATGATGTGCGAAAATGATAACATCTGGTGGCTCGATGAGGACGATGTGAATCTTCAAAATGAGCTTCAAGATTTACACATTTGAGATTCAAGATGCTTGTCCACTTGTCAGTGTCGAAAACAGTCAAGTGAACCCATGGTCCGAGAACGCTGCTTTTTAAATTAACATGTACTGATTTTTACTGTTTTTTCATGAAAACTATTCTGAAAACATTAATTTTTTCCATAAATCAAAATACACGAGATTTTAGATAGGTGGGGATGGGGTAGGTTAAAACCTCAACACGTATCACTAGGGTTGTAAAAAAAGTGGCTTGAAAACCTCTCGGATCAAACTGTTAACAAAGAATATTAATTGTTATACGTCATTTGCGTGAAGTTATTCGCAAAACGATCACGCATTATCTCACAGTTTTACTTTTTCGAGGCCATTTCGTCAAATATTCAACTCATATCATTCAAAATCCAAAAGATCGATTCGAGGACACCGTTTTGACTCAATTGAGGAGATATGTAAAAGATTGAAAATCAGTATATTATGTCAAAGTGAGATTACTTTGAAGTCGATCAAATAGATTTAGAAGACCTTCAACATTGATCACAGTAATATATGTATAGTAATATCGCAACACACGGAGGACTAACTCGGCTATTTTTATGAATGAGCGCAGCTTATCCCCACAGAGCTTAGAGCAATCAGCTGGCAATGACCCTTGGCAACTTTTTTATTAGCATGTTTGCTCAATTTTCTACTAAAATAAATAACAGATTTGACTCCATTTTTTGATATTTGATGTGTTTGGAAATAATCTGCAACACATTTTTTTTTTTGAAACTCCATGGCATATCTTTCAATGAGTTTTACTGTAGCTAGTTACTTGCGCACGCAGGTAACTAAATGAAAGCTTTATACCAAGTCCAGCTTGAATCACCGCCTTAATTGATTTATATATCCTTTATAAATTTTCTTCCCACAGCTTAAATCAACTAAATAAAAACTTCATAATACATGTAACTATGCAATTAGATTGACATTCATAAAAGTTCATCCCTCTACTATTCTCAAGCAAAATTGAGAAATCATTTGAATACGCTTCAAAGCTGTCTGCAAAATTAAATGGCACATCATCATAATATGCTCAAATTTAAAGAGTCTCGTGAAATCCTAGCGCTACGATGAAAATATATGTTTTGAAACATGTTATTATTAGATACACGATTTTAACAAGATCTATTTTTATCGTTTCGCCGACAACCATGATATTGAAATGTTTCCCTCGCCAGTTCCGTGTTTCATATATTAATAAAAATACTGAAGAGGTATTGGAATGTTTTAACAAGTGGCTTTGCTTACTAAGAGGATGTGAAATAGCCAATTGAGAATTATATATTCACACCTGTTTTATGCATTCGATTGCAATTCGATTAAATTTTGAGATGGTGAAACTGAAATGTAATCAAATGTAGAAAATAAATTGACTATTCGTTGAATGATGAATGAATTTTCATAGCAAATCGTCATTCACAAATTTCCATTAACGTTAAATTTAAATTAAATAAATAGTTGAGGTGATACTTTGTATGACAACATACATCATTTAGTGAAACGAGAGAGAAATTCATTTATCCTTTTCATAAAAAATGAATCACAATATAATCACAATATAATCCTACAATAGTTTATTACTCAGAATTATTTTGAACGTGTATAAAAAATGTATGTAGGTACAAAATGAAAATTACAGTGAGATACGTATCGTACAATCAATACTGTAATTGCTAACCGTTGCGCCAGAGGTGATGTCTGGAGAAAGTTCATGACCTCGTCAAGCAAAATAATGTTTACTTTACTTTTATTATATTTTCAAATATATTTTAAGCACTTCTCAAGTCAAAATAATAATATGCATGTATGCAAGAAATTCTAAAAAAATATGAATTTCTTCAAACTTACAAACAGTTTACAATTAAAATTACACTAAAAACAATATCAAGGTGCTTAAATTCGACCCGCTTAAAAAAACAAATTCTGAGAACAAATTTCTAAGAAGAGGACTCTATATGGCAATGATATTACAGCTTCGGTTTCGTTATTTGCGAATTTTATGGAATTCTTTAGGGGGGAATTGTGAAAGCGCCAAGATGTCAACAACAGAGAAGACCGTACTTTGTACATCATTGATTTCAATGACTTAAGGGGCATACATGCATATGTAATTTTATCTCAACATGAGCACTAGAAAGCAAGTTACACATACAGTGGGGCTCACACCTTATTTGAAACAGTGCATTTTTCAGCAATAGTTTGGTAAAAAAAAAAGTTATTTACAAATTCGATTGTGAGTTTATAGACATTAATGCATCGCAAAATAAATTCACGAAAAAAACCTCCTCGCCGCGCAAGAGAAACAACAATTTCGCAGAAAAAAACTTAATCGCAACTTATTTGATTTGATCTTATTTGTTCTTTCTAATGTGAGATTGAAGCTGTGACAAAACCATTCAAGTTTCATGTATCCCCGTCAATTGGTTTGTGTTTGGCAGCCATTGTAAGCGGACAATTTTTGGTGTTTTGATAAAATGGATAAAGAATTGCGTGCACTGATTGAACAAAGAAAACAGCGAAGGAATCAAAGAAGAGCTCGACAAATATTATGGGATATTTGTTCTGTCAGATAAAATGGTTAAATATTGGTTCGCTGAATTTGAACTTAGTCGAACCAGCATGAGTACCGAACCACATCTAAGTCACCAAAAAGAGACAGTCATTCCAGAAAACATCATAAAAATCCATCGTAAAAAATAAACATCATAAAAAGTGCGCGAGATATCTAAGGCCGTGAGTATATCAAATGGCTCTGTGTTTACAAGCTTGCTTGATCGTTTGAAAGCTGAATGGACGATGGTGGGCCGCATTTGCTCCAAATTTGGACCAAAAACAACTGTAGCATTTGCCTACCATACTCGCCTCTGTGTCATGCGCATGGTTACGTGTGACGACCCCCTTAACCTTCTTTCCGTATCCATTTGCAATCAATTTTCATATTGAATACCAAAATGCATCGGCTCGAGAATTTGTCCAATTCCGATAGCAACAATCCTCTGGTATTTCCGGAGCTCATTCCCATCAATATTAATTGCTGGCAATGGGCTCGGAACCCCGAAATTGTTGTTGTAGGAATTGGGAAGATTTTCGAGTCGTAGCAATGCAAACTTCTCGCGACGGCGATTTTGTTGGTGTCAAACACTAACAACAAAGAAAAATTTTCGAGCCGTAGCAATGCAAACTTCTCGCGACGGCGATTTTGTTAGTGTCAAACACTAACAACAAAGAAAAATTTTCGAATCATCGCAATGCAATCTTCTCGCGACGGCAATTTTGTTAGTGTCAAGCACTAACAACAAAAGCAGAGCAAAGCATATCACCCCGCATCGCAAATGCGATCGTGTGAATCATGTTTTTGCGATTGGAAAAATCTTCGCACGCTTTGTGTTTCGATGCGGGGTTTTTCTTTGTTCTAGGAGATTTGTTGTTGCCGCGTACAATGTCCACTAGTATGGGCATTGTGTGTGGCGGCGGTGGTTTTCTGGGGGGAGGGGGGGTTTGTTCGGGCCTGAGAACGGCAGGCGAGATCTGACTCGTCAGTGGCTGTTCAGACGTGATGAGAGGAGGTTGTGGATTGGCGATTCATCAACAGTATCGTAAAAACTTACATCCCTTTTAAATATTTGTGATTTGTGTTCGGTGCTACGTACCCTTCTCCGATCGATCCATCTACTAGTGAAGGATCAATTAAGTTAACCACAAGATACATCAATGTTGTGTCTCAAAAGCGAAGCCGTTCGAAAGTTCCCCTAGTGATATTCATAATAGGAGTGCTTTGACATTTATGGAATACAGAACGAGTGTCTGTCATTTCGAGGTATCGATATTGAGTTTTGGAAGTTTGGCGACTGTTTAATATAATAACGCCAAACCTATAAAACAAATGGAATAGTGTTTTGCTTTGTTCCTGGTTACGCGACGATGGCACTGATTTGAAAGGGCCTTCGCGAAAAGTGTTGATGAACCTCCCTTGAGTGGCCTTGGCTTGCATTATTCGCTGCTTAAAACGTTCTTTCGAGAGTAAAACGATTAGCGCGAGACCAATTCGTGACGATTGTGCAATTTCGAGAAGAGCGGATCTGTCAACGCGTGTTGGTTTTATTGCGAAAGCACTCTGCTGCCGCCGTCGACGTCTGTGTTTTCCCAGACTTTCCGCATACGTTTCACGACCCCGAAAAGTTTGTGTATCCTCCTGCGCTCGGTATCTGGGTGAAGAATTGTGTGAGTACACTTCCCCTAACGGCGAACCAAACGCCAATTAGATGTCCATGTAAGTCATTCAACATTTTTTTATATATTGTATAGATGCCTGCGAATCATTATACCCACAAGTCAATGGATTCGTGGAATATGGCTGGCACGGATGCAGATCGTGGGATACGGTTCCGGTCTATCAGAGCCTCTCGCCATCTGAAAGACAGCGAATCGAACGTGTCGAAATGCTGGATGAGACTGAACGGCCTGACGACACTAATTAAATCATCTTCGATTTTCATAGTTGTGCAATCGAAGTGTCGATTCTATAAAAGAAAAGTGTTGTTCATACATGCAATCCGCTTTTTATGTCGATTGTATTGCTCACCAGACAGATTTCTACAAACTGTATTTGCCTGATCGACACATCTTCTGAATAAATGCAAAACAATTCATTCTTATCAATTAAATGAACAATTTCATATAAAAGTATATATACAAACAATGATAGCATAAAGCAACCTCTGTCGAAGTAGGATATTTCCGAAAATCGAAGCAAATGTTTTACAGTTTTAATTCACTTAAGCACCAATGGAAATATTTATGAAAACCTTACTTAATCTGGATTTCCTTGGGCTTGAATTAATTAAGAATAAGTTTTATGCTAAAAATCTGAATTTATGACACCCTTTTGTGAAGAAAGAAGGGGTTATGTGCCTTAAAAATATCTGAACAATACAGCATACACATGTTTATATAAGCTCAATAAAATATAACGTAAAAGATTAATTCGTGAAATTCAGTGGGAAAAAAAAAAAAAAAAAAAAAATTTAATAATAACTATAATATTAACAGTTACAGTTAGTTGATCGAAAGTTTTATAGAAATAGGTGATCAAATAATAATGTGCGAAAATCAAAAATATACATTGTATTGAAACAGGTTTTGGAGAATAAGCCTGAGTAAGTGAAACGTTAGAGACATATTTGAAACTTTCAATGTATGGAAATACGAAAAATTTAGTGAAAGTACCCACCTATAACTGGCACATTATTTCGAAAAATAAACATCAAAAATTTAATTGTTCGAATATATATTTGATGTTTGACATACGCTCAAAGAAACAATAATTTTTCGAATAGATGAAATCCAATGATGAAAATTCATCAAGCTAGATAACATAAATAAGAAGAAAACTTTGGAGATATACTTCTAAAATAAAGGCAAAGAAAATTTAATGAATTTGTAAACATAAGATAATTCAACAACGGACAGTTGTAAAAATCTGTAAGGATATTGTAATCTATCTTAAAGTTTTTAATATGACGAGAAGAAACAATTGTTTCTTACTTGAAAATTAAGTAAAAATTTTGTGTATAATTGGATTTTTGACACTTTCAATAAAGTAACTATGTTCTGTTAAAAATTTAAATCATTGGCCTTCTTATTGGGCGAAAGCCTAGGGGGACTTTCTCGAAACGGGTTCGCGAGGCCTGGCTGGCCCAAATAAAATGAAATAGTTTTCATATTCTTTCAGCTATTATAAAGGGAGGGATACTGGCCACATCTAATAGTTTCTGGATTTTGGTTTTAGATTTTGATATTTGATGGCCAGTATCAGAGGGTGGAGAACCCCAGACCATCGGGGTCAGGGCTCCGCCACCATCGGGAGCCCGGGGCAGTCAGCATCACCCGGGTTCCTCTGAAGAGAGAAGCAGCGTTTCTTCTTGTTTTTCCCGTGTTAGATTTTTCAAGTTTTGGCTCCGTGTTTTGTCACGAGCACTGGGTCTGCCTAGTCAGCCCATGTTGCAGAGCCTGGGTGGTTTCCTGTACGGAACGATGCCCCTTTTTGGTCCTTGAGTATTTTATATACTAGTTTGCGGCTACATTATAATACGGATGAATTATAAGTAGCATCCCCATTTTCTGAGAGCCAACCGACTCCAATGTTTTAAAGAACCCACCCCAGCCGCAGCGAGCTAGCAAAGCGGCACCCCAGCATCCGTCGGAGTTGGTTGAAGGGTACTCCGCTCATGCGGACGAGGGGCCTTCACGGCCATTTCTAGGGTACCCTGCTCTCGGGGCAATTCTTTTTTTTTTTTTTTTTATTTGGAATTTGCCTCTTGAATGGCAGTAGCCATTACACCTTTTGAACCTTAGCACGCTTGGTTCTGGACTTCGGTCTGGTTCTGAGTTGTGCTAAGGAACCTCTAAAATTGCAATTCGCTACAAATGGCGCCCAACGTGGGGCTCGAAAACTTGTTTTTGGGCAACCCACACCAAAGTGAGAAAAAAATTATGAGCTTCGTCTCATACTCCCTTCAAGACTTTACGTCTTCAACCCTAAAATTTCCATTCTCACTAGCAGGTCTTAGAATCGCCTCCTTTGCGATTCAACATTACTTCGTTCGAGAGAACAAAACCCCTTTATTAAGACCTGCATTGCTCGCTCTTTCCTTTAGCCGCAAACATCCTTCCCAATCCTATCCCTTTAAAATCATTCCTTATAGTTTACCTCTTGGGCAGCTTCCTGTTGTGTTTGTCCGTGGAGCTTTTTGGCTCTGGGTGCAACCTGGAGGATGGCCGCGGATAACAGGTTTTGGTGGTTTACCGCCATTCCTGTCCCGGTCATCCGAAGGGCCCCTGCCCCACTTTATGTTGGGAAGCTGACCCAAACTTAGAATCCTTGTTGTCTTGACCCGGCTTCGGCTTTTGGCTTGGGTTTGGTTCGGGCTGTGGTGGATTACGTGGGGTTGGCGTGGTGCCGCCTACACGTCCCTGCAGCTTGGCCAGACTTGAACCATTTGCTGAGGTTGAGTCAAGCAACAAAATAATTGTTTTTGATCCTTTGCTGCTCTCTTTTCAAGGAATTTCGGGTGGACAGACGGTCCCCATACTGGGCGTTTCCACTTTGTGAAGCGACCCTCATTGTTATTTCAACTTAAATTCGTAAAAATTTCATAACTTAAAACTTAAATAAAATTTGATCTTTACCGAATAAGCCAGCCAGCTTGCGAACCTGTGGGAGGGTCTTCCTGGGTGAAACCCAATGGGAGGGCCAAACACTTCATAAAACTTTAAACTTTATAATAATTCGACACGTTCTGACGTGAAATCGAATTCACTAAAAAACTTTTTTTATATAAAGTTTTCACTTTTGTCACGTTTTGACGTCCAAAATTAAAGTTTTGTTTACAACTAAACTTTTTCCAATTCGACACGTTCTGACGTGAAATCGAATTTCAAACTTTATTTTTCTTTGACACGTTTTGACGTGCAAAGTAACTCGACTTTCCCTTTTTGACTCGTGTTGACGTGCAATTTTAAAGTTTTCATATTTCGACACGTTTTGACGTGCAAACGAAATCACTATATTTCAAACTTTTCCCTTTTAGACAAATTTCGACGTGCAAAGCCATGCCTCTAGCCAGAAGTCTAGAGGATTTGTCCGGCGTCCGGGTGGAGGAGGAGTGCTCCATCTGCCGGCAGGGGTTTGTACGTGACAACCCAGCAGTAACGACGTCGTGTGGGCATCAGTTTCATCGGCATTGCATTGAGCAATGGCTGACTGAGAGCCCAGAATGTCCGTTGTGCCGTGGAGCACTGCGCCTCCCCCTGGGGGCTGGACAGATTCCCCCGACGGGAGAGACGGCGGCGAAGGGAGCGAGGCCCAAGCCCACAAAAGGTGGCGTGAGAACGCGGAGGATGGATCGCCACGAGGAAGTGAGCTGCGGAAGCGTCCTTCGAGGCCAAGACGGAGAGGAGGGATTGGGTCAGTCGCCCAATCCAACCGCTAAAACTCTGCCAACAGGCAGGGATTCCGCTTCAGCCTTAGGAGTTCGGTCCATAGTGCAGGAGGAGTTGAGCACTTTTCAGCGGCAGCTGATTGAACTCCAGCATAGCATGCGGCTGTTGTTGGATCGAGGGGCTGACCGAATCCTTCCTTCGTCAACCACCGATGGCGCGTCGCCCCGATTGAATCCGAGGGCGCGCTCCTTCGTGGCGCCCCAGAGGCCTTCAAACCTCAGCCCTCCGCAACGAGACTCCCGAGATGGTGCAGCACCTCGAGGAGGCCCTCGAAATGGTCGTGATGACAGAATGTCATCCGACCGCATAACTACCATCATGGCAGGATGGAATCTGACGTTTAGTGGACAGGGTGGAAGCATGCCTATAGAGACGTTTCTCTACCGGGTCAATGCGCTTACACGGCAACAACTTCAAGGCGATTTCCGGGCGGTCACCAGACACATCGACAGCCTGTTGAAGGGTGTCGCTGAAGAATGGTTCTGGCAGTTCCACCGGGAGGCAGAATATCTCGATTGGTACTCTCTGCGAGATGCAATGCGGCGAGAATTCAAGGACTTTGCATCCAACAGTGAGGTGATGAGGCGAATCCGCCAGCGCCGACAGAAGGTTGGTGAGTCCTTCGACGACTTTTACCAGGATGTTCGTCGTTTGGCCGGCAGCCTCCCTTTCCCCTTGAATGATCACGATCTGCTAGATATCGTGCAGGGGAACATGCTCCCGGAGTTGCAGTGGCAGTTGGTGGATAGGCATTTCGCCAGCACACAGCAGCTCCGTGAGCATGTAAAACGGAGGGAGCGTTTGGCGAAGGCTTTAGGACAGCCAGAGAGAGTTTATGGGACTCGTCGCCATCTGTCGGGGCTGACGGATTCGCAGGATGTGAGTGAGTTGGATGAAGGACCGCTGGATCCAGCTGAGACTTGCCCTGGAGCGCTCGGAATTTCTGCGGCTGCAGCTCTGCCTATCTGCTGGAACTGCAGAAAGGTGGGGCATAAATTTGATGACTGTCTGGAGGAGCGGACGGTGTTCTGCTACGGCTGTGGTAAAGCGGACACATATAAGCCAAGCTGTACCAACTGCCTACAAAAAAACAGATCACCGGGAGCGCCGAACAAGACCTCGAGCCTCCCGATTCGCAGAACTCCTCCACCACGTTCCGGCAGGTAGGTAGTGAAGCAGCAACAACCTCAAGCAGGGACATCTTTGTCACCTGCCCCGGCAACCTTCGGCCGGCTCACTTTCACCATCCTCACCAAAATACTAATTTCACCACTGGACATCCCTGCTCGCTTGCATTTCTGCCTTATCATCTGCGACTGCGAAAGTACACAGCGGTAAGGGACCGAATTTTTAAAAACGAAACTCTACATTTTTCCACTGATAAGATCAGAAAAAAACGCTCAACGTTGAGGATGAGACATTATTATTCTCGCCTTCGACGTTGGCGTTATGAACTTAATTGTGCGACCTTGTTGGACGTGCCCTCAGGTGACGTCCGACCGTATGCGCAGGTCTTGCTATTTGGGCAATCAACATCAGGTTTAATAGATACGGGAGCTTCTGTGAGCGTGATGGCGGCTGACTTGGCTAGAGCCTTCCTCGAGAGGAATTCTTTTCCCTGGAAAAGAGCTTCTCTCGGGTTGAAGACCGCAGATGGCACTCACCACCAAGCCGTAGGCCGCGTGTCAGCCGACATTACGTTCCGGGGGCTCACGAAGACGTTGACTCTCTGGATAATTCCCACTCTCAGCCAAAATCTCTACCTGGGAGTGGATTTCGTCCGGTTGTTCGCATTGGCCGCAGACCTGTTCGCGCCGGCCCAGCAAGTTGACACAGTGACCAGCCTCGACGAACTCGATGATCACGCCCATTCTCTAACACCGGAGCAGCGTCGCAGACTTAACTCTGTGATTGCTAGTTTTCCGTCGTTCGCTGTAGAGGGTCTTGGAAAAACCGCGCTAATCCAGCATGAGATTGACACTGGCAATCAGAAACCAATAAAACAGAGACATTTCTCTGTTTCGCCGGCTGTCGAGAAGCTCCTATACAAGGAGCTGGACCGCATGCTAGCGTTGGGCGTGATCGAAGAGTCGAAGAGTGCTTGGTCATCACCTGTGACATTGGTGGTAAAACCATCAAAAGTACGTCTGTGCCTGGATGCGAGGAAGGTGAACTCGGTCACAGTGAAAGACGCCTACCCCTTGCCTCTTATAGATGGCATATTAAGCAGACTTCCAAAGGCCACTTACATCACGGGCCTGGATCTAAAAGATGCCTTCTGGCAGATCCCGTTGGAAGAGAAGTCTCGGGAGCGGACGGCTTTCACTGTGCCCGGGCGACCCTTGTACCAATTTGTCGTGATGCCGTTTGGGTTGTGCAATGCGCCCCAAACGATGTCTCGACTTATGGACAAAATAATTCCTCCGCATCTAAAGCACCAAGTATTCGTATATTTGGACGACTTGCTGGTGATTACGGAAACATTCGACGAGCACATGGGGGTGCTACATCAGGTCGCATTTCACTTGAGACAGGGTGGCCTCACCATCAATGTGGAAAAGAGCAAATTCCTTTTACGAGAAGTGAAGTATCTTGGCCACATTGTTGGTGAGGGCACGATTAGAACGGATCCCGACAAGGTGAAGTCCATCATGGACTTCCCGCTTCCCACAACGACGAAACAGATTCGTAGATTTCTGGGAATCTGTGGCTGGTATCGGCGTTTCGTCAGAGAGTATGCGTCTTTGTCGACACCGCTGACAGACATGCTTTCAAAGCGGAGTCAGTTTGTGTGGACCGATGAGAGGCTAAACGCTTTCAAGCAATTGAAACTAAGCCTTGTTTCAGCCCCAGTGCTGCACAGCCCTGATTTCAACAAGCCCTTCTCCATCCAATGTGACGCAAGTCAACATGGAGTAGGTGCTGTGCTGGTGCAACGTACTGAAGACGGAGCTGAAGCCCCCATCGCCTACATGTCACACAAGCTGAATCCCGCTCAGCGAAATTACACAGTAACTGAGCAAGAATGTCTGGCAGCGGTGCTGGCAATCAAGAAGTTCCGTGCCTACGTGGAAGGTCATGAATTCGAAATCGTGACCGACCATGCTTCCCTAAAATGGCTAATGCACCAACCAGATCTAAATGGTCGCTTAGCCCGGTGGGCCCTTAAACTTCAAGGGTTTAACTTTACCATCGTCCACCGAAAGGGAAGCCAAAATGTAGTGCCGGACTCCTTGTCGCGCATGTTCTCTGCCGATGCGCTGACGCCAGCGGAGAGCGATGGGACTCCGGTGGAGCTGGACTTGGCTTCGCCACATTTCAAAAGCCCTTCCTATATGGAGCTAGCGGCGAAAGTCAATGCAGAACAACATCAACTGCCGGACCTAAAAGTAATAGATGGGTACGTGTACAAGCGTATGGAGTATGCGACCGGAAACGTACTACAAGAAGAATTGGCCTGGAAGTTGTGGGTGCCATCAGAAATGACGGCAGACATAGTGAAGCGGGCACATGATCCACCTTTGAGCGCACACGGAGGCGTGGCAAAAACCCTCGGCCGACTACGGCAATGGTTTTTCTGGCCCAAAATGGCCGCTCAAGTGAAAGCTTACGTGGACTCATGCCTTATTTGTAAGACCACAAAAGCCCCTTCACTCACCCTTCGTCCACCAATGACGACTCAGTGCGTTCCCGAGCGCATATTTCAGCGCTTGTATATCGACATCATTGGCCCCTATCCTAGGTCCAAGTCCGGACACACGGGAGCTTTCATCGTTCTTGACCACCTATCGCGTTTCCCGTTTATCGAACCTTTGCGAAAATTCACCGCAGGGGCCGTGACGGAGATTTTGAGGAAGCGGATATTCTCCCTGGTCGGAGTTCCGGAGACTATTGTTTCGGACAACGGAGTTCAGTTTCGGTCCAACTTATTTCGTTCCCTATTGGAAGAATTTGGGATCTCCCATACTTTAACTGCTGTGTACTCTCCGCAGGCCAATGCATCTGAGCGACTGAATCGCTCGCTTATCGCTGCCATTCGAGCCTACATAGACCCTTCTCAAAACAACTGGGACGCTAATCTGACAGAGATCACTTCTGCACTGCGCTCTGCTCCTCATGCCACCATTGGCACTTCACCCTACCATGCAGTTTTTGGTCAACCCATGGTAACTCACGGGAAAATCTATGCCCTCCTAAAGCAACTTCAGCTCCTAGATGAGCCTAATCTCGGTTTGCCGACGGCTGACCACCTTGCACTCATCCGCCAACAGATCCGGCATCTTACCACTCGAGCTCAGGCTCGAAATGCAAAATCGTACAATCTTCGTTCCAGATTGGTCTCCTACCAGCCTGGCGAAATGGTATACAGGCGCAACTTCCGGCACAGTGACGCAGCTGCGCACTACAATGCAAAGCTGGACCGGAAGTTCTTACCTAGTAAGGTAATGAAGAAGATCGGAGGAGCATATTACCAGCTCGCCGATCAAAATGGACGATCAGTGGGCGTCTTTCATGCGAAAGACATCACTAAGTGAGAAACCCACTAAGCTCACCCGTTCACGATTTGTTCCCAAAGTCTATTTGGAGATCGTTCATGTGCGCCTATTTCAGGTGTCACTCCTGCCCTGATGTGAAAGTATCTAGAGATGTTCATATTGTTCACCATTTCCTCTGTCAAAGATACTTCCACCCTTGAGCATTCCACGTGGTTCGAGACATACGTCCAACATACCCTTTTCAATTTGATAAAATGTCTGTTCGACATCGGCCCAAGCACCTCCAACTATTCCTGTAGCTGAGAGGGCATGATTGTTTAAGAACTGGCCAGCCGACCTTTGTGTATCCTCGGGGGGTGTTGCCGAGAGCATGAGTGTTTGGTGGCGTTCCGCGGTAGCCATCGTCGGATGCTTCATGGCTTTCGTAGCAGAAGGCATAAATCCCATGTCAAGCATTCGATTTGACTACGTTCGTGTTATGGTTCTCGATAAGGCGGATCGAGTGCTTGACATGGGATTTGTGCCTTCTGCGGCGAGGGTCATGAGTCATCCGACGATGGTGGCTGTGCAGCGTCGGCGGGCACTCGTGTTCTCGTAGGCATTTCCTGGGGATGTGCATGGGATGGCTGGCCGGTTCTTGAACGATCGTGCCTGCTTAGCTATAGGAATATATAATATCTGTATATTCAGGTGGAATATACAATTTCTCATCTAAATCCCCTTCTCTTAATTCAGAGACCTACTCTTCAAACTCTTTAAGATTCCTTCGGGATATAAATCCTTCAGCTCTTTCCTCTCGGTGTTCCTTGAGGAAATAGCTGTGTTGTAGCATTTGCCTACCATACTCGCCTCTGTGTCATGCGCATGGTTACGTGTGACGACCCCCTTAACCTTCTTTCCGTATCCATTTGCAATCAATTTTCATATTGAATACCAAAATGCATCGGCTCGAGAATTTGTCCAATTCCGATAGCAACAATCCTCTGGTATTTCCGGAGCTCATTCCCATCAATATTAATTGCTGGCAATGGGCTCGGAACCCCGAAATTGTTGTTGTAGGAATTGGGAAGATTTTCGAGTCGTAGCAATGCAAACTTCTCGCGACGGCGATTTTGTTGGTGTCAAACACTAACAACAAAGAAAAATTTTCGAGCCGTAGCAATGCAAACTTCTCGCGACGGCGATTTTGTTAGTGTCAAACACTAACAACAAAGAAAAATTTTCGAATCATCGCAATGCAATCTTCTCGCGACGGCAATTTTGTTAGTGTCAAGCACTAACAACAAAAGCAGAGCAAAGCATATCACCCCGCATCGCAAATGCGATCGTGTGAATCATGTTTTTGCGATTGGAAAAATCTTCGCACGCTTTGTGTTTCGATGCGGGGTTTTTCTTTGTTCTAGGAGATTTGTTGTTGCCGCGTACAATGTCCACTAGTATGGGCATTGTGTGTGGCGGCGGTGGTTTTCTGGGGGGAGGGGGGGTTTGTTCGGGCCTGAGAACGGCAGGCGAGATCTGACTCGTCAGTGGCTGTTCAGACGTGATGAGAGGAGGTTGTGGATTGGCGATTCATCAACAGTATCGTAAAAACTTACATCCCTTTTAAATATTTGTGATTTGTGTTCGGTGCTACGTACCCTTCTCCGATCGATCCATCTACTAGTGAAGGATCAATTAAGTTAACCACAAGATACATCAATGTTGTGTCTCAAAAGCGAAGCCGTTCGAAAGTTCCCCTAGTGATATTCATAATAGGAGTGCTTTGACATTTATGGAATACAGAACGAGTGTCTGTCATTTCGAGGTATCGATATTGAGTTTTGGAAGTTTGGCGACTGTTTAATATAATAACGCCAAACCTATAAAACAAATGGAATAGTGTTTTGCTTTGTTCCTGGTTACGCGACGATGGCACTGATTTGAAAGGGCCTTCGCGAAAAGTGTTGATGAACCTCCCTTGAGTGGCCTTGGCTTGCATTATTCGCTGCTTAAAACGTTCTTTCGAGAGTAAAACGATTAGCGCGAGACCAATTCGTGACGATTGTGCAATTTCGAGAAGAGCGGATCTGTCAACGCGTGTTGGTTTTATTGCGAAAGCACTCTGCTGCCGCCGTCGACGTCTGTGTTTTCCCAGACTTTCCGCATACGTTTCACGACCCCGAAAAGTTTGTGTATCCTCCTGCGCTCGGTATCTGGGTGAAGAATTGTGTGAGTACACTTCCCCTAACGGCGAACCAAACGCCAATTAGATGTCCATGTAAGTCATTCAAAATTTTTTTATATATTGTATAGATGCCTGCGAATCATTATACCCACAAGTCAATGGATTCGTGGAATATGGCTGGCACGGATGCAGATCGTGGGATACGGTTCCGGTCTATCAGAGCCTCTCGCCATCTGAAAGACAGCGAATCGAACGTGTCGAAATGCTGGATGAGACTGAACGGCCTGACGACACTAATTAAATCATCTTCGATTTTCATAGTTGTGCAATCGAAGTGTCGATTCTATAAAAGAAAAGTGTTGTTCATACATGCAATCCGCTTTTTATGTCGATTGTATTGCTCACCAGACAGATTTCTACAAACTGTATTTGCCTGATCGACACATCTTCTGAATAAATGCAAAACAATTCATTCTTATCAATTAAATGAACAATTTCATATAAAAGTATATATACAAACAATGATAGCATAAAGCAACCTCTGTCGAAGTAGGATATTTCCGAAAATCGAAGCAAATGTTTTACAGTTTTAATTCACTTAAGCACCAATGGAAATATTTATGAAAACCTTACTTAATCTGGATTTCCTTGGGCTTGAATTAATTAAGAATAAGTTTTATGCTAAAAATCTGAATTTATGACACCCTTTTGTGAAGAAAGAAGGGGTTATGTGCCTTAAAAATATCTGAACAATACAGCATACACATGTTTATATAAGCTCAATAAAATATAACGTAAAAGATTAATTCGTGAAATTCAGTGGGAAAAAAAAAAAAAAAAAAAATTTAATAATAACTATAATATTAACAGTTACAGTTAGTTGATCGAAAGTTTTATAGAAATAGGTGATCAAATAATAATGTGCGAAAATCAAAAATATACATTGTATTGAAACAGGTTTTGGAGAATAAGCCTGAGTAAGTGAAACGTTAGAGACATATTTGAAACTTTCAATGTATGGAAATACGAAAAATTTAGTGAAAGTACCCACCTATAACTGGCACATTATTTCGAAAAATAAACATCAAAAATTTAATTGTTCGAATATATATTTGATGTTTGACATACGCTCAAAGAAACAATAATTTTTCGAATAGATGAAATCCAATGATGAAAATTCATCAAGCTAGATAACATAAATAAGAAGAAAACTTTGGAGATATACTTCTAAAATAAAGGCAAAGAAAATTTAATGAATTTGTAAACATAAGATAATTCAACAACGGACAGTTGTAAAAATCTGTAAGGATATTGTAATCTATCTTAAAGTTTTTAATATGACGAGAAGAAACAATTGTTTCTTACTTGAAAATTAAGTAAAAATTTTGTGTATAATTGGATTTTTGACACTTTCAATAAAGTAACTATGTTCTGTTAAAAATTTAAATCATTGGCCTTCTTATTGGGCGAAAGCCTAGGGGGACTTTCTCGAAACGGGTTCGCGAGGCCTGGCTGGCCCAAATAAAATGAAATAGTTTTCATATTCTTTCAGCTATTATAAAGGGAGGGATACTGGCCACATCTAATAGTTTCTGGATTTTGGTTTTAGATTTTGATATTTGATGGCCAGTATCAGAGGGTGGAGAACCCCAGACCATCGGGGTCAGGGCTCCGCCACCATCGGGAGCCCGGGGCAGTCAGCCTCACCCGGGTTCCTCTGAAGAGAGAAGCAGCGTTTCTTCTTGTTTTTCCCGTGTTAGATTTTTCAAGTTTTGGCTCCGTGTTTTGTCACGAGCACTGGGTCTGCCTAGTCAGCCCATGTTGCAGAGCCTGGGTGGTTTCCTGTACGGAACGATGCCCCTTTTTGGTCCTTGAGTATTTTATATACTAGTTTGCGGCTACATTATAATACGGATGAATTATAAGTAGCATCCCCATTTTCTGAGAGCCAACCGACTCCAATGTTTTAAAGAACCCACCCCAGCCGCAGCGAGCTAGCAAAGCGGCACCCCAGCATCCGTCGGAGTTGGTTGAAGGGTACTCCGCTCATGCGGACGAGGGGCCTTCACGGCCATTTCTAGGGTACCCTGCTCTCGGGGCAATTCTTTTTTTTTTTTTTTTATTTGGAATTTGCCTCTTGAATGGCAGTAGCCATTCCACTATTTGACCCTTAGCACTCTTGGTTCTGGACTTCGGTCTGGTTCTGAGTTGTGCTAAGGACCACTAAATTAACAATTCGCTACACAACATGTGGATGTTTCGGAGCGATGTTTGGCACTGTTGCGACGTGATCAAAAAAATTTATTTCGTTAATTTATAACGATGGACAAAACATAGATCCACTACTTCACTCCGAGTCCAATCAAATAGTCAGCAGAGTGGTTAGAAATTAACTGGAAAGGTCTTGGCGAGCATTTTTTTTGGGAAGCACATGGAAAAATATTCGTGGACTCTCTTGTCTTGTCAATAACGGTGACAGGAGACAATTATGTTGAATTATTGGACTGTTTGAACAAGGAGATCAGGAAAAATGGACTCATTTGACAAAGATAAAAATGCTCTCGACAACAAATCCGCTGACGCTTCATTGACAGCAACGATAAAACTGTGTGATTCGCGCTTTTTTTTTCAAACGTGTCTAGGTTTAATTCTTTTGGGCTTTAATAGCATGCAATACGTCAAGGTGGAAACCAAATGTAAACCTATTGTGACGGTACTATGAGAATTTTGGCCTGTATTTTTGCAGCGGTTTCAAAAATTCAGAATTTATTAAAAGGAATCATGTGGAAAAATATTGTTGTACCAAATAAATCACATTTCATCGTATCAGCACCAGAAATAACGAGAAACGTGGAGAAATATCTTCTCGAGCTATCTCAAATATGTATTTCATAGAACGGAAATATTCTTTTGATAAACGCAGATCAGAACCTTCTATAAGCTAGATCAGAACCTTCTAGAAGCCAAGACACCAACAGATTTAATATGACAACGGAAATCCAGAATAGAATACCCTAGAAATACCCACATGAAGTATAAATACTTACGGATTGAGTCTTTGCGAAGTCAGTCTTATAAAAGCAATTGTTGCAGATTGAGTCTGTTATCGAAGAGCGAATTAAGTTCCGGGCACGTTATTTTAAAAGCGATAAATAAGCGAATTTATTGTAACACGAGTGATATTTTGATAATAGTACGATAAGTAAAGTCTATTCGATTAAGTGAATTATTGTTTAAATAAAAGTGTGATAAAACGAAACTTTTATTTCGCAAACGCGGAGAATATTGAATCCACGAAACGTCTTTTAAGGGAAAAACACAACAGTGTGTATTCTAATGTATTCGAAAATAATTTGCTGCAAAAAGTCGAGAAACTGAGTTTACGTGAATAGTTTCGGTTTTATGAGGACAATGTCTCAAAGGACAATGTCCCAAAGCATAAGTCGGGCCGTGTGCTTATCTTAGTAGTCTCCAGATACGAATTTCATTGAATATTTGTGGACTTTGTTGGAAAACAACATTCGTCGGTACAAAATATCCAACAAAGAAAGCTTAAAGAAGGCGTTGCTAGAGGAATGGCGACAAGTCTTCCTAAGTATTATACAGAAGCTAGTTGATTCAATGCCAAACAGGCTTGAGAGTCTAGAAAAGGCAAAGGGCTAGCACTCTTACTATTAAAATAGTGTAGTGTAGTGGGTAGAGCACTGGCTTTTAGTGTGTGGGATCTCTGGATCGAATCCAGGTTCGGAGGAGGGACCGCACATTGGGGTTTGAGTTCAAATAGCTTTGAATAGGTACCTGAGTCAATCAACTTCAAGACCTTAGACCCGAAAAGGGTTGTCGTGGGACTGCTTTACTTTACAATTACCAATAGTTCATCAGATTTGTAGACCTAAATTGAACTGTCTCAAATGAACTGCTACTTGAAATTAGCAGCACTTTATATTTTTACTTTTTATGATAAACATCAACTCATTAAAATAAATAAAATAACTTGTAATAAACGTAGTCAAACGTTTATTACACTGCAGCATGACATTCACAGTTTTGTTGATACTCCGTTTAAGTTTTAAAATTTATGCGAATCGATTTTCAAAACAGGTACTGTAACAAATAAGTTGTGAGCTACAGTATGTACGTGCGTACATATTCCCAAAGTTGAATGTATAAAGTCTATATTGATGTTTCGAATAATAAATCTACATTATGTAAAGCTTCATTTACATGACTTTTTAAGTGACAGTGTTTTGCATATTTCAATGGTTGCAAGAAACCGAAAGGACCGAAGTCTACTTGTCAGTCAATGAATACGATATTTTTCAACACATTGAATTTTCCCTTCAAAAGAATACACACTTAGTAAATAAATATCACCTTTAAATAGATTTTGCCTCATGGAATTTTTCTTCAGCTTTCTGTATTTTTCAGTATATACATACATTTCAGTTTCATCATAAATTTCCATATTTGAGACTGATTGTCAATGTGAAGGAGGATGGATAGTCTCTGAAATATCGGTTATATCTGTTAAGATGGTGATATATCTACAAAAAAAAATTGTGTTAAGAAATACCCATATTTAATTTACTTAACGTCAATCTTTTACTTTAAACTCCCCACAATTTAATTGATAATTAGCACCATACTATAACACTTGATTAAATCAAGTTGGCAGTCTAATGAACAATTAAATCGTCCGTATTATACAAGTACACAGCAGAATATCTACTAAACTGAAGAGAAAAGATATTAAAGTTTAAGACCCTTTTTAACAACGTTCAGAATAATAGTCGTTTCCCTACTTCAAACGGAAGTAGTCGTGTACAGTGATTAAGAGAGATTTCGTGGGATTTTTGTGACATTGCGATATAAAACTTTGACTACTTAGGTTCATACTAAAGGCAAGACACAACTGTCCGAACTACACATAATGAGATTGGGAGTAGTGGAGACTATTAAGTGTACGAAAAACAATTTGATGTGGAACATTGAACATGAAATGGCTACCACACGTAGACATGAAATCGGAGAGCCCGGATGCTATAAAAGAGACATCGATAATTTGCACACGAAAAACATTCTATGTTATTCCAACAGATTTGGCTAGGATTCATTTTTGGAACATTAAATGCTTTTAAGCAAATACAGGCTTGTGGGCGCAGTATGGATGGATGTTTAAAGGTAAAGACACGATTGTATGCATAGTTTTTTGATAGTGTACAAGATGTTATAGTGTATACACCGAAATTGATAGTAGCAAACTAGGATGGGGGAGAAATATATAGATTACCTAATTATATTTATAGTTTAGTTTAATGAATTGAATGATTTTCTTACAGATTTTTGTTTTTTTTCTGTGATGTCAAATCGAATTGAAAAATTAGATTTTCACACTACAAAATTAAAAAAAATTCTAGTGCATATGAACCGCTAGAAAGACTGATTAGAAGAAAAGGGGTGGAAATATATCGATTATATAAGATTTTATTTCGCTGAAATGCTTACGAAATCAATGTTTGGCACTCACGACCGGATCATCACTTCGGCTATTTAGTATAAGAAAATTAAATGCTAGTATACGTTCTCAGCACAGAATAATGTTTATTCTAAAATTTAATAGTCGCTTTTCTGAGTACAAAAATTGCATTACTTAAATTGCCGGTGCGGGCACTTCTATCTATCCTAATTTTATTCTATCTAATTCTTACTTTCCTAAACTTTGTCAAGCACGAAACAAATTGTGTGCTGTTTATGACGGAGACTTGCTAAAAGAACGTCGTTATCAAATGGTTTCAAAGATTTGGTTCCGGGAACTTTGATGTGAAGGATATACACTGCTCAGGAAGGCCAGTCGGAACTGAAGACTAGGATATAAGTGATCGAAGCAAAAAAAAAGGTCATTGATAAAAATCCAGACGAGTAATGGACCAAGGATAGAACCTTTGTGGAACACCAGAAGAAGGATGAAGGGGGGAAGAGCAAAGGTGGTTAAGAGTAACTTTACACACACGATTACTGAGGTAGGACGAAAACCAATAGAGGAGTGAGCCGAAACAACCAATCTATGATTGACAGTATCAAAGACTTTTGAAAATATTCACTACGCCCACTTGTTCCTGATCTAAGGGTAGGGCAACAGTATTTGAAAAGAGGATGAGGTTAGTCAAAGTAGACTTACCCCTCGCGAACCCATGTTGTGCCGGAGAGATGATAGGATGAATCATGAGATACATTCTAGAGAAGAAATTTTTTTTCAAGAAGTTTACTGAAGCAAGGAATGAGGGAAACAGGACGACAATTAGAGCTGGAGGTATCATCGCCTGGTTTGAAAATTAGATAAATGTTAGAAAATTTCTAGGCAGAAGGAAAAACACTGGATGTCAGGCTTCAATTAATGTGTGGAATGCACAATGAGAATGACATGGGCCAGGGATAAAAATTGGGCATACAATTAGATGCACCATAGATACACCGCAATGCAAATCAATGCATGACCACAAAGATTTAGTGTCGCAAGAAGAAATAGATGAAATAGATAATAGAAAGTAATCAAGCGCTTGTTGCTTCATTATTATTTGAGCCGAAGAACGCAGGGTCCGAATTACAGCAAGATTAGAAGCAGAATTCGTTCTTAGAAATGTTTGCCGAGCAACATTTTTCAATTGGATTGCCTTCAAAACTCAGAGTGGGCCAAGGAGGATCTGTGGATTTACAAGGGTGAAAGGTAGGAGTATAGATAGAGATAAGGTCATTGAGATCGAAATAAAATAAAATTTGGAAATTGCATGATCAATATTTAGACCACGGAAGAACGAAAACAAATTATTTTTTTTTTTCAAATTCCCATGACATTCCTGGGTAATCAGCATTGCAGAAATTGTACCCAGACGAAACTGATATATACCTGGCTATGCTAAAGACAATGAAGGGTCACCAAATATCGGGCAATGAAAATTATTTTATAAATATTATTCTAGTGACATTTCAGTAAAATAGAAATATTTCAACTGTTCCTATTATTTTTTCCAAATTTGGCACGGGGTTTACTGTGAAAATCATCTTATCTGGACTAAAAGAAGATGCTATACCAAAAAAAAATTATATGAAGATGTAGTGCATTATTAGCATTAGTGATGCTAAGACCTAATGTGTAGTGTTTACCTTAAGATTCAATATATACGAAAAGCTGGAAGATATTAGCGACCTTTTGACATTAAGTATGTATGCGTATGTAGGAATAAGAGAAAGGAAAATAAAGGTTGTTATTCGCCATCGCTATAGAAGAACGGTCGTGTTTAATTTTCGAAGCCGGTAAAAGCACTAAAAAGAAAAAACAAATGTATGCAGTGATAGGGTACATGTAGTCTGCGAGTTAATGTAATAAAAAGTACTAATGAAAATTTCATTTTTTTTCTCTTATCCCCCATTTTTTGTTACTATTGTATAATACGATTTTTTTCGAAAATCAATAAAAAAAAATATCAGCAGTCTCGATCAATGTGGGTTGGAGAAGAATTTTGCTAGTGGATCAATGTTTGATCAAAAACCAAAAGTTACGTCCGGAAGGACTGACCTTAGTAGGGGCCACGATCAACGATTGGTCTTACAAGAGTATATACACATTTTATGCGAATTCGGAATGCGTGACCGCAAGTTTTTGTCGCTACAAAGGTTGGTCATAAGTGACTCCGCAATATTGCACAAAACGAAGTGCTGGATCCCATCTCATCAAAATTTCTCCCGCGATGAATGGGAGGAGACAATTAAATATTTACGAATTTGCAAAACGAGTAGATTCTAGTTAAAACATTTGAAAATCATGATTTTGCGACTGCATGGATTATTTTGTTATTTTTGATAAAGAGATCGAATTTCTGTTTAAAAGTTTTGGCATAAGCACTAAGATTTTTGAGGGGTTTTTCACTTCAAGTCAAGGAATTGCTTATTAATCATCAAAACATGTTTTTTATATTCAGCTTACACAAACAAAAATTTCAGAAGCATGAACAATAACAACTTTTTTTCGGGAAACTGATTCATCAATCGATATTTTACTCATATTTATTCGTATTCCTATTACTAACGAGGTGGGTTCTCGTCAGTTTTTCAGTATTAAAGAGTCGGAAAGTTAGTTTCTAGCAATGAAAGATAAAACGATGTACATTGATCTGGAATTATTGATCTTTTTTTTTGCAAAATGTACAATGGGGTGCATACTTTGGGAAATACAAGTAAATTTTCGGGTTTTTTTTACATTGCATAATGCAAATATCAAAATTTAAGCTGTACTTTAGTGGCCTTTTTCTCCAACCTTTGAAATTCAGCATATGACCTGGATCTGTTTCACCACCCATAAACACAATACAAAATAAGATATAGCACTTGCATTGAATGACGATAATATTATAGGTATAAATAAGCAAAAGTATAAAAGTATAAGGCTATAAATAAAATACGGTTTTTCGACTGATGTAATGGGAGAAATTAACCGGCAATTATAAAAGTAGATGTTAACCACGAAAGATGACGTTTTATATATTGACTGTTTTTTTTTATATCCAGAACCACATGCAATGAAAAAAGTAATGCCCGATATGACCTACTTTTAAGGACTAAAATTATGCTGCTTTACTATTATATTCATACAAATTAATGTGCACGAGAGAAAGTTTTCCCACTTATCTAATATGCTCTTGCATAGTGCTTTGACCTCCAGCGTTGTTGTCCAGTACGTACACCATAAATAGGATAATACACTTTTATTCCTAAAGAGCTCACCGCATATTACATTGTGAAATAATCGTAAAACATTATATAGAAAGCAGCGCACGGCACATATGACCGCAAATTGAACACCAACGCGTATTTTCAGACACTTCTGGTCACCGAAACCTCATAAAAATGTACGAGACGAGACGGTGTTGTGTTTGTTGAATATTTTGATTGATTATTTTGCAGTTAATACATATAAATTAGGTAGAAAACATGCTTTACAAATATTCAGTTACATTAATTTTATATGAAAATAGCATAGTGGCATTGCTTTCTAAAATTGTAAATTTCTACAAAGGAGATGTATTAATCGCTAACTGAGAAAGAAATCCAGCGGACTTTTATCAAGATACATTATTCAGTATAAAGAATGAATTCTCCATTTTGACCGAAAATAGTTTTATCACCAGCATAATATATTTTTCCGAAAGAGAATAGCATCCCAACTTGGTCTTCTATTTCTATTTGTCTAGTATCTACGCTATATGCATGACTGACGACAATAAACCCACTCACTCTCACCCAGGTCACGCAATATCAAAGGAGTTGTTTACGCTCGATGAATTTGTATGATGTTAACTCATTTATTGAGGAAATTTTGGAAAACAAACCAATCGGAAATTGAACTGAACACAATTTGATCAGAGCAATGTTTTATGGCTAGTGGGATTTCTGGTAATTCAATAATTTCATGCAAACCACTGCATAAAATTTGGTGAGGGAGAGTTACTAACGCACCACTGCATAAAATTTGGCGAGGGAGATTTACTAACACATCACAGCACAATTTAAAATATTTTATTTATATATTTTATATAGAATGTCTTGGATTTTGTCTACTAACTCAATTAGCTCATCGTATGACAGTCTCATTATCATTTATTATTTTTCGATTGACACGATATTATGAAACACATCAACACACTATAACAAATCATCACAATGCACTTTATATTCCATGAAGAATGTTTGTCAACAGAGCATAGCAATTCGAAAGTGAACAATGCCTATAAAAATGTTCGATAGGTGCTGCTTGCAGGATCACAACAAAGCGTCTGGGAAGTTGTTGCGTGAATAGAAACTTTTCACCGAGTGCGAAAAATCAAATATCTTCTTGCTACATTATTGGATACGATTTCGAAACAATACGAGTTAGAAGACGCGAAGGACAAATAGTGCAATTAAAAATTTAAACAGGAGTTTTAACCAAACACAACATATGCACGACAAATGGTCAACGAAAAAGTGTTCGTTACTGAGTGCTGTCTCGTCGACTACTAACCTATTAACGGGACTCTACCATGTAGACTTGTAGCCTCCGTGAATTCATTGACTGCCAACACATACACAAAAATGTTGTCGACAACGAAAACAGGGATACCTTTAGCACTGTCCCGAACGATTACTCCATGCTTCCCCGTATTTTTGAAACTACACCCAAGATACACTTTGATTCCTAAATATGGCGTAAAATTGAGAATTAGCAGATATATGAATGTATCACATTCTAACGCAATTGCTTTATTGTGCCAAAATTAGAATACAATGCCTGGAAAATAATGCAGAAATTCAAAGCTGAAATAACAAATCACAAAATAGTGCAATATACAAATATTGCCCATAAATCATTTCAATGTCACAGACTGTATATTTTCCCGAAAATTTCATCAGGGAAAATATCTCCCCCGCACTAGAATATCTGGCAAAATAGCATCTCTCCTACTAAGTCTTCTGCTAATCAAACAGATGCGAGCGAAATTTCCCTGAAAATTCTCCTAGTTCATGGGAACGAGGCGACGGGAGATAAAAGCTCTCTGGTGGTTTCCCCAAATCGCGTGCGCAATTCTTCATTTTCATAAGCTTATTCTTATCAGTTCTGAGTCCAGGGCATAATATCTAGAAAAGCATTTGCCATTTTCACAGCTCTCTCTACGAACTTGGGGAAATAGTACGGAAATAAATGAGATTGTTTTTCGGGTGGCCAATCTGTGTTGTCAATTTGAAAATTAAAATATTAAGGTGCTGATGTGCAAATCTTGCGAAACTTTAAAAAATGTAGTTTACTATTCGATATGCAGGTATTATAAAATCGATATTATATTTTCAATTATCGCGAATAAAGCGCGAATATCACAGTTAGTTTTCATAATATTACGCAAAACTATTCTTACACACAAGTAGTATGTCCAGTTGAATAAATTTTTCGTTCATGTGACGCGTAGTCCTATGTAACATAGCACATCATATTTAGTTGCATGCGCTATATGCACAGTACTCTGAGCTATAAAATATACCTCGCAGCATCATCATATCACAATCTACATAGTACATTCTTGTATGAAACATAGCGCATCGTTTATGGTCGCTACACTATGTGCATAATACTCTGAGCAATGAAATATAGCCCCCAGTGCAATAATATCAAAACCTACATAGCACATTCTATGTAACTTGAGATCGCATACGCTACGTATATAGTATCTTGAACTATAAAATATAGCTACAGTCTATAATATAGGGTGTTTTTTTTAGCTGCATGAGAACTTTCGGTAGAGATAGCTTTTGAATAACGTTTGGTTTTACCTTTGTGCTACCATATTGTGGAAATTTATTTTCAAAATCAGAGTTCAGTTGATCCACTTTTTCACCCTAAAATGTTGTTTAGCGATGAGGCACATTTTTTGTTGAATGGGTTCGTGAACAAGCAAAATTGCCGTATATGGAGTGAGACCAATCCGGAACATTATCTAGAAACTCCATTACCCCCATTAAAATTGACTGTTTGGTGTGGAATACACGCCATCCGCATCATCGGTCCTTATTTCTTTCGAAATGAAGAAGGAGCTACCGTTACGTTTAATGGTGTGCGATATCGACACATGCTCAATACATTTTTGTTTCCAAAAATCCAAGAGTTTAACATAGACAACCTATGGTTCCAACAGGATGGCGCTACGTGCCACACAGCCAACGAAACCATCGATTTATTGAAAAGACAATTTGATGAAAAGGTTATTTCAAGAAATGGTCCCGTCAATTGGCTTCGAAGATCGTGTGATTTGACACCTTCTGATTATTTTCTTTGGGGGTATGTTAAGTCCCTGATTTATGCTGACAAACCAACAACTCTGCCTGCATTGGAGAACAATATTGAGCGAGTAATTGGTGAGATAAGGTCACAATTATTGGAAAAAGTGGTGAAAAATTGGACTGATGGAATGAGTTTCGTAACGAATAGTCGTGAATCATTTTTAAATCATAAATGGCATTGAATTTACTTTCAGAAAATATCAGAAAGCAAACCATTTCATCTATTTTTTTATGTTTTCTTTCAATTTGAAGTTCTCAATACATATGCTTTGCAAAAACACATTTTTAACGACTGGTGTTTTATGCAATATTAATTTTCTTAAAACCTAGTATGTGTATTAAAATGGTCGGCAATAAGATAATGGAGAATAAAAAGAACATCAACGATACGTTTATGCTATCAACTACAGACAATGTTGTTTGTGGCCAGCGAATGTTCACTACGCTTAATATTTCTTGATGGGATCACATGCACACCCAACACATTCTCACCTATTATTGGTGGATCTTTAGAGTCAAGAATATGCTTTTCTCACTTTTGTATATGAAAAAACGTACTTATTTGTCTTGGTCTTTTTTCAGGCACCAGTTGATCCGCAAACCCTCCATATTATACCCTTCCCTTCCATCTACTTATAGCATATATGCTCTGATACGGTATCGATAACTACCGAGGGTGGTACACTGCGCATACGTAGTATTGTGTGACATCACCTATCAAAAGCGAAATCGGTCAAACCGAGTGTAGAAACAAAACTGAAATGAAATTAAAAGGAACTTGTATATTTTTATCAAAATAACGGGATAAAATTGTCCTTGTTTTCTTCAGCGACATTTGTCAATGATCTGTATTGGAAGGTTTGATTATTACACTCATCACTGGCTGGAAATTTTCTCTGCTGGCAGCAACATGTTCACTTTACTGGATAAAATTTTCGAGGCATCAAAAACTCGAAACGTCCTAGATACCGCGTATATAACGCTTTACTGAGCTGGTATTAGCCTAGAACTGGATGATACACTGTTGGTATGGAAGATACCATGGTGTCAATACCAACAATGTATCAGTAGTATAGTGAAGCTATGTTTTCTTTATTGTATAGTTTAGTTTGCATAGTATTACCCGCTACACACTTAAACAAAGTTTTGTGAGGAGTTGATACAACATGTGCGAATTAAATATAAATCTTTTTGATTTGGTATCTTAGTTTGAGAGTTGTGAAGCAGTATTTGATGCAGAAATCTTTCTTAATCTCCATCTAGCTATTGAGCTACTAATCAATATGCTAAATGGATAAAGTGGTTAAAATAGCAAGGGGTTTTTCATAACTATTTAAAGAAGAAGCCAAAAGGGAATGTTAGTGAACGCATTTCGGTTAAGTTTGTGCGAGCGGTACTTTAATCTAACCTTGTGCGAGCGGTTGCCCAAATTCACCCACTTATTCAAAGATATAAATATATTTTGCTCTATGAATTGTATCAATTCATTTTTTCTACATTTTTCAGATAACGTTAAGAAACAAAACAGTAGCTGGCATGCCTAACTTGTGGGTACAAGCTAAAAAGTATCTATAATTGAAGAACTTTAAATGCTTTTTGCCTATATTACTTCATCTCATATCAAAATATGAAATTTTATTCTGTTTGCGTAAACATGTTTTTACACAAAAAGTAGTTTGGGAACATTTTGCACAAGTACAAATCATTTTCAAATTCGTAAAACAATACTGAACATTTTCACTACCGCGAAAAAAAATCATCGAAGAGCTATTAAATCTGCAATGAGTTCCTTCATAAATAAATACCTTGCGGAGCAAAATCCCGGACACTGAATTTCCATGTAACATAGAAAATGCATAAAATACATTCCTAGAATGAAACAACCTGAACATAGCTGTTACCATTTTCTTTTGGAAGAAAATCAAAGCACAATGAAATATACGAAATCTTGTTTTTTAAATATTCTGTTGTTTTTGTTTTGCTACCTTTTTATGCTTTTAATTTTCGCCGAGGCAAAAGCTCAACTAAACCTATTGTCGACATTTTCGAAAAGGCAGCCGCTGAATTAAAATTCTGCAAAACATTTGTTCTTATATTCACTAAAATCTTTAGATCAACCACCGGAACTAATCTATCCATTACATCCTACACTGTCGAACCTATTCCAAGATTCATAAGAGAGTAGAGTACACACACTAGCTCAGAGAAACAATATGCTAATGGGATATAACTTTTGCAATCAGTTCTCACTTGGGCATATTATTCATTATCCCACATTAAACTTTATCAAAGAGGCGAACACGGCGCCTGTACAATATATTTGTTTAACTTAGTTTGGACTTAATAGATACATTCCACTCAAATTAAATTGTTTGACCTAGTTCTTCGGAAAGTCCCTTGCCAGTTAAGTTGAAGCTTGCAATTTAAATATTAGATTCGTTGACACTCAAACACACCTTTATAATTACTCGTGCAATGCAACTAGGACAATTTTGCATATTTGCTATATTTTTTTCAAACTGAGTTTACCCCTTTTACAGATAACATTGTTGGCAATGTGATAGGAATTGGAAGGACTGAAATAGAGTGCTAAAATGTAAGTGCTTGATTTAAATTCAATTTAACGTTTATGCTAAGATTGGAGATTAAGTTCATTGGTAGTGTTAAGAATGTTAAAAGAGGCTAGTACTCAGAAGAAAAACATATTTGTCTGTTCGTAAACTCAACCATGCTTTTCTTCGACTTCATCAGAACTGATTACTCAAGTTCACTCCATCCATCAGTGTTCCCCAAAACGCATCACATGCTCCCGTGTTTCATGCCATTTGTACTCCCGAAAGCTTTCAGCAGATGCTGATTGTGCCTAAAAATAGCCAAGCTGCTTAGCATGAAGACATGTGCCACATACAGAATATGAATATCGCGACTCATCACCATCACACGAGGATAATTATTTGGGAGGACGGGAAAAGCACATAATCTACCACTTTACGCAGCAGGAAATCAAAATTGTAACTCGAAATTGCTTTCACTTGAAGCAACCTTCCTTCGAAATATACGTCCTTAAATAGCAAGCACATACTCGGAATATGAGTTTCTATCTATGATTAAGTGATTGAATGTGGGTGAAGATGAGATACTTTTGCCCAAACCACACTTGCATGCTCGGATGAACGTTACATACTCATATACAAACACTTTATTATACACCAATCATTCGTAATATAATCTTAAGTACTGATGGGTAGTAGTCAAGGAATTATTAGAAAATGATCAACAGTGATAAGTGCATTTTCGGAGCGTTCAGAATCAACAGGGTAAAGCTTGATTTTTTATTATTTTTTAAGTACGTAATTGCGGATAGCTCAGTAAATATTCAGTAATCAATAATTGAACGATTAATCCAAGCCATATTAGAATGAAAGGTTATAATCTTTTTGGACTATTTAATCACTAACTTTAACATATTCGAGTAAATGCTTTGATGTGTATATCATTCACAAGAAAATTCATTCATAAATTTACTTCAAATTATGAAATTAAAATACGATACGATATTAAGTAGAATTTTATGTAGTCTAATTTAAGTAAGATGATTGTATTTCCTAAATGATAGCCTTCTAAAAAAAAATTAGGAGAAAAAAGCCAATAAATGACATGTCCAGGATTAACTATTAAAATATTCCACAGAGGTGCAATACTTTGAATATTTTTTGGGGCCAATTATCCTAGGCTTTGTACAGTAGGGAAATATATACAAAAACTAGTATTCGATTTTTTCGCATAAGTATAAGAGACATAAGACCGGATTTGTTTTATCCGACCAACTACAAAGCGCTATAAATCTGAATTAATTTACAGTTTCTTCTATATACTTCTATATACTTTCTAATATATTGCCTTTGTATCTCGGAAAATACTTTCACATACATATAAAGTATTTGGCAGAGGACCATTTATTCAAGTTTTCACATTCATTTTTTAGTTATTGATGTCATCGATCGGTACAATTTAGGAAAGCGTTGCATATAAGGTAGAATCTTGAGAGAAAATCGAGAAAGAAAGAAAATTAAGAACCAATCTTCAAAATACTTGGTCTTTATTCTTGCCTTAAATTTGAGGAAAGTAAATAAATTACAGTAAGGATCACCACAAATCAAAGTTAAAAATACAAAAAAAAAACAGCTTTTTCGGAAGAGGGCGAGAGAGTGGTAGAAAGCAGTAGCGCGATTATTCTTTACTTTTGACAACTTCAATTGTGTCTAATAAATTTAGAAAAAAAAAGTAGATGAAATGTTCGAATTTCTTTTTCTAAACCATCCAAAATTTACTGCCCTTTTTTGCCGCAGAAAATCTAAATAATTAAATTTTTATTCTCAAAGATCGCCTGAACAAAATCGACTTTCATTTAAGAAAGCGAAGTCGTTATTTAATTAGTATCTTTCTGATTTTTCTACGTCTAATAGTCAATGGTAAAAATAAGATCAACATCAGCCTCAACAGCCACATTTGACTTCTGTTTAAATTTACAGGCGAACATTTTTTTTAAAATCGAGAAGACGCAAGTGAACAGATTCAACTTCTTAATAAAGGGTGTTTTTTACAGGGACCATATTTTGAAACTCACCACTGTTAAATAAGCTGATGACAGCTGCCAATGTCACTGTCACTTTTACTCAGTAAGGTCAGACTAATTACCATGGACACAGCAGCGTCTATAAATCGTGGAAAGTTATTTCCAAAGTCAGTTTTCAGTTGCGCAAACTCAAAGATCGCTTCGTGAGTTTTATGGACCCCATAATCGTCTATCTTCACGTTGCTGGTCCGCAGGATAGCGATAATATTGAGAACAGTGCGTTACGAAGAGAATACAAGTCGTGAAGCCAGTGTTGCTGACAGCCCAGATTTATAGATTGACAGGCGTGGGCAAGAAGTTGAGTTTTCTCCGTCCACTTTGTGGAGAAATTTGGGCAAGGATCTCGGCCTTACACGATCCAGTTGTTTCAAGAATTTAAGCCGTATGACCATCGGATGTTGACCCTTTGTTTTACGGGGAAATTTTATTCCGCGAAGACGCTCCCATTTCTGGCTCGATGACTACGTTCTGGATCTGGAGCGAGGAAAGTCGGTTCCTTGACAGTTACTCAACCAAGAAAAGTAGAGCAGAAATCGTGCTATAGTTCAACTTAGAGCAGGCTCATGAAATACAAATCAGAGCAACTTCGGGCAAGCAGCCGAATTGCTCATTAAACACATTTTGCTAAGATATCTCAACCTAGCTCAACCTAGAACAGCTTATTAAACACAGCTACACTTGACGCGAAATAGTCATAACGTCACAAAACTACTGTTTTTATGTATCTAATCACATGTATTATTTGAAAATAAAAACCGTTTTTTTTGCTTTCGAAAGCATTAAAGCAATTCAATATGTTCACAAGCATGTGAAGACACATGGATATCCCACATTACTCAATTTTCAGTTTACATTTAATTTAATTACCCTCGAAATCGATACTTAGATTATAGAGAATTTCAAATCAATCGCCAGCACATATCAAGAACAATGAATAATAATTACATTTGCAACACCCAACCCACCACGATTCCATTTGGAATATGGTCAAATGACACTATAAAGACAAATCAAGACTAGAGGTGATACAATTTGATTTGGTTAAAAAACCGATGCTTGCATTAGATTAAGTACACAAGTCAAATTAGTAGCTTTGGTCACACGAACGTGGTACATTATATGCTGTAGATATATGTTTTGAAAGAATTATTTTGATAGAATGATCAGGTGATCAATAACATGCACTGTGAAGGACATAAGTGCTTTGAAGCTCTACGCTTATCAATGGTATTAATACAATAATTTTGTAGCAACGTTATTATCATTATCAAAGATAGAACATATCGTACCAATGTATCGAATAATTTTATATCTTATCTTGGAAAACGGAATGAAAATTTTTTAGATGTAGATTAAAGTATTTCATAACTAGCGTTAATTTAACATTTATTCATGAAAGGATTTTAATATGTGTACTGATCGTTGTTGGTTTACTAATATGATTTTCTTACATATGATGTGAGCCTCAGATTAACGTTACAACTAATCTTCGGTTTAGTGGTAATTTTAGCATTTTCATAAGGTGTTATTCATAATTCAACAAAGGTCGAACATTTGCATTTGCAACGTTTTAAGAAAGGCGGACTAAGAAAATAACATCCCAAAAGAAAAAGGTTTTATTTGAAAGACCAGTTTTTCATTTAGAAGCTAAATATATTTCAATTTCTTGATAAAGGTTGATATTTCGCGGGTAATCTACTCTCTTTTTCCGTGTCTATGGGAATTTAAATATAAGATATACGATTACCCTCAAAATATCAAAATTTGCCAAGAAATTGAAATATATTTAGCTTCTAAAGTAAAATTGGCCTTTCAATTAAAATCTTTTACTTTGGAAGGTACAAAAATCGAATCAGGTTAATTCAACCTCAAAAGAGCTAGTGCATTCCATTTTTCAAAAGGATAACATTTTGTTTCACTAATTTAAAATTTAAAGAAAATCTATTTGTTTTAAAACCTCTCTTTTAAAGATTTTCACATATTTTGAAGACGTGCATCAACGCGAACAATACAATTGAATTGTTCAACAAAAAAATTATGATTGAAAACATTTTATAGTAATTCAAATATTAAACTGCAATTTCGTACTCACCTATCGAATATCCTTGCTTCCTTAAGCACATTCCCCAAATTGATATAGGCATCCAAAAAGTTCGGATCTAGTGTAACTGCTTTTTCGAAATGATGAATCGCTAGCCAAATTTCGCCTTGTGCATTGAATACGCATCCCAAGTTGCTCCATGCAACGGCAAAACCAGGACATGTTTCTATAGCTTTCAAATAGCACGCCTTTAATTATAAATAAACGTAAAACAATATGACCTCTGTTAGCATCGAAAATGTTAATGGTTTCGGAGTAAATATTTTTCGGATATTCTTTAGAAACGCGATTAATTTATGAATTTGAGAAAAAATAACATAACTATAAAATACGTGTTTTGCTTTTGTATGTTTTGATACGTTATTTGGCATATGATTACTCTTTGGCGTCGAGGAATCCGAGTAACCATATGTCAAATAAATATTCCAGTGTTCACACAACATACATTTTTCCGAGGAATTTCTAGTAAAATAAATCTCCACTTCTTCTTCTTCTACATATAGACAGTTCATTTGATATCGTGTTGAGGAAGTTCTAGCAGAGGGTATCTTATAGTGAAATTTACGCCAAAATATGCTGCAATATAAAATATTTTTTTTACGCTTACGCCAAAAAACAAGCATGCAAATCTCGTACGCAGGACAACGGCAATGTTGTTTCCATTCTGGTAGACCCTAATAGCAAAATATTACGCCAAAACAAAATTACTACGCTGTTGAGTATACTTTAGTTGACATTGAACTTAAATTGATATTTCTTAAGACTTTTTTAACGGAGCTAGAATTAGGAAATATATGTTTTTACTATCAGAGATCAAGTTTTCAATATAGTATAAATGATACTGTGTAAAGTTGGGTTTGACAGAGATTTCTGCTCATATTTGCTCGGGATAAATAGCCCCACGAGTGGTTATGCTTCATTTTCAGTTATAGTTTTGAGCTAGAATGGCTCACGAATGCGGTCAGACATTTACCCACCAACTGAAACAAACGTCAATATTGGTTACGACCACAATTTATATAGCACCAGAAATTTTTAAATATTAGGCGGTACGTGAAAAACGCAACAGAGAGAGCGCTGTTCAACGGAAATGTCTGACATCAGACGAAGCGGTCAAAACAGCAAGAACAGACTTTTATTTCGCAGGAACGAAAACAGAAAATTAATATGTAACCGATAGCTCATTTTATAAAAAAAATATATATAATTCAAAATGGTCAGCAAGATGACGTATAATGAGAAAAAAAAACATCCGCAAGAATGAGAAAAGGTAGCATAAAACTGAAACAACTAACAATAGTAGTGGAACTGACGACTTAGAAGATCTAGTCGAACTTAGACGTATCCACTCAGATGAGGATATTAAAAAAGGAGGACGATTACTAGATTTCATTAGCAAGAGTTAATGCTTGAAGTTCTGCACTGGTTTATAAGATCAGATGTTACGTGTTACGTGTTACTCACACAGATTGCAGCTGAACTTAATATATTTTGTGAGATTTGAACAATAGAAATGTAGGTAGGTATAAAGATAGTTGCGGTAAGAAGTTCTTCTTCGCAATTTGAAAAATATAAATCGTCCAATGGAGCTCCCACTTTTTACCATATAAATTGAAATTAGTTTTGCAATGTTTCCTATACATAATGGGATTTTGTAACCATTCAATTCTATTCACTGGACTTGGAAATAAATACAAGTTTAATTTCTATATGCAAGTGAAAGATAAGTTCCATTGATGATATTCATGGCATATTTTATAAGCTGATATAAGAATCATTTAGTTAGCAACATTTACAACAGGAATTTTTCACCAAAACCATCCCGCTATTGACAATTCCATTTTAAAAATCTTACAAAAAATACTTAATGTTACTACAGACAGTGTCTCATGCCCTTTCACTAAAAGTAGACCGATGTCATCGTTCAAACTAGCCATTAGGCGAAAATACCTTGAGGACCCTAAGAAATCCTCGGCTGAAGAATTATCCTGTGCGATTGCAAGACAGATCTGGGCTTCCATGGATGCACAACGTACCGGGCCGCTGTTGACTTTAAGCCATTGGTTCTCAACCATGAACTTGCTTTGAGCGGTAGGCGTCATATTTTGAGCGGTAACGGGGTTGAGTATGTTTTTTTTGTAACTATCCATGTGCTTACTTTGTAAAAAAAAAAAAAAAAAAAAAGCTGTATCTAATGAGGCAATGAAACAGTCTTGTTTGCAGAAGCATCTGCAAAAAATGCATCCCGGCAAACAGAATAAAGATTTGTCGTTTTTCACGATCATCACGGAAAAGTTTCTGGAGGCTTTCTAGCAACCTCATCAAAAATATGCGACGATGGTTTGATAGCCTCTTATAATGTATCCAAATTAATTGCTAAATTAGGAAAAGCTCCTACCATTGGCGAAGAGTTGATACCGCCGGCTGTGAAGGAAGTATTAGAAACAGTTTTACATCATCCAGTCGTATCCAGTCTCACAAAAAATAATGATAAGCAATGATATAGTGCGACGACGAATTGAAGAGATAACTGAAGATTGAAGTTTCTTTATGCAAGCTTTTGATATCGATTATATGAGCTTACATGAGTGATTTATTCGCAAAGTTCAATAAAACTAATTTGCAGCGTCAAGGCGATGTGGCCGCAACGAGTTCAGCCAGTTTGTCATCTTATCGGATTTGTATAAGAGTAGTGAAATATCCTTCAATGAAACACAAGTTCAAGTATCTGCGCAAGGACTTTTCTCAGATTTTTGAGGATATTTTGTTCCTGGACAATTTTCGATGGTTCATGACCTCTTTTATAAAAGTTGAGATAGCAGATCCTCAGACTCGGGAGAAATTGGTCGACCTTTCAACTTATGGAGCTTTAAACGTCAGCTTCCACAATGGTGATCACCTCACTGAATTTTGGTTTGCACTGTGGACTATCGTCAACCGATGATTCAGTGCTGTCCTGATCTAATTACAAAAAAGAGACGTCGATTCCAAATCGTGGAAAGTGAAATAGTGGTACCACAACGGGCTTCTAATGCGCCTATGCGTGTCTTTCGGTAAGACTCCCCGATTAACAGCCACTTAACCGAACCTAACCTACAGACAGTGTGGATTGGTGTAAAGTATACAAATATAAATTTTACATGCTAAATCAATATCATAATTATATCATCCCTAATGTCCAATCTGCAAACTTGAACTTAAAGCAAGTTCATGATCACCATAAGATAGAAGGACTAGATCACTTTTTATAGATCATAAGTAACCAAGCCAGGATGGTCTTTACCCAGAGATCTTTTCTGAAAAAATCGAAAAAGTTTTTAGGCTTTACACAGAAATCATAATCGCAAAAGAATCGTATGCAGTTCGGGTAAAATGCTCATTTTAATTTACTAGAGATAAAATAGAATATTCACGTAACACATAAGATGAATATACAATTCATTCAATAATGTGGAATTAGATTGCCAGAAGCACTTTAGATGAAAATATTGACTACAAAACAAAATAATATTTGACCCCAGAAAATACATGTAACTATATATGAAACATCCTATCCTATCAATTATGGTATATTTTTTATAATTCTAGCTCACATTGTCTTAACTAGCGCAACCGCGAACGAATTTCAAAATATTTTCGAGAATACTGAATCAAATCAAAGTATACCCAAACTACCACTTACGCCAAGAGCCCTGAAAATTCTATTCGGCAATCTACAAAAGAGATCCTCAACAACAGTCCTTGCGTCTTCCATGATTAACATATTTCATTTAAATCACCTAAATATAACACACAGAGAATTTTCGAATGTCATTAGCTGAAATTATTTTTTATGTTAATTTGTTTTGAGTTCAAAATAAAAACTAAGATAAGAAAAATCTTATTAAATTCTTAAAAAGTATTCTCTGATTTTTTGTGCCTAGCCATACACTTTTGTTTAGGATAGGAATATTCAACTGGAAGGGAGTGTTGCAATTAAGGATATTTCAGGAATATGGAAAATCAATGTATATTGGGAAGAGTTGTTTTTTTGATTTCTGTGATGATGTGGACTAGAGCACTGTACTTTACCTGGCTGGATCGTCTCATAAACGGTATGGCATCAGATATTTTAATTGAAGCCCTTAAACACACTTAGGATGTTGTCTGGCCTGAGTAAATGGGGAAACTCAGCTTAAACTGCAATCCATCTCATTTTGTGTATAAAATTTGCTTACTACATTTTAATTATAATTTGGTTTTGTCGTTACTTAAGTGGTATAATGGCTGTAAATCATACCACTTAAGGTATATAATTTTATTTTATGATTTTTATTTATTAAACACTGAGTAGTGGAAAATCTTTTTGACGAATTCGAGTTACACTGAAATCATTTTGATGAGAATAAAAAATTTTCCAAATTAGATGGGCTTATAAAATCATATATAGTTTAAGTTTGTCTAAAATAAAATCATTAATATTCATCTTTAATGCATGAAACAAATATAATTTACACTCAAAATCAGACACACAGCAATATGTAATTAAATCAAAAGCCATTTATGCTATTGATAATTCTCTTGCATTGACATATATTAGGTCATATTATGTGTTCAATTTTAATACTTTGAAGCGCTTAGTTATATAGTATTTTGTCAACAAAATCTGTATAACATCCCAACGGAAAATCAAATTTTTAAATGAAATAAAAATCAGCACCAACGAATACAACATCAAAAATATTGTTTAAATGTGATAATAAGAATGTGAGCTTAGTACTCAGTATCATACAACAAAATTGTTGATAGGCTAAGTGGCAAGCCATGCATTCAACCAATATTCAATAGTCCATCGATGTCAACAGATTTTGTTTTCGAAACAATAAAGTAAAAGCCTAGCGACTCCCTAGAGACAATATGCACATATCAATTACGCAAATGTCTACGCTTGTAAAATATTACGCAAGTTACGCCAAGGGTCAAACGCTAAACAAAACTTCTGATACATAGTCCTTTAACCTGTAAAAACTAATCTACGCCATTTCGATTTCTGAGCATTTATTCGACCTGAAAGTAATTTATCACACAATTGGTTTGAAATATTCAACGTCCTGTCGATTGTATTCCTAAATCAGAAAATTAAGATTAAAATGAAATGAAAACATTCATCACGCTACCCTATATAACAAACAGCTTCAAAACGCAATGCCATATATACACAAATAATTTTCATAAGAATTTTTATCAATAGCAGAGAATTTCAATGCGCGCAGTCATTCAACAATCAATCAATCAACCAAAAATTGGAAAGCAAATAAATTTTTGTTTGGTGTTTTTGTTATAGTGAATCAATCTATCTTCATACCTTGGCTTCTTCGAGCCTACCTAAGGCTTTCAGCAAATTCCCCAAATCACTTCTAACGCAATACAAGTCCTGCAATAGAAAAAAAGCTGTAAACTTTGTATAAATGGTAATATTTATAATTTGTAATGTAAAGCCAAACTAAATCAGATTATATGAGTAATCTTATATTATGTATGTACTCCTTATTTTTTTAAGATTACGGAGGGGCTAAATCGGTAATAGTTTAATGGAAAATCATCTTATCATTTCCGAAACCAACAAGTGGAATCAAACATGTCGAATAGTGAAGGATGAAGAGCTAAAATTTACTTTTGATTTTATTTTGTCAGTTTATTGAAACTTTTGAAATGAAAAAACAGAAAGTACGAAGGTGAATAACAAATGAATGGGATTTTTGTTCGTGAACAACTTATGCTGGCAGGACAGGGCCTGCGCATCTAGTCTGCTTGGGTGGCGTGATTAGGAGTCGGGTGCGTCGGTCGTTTTATACTTTCAACTAATTGGTCAGTAGCGATGACGATGGAACAAGAGGTACATCCCTCTGTTGCGCAACCCATAATTATACAATTTCTTGCTCGTGAAGGAGTCAATGCAACAGAAATTTTTCGCATATTGACTGCACAGTTTGGGAACCAAACACCGTCAAGGAAACGTGTGCTTACTTTGCGTAAAGAGTTCAAACAAGAACGGAAACGAGTGGGAAATTAGAAACACGATCGCCGTTCTCGAACCAGCATCCCAAAAAAAAAACACTCAAGCGGTTGGAGACATTGTTAAGAGGATAGATAAATTGGAGTATCCGAAATTGCAAAGGTCGGAATAAGTTATGGAATCTGTTGAGCGATCATTCCAAATGACCTAGAGTTCCGTAAAGTGTGTGCCAGATGGGTCCATCACCTACACCTAAAGCAATTTTTCTGAAGAAAATGTAGTACCATTTTTGAGTCGGATCGTCACCAGTGACGTAACGTGAGTCCCTCAACACCCGAGTTTAAAATAGCCAGCGAGTGGCGGAAAAAAGAGCACTCAAGGGAAAACCAAAACTCGACTCTTAGTTGACAAGGTTCTTGCAACAGTTTTCTGCTACCGTCCAGGCATTTTGCTCATTGATTTTTTGCATGAGGGGCGCACAATAAATTCTGCTTACTACTGTGAGCTGTTGGGTAAAGCGAAGGCTGTATATCGGCGCAAGAGACGAAACCAACCATGCATAATTTTACCGATTTTTGACCGATTCGGTTAAGGTGTTGGAAGAAATGAAGAGCTGTTGTATAGTGTCCATTAGTTTTCGATCAGCTTTTACTTTGACAATAGCTAGGTTATCCAGGGATCTTGTGGCTACATTTGGATAAAACTTGGATAGATGGTCCCTAGACGGAAACTCCTTTTATAATTCGCAACGCCAAAAGGACGAATTGGCAGTATGAAGGTCAATAAGAGCGCTATTTATTGCAGATTCTGATAGAAAGTTAGCGCAGGTTTTTAGCTTGAAAGCAAGAAACGTGATGATATATCCCTCCAAAATATCGCTATATTTTTTGCAAAGTTTAGTGATCTTTAACCCTTTGACGCCGGCGGCATTTTAGTGTTATTTTAAGTATCTTTATAAATTTATCAACAAATGACTTTCGAAAAAATCAAGTATGCGAAATGAATTCTCAACGTGCTTCAAAATTAGATATTATATTTTGGAAATGTTTAATCCTGTGTAGGGGCTTAAGTGCCCGATAATGTTCAAAGATTAAAATTATAATGCTTCACTCTCCTACAGTCTCTAAATCTTCCTCTAAATCCTCCTTTGTCAAAGTCATTTTTTAATTTATCAATATGTTACTTATTATTAGCTATACAATATAATGTTATAAAAAAGTATGTACTTACAGGATTATATTGCAATGCAGTTACATATGCTTGGACTGCTTGCTCCATATCCCTTGCTGCAACCAATGCAGCAGCCAAATTGATATATCCATCAATGAAGTCGGGCTTCAAGCGGACGGCATGTCGGTAGTTCTCCAGAGCTTCCTGAAGTTGTCCTCGCTCTTTATAAACATTCCCCAAGTTACTAAAACAGAGTTATTGTTAGTAAATCTTTATTTTTCGAAATGATATGAATAAATTGTATTTTTCCGAAAACCATTTAAATTTTACCTGTAAGCTTCAGCTAAGAGAGGATTTTGTTTAATTGCCAAAGTCGAAAACTGAGCTGATTTATCGAAACGACGACATTGAAAATGAATTGAAGACAACAATAAAAGTACGCCTGTATTGCTGCTGTCTTGACGCCAGAGTTGCATGCAATGGCGTTCAGCATTCTCGTAATCTACTGCTTGGTATTCTCGGTGTGCCAGTTCTAATAAACCTGCAAGAAATATGAATGGTTATTACGATCATACAGTATATCCAAAGTCTATTTACATTATTTTTACAAATAAGTAGATTTTAGCAAGTTTTTATTTCATATCTTAGTGATTCGGTTTTTAGGCGAAATTGGAAAAGCAAATCGTCCGAAATAAATTTTTGTTCGACTTACGTTTTAAAGAGAACCTGTCAGTGTTACTAGGATTAAGTATCGGTTAAACCGCATCAGCTTAACCTGTTTCATAAAATTTGTTGAAAGCCAACTTTAGCGCACAGGAACTGCTAGAAAAAACTCGAGCGCATAGCTCTTTTTGCTGATATATATAAACCTCAACAGAAAATAAAGGTTTTCGAATCAGGGTTCCAATTATTTCATTTACCCCCAACAGATTCATCATGTAGAAGATCGTAAAAAGTGCCGGCTGCAAAGTGGCTGCTTATGCAGATGATATAGCCGTAGCAGTGTCTGAAAAGTATTTATCTACGCTTTTGAAGAGGTTAAATCACTTTTTCGACATACTTTCAGAGCGGCTTGAATGTGAATTCAAGCACAACGGAGCTAATACTGTTTGCAAGGAAGTACAAAGTTCTTCGGTTCGAAATTATACAGAAATTAGGCGGAGCTTCTATTGAAAATATTTAAGGTTCATCCTCGAATCGAAACTATTATGTAGCTACAATATGACAGGAAGAGCGTGGAAGACTTTAAATGCACTTTACAGCAGCAAAAGAGCCATAGGGGCGAATTGGAGTTTGCAGCCTCGTACTGTTCCTTCGCTTTGTGCCGCAGTGGTTGAGTCAATTCTATTGTTTGGAGTGGTGTTCTGGTGGCAGGCTGCTCTTAAAGGTACCTGCAAACGTGAGCTTGAAAAAGTGCGAGGTTGAGCTGCATTCCTAATGACTGGAGCACTACGCACGACCACTACTAAGAGACGTTTTGTTCTGCTTCATTACTAGATTTGGAGTTTGCAGCTCGCATTCCTGGTACAATGGCATGGTGGTGTCAAACTCGAAAGTGGGCTTATTCATGTGTACACCGATGACCTAAAGCTAAACAAAAAAGTCGGGAGCTGAATCTCCATGTGTCCCTCCGTCTACCAGACCGTTGTAGTGTCTTCCTAGCGGAATTTGCGGCTATTTTTCAGGCAATCGATTGGCTTCGGTGTAACCGAATGTTCGTAGTCAATATTAGTATTTTCACAGATAGCCAAACGGCTATTAAGTCCTTTGTTGGTCCTTGTACAGTGTCCATGACTCTCGCTGAAAGCCGAGCATCTCTTAGGGGGATGTCGAGACGTTCGGCAAGACAATTTTGGTGGGTACTAGACACCAGGGTATTTAATTGGAACTGTGAGGCCGATAAACTGGCAAGGCTTGGTACCTTGCTACCGGAGGTTTCAAGACCCTTCTCAATAGGAATACCGATGATATCGGTCAAATTGGTCATCAGGCAATAATACATCGAGGACGCTAAGAAGTCCTGGGTCGTTGAATCATCCTATGCGATAACAAGACAGTCCTGGGTTTCGCGCATCGCAACAAGCAGCTATTAGGCTTAGGTCGTAGTGCTCTGCATTATGCTGTGGGCTTTTTTACGGCCCACCGCCTCATAGAACGGCACGCGCAAAGGTTGGACGCAGAGTTCGACGATTTTTACCGGAGCTGTGGTTCGGAGGAAGAAGAGGAATCTCTCCTCCATATCATGTGCTAATCTTCGGCTCTGGCAAACCAGACTGGTCTATAGCTGGTTGGCCTAAAGGGAATAGTACGGTCCACTAAAGGAAGCAGATGATTTCCTGAATTTACTGACTAGAGGAGATTTAATACTGTGACATCATTACGGACCTTTTTTGTGCCTATGTGCATCTGTCAGCAGGACTCTGGGGAAATGTCTAGATGGAGGGGAGAATGGAATGTCATCGGAAAGAGGGGAGTAAAAATGGGTGGAGCTGATAAGGCTGACCTTGCTTAACAGTATAAAAGTATTTTTTGGTGGGGGCGGAAAAGTAGTGTAAAAGTGGTAGAGTAAAAAATCGATTTTGTTTCTCCATGTTTTTCAAATTTAAAAAGCAACTCCACTTCCCCGCTCCCTCTTTCAAACAATCAGCAGGAGTTCGCAGAGGTGTTAAAAATGTTTCTGTATACATTAAAGATTGGAAAGGAAAGGAAAGTGTTGTCTAGATGATGGGACCATCGGTAGGAGAAGGTTAAATGACACCGTTTCAATTGTTTGAAAGTGGAGGCAGAGAGGTCGAGGCGTAGGCGATGGAGGATTATTCCTTTCTGATGAACTACATTTTTACGAATGCTCACGTACAGGGCGTGGAGAGGGTGGAGGGTGGTCGGATAGCTTCATTCAGATTGTTTAAAAGTGGAGGCGGGGAAATGAAGTCGCATTTCATATTGTAAAATTATGCGAAAAAATGGATAGAAATCAATTTTTTCAATCCAAAACGCTCCCGTTTTTTTAGCGGTTTATTAAGAACAATAGAAGTTTTTATTTGCGCAAGTCTTATGGCTTGCTTTGTTTCAGTTATGGTTAGTGAGCTATGCTGAGAAGTTTTGGGCGTTACAACTATATCCACATTGAAGCTTTTTTTATCCTGCTCACGGGGGTGATTGAACAACACTAGAATATGATGACCTGTTCAGTGAAATATTGTCCTTTAAAGTTTAAAGTTACACTTTTTTAAAAGAAGTTGAATCCGCAGTGGAGAGATGAACCTTTGACAAAAAGTTCATTTCGGTTCATAAATCACATTCAGTTTTTTAAGTTTTCATAAATGTGCATGTGATTTAAACTTAGGTTTTACTGATATTATATCATGAGTTTTTGCGAGGTGGTCTAACAAATTTTGTTCAAAAACCAGTGCCTCGCACTCAATGGGCATTCTTACAAGACAACGATCGCAATCATTCGGTTTTAATGGAGGAGTGCTTGCTACAAAACGTACCTAGACACCTCAATATACTTCTCTATTTAGTCAATACCAACCATACTGAGCGAACCCGCGAAAAAATTGATAGGACTGTGCGAAAAAATTGATTGGACTGTGCGAAAATGCGAAACAAATAAAAGCGGTGTCCTTTCGCAATTAAGGGCTAGCACTTGTAAAACATTTCAAGAGTACAGTCAGAAAATTTGAAGTCAATCAGAGCTTTGTTGAGTACTTAGTCCCATCTTCTTTATCATTGTAGCCCTGGCAACTCGGAATTTAGTAGTTAAAACATTTAAAAACCACATTACCGATTCATTTCAAACTTGGCACACATTTTTTCTATGTAAAATACTTCCCCCAACTATAAGTTTTGGAATTTCTTTACATTAACACCTACAAAAAGGCCAAATTTTTCGTGAAAAATATCAATTTTCATTTCAAATGACCGCCAAAAATTTAAAAAGGAATAAATTGAAATCAGAGAAATTTTGGGGGAGGATTTGATGATACTTTGACTAAATTTTAATGATCTTTGATTTTCGATAATTTTCAGCTGAGATACAATGAACACCTCAAATCATCTTTTTCCGAAGACGTTCTTGAAAAACGTTTGCATCCGGTTTGTTTATTGATATTTTCGCACAAAAAAATTACACAATGTTATTGAAATGATAATAACCTACCAAAGGTTTAAATAAATTTGCTCTATCCATATTTCTAAAAAATAATTCGTAAAGTGTTTTTCTCCCTCTGAAACTCTTACCCCTCCCTTAAAACAACGGCAGTTTTTCCCGTAACATAACGGCCCACATAACATGATAAAGTTATTATTCTTTTTCTAGGAGGCTAGAAGCAAATAATCATGTTGTAGGGCATCTAAACGAGATAACGAATAAATATTTTTAAGATTTTGCAGTGCAAAATTTAATTAATTTAAGGAGTTAGTTTTTAGTGCTTGTAAAATTTTGTTGAGCCAATTTTTTTTTAGTTTATAAATTTATATGCATTTAATTTTCTAGTGACCAAAAGTGTATGAGCTTAACAATAGGTTAAGTTAACCTTTATGTTCGCATATCAAGTTGAAGTTTTTATACTTTTCCGCAGTTTTTCGAACATTTCCCTCTCTATTGCAAATAAAAAAAGCAAATATATTGAAAAGATATGATTTACAATGCACAGTCCAGAACTACATATGTATAAAGAAAATGGGGACCACATTTAGGTACATTTTCTCATTCAGTACATTTAGATTCGGGGCATTATCTTAGTTTTATCCCTAAGGCATTTGTCAAGAAATTATTCTTTATTTTATACAAATATTTTTGCCTCTGGTTACATAACAATTTTTATGAGATAGTGTTTGCAGAATGTTTAGAATTCAATCCAAAGCAGTACTATGAGAGTATACTTCCCAACTAAACCGCAAGTTTTGCCAGTAGTGTAAAACATTACAATTAAAAAAAATCAATAAGCCTTGGTGATTCGTGATGTAGAAGCGGAAACGTAATATGCCATCATAACTTAGATCAATAATCTGGTTTCCACTGACATTCACACCGCATCTGCTTACACAGCGCTTTTGTCTACATGATCTTCCCCTGCTACCTACGGGTGCACGGGTCTACGCTTTTCTCAATTCACAACCAGCCGCTCTTCCTGATTCTAAAATGGCCTCACAGAATTTATACCGAAACGGGTTGCGGCCGCCATTGAAGCCGCAAGACATGAAAATTTTGACAAAGGAACGCCAGATTAGGGCTTGTTCGAAAACAATAACAAATCAGTTAACAGAAATAGACGTGACAAATTTCCTGAAAATTTGCTTATCTCGATGCGAAAAAAGAACGACAAGGTCACGTTTTGATTACTCGCATGATTTCGCTTGTGGAAAATTTCCATCAGCTGAAAATATCCGCGGAAGGTAACGTACGTGTCACCGCCGTAATCGGGCTAGATCCCAAGAAGGTTTCATAAATTCAATGAAGTGGCAGTGAAATCCAGAAAAAATAACAATTGCTTCGATACTTTCGCGAAGGCTAGAAGATACTCACCAACAGAAGATAATGGCTGCACCTGAACGTCGCTCATTTTCACGACAACGTTGCCTTGCTGCACGAGTTGCTGCGGTTGTGGCTGCGATGTTAGCGGTTGTCCCGGCTGCGTAACGACCTGCTGTTGGGCCTGCATTTTTCACGCTGATCCCGTTCTTTTTCACGATCCACACTTAATTGCACTGCGTTCAAAAGTTACGAAAGAGTTTTCCCGTCCAGCCAATTTCTAACTTGTACTGAACCTTGTCAAAATGTCACACAATCGGCTCGAATTCAAGCACGAATCGAACCACTCCGACGGACCGGACCAACACGACACCGATTAGCAAATTATCGACTTTTCCGTCTGCGGAATTTCAACGTTTTCCAACTATCCCCAAAAAACTACACAAATTTCCGATGAATAGTGCGAAAACTATACTTCAAATCATCCGGTAGAAATATTTTACAAAATTATTAGTGCTTCGTTTATAGAATTTATCACTTTCAAAATATGAGATTTTTCCGTACACGAAGACGACCTACCCCGGACGATGCTCCCTTCGACTCAACGAGCAAATCGCAGTGTTGTAGCGTTGTCAGGTTGTAGGCTCTGAAGAGTGCTGCCGACTTAGCGGTATTACAACAGCAAAATCGGTTTTGTATTAATTTGTAGGTCTGTTCCCGTACTTGAATCTATTATAATATATTAAAATATATTCGCAGCAAGTCGTTTTCGTACTTTTGCTGCAAGCCAAATGCAAGCCAAATTTTGCAGCAAAAAGAAGCCAGCTGCCAAATTCTGTTACTGCTGCAGTTTGCTGAAGTACGGGAACAGACCTTAAGGCGGCTTTAGATATGCGGTGTTTGTCAAATACCGAGCACCTAGTTTGGCAAACTTCGCATGTGTGGTTGGGTTGCTCGCCTAGTAATTGCCCTAGGCCAAGCACAAACGTTCGGGTGCTCGCTATTCCCGTAGTTTGTGGAACTTTCAACCAAATCAAAGTAGACGAGCACTGTGTTTGGGTATGTTCGGATCCCCGCTTTAGACATTCGGTATTTGTTGCGGTTGTTGATAAATACTGAAAAGTGTCAAACTGTGTAGCGCGAGTAAAAATGAAAATGGCGGGAGTGAACAACGACGAGCAGCTCGTACATGTTCCAGTTTTGGCAAACATTCGGCAATGCCCGAATGTCTAATTCAATGTGCTTGTCATTTCGCAATCACCAAGCCAAATGACTTGACTAGGTGTTCGGTATTTGGCGAATAGGAGGTGTTTGACAAACACCGCATATCTAAAGCCGCCTTTATATTAGGCGTGTTTTTTGCTCCCTCCCATTCCATAACAGAACATAAAAGACGCATTAGGCGCGTTTTTTGCTCCCCTTATCCATAACAGAACAATGCAGACGCATTGGAACAACAATACTCCTGTTATGGAAAGGGGGAGTTGTTGTTGTTGTTCCCAATGCGTCTGCATTGTTCTGTTAAATATAGAGGGAGCAAAATAACACGCCTATTGAAAACAACAACGCCTGTCCCTGTGAATTCACTGGGAAAGGAGTTGTTGTTGTTTCCAATGCGTCTATTATGTTCTGTTATGGATAGGGGGAGCAAAAAAACACGCCTATTGTAGTTTCAATAGCTACATATTGACCGAAAATTTGACGTGAAATTCCTTTTGCCTAAAATTTAACTTGACATTTCGCCAAGTTTTTCGCGTGAAAAGTTGCATTCGGTGTGAAAATGCAAATGACACTAGCCACTTGTATCCGCTCATTTCACGCAAATTTGGAATGCGCAAACAAGGCCTCTTAAACCACGCCGGCATCAAAAGTAATTAAGGAAAAAATGGTGAATATAAGGAAAAATCATTGACCGATCCACACAATCTCTTTTTTCTACAGCTGAGAGAATGTTCGGCAGTGAAAACTGGCAAATACATCAGATATACCAGTGAATATTAAAACCAAGAGATCGACACAGCATCAGATATCAGCCTGGATCTCAATCATGTTTCAAATCAATCCGCCGATCCGGTTACATCGAACACCTACTGATTTTTCAAAAATTTCAATACCAATTCAAATCGATCCTACAACCAAATTTGTATAAGTAGCTATTGTTCATTGAACTCTACGAATAATAGAATACTTTTATGCTTAATTAAATTATGACTCTACCTCTTACGCAACGTGGTGGTGAATAATTGTAAAATTGCAGAAATGCGCGTGCGCAATTTAACTCTACACTGCTCTCAAATTGTTCTGAATAAATCATTCTAGCAGCGAGTATTCTCACAGAGCCAAAAGTGGGCATCAGAGCATCAACTAATTTAAAAATCCGAATTTCCACCCAGCCAATTGAGGCATCACTAATAATTGAAGTCTCCACAGGCGAACTACGTCACACTCGTCACTTCAGTTGAATTTGTTTCCGGGCTTGGACGTTCTGCCGCATTTCTATCTTCATTCAGTTTTTATGATCGGTTCGCTCTTGGCGCTATTCTCGCTGATCTGTCCATCAATGGCCGCTAACAGGGAACGCACTTTTATCATGGTTAAGCCCGATGGAGTCCAACGTGGACTCGTCGGCAAAATCATCGAACGCTTCGAGCAGAAGGGGTTTAAATTGGTTGCCATGAAGTTTATGTGGGTGAGTAGTAGATTTTATTGTAACCGGTGTTTGATAATCGAAGAATTCACGTTGCGGCGTGCCAGTTGCTGCGGTCACATCGCTACTGTATCGTGATAACCTTGAGTGATGTCCCCCCGTGCAACCTTGTAGATTAAAAAGTGCACAGTGATAAATTGAATCGTGAAATGTTGAGATAACGATTGCATCTCTGCGTGCCTCGTACCAAGGGATTATCACCATAGGACCTAACCTCATTTTGTGAAAGTCGCACGTCAAGGGTTATATTGCATTCGCCGACAATAAACTGGTTTCTAGATACGTTTTTGTTCTATTTAGGTGTTTTTCAAGAAATCGTGGGGAAATGGCAATGTTACATTTTAAAATTAATTTTCTCAAACTGAGAAACATGTATATTACTAGAATTTTAGTGCATGATTCTGTTAATCTTGCCTACGAGTCGTTCAATACATATGTACGGACATATATTTCGCAGCAAAATGAATAGGCTTAATATATTTCATAACCACTATTCGATGATTATTGATCTGCAGATAATCGGTTAGGATTGTTCGCGTGCCACGAATTTATTGACTCCAATGAATTCTGTAATGAGTTTAACGTTTAAAGTTATTGCAGAAAACATCTCTCTTTCGTAGTTATTTTGATAAACATTGCGTGTCACACGTTTTGCGGAAAAAAAATATTTGCTTAGGCACAATTTAGTTCCAATTAGTAATGTATATTGTTTTTTCATTACAGGCCGACAAACCTCTTCTGGAGAAACACTATGCTGACCTCTCGTCGCGTCCATTCTTCCCTGGACTTGTCAACTACATGAACTCCGGTCCAGTTGTACCTATGGTATGGGAAGGATTGGGTGTCGTGAAAACTGGCCGCCAAATGCTAGGCGCCACCAACCCAGCCGATTCGGCTCCCGGAACTATTCGCGGGGACTATTGTATCCAAGTTGGACGTAATATCATCCACGGATCTGATGCTGTTGAATCTGCTCAGAAGGAAATCAATTTGTGGTTCACCGAAAAGGAATTGGTCTCGTGGCAGCCAGCAACTGAGCAGTGGGTCTACGAATGAGTGCCTAGGCGTATTAAGTTATAAGGTAAAAGGAAGAACGCAGGGATAGATTCCTGTATTAGTATTGGATATAGTGAATTCGTTTCGCTTTCACTACTTAATCAAATTCCATTTTCTCTACAACAAGTTCTGTACTAGTACCGTACTCAGAAACCGATCAATAAAATGCTAAGGAAATAGATGTTTTTTTTGTTTGCTTGTCCGCTATTCACCCCGATTGTGAATGTCACGTCACGTCACGCCGACGTCGATTGACTGTCGACAGAGGCAATGCCTTCTAGATGTACGGGCCGTAATGCAGAATGATGACGTCAGAGCATCGGGACAAATGTCGCGAAAAACACACGTAGTCTTATGGGACGTCCGCGGGAAAATGTTAATTGTACGGGTTGTGTTCAAGTGAGTGAAATGAAAACTAAAGTAGTTTATGCAGAACAGTGCTAGTGAACAGCTAAAACATAACTTAATGCGGTGCGTGCGGTATAATGTGGAAAATTCGCTACGAAATGTTTATCGGTTGGTGTTAGGTTATGTGATGGTTCGTGTCGATTTACTGTCGCGATACAATTAATTGGTACAAAGTGTACGTTATGACTAAATATTATTATTATAACGCGTCCACGCACAAAAAACTAACGTTTTATTCATATTTTAACCAAAAAACCGCAAGTGAAATCTCTGTGTACATCGGCACTGCCTCGTGGAAATGTCAAATTTCCTAAACTCATGACGTCACGGCGAGAACGATTACGTAGCCTGACGGCCCGTACTTCTAGAAGGCATTGACAGAGGAAAAAGCGATTGTGGATGTCGATCTACATCGACAGTTGTCACTTCGATCGACGGTTTTCGTCGATCGAAGCAGAGTCCGTGACACACGGAGGAAATCGAAAAATGTATGTCGGAGATTTGAAAAAAGAACGAACGCCGTTCTTTTAGAATCTTATGTTTTGAATGGTAATGGTACGGGTACGGGCGGTAGTAATTAACGTTAGTAGTAGTTAATTGATTTGCAATTATCAATCGTCACAAAAGACGTTAAAAAAAAAGAAACTCTCGCGAAACGTCGCAAAGCGGCGACAATGTAAGTATGGATTTTAGTTAAATGTATCGAGGAGGAAATTGTCAGTAAAATCAACCGTGGGTGGACCAAATATATTGCATTTATTCTCTGCTTTAGAAGACAGAGTGCTATCCATCTTAAGTTTGGGCGCAGCGTTTAATCCTCCTGGATGCAAATTTGGATTTAAGGACTCCATTTCGTCCAACCTGGAGTATCTGAAGGCTTGGAAAATTCATCGTTCGGAAACTCGGTTTCAGCAATCGCCGAGACGGATTCTGAAGCGTCAACGTCGAAAGTGTCGGAACTTACAAGCAATGGCGATAATGCAGGAATTCCTCGAAGACAACGTAAGGTTCGAACGAAAACAGGTTTGAGGGAAAATAGGCGCATTCAACTCCTGGAAAGACATCTTGCCTTACAGTAGCAAATAAATGCCAAAACAAAAGAAACTGCACGGTATACCACAAACACTTAATTATTTAAAAACAACAACTGAAGATCAGCAGTGAAAATTTAAGATAAAAGCGAGAAAAATACGAATTTAAAAAAAAAACATATATTGGAGAAGGAAAGTTTTGGTGGAAAAATTAAAACTGAAACGTGTGTTAGAAATAAACTTAAGCTTGAGTCTACATAAGATCGATATATTTTCAACTATCATTTATATGTTAAAATAAGTGCCTACTGTTTTAGTGATGCATATTTTGTTACTTTCATTTTTTCAAAATTGATAAATCATACAATTACTTAAGACAGAAAGTCTGCTGCTATGTTCCTACGGCAATACCTCACTGTTTATTTAAATTGGACAAAGAAATGAATGCACTGATTGTGCAGAGTCACACGAATATTTGTAACTTTTGATTAAAAATTGGGCAAATGATTTATTTTTCTTTACTTTGACTTATCTTAAATCCCAAGCATCCGTTTTACAACTACTAAAAAAAAGTTAAACAGTGTTGCAATTTTTTATTACTCATCATAATGTTTGCGAAATTCTTTCTCTTATAGAAACGACATCTAAATTATCTTCCATATCAATGGCGTTATTAACCATTTATAATCACTGCTCCTTCCTCACTTTCCTTCTCTGAATTAAAAAAATTGTCTAACAAACTCATTTCGTTTACTAAATAAAAAACTTCTTCCATTTCCTTAAGGATTTCACTACATCAATGTCGTGTTTGACAGGAAAAATACAGTCACAATTGTAAAATAACTCATTTACATGAGCATCAATTCACAATTTACTCCGCATACACTGACATCAGTGTGGCAATCCTACTGAGTCACGTCGATGCAGTTACACAATCGGGATTCTCGATCGACGTGACGTGACGGTCGTCGACACGACGTTCGTCGACACGACATCCGCAATACGGGTGATTGATTCTTATAAAAGTGAAAGGAAAAAATAATCGAGCAGGAATTTATAAGCTTCGATGTGGCAATTTATGAATGGCTTCAGTGGTTGCTCCACTTTGATTATATAAGAAATCAAGCGTAGACACAGCCGCGGATTAATTCATTCGAAAGTAGTGGCTATAGCGAAGGAAAGAAATAAATTGATTATTCATTCTGCAGCCAATAACGATAACCGAATAACTGCAATTTTTGCATTTTTTTTCCTCCTTCCATTCTTTCCATCTCTCAGTATGCACGGTCCGTGTGCATCAATGCGTCACTAAGCACATCGTCCAAATACTTCCAGACAATTGAAGCATAAGATAAGATTCGAAATTAAATTAAAATAACTGCGATGAACGGATTCTAAGGTATCTATAAGATACATGTTATGAGGAAACCACACTTGACACCAATATTCAAGGATGTTGATAGAAAAATATACACAGGGGTAGAGATATTGGGCCCTATTCTGAGGGTCACCTCACGTTACGAATGAAATGACTCTCTTGATCTGCAGTCACTTGGGGTGAGTTTTTAAGACACTCCATAAAACCAAGTAGTTCGGATGGAAGTGGTAGAAAGTGAAATTTTGAAGACAACGAAGGAATATTTTGGCAAAGTTTAGATTGTGGATCACGGAAAAAGTAGGTAAATTTTATTTCAAAGATATTGTATATTTTTAGTTTAATTCAACCAGAAAATGATAAGAGCTATTCAGAAAATGATAAGAGCTATTCACCCTTTTTATAAAGGGTGTTTGTTAAAGCGTTCCGATTTCAAACTTGAATAAAACAAGAATTATCAGTCGGGATCACCTTGTTTTTTTCAACATTTTTCTCTTTATATTTACTTTTTGAAGGTGATCTCGCGAGAATTACCGCCGCGACTACCTCTCAAGAAGCCAATTTTAGAGGTCCAATTTTCTACCCCTTTTTGAAGCAAATGAGGCCCTATATTATCAATGATGCGAGCTATGTTGGCTTTTAAAGCATCGCTGGTTTGTCAGCGTAGATCTGGGACTTCACATATTCCCAAAAGAAGTAATCCAACAGAATCAAAACGCACGCTCGTTGTGGCCAATTAACGGGTTCCTTTTTCTAAATAATGCGATTTCCGAATTTTGCCTGCAATAAGTCGATGGTTGCGTTCGCTGTGTGGCACGTAGCGTCGTCTTGTTGAAAACATATCTCTCTCATATCCAAGCAAATTCTGGAACAAAAGCTGGTTTATTATCGCTCTGTAGTGGTCACCGGTGACAGTAAAGCACTCGTCGTATTCATATTTGAAGAAGTATTGTCATATGATGCCACCAGTATGCAGTACGTACTATACGGTTAAATTTTGTGGATGCAATTATGTTTCCATGACTCGACGGCGATTTTCCTCGCTCCAGATGCGACAATTTTACTTATTGACGTAGCCATCGACCCAGAAATGAGCAACGTCGCTGATCAAAATTTTCCCGTAAAATAGAGAGTCAACTTCCAGTTGATTTTCGGCCCATTTTTAGGGTGTACGAAGCATTCGATTATCATACAGCCTTAATTCTAGTAACAATTGGATCTTGTAAGCCTTAGACGTTCTCACAAAATTGACAGACAATTCCCAACTTCTAGCGCAACGCTTGCTAATCGACAAATCACATGGCGAATAGCACGTGCTGATGGACGATAATGCGATCCACAAAACTCACAAAGGGATCTTTGAGTTTGCACAACTGAACACTGATTTGGGAAATAAATTTCCACGATTTGTTTCAAGCAAGGCTCACTAAGCCAGAGCAACGAGCTTTTGGTGGAAGCAGCTGATACGTGTACCGACCTCTTGCTTCTAAGATTCACTAGTATTTCTAATGTACTTGCCAGTTCCCAGTGCCGGGCATTCTCTCAGTTGTAGAAGAAAAAAACTGGTTACAGGTTTTTCCTTACGGTTGCCATTTGGTACGTTAATTACTTTGGTGGCCGGCCTGGTTTAGACGCCTCGATTCAAGACACATCTCCATACAAAAAAAAAACCTTGTAAAAACTCGAGTTGAGTTGAATCATGTAAATTCCGACAATCGATACTCGTTTCAAGCAAAACGCACGGTGAGACCGCGATGGAACGCGTCGAAGCAAATTTTTAGCAATTTGACAGTTCCGAAATGTCAGTTGAACGCGTTGGAATATTTATTTATTTATATGCAATTCCAATACTAGTTCGCCGGTCGCCGCAGTTTAGGGGGCTATTGTATTTTAATTTAAGAGCAAATGGATCCTAATCTCACTAGTTTCGATGCGGTTTGGGAAAGAATCTGTAAAGTATTTCCACTTCTCAAACAATCGGTAAGCTACAATTAGCATAAAAGTTTATTTAATATCATGGATTTCTCCGTAGCTTCCGGAAACGACTGTTAGCAATGTGGATCTCGAGAGTATTGTTAAGGAACTATCAGGTTTAGACTTGTGCGAGCCTGTTTATGAATCTGTTCTTGTCGAGTTGGACATAATGCTTCGTCATACAATTGCTCCACGTTTTTGGAAACATTTCGATACTGCCGAGGATATTGATAGTACGCTGTACAGATTCCAGTATGCGGTGCATCAATTGTACAGCGATTTTTCACGATTAGAGGAAGTACGACAACGTCTCTCTGCTTTTCGTGGCCTTTGCCGTTTTAATAAACCTGAGAATAATTTGAAAACGGAAGCGGCTATATTCGAAGATCTTTTCAAAAGTGTGCTGTTATCGCAGCTACCAGCTAATTTTAATGATACTGTATATGAATTCTACAATGACTCCTTTAGAAGATTTATCAGCAGCAACGAAAGTAATCTAGTTCCATGCATATATCGTCGATTAAATACAGCAACATTATTTTATTGTTTTGTTTCAGATCATGATGACAGTGAAGAAATGGAAGATCTTAATTGTAACGCGTGTGGAAAAGAAGAATGCCAGTGCCAGGAACTAGTGTGTGCTTTCAATACAACAAACAAGCATTTACACAGAATGCGACTTTTGGATAAGCTGGCCGGATATACACTTACCAATCTGATTCAGGAAAGGATAGAAATGTATGTGGAAGAGACATGCAAAGGAGTCTTTGATGCGTCGCATCTTAAAGTTTTGTTGAATGTGAGTATTCAGTAAAATGGTTTGAATTAGCAATTAAACCGGTGGTGTGAAACTTCATACACTATATTTGATCTCTAATCCAACAAGATATCTCGTAATAAGCGAATTTAACAAAACTATCGACTGAAATGTTTCAACGTTTGCTAATTTGCTTGCATTGATCAAATAATAAGTCGTTTCAGTTAGCACGAGAATTATTTTTCGATTATCATAGCTACGAAACATTTCAGTACTGTTTCTGTAATTCAATAACATGAATTTCGGTAAAATTTCACGTTTTCTTTCAAATATAGCCCGTCAGTGTTAAGTTTAATTAATTTAGTGTAAAGATTAATTTACCGTTTCTTAAAATATTCCACAAGGAAATTGATAGAATATTGAACTTTTGAGGTAATGGCTGTGGCTTGTCTGGACGTGTGAAAAATACATGTGTCGTCTTTAAAAAGGTTATCTGCTGTGTACAAATTGTACAAAATCAGCGACACTGGGGGCATTAAAGAGCTACTCCTGCTATAGGTATTTTGGAGGAAAGGATGTTACCAAATCTTACTTAGAAGGTTCTAATATTTTGGAGGAAATATCTAGTGAAGTTGGTAGGCAAAGATCGTCTGGTTTAACAGTAAGCCCAAAGTGCTAAACTTTATCGCATGCTTTTGCGACATCGAGTATGACGAGCCCTGTGGAGGATCTTTTTTTGATACCTGTTCCAATATACTGGACCACTCGATCTAGCTGGAGCTCTGTGGAATGTTCTTGTTTAAACCCGAATTGCTCCGCTGGCAGATAATGATTTGCCAGCACCTTCTCTTTCATGCAAGAGAAAATCACGTGTTGCGTGAGTTTGGCGATAAAAGAGAGGAGAGAAATAGGACGCTAGTTTTGAGAAAAGGTGAAGTTTTTCACGGACTTGGGGATAACTATGACTGTGGCCAGTTTCCAACAATTAGGATACCATTTAAGGTACAAAATGGAAGGATATTATCGGGTAGATTAGTAATATTATATGGACCTTTAAAATTTTCCTTGTTGAAACTAAGAACCAAGCTTTTTACCTCTTCAAAATCTGTTGACGGAATTGGCACTCCTCTTTGAGCTGTGCTATGTAGGAGATGTAGCACGACCTGCTCGGTTTGTTCTTCTCCTTCAAGGTCGTCGTCCGCAGAATTGTACTCTTAGCGCATCAATCTGCATCCCAATCTGCAGAAGCATCAGCTTTTTCTGGTTTATTACATTTTAGACCAGAGGACTCGTGGATGCGTGGCATATTCTTAGTTCTAAAATATTGAGAAATTTTTCAAACGATGAAGGCTACTCATCAAGTGCTCCCGCTGGTCATTTTTGTATTTCCTGATCGAGTTACGAATGACATTGGCTAGCCGGTTCGCTTCCTGTTTCAATCTGGAATATACAGGTTTTATAGCTCTTTATTTAGTGTGAATTTTTCCTCTTTATGATGATTTTGATGGAGTTAGGGAGCTCATAAGGGTCTTGATCGGAGAGGTGTCTTTGGCCTGAGAGATTTTTCTGGTAAGGAGCTAAATCGTTCTCTCTAAATTTCTTGTCGTTTCTGACAATTGGATGAATTCATTGGACAGAGAAGTCCAGAAAGTTAGATCGGTAGTCAGTTTCGATGAAGATGTCTTCAATTTGAAAAAGCATGTCTTGTGATCAGAATGGAGCTCATCTAACACATTTGTATACACACAGTGATTTACATTTTGAGATATGTCATAGAGCCAAAGTGAGTGGGCTCATGGGGAAGGTGCAGACAAGATTTGCAGTAAAACTATAAAATTCTTTCCCTGCATGGTTATTTCGCACTGATCCCCACACGCGATTGTGAGCATCGAGATCTCCTGCAGAAAGGTAAGGCCTTTGTGATCCAATAGCGCATGAAAGTCTTCGATAAGATTTCGTGCTTTAGGGAGGATTGTAAGCGGATATATCTATGAATTTGAGAGAACTCGTTTTTATGGTTTGCTTTCATTCTACTGACGCTTGGAAACCGTATATTATGATGAATAATAGCCTTCTTACGAGGACTCCCCTGCCTGTCAATCTATCATTTCTATAAATGATATAGGCTGGATAGGATTCGGAGCTGATGCCCCCCAGCAGTTGTTTCACATTTGCTTATTATAACACCAGCCCCTAGATGTTACGATAAGCCCAGTAGCTCTTCGACACGATACAAAAATGTCATGCCAGCTTGCACACTCGGCTTCTGCCTTTTATGGACCCATGTCGTTCTCTCATAGTTTTTTTCTATCATTCTCAGAAAAGCATTAACGATCAATGTGCTTCACTCTCTTATAAATGGAAATAGTTTTTCATGGTGCTTCGTCCGTCAAGTCGAACGCATGAAGTAAATTTACCTAGAAAAATTCAAGTTAAAAAAAGTAGACCAGACCACATTTCATATTTGTTGTAAAAAAAAAAACAACTTACTACAAAACCGCATGTTTTTATACTCAAAAACTGAACAATAATCCAGAATCTGTATTTTAGTGGCTCGATACAATAATCATCAATTGGCTAACGCGTATATTTAATGAGGGCTCTTCGAAAATTAACGAAGACGATGCATTTACACATAAAGTGATAGAAAGTTTTCGAATAAAGTTGACCTACTTCTTATACGAAGTCTACGCTAAACTCATAATTGATCAATTTTTCAACATAATAATAGGTAAGATAAATCATACATTCAGCTATAGCTACATGTGACTTTACCCCACAATCCGAACAGACTTTCCAGATTCTCAACTAGCCATCGACGATTTGAAAATCTGTTTGGAGAAAATTGAACTGAGGAAACACCTAATCGAAACACTGAAACAATCGTTAGAAGCTCGTCTTTTACATCCCGGTGTTAATACTATGGATATTTTGACTGGTTACGTTGCTGCCATTAAAGCAATCAGACATTTGGACCCAAGTGGAGTCTTACTGGAAACCACTACGGAACCTGTGAAAGATTACCTTCGAAAACGCGCTGATACCGTTCGCTGCGTTATAACAGGCCTAACGGAAGACGGTCCAACTGATTTGGCTGAGGAATTGGCGAAAAGTGAAACATTGAAAGAAAATGTTGATGTGAAGGGAAAGGATGAAATGTTGAATTGGGAAACTTGGAATCCGGACCCAATAGATGCAAGTCCAGGTATTAATTGGTTTCTTGATTATATTTCAGCTCTACGATAAATTTCGTTTCAGATCCAAAACCAAAACGAACATCCCGCTCTGCAGATATTATATCAATGGTTGTTGATATTTATGGAAGCAAAGAACTGTTCGTAAATGAGTATCGGAATCTGCTGGCAGATCGTCTCCTAGTCCAACTTGATTTCAATCCAGAGAAAGAAATTCGGAACCTAGAATTACTGAAGCTTCGGTTCGGGGATTCATTATTACACAGTTGCGAAGTAATGCTCAAAGATATAAGTGATTCAAAGCGAATTAATTCGCATATCCAAAGTGATATTAACTATGTCAATGGTCTCTATAGTCTTTATATATTGTTGAATGGGTTTTAACACTTGATTTTACTTTGATAGGGAAAGCATTCCCCATATCGTCACTGATCCTCTCGTCACAATTCTGGCCTGCCTTTAACAAGGAAACATTAGAATTGCCAGAAGAGATACAGGCAGAGTTCAAAAAGTATACAACATCGTATGAAGCATATAAAGGCAATAGAACGCTTGTTTGGCGACATGTAACGGGTCGTGTCGTTTTAGATATAGAATTAGCTGGGAAAACTGTAGAGATGACAGTTAATCCGACTCAAGCTGCTATCATTTATCAATTTCAATCCAAAAGTAATTGCTCATTAGAAATTGAGAAGAGTTTTCACATAGTCTCACGGTCGTTTTAGGCGAGTGGACCCTGGAAGAGTTGAGCAGTGTGCTAAAAATCCCGCCATCAATATTGCGAAAACGCATCAGTTTCTGGCAGATTCAAGGTCTGGTCAAGGAACGTGATACTGATATTTACACCCTGATTGATGAAGTGGAGCAGAGTCAAGTCGACCCATCGCAATCTCAAGACGTGTGCGAAGAGGATGAATCAGAAAGTGCTATGGCTTCAGCGAGCGATCAACGAGAAGAAGAATTACAAGTAATTTCACTTTTTCTAACTTTACTCGGGTCGCTTTTGAAATGGAAATTGTTTTTTTAAAGGTGTTTTGGTCGTATATTGTTGGCATGTTGACGAATTTGGACTCCATGCCAATCGAGAGAATCCATCAAATGCTCAAGATGTTCGCATCGCATGGTAACGGAGTGGAATTTACGCAAGAAGAGTTGAAAAATTTCCTTCAACGAAAAGTTCGCGAATACAAATTAATTTACAACGGTGGTGTTTATCACCTTCCCAAATAAAATTCGATTTGAATTTTTTAATACGGTTTTTTTTTTCTCGCAGATAGAACTATAGTAGAATTAAAATAAAACATAGGTTCAAATTATTCTGTGCTCTCAGTCACCGGTTCAGGCTCAGCTTCATCGACTTCCATTGTACCCTCTTTTTTCGACGATGTCTTGTTTTCTTTCTTTTCTTTTACCATTTTACGATAGCTCTCCAGTTCTTCGTTCAACGGTGCTACAAAACTTTCGAATTCTAATTGATCTAGAGCTTCTAATATGTGTTGAGCTGTGATAGCTTTTTGATTCTTTTTACGAGCTACTGCTGTCGACGAGGCTGTAAGGTATATAACAAAAACTGAAGCAGCTCGGGCAATGGCAGCACGTGCCTCCTTGCTTACATTAGCTGCGGGCGGTAATGCTTCTTTTATCAAGCGAGCAACTACTGATGCTGGAAGGTTTAAGTCTTCGATGCGTTCAACCATTTTGTATTTGTTTTGTTCTGAAATGGAATGAACAATCTTTCAAAATCTGTGCGTAAAGTGTCACCTGTATTTTTTTTTTAAACATAGGGGACCAAAGAGGGGTAATTTTGAACTAGCAACGGAGCGAAATTAGAAAGTCTGTAAAAAATACAACATTTCACTGGTACCGTAATGAGTAGAGTTACGTTGTTTTGAAGATATGTACATGTTCGAAAGGGGCCATTTTCTTAATAAATATTATCTATGTAAACAGATTTACATTCAATTAAGGCTAAGACAAAGAAAAATTCAGCAATTAAAAAGACTTACGAAAACAAAAAATAAAAATTACAGATTCGATCAACCAATTGAAACAGTACCTCGTAAATAAGTAAAGAATTTTAAGAAAAACTAATGCTGAAAGGACAAAAATTACAGAAGTAATTCATAAATTCTGGTTATATGATAAAACACTGGCTCTTAATCAGCTTAAAATATGCAACGTTGGTAGAGCAGGAATAATATTTAGATTATGCGCAAAAGATGCGAATAAAAATAGGCGGCATATGTTGAAGTTAAAAGATCTAGTAATAAGCTTCGAATTATGAATTGAATACTGAGGATGGAGTACAAAAAACTGTTACAGATTTTAAAAAGGAAATATTCGTCAAGGATCAGTTTTCGTGGACACAAGCAAAGAGATTTCCAGAATGGAGAGACGACGCATACTATGCTCGTAGTTGTGAATTTTGAATTCAAATACTACTGAACTCCATTAATTAAGTAACGATAATGATGTCACCAAATCTGACCGCAATATTCGAGGACACTGGGCACAATCTCCTTTGTGACGAAATATTAGCACAGGAGTAAATATAGCACAAAGTATCTTTGAAAACTTCAAATTACTGAGGAATCAACGACCTGCAGCCAGACCTTGGAGAAATCTTTTGGACATGCCTAGCATTGAGGTATGCTGCGTCACCTTGGCGAAAGGTTGAAGTAGTCTTCATAGTAAAAACCTAGTAGGGATGACTATTCAGGCGCAAGGATCACCCTAACATCATTTATGTTAAAATGCCTGGAACATCATGTGAGTCGGCCCTCTCGTTTCCAAAGTTAACGAGCTATCTCAAATGGTAAGTATGCAACGGGGGTATTTATGAACATTGAAGGGGCTTTGACTGTGCGCCCTTTAGGAAACTATTTGAGGCTGTGGAAGCTCATGGCGTGGACAACGTCGTAGTTAATTGTATATTGTCGCAAGCTGCAGCCTACTGCTATTTGAGAACGGATGCGACAAATAGATGCTTTTAAGGGCGACATCATAGGTCATTCGCGAAGGTGGTTTAATGAAATGCAATGAGTGCAGAGACTCATAAATAAGTATTAGTAGCAAGTTTTATTTCAATCGAGCCATTCGCTTTTGGAAGAGATGTGATCCGTTTACGAGGACTCTTGCCTAAGTAAATTAGATTTACAAGTGGTACAATCTTTTTAAACGAGGAAGGGGCTCACTTCGCATGACTAAGGTGGGTGCCGAGAATACTCACGCCCTCAAAGACAACCGCGCGTGGAACTCATTCGCGTGTTTTTGGATCTTTGTAGTGAAAACGAGGATGGAGTATTGAGTCAAATCGGTGCTTAACACTTGAATTCATCATTATGCGTCTCAGTCTAAAAAGACTATGTAGAGTGCCTTATTCTGCTGAAAAAGCCATGGCGACCGGTTTTTGGGGCTCAGAAGTGACCCTGTTGATCGATCTTAAAAACAAAGACGTATCTGTGCGCTTTAATTCTGGAGCGTTTGAAAGGTGTCTGCACGACAAAGCGCCTGTGGGCCATAAGATGGGCTTCGAAATTTTAGATCACCCGCTCTAAAACCCTAACCTGGTTCCCAGCGATTATTTTTCCCAATATTTGAAAATGAACTTCGTAGGACAATGATGAAGAGAAGTACGCTGTTTCGGTTTACTTTTCCGACAATGCCGCGAACTTAATGATCCACTCATTAAATGTGCCGGATAGGTGTTAGCAGGATGAAATGTGCCTACCCTGCTGAGAAGCTGACGCCGCAGAGCATTTCCATTTGTTCATACAAACTGATACAAATTTGTTTATACAAGATGGCCAAGAATCGAGCGCTGCGGAAAAGCAAAAACAGCGTAGAAGAAGAGAAAGAACAATAGAAACAAGCGTGACCAAATGTGTAGGAGGGAGGAACACTGAGTGGAGTGGACCCGAACTACTTAAATATGTGAATATTAAAAGTTGCGTTTTCAACAATTAATGGAACTTGTTTTGATTTACCATTTTTCATCATAATCACAAAGTGGAGTATGCCTTTCTCGTCAACAACAACTTTCATATGAAGGTGGTTGGCTTCGGATTGGTTGTCATTGTCATCAGTGCCGATAATTATTTCTCCAATATAACTACTAGTCTAGTGACTTGGATATTTTTTTAGGAAGTTACCTGACTGCACAAAGTGCTAATTTTAATTTATTACAATTACTCTCTTGGCAGTGGATTATTTGCAAAATTGGATAAGTTAGAAATGTGCACTTCGTAAGTTTGATAGTTGAAATCGTCTAACATGCCAAATTTATAACATCAAACAATACTACCGGATCTATTTTGAAAAACCGATCCTGGCTGAAGTATCTATTTGTGACGAGTCTATTCATAGTTTTGGTGCTGTTGCTACCAATATTTCTCTGTATACATCTACTCTGAATAAATCCTGTCTCTGAAACTAACGTCCACAGAACTTCACGCACATGGGCTGTAAGCTACAATAGGACATTGTGGATAATAGAATGGAGGCGTAAACTACATGACCCTTGCCGATGAGGCGAATAAAAAGGCACCTTCTAATCGCGAAGTGTGAGACAGATGAATCTCTAGATGGAACACTAGCAAAGAAACATAGGGGGAAAAGTATTTCGAAGGAAAATTAAAGATTACAAGTTCACACACATCAGAGTAGTTTCAAACATGCATTCGAATGTTTCAGAGGTTTTTGCAATAGAGATATAAGACATATAGCATGCATTCATCAAAAAGTATATTACATGTGAGCAATATAAGCGACTGGAGTTATCGTGGGATATATATTAAAAACATAAACATATTTTAACATAAGCAAAAAGAACAATCACTGAAAGATTGACAGACGAAAAACTAGCACGATATTTCTACGAATCAGCAGATTGTTTTACCTTTTGATAAAAATGTTCCGTCAGAAATTTCTTACGGAAATGAAGCAGCTCTTTAAAATTATATCGATATGATGAATGCAATTGAAAACAATTTATCCAAATTAACAGCGAAGAGAACACAACTTTACCGCGTATTTGGCGCGAAATTTGTTTACAAATGTATTGACTGATGGTTGACTGTCAAACTGCACGCATCGGCTGTCAACAGAAATACGTTGCCATGCGATTCGGTGCGTCAAAAAAGCATATTTGATTGGCTTGTGGATACGATTTGTTTGTAGTCAAGGAGCGTTTTTTTTTACATAAAATCTGGATTTCCTTGAAATACTTGCAACGTGAGGTGTTCTTTGAGATTTGGTTGAAGCTTCTTGTTCATGCTCTCTGGTTCAAAATTTGTTCGTGGAGTTCACAGTAGGTAAGTCCTTATTCTAAACAGAAAATTGTAAAATAACAAATCGGCACTCGTCTCTGCTATTTCACAACACTAATGCTCACTGTTGTATTTCACAACAAAAGTTACGATTTTCTCTAAACTTGTTCTTAATCATATAAATGTTAATATATCAGAGTTCGAAGATGAAAATTACTTTATTTGCAACTTATAGCACATTCGTGTATATACAACAGAGTTTGAAAAAGAGGAGTTAATTTTCGCCACTTTTCTTGATATGTTATTAAATTGAATACAATATCCACCTAGACTGAAATCTACTTTGAATTTCATAAAATAAACAATCCTGACAATGCTATTTATTTCATTTCCTCGCTTGTTGACATTCAAATCAAGTACAGTTGTGTTCTATCACCTTTTTTTATGCTAATTGGATCCTTTTTCCAAAAAAAAGTTGTATTCTATGACAAGAACAATTGCTGTTTCAATCAGCACTGACCTAGAGACAAATGCTGCTTTCATCTTTTATCCGTAACAATGTGTGATGTATTATCCGAACTTGAAGTACGATGGACTGCCTTCATCAAAGAACTCCACAGTAGTTTCAAAGATTCCCAGTATTCGTTCTTTAGGATTTATTCCTCGACCTTGACCATTTCTGGAATGGACATAATTAATTTTATAGAGCTTAACTCATATTTCAGATCCCTTGATTCAGTTTCTGTATTTGATTCTCAATCTTACAAATTTTGGCCCCATGACAATATTTTTCATCTACTGTGTTTATCTGATGGTCAGATTTTTCTTGTGAATGAACAGGAAAGTGCCTATTCCGTAAACCTAATTTAGTCTGACTTATATTTCAATCGTGCCAGTTAACTTCGATGCTTGTCTGTTATCAAAAAGCTTTGAATGTATACAGCAATAAAAAAAACTTAGTAAAGAGTCTTGTGTACAATACTATCGTAGCATAAAATTAACGAATTTTTGGTATTTATTTATTTTATTTCTTCCGCATTTCTCTGACGATGGTGAATGACTGGTCAAGTGTTTGTCGTTCATCTCTCAAACCCAATTAGTTATTCAACAGTAGACTGAACTATGCAAATTCTCATATTTTTGAATATTTATTTGAGACGTAATGATTGATATGTCTACGAATAATTAGTAAGGTGGCTATGAAATACCCATACTGTAGTTTGTTTCATATTTGTTGACTGATTGTTTCCGTCTGCACCATCTATTGATGCTTCCAAATTGTTTTCAGCTTCCGGAAATTGGCGTTTATAGTACTGCAGCCGGTGAGTCCGATCTAAGATATAAATGACCGACACTTTATCGTTTTGAGTCTTCATGTCTGACTTCCAATTTTTCAATTCTTGAGGGTCTATTATGTTTTCTTTTATCGGTGTTCTTGCGTCTTTGTTTGTTAGGGTGTTTATAGGTTAGTGAATGATGACGAAGTCGTTAAAATATCATGTGTTTGCTTTTTTACGGCGCCGATTAAAGAACTTTTATGTACAGAAGCTGTTGTCGATTATGAACTTTGTCGGCTACTCTGCGAAAGATTGTAGACTTAAACGATTTACCTACTAGTTTAGCTTTAGTCAATTTTCCAACATTTGTCAACATACATAGATTCGTTTTCAAGTATTGTATGAGTAGACTGGCACTCACTTCTTGTTTTATGCCTGTATTTCCACCATATATGAAGTATGCTCTCGTATTTCCTGCTCAAGGTATCTTCATATTCCTCACTCCATCAAACTGGTTATTCATTATTTATCTAGTTCTTACACAATAACATATTCGCCTTCGATATTTATTGCATTTACATTGCTCCGTTGATCATCTATATGCTTGATTCAGCTGCTAATTTTTTTTGGTTAACTTCCAATATGTGGCAAACCTCATTGCTTAGAGTAAGTTTGCGACATTTTCACAAAATACGGTTATCTTTTTCCGCTCACTGTATAATAAACAAAAATAATTTTTAAGACGCGAAGGGAAAACAAGCATTTCAGCGCAGGACCACTTCAGAAAATTTGCTATTGAACGTTAGCCGATTTACCTACACTAGGAAAATGCAATTTCCGTATATTAAGAACCGAACGGAGAAGATGCATTGATGGCTAACTTTTGACGTGATTTTTCCTCTTAAAACTAAAGATGCAGTGCGTCGTAGATTTCCTTTCTCCGGCTTAGAAGCTGATCTTGTAAGTTACAAAAATTACGCTCTTGTTCTAAAAAGGTGATTAAAGACGCAACGAGTGCTTAGCAAGTTTATATTGAAGTCTCTAAATATATCATCCTGTCACCCACCAGAAAATCTTCTGGTTTTACATCTACTCCAATTAAAAATTTCCCTGTGTCCCTTCTTTGATGTATCTAAATGATCTATCTACTTCCTCGGCAGACGAAATATGTGAGCTGTTTGTGCGTTTCTTTTCCTCTACTACTTATCAGCTTAAATCATCTTTCTCTGATATATCCTTTTCAGATATTAATGGATTTTGCTTGTTTCTAATGAACCTCTTAGAAGTCGAAGGTTTATTTGCCAACCTAGATAGTAGCGCCAGCTTTGGTCCCTATGGCATATCGAATATCCTTGTAAAGTCACTGTCCTCATCGTTGTGTGTGACTTTATTTGTGGCCTTCAACCTAAGTATTTCTTTCTTTTCACTATTAATCCGTGAATATTTTCTTCATCCTTAAAGTCGAATATTCTTCCTGCGTCTCCAATTATCCGTCTATCCCCAATTATCGCCCCATATCTCTTGTATTTTGCTTCTGTAAGCTCATTGAAATGGGTTGTTTACAATGGAGTACACCAGATAATTGAACCTTTTCTCGACCAGCAAAAGCAAGTGGATGCGTTGTATATAGACTTAGCCAAGGCTTTTGACTTTGTGAACCATGACATTCTTCTCTGAAAGCTTGATGAACTTAATATTGTGGATTAAAACCGTTGCTGGCTTTCCGTATACTTTCATGATCGGGCTTGTTTCGTAACGTTTAAGGCCAATGACACACGGCGGTTCAACCGAAGCGTCTCCCGAGAGAAAAATAGTCGTGCATTACTTTAGCATTGTGATCACACCCACCGCGGTTTGAGCCGTCTCTCGGTTTTGGAACCGAGTCGATAGACGAGAGTTATTATGACCTACCGACTCGGTTCTTCGACCGTTTTTCGATTTTTTCATAGCTGCGAAATTCGATTCAACCAGATATTTAAGCTGAAATTTTCAGGATGGATTGATGAATGCATGGGATAAACTCTTCTGAAAACCGCTGTGAAAAACCGACGCGTTAAACGCTTCGATTGAACCGCCTCTTGGTCTTATTCTCCCTTCTATCCTACTTCTGGCGTTCCACAAGGCTCGATTCTTGGTCCTCTGCATTTCCTCCTGTTTATAAATTATATTCCGTGGTCGATCTGAAAATATTTAGGTTGATTGAGTCAGTTGATGACTTGTCTGCACTGAGGAACTGGTGCTCTGTCAATTGTATTAATCTTAACGTTGTATTAATCTTAACGTTTATACTAAACTAAAATTTGACGTCCACAACTTGCGTGTCATATCAAAGGCCTCGCGTTTGTGCGGCTTCATTCTTAGAATGTCTAGACCTTTTACTGATATTTCCTCGTTTGAACGATTGTACATCTCCTTCGTGCGTAGTATTCTCGAGTATTCATTGCGAATTCCCTACTGTGAGAATTGCATGCATCCTAGAAATCTCTACCCCGTCACGTAGAGTGTATTTATTCGAATATGTCCATTACAAAATGATTAATGGTTCTGTGACCAATATTGCCAGACAATATGATTGTTTAAATATTGGCCCTCTTAAAAATAATTTAAGAGCTTGTGTTTTGATTTACGAAACAAATTAAAAAATTGCGGAATTTACAATTTCATCTCTGTATAAAATAACGATTCCTTTTCATTCACTGCCTTTTGTTGACTTGGTTAACTGAATCTATAATCTTGTTCTTTCTTTCTTCTTTTTTTTTTTGAAGATTTGTACATTATTGTGTTTTTATTCTTTGCTTGATTTTGAAGTTTATTCCTTGTCTAGTGTTTAATTAGATATGTATCTGTTGATTTAGACATAAATAAATAAATAAAATAGGAAGTTTAGGAGTCAAATCATAAAGTAGCTATTTTCATTCTAATTGAATTCAGTTTCGTTCTAGAACCGCGAACATTTCGATAGTATAAGTTATAATTTATATGTTAAATATTGTCAGTGGAATTTAAGTTGCTTGGTTGACTAGAGCTCGAGCTCATCCTTTCCGAAAAATAACAGAATGCCGACGAAGTTCAAAGGTCATGATAAGAATACCACTGGGCCACAAGTCAAGGCGACCGACCATACTATGAGCCGCTGAAAGAGTCAGTTTAAATGGGCCAACAAAGCGGTCGTTAGTTTTTTTGCACCACACGTTCGTGAAACTTCTCAGTCTCCGATGTATGCATTTAACTATGTCATCTTCAAGTGTACAGAAAACAGTTGCAGTAAGAAACTTATTGCGATGAAAAATCGCATCTGAAACCAAATACAACGATAAAGATCGAAAATTTCAAAAATAGGGGGTAAAAATTATCAAAAACAAATTCATAGATCTATTTATTGAAATATTTTAGTAACTCTGAAAAAGGAAATTGTATTCTACCCCATTAAGGCTTATAGCATTTAACTTTTACCAACTAAGCTTTCTGAATCAAGGAAAATGTTCCGGCAAACCATGATCAGAGCTGACGAAAATACTGTCCATGTCATAATTGCAACTATTTAGTCAGTCGAAAATGCAGAAGTACTTTTTTTTTGTGACAGGATCAAATGTATTATTTATTTGTCAAATCATATGATGCCCGTGTCCGAGGCCCTTGAAACCACCTTGAAACTAGGACATGTTCCTAAAATATGTTAGATTGCTACAGTCATTCATTTCCTTGCACCAAACAAACCCAAGACCGACGTAAATGAAACAATAATTAAATAAAAATTAATTTGAATTATATAAATAGAATCAAATCAAAAAATATGAATGTAAATAATGTTCTTCTTAGATATATATTCAACTTTATCATGAAACGCTCCTCAAGTGGTGTTCCAATACCATCTAAAACACCAACTGACACAGGATCATCTAGCACGCCGAAAACTTCCACTTCGTCCAATGATATTGCCTTGTTCGAAACTCAGGAAACTAGACGGCTGAAAGTAGCTGAATCAATTCTAGAATTCCAGTTTCAAAAGAAACGAGTTCGCATACTATCGAAAACAGGCGAAGTTAAAGACGATGCGAAAGCCATCTTGTATTGGATGTCTCGTGACTGTCGCGTCCAAGATAACTGGGCTTTTTTATTTGCGCAAAAATTGGCTCTTAAAAACAAACTACCTCTGCACGTTTGCTTTTGCCTTGTACCAAAATTTTTAGAGGCTACGATAAGGCATTTTAAATTCATGCTGAAAGGATTACAAGAAGTCGAAAAAGATTGCAATGATTTAAACATCACGTTTCATTTGCTGCTTGGTCATGGTGGCGAAAAAGTACCTGAGATCGTTAAACAGCTTGATATTGGAGCAGTTGTTTGTGACTTTAGTCCGCTTCGAGTACCGGCAAAGTGGGTTGATGATGTAATGAAAAAATTACCAGCAGATGTTCCACTCTGTCAAGTAGATGCGCACAACATAGTACCGGTTTGGGTTGCTTCCGACAAGTTGGAATATGCAGCCCGTACTATACGTAACAAGATCAATAACAAACTGGATGTTTATTTAACTGAATTTCCACCGCTAATAAAACATCCCCATATCGAATCATCAACGAAAAAGGATATAAACTGGGAGGCTGCTTTTAACAGTCTGCAGTGTAATAAAGAGGTAGATGAGGTCGATTGGGTGAAGCCAGGATACAGAGCTGCATGTCGTGAGCTCCAGAACTTCTGCGAGAAACGATTGAAACTCTTCAATACCAAGAGAAATGATCCTACGGTTAATGCGTTATCGAACCTGTCGCCATGGTTTCATTTTGGTATGGTATTTTTCGGCGTATTTTCCGATACAATATTAATTCATATTTTTTTGCAGGTCAAATCTCTGTTCAGCGTTGTATTTTGGCTGTTCGTAAACACAAATCAAAATATCCAGAATCCGTGGCTTCATTCTGTGAAGAAGCTATCGTAAGACGCGAACTATCTGATAATTTTTGTTTTTACAATAAAAATTATGATAATTTGAAAGGATGTGCATCATGGGCGTTTCAAACTCTTTCCGACCATAAGAAAGACAAAAGAACTTACGTTTATAGTACAGAAGAGCTTGAAACATCGAAAACTCATGACGATCTGTGGAATTCTGCTCAAATTCAGCTAGTTAAGGAGGGAAAAATTCATGGATTCCTTCGAATGTATTGGGCGAAGAAGATCCTAGAATGGACTGAATCGCCTGAGAAAGCGCTTGAAGCGGCAATTTACCTAAACGATAAGTACAGTTTAGATGGACGGGATCCAAGTGGCTATGTTGGTAAGTTGACGCATACATATGAAAAAAATTATCCATAAAAAAATGAATATTGTAGGTTGTATGTGGTCCATTGGAGGTATTCACGACCAAGGCTGGAAAGAGCGAGAAATTTTTGGCAAAATTCGATTCATGAACTACGAAGGATGCAAACGTAAATTCGATGTACGTGCTTTTGTAGCAAGGTATGGAGGTAAAGTTTATAGTAAGAAGAAATGATTACTGAACTTACTTAATTTTTCGTGTTAATAAAATTTTAAGTGAATGTGCTTGTTAATGTCTTATTCGTCCTCATTGCATTTTTATGATATTGCAGAGTGTAAAAACTACTTTCAAAATATATGATCATTCACAAAAATTTCAAAGAGAAGTTACTTCAGCGAAAGTTGAAGGTTCGACTGAAGAACATCTCTTTGCCTGATTGAAAATCCTCCATGCCGATAGGTTCGTTACTGACCAGTTAAGGAATTAAAGCGAGTGAACCTAAATTACTTTACTATTGTAAGTGAAATTGTCGAGCTAGATTCTGTCATTTTTGGCCACTAATCACTTGCCAATATCGGATTGCCTATTGCAGAAATTTCTACAGTGAAATCGTCTGTTATGCCTATATTGAAACAGTCTGTTCGTTGCCTGTTTCTAAAATGTTTGGCATTGTTGCTCGTAGCAGCCACTGAGGGAGAAGCGCCCGGCACATCTCAGCACTCAGGTTAGAAATGCCTATAGTACTCACAAAATACCAACATTGTCTCCCGGATTTTTATTAATAAAATCTTGGAGCAAAAAGAAGGGAAAAGAGGCTGTCCTATGCATATGATCTTCGAAACAAGAAAGGTAAACGCTATCCTGCGCAATACCTATTCGGAGTATATGTCCTCCTACCCTGCCGAGCCCAGTGCGTGGCGTGTGCAGATGCAGATAAGCTGGGTTCAGAATCCTGTAGTGGTCGTGTTGGCTTTTGCTGCGCTTCAACACAGCAGTGTCCCGATACTCAGAGAATATGTACTTTATTTAATCTGGAGACAAAAAACAATTCCAAGGAAAAGTTTAATCTTGCCAAGATTCACCGAAACGCCCGCCGTCTCTCGAGCACCTGCAGTCAATTAAACCCAATCCGCGTTGTGTATTTCTACATACCACATTCATACCACATTATGTGTATTTCTACATACCACATTCAGATCCTTACTGACTGCTAGTGTGGCCACGTCACCAGCATAAACTTGCTTGTGCAGACGTTATTGTTGCAGTTTGTTTAGTAAGAAGTTAAATGGCATAGTCCACATAAACAGTAATAGGGCACTCTCTTCAGGGCACCCATTCTCAAGTAGCAGTCAGCTTCAGATTCCGACAGTAACAATCTCTGCGTCAGTATGGCATGTATTCATTTAACTAGGACATCGTCGAAGCCATGAATTTTCGCCGCCTCAATTAGCTCCCTAAAGGACTCGCAGGCAAAGGTTTCTTCAATGTCCGCAAATAGCACCATCGCATGCTCACCATGACAAAATCCTCCCTCAACTCTGGAAAGTGAATGAAGGGCCGACTCGCATGATTTTCCTCGCTGGTACGCATCTTGTTCATAATCTTAGGAGTTAGACTTAACCACACTGGTGCGTATGTGTCGCTCAACAAGCCTTTTCAGGCACAAAGTTCCTTGGAGCTGAATAGTCATCTCTCCCAGGTTTTAGTATAAGGACTACATATACCTGTCGCCAATTTGACAGAACGTACCACAGAGCTAGACATGCCCAAAAGATTTTGTTTAGGTTTGCTTCCATGCGGTCAATTCCTTCCTCATCATAGCCGGGTGGATGCCCTCTAGGCCTGGGCAATTTGACGTTTTCAAAGGACTTAATTGCATTACTGACTTTTACGCTGATGACGACAGATCTAACTGTGTACCAGCATTTCCTATCGTTGCGAAGAGTAGAAGGGTTTTGTACTGCTGCGTGCAATTTTCCTACTATCTGCAGATTATAATGGATTTATAGCATGGTTTTATGGCCCCTCGATATAAAGGGGCCATGCAGTCCATCATCGGTTGTACATGCTGGTTCTCTTTGATGTGAAGAAAAAAACCGCTTTCAAAGAAATTCTTCGCAATCACTATCTACGTCTTGCACCTCCATCGCCCACTGCAAGCCATCGCCCCTTCAGACAATGGTGATGGATTGCAGTGGCTCATAATGAGCCATAATATTTTATTTACATTTTATCCAATAGCTATTAATTGGACTTTTCTATCAGATTCAGATTATTTTATTCATTTTTAGTCCAAAATATTCATGTATGTCCACGATATCCTGTACACACACCGTTATTTTAAAATGCCTGCTAAGCATAAACATATGAATGTCTTTAATCATTTGCTTTGCATTATGGGTTGTTTGGATATTTCGATGTAATAGCAATTGTAGCTAAAAGCCACTTAAAAATACAGTTGGAAATGGTTTAACTATCGTTTCCGGCTTGAGGGCTTTCTCCCGAAACCATTAGAATATCCTTAAAATGGTTTTCAAACGATGGATGGCAATGATAACCCCTGGTCCTCAAAAAAGATTAAATTATTTAGAAGAGGTCAGGTTTCAAAATTAAAAACAAAAACTTTCAATACAGTTAATTTGTACGGTAAAACTCGACTATGTGACCCGCATAGCCGTTAGACAGTTCTACCGATTGTTTTTTTTTTGTGATTTTGTGGTTTTGTATTTAAACATTGTTTATCTTCAGTGTGTTGGCTTTTCGCGTCTTTTTGGACGTTTTTGTTAGTCATTCTTCAATTTTTGATCCCTGCTCGTCCTCTGGTGGTAGGATGGGCAAAAACCTGAAGAATAACTAACAAAACGTACAAAAAAATACACGAAAAGGCAACATACCGAAGATAAACAAGCAAAAAAAAAAACAAAAAAAAACCCTCAAAAACAAACAGTCACAAAAACAAAAATACAATCGGTAAAATTGTCGGTAAAACTGGACTTGATGCCCCACACAGCTGTTGCATGAATCTCGCCGATAGATGTCGGGCTAATATGTTTGTGTTTTTGTGGTTGTGCGTTTGCTTTTGGGGCTTCTTTTCTTTCTTTTCTTTCTTTTTCTTAATTGTTTTATCTTCTTTTTTATTTTTTTGCATAATTTTGTCTGTTTTTCTTCATTTTTTCAGCCCTTCTACCACCTTTTCGCCCTCTGGTGGTGGGATTTCCCGGGTGTGGGGCATCAAGTCCAGTTTACCCAAATTGTCTAACGACTTTGGAAGGCACGTAGTCCAGTTTAGCTATTTGTACTTGTATTAGAAGCGTATCGTTTCAGTAAATTAGAAGAACAAGTTCTAAACTGAGTAAGATACGTAAAAATGACATCTCCTGCCTATTTGCAGAGAATTGCAATAAAAAAAATGTTTCTTAATGCAATTCATACAAATAACAAAAAATTATAATAAGTCATTATTATAATTTTTATATTCGTGATATGACTCTGTGGATAGGACTCGTGATATGACTAATGCTTTCACAAATTCGTTCTTATTTTCATTACCAATTTAATAATTTTCAAACACACAATTGATATGTTTATATGCCTGCAGTGCCTCCACAATCTTAAAAAATTTCAAGTAAATATTTAATATTACTGATGAGAAGAGCAAATCCATTATGTACACTTGAAAACGACATTCGAAAATGTGCGCTTCAGAACTAACTACTAAATAATTTTATTCTGTAGCTGCTTGATGTGTTGCCGTTAAACAAACAAATACATTTGAAAATGAGATTTTTTAAATAGATGCGGAGCAAATTTCGAGCTAATGATTGTGTCACATTGCTTACCAAGGTGCTAATTTAATAGTTGTGTAATTCGTAAGAAAACAAAAATAGATGTTTTTGATAGCATTTGCGTTGCAGACGGATGTAGGAAAATTACAAAGAATTATGTGATTTCATATATTCAGAATATGTCATCAACACCTAGACTCTAAATTTACAAGAATATTTATCTTTTGTTTGTATTTACCTGTCAGAACGTCTATTTGGTGCTTTATTTCTATGTGGGTGCGTTGTAATTTCTACCAGTACCTGAAAGCTTAAATTCATTGCAGGACATACATTGATTTGTTATTTGCTTTTTTAAATGATTTTTTTATTTGATTTTTGTATTGTGTTACATTGCAGGTGCGGTAAAAATTTAGTTAGGTTTATTGATGTAATTAGCGCGAAGAAAAATCCTGTCGACTGTATTTATAATTTGGTTTTCCGGCTGGTTGGAGCTGCTTTATCTTTTTGCTAGCACGTATTTTCGTAACCAATCAAACACAATTTTCGTAAAATTGTTCAATTCAGTTGGATGCTGTTAAAAGATGTATATTTGTATAATTTATTTGCACTAAATACTGGAAACAGGCTCAATTAAACTTAAGATTTTTACCATTATATCAACAGGATCATTAAAATATTCGATTTTTATTCCCTGTCTGAATGTTTTTTGCTATAGTTTTTGCTTACTGTTATTTTGTGTCTTGTGTGGCTAATATTTTACTCTTTAATTTTTTCATATTTTGCAAACTGTGCGTTTTTTTCGAATCATCTGTAGAACCACTTATACCATCATCATTTAGATATTCGATGTTCTTGAGATCTACATATTTTTAGGTTTGCAAAATAAGTTGACTGAAATAAGTTTGTTTTCACATGAAATTTGCAACTTTTTCCCGAAAAGCTAGCATACTGAGTAGGTCTGAAACGCGTCTTCAATAAATAAGAATATTGCTGTGTTTTTTTCACTGAAAGCATGCTTCGTGGTTTGGATATTCTCCGTGTTTACGGAATAAAACTGTTCGTTTACTACGACTAAACACACTTTTATTCGAAACTATAATTGCCATAACTAAATCGCTTTATTTGACACTTGCGTACACATTTTAATTATCGCGCCAATAGTATCACTCGCGCAATAGTATCAGTATCACACTTGCTATTAAATCGCTATTAAATTAACATGACTGGAAACGTACTCAATTTGCTTTTTCAATAGATTCGCTTTATAAGACTGATTCGCCAAAGATATCTCACCGGGGATATTTATACTTTTCTCGGGCATTTAAAGAATGGTCGATTGTGATTGCATGCTTCTGGGCTATTCTCGATGTCTGTAGCCCTGTGGGAATCTGTTTGCGTCTTGGCTTCTAGGAGTTTCTTATCAGCGTTTACAATGGCAGTCGTATTTTCCATTGGATTTTGTCATTCTTTTAGATATAAATATAGGCTGAGACAATATTTCTCGATGTATTTTGTAATTTCTGACACTCATAGGGTGAATAAGATTTATGTTGGTGTGCATGCAACATCGTTTTCTTCCTTTAAGTGTCTTTAGAATTTTTTAGCTCAGTAGGTTCGCTGCCAGCTTGCAAAACGTCGAATAGGCTTGCTTTCATCATTTGCAAATATTAATTTAAATAAAGCAGATTAAAAACAGAACTCAAGCTCGGGAAAATAGCACTAAAATATTCACTCGGAAAAATATCACCAAAATATTCACTGAAGCGCCGGTTAAATTAAGGGGTTAGGCTACTTTAGAATTTTCGCAAAAACTTTTTTCTCGAGGCTGTTCTGTCCCCCATATCATTCAGGGCATCTCTGACCTCTAAGAGTATAGCTGAATTTATTTGATAGCCTTGAGAAGCGCTTGACTATCAGATAGAATCTTAATTCTGACCCTTTTAGTGTTTCTCATCTTTATTATATGTGAGGATCTAAGCTGTTCTCCTTGATAGATGGTGGCTTCCTTTGGTAGTGGAAAACGCATTTTGCACTTGGGACCTACGATCCCTGCTTCTATCCCACAATTCATCTTTGAACCATCCGCGAACTACATTTGCGCTCCGTTGTACGAGGGAGGTGGGCCATCCTTCCATTTGTTCCTTGATGGAATTGTGACCTAGAACCTCTTCCCGAAGACTTTGTTTGATCGCTGAAGTTCAAAATTTCCATTATGGGCATGATATTCTCCAGAACTTTGAGGTGGTCTTTTAGGTCTTCTGATTTGTACTTGTAGGCATGTTGTAGACTAATAGCCTGTTTCGCTGCTTGCTCCTGAATCTGGAGCGTTAGCAGCTCTAGGTTTAGAAGAGTCTCCATTGGGGCGGATCTCGTTGTTCTTGTAATCAGTAGGCAGGTCATCCTTTGAAGCTTGTTGAGCGTATTAACAGCAGTTTTTTGTCTGGGATTTCTTCCAACACACTGCAGCACCATATAGAATGATAGGTCGGACAATTTGTTCGTATGCCTATAGTGTCCGCCTTGGAGGCAGTCCCCAATTGCGTCCAAACATTTGTCCTGTCGCCCAGATTGCCTCAGTGGCATCCAGTGCCGTTTTGTTTAAATGATTGTCCCAGGTGAGTTTCGTATTTACGTGCGTTCCTAGATATTTTATGTTTCCGAGCAGACATACGACTGTGCCCTAAATTTTTAGAGCTTCTATTTCGATTTTTCTCTTTCAAGTGAATAGTACTATGCTAGTTCTCTGAGAATTAATGGATAAACCCTCTTCCTCGCAGCATTGAATTGTTTTATTTAAGACTTTTTGCATTCTGGATCTCAAGGTATCCATGTAATAATACCCCTCTCTGTGGACATCCCCTCCTAGTGTCCGCCAATGCGTTTTCTATTATTTTATCTTTTGTCAGGCAAATTGAAATTTGTAAAGTGGCATAAGTCAATCAGCTTTTTCATGTCCTTTAATATGAAAGATGTGAGGCTACTTGGCCTGTTTGATTTGGACAGGTCGGTCGATTTGCAAGGAAAAATCGATTTATTTTCGAGACGAATTTAAAAAAGAGAAGCGTTTTGTTTGGCGATCAGAACAAATTTGCCACATTTGGATCAGATAGCAGGCAAACTATTTGGAGGCAAGCCAAGGCGAAGTTAAAAACAATTAAATTAAGCAGTACGGCCAAACACGGAGGTGACACTGTCATGGTTCTGGATCGCATAGCTCCAGGTCGAGTTGGCAGTTTACAGTTTATAGAAGCCACGATGGACGAAATGAAGTATTAAAATATTCTTAAAAGAATTATGCAATCTATTGCTACAAAATTGGGATTCCCGGGAGGGTTCGGTTATAACAAGACAATGGCCCAAAACACGCCGCATACATTGTCTCAAAGCAATTAAAGCCCCCTTTTTAAACAACCAGAATTAAACTCAATAAAGTATTTGTGAGCTATTCTAGAAAAAAATTCGAAAATTCTCTCGAGCAAGGCTGCGCTGAAATCAGTAATCCAAACTGGATGGGAAAGTATAGGTCCAACAATTACCAACAAATTAATAGAGAGTATGCCAGCTGTAATAGATACCAAAGAATATACAACTAAATTTTGAATCCTTATTCTTAAAATAATTATGATTATTTACCTGTTTGTGCCTTTAATTTTTTGTGATAAATATCTGTTTTACTAGTTAATTTTATGTTGGATCTTTTGAAATATAAATATTATTTGTTCATTTTTTTTGTTATCCCATTTGTTTGCTTCTTTTGATTAAAAACCAAAATATAATATGTAATTGCACTAAATGTATTTAGCATTAATTTTCGAGACTAATTATTTGTGCCTTCAATTTCGTGACTATGTCTATAACTTCCTAGTTCCCTTAAAGGAACAGTCAGAAGAAGGCGAGTGATACTTTTTCTTTGGATTTTGAATTATTAGCGCTATTCTTTCGACTACAACCTTTGTCTAGTTCTTCGATAGGCTGAACGAAATGCCTTTCTAGCTGTGGTTTTTGTTGTCTGACCCCTTAATGATTAGTCAGGTGTTAAAAATTTTTTTTTTTTTTCAGAATTGCATTTTCTTACAATATATTGAAAATATCAAATAAATCCAATGAATAGTTTTCGAGATAGCCTACAATTTCTGAAGTGTTCTTTGTTAAAAACTGATTACGAGCGTGTAAAGGTGGTAGACAAACGCGCTAATGAAAAAAACTCGAGAAGACAGAACGCAACGTAGAAAACAGCGAATCGAGATCCTAGAAGTTTCCGCGTCATCAGAAGAACTGTTATATGGCTCAGGAACAGATGACTCGATGGAAGTTGTTCAATAATTAGTATTTCTGTGCATAAATCAAATGCAAAACTTTAAATGAGTTTTTATTGAAACTATGACTGTAATTCAAAAACCACTTAATGGATTTGACTGAAATTTATACAGCTAATTCAAAATATATAAAAACTAGCGCTTTTTTATTAAAACTTATATTTTTTACAAGTGATCTTTTTGAGAAAATTATCAGAAGCTATAATTTTGTTTATTTAAAAGAAAAACAGAAAAAAGTTCCGTCAGGCACTAGATTAACTATTAAATTAACAATTTTTTTTTCTCTGATCAATTTTAGATGAACGTGTTAAATGTTATGATAGTCACCGCAAAGCACAGCTTGTGCGAAAGATATGGCGATAACTTGAAACATAATATAATAACTTTGTTTTATTTGTTTTACAAAATTAACTAATCTACTGTCTCTCAAAATTAATTAATCTACTGTTTGTTTTAACAAAGTTAAAGCATAACGTTCTGCGATCGGTACTTTGAAACAAATTCGAAATTGCTTTTCACGTTTTGTTCCTCATGGAAGGATTTTAAGTTGGCAGTCCTTGTTCAATGTTTTCTTCCTCTATCAAGAAATTCAAGTCGGCGTCCCCTTTTTTGTTCTTATCTCTTCAACTGACGGACTCCTCCTGTGCCAAAGTGTCCGATTTCTTATCACCTTTAGCAGCACTAAAATAGATAATGATATATCTCATATTATCTGGTCGCGATCGGTCATACCTTAATATTGATGGTAAGGCTGTTTTGTAAGACAGGTAGGTATAGGGCATATTTCGTCGAAAGGCTGCTGCAGAACTTATTAGGAAAGATGCATGAAATACCAAAATAAAAAATGAAATATTCAAATTTCTTGTTGTGAAAGAGATGCTCACTTATGTATACTTACGCTCTTTATACATTAAGATAATGATACGCTGATGTATCAAAATAGGTACGCTGGTGTACCAAATTTATTCAGGTCACATATTTTTAAATTAACATTATTTAAGCCTAGATAACAGCTCAACTCATTCATATATTCAAACATATGCTCAATGCTTTACTTGGCAAGAAATTGTACCATCTTCAATATGACACTATAAATTGTTACCAATAAATAAATACCCGTCATTTTTCAATTACTAACCCGTCAAGAAATTGTCTTTGCCATTGATCTTGAGACCCTTTTTTACTAATGTTCGAAGAACATTAGTATTAAACTCGTTTCGCCGAAAATTCATATTTCTTTATATATATATATATATATATATATATATATATATATATATATATATATATATATATATATATATATATATATATATATATATATATATATATATATGTGTATATATATATATATATATATATATATATATATATATATATATATATATATATATATATATGTATATGTATATATATATATATATATATATATATATATATATATATATATATATATATATATATATGTGTATATATATATATATATATATATATATATATATATATATATATATATATATATATATATATATATATATATATATATCTATATATATATATATCTATATATATATATATATATATATATATATATATATATATATATATATATATATATATATGTATATATATATATATATATATATATATCAGCAAAATTATTTTCCGAGATAATCTCTGGAGTGGCCGATTCGATTAAGCTGAAATTTTCGGAGAACGTAGATATATATAGTAGGTAGGTCCACGACTTTCTCAAATTCAGATATCCTAAACCTTTTGGCGGCGGCGAGCGTTTTAGTGAATTTTGAGGTACTCCTATATTTCCAAGCAGTGTAAATTTTTGTTAAAAAAAAGTATTGGGAATGAAAACTAATTATGTTCTAAGTTTGTCTATGATAAAGAATTGAAATTTTTGAGGCTTGTGTGGGTGCTAAGTGCCTAAAAGTAGGCAAGGATTTTTTTTCAAATTTTGATTTGTCATTACTTCTGACAAAAACATTAGTAGAGAGGGCTGCCGGGAACGCGGCCAGCATTAGGCCACCAGTTTGGGCCCATTTGCCACCCTCATAGACAATCACACGCATTCACACTTACAGCCATGGCACTGGCGGGATTCGAACCCGCAGGCCCCATAGCATTTCGGCCTGACGCCTTAGCGAGCAGAGGTACCGGGCCCCCGACAAAAACATTGGATCACCGTGAAATTCGTAGAGCGTATTGACGTTGGCTAAAATTAAACACACATGGATTTTCAAGATAGTGCAGGTAACCCTGTAGCTACGGCAGGCTCCTGAAAAAAATCCTTCAAATCATTGACCCTCCTCAAAAATTTTTGATTTTTGACAAAAAATTCAAATCATTGATAAATTTAAACCTTTTTCCATCATGTCAAATTGAAATTTTGAAAATTCCGATTTGCACAAGAACGGCAACCCATCACCAAACTACCTCTATTTTCAGCACTCGAAAGTTCTGTTCACGAGAACTGACGACCGGATTATCCGATCATAATGAAATTAACAGGACATGTTGGTATTAGCTAGGACCAGGTCTGATAGAAGTGATTTTGAAATGCGGGCAACCCTGTGGCAGTGGTACCATCTTGAAAAATCACTGAGAAAAAAACAGCTTTTTGGCCTATAACTTCCGATTCAGCCATCAGATTCTAACAAAACTCACACAGTACTTGGATCTTACTCTATGTAACATTTGGTGAAAATTTGGTTGAAAAATTAGAATAGGGCTGCCAGCTATGGTGATTTTTGTCTCATAAATCTTGCAAATTTGCTTAGCAAAATAAAGCTTTTTTCCCTATAGCTTCCGGTCCAGTGCAGAAATCAAAACGAAGTTCATGCAGTAAATGGATCTTAATGTGAAGTAAATGTCGTAGGAATTTCGTTCAAAAATCATGAAAGGGCTGCCAGCTATGACCATTTTTGTAATTTTGTGGAATTTCTTTACTGAGCGATTATGTCATTAAATTTGCAAATGGGAATAATCCTGCAATGAAAATTAACAACAAATATTAACGCTTCAAAAATTTGAAAAATTTTGAGGGTGGCAACCCTAAAATTCTTTTCACCCATATAGCTTCTAACGCAGTGATTCAATCGAAACGAAATTTACTGGTTGGGTTTAACTTAACGTGAAGCAGATTTGGTATATATTTTGCTCTGCTGCTGACACAGGGTAACCAGCATTAGTCATTTTCGGAAATATTGCACCAAAAAATTACAAATTACATATTCAATGAAATTACATATTCATATGCAAAGCATTTGCGATAAAAATAAGAAACCAATTTTTAAATTTTCCGAGTTTTGAACATTTTTCAGATGGCAGCCTCAAACAACGTTTGACCGCTGAAACTTTCGATGAAATCCTCCAATGAGAACGAAATTCAAAGGATAAGTTGATTTAAGTATGAGCTTGTTATGGTAAACTTATTGCCGCTTCGTTGGGAAAGTGTTGCCAGCACTGAACATTTTCATCATTTGTGCTATAGTTGAGTTTTGTTGCTTGAGATAAGGAATGGTTGATATGATTCTACAAAAAAGTGTATTACGTCTTTCCACATTTTTTTGTCACTCAAAGACAATTTCTTCGAAAATTAGTTTTCTAGCGGTTTTGATGCGCTAGATTTTTTTTTATCTACGAGCAGACCTTGAACTTCTGAAAGAACGTCGTTAATCTGAAAAATTAGTTATCCCATTAGCCCATAAAATCTATCTGACAAAGTGCTGTACAAGACAAGTGTATCCGTGTGGTTGGCTGGAAACGTGCTTTTTTGTTTTCATCGCACGTTCGGTTTTTTTGTGGAGAGTTTAGGCAAAACAAATAATTCATAAATACGTACGTACGTTCGGCAAATAATTACTTAGCAAATACAAACGCGTTGTAAACAGATGATACTTTTATTGAACATAAGAATAACCGTATGGTAATCATTGAAATTATTGAAATAAAGCATCGAAACGCGACAGGTTGTGAGCTCAGAATGATTGAAGCCGTTTTGCGTACTAGTGTGCTTTGATCTCGTCGCGTATTTGTTCGAAAGTTCTATCGATTCTGCAATAAGAAGATGAAGATGTTGTATTTCGTGGTGCCGAACTCTCAGGCTCTTAGTTTAGTTTTAGCAATTGTTTTAGTTGTTGTATGTGATCTAAATAAGGTGAATGGTATCAACCAAAATTTGGCTAGTATCAGTGATGGTGATATGGAATTCCTCCGGCAATCCAATTTCCTTGTTGGAATTGCTGAAAAAGTGAAAGAAAGTGATGTTAAAACCTCTTGCACTGCGGATATGGAACAAATTTTAAATGGCATAAAACGGCGCGAAATCTGGGCGTTAAAATGTAAGTTTAATGATTTGTGATTAGTAATAGTTATTTTGCGCTACTTGACTTCATTGCTCACTAATTACCAATAGTTTGCATTTTTATGCCCCAAATATTAATAAGTTAATGAAGAACAATCTAAGTAGAACCTGGTTAGAATAAAATGTAATCGTGTTCTGTCCAACAACAATAAAGCATTGGTGTAGTTAATGGATTTTATCCGGAGGCAATAAACTTATCCCATTTACGATAAATTCAAATCCAATGAAGATGTGTGGATGTGTGTTGGTCATAAAAACTTGAGCGTGACGTTTAAGAAATGGGGCATTCCAGGTGAAGCGGACAGGTAAAAAATTTTGAGGTTTCCGATTTTAGTAATATTTGATTATGTTATACCTATATATGTTCTCGGTCCAGATGCAAAATATTTTTACCGTAATAAGTCTGGTTAGCGAGCTAGAGGGCTTTAAAAATTTGACTAATCGGCAGGTATACGCTATTTCGAATCAAATTATCCAGTTTAAAAAAGTAGCAATAAAATAAATAAAGCACTCGAGTTGATGCGTCATATAATGGGCTTATTAAATGCAATTTTGGATATTTAGAAAAAAAATTTTTTGGGGGGAAAAAATATATTTAAATTTTTTACACTTGGATTTCACAAAGTTCGACCATTTACATTTTTTAAATTTATTTTCTAAAAATAGTTAATAGTGTTTAGATAATCCTTGCCATGGGCGGAGAAGTCGTTTAGGAGCTAGACCAATTACAGTTTCGAAGCAGAATGGCCGGCGCCCGGTTTGCGCCTACCGCCTCCTAACGCCAGATTATGGAAACTATCAATCATATAAAATGCCTTTAGCCCGAATATTAGATCTTATTTTGTGAAGCTTTAATGATGTAAATTATGTTTTGATATAATATTCAATTCAATTGAGCTAGTTTTTTTGCCAGCTTGTTGGGTTGATGGGTTAGGGCTGCAATATATTTTCCACTACGATTCTTAATTTCCTCTGAAATCGTCTCGATTCGCAGGTCTTTGTGGAGATTGGCATTGCGGAAGTACCACGGGGCTCCGGTGAAAGATCGAAGAATTCTTGATTGGGTCCTCTGGATGATGCTGATGCTTGATGGGCGGGCTGCACCCCATATCTGTAAGCCATATGTCTAGATTGGCTTTAAGACAGACTTGTAGACGAGCACTTTAGAGTAGAGAGAAAGTTTTGACATGCTATTGAGCATCCATTTGAGGTTTATGAATTTGAGCTTCAGTTGTTTCCAGGTAAGCCTCCTGTCAAGGTGCATTCCGAGATACTTCACCTCGTTACTTTGAGGTATAGATACATTGTTTAGATATACCTGAGGACAAGTCAATTTTAGCAATGTGAAGGTAACGTGGATGCATTTGGTTTCATTCATTTTAATTTTCCATTTTGCTAGCCATTCTTCAAGAAGTGAGATGTGGGCTTGCAGTGTACGGGATGCCGTAACCGGATCTGAATCAGTGCATAGTATGGCAACGTCATCCGCAAAGTTAGCTGTCGTGGTTTTGTCGCATATTGGGAGATCAAATGTGAAGATAGTGTAAAGTACCGGTTCCAAAACACTTCCTTCTCACCTAGAATGTGCGGTCGGTTAGGTAGGAGGATAGTATTTCATGGAAGCTTTTCGGAAGATCAATCCTTCATGCCAGACTTTATCGAAAGCTTGAGTTACGTCTAGTCAGATTGCTGAACAGTACTTCTTGTCTTCGAATGCTATTTTAATGTCTGAAGCTATTCGATGGACCTGTTGAATAGTGCTGTGATGTCTTCGAAACTCAAATGGATGTTCTGCAATTTTTTTTTGGCATCTTTTAGTATTGGTACCAGCTTTCTCAACAAGACTTTCTCGAAAACTTTGGAGACGCATGATAAAAGACTAATAGGTCTGTATGACTTCACTTGAGAAGAGTCCTTACCAGGCTTAGGGATCATTATGATCTCGCCTGTTTTTCAAGCCTTCCCTGATGGTAGGCTTGATGATTTTTTTGAGTGCTTTTCACAGCGAATAGTCGGCATTCTTAGTGGGACTGAGGCTCTCTAAGAATGAGTGGAACTTTAGCTCGTTGTCTCGTCCCAGCTTTAGCTCACTAGAAGTTTTGTTGAGTCGTGCCATAGTTTGAGGAGACCGGTGCAGCTGAAAACTCCTTCGTGCCAGTCTTTTTTCCTGCACTAATATTTTTATTGATGAAGAGTATGTTGTTGTTCGAGTTGAGGGATGCATGTCCATTTTAGGTGTCACGGTGTCGAATCTCCGTTGATTTGAGAGATGCACTAAGAAATGTTGAGCTAGTTAGGTGTCGTCTGAATGCACTCCAGTTGGTTTTGTGCGAATATCTACGCTTACAGCAATCGAAGTCAGGGTGACATGTCTAGAGTAATGATGACGGGAGAATGATCTGAGGGCAAATCAAAGCAACAAATACAAAGTAGTGCTATGATTATTTCGTTGCACGTTACTACAAAAAAGTCCTATCTGTTTAAAATCTATCTTCCGCAACTATTTTCAACGTGAAAGCTTTTACTTAAGATGCATCTTAAGTAAACGTATTTGTATCCATGTTTAAACTTTCATCTCGTTTGAAGGTGTCTGCAGCGTTTAGAAAAACATAAATCATTGATTATCTCGAAAGTTACTAAAATGTAGATAAAACTTACATGCTTAGACGGCAGTATATTGATTAAGTACAAAGCTAAAGATGCAAAATATAAAAAACTTCAATAAAATTTAAATTTTACTGCTAAGATATATGCTGTGATGGCAAAGAGGGTCCAATAAGCATTATTTACATCTTTGACTCAATCTAAAACTGAAGATGTAAATGGCGACGATGAAAAGGTCATTGACGTGAGCGTGTACAATTTTTGCTAATATTCTCTACAATTTTGAATAGAATAATACAATTTTTGGAGTTTGTATTTTCCGTTCAAGTAGCACAAAGAAAATGAAATTATATTTTGTTTACAAGATTCTGATGCTGATGGCCGCTAACCTTGCAATATCTTAGATTTGAGAGCAGCTCTGCCATACTAAATTTTAGTAACTTCGGAGATATTCAATGATGTGATATGTACAGGGTGATTCATTATGAGGTTTGGTTTTTAACCTCAAATAAAAGGCATAAAATTGAATTCTATAGTAAAAATGTTATTGTGAGTCGAAAGAACAATCTATGACATTTACTTTTTAAAGATTATCTTTTTTAAATGTTGTTGATCAAAAGGGCATTTTTTACCATTGAGTATGTAATTTTCGAATCCAGTAAAGTAAAAAAAATGTCATGTAGACTGTTTATACTTAAGAAGACAGAGCTTAACTACACAATTTTTATAATAATTTAGTTATTAGCATACAAATAAAAAAAAAATATATTAATTAATAATTTTAAATAATTTGTTTGCATCATAACATTTGTAAATTTTATTTCAAATTGCGTCTGCGTCTAGCAAAATAATGGTCTAGCATGCTCAAATGATTAATGCTACGTCAGTAGGTTGTGAATTTTGAATAACGGAAATAATTAATTTTATCAAGTAGTGTCGCGAATCACTTAGTGATTAAAATAATAATGAACTCAATGCTTCTCAGCTCATTATTTTATCGTTATTTTAACCCAACTCATTATTTTATTGACTTGAAACGCTTAATATGTCACCAATCACTTAGGCTATATTCGGCTAATGCTATTTCAGTAAGCCCAATATGGTCTGTAATGGTCGATTTGTATTTCGTACATCTGCAAACAGACTGCCATTGTTATTGGCATATTGCCAACAGTCTCAATTGAAAATGTGTCGGTCCTATCCAATTCAGTTTTCAAATAATATTGGTTCCGTTGCTAATATGTAGCTTCTGAGTCAACGTGCAAGATTCTATCTTCGATAATTTCGCAGAGTTATTTTGTATCCAGAATTATCGAACACACCAATTGCTGCATTATATTCCGTTGCTGTGTGTTTCACTACGAAAAAGCTTCGACAATAAGATTGTTTTGCTAGTAATTGGCAAATCGTACGAAAATTGCGTTTTCCCCAAACAATTGGAAAGTTGAGCTGATTATCTAAATTTCGAAAACTTAATAAGTTTTGAATGAAAACAAAAGTGGGAAAAGCAAATTCTAAAACAAATAAACTGGTCATCTGATATCACTTTTCGGACTGCAGAAGCTATGTTGGTTTATACGACGCAGTTTGTGGCTTTGATTCTTTTGAAAATAATTCACTTTGGGTGGGCTTTCTTCTCTACTAGAAAATATTCTGCATCAAATTTCAGCGCCAATTTCAATAGATGGTGCGTTTAACTATATTCTGGACTAGATCGTCAGTGATTTCTGTTTCTGTTTCTGTTTTGGTATCACCCATACGGGGAATTATTTATTTGTACTTTAAAAGTGGTTTCTTCTTCACCTTCTGTATTCTGTTTGCTTTTCAGCGTTCTGGTGGGATCAATTCTTGGACCTCTCAAATTACAGGCTGTTTTTGATTTTGCGCAAAGTTGAACAATTATTTGTTATTTTCTATTTGAAGATGAAAAATTAAGTTGATAAAATAAAACTTCCTCTTTGTTCTAGTTAAATTTCAATGTAACGAGTTCTAAAGTTTTCCAAAACCAAATCACTTGGGGTTGAGGTTGGGTCTTGGAATTGATTTGACTGAAGTATCTAATCAGGTTAAGGTCAACTAAAAGAGATGTGCGATTCTAGTTGATCGCTTATGGCTGTATTCGAACCCCGGAACAAACGTTAACAGTCGTAGCTCTACTCACTTAGTCATACAATCTTCACCTGTATCGGAATAAATAAAAATTATCATTTTTTCAGAATTCTTTTTTCTTGACTTATTTACTTACTTATTTGTATCAAATATTGTTAGTCTATGTCTGCGGCAACTATCGATGCTCAGCATGTGCGTTTTAATTTTGGGATGTAAACGTTTAAGTGGTTATTACACACATAATAATAACTAACCTTATACATAGATTATAGATCCACATGAGCTCTGCATATTTGGCGCCACAATTCAATTTATGTAGCTGTGGCATTGGAATTATTTCAAATTTTCGTGTGCGTGAATGAATAGCTGTATGAGAATTCATCTTTGAAACGAGCAAACAATGAATGCGAGATACGTGCTTATAACATCTATACGTGATTCTTTTTCTCAAAAAAAGATCGCTTTCTTGTGAGACAATTACTGGGTTAATGTTATTCTCTTCAATTATGTGATGACTTTTGTGTCCGATATTGTATTTTTACGAACGTTTAGTAATACTTAGCACGAGTTTTGTTATTTATATTCGACCTTGTTCTACCTTTGAAGACTTTCGCTGAAAATAGACTAGTTAAAAACATAAAATATGATTCAGATTTGCAGAAAAATGATACACACAAGAACAGCACAGGGTGCAAAATTTATAATTATTTTTACTGATTTTCGGAGAAAAGAAATATCAGTTTGATTATAATATATATATATATATATATATATATATATATATATATATATATATATATATATATATATATATATACATATACATATTAATATACATATACATATATAGCTGAGCTATAGTTTTCGGAGTTATTGGTGTGGACGCTAAGTGCTTAAAATTAGGAAAACAAATTGTTAAATTTCGATTTCAATATGTCTCCATGGTTTTCAGCTAATGTGTGGGCAACGCTGTAGTCACATTAGGCACGTAAATAGAAAAACCTTCAAATCAACGACCCTCCAAAAATTTTTGTTTGCTTTTGAGGAAAACATGCCAACCATTGACAAATTATCAAATAACGTGCTTAGTCTATACAGTCAAAATGATTTTTTTTTAAATTCCACATGGCTCAAAAACGATAGCCCTTCCAAGTTCAAAGCGAGTGATGTGGCCATCTCGTCCCTGTTAAGATTCGCGGCATTCTAGCCTAGAGGGAGTGGTGGGGTATTTGCCTATTTTCAGCGATTTAGAAGGTTATGTATTTATGTGTGATCTTCCAACACCCTGCAGTCGCGGACGAGTGCCGCTAGGCCAGTCTTTCCGATGCCATGATGACATCGGGAATAGATTTGCCAAATCCGGGCCTTCTGAAAGTTGGTGTCGAACCAGTATTCAGCATCAACAAACCCAACATTGATGCCATTTTGACTACGCACCATCCACGAGTGTTTTCGATGGGCAGGGCATGCTCCACTCCAACACCCTCGCATTGTAGTTACCTCCTTCTATGATATAGTTGACGATGCCACGAAGAGTGTCCTCCAGTGAGCTAAGCTTATCTCCTAATTCCTGCATAGAGTCATTCGGTCAGGGGCGGATTTGCCACTAGGCCCGGTAGGCCCGGGCCTAGGGCGGCAAATTTCGGGGGCGGCAAATTTTCGATTTTTTTTGGGTGGCCATTTTCGATTTTCTTTTTTGGGGCGGCATTTATTTTTGTCGTATATGAACATATATCTGAGTTGAATGAGCCTAACACCTGAAGCCAACCGAATTCTCTAAAAAAATCAATGCACGCAAAAATTCACCTCTGATGATTTTTTTCGGACTTTAAAAAGTTTGACTTATAATAAATATCGAAATTCGATCACGGTAAAGGACCAAAGAAACTAAAAAAATACATAAAAAGTACCTAGAAAGTATCTGAAAACACCTAAAAAGAGCCTAAAAAGAACCCCAATAATACCTCTTCAATTTAGGAAAAGCTTATCAGAGGTAAATATTTGCGTGCATTGATTTTTCAGCGAATTTTTTTTTATTATTATGGTACAGGGTATATCAACTACATGCGAATCGCTTTATTTTTGACGTGTTTTTTAAATTGTACTTCATTACAGAATTTAATTTCTATAAAAAAATTTCTATAAAATGAAATCTTGAACATCATAGGTCAAAATATTTCGGGTTCATCCTTAACTAATAACATATCGAACATTAATTTACAGTAGTCGAGTTCATAGTTGATCTCCAGTTAAGTGCGGAAGCAAACTTTGAACGGAATAGTAAACTTACTTATAAAAATATGAGCGAAGACGTTGGAATTATAAGCGATGTAAAGGAGTATACGGTTTTGGACTGTTAAAAATTGGTATTTTTGGATTCTTTTTTTTTAGGTACTTTTAGGTTCTTTACCGTGTGTGTAATAATTATTTGTGTGGCAAAGGCGCAATAATAGGGAATTTTTACGAACAAACCAGTGCCGGTTTTGCTCTGATATTCCTTTTTTGTGAGCTCGGGCACAACGAAAAACAGCGAAGTATTCTAGGGAATCGAAAAAAATCGCGCATTGTTACATGCAATATAATTCACGAAAAGGGCGGCAAATATTTCTGAGGCCTAGGGCGGCGAAATGGTCAAATCCGCCCCTGCATTCGGTAACAAGTAATAGCTTACAAAATTTATCTACCCATGTGTCACCAGCTTGTGACTGTTGTCAGAGCCGCAATGTCGATACGGGCTGTCTGTCCGTTAACAACCCAAATCACCGCGTGCCCCATAGCATCAGACAGCCACGCGGATGGTTTCCTCCACCTATAGGACTCGCTGATCAATAAATCTGAGCCTTATCTTCGAAGGCTAGCTGCGTTAGAAGGTCATCTGCTGCTCTGCAGCCCTGTAGGTTGTCTTAAAGGACTCTTATGTTCTTCCTTGCTTTTTCTTGGTATCGAGTGAGTGTCTAAAACCCCAACACTTTCACAACCGGACGCTTATAATTCCCACACGGACCTGACCAGACTTGTGAATTTTGGATGCTGGTGGCTCATCAATCCTGGCGCCTGGTGCGGTCAAGATTCGGAAGCTCGATCTTGGCTCGAGAAGTTACTAGCTTAATGTCCTCCTGGCCATCTACGGTAACCTGGGTCGCGTCCTGCAATATCGCGTGATCATTGCAGCGTGCGATTTCCAAAAGGACCACTCCTTTTGTCCTTTTGGTATTATAATACGTCGTACTAGCATGCCAGTTTCATTCGGGGAAACACGAGTGGCCCCAAGAACTCCGCCCAAGTGCTTCCCGTTTCACGATGACAGTATTTATTTTTTCCTCCCGCTATCTCCGCCTGTTCTACCCCTTCTTCTTTTTCTTTTCCACGATTTTTTTTCTTTTCGCCCTGTAGGGTGCCCTCTATTTGAACGTTTTCTGGCCCAGTGGGTACCGCTTTTGGTTTGGCGACGTTCCCCTCCCTTCGTTTTGCAGATGACCATCACCCGATTCCTGTGGTCAGAGGTTGGCTCCACCTTCCTGACAAGGACTCCCTGAATATCTTCAGGGCTGCATTCAATCACGCGCTTATACTGCCATCACCGATCCACTCTTGGGATCCCTGCAGGAGTGGCCATCTCAGCGATCTGTTCCTCCAACTACCGCTGGTACACCATCTCTGCCTTCTGCCAGTCCATCCAAACAATGTATTTTTTTCCCAAAGATGAATCGTTTTTCCTTAATTTTAAGGCTATGCCTATTGGCCCTAAGCCATCATTCTCTAATGCATGCAGTTCGATTGGATCCTGTGCCCCTCTGTCTTCTGGCTCATCAGCATCTGAATATCTTATCAGTGAAGCTGTAATAGGAGCCTGAGAATCATAGGTGTTGCTGGACACAACACTTTTTGTTTTGTATATTGTCCGACTCAATGTTGGTGTTTTGCGATAATACGTTTCGTCCAAGTAAATACTAATCATGAAGTCCTCCGGATGCTCTCATGGCACCGAAAAATTGCTCTAGCAGACCCTGATTAAGGCGATATGTCAACCGAACCTACACCAACAGCCCAACGTTGCGAGCTTCGAACGTATTCTAAGACCTGCCACGCTTAAATGGGACGGAGACGGCATGGCATTAGCCAGAAGCTGTTCGCACTCGGATTTCACTCCGGCTGTTCCGCCCATAGACTTACTAAGTCTAGAATGCCATAATCGCCAACTCAGATGCATTTTTCTTATTGTTGGTCGTGCCGTGGACCATTAAGATATGCCAGGTCATGCCATTATAATAGTTTCTAGCATTGCCACATAATCCAAACATCAGTCAAATCATAAAACCATTAGAAGTACCGAGTCGTACTCTATGTTATTGGGACATTTTGCGTTGCCCGAGGTGCACCACGTGGAGGCGACCCAATATTACCAAATATTTACCTGTTGCATTAGTGCAGAGTCTAGTCAAATACGCTTGTATTACCTAGAACCCAATTTGTCATTCACACACTGGCGGCGTCGGATTTTTTCCATTTTTACTTTTTACTATTTTATCCAGCAGAACATTGATTAGCACCTATTTCGTCTGTGAAATGATTCATTTGCACTTGCTTTATCTTTGATGATGCAATAAATGTTGAAGCCCCTTCTGATCAATTACATTCAATTTCAATTTAATTTGTACTGGACTATAACTTTGGTTTAAGACCGGAACTACCACACTGTTAGCGCATAATTAAGCCCGTTAATAAATATTTTAGAGCATTGCATAGGGTCAGTAGCCACTGTATATAAAAGTATATTTGATTTGTTTTAAACATAGCCTTAAACAAACCATAGTAAAAAGAACATTTTATTCTAATCAAAATTTAATACTCAATAATATAAAAACGGAATTCAATAATTTTACCATTTTATCTTATTTTCAGTAATAGACTCATTCGGAAATATTCCGCCATCTTTCACATGGGGTGATAACTTCTGGTTCGAACCACAAATTGCATGCGATATACTGAATACAGCACCAGATGTTTCGCTATCGTCAAACTATGATCGTTTTAATGACAAATCCTTGATTAACACTACGAGTCCTATACCGCTTCTATTTCGAATGGTCTATGCCAACATATCGAGTCCTTACCAACTAGAGTTGAAGTTACAGATAGAAGTAGGTATATCGTTTTGATTTTTCAAATATTATTGAAAAATAGGCATTCTAATTTCAGCAAGTATTACATATAGGACTTTGCTTGCCTGAATCCTGCAGTGCTCAAGAAATTATGGAGTCAACTACTACTTTTTTCGGCGATGATAAGCTGCGCTTTCAAAGTATGTACAATGTTACAGTTAAACCATTTGATACGAAAGTGCCAAGGATCAACTCGGATATATTCGCGATTCCTTCAGTTGTAATATTCGGGTATGTAATTAGTTAGAAACATAACATTTTTGCACTAACATATAATCGTAGAATTTTAGCTGCAGTATTATTGATATTATGCGTCTGGTCGTTTGTGAATGATATAAACAAGCGGCTTGAGGATGAAAATAAATCTGAAACTCCAAATGATAGCGTCATAGATTGCTTTAATATAGCTGCGAATTTTAAGGAATTGTATTCAACAGATGCATGTACAGGATTTATAGGTTCGATAGCAGGACTAAAGTAAGTATTTAAAGGTATTAACAAGGTCTTCGTTCTTAGTTTTATCCACATCCACATTTATTTAATGTCAAAATTTTAGTTTTAGACTAGTAGATCCTCTGAATATATATCGGAAACTGAAAATAGGCCTCTAAAAACCTCCAAAAATACTGTACATTTTACATCAAATTACATTATAAAAAATGTAGGCTAGGAATAAAACAATGCAGAGTTTTTAGAGTGAGAGGAAGAGAATAGTTTTTTACTCGACTCAACTAAGCGACGCGCAACAGTAGTCTGAAGTATACAACGGCGAACACTTAGCTGCTTATCAGTGCGTTCGTTATTTTGATTACTTTTTGGAAGCCCAGAAGTGCACATTATACACAGACCATAAAGCAATATTTTTTCAAGCAAACATTAGAAAAGGCCGTACATAATCACCTTAGACATCTGACTTACATTAGTGAATTCATTCGGAATGTCTCTGGCTGCAATAACGTTGCTGCTGAAACTTACTCGTCACAAAAAATCATTCGTCTCAGTATTCTCGACCTTGGTGCAATAGCCAAATTGGACATAGAGTTTCAGCAGATCCAAAATAACTCAAAATACATTTTAAAGAGACATTAAAGCTTTAGTGTCAACGTCGACATTTTTTGCGAAATGTCTGGCCCAACCATTGGGCCTTACATCCCTCTGGCTTTCAGAAAACAGATGTTCAACTTTGAACACAACATACCTCACCATGAGACGGGTGGATCAAGCAAGCACTTGCCAACTTAATTCATTCGACCTTTGATGAACAAGGACATTGCCGCTTGAACCCGAGAAAGTCAATTTTGTCAAAATGCGAGATAACCAAATACGTGAGCAAAGTTGTATCGACCATTTCTACGGTCGCTGAACTTTTTAAAGCCATTCACATCGATATAGTTGATCCCTTAGCACACTGGTAGGGATACATTTACTGTCTGAAAATCATCGATCGTTACACTCGTTAACCTGAAGGAATTAACTTGAAGATCCTCATAGATACTCACTTTTCGGGCTGTTGGCATGACTCCACCCCCCACACTCACTGGTGGGCAGGTGTCTGGTGATCACGATGCAGTAGGTATAGGTGAAGCTATGACCAAAGTAGAAACGAGTCTGGGCTATTGAGACCTTCAAGTCCCCAGCTACGGATGAATTTCTGTCTGCCATACCAGAGGTCAGGTATGTTCACCATATTTTGACTTATACTTATTTATAAATGTTGCCTAGTGCTATGTCATGTACCTGCAGCCTGGAGGACCGCCAAAGATTGTATTTACACCCAAAGCAGGTAAAAGCAGCCATGCGTTTCCGAAAAACTGTGAGCCTTTTAGCCTGACTTTTTGTCTTCTCAAAGTATTTTAAAGATTTTTGGACCTAAATATCAAAGAGAGCCTTGGTTCTCAAATTCTATCGAGTGCTCAAAACGCGTACATGAAAGGGAATTCTGAGGAGACGATTCTCCATAAATATAAAAGGCATTACATTACAAGATGCACGCATTGGGGGCCTTTTTGGACATCGATGGTGCCTTCAATAATGTGCCTCCAACAGCCATTATGGAAAGCCTTCTTGCAACCAACACAACCCGATGACATCGCGATCATAGTCTCGGATAGCTTCCCAAAAACCCTTGGACAGTTCTTCGAGTATGATATGGCGTTGGTCAATGAGTGGGCCCTGGCATCAACACCGATAAAAAAAAATCTTAGATCTATCCAATCGGGTTGAATGGCGCTCTGTTTTACAGGTGCCTTAATTATGACTGCTTCGCCTGCATTGAATATCATTTTTCAATTCCTCTTGCTTGGCCTATTTTTTAGAAGCGCAGCTGCAAAAGTTGCTGTCACGCTTGAGAAATCGTGCCACTACCAGCCAAAATGTTTTACCCACAGTAGTATTGGGCTGGGGTACGCAAGATGCACCGACTATTTGGTCACTACTCTTTGCTTCAAACGAAAATATCAAGTAACTGTAGAGGATGGGCAGGAATGGAATCAGCAAATGAGTACAGCAGTCCTTACCATTTTTATCGAGGGATCTAAAATAGCCGCAGGTTTAAGTGCTGCAGCATACTCTGCAGACGCGATATAGAAGCAGCCTTCAGGCTTCCAATTCACTATAGTATTTTCCTGGTGGAGGTCTCTGCGATACGAAAAGCCGTTGCACTTCTATCCAACAGTTTTACAGTTAAGCTGCGATAAAAGCACTAGTGTCTCACACATATAAATCGAAGTGCGTATGCGACTGCATATAGTGCGTATGTGACTGCATATAGTATATGCAACCGAAGAGGCAAAATCCTCTGTGTTCCCGGTTATAAAAGCGTTGATGGAAATCAGGAAGCAGATACGCTAGCTAAGACTACCCCTAGTTGGATTGGTGGACATTCCAATTCCTATCCAAACTGTTAAGTGCTTAATTGACTTCAATACGATGAAGGTTGCGGTTCGCAGGTAGCGAGAAACCCAAAACCTGCATGGTAACCAGAATTATGTGTAGGTCATACAACCTCACAGCCAACACATGTCTACTTGAATTAACCCAGACTGACTGCCAAAGACTGGTTGGCATATTTACTGGCCACTGTCTTCTAGCAGCCCACGCTATGAAACTGCGACTCCAAATCAGCGATGCCTGTAGAAAGTGTCAGACAATTCAACATCTCTTGTGCCTCTGTTTGGCACTGGGAAAAACTAGACAGCGCTACTTCGGTGAGCCCTGTCTAGTGAACCTGATGCATGGGACAAATTAAAGGTCATACTCAAATCCGCAAAAAGGTATGGGTCCTTCGATAACTACTTGGATGAAACCTTTAAGCTCTAGGTCTTCTTATCTGGTATCGCTATGCACAAATAGGTCTATGTGTGACTTTGTGTTAGCCAGGAAAACCTAACCTACTACCAATGACTGTTCCACTCTACTGATCATCTGGATTCCACGATTCGGAAGTCACCCAATTTGAGTCATCGCTCCACACTTGGACTTTCGACGCCAGAAACAAATTCGTCAATGTATTGTGAATACGCAATCACACTTTATTTTACAAGCAATCCACGTCTCTCCAAATACTCTGCACGTTTTACATCAAATAAATACAATGTTGTCTCCCGAAAAGCAACCCTGAAATATACAATGTTCGAGTAATTTTGACGATTATATGGCTAGCAACGGAAAACCGAAGAATTTAAAAAAGAAATGTTACGGGTGACAAGGGAAAATATTCCTTCCACTGTGTTAAAAACGATACTCCGGCACACAATAAATAAGCCTACCTTAAACAGGTCGTTTTTTTCTTATTTTCAGAACGATAGCCTGCATGTGGATAATCTTGCTTCATCTAACATGGCATCCAATGTTTACATTTGATAATAGTTTGCTTCTTATCATCGCATTGAGTGATGCAATGAGCCAAATAATCTATCAAGGTTTCCTTTACGTTGACTTGTTTTTCATTACAAGGTATGTACTTTTTTTTAATTTATAGCGAACTGCTATAATTTATAAACCTTTTTTTGCAATCTTTAATGTTAATGCTAATATTTTTACTTCTAGTGCGATTTTATTGACCTTCAACTTCTTTTCTTCCGACAAGAAGGTAAAGCTGATTGAATCAAATTGTTTTCTTAGCAACGTGGTACTTTATTTGAAAATGGGGTTCTCCCGATATACAAGGTGTGTATTGTGTTGTAGATTTATATTTCATTGTGCACATTCTTAATTTTTTATAGACTTGCTCCGGTTTTCCTGCTAACGACATTATTGAGTGATATGGCATATTCCGTGTTAGATGTTGTAACGCCATTTTTTGTTAATCCATCAAGTGATTTATATTGCAAAGAGTAAGTATGTATATAATGCTTATGCTTAAACATTAGAGTTAAACGTCGCTACGTTTATAATGTTTATTTCTTTTAAAGCATCAAATTAATTATCTTTTGAAGTGAGTTTATTTACAGTGTGTGCCACAAAAACGTGACTCATGTTATTTTTTCCTTCGTGTTTGCACACGTGCGTGGAACATTAAATTACTTTTAATACACTTTTACCAATTTCGCACCTCATTAATTTTGTCATTATAGTTTGAACTTACTCATCACAAAGGTCCTAAAATATGTATAAAAGAGACAGTAAAATACAGTTAAACCTGGTTAAGTGGTCCCTGGATATGTGAGAAACCTCTGTAATTGATAATTAAAATGAGGTCCCGACACTTTTGCATTGAAATACCTCTGTTACTGGGAATTTTCAAACCTTGTTAACTGAGATTAGATTTCATAGATTTTTTCAATGTTTGCTTCTATAATTGGGACTTCGTAGCTCAATAACCCGTATAATTGAGACAATTTCTCAGATTATGGCCGCTTGTAGTAGCAACGAAATTGACCAGCAGCCCACTTTTTCCACATCTTTATATGATAATTGGTACATTTCGACCTCTCATGCTGGGACCCTCTATACGTAAGACAAATGTCATGTTAACCTGCCTATTTGGGAAACTGGGTAAATAAAAAGTCTCTATAAGCGATAAAAATTTTTAGGTCTCTTGAGATCCCAGTTAACCAGGATTCACTGTATACGAAAAAAAGTGCTCCGTTTGTGAAGAAGTGGATAAAGAAGTATAAAGAATGTAGGAATGTGGATGATGAGCCAGGTAGAAGCCGTACTACAGGTACTTCAATAAGGGTTGATAAAGCGATTTGTGAGATGTTTCGGAAAAACCTAACGCTTAGTCTGAGGCAGGCCAGAAAAAAACTTCTTAAAAAAGGTGTTCGAGTCTAAATTAACACAATTAGACGGAGACTCCAAGAATCTGGCATAAAAAAAAAACCGAAGTACGAGTCCTAAATCACTACGGACAGGAACACAAATAGGAAAAAGGCGGAGCTGAGCAAAGGAGAATTTGGATCGTGATTGGAGCAAAATAATATTTACTGACGAATCTTCTTTTGTTGTCTACAACTACTGGCGGAAGGCTTGGACAAATAATGGAGAAATTTTTTTGCAGCGTACGGGTAAACATCCAGCAAAGGTGCATGTTTATGGCTGCTTCTCAGAAAAGCGATTCAAAGAGTTAATTACTTTCACTAGAAACTTGGGTGCTCAATTCATGCTCACTTTGTATAAAAAAGGACTACTGAAGTCTGCAGAGAAATTATATGGAATTGAAAAGGAAGACTGGATTCTACAAGAGGATAATGATCGCAAGCATCGAAGTCGCCTCTGCACATCTTAGAAGGAGGAAAATGGTACACAAATTTCGGGTTGGTCATCACAGAGTCCAGATGCGAGTCCCATTGAAAATGTGTGGTTGCTGATGAAGCTTAAACCAAAAGGGAAAAGAATATCCAGTGCGCGGCAACTTATACGCACCTTGAAACATATTTGGCGATATCTTAGTGTGGATTATGCTCAAAAATTGAGTCAAAGTTGTCGCAGAAGATGCGAAGCGATTATAAATAATAACGGCGTATAGAGATGTGTAATAATGTATATATGAAGAAATAAATTGCAAAACAATTAATTATTGGGTTTTAATGCTTTTTAAGACACGTTTTTGTAGAATATACTGTAACTGAGCATAGTTTGAAATGCGATGTCATCAAGATATTCATTAAAGAGACTTCCATTTCATTTAAATAATTTATTTAAAAAGTCACATAACAGGCTAGAAGTCTAATAACAAAATGAATACAAAAAAGCAATAGAAAAAACTGAAATACAAGACAGTATAATCGGAACCGGTTTAAGTAGACAAAATGTGCATTAGGATGTTGTTGTTGGTCAAATAGTAGAGTTGTTGTTGGTCAAATAATATTCAAATCACTGCAATCACTGTAGATTGTACTACATATTTATATCATGATTGAACAATTTTTTTTTATCTCTAAAATTGTGAAGCTGTATGTGCTGAAAATATATATTTAAATAAAATTTGCTATATATCTATATAACTGTGATAGGAAGCAATGCTGTGATCTTAAACCTATCCGTAGGGTTAGATGAGTTTTTTAATATTCATATACATTTATGTTTTTTCTATGATTAGCATTTTCATATCAAAGGGACGGCTAACAGCTAATTATTTGTTTTTATTTGCAGAGCTTGGCCACTTAATATATTCTTTTTAAATAATATAAAATCAATGAATACCATGTGTGTCTCCTGGGGTTGGTACTTGGCGTGTGAAATACAATTCTACCTTATATTTTTGGCTATCCTATTCGTGTACGTCAAGAATCAACGTACTGCAAAACTTATATTTGCATCGATTACTATTGTATCGCTGGGTGTCAGTTACTATTGTTTCTACACCAATGGAATTACTTTTCAGTAAGTAGATTTATCGGATTATAAATTTCATAAAGTAATATTTAATTCATTCCAGATTTGACGTTGTTTATCAAACTTCACCACAACTCTACGCCAAACCTTGGACACGTATGAATTCTTACATCGGTGGTGTATTCATGGGCTGGTTACTATACAAGATTAAAGATAAAAACATCAAGATAAAGGACACTTTGGTAGCAACATTCTGGTTGATTTGTTTTGTGATGTTTGTGTGCAGTGTTTTTGTTACGTATTTCTATAATACACCTGTATGGGCTGTTTCGCAGTACCAGACATTGGGCCGCTTGATATTTGCTTTGTTTGTCGGAAGTGTCATAATAATGTGCTACATTGGGTACGGTGGACGTTTGAATCAATTCTTATCCTCAAAATGTTTTATACACTTTTATAAAATGACATTTACAATGTATATGTTCTCTCCGATCATAATGACTGTACTATTTGGATTACGAAGAAAAAGCACCCATTTCGATCAGATACCGATTTTAATGGATCTTGTTGCTGTGATACTTGTAACGTATGTAGCTTCTGTATTTGCTGTTATATTTGTTGAAATACCATTTGTAAAACTATCAAAGAAATTTGTTAGGTGATTGTAAAGTAAGAGATTGCCGATATAGAGCTACCACCAATATATTTGCATGGACCATCATTGTATAACTATGATTACTTGCCAATATTAAATATAAGAATATTTTGTACAAAACCTTGTTTAGTATTTAAATATCTGCCATCGAAATGTCTATTTTTGTGGCGTTTGAAAATTATTTGCTGGAAACTTTCAAGAAACTGATTTAAACGAGAAAAATCAACAATATATTATCAAAAATTACAGAATGATGATACGAAAAAATAACAGGCAGAACTTTTTTATTTCGGGGTTAAAAATATTATACGGTACGCAATATAGAAAAAAGTATGCGGCTAAGACCGGATTAAGTTTAAAGAGAATTTGACTATTTCGTACTTACAAAAAGGTATTTTACCAAAGTTTAAAATTGGATTTTATTTTTTGAATGTTATGTGTTCGATCACTAGGTGTGTAGTATTCACTGTTTTATGATAGAAAGCTCACACCATTACTTTGATTAATTTGTAAATGATTTGGCTGACGATTTATGAGAAAATATATTATTTTATGACATAAATGTTTTTTAAGAATTACAATTGCAAGTTTGAAATGGAAACGGCTGTGCTATTGCTCAACGGGGTTAAATGTAAAGAAAGCATTCTATTAGGCTGAATAATTGAAATTGAAACATAAAGAAGCAATATATATATATTTTGGTTGGAATATGAGGATCAGGATGCTTTTTGACGTAGAAGACCAACAACAGACAAATCATTTTATTTCAAACAAATTTTCAAAATTTGCTGCAAATTCAACATCGATGTTCATCAAATATCCGTTGGCTTCAAATAAACCTACGGTATTAAAAAATGATGCTGCACAAAGTTGGTGTGATTAGCGAAAATGGCCGTGATATACTCATCATCAGAAGTGCTAATTCAGAACTAACTCGTTTTCTACGAATGCATTAGTCGGAAATAATTGCACTATCTTAATAAGGCCGGGGGGGATTTTAAATTTATACATTTTGAAGAGCAGCTTCTTGGGTCAGACATTGTCGAAAGCCTTTGTAATGTCTAAGGTGATCAATCCTACAGATTTTTTTTGGCAGCAATCGAACTACGTGATATGTTTCAGGATAACTCTCTCGAATATTTTACCAAGTGAAAATAAAAAGCTGACGGGCCTGTTAAGCTCTCAGACAAAATGGGGTTCTAACCTGGCTTTAGTAGCGGAATAAGCTTTGCCTGTTTCCAGACAGCCGGAAAGTATGACATCTTTAAACAGGCGTGAAATATAAAACAAAGTAGAACTACTGCTTATTTGGGAAGTTTCTTGAGACATTTGTTGGGTGTGCCATCAGGCCCTGGAGCTTCGTTCGTGTTTAGTTTGCCAAGAAAAGCAGTGATTTTCTCTTGGCTTGGAATATTAATTAGCATAGATTGATGGTCTTTTGGGAAGTGACGTAATCACTTGCTGAAATATAAATTCTACAACCGGGTTACTTAAGTTAGCTGTGAGCTGATGAGAAATCTCAAAAGTGCTCGCAATCAAATTTGTTTTCTCATTATTAGAATGAGCATATTTGTTGATTTTGTTTGGAGAATGGGGATTTGATTAGAATCACTTTCCCTGGGTATTATATTCCGTCTCCAAAACTTGTGTGAGCCACTGGCTGTTATGCTGCATGAAAGTCAATTTTTGGATTAACTCTATCATTCAAGACTTCTTAAGTTTGGACCTCTACTGCATTGCTACCTACGCCTATTTGTATTGCGTAGTTGTATAAGAGATTTGGTGAAGACTTCGATCTCAAACTTCTGAAATCTTGTACTTTTCTTTAGTGTGCTCGCTTCAATTCCAGAAAAGGCAGCTCTAGTTAGCAAAGCCCTCTACTCTTTAATATGTCACTTCAGTATGTCGCCAGAGCAATGTCCGTTGACACTAGGGAACTCTACTTTTTACTCGGCCCAGTTAGTAGCCTATGCTGGCGACTCTACGCTAAGGAGTATTTATAACTCTAGAAAAATCCGCCCAAGAATTCGTGCAAATTCAGGAGCAAATAATAAAAATTATGACTCAATCAAGGAAATGTACACCAGTAGACATTATACAGCCTTGGAAATCTAGACCACTTCGTTTACTTAGAAACGAAGCTCTCGAAAGATGGTAATGAGCTTGATGAAATCAACTAGCCAATAAGACATTCTATTTAATACTCTCTACTTTGAAATCTTAATGCGTAAATAGGAAAACAAAGAATCAGCTTATCCGCTTATTTCTAATGCTTCATATTTAAGATTGGTGTTATATTGATTTTTTTTTAGTGGAAAGACTTGCATATTTGATTTTACTAATTCTAATTTTAACTTTTTCCTATTTGTTTCGGCACATATATTTCAAACAGGGAAGCCATAGAGTAGTATATGATCAGTTTGCTCTGAGGTAGGAGCTAAAAAGGTGGTGTGTGCTGGATGCTTATGCTAAGCTGAGCTGGCGGTTCCGACAATAGCTGATCGAGAAAACCGAGTTCTAGCGAGATAGAAGCCACTTGGCCGATGAGTCGAGAATTGTAAAATGGATGGCACCCGAAACGACGAATACGACCATTGGTTCAAAATAATGGATGCCTGGTTTAAATGTGCGATATAAAATTAAAATTAGATTATCGATACAAAAGCACTTGTGTATAGAGTCACTTTTGGGAGTTTGTGTCTTCATGCAGTTCGCGAGAATGATTTTCGTATAATTCTGCTTGTCAACGAAGAGACAAGTAGTTTAATTTAGTAGTGGAGTGATGTCTTCAGTGCATATTCATATAAGTCGTAGTTCCGCAACAGCATGGATTCGCTCAATCTAGATACTGAGATAAAATTAAAAAAGTTTCTTAAAACTATAAAAACTTATAACATGTAAACTCATAAACCTATTATTTTTCAGTCACCCATCAAAGCAACGGACGACTTTCGTTTCAGATATGGTAAGTGCTTATTTTCTATTAAATTCTTTGTTCGATTGCTAAATTTTTTATTTATCAATAATCTAGGTTATATTTCGTTTATATTATTCATCATTCTCATATTCATTTCGATTTTTTAGATCTATATATCTTCCCGTAGTTTGAAGAAACTAAATTCTTGGGAATAGATTTGTTCCACGACTCACTTTATCCTTGGTTTAGAACAGATACCATTTCAGAGCTAGGTGAGCTCAAACCTCACGTCCGAATCTGAATTCGAATCAGCGACCTCACACACTAGGAGCCTCTTTGAGTCACCAAACTACACAAGCCTTTGGTCAATGTTCAAACAAGTTAAAAAAAAGATGTTCAAACGGATCAAATATATTTGGATCACTGGGAAACGTAACACATAATTTAAACATTAATTTTCTACGTATTTCACATCTGTATTAAATTGATTTGAATATAATTTTGTATTTAAATATCTAAACTGCAAAATTTATGAAATTGTAAAATATTTCACCACGTCTAAAGTGTTTTTCAAACATATTTCAATTTTTTTATTGCAAGTAATAAACTAATCATGTATAAATTTAAAAATTGTATGTACAATGTTAAAATGTAATATTGTTTCGACTAGTTCAAATATCTATTGCTTGTTTTTCTTTTTAGCTTGCATTGGAATTTCATACAATATTAATAAACCTTCATGTGTGATTAACAAGAAAAGGAACACTATTTTTATTTAAAGACCTTTTTTTAGAAGCTCTTTCAATAAAAATATTTGGTTATGAAAGCTAGAAATAATAACCTATTAAATGTGAATACAAAGCACATATCTCTTATGTTGAAATCGAAAATCAAAGTTGTAAATCACAATATTTTCTTGAAACACTTTATGCTTATTGAAGAAGTTTATAGCCTTAAGCATGCGCACATGGTAAATAGCTTTTCGATTTACAGCAAGACTTATTTTAGCGACTTTAAGGACACTTCTTATGTTATATTTTTCATTCTGGTTCGTATTATAAAAATGTTTTTTTTCTATATATAAGCTATTTTATAAACACTGTAAATATATTTTAGTGAGTAAATGTGAACGTATTTGAACAAATGAACCATTAGGTTTAGAACATTTTAAGAGTATACCATTTTTAGAATATTTTTTAGGATCACAAAACGTCGGTGATAGCAAGTAAATTTATGTTGCAAACAAATTATAAGTTAGCCATTATTTCTTTATGTTACGTAAAATAGTCAAATGTTTGCAAATAAAAATATCAAAGATGATTTAAGTAGTAAAAATACGATCTAATATGGCCAGCGTATAAAGCCATAATCTACGTAATCGGAGGTTGATTATAGTCATGGTACAATTTAATGATTTTGCAAAATTTTATGATTTCATGTACCGAAGTCGAACAGACAACTTCTGACCGTGTTCCTGCATTACAATTAAGACATGGTAGATACATGGTTAAATTGTTTTTAAAGCATTTACATTTTACAGATGTCAAAAAAGAACGAAACATTTATGAACATTTTAAGATTACTCTAATGTACGTTTCATGTTTTTGGCATATTTATCACAATAGTTTTTGTTCAACTTCTATAGAAATAATACAACATCGAAAAGGTAATTGCAGTGATCAATCATTCACCAAAATCATGAAAAAACGCTCATTTTTCCAAACATACAAATGATTACGAATTCATTGTGCTCTAAATGCTTAGTTTGTAACAAAAAGGCATAGGTTTTAGCAATAATTTAATTCTTTTTTCGTTTTGTAAATCAATTAATCAGTTTCATACATTAGACATGCTAACTGAAAAAAGTTACCTGCACCTATAGTTGCTCTAAATCAACTAAATTAAAATTTATTTCAGTTAAATGCTATATTTTCGTAATAAAATATACACCGAGTTCTTTTCGTCATCCGATATTTAAATGAAGAGAAGATTGTTGGCTCTTATAGAATAAAAACTTTGAAAATAAAAACATAATTCTTTGAATGGTTGAAATAATATTAAAACTATTTACATCAATAGAATTAACCGCGTTTTGTCTTAATATTTTGAAAAAGCTTAAAAGCTTAAAATTACAAAACGCCTAGCTCATTACTATTCAATACCCATTGTCTACGGTTGTAGGACCTTAATTTTTTTCTCAATATTACTCCGGCACATCGGACATAAATTTACAGCACCTTGGCATTCAGAACAGCAGCACATATGACCACAAGGTATGAATATGATTTTAACCTGGAATAAAATATTACATTTTATTAGGATGTTTCAGAGCTTATTATTTTCTTGGTTAAAGTTCTACAAATACCACCCTATTTATGATAAAATATAATTAAAAGAAAACTTCGTGACGGCGCGAATTATCACTTTGACAAGATGTTGTGTCTAATGGCTTAGAATTGCTAAATGCTTATAATTGCTTATAAAAATGCTTATAAAAAGTACCACGGCAAAAACTATAAAACTATATCGTATCGTCAAATTATCGTGGGACCTATATGCCTCTAGGAATACACAGTGCCACAATTATGTATATATCTCAGCAACCAGCCACACCATGTATTGACCGGAGGCGGCGTTTCAAAGTTTGTACATTGTTTGTACAAACGCAACTAACTTTACTGGCTTCGGTTGACAATTGTTGATTTTATGACGCTGTATTGACCAGTCAAAATATGTAGTTTAATGTTGGAATAACATCATGCAACAAAGAGCTGTTATTAAATTTAACGCAGAGTTCGATAATTGTTTAAAGCCGGTGCCAAACGATGCTACCAACACCCTCCAACGTTGGGCACTTGATGGTTGGACGCATCGTGTGGCCGCTGCGCCAGCTACCAGTGCCCAATGTCCAGCGTCCAACGTTGGCGCTGGAACATGTTCGGTCTGTTGTCGGTCTTTTTGTCCGCTTCAAAGGGTTTTTTGTCACTGGACGGTATGATCAGAGGACATTTGGTGAGCTGCTACACGATTCGTTCCAACAATTGAATCAAATTTTTATTGTGTTTTGACAGGTATGCATTTTTATTGCTTACATATTTTAATTAAGTATCAATTTAAATTTTCATAGATAATTATTTTGAAACAATAATTCTAGATTAATATCATAATCGTTATACTATGTTATCCATTTCGTGCTATCAATTAAATTGAAATTAACAAAAGTAATATAATTTATAATGCAAAATCAATGTGCACGAAAAATTGAACCAACACTGGAATCAAATGTATTGGATCAAGAATCCGATCCACCGTGTAGCAGAGCGCTTGCCGCGTCAATCGTCCAATATTTGACTCAAACGTTGGAGGCAAAAGTTTGAATCAAACGTTCACCGCATCGTTTGGCGCCGGCTTAAGCAGACCAAATGTATTTCTTTGGCATACATGTTTTTTTTGGATGGCAGAGTGTCGCTAGAGGATGACTAGCATGACGGGAAACCAATACCAGTTCGCACTCCCGAAATTATCTAAAAAGTTCGTCGTTTCGTCACAAATGCCAACAATGCTTCAGTGAAAATGATGGAAGGGGCTTTTAATATCAATAGAAAAACGATTTGACTCATTCTACAAGGAGACTTGGCTAAAACAATGATCTGTGCAAAGTTTGTTCCACGCACATTAACGAGGTATTAGAAATCACTTCGTGCCAATCATTCCAGAGGTTGTCGTAACCGCCAGAAATAATCCAAATTCCCTGAAATCATTTGTTACGGGGAACGAAACATGGTCTTTTCAATACGATCGAAAAACTAAGCGCCTAAATGCAGAATGAAAGTCGAAAAAACTCACGACAGGCCAAATAAACACGATAAACTCTTTCAAAACTCAAAACAATGTTCATTTTTTTCTTCGATAGTAAAGGCATAATCTTCAAAGTGTTCGTTAAAACTGTTCAAATGTAACTGGGCAGTACTACTTGGAAGTCCTGAAATGTCCTTAATGGGCAGAACTCGTCGCATTCGGCCAGAATATCGCGATCTAAAGAGCTGGTTTTGGTTGCACGATAGTGCGCCAAGTCACACATCGTTAATTGTGCGTCCATTTTTGGGTCGAAATCGAGTCTGTGGGATCAATTACCCACCGTATTTACCAGACTCAGTCCCATGCGACTTCTTTTTGTTCCTAAAATAAAAAATGAAGCTCAAGAGATGGTTTTCAACGACATAGACGACATTCAAAACGGTTCTAGACGTGCACTAGAGGCAATACCGCATGGTGGGCTAAACCACGAGTGCGACTGATTTCTGAATCGATGTAGCCAGTGTATTGCTTCGCGAGGGGAGTATTTCGAATGATAAATACAAAAAAAAAATCCAGGTACTTTGTTTTAATTACGTTTTTTTCAGACCAGTACTGATACTTAATTGTTGCACTGTGTATAAGTTGTAAGATTAAATTTGTTTTACTAAGATTTAATTTGTTTTAATTACACAAGAGAGCGATAGATTTTAGTAGCAATTAAGCGGTTCGAATTCGGATTTTACTCGAAAAAGAGCAATTTTCACCCCCCATTTAGATAATGCAAAATAAGGTTTATTTATTGAATAATAATATTCAACAGATAAAATTCAATTAATGAATAGAAAATGAAAATAAAAAGAAACCAATACAACAAAAAGTTAAAGAAGTAAAAGCTACGACGTGACAATAAGATGTAAAATGCTACTAGTTACAAAATTGTTGAATGCATGTAAAGGCGGCGGTAAAGGGCCAACCTGTAGGCCGTTTTATTGCTTAAGTAAACGCTTCGACGGTGAATAAAAATCAAAGGTATAACGCGAAAAAGCACAAGAGAATAACGGATACTGCGAACTGCTTCACGAACGGAAAGGTGGCTGCTGAGGCCAGATTCGACCCTCTAGGAAAAATATCTGTGAATTGAGAGCTAAGTCTGGAAGATGTATGAATAAGAGACACTCATTGTAAGGACAGTAAGAAAATCGATGTTAAAGAAAACAACAGCATGCAAGTAAATTTAATATGAACAGATTTTCACATAATGCGTTGAAATCTGTTCAATTTATATTTACTTGCTTTGGATTGAGGAATAAGTTCGTAGAGTTTTATGTTTTTTTTCCCCCTAATACGTTTGGTAAAGTATTTATATTTATTCTTTCTGTTCCATAAAACTGTGTTCATCATTATTTTGGATAGCTTAATCTTTTTTAGACTTAGAAATGGAGTGTTCAGGAGGTCAAAATCAGCATTTTTGACACCTGCTTTTTTTCGCTTTTCATCGAGGTCAAAAAGCTGCCGACATTTGCGACGTGTGCGGAAACAGTGTCATAGGAAAGTCTACGGCACGGAAATGGTTTGCGAAGTTCAAAAAGGGCAGCTCCTTTGCGTAAATGAGGCAATTTAGCTGAAGAGACCCCATAGACAAGCCAAAACTTTCTCCTTCACGACAACGCCAGGTCTCATGTCACACAAGTCGTCATAGCCGCACTCCAAGAGCTCGAGTGGGAGGTTCTTCAGCATCCGCCATACTTCTAACATATAGCGCCAACTGATTACCACCTGTTCCGCTCAAGGTCGAAAATGAGGGGCGTTACCTTCAACGACAATGAGGACCTCAAAAACTGGCTCAACAACTTCTTTGGACGATTTTTGACCGAACGGGATCAACAAATTGGTCAAGAGGTTTTAGGAAGCCGTAAATCGCAGAAGCGAATACATTGTTGATTAATTTATTGCTATAATTATTATTTTTGCTCAGTTAAAGCTCTTTGATAAAAACACTACGAACTTATTCCTTAATCCAATACGTTGTTTTTTTTAAAGCATCTTTCACACAACTAATGTAATAAAATTTCAAATTCTGCAGAATATTTAAAAGCAAAAAAATGTCGGATATGTTTTAAATTCTTGTGCGAATTGCTAGCATCTGTAAATCCTGAGATTTTCTATACATTATTTTCGAGTGAAAACGGTAAAAATGGCCAGCAAATATAATGCATTTAAATTTTTCAACCTTTTAGGCAATCCGCACACGGCTCGTTGAGCTATTGTCGTGGATGCGATATTGGTAGTCACAACCTAGGTAAATTAATGGGGGACCGCTAACGGAGCGTTTGCCAATCGTTAAGAGTGAGAAGCGTAGTCGTTTCGTTTTGAGTGCGTTTCAAGCGTTATGCATTGCAGACCTCAAGCCGAACGACTGGTCTTTGTTGCAAGTTCGATGGAAGACGCCAACGTACAATTCGTGGGGGAGGTGGAAAAATGCCTTGAATTGTATGATTTTACGAAGCTTACTGACGTTTTCTTGACGACCCGTCTGTGGACATGAAACGATGATGACGAAAATCGTTTTCTTGCAAGCTTTAAGCGTGTTAAACGCATCTCTCACGCATCGCATGGCTAACGACCCGTGTGCGGAGTGCCTAAGTCATTCAACTTCCCCATACAATATGCATGAAAAGTGCCTAGTTATCTCTTGCAAATGGTTGACGGAGTGAAATTAGTGGTCCTGGTCGCCTAAAATTTATGAAGCTTTTTCTGCTTAAAAGATCTGGATGAAAATTATTGCCGCTGTAGATTTTCTATAGCACAATTACAATAATTTTTCCTTGACAATTCATCCCTCATTTCAAAAGCAAACAAACAATACAATAAACAATATGAGTTCAATACTCTTGCATTTTAACGAATTTTATGTTTAATTCTTACTACTAAAAATACCATACTATTTCAAATAAATCGAACTAAAAATATCAAGAAGCCAACGTAAAAGAGTTTCCATCTTTAAAATTTTTTGTCGTCCAAAGCGCTAGAACCGTGAAACTATACCCTTGAAACTATAGTATTTTGAACCTTGAAACTATACTCGTTTATGCTATTACGAATTTTCTTGCGACTGAATCTATTAGAGCGAAAGCTCGTTTGAATGAACGGGCATTCGAAAGTTGTGCAAAAATAGTGTAAATTGTCACGAAATGAGAATTTTGAATGCATAAAGAGAAAAAAATGTATACATGTTTTCATTTAATATCTTCAAAAGCTTTCACGCTAAATTAATCGTCCACATAAATTTGAATATCTCTCGCTCAAACTATAAATCAATTCTATGAACTTTATATCTTTGTACCTTGGTATTCTTGAGATTTATCCAAGCAAATGGAAGGTTTCTGAACATGAAAAATATCAGAAACCGAATATTTGGGTACAGTAAGACGATTAGAATTAAATAACAGTATCGGATATTTGTCTTCGATAGAAAACGAAATGAAACGAGTTGTAACACAGTCAAAAGACATGATAGTAGGGTTTCCATTCTATTCAAAAGCACCTTAGAAGCAAAACAACATCACCAAGCTACTAATGCTGCACTAAAAAAAATTAAAGACGGTCAAAAACGCATTTGAGTGAGTTTAATTCGCGAATAGTGCACAGTGTACATGAACAAGTCGATGGAAAAGCACAAATCAGCGATAGAGCTCTTAGGTAACTGAACTTTCATACTAATAGACAAAAATCTACACTTGTGATCCAAACACTGAAGACCGTTTATATCACAAATACTATAGTTTGATTTAATATTGATTTGTAAATTTTTTTATAAGTAGCGTGATTAGGCCGTGCTTTTTTGAAAATGCTTATGGTGGACCATCGACATTGATACAGTCTACCAAACTTCTTCTAGCAGCTATTTAGTGTATTTATTTGTGACCTTAATGTGAATCACTTGATATTACATCGAAAAAATTAGATAAACAACAGCAACGAATGCACTATATTTCAGTGAATAGCTTGAATAGCAAAAAAATGAATAAATGATTTACCAATTTATTCATTTTTTTGCTATTCAAGTAGTATATATCATACTAAGAGTCCCAAACTTAACAAAAAACAGCAAAAATGAATCAGAAATATGTTTCGCCTTATCAAACCACCTATTAGATGATTTTATGAAAACAGTATAGTGAAATCTAATGGAAGTACATGCAATCCATCTTTTACTTACCGTCCTCTCCATGCATATTACACACTCGGAAAACATTTCTGAGTTTTCATTATTTGAAGTGGTTTCCTGAATTGTTTCGCTTATACTACTGCTCGAAGGCACGCAAATTGGTGCTGTCGGTATTTCGACTACGGTATTGGACAACGAAGGTTTATTTTCATTTAGAAAATCACTTATTGACTTTAAAATAAGTTTTCTATCTCTCTCTTGTTTAACTCCACAAGATTTTAAACTATCGTCCGTTATGTTCTCCATGCAGATATTGTAATCTTGCCATAGTTTTTGTAAGAACGGTAAACAGTGAATGACTCCATTCACCAGAAAATTATATCCCAGTAATGGATCTATATATGCGCTTTTGAGTGTGAAGCGCAAGGGCTGAGAATCAATGAGGCGTTGGTATTGTAACAGCCAGAAGTCTTCTTCGTTGTGTTTTTGTGCTTCCATGATGAGTAGAGTATCTAACAGCTAAATGATACAATAGATGGTTCAATATTTTCTTACGTAAAGTGACATATACCTCTTTTTTCCGACTTTCTTGCTGCTCTAGCAAATCCATTAGAACGTATGTAAGGCGTAAGCGTTTCTCTGCTAGTTCGTTCTGTAAAAATGTACATTATACATAAATGACAAACATGTTTCACTAAAATATTCATAGCAACTATATTATTATCTTACCATCTGTTCACCCGATGTGAATCTCTTTTTATCGATTTCGAATTGTGTCATATTTGCCAGCTGCATTTCAACGATTTTCAATTGTTCTACGAGACCCCACGTACGAGCGTCATTCACTTCAATTAATTTAGCTACCGCTTGTTTCTGCAGCTCTTCGTCTACACACAGTTTTTGAATAATATCACTTTTAGTTTTCTCGTAATTGTGAAAGAAGTCCTGTAGCTGCTTTGAGGTCTCCTGTTCTCGCTCCAAAATGTCTTTGGATGTGTTGTCGCGTTGATGTTGATAATCGGTAAATTTATTGTCTTCGTCATGCAGAACTTGCATCATTGTAGCGAGTATTTCTTGTTTGCGAAGTTCGGCATGTTCCAGGTGAAGCTATGGGTTGGAATAGTAGCGAGGGTAATGGATTATCAGACCAAATATTAAATAAATATCACCTTCTCTAACAAACGTTCTTCTTTGATTCGTTCCTTTTCTTGCAGTGTAGGATCTAGTTCAGTACGAAGTGTGAGAAGCTGTTCTATGACCAAGTTTGCACTTTCTTCAGCTGGTATAGAAATTAAAATTGTTTATGGACAATGTAAAGTATTGAAAGCAAAAGCATTTATTAATAAGTGTCCACGATACAAATAAACTTTATTAGCTATCAAAGTAAACGGGAATCTGTAACGCAAATGCGTTACTGAACGTGCATTATTTATTACCTGCTTTTATGTCTTTTATCAAAGCATCGCGTTCATGGTCTTTTTGTTGTTGAAGTTTATTTACTAAGCCTTCCGTTTCGTTTTGTTGCAAAAGCACCGCCTGCAGTAGCTAGATACGTACAATACATTTTGTGAAAATTAAAAGCTAAACTAAATAAAGTGGCTTACCTCTTGCTTTTGTTTTTGTTGTCGTATATGCAATTGTTCTATAAGCGCCTGAAATTAAAGTTATTTCACATTCTGAAAGCATATACTATTATAAAACTGTACATTTTCATTTCCATAGCCGTCATTTCCGAAAGGAATATATTTTACTTTATTTTCAAAATCTCGGCTCTTTCTATCACGTTCTACTAGTTCTTTCATCAACGCCTGTAAATTGATGGAATTCAATTAAAAAAACTACATTTTTCAACTTCAAAATCTCACATCCTCCCTTGAAAGTCGCACTTCCTTCGCTTCGTGGGCGACTTCTACATCGCTTACTTTCGATTCACCAGTCGTTAAATATTGCAGTATGTTTGCAGTACCAGTAGCTATAATGGGTGGCGGTGGCCACATTATTACATCCTCATCTAAAACTAAGTCTTTTAGACCGCTACATGTTGACAGTGTTGTTGGAATAGTATTTAAATGCTTATTTCCCGATACATTCAAAATTCGAAGTGTAGGCATGCAATTTATTTCTTCTATCGACTCAATATTGTTATTAGAGATATCTAAGAGCTCTAGCCGTTTCAGACTATTTATAGATTTTGGTAGTCGAACTAGAAGATTGTCCGATAGAAGTAGTTCCTGTAAATAATATTGTTACTTTTAAGTGAAAGCGATTGCAGTTTAAATAACTTAAAATAAGTGTATTGTAATTACTAAGATAGGAATGTAGTTTCGTTTGTTGAAATGAAAACGATTTAAATTCCACATGAAAAGAATATGGACTATGTATATTTCCAAAAATCATATAGAGCCATGGTCAAGTTAAGGAACATGAGGACTTTGAGTGGAAATATCTAAGAACAGCTAAAGGAGTATAAAGGGAAAAATAAAGAAGTATGTCGACTTAAAAAATAACATTAATAGTAATTAATAACATTATAATAATAATAATAATAATAGTAATAATAATAATAGTAATAATAATAATAGTAATAATAATAGTAGTAATAACAATCTAAAGTTTACTCAGCAGTAAGATTGGCTGGTGATCTTTCTGGCAAAGAGTACGGCTTCCAGAAAAAGCATTCAATAATCGATGTCATCTCAGACGTTATTGAGGCTGTACCAAGAGCGGAGGAAGCATGTCATCAAGCCAGACGTGGTCGTCCTGTTGGTAACGCTGGACGTATAAAACACCTTCAACTCGGCGAGGTGGACAGGCATCTTTCGGGCCCTTGAGCAGAGGTTTCGTAGTCCTGGCTACTTGTTAGCAATTATGCGAGGCTTCCTCAGGGATCGATGGTTACTCTACGACACCGAGGACGGATTCAGAAGAAGGTCTGTCAACTCAGGTGCAGCATAGGGGTCGATCTTAGGACCTGACCTCTGAACGACGATCTGCTGCGCCTGGAAATACCTGCGGATGTGTTCCTGGTAGGTTACGATGATGACATCACAGCGGTAACTACTTCCAGATTTGCCGATTTCGCTCAACTTAGACTCAACCAAGTCACGAGGTGGGGGGATCGGTGGATGACTGAGCACGGCATCCAGCTGGCAGTCTCAAAGATAGAGATTGTCATACTGACGAAGCGGAGGATACTAATTATTATACCTGCGACAACTGGCCTCGTCGAGTTCCAGACCAGGTCAGGTATCTGAGAGTGGCCCTGGACACCAAGCTGACGTATTGAAATCATATCCGCAGGGCATATGACAGATATCTAGTAGTCGCCACTTCATTACCTAGGTTAATGGCCAACTTCGGTGGACACAGTGAGACGAGACGGAGGCTGCTGATGGTAACGAACAATTCCATCTTACTATATGGAGCCGAAATTGGGAGAGATGCGCTCCGAACTAAGAAGTTCCGGAAGCGCATTGCTAGTGTCCAGCGCAACGGTGCTCTGCGAATCGCCTGTGGTTACCGCACGGTCTCAGAAGAGGCAGCAATGGTGTATCAGGAGTAATCCAGGTCGATTTATTAGCGCGAGAACGCAAAGGGTACCTACCTCACTCTGAGCTGGGCAGAACTGAAGCTCTGACGCGTGCGCTAACCTTCTAACTTTGGCAAAAACGTTGGAGTGAAAGTGAGAAAGGACGACGGACGTCTAAGCTAATTGGTCTTATTGAGCCTTGGCTTAATCGTACCCACGGAGAGATAAACTTTTACCTTTGTCAATTCTTGACAGGACACGGTTACCTCAGGAAATACCTGAACAGAATAGATAAGACGGTCGAACCGTACTGCCGATACTGTGTGATTGAGCTTGATGATGCTCAGCACATATTCTGTGTGTGTCAGTCACTTGGTCAGTTTGAGGAACACCGCTGAGTCCAGACTCGGTCAGCCCGAGGTGATCGTGGATGCAATGCTGCGAAACGAAAAGCACAAAAAACGTGTTAGTTGCATGATAAGCTACAATGTTTTTGAATTAAATTGTGAAAACTCCTCTGATACGCATTAAGATGATAGATATCAGTTTTGAGAAACTTTGGGTACCACCCTATAACAGTATTCGTTGAGGTTATGTACTAATTAGGGAATTATTTGCATAAAAAACACCCTCCACAAGATATCTCTAACAAATGATTGGAATTTACGTTAGCTTGGTCAATTTTTATATTTGACAGGTGATATCAAACAACACCAGGTAAGTGCGGTGCATCATTTTTCCTAGTTTCAGACACATGGTAAGAATACCAGCTGTGTATCAATAGCATTAAGTTGACATGGTATCAAAATATAGGCGGAGTGTCTGTATTTAGAACTCACTAGTTACCTCTATATGTTTACTCTGAAATTTTCAATTTTTTTTTTGCGTTTGTAAATTGGAAATATAGTGTCATTGCTTATTGCTATAAATGGACACTTACCCTGAGATTTTCCAATGGAAATAATATGTCCGGCAGTTTCTTTATTCTGTTGTGTCTTAAATTCAGTTCTTGAAGTAGAGCCAGATCACTCAACGGGCCGGCTATAAAATCACTTATTTTATTGTAACTTAAATTAAGAACTTCTTTCCTGAGTACTCTGCATAGTATAAACACACTAGTCGGTACCTCCTTTAAATTGCATTCCGACAAATCAAAGTCGGGTTCGGGAGTTTCCTTGGCCTGAAAAAGTCGAAAACGTTATGGAAGCGTTAAATTGCTTTTATCGGTCGAGATATAGCACTGCTATCAAAAGAAAAATTCACACGAGATAGTCATCGTGATTGGCATGGCTGCGGGTAGGGGGTGCAAATGTGACGATCACCTAAGGGTCTATTAAATAATAAATATGACTCACCAGACACAATTTGCGTTCAAGTCGTGCTTTGTAGTCGATTCTATCATCCTGTGTATGTTTCGCCATGGTGTTGATAATTTCACTTGGATCGTTTGGCTGAGTCTCATTTTTTGATAGGCGGCAACCCATAAAACTAATAATTAAGTCAATATTTGAGTCCGCTCTGAAATTCAGAGATACTGGCGGCAAAGTCCAATCGAAAACCTAGCGAGTATTTAACAAAATCACTTTCACCCTTAAATTATGAATAGTCAGTGCAATGGCAATCGCAATTGATGGTGTCTAATGAATCCAGTCAATACTTGCAACTTTCAGCGAGTGGGAGAGTGTTCTCCTTTCGTCACAACAACATTGTTTAATAATAACAAACGCCAATACACTAATCAGATCGAAAGACTTGCGATATTTTGCGGGAATTGCGAGGAAATAAATAATCCGCGTACCCAAGATTAAGAAACCGTCAATTCTGTGCTATCATGTGTTAACTTGACAAGAGCAAATTGTCAGTAATTGAGAGAGATGGGAGATATTAAGGGTATACTTGCGCCAGATAATGAAATTTATGCCAGTTGGTACAATTGTACTTGATTGTCTCGTGTTCCATAGTTTTTTGAATAAGTCCGCGAAAGCTGTGCTGATGTTATTGCTTTCAAATTGAATATCCGTTGCAAATACAAATAGTAAGATGAGACCGTAATTAAGATATTTTTTCGATAATCATTTTTGGCAATTGGCGTCAGCAATTGCAGATCGGAAGATCTTATGCGCGCGCATACTGTTGAAAACTCCAAATTCTCTCTCTCTCTCTCTCATTAAAAACTGTCATCCGCTCCATTAATGACATCTCGCGTATTTGCAAAAATCTTCAATCTGTCAGTTGTGGAAGTTTTTCTCCCGTGCAGGACTCGTCTTTTGTCGCGAAATCAGTTGAGTGTTGCGATTTGTGTAAAATCGGTGGCAGCTAGGCAATTTCCATTCCGCCTTGATTGCCGCCTCGTATTCTTTCGATCCGTGGCTCCTATTGTATTGACTTTGTGTTGTAAAAAGGTTTTTGTTGCGCCATGCTTAGCACCAAGAAAATCGAAGAAGGACAGGAGTTGATTCGGCAGGCCGAAAAAAGGTACATGCCCACGACTCGCTACCATATACTTACATAGTGCTCCCGCAATAAACTCCCCTTCTACCCACAATGTCCTATCCATGAGTAATATCCATAGCGCAAGTGGGTGTTTCTCTGTTGTAAAAATTTTCTCAATGAAACTTGTTTGAACGATATGTTTTGTTGGTTTTTCGTTACAGTTTGAAGACGTCCCTGCTGAAATGGAGGCCTGATTACGAAGTGGCTGCTGATGAATACCAAAAAGCTGGTTAGTAAAACCAATTGAAAATAGTTCCATTGATATAAACCTTTGGGATTTGTGGCAATGATGCGATTGTATGGGCCCTCCTTGGCACATCGATTTTTTCAGAACATTCAAAAGTGCGAAGTGACAATTAAATGTTTAGCATCGAAGCAGTCAGAGGAGAAATGTCCATTCAAATATCCAAAGTTTTGCGCGGTATTGAATGAATTGGCTCACGCTAACATGAATAAGCGAAATATCAAAACAACTGTGAATCATTCTTCACATATCGCTTTGTGTCGCGCAGTTTGTATGAACAACTGTAGGCAATAGTCACACAGCAAACAGACAATTTCCAGAATTATATATTAGGGCGTACTAGAATAGAGAGTTAATTTCTTCCCAGCTGAATTGATGATAAAATTAGTCTAGAGAGTTTTGTCATAAAATAATATTACTAGTCTAGATCTGCATTCAAAACCTGTTATGGTTTTAATGTTCTGCGATATCTTGTAAGAGCGGAAACTTTCGATCATGCTCTCGAACTTCGAGTCATGTTGAGTGATTATCACATCTTAAAAATTTAAACACTCGTAACCAGTCACTTTGACTCAGAACTTCCTTCCTCAAGTTCAGAATGTTTACCACTCTTCTTAACTAAGCGGTTTACAGCTACTAGGAAGAAGAGGCTCTGCAATGTAACTGACCCCATTTTCGTTGTTGTGTATTTAATACTGTTTAGGAATGCCTCCTGATTCAATTTTCAGCTTGTAGATGATAAGCAGCTCTAACAAACCACAAATCAATTAAGTCAGATTCGTTGTTTTTTTTCGTCTATGACAATGTCAAAGTTCAGGAGATTACCCTTTGAGGCGAATGCTTAGCTTTGGCGGCAGGGAGACACATATGAGAGAAGCCGATTACAATTTATTTTTCCCCCTTCCGACTTTCTCCATCACTCTATCAGCGTGCACAGTCCATGTGCACCATCTTTACCCTCCAGTAAATTTTTCATAGTGCTTGCCAGACAACTAGTTTGTTGGTATAAGGGACAGCACAATTCTTATCAATATGATGAGTCTAATTCCTGTTTTACGAGTACTAATTCCTGTCTTACGAGGAAAGGGTTGGCTTATAACGATTCGCATCAGCCATCGGGTTCGCCACCACCCATAAAGTTGGGTTGAACTTCTATCCTTAATTATTATTTCCTACTAAGCAACCTATTTTAGGTTAATTTTTTATTTTTAATGACTTCCTGACAAGTCTAGGATAAATTTATGATATGAATTTACGTTATTCAACTTATATCTATATTTTACAGTTAATTGTTTACAAATTCAAATCTGCCAACTCCAGAAACTTTCCCAATTCAGTGATATGCTTTTTATTATTAGTCATTAATAATTAATAATTTGGTATATTATTTTGCCTCTTTCGAGATTAATAATCTGTTGGATGTTCAACAACCCTGATCGAGTGTACACGGCGACCGTTGGTGTTAAGGTCGGCAACCTAAATATAACTTTTATCGCCTGAGTGACAAGTCTCCCAATCAGCTTGATGTTATGCTTAGTTGTTTGGCTCCACAAGACTGCTGCATATTTAACAGTAGACAGGATAAAAGCATTTAAGATTAGGAGTTTAGTGTCTTTTCCCGGGAAATCATGCTTTCTCCGTGTTGCGATAAATGGTGCAATTGCACTTCTGATCTAGTTGAGTTGATGTGATGGGTCCAGGACATCTTTTCATCCAAAATTAGTCCCAGGTATTTTATTGAATCGACTTCACCAATTGAACTACATCAATTTGAATACATGGATTAATCGGGCGTTTATTTTTTTGCTGGAACATAATGTATTTGGTTTTGTGGACATTTATAACGAGCTTGATCTGTCGCAGCCACCTCAAGTATTTGTCCAAATCTATATTTACTGTACTTTGGATGGCTGACTCATCTTTTCCAGCATACAACAGGAGCGTATCGTCAGCAAACAAGACTATCTTACCAGAAAGCCTTACATCTTGAATGCTGTTCACACAGATAAGGAAAAGTATAGGCCCGAGGATCGATCCCTGTGGAATACCTTTGTTTATAGAACATTCCTGACTGGTGTATATTCCTCGTTTTGTCACTATTCTCCTATCCAATTGATAGTTTTTAATAGCAGATTTAAATTTCATGCAAATCCCATACTCTTCCAGACGTAGAAACAAAATCTCGTAGTCAATGTTATCAAAAGCCTTTTGTAGGTCGACCAAAATTGCTGCCACATAATTACCTTTATCCAGTGATCGATTTATAAACTGGACCGCGTCAAGGGTAGCCGCAATAGCACTGCTGTGCTCCTGAAATCCATACTGCATTGGAGCTAAAACTGATGTTTCTTTGAGATAATTAATTATTCGAGCATTTATGACTCTTTCAAACACTTTGTTTAGCACGCTGATCACAGCTATTGGACGATAATTTGAAGGATTCGAAGTGTCATCTCCTTTAACAATTTAAGGCATGCCAAGAACGTACCGGCTTTTAAGTGGCTGTCTATGATTTTCACTAAAACCTTAGTTATTTGATGCTTAAGCATTTTGATGCCTCCTGGTGTTATATTGTCGATACCTGGTGAAACGCCGTGTTTTTAAATTGTCGATTATTTCAGCCACTTCACTAGGTATTGTTGGTCTCAAATGTATGTTAGATATTTGACTTGGCATTGAACAATGGCGTTGTTCAGATATCTGATGAAAATTTTGCGTGATATCTGACCCAATCGCTGCAAAATATTTATTTAAATGTTCCGCAATTGCCTCACTAGAGGAAATCAATGATCCATCTATCTGTAATTCCTTCATACATGATGTGGTTCGAGAAGTGACTTTTTGTGTTTTTGCCAGTTCATTTTCTATTTTTCAGTATTTAACGCTATTTCTGCATGAAGCTTCGAATCTTTTAGCGTAAAATTTCTTTTTCTCTTCCTTTACTATTCGATTTGACTGGCTTTTTAAATGCTGATAGTTTTGTCGTTTCTTCACACAGTTGGGATCAGCTTTCCACATTTTATAGGTTTTTCGTTTACGTCTGGATATATCAATAACGCTTTTAGAGATCCACGATTCATGCCGAACCCTTACCCGCTTACTAGATGTTGCTTTGCGTTTAGCTTCAGATAGAATTCTTATTAGTTCCTCAATATTTACATGCAGATTGCTGTTCAACTCGTGCGCCACATATTTGACGAACCCGATCTTGTCGACAGTGCTCATCGTTATTTTTTTCGGAGGCAATTTTTCTTTAAGGCAAGTCCTGATCAAGATATTCAGCACCTTATGATCGAAGTCTGGCCATTCATCATCATTATAAGTAACTCGTTCCACCAGGTTTGAACTTCTTACAACAACATGATCAAGTAAGGTTTTCGAGGTCTTAGTAACACGTGTCGGTCTGATCGAATTTATTTGTACTGCATTGTTGGATTTTAAAACATCTTCATAGGCTTTTCTCATATTTGATGAAGACAGAAGATCGATTTTTGTGTCGGCTATTGTGATAATCTTTTCATGTGATGAGTAAAGATGATCGATGTAATTTAGGAAGCAATGCTCGTCCTCGAATGGGGACTACTCTTTAATTGCCATAATTTATCTTCGTGAACTACTAGTTCTATGTCCAGTCGCCGCTAAAGCTATGATGTGATACTTAATTAGTGGAGTATTATGCCCAGTCGCCGGCTTTGAAGACAACTCAAGACGAACAAATACAACCATGAGCATATGGCGGGATTTTAATCTGCGGCCTGTAGATCGCTGTACATTCTAACAAAACACAAGATATCATTGACTTAAGCAATAAACAGCCCGTTCGGCTTTGCGGACACTCATCAACTCACCTTTCTGTATTATACTATAATATTGAGTAGGTAGTCATATTCAAAGTAATAGCGACAGGAGAGTGATATAAGGACATATCGAAACTGCTTCTGATTTTGCGGAATTCGAAGATATTCCCTTCAAAATTGCGAAGTCAATGAAGACTGAAGTTTTGTTGATGTTTGACAGTTAACACGTTGCTGGCAAGTTGAAGTATGTCTCAAGCTGTTGGTTTGTATTGTATCGAAAGGTTTTACTCTTAGGTCTAATGAGTCGACTGCTAATGAAAGTCAAAACGAGCAACCGTCAATACTAAAACAGAGCCCCAAGGCCAATAAATCGCCGGCACTTTGATGTTACCAACGGCAGAGCGAACGACAATCAAGACCAAGAACAACCTTGGCTCTTAGTACACGCTTAGCCAACCCGAACCTACGAATGTATTGGTCCTGTTCGATGGCTCTGTGTATGTAGCTTTACGCATCACATTTTCTCAGTTTAATTATTAGATTATCCGACCGACTTCGTCGCTTCATGCTTGTCGCCTTATTGTTCAATTCTAAGGCTGGAACTGAACCTGAAACCGGTGCAGTTTTATAACTCTTTTGTTGAACTGCTGGTGGGGATGAAATCCTCAGCGAAGCTTCCTCGATATTGCATGTAGCTAATAATCTCGATGTTTGGCTCCATAGTGTCGATCGAATTGTTCATTATCCTTATTCCGGTTCTTATCGGCGGTTGGCTTTCCCATTTGGGATGAAGGCTTTAATAGATCGATTACAGTATGAATTTTCCTGCCAATGAATGTTTCTGCCAAAGAATAATTCTGCCGAATATATTTCCTTTGGTAGACTCTTGTTGGGTGCTGACCTGTACGTTTGAAGGAAAGTTTCTAGATTTCCTACAGTCGTTTTCTTCTATTTGAGTTTTTTTCAATGCCAGCTTGGGTGTGTTAACGAACCTTTATAGAGCAGAGAAACTGGACCTTTGTAGGCGCTGATTGTCGACTTAGCGGTGGTAGATGAAGCTGGCGTTGAGTTAAAGAATGTAGTAGTATTATTGTTGTTGATATTGTTTGTTGCACATTTTTCATTGAGAAAAGGAACCGTTCTCTCCATAAACTTTGTGAAGCAATAGTCGTTTTTCTCGATATTTCGAAGGCCTTTGACAGAGTTTGTCACCCAATTCTATTGGCTAGGCTTCGTGCATTTGGTGGTCACCCCGCCTTTGTCAAATGAATTGATATTTTTTCCAGAGATCGTTGTTCTGGATGGGCTTAAATCCTGTGTCCCTACTCCCAATGCTGAGTACTGCTTTCTCACCAACTCTCTTTCTTTTATTGATAAATGATCACCTTCTCTTCACTAGCAATCTGATTCATAGTTTCTACTTCTGTTAGCAGATATAGCATGTTTACCTCGATAAACAGGGACCGATTAAGCATTATCGCTTTGGGCTCAGCGAACCGTGTTGTGTTTAATGCGTTCAAAACTCAATACTGTCTTTTTTCGCTCAAACTAACTATTTTCGTTGATAGTGTAGGAATTTCTGAATCATCCTCGCTAAACCTATTAGGTTTTAATATCTCCAGTAAACTTAGCTGGCCCGGCCACATTTTCAAAATTGCAAAAAATGCCATGAAATGCCTGGGTCTTCCGTCAGAAGAAATACTTTACTCCATTAGACATAGCGCATATCTACCAAACAAGACATGAGTGTGACTCCGATATATGGGCCGGGGCAGGCTGCACTGCTTTTGCGTTAAATTTTACGATTCATTCCTAATAAGGTCAATACGATTGTGGAACAGCCTACCATCTGCTGTTTTCCACACCGACTATAACCCTCAGTAATTTAAGAGAAACGTGCACCACTATCTCCTGGAAACTCAATCCTTCCTCTATCCCTTTCCTTAACTTTCCTTAATAGGGCATCCCCCGAGCTTGGCATCATCATAGGAAAAAATACTTTCAACTGATAAAAATGATAAGTACTGCATGGATTGCTATGAAATGATTATAATTTTTTGGGAACGAAGAAAGGTTCAACGAGTCATGAGTCTGGTTATGCGGGGATGCATATGCTCCGAGGGAAACCACGCAAAGCAAATGTTACGCCCAAACAAAACTTTTCGAACTGCCAGAAAAGTGGCAATTATTGCTATGAGCTGTCCGTATGTAAAGTGGTGGTGAGATACCATTTGACATATGTTCGCTCATGCACTGTATGGCCACTAATGTCCACACGTGTTTCTATAACTTACAGTTATAAAAATACGTTAAGTCAACAATACAATTTCTAAGTGTGCCATCACTTTTGACTGTCACTGTATATGTTCAGGAAATTTTTTCGTTAGCTCGACATTCTGGTTTTAATGTTACAAGCTGCAGTGTTAAAAAATTCTTCTTTGGATTTTGCCGTGACAGTTTTGGAGCAAATTATTTAACTTTGAGCTTTTATTTAAACGTAGTTAAAAGAGTATATTATCAAATTTTTTTTTTTTTTTTTGAATATAGTGCTTTATTTCCATATCTTAACAGTAAATTACAGAATAACAATTCAATTTAATGCACTACTCCTCCTTTTAAGGTAAAGAACCTTGTATTAGGAGTGAGGAGTTGAAGATAATTTTTCAATTCAAAGTTGTACAATTAAAAAAGAAACGATTCCAGTTCATTATAAAATAAATACATAAATAATATTTAAATTAAAAAGAAAAAAAAAACAAAATTATTAAGAAAAAGAAAATGCACAAAATATTAGGCACAATAAAATAAATTTCGTACAATAAAATAAATTTCGCACAGCCTTGTAACAAGCGGAAATAAAAGAATGAAAGCAACAATTTAATGGCTAGAACAATATAAATTAAGTTGGAAAAGAAGCATTTCAATGAAAAGAAGCATTTGTTATATATATTTTCGAATCATATTTGTAAAGATGAATACCAACAATTAAACTCTTTGGCAGTCGAGTCGAAACGAATTTCGGTCTTTTTTACTAGAAATCTAGTACTATCGAATCCTTCAAAAGAAAACAGGAAAAAACAATATTTGCACCAATTAATTTTCATGAATAAATTATTATTCTCTTACTAGATTTAGTTTCTTAGTGCAATTCATAAATTTTACCATATATTCCCAAATCATATTTAAAAATAATATTTGTTTTCTTCTGTTAGCTACATGTTTCCGATTGGCTAAGTCTTATGAGCAATGCAAAGATTGCTTTTTGAAAGCCGCAGATTGTCATAAACAAGCACGATCTTGGTTTCACGCCGCGAAATGCTATGAACAGGTGAGTAAACACCATTACTAAGTTGTTCACATTCTTACAAATTTTATTTCAGATTATCTTAATTTTGAAAGACATGAATTGTCTGGCACAAGTCGAAGAGTTGGCAAATCGTTCATGTAATTTATATCAGCAACATGGCTCGCCCGAATCAGCAGCATCGGTTTTGGATAAGTCAGCTAAAATCATAGAAGGATCCAATCCGGAAACTGCACTTAGGTTGTATCAGCATGCAATAGAGGTTGTTATGGTAAGTTTAAGTGCTAGGAATTGGTACACAAAATTATTTTCATTCCTATATATTTGTTTATAGTCAAATATTTTTAAGTAAAATAAAAAATCATCACGAACACATGATCTATAGACTATTCGAAAATATTTGTTTTTGACCTGAAACCGTCGTAGATGAACTTCTAGTAATATTAATTTAATGTGTATTCCACTATTTTAATATAGAATGAAGATTCCACCCGGCAAGCAGCTGAATTTGCTTCAAAAATATCTAGGCTTATGGTTAAACTAGGAATGTAAGTAATTGTCGAATTCTAATAATTTGCTATTAAAAATATATCCGTCTTTGTATGGTTGTTAGGTATGATCAAGCAGCTGATGCGATTCGTCGTGAAATCGGCTTGAATCAACAGACAGAATCATATGGCGCAATCGGCCGACTGGCTGTCGTACTCGTACTCGTTCAATTAGCTCGCGGAGACTATGTCGCCGCCGAAAAGGCATTTAAAGAGTGGGGAAATTGTTGCGATGTACAGGAAGTTCAAACGTTAGAGATGTTATTGCAAGCTTATGACGATGAAGATCCGGACGTAGCCAAACAGGCTTTGGCTTCGCCTTTTATTCGAAGTATGGATGTTGAGTATTCTCGATTAGCTCGTGACCTGCCTTTGCCCAAGGGTGTTCCAAATGCACCTAAAGTAAGCGTTATAGAGAATGCAGCTGCTTCATATAAATCACCAAATGCAGCAAATGTAAGTAGAACTGCATATTTTCTTGTTTCAACCGTTTATAAAATCAAAAAAGTTTCATATGAAATGCTAAATATTATATTTATAAGTTCCATAATTTCAAAGTCCTCTGTCGCTTTACAGTTTACATTTCATACTTTGATTATTTTCAGTCTGATCCCAGTGCTGGTGAATCTGCTCCGCCAGCAGCAGACGATGAAGACGACATGGAAGAGGGAGGTCTTTGTTAAAGTATCAAATCGTAGTAGAGACATTTTTATTATTGAAAACTTGCTATGTTCCAAGAAAAAAAAAACACTTTAAGAGTCCATGATCCAAAAAAATGAATATTCCAGAAACGAGTAAACATTAAGATATAAATATTCAAAGAAATAAAAACATATTTAAGACATGTATTTAAAACAAATTGCAAACATAGAAATTCTATTTTTATCTTCATTATTTCTAAATAAATACCATAATTATAAACGGGTTTGTTTGGAGCTTAATTATATTACTATATAAATTGTTAACTATATAATAGATTATTATAGTTGTATAGATAAGAGAAGATAATTTTAAATTACATTGAAAGATATGAAAAGTTATGACATGATATTAACGGATTTTATATTATGGAAAATTGGATACTGTGCTTAGGTAAAAAAAAAACAACTAATTAAAATACGACTTGAATAATAGGCAATTTCGAAAGGGTATCGATAATTAATCGATAAAATATCTTCTCCCATCCATTTGAGCCATTTGAAATATTTTTTTTTACGTTTGCAGAGAATTTTTGATCGTTCAGTGTATGTATTATGCACAATGCAGAAACTTTATATCAAATCGTGTCATTTGAAAATGAATAAAACGTGCAATTTATTTAAGAAATCTAATAATGTAAATCCTATTGAAAATTTGTTTCGGGATGAAAGTGTCTGTAAACTAAGTGTTGTTGAAAATATACGCTTAAATGAAATTCAAATAATGCATTTTTAGGGCTGCAAGCTTTTGAAATTTGCCTGAATAACTGGGTACATACACTTGTATGTGTTTGAAGTAAGTAGGGATATTTTGGCTCGATTTGGCTGTTATAGTTTCGGTAAGTTTTAGGCTTTCTGCGTAGCTGTAACGCGTAGTAGCTTGAAACACCAGCAAGGCCTGAAAACCTGCCAACAGTTTGATAGCGAACCATCAATAATGCAAAAAAAAATGTCTCTGGAGCAGGGTGCCCTAAGTAGAAATGGCCGTGAAGGCATTGGCTTGGTGGAGTATCCCTAAGCTCAAATCCGAGGGGTGTGCCGGTTCGCTAGCTCACCGCCACTGGAGTGAATCACTTGAATAGGGGGTGGGCTTGCTCCGGAAAAGAGTAACTACATATTTTCATCCGTCAACAAAATTATGATAACCGCAATATTCAAAAATAAAGGGAAAGAGGTTAGTCCGTACAGACTTTGTCGGGACGCACCGAAGTGTGTTCTTTTGAGAGGGAGACATGAAAACAAAACAAAAAATGCAGCAAACCAAAGAACGAATGATATGCTTCCAGATGAATCCTGAAAAGAGTAGCAGATGGCCCCAGACCCCGATGTTGGTGCCACTCACTTCGGCTTGAATCGAGTGCACAAAGTTTCTCCCTGTTATATGTATAAACCAATTAGGCTAGTCAGACCATCGCGAATCTGAAATGGTAAGAACTTCCTTCAGGCTCCCACCCAATAAGAAGGCCAAAAGGTTTGAACTTAACAAATCATTATATTATTCTTAAATTTTATTTGCTCCAATGCAATGTCAAATACAATCATTTTCCTTCATATAGGATGACACTTTACTTAGAAAAAAAATTTATCAAGTTAATAAGGTATAAAAATATTTAAATTCATATTCAAAAATCATATTCAAATATAATATCATTCATTATCTACCATCGTTTCTATGATTTTGTTTTATTCTAGTTCACCTCAAACTTGTAATTCTCGAAATATCGTATTGTTGTATTTTTTTAGTAAAAAACCTTCGAGGATTTGATATTCTCTGCGTTTACGAAGCAAAACAGTTCCGTTTTATACACCTAATCACACTTTAATTAAAACAATAACTATAATCACTAAATCGCGTACACACTTTATTTATGGCACTATTATCGAATTATCACTCGCGATACAATTCACTCGTTAACACTTTATTGATCGCTTTTAAACCAACGCGCCAGGAAATACTTAATTCGTTTTTTCAACAGTGTCACTTCGATCTGAACAATCGCTTTGTGATTGCATGCGTCTAGGCTATCCTCGATTTCTCTCTCCCAATGAAAATCTGTTTGTGTCTTGGCTTCTAGAAGGTTCTTATCTGCGTTTAACTGCGGAATATTTCCGTTCTATGAGATAAATGTACGAGATAATTTGAGCAGATATTTCTCGACGTTTCTCGTTAGTTTTGGTTAAAGCTTCTGTACTTCATTTTCTTCCGCCGAATCGTGTAAGTTCCTCCAAGTTTAGCCAGTCTCCTGCAAGTTATTCATTGCAAATGGTATTGCAATAAATTTGAATGCAGCAGAGCACTCGATTGCCTTAAGAAAGCTTCCCATATCGGTCAAACGATTGCACGAATCATCCTTCGCAACATCGGTCAACATGGAACTCGCAGTTACTTGTGCAGCAGCAGAAGCTCTAGGTCTGTTCCCGGACTTTCAGTCACTGAATTTTCCTGAATTTTCCTGAATCATGTGGTGGGGCTAATTCATGAAAAGTAAGGGAACGCTCTCATTGCATTTCCTGAAAATTGACAAACAAAAGTGTCAGTTTTCGGTTTTTGGAAGAACAATAGTGATTGTACGGTTATCCTGAGCGGTGATAAATTATCGCCACAAAAATATTCGACCTTCATAGCAAAATTACGCAAAAAATATGTTGCTTGCCGCGCACATTTGAAACTATTTACTCGCACCACACCATTTGACACTTTTCAGTATTTTTCAGTAGCTCAGACCCTACTGAATTTTACTGAGAGAGGGGAAATTTTCAGTTTTCAGTAAAACGGAGTACGGGAACAGCTTCATTGCAATTAATCGCGATTAATTGTAATTAATGGTGGTACGGGAACAGACCTTCTGTTCGATATTTAGTTTCTTTCAAGTTTATGATCACCAGTTCGCAGCTGCAAAGTTTCCCACTTTTTTTTCTGAGGATTTCCAACATGTTGTAAACGACATTCGTCTCGAATCGATAATAACATTGGCAAGTTGTCAGCAGTGCTAATTTTCAGGAATACCGTTTAAGTATGAAGGCCATGGTTTAAGCAGTAGACAGCTTTGTTTTCTTGTATGATTGGCCATAACCAGTTTTAATTTTTTCCAATTCACTTACGGCGTCAATTGCGTTAATTGGACATTTTTCTCAAACTGGTCCATGTAGTTTTCGTAACTATCCTGTACTCAGCGTCTGCTGCATTTCAACTTCATAGCCTCTACTAGTTTTTATGGTTCAAATGTATAGCCAATGAGAAATATTTTTATAGGAATTGAACTTAAAGGGGGAGATACATGTAGCTGCTAATAAAAAAATCGATTTTTTCTATTACATCAAAATGTTTGAAATGCTCTTAAAATAAACCAAAAAAAAGTTTTGAAACGATATTCGTATTAGTTCTCGAGTTATAGTCAGTTAAAGGCAGCGCGGCGTTCCCCAGGTCGGTGGAGCTTTAAAACTTTAAACGCGTTTTTCTCAAAGTAGTACTTTTTCAACTGCCGTACAAGATATCTCAAAAAATATTGAATTGATCCGGCTCAAATTTATACCACATCTACAAAAGAGTATTATCTCCTCGTTGAACCTAAATGTTATTGTAATTTCAGAAAAATAATTTGTTTATTAATGTTTAAAGTGTGATTTTTTTGAAAAATAATCGATTTTTATGTTAAATCTAAAATTAATGTAAAAATTTAAAATATTTTTATAAATTTTATTGGTTCACCTATGAATTACATATTTCATTAGCATATTTTTTTCTCTCTGATTGTTGCAAGTTCCCCGGAAAAGGCGTTAAGTTGTACGAGGCAGTTTTTGATGTGTTTTTTTCATTCGCTCGCACCGCCGCCACTTTGTGTTGAAAAATTATTAAAAAAAGATTTTCATTTACTGTGAGACATGTATTTTAAGGATTTAATATTAAACATTTTCTGAATGAACAATATATATATTTTAATTCAATCTGAAATTAGCAATTTTTTTCGATTTTACATGTATTTCCCCCCTTAATTTGAATTATGTATGCGGATTCAATTTTTTTCTTAAAAAAACTTGTACGTTGAATGTTATGAGTATCATTTTATTTTGGCCCTACATGTCAAAAACAGCAAATTAAGCTCACCTTAAAATTCTGGTTAAATATTTTGACATTTGCATATTTAAGAATTGATTATTTATAAATACATATTATCTGAAAACTTTTTTAGTCAATTCTCCCAACGGTAGCTCGACAAATATATATACGAGCACAGAAAATCCATATATTAAAACAACCGTTGATAACATATCTAAAACGATGGACAACTCGTCAAAGTTCGATCCATATTGACGGAATCCATAAAATGCAACTTGACAAAATGGCCCAAACAAATATATAGCGTATGTTAGTTTGTACAAGTGCAGGAAAACTTTCGAAGATAAAAATCTGTTGAGGCAACCTCCATATCCCTTGCAGCACATTAGAATTATACTCCCTATATAAAAACCGGCGAACAAACGGGCGAACGTATAAAATGTCGCTACCAGCCACGTAGGAGTATCCACAAAGCATGTAACAAAGCTTGTAAAGATGAGTACTATGGTAGCTAAAAACCAATAAACGGATATCAGATAACCATTGAGTTTAAATTCCACTTGTCTCATTTGATACAGAATCCACCCAGCGATTACTCCTCCTAAGTATGCGTTCATCCGTATCCAAGGGGATGCGTAGACTTCGTCTCTTGTGGTGAATATAGAGTCCAATCTAAAATGAAATGAAATTATAAATGTGAATGATATAAGTTTGTATGTGTTTTATTGTACTGACCGGAAAGTGATGTCGAATTTTAAGAATAGGTAATAGCTGACTGCTAACATAACGGTGGCTAAGAAAACCAATAAACTTTTCGCTAAATGTGGATGCTTGGCGTAAATGAATAGTAGTGCTAAGAATATTAAGAAAAATTCCATTTCGCATGCAAGATACCAACACCACGGCATACAAGTGTCTTTGAAGCCAGCGAGGTGGAAGGTGAAAAGCAAATTGTGGTGCCATTTTCTGTAAGTACATAATGCATGGGTTAAAAGGTGAAAATATTTAGAGAAAAGAGGTTTCTCCGGCTTAATTTTTAATCAATACACAAACATTATTTCGCGATGTAATAATTGAAGATAATTGGGTCAAATTGACCTGGAAATTAAAATGCGAATATGTAAAATTCATTCATTAGATCTCATTTCAATTGATTGGACAGATATTTTGTTTAAGTTACAGTATCCTTTTTCAGACAATTAAATATTGGTATAAGGTAAAACACTTCATTGTACACTATTGCCTTCAGATAATATCGCCAATTTCTTGTCGAGAAAAGTTTAGAAAAAACTCTGGCTGGCGTCTTCGCTATCTCTGTGTAAGAGATGATCGTAGATTTTCCTTAAATTTCACCAAATTCGTAGATTTTCTTATATGCTCAAGTAAGGTATAGTAATAAGCCAAAGATTGTTGCACTGGATCCATTTTCAAACGATCTGTCCTAGCTTTTTCAATCGCAAGGTTATTCGCCGATCTTGTGGCTGTCTGAGCTATTTCGCCAACATTTCTTATAACATATGGACACATTTGAGTTTTTTGCTAAGTATCTCAAATATTAGCTTTCCTTGTTGAAGACACATTATTTCTTGTACAGACACATTATTTGTTGTTGTATTACAGTATCCTTAGCAAAAAAAAAAAAAGAGCCAACCATAAGAATTCGGGTAATAAAACAATCACTTTGATTTGAATCGGTCTTTTTGCTGAAGTAGATAGTACTGCTGCATGCTCGCCAAAAAAACATATTTCCCTATAGCAGTGCCAGAAATAGCTAGAAACGTCGAGAAATATATGTCAATATCTTATACATGTATTTCAAAGAACGAAAATAATCTACAGAAGCAAAATCTCTAGAAGCAAAATCAGATTATTCTAGAAGCCAAGACAGAATCAGATCTCATATGGCAATGGAAATGCACAATAGTCTTCTAGAAGCCAAATCAAGAACCTTCAAGACACAAATCCAGAATAGCCTAGGACACATGTAACAAAGCCAAATAAAAAGTTTTAAAGTTTCGGGCTGTGATCTTTGTAAATTGTGCGGGCTAATTGGAATTGTGAGAAATTGTGTAGACTAATCGAAGAATAATGCCAAAAGTGAGTGAACTGATATTGGCAGAGTTGAACATAGAGTGCGAAAAGCTGAAATCGGATTTGCAGCACGTGAGAACCGAAGGAGTGGCTCGATTTGAATAAAGTGGCGCCAATGCACTCAAAGCACCAACTTTTGACGGGTAAACTTCTTGGACCATATACAGGAAGCAGTTTGAGGCGGTTGGAGCGGTAACAATTGGAGCGATCGAGAACGTGGGATACAACTGATGATGTCAATGAGAGGAGTCGCGGTGAAAGTTCTTCTGCCAATTCCAGGGGACAATAGCTTCAGCTATTCAAGTCTGATAAATGCTCTGCATATGAAGTAGGGCGAAGACCACATGAAAGAAATTCATCGTTCACAGCTCAGAACACGGATACAGAAACCAAGGGAGATGTTGCAGCAGTTGGCTTAGGACGTTGAGCGCTTAACACTTCTGTCCTACTCCAGGTTGGATCCAGAATGTCGGGATGAAACGGCAAAAGATGCTTTCATCCAGAGAGTACGTGATGAAGAGCTGAAGGAGTTTTTAGTCTACGTTTTGATATACGAATTGGCGAAACAGACGTGTTGCGGAGAAATGTTAAAGTCTGTGAAGTACGAGAGGAATGCATGTGCAGGAAAGCCAATATAGCCAGGGAATCAAGGAGAAGTGAAGCCCCTTAGTATTGGAATTGCGGAGAAAAGGGTCTCTTAAGGAACCATTGTCGCAGGAAATGGAAATCGACGTATTGTCAGGAATGTGTGCATAGCAGAGCTCCCCGATGCTGGAACTGTAGAAAGAAGGGACATCTGAGTCGTTGCTGCTACAAGAATGATGCATGCAGGTACTGCCAAATATACTCAGCAAGATTCAAGCAAAGCGATGAGTCCGGACGGTCAAACCAAAGCACTTGCTCTTGGAGGACAGTAACCAGTGGAAAACAAGTTTGAAGATCAGTGGTTGGCCCATAACACGGATAACTCTGAACTCTATGATCGTTGCCAAGTTACATGTTCGTGAGAATAACTTGAGATTGCAGGGGAAAGTTAACAACGAAGTTTGTAATACCATCATCGACACTGGTGCTGCTAGATCAATCCTGAGAGAGGATATGGTGAAGTCCTGGAGACTTAGTAACGTTGGGAGGTATGACAACTACTGGTGAGTGACAGACAACTACTTCAGATAACTACTGGTGAGTGTACACCAGCTCTTGGTGAAATCGTTCGGACGATATAACTTGGAAATATGGTAATTGAGCATCATATCCTGGTAGCAGAGATAATCAACGAGTACATACTTGGAATGAACCTTCTGGGCTCTCATGGTTCCAGCCTGGATTTTGGAGAGCAGAAAATAAAGTGGAGGAGCGACGAAGTATCATTAGCCCGTGAACGAGGATGGAAACATCAAACAGAAGCACAAGGTGACGAGACGAGTGGGCATTTTGTCAAAAAAAAGAAGAAATACAGTTAGAGATATCGCAGGGCGACATAAAATGGAGTGAAATGTGTAATGGGCATTATTTCTTGAAGAATGTATATTAAATCGGAATCTAGGATATCGCCGGATAACAACGAAGTACGTTTCGAAGCGGTGGCAATGTTAACGGCTAAAACTTATTCATCAAGCAGTGAAGAAAGCGGAAAAAAGCTGTTCAATTTGAGAGTTGGTTCAACAAGGTTTCTGAGAGACAATTTGGTGTGGAGCATACGACCTAATTTGCAATAGGAATGGGAACAATCGTGTTACGAATGGTTCAATGATGCTGTCTACCAGATACAGCAGCATCGAAAACACCGGTCAAAACTGAAGGTTGTGCATCTAGTCCGACTTGCCCCGTATTTTGAAAACAACATAATAGCTGAAGACGAATCTGATCGGGATGAACAGGTCTAAAGAGGGAGCAGTGTTGCATGCAAGTTATGTATAACCCGCAATCCGCCTCACCAATATTACCAAATATAGCCACAGGAACTATATTTCAATAAGCCACATAAATAGTATATAAACGATTAAACTCACATCCAACTAACGGATCTATGACAAGTAAAATAGTAGCTTATCAATTAACTACATCCATTTAAGAAATGCAAAACACTTAAATAAACTCCAACAAACGAACTGAAGGGGTTCTTTAATAAATCACCATTCGAATGATAGGTTCTACAAGAAAGCGTTTATTAAATTTTGTAATAAAGGCTTAAAGTAATAAACCAAGTGATTTCTTAAAAAAGTTCTGTGTTTCAAATTTCGAAAGATTTCGAAAGAAATGAATCAGAAAACTTAATTTGCACGCAAAATAAATCACATTTCGTTGTATCATTTTAATGGTAAAACACAACAATATATATATATATATATATATATATATATATATATATATATATATATATATATATATATATATATATATATATATATATATATGACTTTCATGGCAAGTGATTCTTATATTAATTTTCTTCGAAAATTAGTAATAAAACTTCCTAAATACCGATCTATTAACTGTGATGGAGTGCTTCGGGTGCTTCATCGCATGAAAGGCAGGCCCTACCAAAGTTTTTAGATATAGATCAACAATATCCTAGATATAGATCAACAATATACTTCACCATATCCTCCCTAGCCCCGAGAGAACTGGTCAAGGCTATCTCTCCAGCGCAATCAAGATCTCTCCCGCTGCTGTCTACCGTAAAATCTACCGTAAAAGTGATCTGCTCACCGGAATTTACAAAGCTTTATCTTTGTAATTACAATATCGCTCATAGTTATTCGAACGGTACGCAAGATCAATGTTTTTCGCAATTAAGGGGAAGATACATTTTGTTTTAAGTTTTATTGATTTTATGACTCCTGTGCTATTGTTTTTTTTTTTTTTGAAAAACCTAATTTATTGGATCCTCCCTTATGGTGGCAAGGGTGCAGATTCTCCTAATACGACCTTTATTTAAAATACCGCCAGTAACATTTTTATGGCTAACTCTCGTTAGTGGCGACATTCAGCCGCCGTTTATGGTCTTGCTTTTTACCTGCTGGGAGCTCTAATTTCAATTTTATATCCAGCTGTATCCGTAATCAATTCGCAAAAATACCAGGGCTAAATTTTTCCAGACACTCATTTCAATTTCGATATTGTATCGTGTGTATTTCGTATTTGTATTGTATGTATTTCGATATTCTATTTAAAATATCAAAGACCACTGCTTGGGCTAATAGTCACCCAGAAGGAAGAAATGGGCAGTGTTGTCAACATAAATCTTTCCGAAAGGAAGAGGATGACAAGAGACGGCTAGTTAATAGTTGTCAAAAGCAAATGGAACAGACGTCTCACGTCCAGCCCCGGAACTTGAATTTTTTCGAGGGGGGCGGGCAAAAACTGAAAAATGCCGCCCTCGCCAACCAAAATTCTTACCTTTATCATTATCATCATTTCAGCCCACTGATAGACATAGGCCTCACTCAAAGAACGCCACAACGACCGGTCTAGCGCTGTTCTTTCTCTGTTAGCCATATATTTTAGTATGGAACATACTTTTACGGCAGCCTGTTGGAAAAAAACGACATAAAAAAAAACTTGGCGCTACGCATTAAATTCAAGAAGTTCCCTTGACCAGGCTGAGGACTTTGTGTGATGAGGTCGCTAGGGGTTTCGTCGGAAGAAAGACAGTTCTTTGATAGATATAATACAGCATCCATAGCAATAAGCACGATCTGTCTAAGTATAGGTGCATCCCTTTCGCGAGGACGCTAACCGCCCTCAAATATCAGTGCGTTCCACTTGCATATTATCCCTGAACCACTGGACGGGCGTGATTGTTGTCTTATCTATGCCTATGTGCATCCAGTAGAATAATTTATGTGCTTAAAGTACTATAGAGTAATCATTGCCGACGACCTTAAAGAAGATGCTGATATTGAAAGGAAGCGAAGGGTTTTGGCAATCAGAGGCAATATGTTTGCTCGCAGATTTTCCTGTTGTACTAAGTAAGTTATGATAACGGTTTTCTACGCATATTGCCAGAGCTTGTAAACGCAGAAACTGTGTGTCAGATATGCCAAAAGATCGCTGGACACCTTGCGCATCCAATATAATCAGGATTATTATGGGATTGGAATATTTGTGGATTTATATTTGTGGTGTGTAATATGGCCTTGTACAGCAGAAGTTTTGATGTTCAAGTAAGATTTCGGGGTTTGAAGAGCCTTGATAGACTGTAGTAGGCTTTGTTGGATTTGAACAGCCAATCGCGTATTTTGTCCTCCATCGGCTGCTGTTACTGACCCAAGTTAGCTAAATGATTGCACTACTTCGAATTCATGCTCCACTACCCCAACTCTAGGCGCTCTTCCTGAACATGCTGCCACCATATATAATTAGTCTTTCCTGCATTAATGTGCAGTTTTATAGACGCTAGAGTGTATATCTCCTGATGCATGATTAGTGGGCTTAATCATTTGGAAAACAATGATATCATTGAATCTATTAAAAATATATGAAGCAGAAAGGTTTGATGTTATAACTGAGGAGCCCACCAATGGCTCGAATCGTGTCACTTTATACCGTTTATTTGAGTTCTTGGTTCGTTGAGTCTCGTAAGAAAACAACGAATTGGATCCAACGTAATTCATAAGTTTACTTACTTTTCGCAGTTTAATTCACCATCCGGACCGAAGTAGTATGGAGTGGCAGTATCTATTGTATTATGTAATATATTACTTAGTAACGTTGCAAAAGCAAAGCTTGGAACTATTCTGTAAATATAAACAAATTTTTGTTTTGTCAATAAATAACTGCATTTTCCAAATTTTTGACCTGAAATAGCGAGCTACTACGATTTTGATGTATAGCCACGCATTGAGCAAGATTCCGTTCATTTGAATTTTCTTCATTTGCTCTTCAGACATGAGGAAATTATAAGTTAACAAGATAGCGCTGCGAATTAAAATGATTATGATGAAACAAATTTGCTCGGATCCGTTCGCTGTTGATACATTAACTAAGTAAATAGTTCAACTCACCTTATGACGAAGAATGTGTCAACGTAGATTACGGTTTGGAATATTGGCTGGAAGTGAGCACTAGCGGTAAGTGATGCAACATAGAGCGAATTGGTAAATACAAAGGCAGGGAACATTCCGGCATGAAAGAATAATATCCAAAGAGATGTGATTGCCCTAAAATGAGGAGGGCAATACAATGAAAAGTGGAGATGAATTTATGGAAACTGTATTCAATACTGAGTTATTATTAATTCGCTGATTGATACCTACTTTATTTTATGACAATATACTTACTTCAAACCAGCTATTGGCGTAAGGAAGCCTGGTGGTACCTTAGTGGAGTACAGTTTTTTCCAGTTCTCAACTATATTGAAAGAACTTAGGAGACTTTTGTTTGGAAGCTGCTTTTGTTCCGTTTCGTTACATCGATTGTGGTAAATATGCGACAGCAAGCAAAGCCCACCCATTACTCCAGCGAAGCACCTGTTGTAGGGAGAAACGCATTTGATTGACATTTGATTGATGATCAGTAACTATCATACCAAAAAATATTGAATGAAGGTGTTGATAGTAATGCAGTTGTAAACTGTGGGTTTCTTATATCAAATGGTGTCAGAGTAATATTTAAGTCTTTTTGCATTACGAGTTGACTGTCTTCGAACACTTCTTTAGCAGCGTCTAAAACCTGCGTTTTAGAGCATGATTGTGGAAGGCAGACACCTATATGTATGACTGGCTGCAAAAGAATTAGTTGCATCATATAATAATGCATGATAGATTTCTTTATATTTCCAATCGTTAGCTTCGGTAAAGAAAATACGCTTTGCAAGTGATACTTATCATGCTTTCTCATACATACATCTATCTGTACTTTGATTTCCAGTTGAAATGGCGTTGTGAAATTTCCATAAATTATCAGATACGAAAGTGGAATGGGGCTTGTGGCATTCAGAATTTTTAGTCCATAGGTGCGGTTTACTTCTGGCGACAAAGCAAATTTGGCGGGATGACTTATCGAATCACAATCCCATTTAGGAGGGAACCAAAAATTATTGCCCGTTGTGAAACATGGCGGGATGTTTCCAAAAGATGTAATCACTAGTCAAAAGCAAATAAAATTTCTAAATTAATAAATGATAATGAATAAATAAGAGAAAATTAAGCATTTACATATATTTGACGTTGGAGTATGGAAAGTAATTAATTGTTGGCTGCCACGGCCATGAAGGGTAAGTCTACACAAGTACATTGCTAATAAAAACTCTAGTAGTGCTGATTTCATATTAAATTGAAATAAGATTAATTTAATAAATACTCTGAGGTTTCGCAACGTTAAACGAATTGTATTACATAAGCTTCATAAACGTTGATGACCCTTGAGGCAGTGTTCAGCTGACGAAAAATGCAGTTTCCAAAAAAACCAATACTGTAGTGCCGGACTAGAAAGCTAAAATAGGGCAGAAGCTGGTCCCAATATGTATATTATTATATAAAATAATAGTAGATTGCAGACTATTTCATAGATTGTTAGATTTATTAATATATTACCTACTTATTTAATAGATAATAGATTACTAATACAGTGGTCCTTCAATAATCCGGACACTCGTTAATTCGGACCCCGCAGCAATCCGGTCACCTCTTCATTTTATACTGCGGACTCTGTAATTCGGACATTTTCAAATCTTGCAAAATTCTCGGTAATCCGGACTAACAAACTAAAGAATTAGAATGCATTTCTCGATTCATACTTCAATGCATTCGGTGAATTCCCGGGTTCACTCATTTTTTGTCATTTTGTGTTGACGTGTAGAATATCAGTGCATAGTTGCTTTTTACATTGAAGTGGTTTCATGTGATTATTAAAGTGAATTATGGTTCGAGTAAACAACAATTCAGCGCATCATTTCCTTGCCTTAAGGAAAAAGCTTGAAATACTGGATAAATTGAAAAGTGGAGGAAGTGTAAGGCATATTGCTAAGGAGTATGGAGTAGGAAAATCGACAGTCTCGGATATTAAAACGAATAAGGAAAAAATAGAAAGGTAGAAATATTAAAACTGCAAATATTTTCTTGTGATAAAACATCTTCCTTTTCAGTTATGCAAATGGCTGCTATTTCTATAGCTTTTTTTAATTAAATATATATTTGTGTGGGGTGGTATAATTATTTGACAAATTTTAATTTCTTACACTTAGGTATATATCTATATATTATTTATATTATTATTTTGTTCTACATTATTCTTGTATGATTCCGGCTAAGTAAAAATGCATGAGTAGTCGAATGAGTTGTTAACGTGTGCAGTCCTCGGGTTGAATCTAACCATGATCAAACAACAGGCTTTTCATTGTTTACTTATTTATTTAGTAAATATTCAAAGGGGCGAATCACAAAGATAGAATTACAAAGTCCGAGAAACTCTTCTAGTGATGGGTAGGCTATGAATATTGAATTTCAGCTTATGATCAAAAATATTAGCGAAATATTCAATAGTAACATAATAATAAATAATTTCATAAATAACATCAGGAAAGACATAACTATGAAGCTTTGGGGACAAAGCCATTGGAAAATACTTGGAAAAATCTAAGAATAAACAATTCAAGTTATACCAACCAGAGAGAGCATTTAAAAGTTCCTGAAGCATCAAGAAGTTTGCAGAGTTTTTGATTACCCGAAAGATCTTTAAATCACCTGTATAAAAAAAAAACAAATAAGGTAAAGTAATCTCACGGCAACTTCTGGTCAGGTCTAGGGATTGAAGCTGGTAAAGAGTTTCATTCACACATTTACAATCAATCTATACGAGTGGGGAGTGATTAGTTTCACGACTTACTTCACTCCTGATTTAATTTAGATACGTATTCAGAGCTAGGTATACTCAAAGCTTGGTGCACGGTCCCTCGTTTCAACATGGATTCAAACCATGGGTCAAACATACTAGAAACCTCTGGTTTACCCACTACACTATACGAGCTTCCAGAAGACAAGATAAGATGATAAGATAGCATAAAAATGCCAGAAACATCATTGACGATGAGATTCAAAATATATGTGGTCCAAGAAAGGATCCTTACAGTACACCAAAAGAAGTGGAAAACTGTGAAGAAAACAATCCAAAGAAAGAGATACCACAACTGCACTTGCTCATGATGAACCGAGTCAAAAGCTTTTACAAAATCAGTATAGGTGACATCAACTTGATCGTTACTGTCAATTGCAGAAGCAATTACATATGAAAAATCAACTAGGTTCGTAGAGGTGTTGTGGTTTTTTACAAGGCCTTTTTGCTGAGTTGCATAGACACAGCTGAGGGAATTATAGATTCTGTTGCAAAAGAGGCGTTCAACATTTTTTGAAAAGTAAGGTCGAATGGAGTTTGGGTAATAGTTCGAAGCTAGCTTACGTCCCAATCGATTTGAAAATGGGAATAATGCTCGGTAGCTTCCAGGAGGAGATGGATTAAAGGACACAAAGAAGGAAAACGCAAGGTTTTTTACGGAAAAAGTTGGGATTTCCATTCAGGCCAAGAAAGCAATTAGAAAGCAATAAGAATAAGAAATTCAACGTCAAGAGCGTTAGTCATGACAGAAGAGAGACAAGGAAGGAAATGAAAAGAAAAGCAGTCAGAAGCAGGAGTCGATGGTATGAACTAAAGAAAAAGAAATTCAAAAAGATTACAAATGTGAAATATTACAAATAGACGTGGTTAATGTCGTTTACTTGGAAGAAACGTTTGTACTCAATCAGCCCTTGAGAGTCACTAGATCCCGACGATTGCTTATTGAATACCAACACAACACAATATATGCAGCAAACGAGCCAATTAATAGATGCTGCATGCTATTCAATAGCATTATTGAGAACTTTTCCCCTATGATCTCTAAATCAACGTTTAAAAATAACATCATCAAGGCTCTCTCTCTTTATAGTCTCCCTCATCCCCCGCCATACTAACATATATGTATTGTATATTCATTTTAAATTTAAATTTGATATTTAATTTGTTAGTCATTTATTTATTACTTTATTTGTTGTCTGTTTATAACTAATTTATTTATGCACTATTTATTAGTCTTGTATTTATATATAGTTTGGTTTATTTTTATTGTGTTTCGTAATTTTATGCATGTACTATTTTATTTTTCTTCTTTTTTATATATGTACACCTTGCTAGGGGAAATAAACAAATAAATAAATAAAAATAAATAAACAAGAGGTCAGAAGCTTTAAGGGTCATTCGAGCTCCGAGAAAATCCAATAAACGTGGAACAGTTCCGCAAAGCTAATCTTATTTCTTTCTAGGCAGATGAACATAAACGAGAAAAAAGATAGTATAATCTTCGCCGGATCTAGAGTTCCAGAATTTCGATCGCGAAGTATTCGTTTTTATTTGACGTGATCAATTCAAGCAGAATAATGTAAAATTTGAAAGCAGTAGATTGAATATCAAAGACATGGAAGCAACTTAACCAATTAATATAATTCAGTCAAGTGGTCAAAGGTCGTTTTTTTTTAAAGTTAAATCGGCGCACATTTACGTCAATTAGACAAATTGAAGAAAAGGGAGGCAGCATTGTGAAGGAAATGTTATTATGAGAGAGAAATATGAAAAAAGGAAAAATTCTATATCAAATACACTGTAATATATATTGGGTTTTTTAACAGTTTTGTAAAATAAATAAATAAGTTTTCATTTTAAGTTTTTTTTTGCCAATAAATTATGCAGTGCAATTACCTGGTTATACACACATTTAAAAACAATCGACTCTAGCTTATGTGACAAAGATTTTTTGCGATTATTCAGAAATATGTTGCGTAAGAGAAAATTGTTTTAACCTTCAACGCAAGTCATAGATAAGTCTCCACAAAACTCACATTTAATACTCCACATATCTCTATTTTTAATACTGTCTACAATATGACGAACATCATCAGCACATGTAGAGTTGTCATTATTTATTGCAATCCTTTCGCTGATGGCAACTAGAAAGTTCGCTTTTTTCAAAAATTCGAATCTTTCGTCGTTTTTTCGCAAAGAACTTTCAGTTGATATTTCTACACCACCTAGCTCACAAGCACATATCACGAGCCCGATAATAGTCACAAAAAGTAATCTAGTCAAATTTAGATGACAGTAATACTTCATTTTGAAAATACTGAGTATGAAGCGAAATATCAATTTCTGTTCGGAAAAGCTCCTGCCTTAGGTAAAAAACAAATTTGAACTAACTTTGTGAAAGTTACTCGACATTTTTTTTCCGTTTTAATGTAAAGCTGTTGACTGCTGTTTTTCAGGTTTAATGTAGCAAGTAAATTATTGCAACAATAAAAGTTTAATGCTGATTTCATGACTAAGATAATATAGTTTTACTTGCTCACATATTCAGTTTCTAGACATTAGTGACCATTGAACATAGAAATAATAAGCATAGAGCATTGCAAGAGTAAAAATAAAGCAATGATATAGTGAGCATTGTGCATTCAAATACTTTGCATTGAAGTTATACTGAAGTTGGGGCGCACTGAAAATCAAGACGATTTGTGTACACAGTGTTTTAAATTTAATTTTAATATAATTAAAAAAAACTCTAGTGCATTAGAACCGCTATAAAACTGATTTTTGAAGAAATTGTCCTTGAGTGACCAAAAAGTGTGGAAAGACGTAAATACTCTTTTTTGTTGTATCAGATTAACCATTTCTTACCCAAAGCAACAAAAACCATTTCCCGAAATGTTCAGTGGTTGCATCATTTTTCCAACGAAGCAGCAATAAATCTACCATTACAAGCTCATGCTAAACATAACCTTTTATTTGAATTTCGTTTTCATTCGAGGATTCCATGGAAAGTTTCAGCAACACAACCATGTTTCAAAATTTTCAAAACAGAAAATTTAATCATTGGTTCCTTATTTTTATGGTAAATGCTTTGCATATGAATATATAATGAAAGTATGTGTTGGTGCAAAATTAACAAAAATGAGTGGTACTAGTGACCCTGTGTTAGCAGCATAACCAAAAATATAGCTAATCTGCTTCACGTTAAGTTTAGCCCGCCCTGTGAATTTCATTTCGATTGAATGACTGCGCTGGAAGTTATAAGGGTAAAAAGAATTTAAGAGCTACCACCCGTACTTTTTTTTCTTCAAATTTTGTTAGTTGTTTGTTATTTGTTGATAATTGTCATTGCGGGATCGTTCATACTTGCAAATTTAATGACAAAATAGCTTAGTAAAAGAATGCCAGAAAACTACAAAAATTACCATAGCTGGCAGCGCTTTCATGATTTTCCAACAAAATTCCTATGAAATTTGGCTTACAATGAGGTCCATTTACTACATGAGTTTCGTTTTTATTTCATGACCAAATCGAAAGTTATAGGTGAAAAATCTTTATTTTGCTGAAAAAATTTACAAAATGTAGGTCATGAAAATTGCCATAGCTGGCAGTTCTATGCTAACTTTTCAACCAAATTTTGATCAATTGTGGTTTAGAGTCAGATTCAAGTACTGTGTGATTTTCATTAAAATTCGTTTTCTGAATCGGAAGTTATAACCCATAAGCCTTTTTTTCGCAGAGTGACCTTTCAATATGGCATCACTGCCACAGGGCTGCCTGCATTTTAAAATCACTTCTATCAGACCTAGCCCTAATTTTTTTGATAATATGTTTAGTTTTTTTTATAGTTTTTTTGATAATGATAATATTTTTTTTAATAATTACTTAATTTTGATTGCACATTCAAGCAATATGTAGCAATTTTTATACAAAAAAAAAATTAATTATTCATCCCATGATGGCGGTAGATCGAAGTCGTTTCAAAAAAATAAGCGTCGTGCTGTGCATAAAACCTGGTCTCACAGTGTTATCTGAAATTAAAAAATCGAAGTGATTTATTTAACATATTAGTTTGTTTCGCGGATGAATGAAATTATATTGAAAATTATGCGATTTTCGATTTTTGGCGTGGTTTTGAATTTAGAGATACACTTTTCACACAAATAATTAGCCTATTATTACCTGTAAAAACTAGTAAAATTTTTTTTTATATAAAAATGATGGTTCATCCGTGAGTATTTATCATATTTAAGATGTCTGCCAAAGTTCATTAAGATCGGTGCATTAATTTTTGAGTTATGTTACGTAGTTTTGAAAAAAAACGCGTATTTAGTTTTAAAAGCAATTGAAAGTATAATAATGATATTTTTTTCAAACTTACATAAAATTATCTATTCTAGGGCCATAGTGGGCATCCTCTGAATTGTAGCGTCTTTTGAAGCTTATTTTGTTGTCTACGAGCTGTTCTTTCTTCCTTAGCGCATTGAGCCGTTTTTGGTTCGACGTGTTCTATTCGAGTGTTGTCCTCTTTCAGGGCATATTCGTGGGCAGAATGACCGATGTTGACGCCGATGGGATGTAATATGTTTAAATGAGCCGTGGCACCTTCGTAATGTTTGCAGCCAGTTCAACCATCGGTAAGCCAGCTTGAAGATGTTTCGGAGTGATTTTCCAGACAAGTTGATTAAAACTTTCATTGGAGTTTTGAGTAAAACCACCAACAAATCGTTCTAATAAAACATCTGAACTTAATTCTTTATAAATTGGTTTGATACCTTCTAAAACATCGTCCGGGAGTGCATTATAGTCGTGTTTGTGGAATGCCAAAGTACCTGCCGCAGAAGCTTGCTGCCAAGAACTTTTTGAATTTTTTTTTACTGACCCGCTGAATGAAGCCTTATCAGTATCGGCCGTATGTAGATTGAAATATTGTTTTCTTTTTTCGGTCTTGATTCATCTTTGAAACATTTCGTCCCGATCTTGTCTAATAATTTTACGATTTCCGCTCATTTTGCTAAAATTATCAAATCTAGCACAAACGCACAAACATTTAACTGACTCTCTCGGAGTTTCGAGCTAGACTATTTCGGTTTCTCGTGGAAATATACACTCGCAACACGATCACGAAATAAGCGGTATCTCAGCAAATTTTAGTCCGATGGACTTGAAATTTTCACAGGATATTTTTGAGACGTTGTACTTTCATACCAAAAATCATTGAAATTTTTTTTTAGTTTAAGTTGCAAACCATCCTGCCCCCGTAATACCAACATGTTCTTTAAATTTCATAATGATCTGATTGTCCGGTCGACAGTTCTCGTGAACAGAAGTTTCAAGTGATGAAAATAGAGGCGATTTGGTGATAGATTGCCGTTGTTGTGGAACCTGGAATTTGAAAAATTTTAAATTAACATAGTGGAAAAGATTAAAATTTACCAATTATTTGAATTTTTCATCAAAAAGCAAAAATTTTTCAGAGGGGTCGATGATATGAACGGTATTTTTTTCACGTACCTGCTGTAGCTAGAAGGCTACCCACCCAGTCTTGAAAACCCATGTGTGTATAGCTTTACACAACATCAATATGCTCTGCAAATTTCGTGATGATCGAATGTTTCTGTCAAAAGTTACGACAAATCGAAATTTGAAAAAATCCTTGCCTACTTTCAGGCACTCAGCGCCCACATAAGTTTCACAATTTCCAATTTTTTATTATAGGCAAGCATAAAACATAATCAGTTTTCATTTTCAGTACTTATTTTTCACAAAAATTTACTCTGCATAGAAATATAGGGGTATCTGAGAATTCACTAAAATGCCCTGAGGATTCACTAAAGGGTGAAAGATTTTGTAACTTTAATTAGTTATTGCACTATGTTTACAGTCCCTGGCCAAAAAATTATGAACACCTAAAAAAATTCACAATTTTTGGATTTGAGTGCATTTCTCAACGTTTAATCTTTATTTTATCAAAAAATCGTTTACAGAGATTATAGAAAAATATGTTTGAAGTAAATTCACTTTTTTATAACTAACACTTAATTAATATTTAGTGTTGCCACCCTTAGCCGATTTAACCGCTTCGATTCTCCTCGGCATACTTTCTATGCAAGCTTTGATGCACTCTTTGATTTCGGGTGCCTAATGCCATATTTTTTTTATGTTTTCAATTAAAATTGGACGGCTGGTATTCTTTTCTTTATAAACAAGCCACTTTAGCTCATGCCACACGTTTTCAATTGGGTTCAAGTCCGGTGAGCTTCCTGGCCAAGGTAAAACAGGGATATTTTTGTCGGACATGAACCTTTTTACACTTTTGGCTGTGTGACATGGAGCACCATCTTGCATGAAAGTGTATGGAACTGTCCAAAACCCGATTTTAGCAAAATAAGGCATAGCGACCGTCTCCAAAACCTTTAAATATTGGTCTTGTCGCATCGTTCCCTCGACAAAATACAGGGGTCCCGGTCCGTCGGCTGTTATGGCTCCCCATACCATAACAGAAGGTGGATGTTTTACAGTCTGTGTAATACAGGACGAGTCATATTTCTCTCCTGGACGCCGTCTGACGAATTGACTGGCTTCTGTCAGGCATTGGAAGGTCGATTCGTCAGTGAAGACTATCTGAAAAATATTGCAAAATTAAAAAAATTAAAAAATTGGTTTTAAATTGAAGAAATATTTAAAGAGCAATGAAAAATACCTTTTTCTAGAATTCATCAGACTTTTGTGCATACTCATTAGCAAACAAAAGTCTCTTGTTTTTTTGATTTTCATTTAAACGAGGCTTTTTTGCTGGTCGCCTGCATCGGAAGCTTGCTTCTTTCAACCTTCTTCGTAAAGTTCGCTCCGATATATCCACGCCCGCCTCGGAAATCATTTTATTGAGGTCACGTAAAGGTGCCCTGCGGTGTCCAGCAGCAATGGAAATAATTTTCCGATCACCCCTGGGCGTAGTCTTTTTTTTTCTCCCACAATTTGCTCGATTCGAACCAATGGGAGACAGATTTTCTGTCATTTTATTTTGAATGTGCTTAACAGTACCCGGCGAAACACCCTCCAAGCGAGCTATTTTTCTTAAGGAATGGTTTCCCGATCTCAGGAGTGCAGATATGGCAGATTTTTTCTCTGCAGTGATATCTGCTTTACGTCCCATACTAAATTTTCATAAATAAATAAATATTCGTAAATTGTGTCCCTTTTTGGCTAAACTAAAATTTCAAGTATCACCAATTGCATTACTTACTTAAGTATTCAATGTTTATTTCACTAAAATATGAAATTTCAAACGCAACTAACAAAATATTCACAGAAAACAACACGAAAACAACACACTCACTGATTCTTGTACACTTGAAAAACTGGCAATTTTCACACCTTTTGCCAGGCATTTATACTTTTTGACCTGAAAAAAAGGATCAAACCATGATAAATTCACGGTAAACTAATCAGGTAATCCCGAACATTCAGCAATTAAACGCCACATGCGTTTTAACTAAGAAAGACTTAAGACAATGCAGCAAAATGATGAAATTTGCAAGTGTTCATAATTTTTTGGCCAGGGACTGTATATAAAGAAATATGAGTTTGCGCCGAAACGATTTTAGTACTAATTTTCTTCGAAAATCAGTTAAAACTATAACAATTAACTCCAAAATATCTTCGACAACAGCGTTGAACTAATGAAGAGGCACAGTCAAAAGAAAAAAAAAACTTAAAACTCAAATGAAACCATTTAGTGAATTTTGTGGGATGAAAAATGAAGCTAGTGAAGTCAACTTTATAATTTTAACCTTAGATTTTTTTAAGTTGTTTTTTATACACAACCTAGGAACCTATTTTATAAACTATGTATTAGCTTGTTAATTTCAGTTGAATAACTACCCTTAAAGTGCCTTTTAATTCAGTATTGCAACGATAATTGATAATATACTATTTTCGTTTTTTGTCGGTTTGAACTAAGTTACTAGAATGTGATTTTTGGGAAGTTTTACCGTTTTTCTTCAGAAGCTTCCATCAAAAGTTTCGACATTCTTTGGATGATTAAATTATTTTCGCAGCGAAATTTAGTAATCAGTTAGGTAAAATCCTTCTACCTAGCGCCAGCAGGCGTTGAAATTATTTATCACCTCTATTGAGAACAGATTAGAAGAGTAGCATTGCAAACAACAGCAATTTCTATCTAAGTTTATTGTTGACTTCAATGCTACTTATTCTAATCTGTTCTCGATGGAGGTGCTCATGCTTATGACTATCAATAGTTATTTTTTCATGGATGATTTATCAAAAATTTATTTTATTATTCTTATGTACTCGTGTTAATTAAGCTCACATAGCTTACTGCTACAACTAGCTTGCACGTCCAATTGATACTGAAACTAGCGCATAGAAACATTTTTTTTCAGCGAGTACACCATGGGTATTTATTAGTGATGGGTAAAACCAGCACACTTTACTGTGCTAGCACACTTCGCACACCACACTTAAGTGTGCTAGCACTGTGCTCCCAGCACTGGCACAGTGCCGCACACTGACACAGTGCCGACACACTGACACTGCCGACACTGACACAGGGCCGACACACTGACATAGTGCCGATACACTGACAGTGCCGACACACTGACACTACCGGCACAATTGTACTGGCAGGCACACTTCACGGGAACGAATGCTGTACGAGTGGCGTTGATTTTGCCTATTAATATGATGTGTTTCGGTAACAAGGCGTTGTTTGCATTGCAGAATGTGTACACATTTTGCGGGTTCGAAAGCATTAGCTATTGAATGCATTAGCTGATGAATGAGATAATTAGGGAACGAAAAAAGGCAGATAAGATTTGTTATTCGTATATTTTCTGGGTGAAAGTTTTAATTTTGAGTACACGACCGATGATTTGTGTTTTTCTAAATGCTGCGGACGTCTTCGAACTATGTTTTTAAATATTAAAGGAGTTTTTAGGCCAAAAGTAGCTGAAATCGGCCAATTTTTGGTTAGAGTGGTTTCGGACATAACGGGCCAAGACCTATTGCTGTGATACAAATATTTCGGTTTTCGACTCAGGTGGCAGAACTTGCTTGAAATTGAAATTTAGTTGGAAGCTGATACTTTCGAGTGTAGAATTTTGTGTCAGGCCACCACCTGTTTCAGTTACTCTTCGAGACAAGTAGTTAGTTACTCTTAAAACTCGAATCCCCAACAGTGCTGCCATTTATTTTTTTGGAATAATGCTAGATTCAATTTTATTTAATGCTAAATAATGCTAGATCTTGTAAAATTATAATGCTAAATAATGCTTTCTTATTTAATTGAAATAAACATGGTTCAATATGAAAACAATATGTGTATGTATATGAGGGCTGATCAATAAGTAATGATAATCGGTTATTTCCAGTTCGCATCAAATTCCAAAAATAAAAACCTTTTTTCTACTACTACATATGCTCACTACATTCATTTGAATACTAACAGTCGAAGAGAGAACGTCAAAATGGAGAAAAACGGAATTAAAGCTGTCATTAAGTACCTCTGTTTGAAAAAAACCTCTGTTTGAAAAAATTGTCTGCCAGAGGCATACACGGCGACATGGTGGAAACATTACGGGACTTTGCTCCTCTGTATTCCACCGTTGCACGCTAGGCCAAAGAGTTTAAGCTGGGAAGAACATCCATTGAAGATGAACTCCGCGCAGGACGTCCATCCACATCCCTCACTGAAGACAACGTAAAAAAAAGTCGAAGATGTCGTGTTGGCAGATCAAAGAGTGACCCTCAGGCATGTAGCTGAGGTCACAGGGATCTCATATGGTAGTGTTCGAAAAATCTTTGCCAACAAATGACATATAGAGAAGGTCTCTGCGCGTTGGGTTAACGGACGGATGTTAACGGACGAGCAGAAGGACGAATCTCAAAAAGTTCCAGGCAGATCAGGAGAATTTTTTGTCACATTTCCACCATTTTGATCCAGAAAACAAAATGCAATCGATGACCTGGAAGCGACGCTCTTCATCGACGCCGAGGAAATTCAAAGTGTCAAGTTCGGCAGGAAAGGTTATGGCATCAGTTTTTTGGGACGCTGAAGAAATTATTATGGTGGAATATTCGGAAAAGGAAGCCACTATGTCAGGCTCTTACTAAACTGACCAAATAAGAAGATTGCGAGAGGCAATCAAGAAGAAAAGACACTGCAAACTGCGAGCCGAAGCTCTGTTTCTTCAAAATAGCGCACCGGCTCACAAGGCTGCAGTTGCGATGGATACAATTAAAGAAACAGGATTCAAACAGCACCCTTTTCGCCAGATCTAACTCTCAGTGGCTTTTACCTCTTTCCTTGGCTCAAAGAACACCTTCTGAGTAAGAAATTTGAAGATTATAGGGGAGTGATGGCCGCTGTTGAGGCATTTTGCGAGAGTCAAGATAAAAAAAAAATTTCTGAGGGTATCCTGGGTTTGGAAAAAAGATGGACTGAATGTATTAACTTGTTAAGAGACTATGTTGAAAAATAAATATATCTTTTAAGTTTAATTAGCTTGGTTTATATTCATAGTCATTACTTATTGATCATTATTGTATAACAAAAACAAATTAGAAGTTTCAAATTTGCATCTCAAAATGATTCTATATCTATTACAGACATATCAGTTATATCTAAATCTTCTTCTCATGTGTAAAGCTTATTTCTACCAATATTTTTCAAAACACCGTTTGCAATCTTACAATCAAAACAGCAACAATTATTTATTTTTAAGTGAAGAAAAAGTATTAGTGTCGGATAACGAGGATTTTTCTGCAGCGTTATCAGTGCGATTGCTTGCATTTGATGCCCTAACAAAACAATTGATTCCCATTATTCAGGAAAAAATATTTAACTAGAATGGACATACTTTGGTAAACTTGAATTTGTAGATGTCCGAGGGTCCCGGGAGTCTGAAATGGATGGGACCATATTACTGATTTTTAGCATCATCACGATTTAATGAAACGTTACCATATTTAAAGCAATAAAGATGACTTTATAATCTTTATATTTTAGACTTTATAATCACTATCATTATTTCGAAATCAGACAACTGTCACTTCTGGCTGTGACTTTTAAGAAAATGCCATGAGCGCGTTTATGTATTTTTCATGCATTTCCGCCACCACATGATTCAGGAAGTTTCCTTTCATGAACGCGACTGCAAGTACACAAAGAGAGCTATTATTGAGAAAAATTTGATGGGCGAGATTGTAAATAGATGAGTGCCAGATTATTCCAAAATCTTAATTTAAATGCTAAAAATAATGCTAGATGCTAACTCCGAATTTCGAATGCCGTTTTGGAAAAAATAATGCTAGATCTAGCATTCAAAATGCTAAAATGGCAGCACTGATCCCCAAAACTATACGAAAAGTTGATGCAAGGCAATCGCAACTATGTATCACTAATTAAAAATGTCACTGCCATAATTCCGATAAATTCAGCATGACACTTATAAACCCACTTGTAAGCTTTATTAATTCAGTCAGTGATCTTTCATACTAAAAATATTCTTTTTACAGAAAAATCGATTTCAATGAATTAGAAAATTGTATTTAAATATATTTTCTATTCGTAAACTGGAAACATTTACGCTGCAAACATAATTGCAGCTCCAAAGACTAAGAATTGAAACTATAAACCTACTTTTAGTGACGAATTTTTCCACGTTTTATGCCAGACCACCTATTTGTATTTTATCTACCACTAGCATTGTGATAATACATACAATATTACATGATTTACTCATTTTAATTGACCTTTACGCTTATGCAGTGCGTAATTCCTAAAATTGCTCGCAAAAAATAACTTTTGATGCCGAAATTTACCACTGGTTGCATTGTGATGATATATTCTTTATTATCATTATTTTAACACATTTTTACGGACATTAACAAATAAATTGTGTCTATTACCCTAAAAGACTCGTAAAAAGTAACCATTCCTACATAAATTTCATACGTTGCGGTGCAAAATTTACGTCATTTTTGAGTAAAATTATTCAATTTGCTAGTAAACAAATTTAAACACATAAAGCTCAGTACTGTGTTCGATTTCACGTGAAATTTTCATACAAATTTTCATACAAAATTCCACGTGAAACTTGTTTCGGCGAAAATTTAGCTTCAAAATAAGCAAGAGTTGTACTCAGTTCCTTAGCATGAAAAGTTGATTCTTTCTGTGTAAAGTTACTTTCGGAATTGAAATGCAGATGGCATTGACACATGTCTCCAATCTTTTCACGCCAATTTAGTATGGGCAGTTCATTCTTTCAAGCTAAAAAGTGACATTTGGTGTTTGAATTTGAAAATAGAATTGTGCAAATGTTTTTTCAATAACAAAATCGATCGAAAATTGTAATTCTTGTCATTTTATCCGTCAGAAATGAGCAGTGTCTCTGCTTTTCTCCATTGCCAAAATTTAATGGAGATAATAGAGAAAATGCAGATAATGGAGACGTATCAAAATTTAGCTTCACGATTAACTCAGTACCAGCCCTAAGACGTAAAATATTCTTTGTACGCACTATTTTAAAGGCGAAATTCAACCACATTTTTTTGAGTGTATGTAGCAGTTCTGGATACACTGAACGGAGAAATCAAGACAAAATGGTCTCAACTTTCAAGGAAAAAAGTTATCTTCCATCACGAAAATGCGCCCGTTCTCAAGTCTTGGCTAAAAATCATGAATTACGCTCTGAATTGTTGCCACAAGCACCATATTCACCAGATTTAGCCCCCAGCGACTTTTTCTTCTTCACAAATTTGAAAAATTGCTTGCTGGAAAAAATGCATGTCAAATGCGGATGTGATTGCTGAGACGAAGAAGGCCTATTTTGCAGGACTAGAAGTAACGTATTTTACTATTTTACGTTATTAAGAAATTAGAATACCATTGGACAATGCGCATTGAGTTGAAAGGAGACAATGTTGAGAAATTAAAAGACATTTTGCCGAAAATCAGACGATTTCTTTGTCATTCTCATAACTTATAGAACAGTCCTCAGATCTCAAATTAAAAAAGAACACTTTATACATTTATTTTAAAATAGAACTAGGCCAAAATAATTACGTATGTATGAACAATTAAAGTGTAAATATAATAATACACTTATTATTGTTATCAGAAACTTTTAACTGAACTGTTTGAAATAATTGTTAAATCTAAAAAACTCCCAACAGTCGAACTTGGAAGCATGCAGATTGCATTACTTTATTGATCTGTTTTTGTATTTGCAGAGTTGTGAAAATAATTTTATTCATATTTGTAATTTTAAATAAATAAATTATTTTCATCCACTAATCAAAACTGAAATTTATAAACTTAATAAAATTACTGTTCTTGGCTTCAATGTTAAGAAAAGTGTTTTTAGCTGAGTTATTATGAGATAAATATTTGCTTCGTCAAAACAATGATTAGCATGTTAATTGAAGGAGAACTCAGATACAACGTTCTACTTACGCAAAATAACTTGGCAAACATTTGTACAACTCCAAAAAAGTGCCGGTTTTCTGCCACACTAGTGAAACACAAAAGGTAAGTTTTCAGTGTTAACTGACGACATAACTAAAGACTGCGTAGTCAACCAGTCGGCTAACTAATTATATAGCTTGCATGCAACATCACAGAATTACATTTCTGCATTAACATTTCGCATTCCAATGATCATTTCAATGGCATAAACACTGAATCTCTGTAAGCTATAAACACTTACTAAGCTAACAAATAATTTCGAATTAATTAAAAAGAAAACGTAAACTTGGTCCAAAGTTACAAGTTCATCTAAAGGTTTTCCTGCGATAGCTGCTATAAAGTACCGATTCCATAGCATTTGTTTTATATTCGCATATCCACTTTGGCTTTTGCCAGTTTAGTTTTTATCATATCGCATTTGAATTAGAAGCTTAACAATATGATCTGCAAACAGTTCTTATGGATATTATTTATTGCCGTGTTTTTAAGTGTAGCTTTTGCAAATGAAATTGATTCGGTAGCGGTGAAAAGTCCAAACAGTTTAGCTGATGAGCACTTCGAATATCTAAAACGGTCCAATTTTTTGATCGGTGTCCTTGAGGAGATAGTGAAAGGGGAAGAAGATAGCTTGTGTGTTCAAGATGCCAGTAAACTTTTAGATGGTATCAAGGCTCGTGAACTCTGGGCAATAAAGTGTAAGTGAATTTTGTGACACTGAGCTGTGTATCTTAAATAGGTGAAAAATTTGTGATTGGTTCTGTGAGACAAGATAATGGATATCGTTATTGATTACTTCAGTTGAGTTTAAACATATTTTCATACTATTCTACGCGTAAAAAGCATTGAATGAATGGTATAATCCACTCTAATCCATCCATCTATGCTTCATATTCAGGGTGGCACAAAAGTTTCTGCTCTTAGTATTTCTAGTATAACATTTTAATGAAAAGAGGTTGGTTTAATATTCTAATTTAATTATAAAGTACATTATATTATTTTAATTACATTACAATTATTGTAATTTGATAATAAATGCATTAGGTAACATAATACGTTATTTTGTGTGCAGTATGTCCTCCTTCGTTTTCTGTACAGTCTAAGATTCGCTTTCTGAAACTTTAGCATAAATTTCTTAGATACTCTGCCGAAATTGTGTTTCACTCAACGTCGAATCAGCTCTTGTCTATTCTTTGGTCTGGTCTGGCCTGAAGACCCTCTCATTGAGTCTAGACCACAAATAACATGAAGTTGGCTTTTCCGCGACTGCTCACAACGCCAGCTACCATGACTTTTAAGCTAAATTTTGGGGTCTGTCTTACAAGTTTATTTGCGGGATCGCTGATTCTTATTGTCCTATTCCATCGATTAGTTATTGAATGCAGTTGAATTTACGACTTGACCGATAAAATGATGTTTTCATGCCGGGTTCAATCACGGGCATTACCGTCAGCTAATCCAAGGTTATTCAGCTTTTGACAGGAGTTCAGCCGGCCTCGAAGGTTCTTATTGGAAAGTAAAGTTTGATGCGTTGTCTGTAGGCTTGCCGCTCCCAGGCGTTTGATCGAATGTATCGCTGAACTGTTCGCCTCGGCACTTTTTAGCGGCCTCCGGGGAATTGTTAAGCCGTTTCGTCACTGTTCGCGTTCCTATTTCTGGTTTATTTTCAGCCAATGCTCGAATCTTTCTTTTTACTTGTGAGGAAAGTACTGAAGATCGACTACTTTTTTCATATCGCTCCCGTTTCTTTCTTCGGCATTACACCATATTTTCACAATGTCCATATGGGTCCTCAATGTTTTACTTTTGTCGCTGCGGCTGTAGCCCAATTGATCCATGCGGTGAATTTCAATACGCTTTTGAATTGGACTATTTACCGTTATTTTCGCGAATAAAATTCAGTTCGATCCGTTGAAGATTTGCAAAGTTTTTCAAGTTTCGACAAAATGTCGTTAAAATCAAAGTCCTTGAGTAAATACGGTGCTTTCACTTCATGTAGCGGAATCTGTATAAATAAATTATCATACCACAGGTAACACCTGAAGCTAGTACACCCAAGTAGTAGTAGGGCTGCCAAGTCTACATGGGATTAAACAAACGTACTAATCCTAGATAGTTTTTTTCCCGATAAATTCATTCGGATTGATTTTTCATGTCGAAGGGTAGAAACTTTTGCGCCACCCTGTATATCCATGATATCATACCATTCATTATTCGATGCTACTTTTCTCTCACTTTGGCCTTAAGCTATTACGTTAAAATATAACAGAGCTAATACTTGTCGGCTTTATAAAATAAATATATTTTGCATTAACTGTGACAATTTTATTCATTGAATTAATTCATTTAACACTAAACATCAAGATTATAAATTAAATTGTTCAAGCTAAACTTCATATTAAGCGCATTTTTCCTTTCAATAGCGTTTGATCACTGTGTAATATGATTAATTAGTACAGAGTAATTTCAAATGTACAGTTAGAATCACAAGAGCGTGTGGGCGGGGAAAGAATAAGAAATAAATATATCCAACCGGTTTTTATTTCATTAACTTCCATATTAAAAAGACTAAAGCGCATTATAGTAATGAGATGTCCAATCACCACCATTTTTCAGCAAAGCTCGACACCGTTTGGGCATATTTTCAATCAGATTTCCGGCCAGTGTTGCTGGTAAACTTTTCCAGATAACGTGAAAATAATAGCATAGCTGCTTTAAATTTACTACATGTTTTTGACGAAGCTTTAAGCGGCCCCTAGACGGTCAATATTATTGTGACAATATATTGAACAATATTATTGCTGGGCGCCCCAGACGATGCAATATTTACTTTTCGTTCGATTTTTCAGTAGCTTTTGACATTATTGGCTGCATTACTCCAAACGTTGTTTATGCCAGTAACGACGATATACAACTGAGCCAATATTGCGCAATACTGACCACAGACGATGCAATATATTCTATATTGCACAGTAAAAATCAAAACCTTTTTGATTCACTCAATATATTGCACAATCCTTCAATATGATCCATAGACGATCAATATTATTGTGCAATACTACATATTGTGCAATAATATTGATCGTCTAGGGGCAGCTTTAGTTTCGTAGCAGCCCAGACATTTTAGATCGAATTCGTTCGGTGCATAGAGTAGATTTAGACGAGCGATGTTGCGCTTTGCCAGCACAGAGTTTGCTGGCCGATGGTGCTCGTTGCAAGTTTTGATGAGCAATTTCTCGCTGTCCTAGCACACAGTTTTGCATATTCGTAGCAATTGTACTCTCTACCAAAAAATTTCTGAGCCTCAAATTATTTCTAAGAAAATGACAGAAAAATCGCTGCCGTGCTCGATGGCCAACAATATCACTCGTGCTCGCTGTTCCGTTCCGTCCTTCACTTCTCTTTCCTAAAAGCTAGTGCTGGAACCAGCAAAAAACCGCTCGTCTAAACCGGTTCATAGCTGGCTGCGATGTTTTGAATCGCTATCCTCTTGTTAACTCCATTCGCTCGAATCGGAGTCTCTTTCACCCTTCCCAAGTTCAGGATTCCAGCAAACAGAAAAAGAGCATCAAATTCTTGTTTACGGAAGCATCCCCAAACAAGGATCTTGACAGGATGATCAACGGTGTGCTGGATCTGTTGAATTCCTCAAATCGAACATGCTCACTTGTAAGTACTCTAGAAAAATTACTCTAGTAGAAACGACATTTGAAAAATCGTGCTCGCAGTTTTCTGTGGCGCACTGTATTTCAATGTGTCTTTCGCTCAAAAGAGGTTTAAGAGCAGTATTTCACCAACCGTGCACGGATTCAACCGCATCGATCAAGTATCCGTAATGAGGACACCAAATTTGGCAACAGTATTGAAGAACACTACGGACAAAGCAAAAAAACAGATAAAGAGAAGTGGAAAGATTAACAAAACGTTTAAAGGATCTCATGATGAAGCCGGAAAAACGAGAAGCTTTGGCAGTGACGTGAAGAATATGCAAGTCTAACTTCAATTTGGAATCAAAAATCACGCCAAGGTCCTTGATATTAGAAACAGCATTGAGAGGAGAGCCAAGGACACAGTAGGAGAAGAGCAAAGGAGATATTTTGAGGGTGAAAGACATTTGATGACACTTCGCAACATTCAAAATGAGGGAATTAGCAGTGCACTAGTTAGCCAAAGAATCCAAATCGCTCTGCAATATGGTACAGTCACTAGCGAATTCAATCACTCTGAAAATTTTAAGATCATCAGCGTACAAAAGACAGGGTGAGTTAAAGAGGGAAGGAAGGTCGTTAGTAAATAAAAGGAACAATAAAGGGCCAAGAATGGATCCTTGCGGAACTCCTGATGTAGAAAAAAAGGTGTTGAACAGCAAGAGTTAACAGTAACGACACAAGAGCGACCACAAACGTAAGAAGAGAACCAGCAAAAAAGGGCACCAGAGAGACCAAACCCAGTTAGCTTTGACAAAAGAATATCATGGTTCACCGAATCGAAGGCCTTGGCAAAGTCGGTATAGAGGACATCTACATGTTTTTGCTGGTCGATTGCGGAAGCAACGGTATTTGTTGAAGACAATAAGTTTGTAGCCGTTGAATTACCTTCGATGAATCCATGCTGTTCCCTGTTATGCTCTCAATTTGGTAATTGGATTGTTATCTGTAAAATTGAACTAGATAAATAAATGAAAGTGACAAACTCGTTTTTTGAACTTTCTGGTTGTGAGTTGAAGTTTTAGTTACTGTAGTTCCCTAAATGAGGTCCACAGAAATGTCTCTGGCTTTTGATTTTTGAAAATATTTAGTAAAGAGTAGACTTCGTGAAAGTGCTGTCTGTAAAGACATGTTGCTTATGTTGTATATTGCATGAGATTTATGTTTTTGCTCTTTGGTGCTAGAAGTTCAGGTTTTTAGGTTAAATTTAAAACTCTAGCTAGAACTTTAAACTGTTTCAGCTGCAGGATTTAAGCGTTTATTTCAGCCCCCTGACTAACAAATTGCTTGGACACGTTTATCCTGGTTCTGGCTTACAAGCTCCTACTTGAGAGCTCTTCGGTTCTATACGGGCAATGCCGTTAAATTTACGTTGGATTAATTATGCGTAGTTTCTCTCCTATTTCGAAGCGTATCCACTCCAGGTTTCATGACCCGCCCCAGTATACGCTATAGCTTAGAGCTACAAACTGGCGTATCATCATCTGCTCGGGTCGGATAAGAGAGTGCTTTACTAATGCTATTAAAACTTTACAGCCATTTTCAGGGCACTATAGAAGCAAAAACGTACAAATAAACTTTTTTATAAAAAAATACTCATTTTCAGTGTTCGACTCTTACGGACAAATACCATCATCAATTAACACTGGTTGCACCTTCTGGTATCCACCGAAAACCGAATGCGACACGCTAAATACTCCTTCGCCAGTTTTTTTGTCACCAAGGATTGAGCGTTTCAACAATCCAAACCTCCTCAATTCGACCAGTCCAGTGGCACTTTCGTATCAAATAGTGCATGCAAATTTTAGAACACCCTACCAGGTCGAAATAAAGCTCCATGTAAAAGTAAATAAGTTATACATCATCTAAAAGCTTCGTATGTATTTGTAATATTGCCTTTTTTTCCAGCAAGTTTTACATTTAGGACTGTGTGCGCCACAATCATGCACTTCACGAGAGCTACTGGAAGCAACGAGCATCATTTTTGACGGAAGTCACCTCGACAGGCAAGAAATGTTGAATATAACAGTCGAACCGTTTGAAATACGAACGCCAGAACTTACTTTCGATTTTCTCTGGCAGCCGCCGATGAAAGTTCTCGGGTAAGACTGATCTATTGAATAAATAAATCAAGCTGGTATTGACTATATGTAAATTTATCCGATTTTCAATAGCGTTCTGATGGGATTTGTCGTGATTTGTTGTATCCTAGCAAGCATCAGCCAAACGAAACCAAAGAGCCCTGATGAAAAAAGGACACCGGATAACAGCTTTGTTAGTTGTTTTGACGTAAGGGCTAATACTAAGAACTTATTTTCAACTGATACACCGCCCGGATTTATTCCAGCAATTGCTGGTTTAAAGTGAGTATACCTAATTGCTTGTAACACAATCGAAGAGTGGTTTTTGATATTGTTCTGCCAGCATTTTGATTATTGAGCATAGTTTTATAATGACATTAGTACAAAATCCGACATTATCACCTAGACTAGATGTTAAGTTCTCTGCATCATCGAGATCACATTTAATATAATTATTTATTTTATTTTTTTATATTCACCAATCAAGATTTATAGAAAATAATATGTAAACATATATAGAAAATAATATTCAAATTAATAATAATTAACAAGAAAATTGATGCGAACCATTTGTTGACGAGATATTTAAGAAAAAAACTGATTTTCGTGATCTTTGACCTTGGATAATATATTTACGCGTACGATTTCAACAAGAGCTTTTTATACGGTCTGTTTCATTCTGCAGTAAATAATAGGCGTGTTTTTTGCTCCCCCTATCCATAACAGAACAATGCTATCCAGAGCACATGCATTGGAAACAACAACAACTCCTGTTATGGATAAGGGGAGTTGTTGTTATTTCCAATACGTCTGTACTGAATAGCATTGTTCTGTTATGGATAGGTGGAGCAAAAAAACACACCTATTATTTCGTTGAAAAACTGTCACTTGTTTTTTTTGGCAGAGAAAGTCAAAAATGACGAAGCTGCAGAAGAAAAAACTTGTGCTGATCTGAGAACGAAGCTGGATAATTTGGAAGCACGGTTCAGCATGTGGGAAATATGAAAGTCAAATCGGAGTTTACTGCCTAATGTGACATCAAGGTCCTTAAAACAGATAGAACATGAAATCAAATTGCCATCCAAAGAAAATGAATCAACAATGTTTGGTTTTGTTGTGTGGGAAAACAGTACGGAATGACATTTTGCCGTGTTGAGAATTACATTTTTCTTCTGGCATCAATTCACCAGAACAGAATCGGTGGATTGAAGTCGAGTGCAATCTTGTAGAGATCCTTTTTTTCATAAAAAGTTTAAAATCGCCATGAAGATCAATCAATAGGAAGAGCAAAGGTTTTAGAATAGAGCCTTGGGGAACATCAGTTTTGAATTTGAAGGGAGTTGATAAACAGGATCGATAGCAAACATAGCTTTTCTGAACAACAACTAAAATCAGCTGACATCAGCAGAAAATTGGAGGACTTAGATCGGCATTGTAATACTTCAGTAAAAGATACAGACGAAAATTTAATTATTAATTAACGAAATAGCACTCCATCAGGAGCTCCTTAACGCAACTTTAGAGATAAATAACAACACAACGGCCAGGAATATGAGGACGCAGGATACAGTAAATTCACCTATAAAGAAGAGCTCAACTTCATAAAATCAGCAAAAATCTTCAAATCTCAATTGCGAAATCCCACAAATTCGGTACCTTTCGGTCCCAAAATGATTGGCAGAACCGTTTATAAAAAAAAACAAACGAACAAAGTTCTTTACAATAAGCACACGTCCTCCAAATTGGCGACTTCAGCAAACAAAAGTGCATTCTTCGTGAAAGGAATTCCTCATTCGGCTGACGATGAATGATTGGGAAGGATTCTCGAAGCTGACTTTCACATAAATGATTACGAAGTGAAATTTTTGTCCCAGCTCAAACATAAATCCTTAAGACGGTATAAGGTCTTTGTCCTAGCAAAATATGCTTGGCTTTTTACGTGTTTGAGTGGATGGGAACAACAGCAACATCAATTGAAAAGGAATGACATTCAGCCCCTGGGCGAAAATCATCGGCAAAACTAGCAGTAAGACGAAGCAAAAAATTGTAAGAAAAAATTGTATTTACAGCTTTACCCACTTTCCTTTACCTCAATGCTCAATTGCTCAGTAATTTTCAGTCTCAGTCTCAACACGTAATTCTTCCTTAGGTGGCTCTTCAAAAGCTTTTGCTCAAAATAATAATAATGCACTAATAACCCCAGCATTTAACACGTTATCTTCTCCGTCAACCAGGCGTGCCGACGTAGTTAGTAAAAACTACTGCAAGGTTTCCAGTCAGACTCTCGCAAACATAGCTCCTACTACGACCAATATAAATTATATTTCTAAAGGTAGCACTATGACATCTGAATCTCTTCGAAAATCAGTCAACCCTTTTTTTCTTTGATGGCTTATGATGGCAATACTGGTTAGCTTGTGTAGCTTGGTGGGTAGAACACTGGCTTCTTGTGTGTGAGGTCTCTGCTTCAAATCCAAGTTCGGACGAAGGTCCGCGCACCAAGCTTTGAGCTCACCTGGCTCTCAATAGGTAATCGGGGGTAAAGTGAGCGATGGAACTAATCACTCCACACTCGTACTCACATTGATTGTAAATGTATGATGAAACTCTCTTCCAGCTTCAACCATTAGACCAGTACGAGGGTTGTCATAGAATTACTTCTAGAGTTTTGTTTTTACTCAAGCTCATAGTGGTGAATCCAAGTCTCGTCTCCAGTAACGATTCGACTCAATACTCCATCTTCGTCGTCACTATAGAAGTCCAAAAACGCGTGACACCATTCCACGCACTATTGTTTTTGAGACCGTGTGGCAAACACCTTGCGCTGACCTTAGTCTTGTCAAAATGATCGTGAAGAATATTTAAAATCGTTTTATCTGATATTGGAACCATTTGTGCAAGCTGTTTTTTTTGTTTAGTCTACAATCTTTCAATATCACTTTTTCGACTTTTTGTACAATTGCCAGAGTGGTCGCATCGACTGGCGGTCATGATCGTGCGTTGCCTTTAATTGTTTTTAGCCAACTTTTCTTGTTTGACGAGGAACTTTATAACAGCACCGTAATCGATTTTCCTCATATTGTCTTTCTTCCAGATTGAGTTGTTTGATCGACGATAGTTAAATTCATTAAACTACCCTCATTAATGATCTACCTATTTATTCCGCGAACTTAATCACCCACCTTCGTATATCGGTCATTCCGATTGAGCAATGAATTTCAGTGTTACTTTGTCTCGAAATTTCTGAACCACTTACTATAAATTCTAGTTTAGCCATGAACTGCAGTATCGTATCTGAACCGAAAATTGTAATAAACCCGTACTTTATAATAAATTCTGCTTTCTAGAACTATCCTTACCGTACTTTAAAATTCGATAGGAGTATATTCACTTTCATTTGAGCTTATTTTCACAGAACGTTCAATTGCATCTATGTATGTATGAAAATATATTTTTAGTTTTGCTATATATTGATACATTGTCCCCACAGGTGGATCTAATCCTGAAAAAATATCATTCACAATTTCTTTTATGCATTTGTATTCTGTAACTTTTTCATCGAGCTTTTGCAATGAATTAATCACCCTTGTATGTTTGGTTTAAAAACACACATCAAAATAACTCGTTGGGATATATTAAGATGCAGCTCGAGAGAAACTGCATAAAAAAGTCAAACCCACATGAAAAGCCAATGGACGAAGGATGTTTCAAATCACTAAATACAATGAAGCACAATATTTGAAAATTATTTAAAGCGTTTTGTGAATAAAGACGTCAACTATAGTAAGAGTGCTATGCTTAGAAATATGAAACAGGATGAAACAAATCCAGTGATTCCTTTTATAAAATCGTGGTGATTTCTCTTCCCCAAAATTTTACTATGTGGAACTTTTATATCTACGTTTCAAAAATTGTACATCAAAAATATAACTAGCTGTGTTTAATGGCCTCGAAAAAAAGTAGACATCTCAAGGTAATGCCTAGTACTATACTCTTCGCGAAACGAATTCAACGGTCAAATCCCATACAAAAAGAGCTTTTCAATTCGTCAGTAAAGCTCTTTTGTTTTGACCGTTGAATTCGTTTCGCGAAGAGTATAGTACTAGGCATAAGTTAGAGCAGAGCAGCTTTCAAAAAAGTAGGGTAAGCTAGGCCAATTCAGAGCACGAAGCCTTGTAGAACATTCTTCAGGCAATAATCCTCAAAGCTGATTAGGTGCCAGAAATTCAACCTGTCAGTTCGCTATTAAAAAACTCTCCTTCAGTCACAATTTGTTGTTGATAGTCGGTTCTGTGATAATTCACGAACTGCTGGCTGCCTGCCTGAAGTTGCTCTGCCAAAAAAGGTAGAGAAGAAAATATTACTCTAAATTACTTCAGTTCATTTCAACTTAGCTCAATCTAGAGTGGGCCATTAAATAATAAATTAAATAATAAATAAATATCAATCTCAAAATAATGATTTTAATTTTAGGTGTCTGACGTGTATATGGGTTACATTAGTTCATCTTGGATATTTTTCGGCTTTCACCTATGTTGATTCAATAAATCTATTAAGATCCTTTTTCGAGCTTTCATTCGAGCCTTTCTACGTATCAATGTACTATGTGGACACATTTTTTGTCATAAGGTACGTGTTATGAAGTTGAATCAGTATGATTGACAATATATGTATGTGTGCAAATATTAAACGATAAAACACTTTCAATTTTCAGTGGTTTCTTGTTGTGTTATCAATTTCTCAAATCTGAAGAACAAATGAAGAAAATTGAATCAAACAGCTTAGCTAGTAATATATGGCTGTACGTTAAGACTACGTTTTATCGCTACTGCCGGTAAGTGATAGATAGATACTGGAAAGATATGGATATATTTCGCTATTTTACCTTTTAGATTGACACCTGTCTATGCTGTCACGATTTTTTTAAGTGATGCTGCGCACACTTTTGTTGAGACTACAACTCCTTACTATTTGGGTCCAACGCATGATTTATACTGCAGAAAGTGAGTATTTAGCGCAACAACAAAACATATGTTGGTCAACCGTTATTTTTGAAAATGTGTACGACTTTTATTTTACATGTACCAAGTAAAATAGCGTTTAAATTTGGACTGAATTTTTTTCAGGACGTGGCCCTACAACTTACTATATATTAATAACTTTGTAAAGATTGATGACATGTGTCACACCGTTGGCTGGTATTTAGCTTGTGAGATGCAATATTTCCTTTTATTTTTGGCTTTGTTGATTCTGTATGCGAAAAACAAAAAAACCGCTAAAGTGATCTTCGTCTTTCTAACTGGACTGTTCTTAGCCATTAGTTATTATTGCTACTATCACACGGAGACAATTTTCCTGTGAGTTGAACAATTACTGTACAGAAACCAAACAAAAGCTTATGTTTGTATATTTATTTGATTTCAGACCTGATGTGATGTTCAGTACTGGAGATAAAGTTTATACCAAACCCTGGACGCGTATCAACCCTTACATTGGTGGAATACTTATGGGCTGGATAATGTACGAAATCCGGAACTATGATCTAAAGATAAATAGTCGGTGCGTTCGAATATACTGGCTTTTGTGTATTTCGTTCTTCGGAGTTAGTCTTTCCACTTTTTGTTTCTACAACGCTCCTGTGTGGGTAACAGCAGCTTTCAATACCTTTGGGCGTTTGTTCTTAGGTTTTTTCATTGGAAGTATCATTATCATGTGCCATTCAGGCTACGGCGGAGGCTTCAATCGAATACTGTCTTCAAAGGCATTCATGCATCTTTATAAATTGACATACTCAATTTATTTGGTGACTCCGCCTATAGTGGTGTTGTTTGCTGGTGCTCAAACAGCTCCGGCGCAAGCCAACATGATCTTATTAGTTGTTGCTTCTCCAAGTCTACTTTTGTATATTTATGGAGCTTCTGTAGTGTTATACATTTTTGTGGAGCTACCATTCTTCAAATTGGCCAAAAAGATGCTGAAATAAATTAATTTAAAATTGTGTTTCGGCTTTAATGTTTCGTTTCGGCTTTCATTTTTCGTTTCCGCAGAATAAAATCTTGTATTGCTCTGAAATTGGCTATCAAAACTTTTTAGCAAAGGTTAACCTCATTCAAGCACTGAGTGCCTTAAAGTAGACAAATTTTTTTTGTGGAATGTTGAGTTCTCATAGCTTTTGATAAAGTCAACAGATCATTACGGAACTTATAGGACATATTACTGCTTATATGAAATAAGTGTGTATGTAATTTTTAATGAATGTGTGGTTTACATTACGTGTGGCTTTTATTTATTTTTTATTTATTTATCAACCATCACATCAACGAAAATGATTACTGCGGAGTAATCATGAGAATAGGTGGAATAAATCAACATTTGGCATTTCAACTTAATGATTAAAATCGAACATTTGATAGGCTGAGCTAAAGTTTTGGGTTATTGCCCAGGTCGGTTCATTTAATTTATAATTAAACGGCCCACAGACACGGAGATCTGGTCGCCGACTTGGTTGGAGATTTGCGATGTTTGCGAACAAACTAGATCTGAGACTAGCCCACAGACAATAAATTTAATAGTAGATATTGCATATCTGCAACCAAGTCGACGACCAGATCTCCGTGTCTGTGGACCGTTTTAGTCATATGAAACGAGATGAATGAAGCGCCATAATTTCTCCGCTCACCGTGCCAAACACGAAAGTTAGTTTAGATAACAGGAACTCGGAGTTTACGTCCCCAATGAGTAACTTTACAGCGAATAGAGCTTTGGAATTTTGACGTTGAGCTTCAAGAATGTCGATGGTCAGTAATTAAAAGAAATTTTCGTAAAGAGGTAAGCAAAAATGATTAGAACAATTAAAGAGTAATTGCAATCAATAGAGTATGGTTTGTGGGAGAAAAAAATACTTGAACATTTGTCAACATTTAGTGAAAGTCGATTTAGAGTGCACCAATTAGGTAGTTTTTCACTGGCTCCTACACGCGTCAAGTGAAGATATTGTTTCAAAAATCTTTGCAACATCAGCGCAGAATAAAATGGAAGATCCTGGAGTAAAAGTGATCAAGTCGTTGATATAAATGGCGTGAAGGATGGAAATAGCATGGCTGTTTGCGATTTGAAAGATTAGATCCAACTCAGTCGATGTATTTGTTCCTGATAATGTAAGATCTAGGCTTCATGCATTTATCCCTTTTTCTGTAAATAAAAAAAAAGTACTGAGCTCCAAATTTTCTATTATCCTTTTAGTTGTTTTGTCATTATATTGGTTTCGTTTCGTGTTCGAAATGCCCATTTTCTTGATGGTGACCTGCAACTTCGATATCGGTTCAAGCTGCTTTTTTCTTTCTAATCGGACATTATATTTTTAGTAGTATATTCGTCAGTAGTTGTGATTGTGAACGCCAATAGCTTATGCTCGGAATGTCAGTGCGTTTATATTCTAAATACATTAAACATAGTTTAAGCAATATGCATGGCTTTTTTCGCTATTCCAAAATGACTTTCGTGTAGCGCTTTTAAAGTAGTTCTCTATTTACCTTCCGCCACCCCCTCCTGCTTATTCTTGAAGCTATTATCTATGGTCCTTAGAAGAGAGAGATATAAGGAAATGAAAATGGCAGTGAGAAGTGAAGCAATTTGCCTAAGCTGAGCGTTAGTAGTAGTAAGCGAATTTGACATTCACTAGCTATGCCGAACATAAAGATAGAGTGAGATAGATAGAGAAAAATAGTTGGCCATGTGCACGCAAATATGACAATTACTATTTCAGCAACAACAAAACTTAGGTATCGGGGAAACCAAGGGGAATATCTGGGGTAGCAATTCTCTCGATTTGTTCTATTTATAGATTTTACCTTTGTAGTAAAATTACTTCACTAAATTTCGTATATGTATACGCTTGTTTCATTTCCTTATACCTCTATGTTCTGAGCTATGGTCTGACGGGAGCTTTTAGCAAAATATAATAGTTCTTGGCAATTATAGTGAGAACTTACATTTTGTAGTCATTTTTTCGCAACTTTAACACAATATAAAATTCTTATTTTTAATTTTTTGTTAAATAGCCAGAGCATAGGTAATATATAGTAGAACATTTGTACCAACATTTCAGAATAATCGGTTGATTTTTACCTGAGATCTGTGTTCGTAAAGGTGAAAAAAAACGTGATTTTTCAGGGACCGATGCCGCGAAAGTTTTTGATTTTTCAATTATGTTTTTGCAATCTACTCGCTAGATCTCGTTCACAAACGTGTTTACAATCAGTTTGTAGCCTTATACTAAAGTTAGAGACCATACCTTGCACAAAAAAGCAAAATACTCTCGCGTTTTTGTGAAAAAAAAACTTGTTTTGAAAATAGTGGAGATTAGTGTCAGGCTTCACGATCTGGAACAACGTCGCCCTCGACTTCTTTGGGAATCCAAGTTCTGACTCCAAGTTCCAGTTCGAGTCCGTTGTCTGCATCCGAAAGGAAGCTGAACAACCTAGATGAGTATGATTTTTATGGTGACGAAAGTAAAAATCATATCGTGGACATCATGTTGTTTGGCAGCTTTATAAATTCATTTATGTGCTGTTAACACTGCGGGAAAAAAGATAGTTTTGGCATCACGAGACAATGGGGCTTGGCAGTGAACCTGGGCTGTGACATGTAATGGATGCCACGCCCAAAAAGAATTTTTTGATTCCCCGTGTCAAAAAAATTGCAGCAAACAGCATGCAGCAAGCTGTTAGTAGGGCGAATGAGAATACTGAAGACAAAAACGACTTTACGGTTGCTGTTGATGGCATACCTCAGTAGTGACATGTAATAGTACACAACTCAGTAGACAACGGCAAAGTTTTTGATCTCGCAGCTCTTTCGAAGTAATGTCGATGCTCTAACAAAAAACGATCACAAAGAGCATTGTACAGCCAATTTTCGAAAGGACAACTGGTGCGATGGAGATTCAGGGTGCTTTAGAAATTTTCAAACGATCTGAGAGTTTGTATGGAGTGAAGTAAGTTTGCATACTTATCTATTTACTATCGTATTACAACATTATTACTAATTTTATTTATTCTAGATATACTTAGTTCCTGGGAGATGGCGATTCAAAAGCGTTCAAATCAATCGTCGACCATAATTGTTACCCTGATGCACAGGTATCAAAGTCAGAGTATGTAGGGCACGTGCAGAAAAGAATGGGGAAATACAACCTAAAATCAGATATCTGGAATACATTTTGCATCCAATATTATGAAGGTTCTAGGCTAAAAACTCTGATGATGCAGATGAGTCAACAAAAGTTTAGCGACGGAAAGCCTCTGGGAGGAAAAGGACACCTAACAGGGCCAAACATTTTACTTATACAAAAAGATTATGCAATACGAGAAAAAACAAACAACTTGCTCAAAATGAAACGAGCAGTGTGGACAGAGTTTTTTCATATTGGATAGACCTACAACCAACCAAACCATGAACTATGTCCCAAATGTAACTTTTCTTTGTCGTTTACTCTCACTGTGACTCCCATAAATTTGTATATCTATGTATTTTAGGTGAAAACACATGGTACAAGTATAATAAAGCTGTAATGCATAAAACACATCACTTGTACAGACATTCAGATCATTTTAATCTTCCGCCTGCCATCATGGAAACTATTAAACCTTTTTGCCGGGACCTTACCCACCCATAATTGTTGAAAAAATGCTTGCATGGGGGAACTCAAAACCCAAATGAAAATTTCAACAATATTGTGTGGGCAAGGATACCAAAAAATATTTTTGTAGCCTTGCATACTCTGGAACTTGGCCTTTTCGATGCTGTCTCATGTTTTAACGATGGGAATATTGCAAGGCAAAAGTGTGGTATAATATGGTATCAGAGCAATATTTTATAATATATTTCTTTCTGTTGTGTAGAAGTCGGGTGTTCAAATTGCACAGAAAGAGTTGTAGAGCTTTTTAAACTCATAATTTTTGTTGTTGTAATTTTTGATGATTTTTAAGTTGGGAGCCCCCTTAAAGCTTATGTGCGTAAGCTTTTTGTAGATTACTAAAGCTGGAGTTACAATCAATGCAACACAACATTTTTGCACAGCAAAACGAGTTTGGACCAGTGAACGAAAAAATACCGTACCTTAAGCGTACTGTACGCGAAAAGTACACATACCGTACCTCAGTCTATAATATTTGTGTCCATGTACACAACCGATATACCGAACGAAACAGACACGATGCAAAAGTACGCTACGATTGAATACTGTACTGTACAAAGTACACAAACCTTATCCTCTACAATACGGAATGTGTACTCGTACACAACCCGTACACAAACGATATACACTAAACGTACCGTACGTTTAGTGTACTTTTGCGGTTCATTTATATGAAAAGGAAAAACACTTTGGAAGTGAAAGCACTGAGTCAAAAATATTGAACTTCACAGGAGAGCATAATCAATTCATTTCGGCTACGGCATTATCACTTTTATCAGTAATTTTTTCCCAGTTCATATAAATGAACCGCAAAAGTACACTAAACGTACGGTACGTTTAGTGTATATCGTTTGTGTACGGGTTGTGTAGGTGTACACATTCCGTATTGTAGAGGATAAGGTTTGTGTACTTTGTACAGTACAGTATTCAATCGTAGCGTACTTTTGCATCGTGTCTGTTTCGTTCGGTATATCGGTTGTGTACATGTACGCAAACATTATAGGCTGAGGTAGGGTATGTGTACTTTTTGTAGTGAATGTGTTTGCGTACGGGCATCAATAATGTACGGTACAGTACACTAAGGTACGGTACCATAGGGTTTTTTTTCGTTCACTGGTTTGGACACATGAGAATATGGAGCAGTTAAGTTACAATGATTCAACACAACTTTGTTGCGCAGCAAAGTTTGCTCATACTTTAAACTTGGCATGGCAACAACATTTTTGAAAATATCCAATTCCACCAGTTCTTATGAACGTTCGAGAAATGGGAAATGTCATATGTAAATGAAAATCAGAATTTGTTTTTTTGTCTCATTTTTGCTTTGCAATATACTCTGCAGCTTTTAAAGGATAAAATACTCACTGATATAACTTTCCGTGACTTTAAAGGATGCATATTATCAAAGAACAATTTCGTTAATATAACCAGTGACAGATGACGGTAAATGTTGTGTTGTATTGATTATAACTCGTTCAACCGACAAAAGCATGGCAACAAAATTTGTGTTTCATTGATTGTAACTCCAGGATAATACATTTTCTTCATAGATTTTTTCTTTTATATCACAATAAAGCTTCATCACGAATCTTTCTTTTATAAACAGGCCAACTTTCTCGACAATACCTTTTCAGCTTTTATAATACTGCATCCTTTCTTTTGCTTTCTGTTCCTGGAGTTGGTGCGAATGTCGCACCCATATTCCACATTTGGTTATGAGTAGTTTGCACTCAGACTCTGAAACTGGTGATACTGTGTTTTATTTTAGGGTACAATATCGCGATTCCACATTACTCTATGAGTTTCCTTAGACTCAGATAGGTGAAGTTTGGATAAGAATTTTGATTTTTCAGGATCGTCAGAGTGCTGTTTGTCTGTGTCAATTGTGTCAAACAATTTAAGTGTTTTATCACGTATGTATTATTGTATATTCCGATGCCATTTCAATGTCTGGTCGTCGACAATTAATTGTCGTGGTGTTTGCCGTCTTTTGCGGATAGTAAACATGGCTTCGGGGTTTTCAGTCCGAGGATTTATCTTCCATCTTCTAAAATATTCCATTAGGAATTCGAAGGAGCCCTGTAGATTGGAGAGTATGTATGCTACTTCCCTGAATGTGAGAAAGATACACATGACGGCTGGAGCAACAGGAAGATTTTTACTCTGTTAGAGGAGGGGATATCAGCTCTGCACAAGTTGCACAAAATGGGTGACAAGGAAGATTCTTGCGGTACTTCGGCTGCTGTGGGACGCTTGAAGAAAAGTTGATTGTTTATACTGACTTGACTATATTGACTGTTTAGTGATCAAATCATCTAGTTTGACAATGAATCTAGCATACCAACCTTAGTCGAATGCCTTTTCAACATTAAACATGACTAGCTCTGAGGATTATCTTTTGTTTAGGCCCGATTTTACGTCAAGAGATAATTCGAGCTCAGTATAGTGTTGTGATTTAAAATCAAATTGTTCTAGGTGCAAGCACTTATTTTGAGTGACAATTCTTTTAAACCGGGTGAAAAATGTGTACTCTGCGAAATTGGGTATGGATTAGAGTAGGCTAATGGATCGAAAGTTAAATCTTCGCAGGGCTTGGCGATCACGATAATTGTGCCAAATTTCCAGGCATTGGGATTTTCCTTGGGAAGAAAAGTGACGTTAATCGTGTCTGCGATGTCCTGAAAAAGATTGTCTGGTAGATGAAAAAGGCAGTGGTTGGTGATTTGACCGTGGGATTGTTGATTATTTTTACCAGGAGTTTTACTTCCTCCTGGGCTGTTGGAGGTATTATATCCTCCTCTGCTGAGCAAAACATTTGATGCAGTCTGCTCAATACAATCTTTTTCGACAAGGTCTTCGTTTTAGTAGTTGTTCTCCTTAAATTGGAGCTCTAAATTATAGGCAAATGCCTCTGTTCTCTCTGATTTACTTTACTTGCATGAATGGGTGGCATGATGGCATCTTTGAATTGAGAGATCAGAGTACGAATCACATTTGTTAATCGATTTACTTCCTGTTTTAATCTGGGATCTCCGGTTGACCTGGCACGTCTCCGGATTTGGTTTCTTCTTTAAGTGCTTGTCTAATTTCAATACACTTTCTAAATTTATTTTTTTTAGACAAAGGTGCCTAGCAAATATGTTTTTGAAATTTTTTCTGGGCAAATTCGATACCAAACTGTAAATTTTTAAACTTTCCATCATTTTAACCTCAAGCCATCTAAAGTAAGAATGATAAAGTGCTGTTCCTTAATACATTGATCTAGATCCTTAGAATCAAAGCAGATTTGAGGTTATTTGTCACTCTTTTCGGCAACAACCATATTATATGGTCACTTCGAAAATGTGACTACGTTTTCAATTATGTCCCGTTTTTCTATTTCTTCTAACGTGCATTTTGCCCTACTTTTTAGACGTAAGAGGATTTTTTTTGTAGAAGCAAATTCTTTTAATCCAAGTGTGTATTTGTTCGGCAACACGTCATATCCCATAAATACGTCTTTATATTTTTCAATCCAATCTCGTGCATCAATGACGTCAACTGAGCATCCCGTTACAATGCTTTCCTTTTCAAACTGAACTTTTCTCGACACCGAATTCACAGCTCTCCACCGATGTTGATATGCCCTTGAAATAGGCAAATGACCCCTCATGATCCTTCTGATTCCTCATGTAAAAACGATAACGCTCGAATACAATATAAGTGCGTGGATTACAATGTTCCTCGAATTTAGCGGTAACAAACAAAATGTTTTTTCCGGACCGTAGCGGATAGCTGAAAAGTATTAAATAATCACTCAGAATCACTAACTTTATCTGTTAACTATATTTTTACGGCTGCGACATGACGCATTTGGTACTATCTTATTAAATCCTCTGCGACTTAACTACTAGTGTGTTACACTGTCTAATTGGCAGTTTTCGGATTCATTAAATTGGTGTTGCCAATATGAGGAAATTTAAATGTCTCAGATTAACAAATATGCAAGTTTCTAAATATTAGACACATTTATTACAAATCAACCAACGATAGTGATAACAACGTCTAACGTCCAGTATACAATGCCCAAAACTTAATTTAATACTTTTCAACCACTGCATTGCAAATTTTTCATCGTTCTGCTATTTTATTAAAATAAATTAATTTTTACCTTGATAATATAGGAAACCATTAATTTTTAGTAATATAACTCTCATACTGGTTTCCTAAAATAAATCAAGTTCATATTTCTATCGTTTATCTGTAAAAAAAATCTTTACGTGACTTCAATTCTTTTGAGGAACAATGCATTTTATTTAATTCAAGCACAATACTAAATTTGTGTCGTAAAAATGATTCTCAACAAGGTGTTACTTCTTTATATCGGAAGATCTATACAAAGTACGTGCAATAATTGTTCTTGTTGTGTCTCGAATGTAAATGAGCAGAGTGGTAACATAACAGGCTTGAAAAAACAAAAAAATGGTTTTTCAAGCCTGTTATGTTCTATAAAATATTTGAAAGTTTGCCGTGCTTTCGTTGGCCATTGAAGGGCATCTACTGCTTTATGTCGTTGGTTGAACGTTATGAAGTCATGGCTGCACACAAAAATTTTGAAAAAAATCGGAAGTCACGTGCGTCTGTAATATAAAGTGAGTTCCGTATCATCATAAAGTCAAAAGAGATATTCTACTTTTGTCTAAATTGTAACGTACTTGCCTATTTTGCCAGAAATGTATGAAAATAAATTTGATTGAAGCCTGGCCTCTTGATGACTAAAAATAATAGGCTATTCATATTTGGCGCTCGTGTTAATTTAACCTAGTCAAGTAATAGATACTTGTCATTCTTATTTTGTTGTATTTGTGTATATACCTATAATAACTATAAATTATTGTTTTCCCCTAAGATTACAACATAGTTTAAATTCAATATTTTTTTGAATGGCTTTGTAAAGCTTAAAAACAAATATGCTTTTGACAGAATCTGTGATGTGCCAAAATATGACGAGATTATCTTTTCAAAATGGATATCTTTTTGGGGAGAGCTACGAAATAAAATTTTGAAATGAAGTATTACTTTGAAGTAAATTTGGTTCCAAGATTTAACTGTTTTAGGAATGTTTAGGATGCTGCTATAAATGATAGAACTTTTTGAGTTTTTGTTTGCAGTTACAGAAATTGCAGTTTTATTAATCACAGTGGCAATAATTGCACATAGCATGGCTTGGTTCAGTTCAACTGCGAGCGCAGAGAGTGATGAAGGGGGCAGTTGACGGCTTCTATTGCATAAATAGCTCGAATGTAGATTGCTGCATTTTATCCCTACTACATTTTTTTAATGCCTTCACAATAGTTCACTGTGAATGTGGAAAGCATGCGCTGAATTTGAGACGCCCTCTATGTCTCAAAGTCCTGTGCACGTCTATTCACCAGACATAAAAAAATTAAAAATATAACTGAAAACTCTCGATCTTCATAGACTTCATGGACAACTCCTTGCTATCATTTGAAAGTTTTCTAAAAAATATTCAATATTTAGGAAATTGAAACATTTAATTCATTAAATTGTGTAATTCTCAATATAAGATAGTTTCCAGTTGAAAATTTAACTTTCACTATTTCCTGGCATGCGATTGACAAAAATATCCGAAACTGGAAGCTCTATCCTTATTTTTCACCAATACTCTCAGATTATTTTTCATCTGTGTGAATTTGTTTTTATATCGATGATTGCATCTTAAGTTATAGGGCATGAAGGTTTTATTTTGCTATTTTTATTTTGATATGTTTCCAGATGGTACCACAGCAGCTGGGCTGCCTGCATGTTCACTAGACTTCCATCAGGCTTTGTCATACACTCTAAAAAGTGGGTATAATTAATACTTTGATAATAGGAAACATATTCATTTTTTCGTTTAAAATAACGAATCACCATTTTTTTTACACATTCAAAGTGCATTTTTTGCTTTTACGTCATATCAGCTGAATAATACACAGATTTTGTAAATTGAAGCAAAAAGAGTGTAAAATTACTAGTTTGCTATTCCCCTTTGCGCCAAAGCCATAAAATCGCATCATTATTTAGGGTAAAATTACACCATTTGGTCGTAAAAAAATATTCTTTTTACGCACTTTTGTAAATTTACTTCTTTAATAGTAGGAAACCAGTTTCCTACTATTATAAGGGTAAAATTCAACCAAATTTTTTTTGAGTGTACTTAATGCTAATATATTCTGTGGATTTCATTTTGATCTGATTGTCGGGTAGTGAGTTCCCGCGAATACAAATTTGTGTCCCCCGAAATTTAATTTGGAGGAGGGCTGCCATTCTTGGGCGATGGAAGTTAAGTCCTGCCTGCGCCACATGCTGTCAATGTCAAATATATATATAAAGCTGTGGACTTATAATTCGAAGCAATTGTTACTTACAAAGGAAACCCCACTTTGTCAACAAATTGTTCTATATAACTCATTCTCACGGCAGGACAATAAAGTCCTGGAAAACCCAAGATTCTAGGATAAATATCAGTAACGTGTCGGTAAATCCTTTTGTGTCACAGCTTCTTGTAGGCAATTGGGCATCGTCGCTAGAAGTCTCCGGTATCTCTGCGCAGATATGAATGTACATGTTTCTTTCACTGCTTCGAATAATTGGCCCGTTTGTGAAATTTCTTATTTCTATAGGATGGGGTGTCATTAAGAAATATATGAAAAGGGATTCAACTGAGAATTTCGTGTATTTTGGAATCTTTGCTGGTGGTAAGCTTTAAAATTTTTCTGCAAATATAGCTTCCGATGTAAGAGTCAGATTGAATTCAGAAGGTAAGTTAGCCTCAACATGAAGCTGGTTTAATAGTATTTCAGCTGTCGTGCTAGCAAAGCTTTACCATTTGAGTCTAGAGACAGGAAAAACGACTCAGTTTGACTCGCTCCTGAAACAATGGCTGATAAACATAAACACAACTGCATTGTACAAAATAAAAAAAAGTTATTTCTCTAAAACTATATAAATTTTTTATAACTTATAATTTAGAATTTGAAAATAAAATTTCGAATTTAAATTTTTTGACAGTTTCTTTAGACTAAACCTCGCTCATTTTTCGCTGAGCAAATAGCCATTGAAAATATATTTTCGCAGAAAACGGAAATGGCAGTAATCCCTAGTGTTTGCAACATTATTCTAAAAAACCCTGGATATAATTGCTTCTTTTCAGTTCACCAGATAAGCGGATTTTTTCCAAAGAAGTGATAGTTGTGGCTTCATTTTGGCGAAGAGCTTTGAAAGCAGCTACTGGCTGATTTATTTTGCTATATAAACCACACAAATTTTTATTCTTTATACTCTGCATCAATGATACGCGCGTCCGAATACACTTGCCTTTTTAACTGAGATTCAGCTCATCTGAATATACATCACTCTCGACTTATTGTTAAGCTTTGAGCCGTCAGTGTACACATGGATAAGCCCACTTTCGAAGGTGATACCATCAGTGGCGCTACTAAGTTAAAGTAAAGTAGATATTTCTTGTTGGTATCCACGTATACCTTATAATACTGTTTTTGTGTCGAGCGGGCCCAGTGGCGGCTCGTCAGGGTGGGCCAAGTGGGCCGGGCCTGACAACCACTGATGGTGTCACCTTCGAAAGTGGGCTTATCCATGTGTACACTGACGGCTCAAAGCTAAACAATAGAGTCGAGAGTGATGTATATTCAGATGAGCTGAATCTCAAGCTGCCCCTCCGTTTATCAGACCAATGTTTTCACAGATAGCCAAGCAACTATTAAGTCCCTTGCTGGTCCTTGTACAGTGTCCATGATTGTTGCTGCATGTCATGTATCTCTTATGGGCCATTTACATTGGCGTCCATGCGTCCACGCGTCCATGCGATCTAGCGTGTTTTGCTTACACGAGTCAATTTGATTTTGTTTATATAGGCGGGTCTAAAGCGAAGGAGGTGGAGTATGCTGATTCATGTACAATACATTTTAAAATTATTTCTTTCGCTCAGTGGCATGTGTGGATGATTCGTTGGTGATCATTTAAATATATGTTTTGTGGATGATTATTTTCTTGTATAATGATGTGGATAATATATATTTTGCATCCTTACGTGCATGACTATTACGAAAACAAATTGAATGCATCTGAATATCTAGACACAAACATATATATGTAGGTATATATACTCATATGGATAAATACATACAACTTTCTGTTACCAATATATTTGTACGGAGCAAAAAAACATCATCATAAGCGTGTAAAATCCATCCACTTATCGCCTTAGCCCCGCCTTCAAAAAACTGGATTTGAGTTGACTTGACTCGTGTAATCTAAAAACGCTTGGACGCGCGGACGCATGGACGCTTGTCTAAATGGCCCATTAGGGAGATTTCGAGACATTCGGTTGTTTAATTGATTTACGTACCTTAACATTGGGGTTTTCAGGGCAACTGTGAGGCTGATGAGCTAGCAAGTGCTAGCAACGACTGGGCGTAGGGTCTAACGATTTCTATCGGAGCTGTGGCTCTGAAGACGAAGAAGAATCCGTCCTCTATCTCATGTGCCAGTGCCCGGCTTTGGCAAGGAGTTGGGTGGCGGCACTTGATGCACCCTTTTTCTCAATCCTGACCGAACTGTCCCTGGTCGATTTGAAGAGAATAGTGCGCTCTGTCAAAGGAAGCAGATGGTTTCCTGAGTTCAGTGAGTAGAAGAGAGTCACAGATTATTGTGGCATCATAACGGGCTTCTCTTGTGCCTATGTGTGTCGGTCGTCAGGCCTCTGGAGATCGGCAGCCACTTCTACCTACCTACCTACCATAGAAATATAATACCACCCTACGTAGCATTTTCATTTTTGTATTAACACCGGATTTGAAAATTTCATAGTCTATTACATCATTCTACCAAATATGAAAAACCTTTATTTTTGTCTAAGAATGTTAAACTTAGTTGTGAAAAATACGTAGCGATACTTAGCAAAAACGCCCTAGAAGACTATGAAATCGAGACGACAAAATGACCAATAAATCTAGGTAGAGATTTTTCAACGGAAATATGTTTATAGTTAGATGAGGAAGTCCGTTATGAAGTCGTGTGAGCAACAAAAAATTTTAAGGTCAAAGGTAACGAAAATCAGTTTTACTTTAATTGTTTTTGTGGGATGATTAAATTTTTTTTGACTCAGTGGCTTCGAAAGTATGCACTGATTCTCATCAGACACCAGCTCACAGTGCATACTTTCGAAACCACTTGGACAAAATTTTTTTTCAATTTTAATCATCCCACAAAAGCAATTCCACTTTGAAATCGATCTGCTCGAATGGACTTTAAGCGGTGATGACTAAAAAGTTTAGCTACTTTCGTCCTGAGGAATGCTAGTATTTAAGTTTCATATACTACCCGACCTGATGTTCCGGTCATAAGTATGAAAAATTGTTTTCGTAGACATTTCAACCATTAAAGCAAATTTTACACATTTTTTCCACGTTTCTCTGAAAATTAGCTTTTTCAGTGGTTTTTAAGTGCTGTAGTTTTTAATTTGTCTCTATGAACGCCTATCTAACAACCTCCCCTCTGGAGCAATTGCAAAGGATTTGTTGGATTTTAAAAAAAAATATTACAAATGGTATGGTCGAGAGTGGTCTTCTAGCGGTTCTTGTTATCTCCTCGTAGCTATCATTTGCTTCTTTAAAACAGTGAAAACTGGAACACAACTCTATGAAATAAAACGGGGAGCCTTACCAAAGTGAAGAATGTCAAAGCTCCTAACAGTTTTTTTTAATACGATCATACATGATTGTTGCCTATATGTCTAATCTGTTTTCGACGAGCAAGCTCTCGATGTTTTCTTTCAATATTCTTCAAAATAGGGTACAAGTTGAGATAAATGTTTAATATCCCCTCTGCATATCCTGGAGAATTGACAAATAACTAATAAATAAAAGAATATGTATCTGTATCTATGTCCTCACTTTTGTGACCAATGACTGCCTAAGGACATCTATGGCAATTATACATTATTTCAATTGTTTGTTTGCCACTCCTAAGCGAACATTTATGTATCATTTCCGTTTGCATTAACACACGGTTTCATGAATATGCTGCTATCTTGCATTTACTTTCTTCATGCTTTCTTATGTTTGAGTGTCCTTTTTTCAAAAGTTTACTGATGTAACCAAAGCGGTTTCATTCGATTTTGCTGATTGTCATTGTAGATCGCTCGCACATACTCCAAGCGATATCTTATTACTTATACTTAACGAACCACTTTGGGAGTTTAAAACGACCACTGTCATTAAAATCAGGAAATAAATGCAGCTTCAGTTATGCCACCACCTCTACTCACTCAGGAAAAAGTATCTTTACCGGCTCGTTTACTTGCTTCGATTTTATGCCGGTAACTCATCTATCCGCGGTGTAGTCTGCCTAAAATAATCGTCGCGAAATGATGGTGCTCGCGAGTTACAAATCGAAACATATGATGGAAGCGCATGAACGGTTAATCGCGGTAGTGTTGATCTTGCTATCTGTGATTCACTTACAGCCAGTTACTTGCAGTAAAAGTATTTCCGAAATTGTAAATAAAAACATCACTCGTGTGGAAAGCCTAAAAAGTGTTAACTTCTTGGTCGGAATTGCGGATCGTGCAGTGAAGATCGGAAGTGAAAGCAATCAATCGCACGTACTTCAATGTGCGAGAGATTTGAAATTGTTTTTGGATGCGATCGAGTCGAAACAAATTTGGGCTATCAAATGTAATAAGCTGTGTGTTAATATTCTTTGAAACATAATTCGTTTTGGTTAAAACAGTTGCATAGATGACGAAATATTAAATTTACCACGCATCAAGAAGTGTTTTCGACATCTATTTCATATAAAGCATAAGAGATAATTAATTTCATTAAAATATCATATACATATATATTTGAATTTGGAAACAATAAGGATTGACTTCAGTCGAAACAAAACAAAACGGTAGTTAAAAGAGTACAAAATGCATAAGTTGAATTCAAATTCTGAGCGCTATCTTATTTTAACTCTTGAAAAATGTGTTTAATGGAAGATAGTTCCTGATATTGCTTTAAAAACAAATAATATAATACGAATATAATAATCTGGAATATGAAAATGACGCTTTTTCTAAATGTTACACCAATTTACAAAAAAAAAAATTGAATAATTAATAATTTAGTGCATGATAAATTAATAATTATTTTTTAAGCAAGCGCTAAGTGAGTAATAACGACTAACAATCTCTAATTAAATAGTAAAAAGATAAGAGATTAAAGTGAATAATTCAGTATCTACATTTCATCTGTCGAAGAAATCTATCTCTCATAGCAATTTAATGCTTGGAATCTGACCTTGTATATTTTCCGATTTATTCTACTGGAATTTGATCCGTGTGTATTAATTACGATTTACGCAAGAACATTATTTTATTCTACAAAGTTTTCTTCTCAGTATTGAGGTTTTAGAAAATAATCAGTAATTACAAGTATTCAATTTCAACGTGCACCATAAAATATGGAAGGTACTGAAACGATGAAAAAATATCGTTGTCGGGACACTGCATTAGGGACAAAAACAAACTTTAGCAAATTATTATAAAAATTATAACAATTTATCTTGTTAAAAGTTTGTTAATCAAAATTATTAGCAAGTTTTTTTTACTAATAATTCTGTACTAACAGCTAAAAAGGCAGAAAACTTAAATACAAACTCAAATTTAATAGAATCAGGTCACAGTTAGATTTATTTTATTTTCATCTAAGCAGAAAGCGGGCAGCAATACTGAAATTGTTATGATTGCGTACTTATTTATCCATAATTTAAAACTTGATATGATAATGAAATTGATTTCAAGAGCTAAGCTAATTTTTTTTTGTCACTGGATAAGGTATTCTGTCCTTGCTCTGTTTCTCATAGAGCTGTCATCTGTTTTCTTTGATTTATGCGGGTGAATATTATTCTCATGCTCGTCGTCGTAATGTATTGCTGATTGTGACTTAGTTTGAAAGGAATATTTTGAGTGGGTTTACCAGCGGAAAATAACAATAAAATGCCATTCAATCGGACTAGAAAAATCGTTCTGCAACAATGGTCAGTACGTTTAATGTATTCTAAGTAGTTAAATACACTTTTGAATGGAAATCCAATACGTGTAAACTGCAGAAAAGGTATCAACTTGAATCAACTTTAATTAAATGGCATTGAAATCATTTGAATACATATTTAAATGAAAATTAAATATCAATTTAGGATCCATAAAGTCTTTTACTAAGAGATCATACGTGTGGAATACGTAGTCACTGTTGTATAATTTTGAAATAATATGTTTTTTTGATTTTTTGATTTTTAAAATTTAGGGATTTTAAAAGATTTAAGGATTTGATTTTATCCTTAGCAGCCGAAAAAATGATTAAATTCAGAATTTGAATAAGAACCAACATGCATTCGATATCTTTAGAAGAATACGAGTATACTTTCGCATTTCGTCATGACAATTATCATCAAAGTTATCAAAAGTGCTATAAATTCCTTTCTAGCAATGGTCTGTGTTTTCTGAAAACTTGCATGCTCTCAAATATTCAGCTTGCAAGAAACGATTGATTATTATTGGCATAACTGATATTTATAAGATGCATTGCTATAAAAGTGAAAAACTTGGTGAAAGTGGAAGCCGCTAGAAAGAATGATTTTCTGAATGATGCTCCTTATTACGAATAATTCAAAGGCGATGTACGGCAGCTTTGATCTGATGATTGCATCGGAATCCACAAGGTAGAACGTTTTCCGGAGTAAAAGATTTTTAAAATTGAAGGAAAAAACACTTGCTACATATTTTCAGTATAGGATGTTTGTCATATGAAAATTTGATGGCAGCCTCTCCTACCATAAAGACGATGAAAATACTCAGCGGTTACAATACTTTGTTGGCACTGTATACAAAATAACTGCTTCACGCGACGATCAACGTACCTTTTCATTTTCAAATATATCTTATTATAGCATCAAAAGTGATGAGGGTAAAAAAATCTGAAAGGTTACAGCCCACAACATTTCAATATCGGCCACTGACTAGGGAAACGTCAAGAACTTACCTACGATTTGAAGTGAATAATGTCGGTTCGCGGCCAGCACTATCGATGAATAGGTCGTGGGCTACGATAAAGTCGAAAAGTGCCTCACCTTGGCAATTTGCGTTGGAGTGGCCCAACATTTCATTATTAACATTAGAGTCAGCTTCCAGAATAAGAGGAACGCCAATTCTTGTGGCTTGAGCCACAACATGCTTGACATCGTCACAAGGAGAGCTAGTGCCCTGATTGTGTGCAATAGAGCAAAAATAGCCAAGAATGATCTTTAATCGGTTTCTTCTGCGACATCCATGCTCATTGGCACAGAAATTGTGAAGAGTAAGGGCATTAAAGGTATTCTTAATAAGAATATGGACTCATGGTTTCTGCAAGCCATCTGGTGTTATAGGTCTGTATTCATTGGTGGATTGTTAGCAGCCCATGGCTTATTTAATTAAGCTGAGGAGAATGGCAGCTCATCCTGCTTTGGAGTGCTGAGGGCTAACTTGAACTGACTTCACGATTATGAATAAAAGATGCGTCGAGGCCCTCCTCTTCAGATAAAATAGCAGCCTTAGCCCCTTCTCCTGTCTTCAGAGAGTTAATAGGTCAAGGCATCCAAATCGGAGGTAGTTCCGACGCTAACCTCATCAACAAAGAGAAATCATACATCCGATTCTTTTTCAGATGTGTCCCTCAGGCAGGTGATGATTGTCGCCTCTGCTGTTTGTGCTACTTGCTTTTGGGAAAAGCTACGCAGCCGCAGGATCATTTGAACCAAAGCTATGTGGCCTGTCGCTTCGGTAGATCAATAGAGCCAATATCTCGTCCTCATAATGCTCTTTTGGGTATCCAAGATCGGCAGTGCATCCTCCTTTATGATGAAGAGGCCTATTGCCAATTATTCACATGGTTGCCAATTTTTACAATTTTCCAATCCCCTCATATTGATATCGGATTTCGTCACTAGAAGAGCTTACAGTCATAACAATCAATTTATGACTGAACTTAGCTGATTTTTCAACAGGGCGCGAAGCTATATTTCTTCAATTTTGCCTTCCATACTTTTATCTTAGTTTTTTTTGCTTTGGTTGCTCAGGGAAATCAGTAAATATCGTTAGCCTTAATTGATCTTCTTCCTTATGACAGCACTGCACCAAGGGAGTTTTCGGAAGCGTTTTATGTTAGCTCGAAGTGAAGTCAGGATATGTCAGTATAACTTCCTGTGATGCTATGGATATTTTTATCTTTTCGAAGTTTTTAAAGCTTTGGGACTCAGTTGGATTTTTCATTGCTGGACAAGTGCTTAGAGATGCTCCCTTCATGCCCTCTGAGGAATTATTTTGCGGGATTTGTGTTTTTTTTACATAGTCTAGAGAGAAATATAGCCTGCTAGACTTAAGAAAGATATTGGTAGGTAGGAACATCTACTATGTCTGAGACTTTCTTTGAATTGGCTTTGATACCTTGCTCTGAAACAATGAATCCCAAAAATTCTAGCTCATTCTATAGTAATCATTCCTCGTATACTAAAACAACACTTTTCTTCCTGTATTTAAATAACGGAAGCTAGGAGTTTGTTAGCCTGAAAAAATGTGACTTGAAAGTCTGAATTTCCTGTAAATTTTGAAGTTTCCAATCACTCGGGCTCCCACTGAGTATTGTTCGTTCTCCACGTCAGAAGGTTGAAAAATATCACTCCATATTTGACTGCGGTTTTGGTGTTCAGTATCTATGGCATTTCCCTGTTCTTGCATGTAGGCATCCAATTCGGATCCTTCCGTAAAGTACATGCTTTGTTGTTTGGCAGCATAATCGATAGGTCGCGGATTATCCCTTATACGGGAATAGGCTGTGCAGGGTGATTTTGTTGATTCATATCAGGTCAGTAAATTACCCTGCCTGCTTCCATGGACTCAGGCCGATTTAAAGGTTTAGCCAGTGATTAAAATTGTGGAAACTGTGGTGTCGGATTCAGATGGAACCGATGGGGCTAACCATTCACGTTTGGATGGTTTGGGGGGGGGGGGGGGGTAATCCTGTACATAATGGTGGTAATGGTGGGAAGAAGAGTCTTGGAGCAGGTATATGTGATATTTGTTGCCGTTTAGCTCATGTTTATACAGGACATTTTCTCTAGAATTAGCAAAAAGTGGTAGCATACTTCTTGATAGAAACCGAATCCTACTGTTGCCTTGGTCTAGAGAACCCAACTGGTATTCAAATGTTACGATACCTCGTTTATCCGACGAATTTGCTCCCAATTGAGCGGTTTTGTATAAGATTTTAAGTCAACGTCTGTTTGTTCTACAATCTTATTGCGAGTCAGATTGAGGGTGCCTTAGTGATCCCTTCATGCGGTCGTATAGCTTCATAGCACACTCGATACTTTTCCACACCGAAATGAGCTCATTTGATTTTCCGGTGAATTCTCTGAGAACCTTGATAGCATCAGGAATGCGGAGTTCATCCGATAAGTTTCCTCTCTGTTCATCATTCGTACCATGGTCTTCTCCTTCTGTAATATTCCATGACACTACCGACGCAACAGAATTGTCAATAGCAATTCTATTTTGGCTAGCGGATAATTTGCTGCTAATTCAGGATTGGAAACATTTTCACTAGGATTGGAAACATTTTCACTTAACTGAATTCTGGGTGGACGGACAAAGTTTTCGTTTCTGGTAATATCACATTAGTAATTCAACAGCATTCGGAATTTGAGGAACCTGTAAATTTTCGATCCGTTTTTATTATGAAACATTGTAAATAATGGTAAATGATGCAAACCTATAAGATTTTTTCCCATAAATCATACACTTCAAGATTAACAACTTCTGCTTCAGCAAAAAGTAGGTAACATAGTTAATAAAAGTAAATATAATATTAGTTTAACTCACTGAACTCGCCGTACATTAAATGAAATATAACATTCTACTAACTTTTAAACTTACTTTAAACCTTGTAGCCTTGACTATATTAAATGGTTATATCTTTAAAACGTCCTGCAGCCGTTGATAGATGCATCAAGATTCGTCAAGTATTAATATTTTCATTTACATTATCATAAGCATTTAAGCACGTATAGTGTAAATTATTTTAGTTTTATATGAATAATCAGTATGTCTTCATTTATTTAATTGCCTCACAGAAGGATTTTTCCATTTCGGAAAATGATTTTTTCATTCGGGAAATGCTATACTTATGATAGGAGATAATAGATTTAACTTTTCATAAAATGACTTCATCGTTTTTTTATCATGCTAGTTTGCACGTTATTTATGCAGTATTAGTTATTCATACCCAAATAATTTACCTTTGCCCGGCGATTGTCGATCGCATTATGACGATTGTAAGTGAATGTTGGTATCTACGTATAAGACTAAATGTTTTTTTCTTGAAATTTCAGTGATCGATGCATTCGGAAATATGCCTCGTTCCTTCATCTGGGGTAACAATTTTTGGTTCTCGTCGCAAGAAATCTGTGCAGACATTTACCATCCGTACCAAATATCTTTGTCACCAACTATACCACGAATTTCTGACACGGAGCTAACTTACTCAACAAGCCCATATAAAATGCACCTTCAAATGGTCTACTTTAGTTACAGTTCGCCATTGCAGCTTGACCTGAAGCAGCAATATCAGGTAAGATAGCTACATAATGTAATGTTAGTTACGCAGTGCGCGGATGCATATTCGCACTTGTGAATTATACAATCATTAAGTGGTCGAGGAAGTTCGTTTAGGTAATGCCGTTCAGTTGACTTTCTTTGAAAGAAAGTCGGAATCATTTTTGTTTTGTGAGTATTAGGAAATGTTCAACATTGAAAGGGTTTTTTTCGTTTAGTTTAGCTCGTTCAGTACTTTACCTGATTGCGCTCTGTATTATCCTCAGTTTCTCTTAATTCCGAGCTCTCTGATAGACTGTTTTCAGTATTCTCTCTTATGTCTTCGATTAAACTAACAATTATCTATTCTATTATCGGCAAACTGACATTATTCTTCTACAAAACTATTGAAAATGACGAGGACTGCATTAAGTTTGCCTCTGGCCATCACTGGATATCGATTTTCTTTGCTTCGGAAAGAGGCCAGAGTTCACCCAATACCAAAATCAAATGATGTGACTTCGGCAAATAATTTTCATCCAATATCGATTCTTCGATCATCTCGCGAAATGGTTGCATAGCATCATCATGAATCAATAAAGGAAAAACAAGGTTCCTCTCCGGGTTGATTAGCATCAAAAAACCTCTTGCATTTCACGAATATCATTGCTGAGACTCTGGAGGCTTTATTTCAAGTTCACACTGTATAGATATTTCTCCATAGCTCATGGTCATGTTGGTCACAGCCTTCTCCTTTCCAAATTGTTTCTTTTATCAAAGGGATAGAACCATAATCATGCGAGCGATCGTATGTTCAATATGACTCTCTTATATCGCATCCTTTTGAGTCCAAATACGGTGTTGCAAGAGGTTCTATCCTGAGTCCCTTCCTTTTCTTGTTTTATATGAACACCCTACCTTCGCTTCTTTCATATGAATGTCTGTACTATGCCGCTTAACATAAGATCAATTGAAGACTCTAGCATTCTTTTCAGTCTAATCTTAGGAATATCTAAAAGTTGTGGGAAAGCAAACAAGCTTCTTCTGAATGCACGCAAATATCAAGCATTGTTTTTTTCTTATAAAATTTGCCCTTTTCGCTCTCTTTTCTCACCTCGATTGAGGATCTTAGCGTAAAGTTCGACAAAAAACTTAGATTTCAACTTCATATCTCGGACTTGGTCAATCGAGTCTCCAAACTGCCAGATTATATCAAAAGATCATCGTAAACTACAGTTCAAAAGACCTTAGATATTGCAAAATCGTAAGAACAAATTTTATAAGCGGATTAGAGAAAATACTGATGTTAGTCCAACATCTCATAAGGCTTATGACACTTACATACATTAGGATAACCGGCAAAAATATAGTCCGTGACCCGAAAAAATTCTTCGATTTTGTTAACGTGAAGCGAAAAACTACTGGTTATCCATCGTCGATGTTTCTTGATAATATAACGTCTTCTCCCTAAAGATATATGTGACCTATTTACTGATAGTTTCCAAACAACTTTTAATGCAGCTGACCCATCAAATGTAAAGCTATTTTGCAACAAAGGTTCTGGGCCTGATCTTCTTCTTCCGACCTTCTTGTGCAAGTGTGTAAAGCAGCTTACTTCCTTGCATATTTTCTTTAATATATCACTTTCGTCGGTAATTTTTCCATCTTGTTGGAAGCTTTCGTATGTCACATCCATATTCAAGCATGGTGATGGACGCTGTATCGGAAATTATAGGGGCATTGCCATTATGTCTTCGATTCCGAAACTTTTCGAAAAGGTGGTGTACGACAAACTTTCACAACATGGTTTGAGAAAAGGTCGCTCAACTACCGCAAATTTGACATTCCTAATCTCTGACGTTCTATGCAAAATGGAAAATGGATACCAAATTGACGCAGTCTACACTGACTTCAGTAAGGCGTTTGACAGAGTTGACCATTCTACCTTAATTCAGTATAATAAAGAAATTCGGTATTGCCGGGTCTTTACTCAGCTGGCTGACCTCCTACCTTCGCGATCGAACACAATGTGTAAAATTTCAAGGATTTTTATCGAAAAACGTTAGTGCTACCTCTAGTGTACCCCAAGGTAGCCATCTTGGCCCACTTATTTTTAATGCTTTTTTTCTGACTTATCTGACGTCCTAGCAGGTATACCTCATTTACTCTATGCAGACGATCACAAACTTTATCAGACTATTGAATCGAAATCAGATGTCCTCTTTCTCCAATCCAAGCCTTGATTCACTTGATCATTGGTGCAATATAAACAAGCTCCCTCTCAACATTGATAAATGCCAGGTTATTAGTTTTCCCAGAAAATGCACGGTCACACACAATACGTACTTCCTCGGCAATAATACGCTGATTCGAGTTGATAACATTGCTGACCTCGGTGTTATCTTAGGTGAAAAACTCCGCTTCACCTTACACTTTTGTAAAATACTTTCTCGTGCGAACAAACAGCTAGGTTTCATCAAAAGACGTGCCAAAGAATTTTGTTGCCTGTGGGTCACAAGATCCTTATACACTTCACTTGTACGTCCCATTCTTGAATACGCTTGCATTAGCTGGAGTCCAGCTTTTGAAACCCACAGTGGCAGACGCGAGTCAATGCAAAAGCAATTTTGGCTTTTCGCCCTGAAAGAACTGTACAACCCTTTTGACTTTAATACCCTACCCCCTTATGAGTTTCGACTGGGTCATTTAGAAGAATGGTTATATCGGCCAGCTTCACATTTGACGTCATTAGAGGCGCTATTAATTTAGAATTCCTGAATAGCAAGATTTTGATAAATATGCCTGTGGGGAACACCAGGTCCAATCGTTTCCTAAAAGAATATTTACATTCAACCACATATGCAGTTAATGAGCCGGTAAATAGACGCTACAGAATATTTAACAGCATAAGCAATTTATATTCCCCTACGATTTCCAAATCATCCTTCAAATCCTCTCTTTTGCATGCCATCCGTACCCCTTAGCCTTAAACTATCAAGTACATATCAAAGTTTTATTTATTGATTGCTATTTATTAATTTTTTTTTCTTATTTAATTTGTTTATTTATTTAACTTGCTCGTTACTTTACTTTTCTATTTTTTTTATTTGATATTTTAAATGTGACTTTGTACCTTGTTTGATGAATAAAATAAATAAATATAATCTAGAATTAACTAATAAACAGCATGCAATCGGATTATTAGCTTTATTATCTATATAAATAAATAAATATAACATTTACGTACGAGTAAAAAAAACTTTCATTTCAGCCTTACATCGAAGTTGGACTATGTGTTCCTGAAAGTTGCCCAAAAGACGCATTATCAATCTGGACAAATGAATATTTTCAAAACAGAACGTTCAGTTTTCAGAACATGTATGATATTCATATGTCTGAAGTAGATACGAAAGTAGTGGGCTTTAGGATGAATATATTCGTCAACACTGGACTGATTTTATTTTTGTGAGTGTACAATGATGTTGTAGAGTTTGAATGCTAAACTATTAAAGTAGATGAAATTTAACACAGGGTATCACAGCTCTCCGAATTAAGTCTGGAAAATTTAATATAAAGATTTGTGTTGAATCTTATTTATCGTTTTTATGTTATATTTTCTATTATAATTTGAAGTTCTTACTTACTGCTTGCTTATTAGTATTTTTTCCACAGGCTCCTGTCTACTGGAATTTGTTCACTAACAATCTTAGCGGAAATCGTCCATATTCTTCGAAAACGTCGTTTGGAGATCAGCAAAAATAATGCCAAAGAAGAATTTTTGTGGGAGTCTAGGCTTATCATGTGTTTCTCATTACGGCAGAACATCCCAGTTGTTCTGCAAACTTCCGCACCGAAAGGTTTTGTTCCAGTGATTGCGGGTTTTAGGACTCTTGTTTGTTTTTGGGTGACATTGCTACACATTTATTATCATTCTATGTTTGCCAGAGGCAACGTTCAGTTCTTGTATGCAAAGCTGGAAAGTTTTATATTGCAGCCTATTTTACAGGCCTGCTTTTACGTTGACGCCTTTTTCACGATCAGGTGAATTTCAAGATTTTTTCACACGATTTGGCATATTGACCGTAGATTTGAGTATATAATAATTAACAGTTCCATTTCAGTGGTTTTTTGCTTGTATACAATTTTTTATCGAATGTGCAGCAGGTTGAAAAGATCAAATCAAATTCAGTGTTGAACAATCTCAAACTATTCCTGAAACTCGTTACACATCGCCATTTCCGGTGAGTTCTTACTTGAGACTTTGGCTGGTACTGATTGTTTCCCATCACAATTTCTTTTTAGATTGATGCCTATATTCATATTGACAATGGTTCTTAGTGACTTCTTTTTTGACTTAATTGATATGTTGTCGCCTTTTTACATGAATGAAGATAACGATTTATACTGCAAAGAGTAAGTACAAATGTGCATTGCGTAATCCAAAACTAGAGACTCGCATCGTATTTGTATGTAAATTAAAGCATTTATTAGGCTTTTGATATTGCATGGAAATGAATTGAATACATACCGCATTTTTAAACTGTAAATAATAGCAAGCTTTAACTGCATTTAAGCAGTTTGTCATTTTTATATGACAAATCATAAAAACGACTACAAATCAATACACAAATTTAATTTAAAAAATTTAATTCAATTGATTCAATTTTGAAGTCATAACTTATTCAAACAAAAATAGTTTCAAACCTGAATTTCAATTTACCACCCACTTTGTCTTAAATGGGGCGCACGTTTATAGCCGATTTAATTTTAGTAAAAGACACTCGATCCACTTTACTACTTTATATACTACCAGGACTTTAAAAAAAAATCTTAGTGCCAGATTTGTAGCGATCTAGAAATGGAAAAAACAGGCGGTAAATAAACCTGTTGTCCACACCCAAAGGATCCAAGTCTGCCGCTGCGCTAGTTCTATGCAGCTGCGTGGTTCTGGAAAATCGGTTGGTTTCACTCCAAGAAAATGGGACGCTAGGTATTTTCTTTCACCATTAACAAGCTTCCTGCATTCACAATATTACATGGAGACATTAAGTGGAAGGGCTTGTCCATAAAGAACCGCTAGGCGAAGTGCGTTTGCAAGTATAGCTGGATATGCAGAGAATTCACTTCAGAGTTAAGTTGAGTTCTTCATCGAGGAGAGCGTTCAATTTTTGATAGTGCTCAGTTAATATTTCCGTAATTAAGATGGTCTACAAAATATTTTACGATATTAGAATCATAAGTTATATTGAATAATGGTGATTTGTGGCATTTGTTTCCTATAAAATCAACTTGAATATGCATCAAATAGGTCAAGAGCACCATGATATCAAAAATGAACCACTGATGTCTTCCTACCAAAAACTAAAGGTGAAATAAATTAAAAAAGTGGTCGTAAAGTTTTTGACAACACTGCAACTACCAAAAAGAACCAGAAACACACACTACGTTGATAATATGGTCAACAAATATGATCGCAAATCCAGCTGCATGTTCCTTCAATTCCCCTCCTCATTTTTGGTGACTTCAAACATGCATACTGCAGAGTGGGGGTCCAAAAGCATTTATTTTTTATCCTATATTCACCTCACTGTCATGGTTTCTTCCTTTCTTTCATTTTGTTCCTTTCCTAAATTAATTATCTGTGCAGTACCAGAAACAAAATCATCAAATAAGTTCTTTCCAGCACTCTTTTGGATCCCTTTTCTCTTTCTCCTGCTCCTTTTCTTTTTGCGATATAATCCTCATCATCCTCCACTTCTAGTTGATATTGACCTTAACTTCCAAGTAGCTTCAATGAATCTGACTTCAGAAAATGTCCAATGCAATCAGTCTTATCAATTGGTATTCATTTTTCAAAGTATTGGATGTTAATTGTTAATAGTCCAAGTTCTATTCTTTCTATTCTAATCCTATCTTTTGCTTTACTCCTATTAAACGTCCTCTTAAAACAAATGATGTTTTTGCCCTAAATTCTAAAGAAAAAGCTTGTGAAAAGCTGAAGAAAATAGATTCACCCACCGATCTTCTATAATTCCTTAGTTTGCGTTCTGAAGCTAAAAGAATGATCAAGCAGGCAATTCGTGGTTACTTAAGCTTCGATCATTTCTAATCAACCAAAATTCTTCTGGACTTAAATCCGTTCCTTTAAGTCAAACTCTTCAGTTCCTGATTCTATATTTGAAAGTCGATGACGCTATGTTTTCAATCGTCAGGTTAGTTGTGAAATGTTTGCTTCCTTTTTTTCACCTTCCTTTAAAAATGCACTAGCCACCTCCATATCTTCTGATTTTTCTCGTATCTCACCTGCCTTATCCAGCGGTGGTACCAATCCTTTTGAAGTTACAATATACCTTACTGACGGTATTCCAAATATCCTTGTGAAATCGCTCTCATCAATTCTCTGTGTTGTTTGGCTGCCCTTTCCAATATTACTTCTGCATGTGGTGTGTTTCCTTCGTCATGAAAAGCCAATTTTAAAATTTGATGGTCCATCTGTCGTTTCCAACCACCGTCCTACATCATTCCTCTGCTATTTCAGTAAACTCCTTGGACGCCTTGTTTATAATAGAGTTTATTCTCTTCTGCAACTTTTGCTTGCTCCTGAGCAATATGGTTTCATGAAAGGCCTCTCTGTAACGACCAGCCTTATGATTTTCATTCATTTCATCGGGTCTACCTTCGATTCTAAACGTCAAGGTGATTCAATTTATGCCTACTTTTTGAAGGCTTTTCACTTTGTGAATGAAAACTTTTTACTCAATAAACTTGAAGGGTTCAGCATACTTGGTCCCTTTCTTTTTAGCCTCATTGTCATTCCTGCAGATTCAATTTAAACGGCTCCATTTCTTCTCCTATATTTCCAACACCCAGAGTTCCTCAGCGATCTATCCTAGGTACCCTAATTTTTCTCTTGCTTGTCAATGACCTTCCTCCTGTTATCAACTGTCTTCTACATGCGGACGATTATCAACGATTGCATGCTGATATATTTGCCTTTAATCACTGTCGCCAAAACAACTTCTTGCCGTAGAACATCTTGAAGTGTTACCAGATGTCATTCTCTTCAAAAAAATGCTCCTTATGTGTTTTCTTATTCGTTGCCTGGTATTTCCCTGTCAGCTATCCAGTATGTTAAAGATATTGGTGCTTGATTCTAAATAGAAATTTGATGTTATGAATATCATGAGATGAGCTTCTAGGATTGCTCGCTTCATTTTATATGTTTACCAACATTTAGACCTGTATTCATTTATTTGTACCTACCTTAGTACGTAGTACTCTCGAATATGCGTGCCAAATCTTTTCACATCGCTTTCAGTATATATCTGACGCCATTGAATCAGTTTAGTGTCGGCTCCATCGCTAGCTGTTTTTTTTTTAAATTCAGCATCCCCTATTGTCTCAAATCCACTCGGTTTTCCATCCTTTATATATTCTCATTGTAAGGACCTAGATTATTTTCCGATGAATGTGTACATTTTAGCCATTGCCAAACAATTTTTTCAACAGGTCTTGGTTCGTGAATCGAGTCGTCCTAGTCGATCATCTGAGGTTTTCCTTTTGCATGTACGGAAGTCTATTTTCATTGGAAGTCTATTTTTCATCATGCGGTAACTTATCTGGTGTGAATTTTTTTTCCGAACTGGTCAAACTTAATCCGATTTGAAGTGCGACAAACGTACCTAATATAATTTTTGCTAAAAGTAATTACAAATCGATCATTCACAATCATTGTCAACTGTACTCTGCAAATTAAGTGTATATCCTGCTTGCTGTATTTCATGGTGTAAGGCCTGTTAAAAACTTTACATCCAAAGGGCTGCCATAGATTTTGCATTTTCAATTTAATTCATTTAAAAAAGAAATATTTAGACTAATGTAAATTGCAGGATGCAAATGCAATACATACATAGCGAAGTTATCGCCATTCAAAATTTTGCAAATTTTCTTTGCGTACCTTAAGCTAATCAAATTCAATTTTATTCACAGAACATGGTGGTACAACCTTCTCTACATCAACAATGCAATTCCTTTGAGCAGAATGTGTGCAAGCTGGGGCTGGTATATAGCGTGCGAAATGCAATTCTATATATTTTTCTTAGGAGTTCTTTTCATTTACATTCGAAGCCAGAAGACTGGTAAATACATTTTTCTAACCGCACTCTGTGTATTCGTTTCTATTAGCTACTATTGCTACTATTCAAATGGAATAACGTTTCAGTAAGTATAAATAACTGATATGAACACACACGATATAATTTATCAGTAATAGTAATATTAATTTTTTTTTAGAGTCGATGTTATCAGCACAACAATCGAAAATGTCTATATAAAACCTTGGACAAGAATATCACCGTATTTTGGTGGAATGTTAATGGGATGGCTTCTGCATCGGTCGAAGGACTCAGCCATAAAGTTTAGTAGAGTATCAGTTTCTTGTTTCTGGATAATGGCAGTGGTAATCTATTTTCTAACTGTTTTTATGAGCTATTGGAAAGAAACACCAGTGTGGATAGTGTCCGGAATAATGTCCTTTGGAAAATTGGCTTTCGGCGCTTTTATTGGAAGCCTGATTTGTGTTTGCCAATTAGGTTACGGTGGCATTTTCAATTCTATTATGGGATCAAAACTATTTCTGTATCTAAACAAGTTTTCATTTAGCATGTACATGCTGGCGCCAATAATAATCACGGTTCTGTTTGGTCTTCGAACAGAAGCGTCTCAATTCAACGAGCTCTCGGCAGCTTCAGATATTTTTGCAGTTATTGTGATTGCGCATTGTATATCATTTTTAGCCACTTTGCTGGTAGAGATACCTTTTCAGAGGATATCCAGCTATTTTATTTTAAGAAAAATGTGATACTAGTATAATAAATAGCCGTAAGATGTTGTTAGTAGAAAATTAAGCTTTTAGTAGGTACGTAGGTACGAAATAGGCATTAATTGATGTTGTTTCTGGTTTGTTTAAAGTTTTTTACGCATACCATCATCATAGACTTAAATTTAAATAAAGATTACAATGCAAACAAATAAGCAAATCTTACTACGAACATATTGTAAATTCAAAAACCATGAACTTAAGCTTTTACGCTATCTTGCAGGCAATTGTTTTGCAATTCACTGGTGATAAAATCAACTGGTAAATATTAATGGAGTTATCTACATATAAGTAATTAAAAAAATAAAAATTTACTACGAAAAAACGAAACAATAAAGAATGAAATTTAGCATTAGTTCGAATTCGTTAAACTTTTGACAACGGCAAGTATTGCAGAGTTTGTGCCAGCCATGCTTTTGAAGAAAGTTAAGATAGTTGGCTATGAACTATCATTTTATGTTTTTAGCTCTTTTTATGTTATTGACTGATTCCTTACCTAAACTTTGCTACGAAACCGTAAAACATACGTTCGTATAATTAGCAGAACTTATTTATATTCAACAACATGTATTCATCATATTAAGTATGATACAGATTTTTCCTGTACTTTTCGATCAGTTTGCCAGAAATATAAATCAAAAACTTTCATTCTTTTTTGCAATATAATATAATACTTGAAGCCTTGTACAATCCGTTACAATTTGTTTTAATATTAACATACGCATATAAAAATAAATAGAAAACTATAAAATGACTTAGGTATATGAATTAGTTTTTCTTATCTCTACGATGTTAGTATTTTCACCAGCCTTATAAAAGGATTCTCGAATAACAGCATGAATATAAATGCCAAAGCATAAACTGTTGTGGCAAATCCCATCGTCATAACAGGCTGAAATAGAGAAAAAAATGTTATTGCTAAATTATAGTTGCTTAGAGTATTGAATTAACGATTTTGAACAGACGAAGACAATACACCGAAGGAAAGACAAATTAAAAGCAATCCCACGACAACCCTCGTACGGGTCTAGGGATTGAAGCTGCTAGAGAGCTTCATTACAATTTTATAATCATTGTGGATACTAGTGTGGAGTGATTAGTTCCACGACTCTCTTTACCCCTGATTTAACTCAGGTACCTAATCAGAGCTAGGTGAACTCAAAGCTTGGTGAGCGGACCCTCGTCCGAACCTGGACTCGAAACCAGGGACCCCACACGCAAGAAGCCAGTGCTCTACCCACAAGGCTACTCAAAGACAAATTAGCATAAATATAATTAGCATAAAAATAACCTCAAAAATTAACTTACAGAATGAAACTTTATATTTGAAAGATTTTGTACTTAAATAAATTTATTTAATATGGTTTGATTAAAACTTTATAAGATTTTTTTAGTAATTAAATCACCTTTGCATTTTGTTATTTGATTTGATGTAAGAAGCCGTTATTAAAAAAAAACTCACCAGCATTGGAAAGTCAATGGTATATGGGGCTTCATTCAGCATAGTCACGAACAGGATCCAGATCGGATTCACCAAATACGCTGAATAGGTCATTCTACTGAAAGGGAGAAACGCCTTAGCGGACAGGAGTCTATTGACGACCCCTCCGTGTCCTGTGGAACAAGCAATGATTATCCATATGATTCCGATCCCCCACACGGTTCTAGAAAATGCCGCGTAGATCATTCCAGTCAAAGGCCCAGTTTCCTTATTTCGATGGCCGAACAGAAGCGTAACTACTATGATTGACCCCAGAATCCATCCGACGGCAATCCATTTCTACGGTCAGAGAATTAAATGTATATGATACTAGCAACTAGATAATGATAAAAACAAGTTACCTTACTCAAGTTCAGTTTTCGGTTGTACACACTTAGATACCATCCAGCGAAAACTCCCGATAAATAGGCACCCAGCCTGCCCCAAAACGGTGTGTAGAGATAATCTGCAGTCTTATGTAATGAATCCTGCCTAAAGTAGTGATTAAGCTGAAGTCAAATATAAAAAATGCAAGTACACAAATATGAAGGTATGTTTCATAATTTGGACTCGAAAGTAATGCTTCTCTGATGCTCATGTTTCCTACGCTTACTCACGTGAATCCGAATCCGAGAGTGTACCCGTAGTATCCACTGATAGACCATGACACTACAAGAAACAGACTGAATAGTGTAAGTCCAACTTTCTTGTTTTTTTCATAGGTGACTAGTAAAAGTGCTGACAGCACGAAGCATTGGAAGTCCGCTCCTAGGAACCAGCTCCAAATCATACAGCTTTCCTTGACTGGAAACAAATTGTTAACGTAAATCAGATTTCGCCACCAATTCCTACGATACATGGAAGAGGTAGAAATCATTGCATTAATAGGAGTGAGAAGGTTTCCAAAAAATAACGTGTTTGTCATCTGACTTGCTGCATACCTTTCGCACTTCATCTCATCATCGTCGAGAAGGTAATACGGTGATAAATCCTTTACGAATTTCGTTACAACAACGGTCAACAACAGACTGATGAAATATGGCGGTGTTAGTCTCAAGTATCGATTGGCAACCATTCGAAGGAAGAACGGTACGCTACTTTTGATTGGTTTCGTTTTCAAGTTCTGAAAGAATATGTAGGACAGAACCATTCCACTCAGTACAAAAAATGTATCCAATGTCAAATGAATCGTATAAAGTGGTTGAAGCCAAAGATTTTCTGAGTAAACAAGAATATGCTGCATATTTGTCACTGAGCTTATCGCGAAGAGTACTATGTGACCTACAATGAACAATAGCATTCCGAAAACTCTGAAATGAGATAATAGATAATATCCATTAGATACATGTACACATATATGTAGATAATTTAAAAAAAATTGGTTTTCCCATTTGGAAATATTTATGTATTTTTTCGAAAGGTATTGATTTGGAGAAATCTAATCGGAAACTAAGAAATTTCTTTCAGATATTATTTAAGAGACGTGAAACCCATAGTCGCTATGAATAGGCTTGATTCAATATTCGGTTTATTTTTTATTTTAGAAATCAACTCTTCCTTCGGTTCGCAATAAAGTTTTGTATTTACTAGCCACGAGTCAGGAACTAGGTAAGCCTTACCAGTAGAAGCCTACAAAACGTAACACTGGCCCAACTGGAATATTTTGGCCATATAATGAAACGGTTAGAGGATCTGGTCACAGAGTAAGAAGTTAGTTCCTAGCCAGCGTGCGGACTCCGTATATGTATACGGACTAAAAACCTAGCGAACCGGCCTGAGATTGTATTGTTGATCAATCTGGAAAATCGGAAGAAATCGCATGGAACAGAAATAGATGCAAGAGAAGATTCAACAACTAAATACTCAGGCTAGATTTTCCGTTGCTCGCTTACTGCACATTCTCGCAAAAAATACCAGCACACTCTCAGGTTGCTTTGACAGATAACGCATTGCGTAAATGGAGGCGCGATTATAAGGTCAAAGTGCTTTTTTTGAAAATGGAAGGAGTTCACCCACTTATCTTTTCCTACACTTTGGTCTGGTAAGGGCAGCTATCGATCATAGCTCTATGGATCATAGTAAAAGCGATGCCATCATTTTACCGGACAGCTTGAAGTTAGTGCAAAAAGCGCTTTTAATGAGCTTTAATGAATTGCTCAAAGAAAATCCTATAACCACAGGCCGAACCAAGCTCATATCGTACCAAGATCAATGCTCTGCGGCTCTTTACAAGCTAGCCGTAAGTAAACTGGGTGAAGTAGTGCCAGGCGCAAAATTAGAAGTGGTTTTGCAGTACCAAATTCTGAATAAGCCGAGATTTGGGTATGGATTCCTGCCAAACTTTCTTGATTTGAAGATATTATGAAGGTTGTATGACTCAATAACAGATGACTGCATATATGCGATTGGAAGTAGGTCAATGTCAGCAAGCTATCTGGTGACTGACACCAAGGAACCCCTTCCACACCTAAAGGACCGTTTTATATGATCGGCAACTGGTTCGATTTCATTCACCAGCATGTTTACCAGTGGAACCTTAAAAATTTTCACGCCGAAGGATTTAGCCCTTGTGGAAGGTGGAGATAAGCGGGCTTCCTGGCAAAAGGATAAGGAAACGGCTGTCTGATGCACCGAACCTTGCTCAGGAATATTTGCATTGGAGGATGAAGGCAGTGCTGTCATAATCTCTGAGTTGCTTTGATCTTATGGATCTTGAACCGGGAGAGGAGGAAGCTTCCATTGGATCTGAAGAGAATCTGGACAACACTGTAATAATCAAATGCGAAAGTTACCCAGATTAGCCCTCATTTTGCCCAGATTAGCCCTGATTTTCTTCTCCATTTGTCCAAGTATGCAGAGCGGATAGTATTAATTCAAGGGCTATGGGAGACTAAGAAACGGGTCTGCGGATTGCATGTATAGATACTAGTGTCACCTGAACCTCTAGATAAACTTTGAGGTAAATCATCCTTATGAAGAAATCATAAAAACTCTTGTCCTTTCAAACTTCAGTGTCAAGGATAATGTTGGTGTTGTAGTCGACGCGAAGTCAAAGTTAATCTGGATGGTTTCGTGCTGGGTGGCAGACGAGGAACACTTGCTACCTCCCAGTTACTATGGAAGGGAGTTGCGAGCAGCCACCAATTTACGGCGGATTTCACTAATAAGAGATGCAGATGTGAATGTACATAATGAGTTATGGGGTAGTTTGGATACCAACGAAAGAAGTGAAGCGTTATATGAGTTCATTGTGTCTCGGACACTTACTATTGTAAATATTGACAATGAACCTACGTTCGGAAGCTCTACAGAAGTAAAGTTCTAGGCAGAACGCTGATAAGTAAGCACCCTGCACACAATGGAGATGTACAATGGAGATTTTCGCCAGAGTAGTCACTGTCTGATCTCAAGTACGTTTACGTAAAAATAAGTCCCCGTTGTGGAATAATTATACTGGGGCTTTTAGAAATTAATGCAGCAATGTGTTTATCTATCCAACATGAGCATCAATTAGTCAAACTCTAAAGTGAAATTAAAGCCATTCTAATATTCTGTGCGTATGATGAAAAGAGCTTGATGGAAATTTGTTTGTCCAAATATTGAAGGCATCAATAAAGCCAGTTACCTCCAAAAACTTCTAAGTTTAAATCTTGAGGTATTATACAAAAGTCTGATAGTAGCTGGACTCAAAGCAGCTACTTTTTACGAACAATTACTTTCCTGGTAGTCAGGAGACAACCCCAATATAACCGTTGGAATCATACAGGAATGCAAGTTCGATTTCTGCCATTTCTAGTCGTTATTTTCATTCATGTCGCCAGATCTAGATGGTATCAATTCGGCTGATATTGAGTGGACATAAGAAGGAAAAAATACCTTGGCTCATGGTCAAATACAGTGCTTCGTCGTGTACTTTCTTAAATTTGCGTTTGATAATCTATTTTGCTATCACAGGAGCTCGTTCGGGCGTTCATTCAACGGATCACATGCGGCATAGCTTTCAGATCCTGCTACTGCTTTTCAGTTTGAAGTGTATGCTATACGCATGTCAGTTAAGTCCATCAGCGGAAACGATGGTTTGTATTGTACCAACTTGACACTTTGCCACTGATACACGAATGTCACTGATACACGAGTGCCACTGATACACGAAAATGATACAACCCAAATGTATCAGGTATTTTTATGTAATAACTATCATATTGATTCGATGAGCCAATACGAGGCACATGCATTAATGTCTAGTCAAGGTCAATGACAAGCTACAATATTTGTAGTTATCATGTACGTGCAATTCGTATGCTGTGGATCTCGCAATCAAATGCGAAAATGAGCTTGTTGCTATAGTACCCGACCCTTAAAGCATACAAGCGTATAATTTAAATGGCACTTTTGTATGAATTCTACTCTACTTGTCATTTCGTTGTCCAGTCAAAAAGTATCAGTGAAAAAACTAGCAGTATCAGATACAGACAATTTTTGTCGCATTCCATCTCCTGGTGCGATACGCCTACAGAATATTCGATTGGGTGATCCATTTGAGGGTACAGTTGTATGCATGATAAAAAGTTTTAAAAAGTATGTATCGTAAAAAGTATCAGGTAAAAGTATCAATGACAAAGAAGTAACAGGATCAACTTATACCTGATATAAAATTATATATATATAATCAGCAGAACATCAACCAAACCAACGATGATTTGCGTCAACAATAGAGCAGCTATTCTCGCTCTTGTGTCTTATAGATGCTCTTCCAGAACTGTTAAGGCCTGGTAGTTGCTGACAACGAAAAGACGAAGCATACTATTATCTGGATTATATGGATGGCAGGACATAATTGTATTATACGAAAAAGCCAACGAATTGGCAAGGAAAGATTCAGGAGCTAGACATAGTATTACTGTTCCACGGTGAATTTCTGACATCACAAGCAAACTAGATGCGGTCATATGGGTTAAACTCAGTATGGGAAAACACGATGGACTGTAGAGTAGCCAGGACATTATGGTTATCACCCGATTCATCTATCAAGCATACTCTCTCTCCCTCACTATCGAGCATACTCTCTTCAATTGCCAAGCCCTAAATAATAAACGCCTCAATATTTTAGGTTGTTACCACTTTCAAGAGCTAGCAGTCACGTTGAGTCAGCTGATCTGATTCAGTTTAGCGGCGAGGTCACTTAGCAACTCTAACAAACCAGCGGAGAGTGGCGAATGGGCCCAAATTGGTGGCCGCATGCAAGCCGCACAGCTAACATCCCTCTTCAATAATCCTACCTATCGATGAAAATAGTTGACGAGCAACAATAGAAGGTAGCTATAACAAGGAAGAAGAGCTCGTTGAGATCCTATTTTTGCCGTAAATTGAAGTGTTTTGCCATTATAATTTTGATCTTCAGAAATGTCATCACTGGCATCTTCCGTAGATGCAGCTACTGATGACTCACTTAAAGGTCAATCGGTTACTTCAATCGGTTACTCTGATTCCCTTATAACAAATTTAATCTATCATAAGTTTGTTGACGGGGCATAAAACATTCATTAGAACATGGTTGTGCGCTTATTTATTATAAAAGCACTAAAAAATTTTTAAATTAACAAAAATATTTACCGAAATTATGAAAAAAAAAAAAAAATAAAATACATCAGGCCTCAAAACTGTTAAAAATCCTTCCAAATTTATTGTATGATTGGTAATTTTGACATACTTATATGTAGGAAAAAATGGTAAAGTAAATAGGAAAAAAGATTGGGTGAATCCAGTATACTTATGATTTATGCTAGCTTGAACTAATTTGTTGTGTATGTATGTTTTTAAGTGTAAAACATATGTATATGTAAGTGTTTCTAAATGACTGTCATAATACACGATAATGCATGCAAATTATAAACTTCTCTACGTTCCTTCTAAGTATATTTGGGTAATTGCTCAAGTTAAATCGATTTGATCTCTCTTATCCAAACCATTTAGGCATTGTATAGGGCTATCCATTTCATGCTTGCAAAAGTAAACTTAAAAATAACACAAAATATTCGGAAAGTGATGTAATTTTTATTGTAAAGACTGATTTTTGCCAATCACAATCCTACACGGGATTTCTTACATGACTGAATCCTTTTGAGGTGATTTTCAATGACTTTCCGGCACATTGCGGACAGTATTTCGACCATGACTTCACGAATATTGGCTTTCAGTTCGTCCAGGGTTTGGTTATTGTTCGCATAAACACGATTTTTCGCGTACCCCCACAGAAATAAATCCAAAGGCGTGAAATCGCAGGTTCTTGAACGCCAATTCACATCAGCCAATCACGAAATAACAAGTCCCGGAAATTTCGCTTGCAAAAAAGCTCGACTTGACGTGACTTCTTGCCCCATCCTGCTAAAACCACATATCGTCAATACCATAATCCTCAATATCCGTCCAAAAATAATCGGTGATAGCTCGTCCTTCATCGTTCTGAAAAAATACGGCTCAAACACCCCACCAGATCATAATGCGCACTACACAGTGATTTTTTCCGGATGTAATGGTCTCTTTACGATCACTTCTAGATTTTCTGAGCTCCATATTCTACAGTTCTGCTTAGAAACGTATCCAGAAAGCGAGAAATGGGCCTCATCACTGAATAATTTTTTTTTTCGAAAAGTCAGCATCAACAGTTTGTTGGTGCACAACGCGTTGTTCGATTGTTAAACGATCCATATTCTAAAATGGCAAATCTTCAACTAAATAAATGACGGTATGGTTGACGTATCTTTGACAAATGTCCGAACGCAGGGTTCTACTTTCTCAAGCACGAAATGGATAACTATAACAATCGTGATATGAGCATTAAACTACATATATATATGTGTACTAACTTACGAACATAGCGGGAAGTTCATCACGTCACCACTAATCATTGCACAAGATATTTTTATACTTTTCAATCGTAGACAGGTAGAAAAGATTGTCGCATTAGTTTCAATTTTGTGTCACAGTTTAAAATGCTGAAGTAAAATGTCGTCTGGCATAAAATTTCAATTCTAGAGTAAGCTATTTTATTGTAATAGGCAATTAAGATTGCAACCATTTAGCATATGTTTTACTCATAGCATTTTCCAAAAAAAAATTGGCCTGTGATGATTATTCATCATTATACTAACAATCATATTTCCGATCTCTAAAACAAAACCAGACTTAATTTAACGACGGCAGCAAATATTTGCTGAAATGAATAATCGGTTAATTAGTCAGTTAGTTCGCAGGTTATTTGAGTAAACAAAGATCAGTTTACTTATGTCTATTTATACATATTTCATATTTCTTTGAACACCGATGAATGCGCTTGGTTGATCTCGTAAAAATGATCGATTTCGTTATCGATTTCATTCCTGTTCTGTAGCTAACTGATTTGCCATAGTGAAAAAATGTATTTGCGAGGAGAATTGAGATGCTTTGTTGAACATAATTATGTATGTGTATATATAATATATATAATTTATGTATGTATAAATATAATGTATGTATGTATATATATGTATAGATAAAGGGGTATGCTAAGTATATGCATCTGTGGTGAGACATTCGGCCGCCGATATTTACAAAGTTTCACCGACTGAAGTGGTCCACATTCCGAGAAAATGGAAAATTGATAAGGGTAGTTGGTGAACCGTCATCAACCAACTACAATAATATGATCACTAAATCGAATTTAATGCTATTTAAGATAGTGCAACTATTAGATAAACGATCAGTTTCATTGCGACGCTCCGTTACACCTGACACACTCTACGAAACACTTGTTGCTAGGAACAGCAGAAATGGATACCATTTGCGTGAAGCGGTTGTGGTTGATTTTAATGGTGTTGTGTGTTAAAAGTGCTTGGTGTCAAGATATCGAACCAAATACATTTGAGCCAGATTTACTAGAGCCAGGAATTGGGATAGTCGATTTTGCTACAACTACGAATACACCTACTACAATAGCACCACCCGAAACAACTACAACAAAGAAGCCTGATGACAAACCGCAATGCTTTTACAGCCTTGGTCGAAAAAGTAAGTACCTATACCACCTATACTGCCCTACTAAGCACAAAAGCGGTATCTAAAAAAAAAATAAAAAAAATGATTTTTATAACATTAGAAAGTTTAAAAAAATACGCATCTAATGAACTAAGCCTTTAAATGGTATCTTGTTTAAAACATATGGAAAACACCTTAAGAAAGTTTATTAAATCAGAGTACCCGATGTATCCAAGAGCGTAAGACCGCTCACCGAGAAAAATGGAATAAGGAGAATCCTCCAAACAGCTCCAAACGAACCCAGTTCCTCGTCGCCTATCTCAATTTTACCTTAAATCACTAAGGGAATTAGAGGTATGTATACAAAACTTCAATTATATCGAAACTCGCTTTCATTGAGATACCGCATTTGCGCTTAGTAGGACAGTATAGCCAAACTAAAATCTGATTTCTATGTTACTAATCTAAAAACTGGTCATGAACGCCTTGAATAATATTTCCGTTAGCAAATTCAAATTTGATTAATCTTGGTTTAAGCAGTTAAAATAATTAGACGACTCCTATCGTATCTTTTCTAATATTCTCGGTGAAATAAATATGGAGGTGCATTTTCTTTCATTCCTCTTCTTTCACTCCTTTAAATTTGTGTTTGCCGCATGTGGAGGAAACAAATTCGCTGATAATGTAAGAGATTAATTTTCAATTGTATTGAGATCTAAACTAAATGCAGAACTATCGAAATTCTTTGTGACTTGTGGAAGTCTTTAGTTTAGCCGCATAATTGTGATGAGATACGAATTTCATGCCACTAATATTTTGAAAGTGTCCAAATAAAATGTTATTCATTGCCTCAATGTAGTATTTCGAATCACTTTGAGTCAAAACGAGTCATATAGGGTTGTAACCTCTTTAGGATATTACCATCCGGACCATGAAAATGAATCTCTGCAATTAATTAATTTTCGATTCATTTATCAGGAGCTTTTTCCCGCTAATGAACAGTGAGTGAAAAAAAGTGTATGTAAGTGTGTGTGTGTGTGTGTGTGTAATAAGTGTGTTTGTTAGAAATACGAAAACAAATTTAAGTTCTGTGACAAAAAAAAATATTTTAGTAAAACATTTATTATAATAAAAGTATACGCACACGTTGAGGAAACATTAAAAAAATTATTATTATTATATTGTAGGAAATACTTGCTTACGTAGAACTTCTTTTAGCTTAATTTTTGGACAGATTTCATTATAATTCAAGTATAGTGTGTTTTCTTCATTCTTCCACTAAATTCTTTTTGAGCGTGCTGTATGAAGTAATAGTTTGATTTCTAGGGTCTGTGATCAAGCTTCTTTTCCAAAGATGCTCTATAAGATTTAGGTCAAATGAGGAAGAGGTGTATGCAATTGGTACGGTACGTAATAGTTTCACAATATGTGCATAATGCTTAGGATCTTTATCCCATTGGAACATGTAATGATTCCCTTTCGAAGCCCAATTTTTTAAAATTTCAGGGATATTTCTATAAAGTTTTGATACATAAGCATATTCAACCATTGTACACTCGATAAATTCTCACGTTCTTCCTTAGTGGACGCTACACTCTCCTTAGTCATGCCACCATCTCCACAAAGTTTTACTGTAGGATGTAAGTTCTTCATGCTAGTATTCAGCAACATTTTTTTTGTGCAAAGTATACCTATAATTTTTGAGGAACACCAAAGATAAAACCAATGTTTATTTTATATTTAATTATTATTGAAATCAATATGATCTGAAAAGGTGTTTGATAAGAAATTTGAGCGTGTTTAATTGAGTAGAGGCGATCAAAATTTGGAGCAATTGTTGAAAAAGCTGCTCTTATCTCTTCAACAATAATCTTTTGGCGTTCCCTTTTTTACTAATCTTGGAAGAAGAACATTAGTTTTAAATCCAATTTGGCCCGAAATTCATAAAAAATATATATATATAATTTATCATCAAAAAATTTCGGTGAAAAAATCTCAGGAACGCGCCATCCGATTGAACTGAAATTTTCAGGATACATTTGTATATATGCAGAATAGTGCCAAGTTTCACAAAAAGTTAATAATCTTTAATTCTTTGGCGCCGGCGGCCATTTTAGTGATATTTGAAATATACCTATTATTCTGTCAACAAATAACTTTTGGAAAAACAAAGTTTATGGAATAAATTTTGAACGTGTTTTAAATCTGAATACGATAATGTTTTTGAAATTTTTAACCCTATGTGTGCGCTAGGCGCCTGAAATGAGATTGGGAAAATTTGTAAATTTTGGAATTGCGATAACTTTTGACCAGATTATCAAATCATTGTGAAATTCAAAATACATATTGATATTACTAAGTTGTAGACTCGTGTAGTTTTTTATGAACGTGCTGGCAACCCTGCAGCTACGGCAGGCATTGAAAGTGAAAACCTTCAAACCATACTCTTCTGAAAAATTTTCGTCTTTTACAGTGAAAACCAACTCATATAGAAATCTTATGATTCGTTTATACAACCAAAGTAAAGCTTTTGAAATTTCACATCGGACAAGAAGGTAGCCCTCCTCCAATTTATCTTTAAGCATCAAAAACTTCTGTTCACGAGAGCTCACGACCCAATTATCAATACAGTTGAAATTAAAAGAATGTATTGCTATTAAGTAGGACCAGGTCTAATAGAAGCGATTTTGGAATGCGGGCAACTCTGTGCCAGTGGTGCCATCTTGAAAAATTATAAAGAAAAAAAAAACACCTTTTTGCCCTGTGAATTCTGATTTAGTTACCCGATTTGCATGAAATTTACACAGTGGCTGAATCTTACTCTAAGCCGTGTTTGGTAGAAATTTGGTTAAAAATTCCGTTGGTGCTGTCAGCTATGGTAATTTTGGTGTCTTGGGTTTTGAAAATTCGCTCAGGAAATAAAGATTTTTGCCATAACTCCAGTGCAGTCATGAAATCAAAACGAGTTTCATATGATAAATGAAACTTTTTATAGGCATTATTCAGACAGGATCTGGTTAAAAAGGCATGATAGGGTTGCCAGCTATTGTTAGTTTTGTATTTATTTGCAATATCTTTATTAAGTGATTTTAAAAGGTTATGATCTTGTAGTGACAATAATCAAAAAATATTACGTTTTCAAAAATTTGAAAACTTTGCGACTTCCAATGCAGTCATCGGATCAAAACGAAATTCGCAGGGTAGGTTGATTTCAATGTGAGGCAGGTGTGATATATTTTTGGTTTTGATGCTGGCGAAGGGCTGCCAGCGTGAGGCATTTTCTGCTTTTTTCGTGTCAATAAATGCTTACATTAAGTATTCATATCGCGAGCATTTACAAAGAAAATAAGCTACTAATGTATAAATTTTCTAAGTTCTAGAAATATTCGGTCCTAAACCTTCTTTCGTATCCCTGTAACTTTCGACGAAATCATCGGATAAAATTGAGATGGAATTATTTTATTTTGACGTGATTCAATTGTGGGAGACTTTTAGTTGCAGTGCTGGTAACGTGTCGCAGGCACTGAGCATTTTCTTTGTTTAGGTTATGTTATGATGCTTCCAAAATTTTGCGATGTTTGGCTTTCCTAAATCTTGAAATTCCTGAAATCCTTTCCACCCTATGAGTTTAAATGCATTGTTAAGATCAAGTGGTTTTGCACTCGAAATATGTTGGAGCACGTATGGTAGAGTATGCACTCAAAATCTGCACGATTCTTCTATTGTTCATCGCATATTAGTATTTCTAGCGGTTCAGGTTCGCTTGAGTTTTTTTCCTTTTAAGTTTCGCCAAAATGAGAGTTATCAATGACATATCGAACACACACTCAAAAAAGCTTACAATGTAAACAAATAACGTTTGTTTATATAATGCAGGTCGTGAGTTTGAGCAAATCGCCTTTATAATTTGAAAAAAATTGTGATTTACCACCAACTTCCAATTTATTTTTCCGATATGATTCAAGAATATTTTGGTTTTAGAGTTTGTTATCAGCAGTAGATCGCTCTGTGTTTTTCTAGACGTATTTTCAACTACACTACCAAGGCAATTTAGTTTTTTGTCCAGATCCAGGATGCTGTACCTATGTATATTCTCAACTACTTTATGTTGTAAAATATAAACAATGTATCAATTAACTTTGTTTAAACTTTATGTCTACCATTTTTTTTTTACTCCACAGGGATTTTCAGTTATTATACAAGGCTTTGCTGTTCATATTGCTGCAATTTTCAACGGTCACCTAGGATAAGGTGTATTCCTGTTTACCTTGGATACTGTATGCAACGCTAACATCTTGATAGTAGCTACAACTACAACAGCGGCGACAATTACTATGAAGATTTTAAACAATGAATAAGAAACAAACGGAAACTGCTTGCTGATCTTATGTAGCATTGTTTTATGTTTGATTAAACTGATGAGACTTATGCATATTGCATCAGATAAATTTTTATTATTCGACATAATTGTTTCCAGTGAAGCGTTTTTAATTGAGTTTTGTTAAAAACAAAAATATTGTATCTCAAAACTCATAGCAATATGCAAAAATATGAACTCAGTGTAGCTTTCCGTTTAATAGAGGTTGTGCACTATGATTTACATGATTTCTTTTTACTTTTATAACGTTTGGAAAATAATTACAAACTGTTTTTCTGACCAAGATCTTTCTCACTCACCTGATCCCGTGAAGAACTTCAATCGATTCTGTTCCGATATTTTTCGATGCAATAATTTTCGTGTTTTCTATAATGGAAAAACACGAGAGAATTTTCTCAGCTAATTTCTTCGGCTTTTTCTTTTCTATGTTTAGATCTGGAGGGAATATCCAGGAATTCACTTTCTTGGTAAACGTAAATCCAAGATCCAAAGCAATAAGGAATAATACAATGTAAAGTATTATGCTAAAATAAAAAAGGAGTTACTAAGCAAATACATTGATTCAATTAGATTCTTACTTACAAAAACGCCGTTACAAATGGATTCCCAAGAAAGTTTTCGCGTAGCTGGAGAATTTTCGTGTGAATTACTTGTGTGTTCATTCCAATTAGGCTTCTGTCCACGAACGACCTGTTGTGTAGAATGGCCTCCAAAAGTCGAAACGAATCGCCGCTGCTGCATGATACAGGTAAACAAAACCCAAAATTTAACACGTTCTGCGAAAAAGTACAAGTAAATAGAAAATTACGAGTACTAGCTGGATAGTAACAGTTAATTTGAATATCATATACCTTTTCCAGGGTGCTTAAATCGACTTGCATTTCGGACCAATGACGAGCATGGATTGATCGATATCCAACACGTATTGGTGCAGTGATTTGTGTTAAATTCATAACTCCAACCGGGATGTGGTCCGATGCAAATTTAATGTCCGTTGGATTGCTTATGAGATTGCATGATCGTGGCGATCCGATCAGAATATTATTGCCCCAAATAAAATCTGATCCTATATGACTAGATGCATCCAACACTAAAAATGATTTTGTATTTTTAACTAAAAATGTTTTTTTTTACTAAAAATGATTGTATATTTTTAAAAATAAAATAACATAATCCAGGTTGTTAACAGAATAACCAGGTATCACTGAAATTCCACAAACACAAAATTGAGCGTACACTTGGAAAAACCATGGACTCACTGATCTAATTCTTGGAATTTGTATCGCGTTAAAATATACCGCTAAGTTCAATTCCTAGCATGTATAGTTCGTGAAATTTTCCTGTGATTTGGAAGTGAATTATTAGATAATAGTGTAGAGTTCTGTTGTTAATTGTGAAAATGGGAGCTAAGCGAAAGCAAACAGATATTTTGACTAGAGAGCTTATTGTTAAGATGTGCCGTAAGGGCAAATCATTTCGGGAGATAGGAGGAATTGTTGGGCGGACATATTCTACAATTCAAAAAATTATAAATAAGTGGGAATACGAAGGAACCTTAAAGAACAGGCCTGGAAAAGAACGAAAGAAAATTCTTTCACAACATGATGAACGCTTCATTATTCGCGAGGTAAGGGCAAATCCTAAAACAAGTGTTCCGAAATTGACTGTGGAAGTGCTCACGATGCTTAAAAAAGCAGTTTCGTCGTGTTTAGCGTCGAAATAATTTGAATGGAAGAGCTGCTCGGAAAACGCCATTCATATGATGAAACAAAAATTAATTTATTTGGCTCTGACGAGAAGCAAATAGTATGGAGAGAACCTAACATGAAATTCAGAAGAAAAATCGTAATCCAACTGTGAAGCATGGGGGTGGTAGTATTATGCTGTGGGGCTCTGTGGCTGCAAATAGAACCGGGAATTCGGAATTTATTGAATCGACTATGGACAAAATGAAATACCTCGATATACTAAAACGAAATCTGGATCGATCAGCACAAAAACTACGCTCAATTTTGTGAATTGTTATTTTAATGGTATTTTTGTTTTAATATAATAATCTAAGAACAAATTTTTTTTCATTTGTTTGCTTTGCAAGCATTCCTTGAAATAAGGTAAACACTTTATTTACAGAAAGGTTTTTAATAAAAACATTTTTTAACATATTAATTGCAACGAAATACGTTTTTTGGCTGCCTGTACGCTCAATTTTGTGAGTAACTGTATGTCGATGTGATTTCATCTGCACTAGAGATGAGGCGTATATACTGGAACAGGTATATGAAACAGGTATTTTTTTGGAACAGCCAGTACCTAGTACGAAATTCAAAAATACTAGGTACGAATATTTTTGTGGACTATACATGTAATCAAGAATTTACCCAATAAATTTCGTCCATTTGATTCATTTCAATCAAACAGTGACGTAATAGTATCCTAATATTAATTTGCACTCGTATTTCATACTTGCAAGTGCTTTCATACTCACAAGTATTTCGTACGCGAGACGAAAATACTTGCAAGTACTAAAATACTCGATACGAGAATATACTCGTATCGAGTATTTTGGAACTTGCAAGTATTTTCGTATCGCGTATTTTTGTATAGAGTATTTTCGTGCTTGCGAGTATTTTGGGACTTTAGGTTTAGGTTTTTAGGGAAAAGTAGCTGAAATCGGACAAAATCGGCCACGTTTGGGTTAGAGTTGTTTGGGACATAACGGGCCAAGACCTATTGCTGTGATACAAAAATTTCGGTTTTGTAGTGGAGTAAGGGGTTTTTTGGCCATAGTTTGGCAAAAACTGCCTTGACGGAGCTTTCGATGATTGAAAGTGGTCGGGGAATATAATAGTGATATATTAAGGGCGAAAAATTTTTTGATAGCATGAATTCGAGGATCTTTCTGAGTTGTTTTGGGCGAAATTTCCATACAAATATGGGAAAAAGCGGCCTAGTTTCTAAGATATGGCAAAATGAAATCCACCGGAAAAACTGAAAGTAGCACTAAAAATGTTTAGATCCTTTTTGGTTCGCCAGTTGGCTTCTCCGGCTGTTCTGAAGCTCTCCTCGTGACTGCACTCCAACCCTACCGGGGTTGTGACTCATGTCCAGCCTTACCGAAGAGGTGGACCCCCTAGTGGGTGCATGTTTAATAGACGTAACATTTTTTTTATAATTTCTTAATAAAATTTTCGACAAACATCATGCTTCAGTGAGGCGAAGTGGAAAACCGACAGTTTTAGATTAGCCAGGAAAAGTTTGGTATCAGAGATCGCTCGATGGAAAGTTATATAGATGGGAATAGGATTAGTTGGTCCTATCATAGTAAATTTTTCGACATTGGTAATTTGAACGAATACAGGAGGTGTTTTGTGCATATATTAAAATAAAAATCAAATTAAATTGATTGGATTTGCTTGTTTTCCCTTAGATGGCTCCTAGATTGGAGAAACACTTGCCAAATAAGTGACCGACCATTGGAAAGTTACGGACAAGATGCACGGACTAATGGCTCGTATCCTCTCACGGTCACGGGTGGGGGAGCGCATATCATACCGTTTCATTACATAACTGCAAATTGCATGCACTTGTGTGTATATATGTACATACTTCAATTTGTGTCTGGTGGGTGGGGGAGGGTATATCATACCGTTTCATTACATCACTGCAAATCGCATGTACATACTTCAAAAAATACTAGCTAGTATTTTTGGAACAGGTATTTGGGACAGGTATTTGGGACAGGTATTTTATTGTACTCGTACTCGGAATACCTAGTATGTAAAAATTCGAGTACGACCCAACTCTAATCTGCACCCACAATAAAATCACATTTCATAGTCACTTAAAAAAATATTCTGGTAGATTTCTGGGCATATGTCTGATATGATCGGATTTTGGTATCATCGCGAAATTTTTCCAATGAATATGTGTTTCAAATTGATATTTGAAACACACAGAAAAATTTCACCACTTAACCCTTTTTTAGAATCACTTTAAATCAAAAGTTGAAATCACTTTGAAATAAAAAGCGAATCTTATTTGAATTCCACTTTATTATAAAAATTTTATTTTCAAATCAAAATTTTTCATCATTGAATTAAAAGGAAACGTATATGGCGCCAAATCATATTTGAACATTTACAGTAGGAAAATTCGGTTCGAGCCGCCAGCTATGGTCATTTTGGTGTCTTAAATTTGAAAAAAGTCCTGAGGAAAATAAAGCTCTTTGCCCTATAGCACTAGGGTTTTTTTTACTGTTATATAATACTTGCATTTCTATATTTGTACAATAGAAAACAGAAAGAATATGCAAGGAAAGTAGTTGATAGAAACACTGCATTGGGGAGAAATATTGTATAATAACGAATAAATGACTATTTCAAAGATATAAGGGTTGTTCCTAGATTTTCAGATTGTTTTATCAAATCTGAAAAAAACAAAAGCATACACAGTCAAAACTCTTAAAGATAAATTAGAATATGCGATTAATTCTGGAAAAGAATCAATGAGGCTATTTAATGAGATCGAGGAAGGTATGGAATTAGAATTAAAGTCAACTTTTTCATCACTCTGTAAGACATTAATTACAGTTCTAATTCAACGATTAAACACCGCTGATATATTTCAAAAATTAAAGAGGATATAGTGCATACAGAAATGGCAGACTTTAACATAGAAACTGCAATGAAAATAATACCGACTTTTGAACTTAAGCAAAACTATTAGAAAACAAATTATCTACAGAAGGTAAAACAGACTTGCTAAATTTAGTGTTGCACGAGAACATAAAAATACTGCTTGGTAACGCATTGCATACTCATACTCAATATAGTTTAGTTGCGTCCACTACGACGTTTCAAGCGACACTGAAATAAATTGGCACTGACGTCATATATTTAATTTGAAAATTGCTAGAGTATTCTAATTCGAGAATTTGAGAATTAAAACATCAATTAATACATCTGTTTGTTTTAACAATTTTGCAAAGTATAGGTACCTACTTTACGATTTTTTGGGTTTTTTTCCTAACTCTGGCTGTGAATTTACTTTAGAGTAGCAATTAACAACTCCTTTGCAAATCTAAAATCTTTTCGGGCAACAATCAAACTATTGAGTGTGGCATAGATAGCCAAATACAAATTCGTACGGATTATATCCAAAAACCAGTTTCGGCTCTCGTAAATTGGAGTTGATAGTTACTTCATTTCCTAATCAATATCTACGAGCATGAAATGATTATTTCACCTTGCCCCTAATTTTATATTTCATTGCATCTACTATGTAGGTAAACCCCAAGCCCAGCGGGTGACGATGTATCATCGTAAATACCTGTGATTCGAAACAAGGACTAAACACACTAGCAGCCAGTGGGGGCTACATAATGGGCTACACAAATTTCTTCGCAGCTCACCCAGTCTTATATCATATTTGCATCTTAAATAAACAAACCATTGCGCGTTAAATTTGCAGAAATGACTATGACTTATTTAAGCTCCACAATATTTTAGCTGAAAACACCATTGTTCACACTGGAAAATCATTGAATTCATGCATGCACATTTCTCAACCGGTGAATGATATCACAAATTAGTAATTTAGATAGCAATCGCTCAGCGAAAGTGACAAAACATGAATTCATTGTCGAGTTCAAGGTCGCTTACTCAGTGATATCGATAGATACCTGCATTTCTGCATGAGCCTATCAATTTATAAACAGATGGACTTGTCGAAGCTCAAAGTACGTATTTATCTGCATATTTTCCACTCTATTAGTTTTGATCTAATAACAAGCAGTTTGAAGAAAAAAAAATTTGATTGTATGATGTGAACAACCACGACTTATTGCAACATTTTTATATCGAACATTTGAGCATAGGAGTTTATACAAATTACAAAAAATTACAAACATCAATACATACATATGCATTTACTGGTATATTGAGTAAGAGTTATTTTTCGTCAATCAGCACAGCAAAGAGTGGAGTGATAATGATAATATTTGCAAATCAGCTGCAGGAAATCGTGGCGGAGTTGAGAAATTTAACATTTTGTTAAAATTACTCAACTAACAAAACGACGTATCTGTAAGTAATAATCTGATGGCGAAAGGGAGGCTGACGTCACTATAATTTTATTGCAAGGTGTATGGAAGAAGATTTTAATTCATGCGGTGACACAGTGGCGAATCTAGCGATAAGATACTGCTAAAGAATTTCATTCTATTTGTTTTGAATAGAAAGTAATATTTTCCATCCAGGAGAGTAATGGTACTTCATGCGTTCAAAAGAAAATGAATATGCAATTTTTGTTCATATATGCGAAAACTTTATTTTACGATTTCGATCATTGGCGTAAACATATAAAACTTCTTCGAGCGGGACATGTTTCTTTGATATTTTCAATTCATTGAGAAAGTGAACGTATGTATCTACCAGTATCTATATATTTAATGGAAGCTAGTCTCATTTCGACAGTAGATCAAGCAAGCTATCTAAGGTGGAATTGTTGAAAATTAAGACACAATTTTTATAGATTTGCATGTAAATTGGGTCGTCAAGTAGGCGATAGTAATTTTGGATGTAAAATATGGTGAAAATATGAAAGATAAACGCGCATATTTTTGAAAAATTTGCAAAATTTTAAACTTGCCACAATGCCATGGAATGTTTTAAAATAGTTAAAGCACTTTTTTGTACTGCTTCATTGATTACCTACAAATCTACTAATTCTACAGCATTTTGGTGTGGACTAGAGTAGAGTTCGGATATGCTAGAATTAACAACACACAACAACCTATGACAAAGCAGTAGTAGCCACAAAAACTAGAATTAACAACAATGGACAGCACAAAAGCAATAACTCGGGCAAAACAGAACAAAAATGGACGACGGTCGCAGTAATTATAAGAGAGCCACATAAGGGGATTCTGATAGCAAAATCTTCCAAGGACTTAAAAATAAATTTTCACTCGGCCAAAAGAATATATGAACCTTGGTATACAGATGATTGCCGATACAATTACAAACATTTAACAAAGTACCTCACTGGCGAGAAAATACAGTGCCATACGTATTTTCTTCCAGAGGACAAAAATTTGAATTTGGTGATTCGAGGCCTCTAAAGCCTTACCGCAGAGTAAATTAAGGACGAATCTTCTTCTTCAAACTGAGGAATAAGACCTCAAAATTAGTTAAAATCCTCCTTCCGAGAAGCCATACAAACATTTACAACATAACAGCAGTGTGCCTTCTTATCTGCAAAGTTGAGGGCTAGAGATCTCAACGAGGGCAATCGACAATCAATATTTGTCATGCTCAGGCAAAGCGCGTCAAATGTAAAGGAGAACACCACTTCTCAAATTGCACAGCACAGCGCAAAGAGGCTGCCAAGTATGTTAACTGTGGTGGCGACCATCCGGCTAGCTACGAAATATGTCCAACACGCCTTCATATGACCCAGCCCGCAGAAAATAATATCAGCCATACAGCACAACGGACCCTGCCCAATATTCCTCAGCCGGTTGTCATGACTCAGCTGCTCTGCAATATGCAGGAAAACTTTTAGAGTACGGTGAAGGGCATAATGGAAGAAATTGTGCAGGAGATGCTAGCAACATTCGCAGCTCCCAAAAGCAACAAGAACAAGCATTAATATCCATTTCCGATCACATGTCGGTTCTCATTTGGAATGCTAGTCCCATAATCAGTCAAACCGGAACGCTGATGCAATCCCTATATGACTATAAGGTTAATATCACGCTCATCCAGGAAGCTTTCTTAAAATCACCTGATCGCCTCCACATAGCTATATTCTACAACACAGAGATAGAATGACAGGTAGAGATGAAGGCGCTGCAATCCTGGTGAGAAGAGACATCAATCACATCCACATACCATCCTACAGCAAGTCGGGGCGACCGTTGTCAAAGTATAGGTATATGCGAAGTTCTTTGAGTTCGTGGTGACTTCTGTGAACATCCCCCCTCCCCCAGAAAAAATTACTTTGGCCTGGAATTGAGGAAGCTTTTGAGCACGAAAGTCTCTATTTCTTGCAGGAGACCTAAACCCCCATGACGCAACAAAGCAACAAAGCTGGAATCGAGCTACAAAGGTTCATCATGTAAATTTGCAGTCGCCTGCATGTCCCCGACGAACTTACATACTTTAGCACAGTTCATAATCATATCATTGACGTAAGATTGTCACAAAAGTTCCATCACCATCTGCGACTGACTGTCCTTGATGAGCTTCCATCCGACCACAAGTCGGTACTTTTTATCAAAGAAGACTCTTCGAATGATGAAGAGAACAAACTGGAATGTTTTCTGAGACGCAATGGCGAATGAACGTTTCGAAGAAACATTTGAAGCTACCAGGAACATAAACAGAGCAATCAGCCCTCTGACAGCCAAAATCAAGCAAGCAAAAGAGGACAACACGATTCATACTCTGACAAAAGGGATCAACACTCATGAAATCCAAAGACACTTAAAAGGTCTCATATGGAGGAGAAACGGAATGTGGAAAAGAGCTAGGAGCACGGGTGATCCTACCATTAGAACGGAACCGAAGCGGCGTACAAACACATCAGCTGTTGGATCTCGCAGTTCCGTGATGAGAAGTGGGGTGACTTCAGTGACAGCATAGAGTTTGGAGGCAACAATTATTGACGTGTGACGAAATACTTACATGCGCCACATGGGTTAAAATTTGACAGTGATACTGGCAATGCTGAGGCATTGGTCGGGGTTTCGGAGCTTCAATTCCAAGAACACCATTCTCTGGAGGATGACCTTAGCGAGGAAGAGGGAGTTTCTCAGTCTGTTGATCAGCTCCTCGCCTCCATGCCAACAAGAAATTCTTGAAAATTGTAAATGGGTTAGCTAAGCGGAAATCACCTGGGCCAGACTCTATTGGCAACGAATGGTTAAAATATCTCCCCGACAACACATTTGGAGATTTGACGGATTTAATCAACGCTATTTTCTATACAAGGATTTTCCTAGAGGTCTGGAAGACAGTGGTTATTACTGTGGTGTCCAAGCCAGGCAAAAACTTTCACTTCCCACAAAACTGTAGACCAATAAGACTCCTGTCCTCGGTAGGAAATTTGGCTGAGCGTCTTTTTCTCAACCGGCTAAATGAGATAGTTGAGGAAAAATCAATAATCTCGGAAGTGCAATTTGGCTTCAAACCCTACATTTCACTGAACTTCAGCTCGCAAGAGTAGTAAGGCATATACGTACAGAGCTCAACCAAAGAAAATCAGCGGGCTTGGTCAAGTTTGTCGTGGCCAAGTCATTTGATAGTCTAGCATGTGCGACTAATTTTCAAACTGCATACACTCCAAATCCCACTACCCTTCATACAACTGATGGCATAATTTTTCTGGGGTAGAACTTTCTGTGCTACAATTAACAACCACCTCTCCACAACGCGGACAATAGAAACTGGAGTTCCACAAGCTTCACCACTCTCACCAATTCTATATAGTTTATACACACACAGCAGACATCCCCGATATACCCAATGCAAAAGTAGCCTTGTACGCCGATGGCACATGTATGTATGTTATATACCTCAAAGCATGCAAAAGCTACATCTTCAAACCAGCAAACCTATATAGATATGTTATTGGATTATTCCTAAAAATGGAAAATCCAAATAAACACCGAGAAGACGCAAGCCATCTACTACCTAGCACCGATGACCAGACCAGACAAAGTGAACATGTATAATAAGACGCAACTCTATAAAGAAATAATAAGACCGATTTCGACTTACGGAAGCACTGCGTACTATCAAACTTGCAAGACAAACAGACACAAACTACAGATCTTTCAAAGCATCGCTCTGAGAAAAATATTTAGAACTCCAGGGTATGTTAGAAATACGGACATACATAAAGAACTAAGGATCGACCCGATCGACATCAACATACGTGACAAAACACTGAAACTGAGGGACTAGACAGACACCATAACAATACCATGGAGGAACTGAAATATATCATCAACCGACCTAGTAACCGATACCCTGGCCTGCAACAGCTCACGGCATAGTGCGGAATATCTGCAATAAGGGATGATTTTGTGTTTAGGTAGGGATTAAGATGGGCTCAAAGAGAGGCCCACCCAGTGGAGAGAAGTCAGAATGCTGAAAGCACTAGTTTCAGGAAAAAGGGAGTTCTAAGAGCCACAGCTCAGAGCTTGACAGTGTAATACACCAGTCGACTATGAATTAAAGAATTCCTAATAAAATTTGGATGCATGCGAAAATCTACTGCAAAACTGCGGAGCAGAACAGTTTTCCGTTTTTCTTTGACTTCTAATCCTTCCTTAGATTTGAATAGTGTTTTGATACTGGCGTTTTCTGTTATGGTTCTCAAACTGGATATCTTACTTAAATTAAAACTAACTTTTACGTAAGTTGAAACTAAGTCTACCTGAACTAACCTGAAGTTGATAGTAACCATAAAAGAACTAGTCTATTTTTAGAGTTGCTCAAAATTAAGCACAAGCAGAATAAATTTAAAGGATGGCCAACCAGGAGTTTAAGTAAATAATGTCAATTAAAATGTTTTCGCGGAAGGAGAAACTAAGCTGTGTACTTGTTTTGAAATGCACGGACATTCATTTCATTCTCCAAAAACCGATGGCGGACGCAAATATGCTTAAAGGTTAAGTTGCTGTATTCGAGCTGTTGTTGTCAGTTGTGCTCATTTAAATATTTCGTGAAAGTAACTGTATCATAAGAGCGAATTCATTAAGCAATTCAAAGATAGAAAAGATGAAATTTTGCTTAAATATTACACCAATCATAATTATTAAACAAAACCAGAATTTATATATACATAAATACAAAACTATCTATTTCGATGGGGAAAAATCACCATGCTTATATGTAAGCCCCAGAGAAAATATAAATTTGTGATAATTAGACCGATTGAATATTGATAAAATATGACAGATATGGGTAGATGGATTGAATATTGTGCCAAAAACGTAAATTTTTGTAGTGATTTTTCTCATAGCTTGCATCTATCATATACATATTGGCCTGATACTGTGAAACTAGCTCTTCCTGTAGTATCATTCGTGGTACCGAATTATTTTAAGAAAATGATTCTAAACAGGGTCAACCGATCTATTTCATAACTTTTTCAGTACCTAATAGAAGAACAACAAATACTTGGGATACGTATCTATTTCACATCAGACCCTATGAGAGAAGAATGTATCATCTTTACTATACTTGCTTGTTCTCATTTAGGGAATTGATTGGGAGTAGTTTTGAACTGAATAAACTATAACTATGCCAAAAACTTACATTTCAATGCCCAGATCTCGCGATCGCGTAATCCATTGCGAATCATGAGCATGTGCTCTTCACATTTATCTGTAATATCCATCAAGTCCATATCCTGATCCACAAGATCTTGTAGAATGCCATTAAACTTCACATTTTGGCCCAACACCGCACTAAGTACGATTGCAAACAGTAACGTAACCGGCGCTCTCATTTCCAACGATCGTATTACCTAAGCCGTAGTACTTTCCGTTTCACTTCAAACTGCACTGTTCAGTTTTGTATGTATTCCGCGATCAGCGAATATCGTGATTAATGACACATTCCGACACAGTTATTGGGCAAAAACTAGGTGAGATATGACTTCGATTCAAAAATCTTTTACCGGAGAGACTGTTGCAGGCTTTAGCATGGAGATAGGATTATTAACCGATGTTGATGTTCGACTTGGAACTAAGTGGGCTTTTTGGCTGGGGCTCAGTTTTATTGATCCCCACTGCACCGACCCACTTCATTTCTTTGCTCAATCCACATATTGCGGCTGGTTGATGTGCCTTCGCTGGTATCTGCGAACGCGCCAGCGCCGGCACCAAGCCGTGCAAGATCACTTTTGGGTGCCTCATCGAATCAGACTGGATGGACCAAATATAAAAAGTGATCTTCGAAGATAAAAATTATGCAATGTAGGTAGCTTTTTAAGTTCATTCATATGTACATTGCGAAATGCTTGAATGCTGGCACATTGATTCAAGAGGTCAACATATTTTAATAGCTATGTATATCGAATATAATATTGATAACTACGAACAATAGTTTTGATATTATAAATGTGGACGCCAAAGTGCTGGACAATTCAATCGATTCTAACTTGAAATAAGGCATTTTTAATTATCAATCAATTCTGATTCACGAATTAATTATTTATGTGTATAAAACATATCTGAACTTTACTTCTTAAATCTATTTTTAAAACACTCCCAACATGAGTTCAGGAATGACCAAAGTGAAGTGACCATTTCTCGTGCCAAAGACATCGTTGCGTCTTTACTGCAAGAAAATACTTCGTGTTTTTCATTGAAGGTCAGCAAAAGATGTTAAAGCTTCGTTAAATGAGTTAATAGACGAGCATGAATATGGTAAAGGTGCTTTAATGAGTATTAATAGCATGAAAAAGCGCTGGAAAATAGTGTTTGACCCATGATCAGGTGATTTTATTCAATAGTTGAAGGAAAAAATCAAAGGAAAAGGCTTCTTATTATGAAAGAGCTGTACGTACGCTTGTTAGTTTCGATTAATTGTTGGGATACATTAGTAAATATGAAAGATATAACGCTTTGAATTTCTACTAACTGAAATAATCTTAACAAGTTTAGACGAAAAAAAACCCTAGCGCATCAGAACCGCTAGAAACACTAATGTTCGAAGAACAGTGAAGGATTTGTGCAGATTTTGAGTGTGTATTCTACCACTAACTGCTTTTCGTACTTAAGACTAATATACCCCAAGTAATAATAGATCCTAAGCCAATTTAATTTCGATGACTTCATCGAAAGTTCCAGCGATAGAAAGGTGTTTGGGGCTGCCATCCGAAAAATGTGCAGGCCTTAGAAAATTTAAAAATTGTTTACTTATTTTCATTGCAAATGTTCTCGATATGAATACTTAATGCAACCATTAATTGGTACGAAAATAACAAAAACACATCGTGCTGGCAGCCTTTTGCTAGCACCGAAGCCAAAAATAAGTTACATCTGCCAAACGTTGAAGTCAACCTGCTCTTCGAATTTCGTGTTGATCCGATGATTGCATTGGCAGTTATAGGGTTGCAAAGAAATTTAGAGCTGCCATTCGCAAAAGTTTTCAAATTTTCTAGATCTTAATATTTGGAGTTTATTTTCACTACAAGATCACTACGATTTGAAAATTCTATGATAAAATCGCTTACTAAAGATATGCCAAAAAATAAAAATACAAAAACGACCATAGCTGGCAACCTTATCATTATTTTCCAGCTAGATTTCTACTGAATATTGCTTAAAATATTTTAAATTCGCCATTTTAATTTCGTTACGATTCCATGACTGTACTGGAAGCTATAGGGCAAAGAGCATTATTTTCCTGAGCGAATTATCAAAATTTAAGACACCAAAACTACCATAACTATCAGCTTCAACCGAACTTTTCAACCAAAATTCTGCCAAAAATGGCTTAAAATAATGGTCACCTACTGTGTGAATTTCGTTAAAATCGAATGACTGAATCAGAATTAATAAGGCTAAAAGCAGTTATTTTTCTTAGTGATTTTTCAAGATGGCACCACTGGCACAGAATCGCCTGCATTTCAAAATCACTTCTATCAGACTTGGTCCTATTTAAGACCAATACATTCTGCAAATTTCAATTAATTCTGCTCTTCGGATCGTGAGAAGTTTTTGATGCTAAAAATATAGGTAAATTGGGCAAGGGTTACCAGGCGTGCCCGTTATACTATATCCAATTTTTTTTATTGTCTATGTAAACAAAGCATAAGATTTACATATGAGTGGCTTTTTTTGAAGAAGCGGCATTTTTTCAAGAGAGACGATGATTTGGAGGTTTTCACTTTCAGTGCCTGCTCTAGCTACAGGGTTGCCAGCACCTTCATTAAAAGCTACAAAAATCTACAACTAAATTATATAAATATGTCCTGAAAGTTTCGTAATGATTTAATAGCTGTGTCAAAAGTTATCGCAATTTAAAAATTTTCAAATTTTCCCGTTCTCTTTTTAGGCACCCAGCGCACACATGGGGTTAAAAAAAAAACTTCAAAACATTATCTGATTCACCTTTAAAACACATTCAAAATTTATTTTGTTAAGTTTATTTTTGCAAAAGTTATTTGTGGACGGAATAACAGGTATATTAAATATATCACTAAAATGGCCACCGGCGCCAAGGGGTTAAAGATTTTAACTTTTTGTGAAACCTGGCACTATTCTGCATATACACTAATGTAATATATATGTACATATATATATATATATATATATATATATATATATATATATATATATATATATATATATATATATATATATATATGTATATAAATATATATATATATATATATATATATATATATATATATATATATATATATATATGTATATATAAATATATATATATATATATATATATATATATATATATATATATGTACATATATATATATATATATATATATATATATATATATATATATATATATATATATGTATATATATATATATATATATATATATATATATATATATATATATATATATATATATATATATATATATATATATATATATATATATATAAAGAATTTTTGGCCAAAGAGATTTTAATAATACTGTACTTCGAAAATTAGTAACAAAAAGAATATTTCTCTGGTGAGTGTGTGTTGAAATTTTTGCAGAAGTTCACAGCTGGTAGTATTTACTACATAATTTTTCGACTTAGTTAAATTTGTGTTGCAATCCTGAACAGCTACGTATTAGCACTTATTCCTTAATGACCTCTGTTTCAAATTTTGGGTGATTTATTTATCATTAACCTGGCATACTGCAAAAATCATATTTTGTCATATAACAGCGAAATGTAGTGAATATTATTGTTTTGTTTAAAAATGGTAAAAAGTTAATTGAAAGAAAATTCCGATCAGGAAAACCATCAACTGCAACATCTGAAGAGAATCCGAAAAAATCTATGATGCGACAATATTTAATGATCGAATATACATTCGTCAACTATAGAGAGCATAATCATCGTGGAGCGTATGGCAAAAATTTTGACTGAAGATCCGGAGATAATACATGTCGCTGATAAAATGGTCCTAGGTCTGCTTTATGGCGGATACGACGCCTTAATTTAGGTCGAAGCCGGTCCCAAGCCTGTTCCAAAAGAGGGAGTAAGTTTGAAAGACATAGAGTGATCGCTATCGATTTTACCTTCAATATCCAAATGAATTGTTCTAATGCAATTAATGATCTCAAGAATAAAAAATCATTACTGAAACTTTAGTTTTGCTACTGATGGTTGATGATTTTATACTCTGCATTTGCTTTCTTACATTGATAGCGTCAAAATAAGATTTCATTATCTAATTTTTGCTACACTCCCCACGAGAAGTATTTATTCTGAATATTTTTCTAATCCAATTTGGCATAAAGACGGCGAATAAAAGATTAAATACAAATTATCATGGTGCTCATAGAGCCAATCAACCCATTTCATCTCAAAAAAATACTTTCAGACGACAATTGGATTAGTTTTGATTTCACTTTGGCAATATTTTCTTTTAAAATTATGGCTACGAAGCGTTCGTCTTTTTGAATTACTTACATATTTTCACAATATTTATTTAAATAGCATTTGTCAAAATATATTAGACCAAAAAAAAATATGGCTTAAGAACCAAAAAACTATTGCTGAATTTTCATTATTTCAGTAAAGTCTTCGATTCTAATTGGATACGAATTCTATAAACCTAGGCCAACGATTCAAAAATTGAAGACAAATTGGGAATATAAATGTTATTCCATTACGATCGGATTATTTAATCGTAATATATATTATCCATCATAATAGATATTATCCATCAATGGACTATAATCATCGCTAAATTTAGTGATAATTGAACTTAATTTGGTAAGTATTTACTTATACAAACCAAGCACATTAGCATTATATTCGCTCTTCTTGTGAATGTAGCGAATAATCCATAGACATCAAATGTTTCGAAACATAACCTCTTTCACGCTTCCATTCAAATACCAGACTTAATCGTATTTTGTCCATGAATTGAGCTCCTACTAGGCATTAATTCCGATATGCTCGATGCACTGGAAACCCCAAAACAGTAGGCAGGCACTATTCGAATTTAAGTGTAAAATCAAGTTTTTATGTGAAACTTATAGGCGCATTTGAGCTGTGTGCATGATACTGGTACAGTGGATTTAGTTTTTCCAATAGTACCTATAAAGTGTTAGTTTCTAGCTTCACTTTGAATTTTCAGAATTGCGAAAATTTTTCTATGGAGTTGCTCAAGTCTAGCGTGATATTTTCCTGCTGATAGTTGGTATTTAATGAGGTGTAATTAGATCTTTACGTGTGGTTGCATGCTTCTTTCAATCCCCGGTGTCATTCATTGTTACTAGTTGATAGTTTTTTTTTATTCCTATTACATTTCTTACATTGTCTGTGGTACAGGTAACGCAATCCAACATGCACATATTATTTTATTTCTCAGAGTTACGCATTACTTCTATGGGTAATTTATTCTAGAAAGATTACGTATTGTTGTATATATATGTGATTTTTTGCAATTATAATACTTTGGTAATATCGGAATTGCACTAAAGGCCCAATATTGCATTTTTGAACTAATTCAGTGATAAAAAAAGTTTCAAGCAAAAAAAAAAATGCATTTTCAGTTGTGGTTATGAGTTGGAAGTGTTTGTGCAAATATTTTTTTTTTATTCGATAATTCCGATTAGTTGCATTAACATTTAAATTTGAATCATTATTAACATTTAAATTTGATCTAATCTAAATCATTAAATAAAAAATGAAGGTAAAAAAAATCAATTTTATGCTCTCACTCATTCTCATTGTTGATAAGTTGAGTGCCCACTGTTGTTTGGCAATCTCCATAACATAATTTGAATTTCAAAGAGCTTAAATGCCTTGTCACATACGAATTTGTCAACTGTTTTATAAATTTTTTTTTGTATGTCTGTCAATGTTTTGAATGTACCACGGAATTCCCACGAGGGGTAGAAATATAACTTGTTACGTCACTTCATCGATAAAGAAAAGTAGCCTCCAATATTGTGGAAAGGTGGGAAATTTGCCTTGTAAAGGTAAGACTATAATTGTGGCTTTTATTACGTTTCTGGATACCATCTCTAATGTAAAACAGTAATGTCAGTTAGTGTCTGTTATACGCTGTCAGGAAAGTGTATTACGAAGTGGTTGTTCATGTTCTCTATTTTTAGTAGCTTGTCTTAGTCCATTTATCAAGATCTTGATCTTATCTAGATTCTTAAATCGCATTGTCTCCGTTTCCAGGAAGTTGAAGTCGACAATTCTTCTAGCTTGACTATTGATAACCCCTTTTTCGTCTAAATCATCCTCTGATGTGATATTTTGTGGGAGCTTCAACTCCTTAGTAGAGGCTTTACCATTAAGAACGATGCTCTGTATTAGGTTATTTCGCTGTTCGTTTTCATGGTTGTAGATTTTCTTGCGAATGAAGTTCGTAAGCCAGTTTGTTTTCAGTTTAAATCAAGATCAGCCGTGCCTCTAGCTCTTTTCCATATTTGATTCCTCCTCCATATAAGCAACTATATCGACTTAGGGAATTCGTAAGACCTGTGATCAACTGTGAACTTTGCCGGAATCGTGTCCGGGTTGTCCTTTTATGCATCCAATATCACGGCTGTGAGGAGATATACTGACTTCTCTAGATGCCTGGCTTTTCAGGGTTTTTTTTTGTGTTGTTGCTCCAGCCAGTGCGATCCGAAAACCTGCCCAGTTGGTGATTTTTCTCCACTTAGGCTATTCGTGGATAGCAATATTGTCAATGCGTAAGTGTACCGGAAGACTGTTGATCAAAGACGATGATTTGCAAATTGCGTGTGATAGCTTCATATTTAGTGCGTGACTGTTCCGAGAGCCAAAATGCATCGATACATTGTAGGTGTACTGGTTGTAAAATTTATTTGTGATAGTGTTTTTAGCTCGTTTGCATCTCACAGCACTTAATTATATATGTAGGCGTTGAACATGCGATTCACCATAACATGAAGATGTTCTTGCATAATGATCAACAACTACATACGTTCTTGGTTCGAGGACGGAGAAGAAGGTATGTTTAAGAATGGAGTTTGGAGGAAAGGAGTTTGAGATTTTAGTTGGGTCTTGCCGCATTGGTGGGCTTAGTGCTGCAGCTTCCACTCACAATTGAAGCAAAGAAATTTCTCAAAATTTTACGGGTTTCTGGGACAGCCTAGATAGCTAACAAGATGCTAGCTGCCACAATTAACACATTTTGGCCTTTATTGATGTTGTTTTTTGCAATCTGCAAAGTGATAGTGCCCACAAGATCTCATGACCTCACACATCAAACTTAGGTATACCAATTACTTGACAAGTGCCCCCATTGCTAGGAGTTATGGTATCGAACCATTCCCTCGCGTGATTTCTGTGCCTCCATCTGGCAGACTAGTGTCATTGACCAGGATCTTGTGCACCTCCTAACCATATCTCGAAATCAGCTTTTTTATGGATTTTGATTCATCTGTCCTGATTTTTTTAGCAGAGCGCCGCATTGGGACTAAAGTCTTATCGTTCAACGTTCTCTATTTCTAACAAAATTGCTAAAATAGTAGGTATAGTATTCTACTTTAAGATCAGTGAAGATTTGTGAGCTCTTCCTATGATATATTTTAGTAACTGGAAATATTCAGTCGAAATAAACTCGTTTTGAAGTTTCAAATTTAACGTTTCTTTTTTGAGGAGTCAAGATATTGAGAACCTGCCAGATGGTTGGTTCGATTTGCTTGAAAATTTCTATAATATATCAGATGACCGGTTTGATTTGCTTGGAAATATCTTTACCAGCGTGGTCTATAGTCTGAGTATGTGTTGTGCTGATGTTGGTGTATTTTGTGAGCTGTGTCGATTGGAAGATTTTTGTATGTTTTTTTTTTGCTAGCATGTGACTGTGTCTTTGTGTTAGATGAAGTGTTTGCACAAGTTTTGAATTTAATAGTTTTGAGTTTAAAAGTCATACACTTTGCATTCAGGAGTATAAGATATTCCTTCAGGTCCACATTTCCTGTGGGCATTTGAGTGTCAATTATGTCCGTCTCGGTTACGGCTGTTGATTCGATGTCTCAGAGCATTTAGGCATCTTATTATTGAGTTTTATTCTTTGTTAATCACGTCTGTCCGCACTCGAAGAGAAAGTCGTCAGAAATGGAGTGGACATTTGTTTCCTCTTTTACTTGATTCAAATTTTGATTTGTTTCGAAATAGATTGTTTTTGGCGGCATTTTGAAGCAGCTGGTTGTTTCATCCCATCAAATCAGCATTGACTCGCCTTTTTTCAGTGTGTTAATTTTGCATTACCTTCAGCCGCTCGAAAATGTCTATTTTTTGTCAGTTCTTTAATATTATTTTTGTCATGTCTCAGGTGTTCAATTTGAATTTTTTTTGTCTCAAACAATCAGTTTTTAACCCTGTCACGGTTAGTATGCTCTATTGACGGAATCTAGAGAATCGTGCCAGCGCTTCATGCGTGAAGCAAGCATCTAATAAAGGTTTGAAATAAAAAAATGTATGTATAAATATAAGGTTTTTTTTTTATTTCTACACTGAATACTAAAACATAATTACATTTGCTTTTCTTTCACATTCATATTTAAATAAAACAGGATAGCTAACACTAATGCTTTCTTAGTTAGAACACTAAAAACGTAAATACTTACGGTAGAAACAACAATAAAAACTACGATTATATCAATATTAAATTGCTGGAGTATATTTTTTGGTGCCACTTTGAACGGTGATTCATTTTGTGCTTTAATCAGGTATTCAATCCATATTGCACGCATCTCCTCTGCTCCAGTCTTTTGATCTCGAAGGTATTTAGCGTATGCTTCAGCTTTATTTTTATAAGTCGTATCTGACAGCATTACTTCAATTAGTGTACCAAAATAAGCTTCGTTCACACTATGAAGATCCATTTCCACAGCAAAGTCAGCTTCAACAGCAGGTACCAAGTTATGCAATTGGTCCAGAAATTCAGTCAGAGCAATGATTGGAATGCCATTCAGCATTGCAGCGGCAACATCTCTTCTTTCACCTTCTATAATCGCTAACTTTACATGCGAAGACAATAACAATTCGGTGGGATCGACATCGATCATCTTAATATTTTTTGGCAGGCCAGGATGAGTCTTACTATAACTATTCCACAAGATTGTTTCTTCCCTTGAGCCTAAAGTCTTGATTATTTCACCAATTGTTTCATTCGTTAAACGAATGTTACCCAAGTCCAAAGACACGTAGATTATATTTTTCCCCATCGAGTTCAGCCATTCTGTTAGCTTCCTCGAAGGCGAGACTTGGTTAGGAAGAAAATTGCTCATGATTTGAAATACGTTAGTACCAACACTGCTGGCGCGGGACACGTGGAGTGCAGGAACATTTCGAGGTAGATCCAATTTCGAAATCTGAGGTGGCAGATACTGACGACTTAGCTCTCCCACTCTTGGAGCATGAACGTATTTAACATACAATAATTCAAATACGTACGATAATACTTCTAACATGCGACTGCCTAAGCCGGCGATGGGTCCCTCCGGTTCTTTGAAAAAGGGACTGTATAAAGATACTGGTAAGCCATTTAAATCGTATACTTTGGTTCTATGTCCGATTGTATCAACTTCGAGAACGGAAGCGTTACAAAATTGAGCCAAAGCAAATACTGTTTTATCCATGGTTGCATCAAACACGATCAAATCGAAATTATTCTTTGTCTTGATAAAATTTTGGAATCTTTTGTTTTGCAGAACATTAGAGAGCATAATCTTTCCGGATTCGTAGAAGCCAAATAGTCGTTGGAAGAAATTTTTGGATTTCAAACAGCGAAATTTTTCCAAGAGGTCTGGAATTGAAAAATTAAAATAAACATGTCAAATATAATATTTACATCAATTTTTGAAAAATTAATAATTTATTTTTTGTTAATAATTTTGCTAAATAGATTTGGTAGCAATCTTTCTAGCTTAATGCTTCTCATTTTACAGTGAGTCGTTAAGAAAAATCTAATATAAAGGCTCTTCAAAATGAATTTAGGTAAGTTTTTGTTCGAATCACAGTTCAAAAGAAAGCTGTACTAAGTAGGCTGGTAGTAGGATCTAGCTTAGATAGCACACCAAAATTTGAGCTAACCTAGCTGTGATCCAAATCAGAAGTAAATTGCAACGTCCAACTGATCACTCTTCATTCGTATGCATTTATTGTGAATGCATACGATTCAATTTTAATACCTAGATATATAATAGGTAGTAGTGGGATAGCTCTAGTTAATTGATAAAGCATGTTGGCCCACAGTCCCAGACAGAATCTAAGCTTCATTCAATTTGGGACTCCAAATAACTTTACGAACTTTTCACAAAACATGGAAATAAGAAAACTGTAAGTATGCATTTCAAATCTCTAAAAGGTATGAAAGGTTTTTATGGTGCAAAATATTTAATAGAATGGACCAAGTTTCGTTTAAACTGAGTGTTTCGTGTGGTTTTAGTGCTCGCATTACATTTTTCAAAGCTGATAACGAGCAGACTCGAATATTTTGAGTTTCGGAATGTTATAATGCAAGCGGTAACGGTGTTATGTCCAAAAGTTGCGATTGCGCTGCAGTCGACTTTATGCAGATCTTCTCTTGCTCTCGCGTTATCTGATATCAGTGGCACCTCGTCGGTTTTGAACGGATGAAAGAAATGCTTTTTTTCTTAAGTGTCCTAGTAATGTTTGAAAATATTGAAAACGACCTCCCTAATTATTTTCCAATTTGGTCTATATTCTATCTATGGTTTATCTGGTGTATAATATTTAGTGTAGTTCACCGAAATTGTCTTTGCATATAACTGTGCCTTTTATACGCACCTGAAGTCGACCAGTTAGATACCCAGCTGACTGCTGAAAGAAAAGAGCTTCCACGCCACTAAATATAGAGGCCGTCCTTGCGATCCAAGAGTAAAAATACTAACAAATCGACCAGAGCCGGAAGAATGCCCGTAGAATTAGAAATTTTTCTTTGCGAAATATAGAGGCATGTGGCTCAACAACTTAGTGCTGGAGGTATTGGACTGACGATTGACACCTAGAACGGATTTTTCCCATGCTCAAGAATCAGGGGTGGCTCGTCGTTGAACGCAAACGAAGCAGTGTTTCCCTGGGATTCCTCACACAACGAGATCATAATTTAACAAATCGAAACAAATTATTTGATTTTATAGGGAAAATATTCGAAATCAACAAAAAATCTTACAAAACTTCATTAATGCTATATGCGACATAGTTTTACTTTATTAGAATAACTTTACAGCAACGCAATGAAAACTCAAGCGTTTTAGTCAACTCAAGTATTTCCTACCATTCTAAGCAAGAGCATAGAGCGCATTGTAGTACATTGAGATAAGCTACACAGAACATCTTGCTTCGATGTACATTCTAATGATGTGTGATTGTTCCCAAATAGCAGCGCGGACGCTGCTAAGCTTACTGCGTCTTCTTGGGTATAGAAATTCAAAAATTCCTTGCTTATACACCCACTAAATGGCCCAGAAATCTTTATGTATAGACGCAACAGGATTTACAGCGTTTTCTTCTCGGTATCTGTTTCACTACAGAACCTAGAACTGGCTTGCTTTGGATGCTTAAGCTTAGGATATTATTTGTATGTAGAAATACTGGAATGAATTTGTTGTTTAACATAGGGTGTTATTTGTATGTTTAATTTCTGTTATTTAATATTTAATATAAATTTCATAGTTTAATGTTTGATGTAGATGGAAATTGTTTTGATTTGTGTGCTTGCTTATTCGTGCTTACAGTACCTACATAGGTTTGAATTCGAATTATTAAAGAAAGATAGTTGTGTTTCACTGTAAATCGTACAAGAGTATTGAATTTATTTTATCTTGGAAATTGTTGCAATTTTGCCATATAAGATCTAATGTGCCTAGATTATTTCAAGGTAAAATGAGCTCTGTAGATTCGTTGTGACCAGGACTACTAGTTTCACTTTGAATTTTAAAAATATTAAAATATTTTTCTACTTCGAAATATCTTACTCAATTTAAACATTTATGAGATTGATGGTGATTACAGTGAGTAGAAAAATCATTGAATCAAGCTACTGGAAATCGAATAGTACTGTTAACTTTTAATATACATATTTGCTGTGCTGAAATATCTACTTGATTGAAGCGAATGACCCAAAAATTGTTGATGCAAATAAATGAAGGAAAGAAGAAGTACATGGTGGCATCTTATGCGATAAAACAGGAAAAATACGTGGTAGTTAATCATGAAAATGAAATGGTGCAGAACGCTAGCTGCCTTTGCTTACTATTAGCCTAAGGTAGTTAATGTTCTAATTACTTTATGGAAATAGAAATGCAGGGGTGGCTTCTCAAAACATTTGAGTGACCGAAAATTCAAAGCTACTTTGAATAGACTTCGCTGTACTGAGTGCAAGACCTTAATGCTCACGAATAGGTACTCTGACCTCTTAGCCACGTGCTCCATATATAAGGAAGGGTGATTCAGTTGCAACTATCTATTTATTTATTTATTTACCAAACAAGGCAACATGCATTAACAATTCAATATAACAACACAACAACAAAATACATATTTTATAATCACAAAGATACTTTTAATCTTTTAAAAATATAATCACAAAGATACTTTTTTAATACATACAGTCAAAACCGTTTATAACAAACATTAAGGGGTTTCGATTTTTTTCAAATAATTTTAGGGAATTTTCGGGCACCCTTATATTTCTATGCAGAGTACATTTTTGCTCAAAACAAATATTGGAAATGAAAACTTATTTTGTGTTTTGCTTGCTCCTGGTAAAAAATTGGAAATTTTGAGCCTTGTGTGAGCATTGAGTGCCTAAAAGTAAGCAAGAATTTTTCCCCAAATTTCGATTTGTCATAAATTCTGACAAAAACTGTGCAGGCTCCTGAAAAAAAATCATTCAAATCATCAACACTCCTGAAATTTATTGGTTTTTGAAAAGAAATTTAAATTGTTGATAAATTTTGACCTTTGTCCCAAATGAAAATTTTTAAAATTCGGCGTTGCACAAAAACGGCAACCCATCATCAAATTACCTGTATTTTCAACAATCATTACTTCTGTTCACAAGAACTGACAACCGGATGATGCGATGAATATGAAATTTACTGGACATGTTAGTATTAGCTAGGACCAGATCTGATAGAAGTGATTTTGAAATACAGGCAACACTGTGGCAGTGGTGCCATCTTGAAAAATCACCGAAAAAAAATTGGTTTTTGGCTTATAGCTTCTGGTGTAGCCAACAAATTTTAACGGAATTCATACAGTAGCTGAACCTTACTCTAAGATAAATTTAATAGAAATTTAGTTGTAAAATTTATATAGAGCCGCCAGCTATGGCAATTTTGTCTCCTAAATATTGTAAACTTGCTCAGGAAATTAAAGGTGTTTCCTCTATAATTTCCAATGCAGTAAGGAAATCAATCCATTGATAAGTGGATCTTGATATATTTCTAATTCTGTAGGAATTTCGTTGAAATATCATGAAAGGGCTGCCAGCTGTGGTGAATTTCGTAATATATTGACAGTTCTTTATCGAGCGATGTTGTCATGAAATTTCCAAATGGGAATGATCCTGCAATGACAATTAATAACAAATACTTAGATTTGGAAAATTTAAAAAGTTTTGAGGGTGGTAGCCCTAAAATTTTATTCACTCCTATAACTTCCAGCGCAGTTATTCAATCGAAACGAAATTCACTGGGTGGGTTTAAATCAACGTGAAGCAGATTTGATACATTTTTGGCTATGGTGCTAACGCATGATTGTTAGCACCAGGCAATTTCATAAATATTCATTTTGCTACCAATGTTTAAATTTTCCGAGTTTTGGAAATTTTTCGGATGGCAGCCCCAGACATAATTTAATCGCTGAAACTTTCGATGATATCCTTATATGAAAACGAAATTCAAAGGATAGGTTAGTTAAGCATGAGCGTGTTATGGTAAACTTATTGCTACTGTGTTGGACAAATGTTGCCAGCACTAAACATTTTCATCATTTGTGTTATAGGAGATGCTGTCAAAAAATGATATTTGTTACTTTGAGTAAGAAATGGTTGATATGATAGTACAAAGAAGTGTATTACGTTTTTACACATTTTTAGGTCCCTCAAAGATAATTTCTGCTAAAATCAGTTTTCTAGCGGTTCTGATGCGCTAGACTTTTTTTTATTGTGCTATATGCCTATATTATACCTTAGTCTGTTGGCAGCAATTTCCAAGTTTTTTGTGCAGTTTTTGACCACCTGTCCCCAAATCCAAGCGGAATCCACTTAAAAAAAGTAACCAGCAGTTGAGGTCTAGTATCTCATTGTGTAAATTCACAAAGATCATATGAATCTAGTTTACCGTCTGGATTGTAAGCATTTGACGAGTATCCTAAACAAGTCGGATGGTACAACGACCCTGTTTATCGCCTTACTGATAGGTGTCTCCCTAGACGATTGAGTGGTGGCTCGTGTCACGAGCATCCCTTTTCTGAAGAGGACTGCCTTATTTGGTTTGATACCTCGTGACAATCAGTACGTATACATGCAAGATTCAAAGATCCAAAGATCTAAATTGCAAACACGTATGTATATGTCCGAATCGAAATAACTAAAGATTTTAATAAATATAACAAACAAAAGAGATTTTTTCGATTTTTTAAAATTTGAAGAACTTATGATATGCACGTTTGTTTTATCTGATTTGACAAACATGAAGTGAATTACTAAAATCTTCTTCTTAAATAGAGAAAAAAAAGGCTCCTAGAATTTTCATTTAAATCTCTTTTCTCATATCCTTATTGATGGTAACGCAATAAAAAAAGAGGACTATGAATATCAACATTAATTTTGTATTTGATTTGTATTTTAGCATATAAATGAAAAGCTATAATGATTAAATAATACCATAGTATTAGATATTTTCGATTAAAATGATTAAGAAGAACTATTAAGATATCTTTTCAGCTTGGATATCAAATAAGTAATATTTTATCAGCAGTTTTTCGTTATGACCTCGAATTTATTTTTCTTGTTCTAAATCAACGTTTGAAGTTAATAATTCCAGTATTTAAAATAAAAAAAATTAATAATAATATACACACTATTTTTACTGATACGTATGGAAAAACTGTGCTATCATCGCACTCGTGTTTTATGTGATATTATATTTCGTTTTCCACTATAGTTTTTTTTTAGTAAAACTCTTTCTTCACTCCGAATAGATTGAAAAACTATGGGTGCAACACTATGATGGTTAGGTTTTGATAATAATCTCGTTAAAGACACCCACAACACCTACAATAACTGCTATATCATGAAAACAAACACCTGTACTAAGCACCTGCAAAAACACTTATTAAATGTGAACGAATATAATCACGTTTCTAGGTCATGTATTCGTATGATAAAGCCGTCAAATCTATGTGCTTCATTTTTAATGAATCATTTAATTGATGGATTAGTACAAAAGCATAGCCGATTGATAAGAACAGAAAAGCCACTTGAAAAACACGAAAGGGTTCCAGAGGGTGGTAGCTCCATAAGGAACATGGGAAAAGATATACAACAGCCTCGTCAGCTTGGACAGATGCAAGTTAACTCATGATACCTTCATTACTATTTAAAAAAATCTTTCCACAATGACCCTGTGCATAATTTACTGACACACTTGCCACTGGTGATCTTATCGATTCTTTCCGATGTTTTTAGATCGATTCTAATACAATATTCAGTAACTTGTCACTAGTCACTGCAAAAAAAAATAACGAACTCCCTATTCAAATGCCAACAAAACTAACGGCTTCCAACAAACTCACAAAAACTTTGCAACAGTATTATGCTTGATAACCTCTTGATAATATAACATGATGGGTCGAATCTCTGACCTAAAAGTGAGTGTCACAAAACTGTTGATTCGACAATCAGATGATACAAACTCTAAGCTTGGATTTTGCCATATTAAACTTGAATGAACCACAAAACTCTTATTTATCAAAACCTTGTACTTTACCTTCATTTCCTATTGAAATTCCATCCAGAATAATTTCGTTGTAGCTGCTTACGGGAGATTCCAGATGAAATGGAGAAATCATTGTCACATTGTGACCTCTGGAAGCAAGTTCCGTCAACAGCGTTGCACCAATCTCGAACTGGGCTCTTGATGGGGTGTGAAAAATTCCAAGGATATTGTATCCGAAACATACTGAGCTGAATAACGAAACAAGGAAACACGTACGCAGGGACCTCATTTTAAAACTATGTTCACCCTAAACGACTAAAAGCGGTACTGAATATATCATTGCAGCTTCAAAACTTGATTGTTAGAAACTATACCGCTATCACAGTACTACGAATAATTAATGTACCGCTTGCGAAATTTCAATAAATATCAATAAATTATCGTTTTGATTATTTGCCTATAAAATATTTGGCGACAATAATTAATCATGGTACACTTTTTAATTAATAAATTTTCCCCCTAAAATTTATATTCCGATTCGGCTTTGATACAGTCCCTCCTCTAAATTACTTCCAGCACTGTATTTATTAAATTTTGTTATTAGACTTTTACATCATGGCAACGAAAAATGTTATCAGTAATGTCCATATTGCCGTCAAACATTGTGCTTCCTATGTCAGTGGTCAAGCACGAACGCAATATTCTCGTATGTGATTATACTAAGTATATCTACATATATTTACTAAAATGCATTCGTGCTTATCAGTATAATCTGCCGATGAGAAAATTCTGTTTATGAACTGAGTACAGTGCAAGCTTATCAAGTGCAGATATGTGTGTAATATCGTTTGAAATGCGATCGGATAGATAAGCGACAAGAAAATGACTTACTTTTTGGCAAGGTGAAGGAAAATAGGTTGATCTGTTGTCATGGCCAGTCACCAGGGGTTCTTTTACTGATAAAGATGTTTTCGTGTTATTGCTATTTGAAATTTAGATAGCAACACGGTGCAAGTGATTCAGAATTTAGAAGATATATGAAGGTCATTTATTGCAATCATTTGTTGGCAATTGGTTAAAATCGCTGATAGATAATTAAGGCAGCGAGCTGCTTTTATTAGTTGTTGTGTTATATGTAAGTTTTGAATTAACTTTGTTTCAATCACGTCGCCTACAATATATTTTCGAACAATTTGTTATCATGCGAGAAAATGAGTTTACTGAAACAAAGAAGCAAATTTTTAATAAATTATTAATGAGTAAATGAATTTAGAAACAACTTTTGTTGAAATAGTGTATATTTCGCTTCATATTGAATATGGTTGAAATTTTTACTGAATCCATTACTTGTATTGACGATAGGATCATGACATCAAATACAAAACATATGGAAATTTATTGTTGACATTTCTCAGTACATACCTAAGTGGCCAAATTTTTGGGGGCGATGCTACATGAACCGAAAGATTGAGAGTAACCTCCTGCGAAAATTTCTGTACTCTAGAAGGATTGCTGTTACATACACTTCTGATAACTTGTTTCGACTTTTGCGGTTTATTACTGATTTTCGAAGAAAATTAGTATTATATACATATATATATATATATATATATATATATATATATATATATATATATATATACATATATATATATATATATATATATATATATATGTATATATATTTATCAGCAAAATGATTAAGGGAGATAATCTCTAAAGTCGCCGATCCGATTGACCTGAAATTTTCGGAGGACATAGATGTATATAGTGAGTAGGTCCATGATTTGCTGAAATTCAGCTATCTTTAATCCTTTGGCGGCGGCAAACATTTTAGTGAATTTTCAGGTACTCCTTTATTTCCAAGCAGTGTAAATTTTTGTGAAAAAGAAGTATTGAGAATGAAAACTAATTATGTTTTTAGCTTGTCTATGATAAAGAATTGGAAATTTTGAGCCTTGTTTAGGCGCTGAGTGCCTAAAAGTAGGCAAGGATTTTTTTTTCAAATTTCGATTTGTCATAACTTCTAAGAAAACGAATGGATCATCGTGAAATTTTCAGAGCATATTGATGTAGACTAAGACTGACTGTGCAGGTAACTCTGTAGCTACAGCAGGCTCCTGAAAAAAATCCTTCAAATCATCCCTCCTGAAAACTTTTTGATTTTTGCAAATAAATTCCAATTATTGATACATTTTGACTTTTCTCCATCAAGTCAAATAACAATTTTCAAAATTCCGCGGTAAATAAAAACGGCAACCCATGATCAAATTACTCTTGTGTTCACGAGAACTGACGACCGGATAATGCGATCAACAGGAAATTTACAGGACATGTTGAAATTAGCTAGGACCAGATCTGATAGAAGTGGTTTTGAAATACGGGCAATAATGTGGCAGTGGTGCCATTTTGAAAAATCACCGAGAAAAAAAAACTGGTTTTTGGCCTAGAGCTTCCAATTTAGCCACCAGATTTTAAAAAAATGCACGCATTAGGTGCATTTTTTTCTTTCCTTTCTTTCCCTTTCTGTCCGCTTTCCGGTGTTCCTCAGGGCTCCATTCTCGGTCCATTATTATTCCTAGTATTTATAAATGATCTCCCTTCTTTATCCGTTCTTCCTGCCTCTTGTTTGCTGATGACTTTAAGACTTTCAAAGTAATTGAATCTACCGACGACTGCCTCCAACTCCAAAACGATCTCTGTTCTCTGTGCGACTGGTGCTCGAAAAATTCACTTACTATCAGATGTCCTATACGTATAAAATGTCATCCTTGATTTATTCCTATACTCTGTACGGCTCTTCCATTACGACTGTGGATAATTTTAAGGATCTTGGTGTGCACTTTGATCCAAAGCTCAAATTTGATCTGCACATTGCCTATATAACCGCCAAAGCCTCTCGTCTGTCCGGTTTCATTCTTAGAACCTCTTCTTCGTTTACTAGCATCGCTACCTCTTTCCATTTGTTTTTTTTTCACTTGTTCGTAGCATCCTAGAGTATTGTTGTCAAGTGTGGTCTCCTCGTCATAAATATCTCAGTGATGTAATGGAACACGTTCAGCGTAGATTTACTCGCTCACTGTTATTTAAATTCAACAGCCCTTACTGTGGTTATAGTGATCGTCTTTCCTTATTCCAAATTCCTTCATTAGAGTCCCGACGAGTGTTCCTTGACGAGTGCTTACTTTTCAAGCAACTCCATTGCCCTATGCTCTCCGATCTTGGTTATATGCTGTGTCTACGTAATGTGAATCCATCAGATAGATCCCAATTAATGTTCTCTCTTCCCTTCGCGCGTTCTGAAGTTTATTTCAACTCACCGCTGATGCGTATGCCCAGGAAGCATAATGATCTTCAGCCTGGTCCTTTTTCGCTAACGTTCTGTCAATTTAAGTCCCAAATTAAAGACATAATAATGTTTCTTATAATGATTGATTTTTATTGAAGTTCTTATATGTATATTTCTAATATTTTCATTTATTTGTTAATTTTTGATATTTTCTTCTTTTGGGTTTATTTAATTTTTTTATTTTTGTAATTGGACAGAAGCCTGTTAAAATGGATTCAAATAAATAAATTAATAAATAAAGATAGATTACATAGAAATTGGTTGAAAAATTAGTATAGAGTTGCCAGCTATGGCAATTTTTGTCTCCTAAATATTGTAAATTTGCTCAGGAAAATAAAGGTTTTCCCCCCATAACTTCGGATGCAGTGGCAAAATCAAAACGAAATTCATGCGATAAGTGAATCTTGCTGCATTTCTAATTGTTTTAATAAAAAATCATGAAAGGGCTACCAGCTATGATGAATTTCGTAATTTATTGACATTTCTTTATCGAGAGATGTTGTCATTAAATTTCCAAATGTGAATGATTCTGCAATGACAGTTAACAACACATATTTAGGTTTCGAAAATTTGAAAAGTTTTGAGGATGGTATTCACTCCTATAACTTTCATTCGAACGGAAATTCACAGGGTGGATTAAACTCAACGTGAAGGAGCTATAATGCTAACGCATGATTGCCAGCACCAGACAATTTCGTAAATATTGCACCAACAGATGCTTCCATTTTGTATTCATAAGCAAAGCATTTACAATCAATTTTGGAAATTTTGAATTCTGAAATTTTCGATAATATATTTGGATGAAAACGCATTCTAAAAAATAGGTTGATTAAGCACGAGCATGTTATGGTAGACTTATTGCTGCTGTGGTGGACAAATGTTGCCAGCACTGAACATTTTTATCATTTGTGTGATAGGAGATGCTGTCAGAAAATGATATTTGTTTCTTTGAGTAAGAAATGGTTGATAAGATACTACAAAGAAGTGTACTACGTCTTCACACAATTTTAAGTCACTCAAAGATGATTTCTTCGAAAATCAGTTTTCTAGCGGTTCTGATGCGCTATATTTTCATTCTATGCTCAGTAATTGGATATATTGAATATGATCAATAAATAAATATAATTTGAAAGGGAATCTAAACATTTTTCTGATCCTTTTCGAAATGAGCTTTCTCAGCAGTTCTAATGCTCTAGTTTTTTTTTTCTTAACAGCTGCCAGTAACTGCAGTTTTATAAATTTGACTTTAATTTTTACTGGTATCATAAATTTCACATCAGAAGCATTTACACAGTGGAAAACTGATTTTAATTTCACACATGTTTCAGACTAGTCAATGAAACGCGAATATTAACGCTTCTTATTACCATCTTACATTATGCCAATGAGATCCTGTATATGTCCTCTTGCGGGGACAAAAAGAATTTTTCGCTTTATGCTAAAAACTCTTTGTAAGGTGGCCATCGACTGTGGCTAGTAATAAAATGAATAGTAATTAATTTACCAAAGGATTTGCGTGTATTCTTGCTGTAATATATTGAAATTATTTATTGAAATTGCGAACGATATGCTGTTAAAGAAAAGTTCATTTGCCAATTTCTAATTGCCCCAGTTGTTTCTTCCTTCTGCTACAGAGCTGCATGGATATACAAATAATATGTTGGGAGAACATGAAAGAGCTAATCCTGCTGTCAGATATAATTAATTTCGAGCCTCTGCCATGTGCATCTAAGTACCATGTCACGTTCATGGATGTTTTCAATCTTCAATTAAACGAAAACCATTTGAAAATATTAGACTTTTCTCAGATTATCATAAACTGGAGCAAATGTAAGTACACTGCATGTGGATGCTGTCTGATAGATAGATTTCAACATCTATTCCACACAAAATTACCATAAATATTTCGAAAATTCAGCTTGAACGAAACTAGAAGTAATTTTATCGTGGTCATTTATCACGGTTTGCAAGTGCTTTTAACGAAATTTTGTGCATTTAAAGTTCGCGTCACACAGTTTATGCAACATGCTCGATTGCATTTCAACTGGCCTTGTCACTGGCATAAAATATATGTTGCCAATAGTTAGTGAAACCATGTACACAGTCCCAATTAGTGTAGTTCAGGATATTCAAGACTATAGACAACTCGGAACAGACATGAGTAAGAAGAGGTCATTTTCATATTATTGGCATGAAAAACAACATTTCAGTTCTTGTCAGGAATGGAAAAGTACGATTCGAATCACATCCCTATATCTACAGTAAGGTAGATGTGCTGTGCAGCACTTATTATTACCTTGCAAAGTTGATTTGTTGTTCGACATTGAAATTCGGCTGATGGCATGTATTCAACTTCTTACGAATATTATGTGAAGATAATTCTGGATATTGTACTTCCCGAACTACTTGCGGTCGTAGCCTTCAGCTAGGTACGAGCATGGTAAAAATAATATTATTCGCACTCACTCCGTTCTTCGCTCTTCGTTGAATGTTGACAGTAATCTTCCTCAATATTCACAAAGTATCTATTTAATGGTATTGCAAACTATCTGTTTTCTTTTCTTGATTCATTATAGCTGCTCAATTTCAAGTTCAACTTATCGAAAACGCAACCATTTATGGAGTGCATTGCATGAACTTCAATAAGTATCTTGTTTCAACCAAGTCGGTTGTTTAAAGTTGCGTAAGATACCAATAAACGTTATCGTGCATACAATGTCACCTTCATAAGTAATTTAAATTACCTACCTTAATCCGTTGACTTGTCAGTTTACATGTTTGTATGGAGGCTCGTACACAGTATGTCATTAACCTCGCCGGTAAAACACTTTCAGAGAGCCTACATGGAACCTGCAGAAAAGATATTGTCAATGAAAGTAAATGCCTACGATTTTTAAAACTGCTCAACTTTGGGTCAGTGGGTATTAGACGCATAATGTACAAGTCTAACAATGAGGCTAACGTGATTTATAACAAAAATATGCACGTGTGTTTGTTTCTCTTTGTCATACGAGATTGGAATATCTAAATCTGTGATCAGCTTGTGCTATGTGTGTCAAATATTCATTGAATTGTATCTTATTTGAATAAAAGTAAGATTACTTGTTTTCTTAGCGGTCTGTCACTGATTTATTTTCTACTGATTTTCGTTTTTGCTGATATAAATGCTGAATCAAGATGATTATTAAAATATGTATTAATTTAATTGATTAATCCAATTGCCTATAAAAATGTGTATATTGCCAGGTTTTGCATATCCAGATATGCTCTGCAATTATGGAAGCAGCTGCAAGAAGAAAAGTATCTTATCTTTTCTTTTGAATCAATAAATAAATATTTAATTTGAGTCGAAGCAACGAAATTCGAGCTATTAACAGCTTTAACAGTTTTTTTATATTGTCCGTAATTCATCTCGCCAAACGGCGTTTATGAACTAACATCACTTTTATTTTTCATTTCAAGGTTAAAGTCGACATAATGGCCTAACATACTCAAAAGACTGGACTATAAAGCTGAATACGTTAGCATAAAAGGGCCGGTTTAGTATAATAAAATGAGCACAATTCAACACTAAGTATATCCAAAATGCATAAATAATAAAAAACTTGGTACCTAACCGTTAATGCAGAATATCTAACGCTGCAAATGCGTCGGAGCTAGTTACCAGGTCAAAGTCAAATGACCCAAGTGAACGGTTGCATCACTTTTACACCGGTATTTGAAACCTGAAATAATTTACACAATCACGAATTTATCTATTAAATGTTTTAGACACATGGTTGGAGAGGTTTTATTAAATTCTATGGTTCATTTTCTTTTGCACGGTGGCGATATTATGCAGGTTTTATACTTTAGATTGTGAAAAGTGCATCTGATTAGATCAAATATTTCATAATAGATGTTTAGCATTTAACGGACTAACCTGTTTGGTAGCTAATTAGACGCTCCTTGAATAATTAATAATTTATTGGCTTCTTTGAGCTGCTATGTCAAAGAGTTAAGTACGTGTTAAGTTAATATAAACAACTTTTTTTTCAAATAATAAAGACTAAATTTCATAGATGAAGCCCGTGTAACCTAGTACTACTATTCCAAGTTTTATTAAAGAATTTTAAGCCTGATGTGGAATTCGCAAAATTAAGATTTGATCCACTAGTTTTTCCCCTGAAATAAAATAAATATTTCTTTGTTGTGTTCGATGGTAAGGAGCTGAATAGTCTTGAAGTATTGTTTGGTTCATGCGTGGAGGTATTGTGCTTTTCTTTAAAATATTCGGGAGTACTTCCGAAAAGCATTTAGCTCCGATTAGTCTGAAAATTTGTGTACTTATATTTTTGACGTGCTGATTACGAATATACATAACCATGAAAATACCGCGAAATGTTTTTTATATAGGATTTAACCATTGAAGGGTAGTCTTGCAAGTTTGGAAAATTGAACTTAATGAGAAAATGTTATACCTGCGATCAACTATAATTATATTTTAATCGTTTGTGCGGATTAAGAAATTCAACTTAAGGATACGTGATTCCCTAGACTAGCAGAGTGTTGGCTGTTCACTTGCCTTATTGTTTTCAATTATTTCTGTTCCTTCAATTTGTTTATTATAATGATTATTATTATTATTTATGATTATATATGTTTGACTATTATTTAAAATTGTTTCTGCGCAATATGTATATCTATATATATATATATATATATATATATATATATATATATAGTATATATATATATATATATATATATATATATATATATATATATATATATATATATATATATATGTATACAGGGTGTCCCATTTGAAAGATTACGGCTAAATATCTCCTAAAGGAGGCAAGTAAACCCCTGTCGGGGGTAAACACACAATAAAGAAACCCAAAAAATATAATGTAGGTAGGCGGGAAAAATACTCCCGGAAATTCTCTAAAGTTCGACGAAATTTATTTATTACTTTTTACTAATGTTCGAAGAACATTAGTATTAAAATCACTTTGGCCGAAAATTCCTATTTCCATATATATATATATATATATATATATATATATATATATATATATATATATATATATATATATATATATATATATCATCAAAAATTTCAGTGAAAAAATCTCAGGAACGCGCCATTCGATTAAACTGAAATTTCCAGGGTATATTGATGTGTATGCAGAATAGTGCCAGGTCTGACAAAAAATTAATAATGTTTAACCCTTTGGCGCCGGCGGCCATTTCACTGATATTTTAAATATGCCTATTATTTTGTCAACAAATAACTTTTGCGGAAAGAAAGTTTATGAAGTGAACTTTGAATGTGTTCTTAATGTGAATATGATAGTATTTTTGAAATGTTTAACCCTATGTGTGCGCTAGGAGCCTAAAATGAGGTTGGAAAATTTTTGAATTGCGATAACTTTTGACCAGATTGTCAGATCATTATGAAACTTTAAGAACATATTGATATTACTAAGTTTTAGACTGACATTACCAAGTTGTAGACTTTGTTGTAGTCTTTTATGAACGTGTTGGCAACCCTGCAGCTACGAAAGGCATTGAAAGTGATAAGTTTCAAACCATAAACTCTCCTGAAAAATGTTCTTTTACAGTGAGAACCAACTCATATAAAAATCGTATGCTTTGTATATACAACCAAAGCAAAACTTTTGAAATTTCATATCGGACAAGAACGGTAACTCTCCTCCAATTCACCCATATTTTAAGCATCAAAAACTTCTGTTCATGAGAACTCACAACTCAATTATCAGATACAGTTGATATTCACAGAATGTATTGGTATTAAGTAGGATCAGGTCTGACAGAAGCGATTTGGGAACGCGGACAACTCTGTGCCAGTGGTGCCATCTCGAGAAATTATAAGGAAAGAAAAAATACTTTGTGCCCTATGAATTCTGATTCAGTTAGCAAATTGTGATGAAATTGACACAACCTTACTCTAAGCCATGCTTGGTAGAAATTTGGTTCAAAAATTCGGCTGGTGCCACCAGCTATGGTAAGTTTGATATCTTGGGTTTTGAAAATTCGCTCAGGAAAATAAAACTTTTTGCCCCATAACTTCCAGTGCAGTCATGAAATCAAAACCAATTCCATATGATAAATGAAACTTATTATAGGCATCATTCAGAAGGAATCTGGTTAAAAAGCCATGATAGGGCTGCCAGCTATTGTTGGTTTTGTATTTATTTGCAATATCTTTATTAAGGAATTTTATCGTAAAATTTTCAATCGGTAATGATTTTGTAGTACAACAAACATTAAGTTTTCGAAAATTTGATATTTTTTGCGACTGGTAAGCGTAAATTTCTTTTCCAATACAGACATCGGATCAAAACGCAATTCGCAGGGTAGGTTGACTTCAATGTGAGGCAGGTGTGATATATTAATGCTAGCGAAGAATTACCAGCACGAGGCGTTTTTCGCTATTTTTGTATCAATAAATGCTGACATTAAGTACTCATATCACGAACATTTACAATGAAAATAAGTTACCAATGTTTAAATTTTCTAGTTCTAGAAATTTTTTGGTTCCAAACATCTTTCGTCTTTTGACCCTAAACATCTTTCCATCCCTGTAACTTTCGACGAAATCATCGGATAAAATCGAAATCGATAGAGTTATTTGAATTTGACATGAGGCAATTGTGGGAGACTTTTAGTTGCAGTGCTGAAAAGTGTTGCAAGTACTAAGCATTTTCTGCGTTTGTGTTATGTTATGCTGCTTTCAAACTTTTGCTGTTTGGCTAAATCTTGAAATTCCTGAAATCCATTCCACCCTATGACTTTAAATGCATTGGTGAGATCAAAGTGGTTTTGCACTCGAAACAGATTGGAGCACGTGTGGTATAATATGCACTCAAAATCTGCAGGATTCCACTATTGTTCATCGAACATTAGTATTTCTAGCGGTTCAGGTTCTCTTTTTTCAACTTGGACTTGGATATTACTATCTACTTCTCGCAATCAGTGGGGAAATATCGCAAATTGTATCGCAAATCACGTATTTTCCGAGCTATATATAGTACTTAAGCTATGCCCACAACCACAAAAATACCAGCCGTACATCAATCGGTAAAATTGTTTAAAGACGCAATTACCCTCTCCCCGAACGTTTCGTCCAGCAACTTGTAAAATTACTTCCCTCCATGTTTTCGCACGTGAAAAAAACAGTTGATAATAGACGAGGTGACCATTTACACTCTCCGCTCGCCAACATTTGCCTCTGTGTAATTTCGGCATAACGGTTATGAGGGGCACGTAGCTGAATTTTACCGAAAAAAAGTGGTGCCATCTATTCGAGCTCTTTTTGACATAGATTAGAATAGAATTTTCACTTTCAATTTTCACTAAGCTTTCTCGCACCGTGTTGTTGTTCTGCGCAGATGAGCTGCAGAAGTATTCGATAGCCTCTTTTTGTGAATAAACAATCTTTGAGTCAAAAAAAATATCCCGAAAATTTTGTCTGGTCTGAGAGTTTGAGCATAGATACTCTTATTAGTTGAAGTGCCTAGTGGCTTAAACTTTACTTCCAACACATATACAGGAAACAATAGACCGATTTCTGTGAGTCGGTAATGTAAACCTATGTAAAGAAAACATTAAAAGCAATATATGATTTTCGAATTTATTTACGCTGATTGTTTTCTAAATTTCTCGATAACACCGAGACCATTTTGGCTCAAAAAGACACTAAATCCTACGAATGAGAGTCTATATGATGAAATATGCAGGTTCTTTTTAAGGTATTAAATTTAAGTGACTTACTTTTATCAAGTTAAATATCGTATTTCAGGGCTATCACCTTGGGGCTAGTACGTTTTACGATCAGCAAAAGGGTAAAATAAAAATCTTTTCAAACTGTCGCAAACGTACCTCTGTTTTAAAATTTTTGCTTTAGTTTAAAATAAACTCTCTTTTTTGCAAAATACATAGCTTGGATGAAAAAATGAACTTGAATCAGAGCCTTACAAACACGTTCAAAACTTTAAAAGTGTTTTTGACTCTATTACTTGTAGCGATGACACATACTTTTGATAAAACCTGAGACAAATAAATGTTTGCTCTTTGGAGTCTTCCATATAAAAATAATCAGTCCTTTATTGATGTTAGTTCCACCAAATTTACATTACTTAAACCTACAGTCATTGCAATACGTTCAAGTCTCTTATTTTCTATATAGTCATTCTATTACTGCTCCAAGTAAAAATTAACAAAAGTTAATAATATTTCAATTTCGGTTGTGAAAATTTGTGTGATGCGAAATTATATAGCTTGTAACAAAATATCACAGAAATTATCGTGGACATACTCAATATTATAAACATTAACAAATATAGATCAGAGAGGTAAAAGTCAACTACAGATAAACCAGGCTTTTCAATCACATCTTCATTGCGATACTGATGATAGTATTTGATCCAATATTTGACCAGCTTCATAGGAGCTATTGCTTTGTTCTTCAGAAGATCAGCCTCAAATGCCAGTTTTTGCTTGTATCTGGTTGAAAAGAACTTTAATATAGTATATCCTTAACTATAATACTATCCGCTATGCATACCTATCATTATCGATAATTTCATTCAGCGCCCAAGCGAAAGACTCTACTGTTAAGTCAGACAAGTCAATTTTCACTCCGATTCCTTTCTTCGCCATGGATTCGATACTGTCCTGTTGCTGGTGTGTCAATGGTATACCAACCATTGGCACTTCATGATAGATACCTTCTTGTAAACTCATCGTCCCTCCATTAGTTACAAAAGCTTTGATATTTCTATGTCGGAGGATATCGTCTTGTGGCATCCAACTATGAATAAAAAACTTATTGGATCCTTGGAATATCGTAGTGTTCCCATTCCATGCCCAAACGATTTTCTCTGGTCGTCTGTTAAACACTTCGAACATTTTATAGATTTTATCTTTTGGCAATGTAGCTGGATCAGTATCTGATCCAAGCGAAACGTAAATACTGAATGAATTGATCCAAAGGATCCGAAACAAAATACTCAAATATACTTTTATCGGGAATTTGTAAGGCTGGGATATTAGCTATATTACTGGTGCTTATAGGTAGACTTGACATTGAGTTGGTGAAGATTTTGACGATTAGTTCAGTCGGTAACGCTCCTGTAGACAATCCCAAATCTTGTTCGATTTTCTGGAATAGTTTCTCCTGATAATGAGAAAATGTATGTAGTGCATTCAAATGGCTTTTAAATGAATAGTATATAAAAAAAATATGCGTCTGCAGTGATTTTGATTAGCATTGAAACTAACTTAATTAATAATTTATCCCATGGATTAAAAAAATGTTTGTTGATTATAGAAAGAAATCGTAAGCAAACCTGTTGAGGCATGTAATAAAAGTTCACCACAAATTTTTCATATAAATTTGTCAAAGCATTCCAAACAGCTGACGCAATTCCAGTTTCAGCAGCTGGTCGAAGGAACATCAAATTCGCAAAAGGATAGCTGGGATTTATCAAACGTTTAAGAGATAAACTAGGCTGATTGTGCAATATGATAAAAACTGGACAGTTATATCGTCGAACAAATGCTAAAAAAAATGTACCAATAGATTGAGAATCATTTTAATTATATAGAATGTACTACTCACCCAATAGCGCGTCATTATAATCATAGTCAAAAATTATAATGTCTACATTTAAGGATGCCGAAGCCAAACGCTTAAAATTTTCATGATTTATAGCCGCTTTTGTGGTCGCTAGTCCTTCTTCATACGATTGGAGAGTTGCTGTGTACTCGTCCACTAAAATGTTGGTGTTGCTTTTAAAATTTTCTGAAAATAAATTGGGTCATCAAATCATATGAGCTTCATGAATGAAACTACTTACTTTTAATTCTTTCCAATTCATGCAACTTATAGTGATTGATTCTAAGAGAAACGTCATATGGACTCAGCACAGTCACCTGTCAAAATAAAGTTAGGAAGAATAAATAAATAGACCGATGGAAAGATAGATGAATAGAAATATAAACTTATTAAATAAAATCAACTCAATTATACAAATTTCAATACAAAAGATTATAATTTAAAACCAAATTCCACTTCAGACGCTTTGCTACCAGTGAAGATGCAAAACATCACTCCGAATATTTGATAACAGAAGAGTTACATCGCAAACAATTCTGACTGAAATACTTTGAAAAAGTCTGTCAAACGAAAGAAAAGCTTCAAGTTAATGTCAGCGAAAAACACACCACACCTAGCCCTGTCCTTCATTATGGAGCCACCGAAATATGCTTTCACAGCATCGGTTCTTACGGATAAACTCCCCCCCCTCCCCAATTTTCTCCGCTTGAGATTTAGATTTCAAGCCAACATACCCCGCACCATGATTTTTGCATGGCACAGGTCTGTTCTGTTCCAGAAAGAGATTCAGGTCAGTACACAAAAACTTATCGAAAAAATCCCACTCAGTTTTTCTGTTTAAGAAAGGAGTTACTCCTTTTAATGTAGCAATTCTCCTGTTGTAACACTTCTAGAAACTGTCCACCTCGTGAGATGCGCAGAGTGCTTACTTATCAGTGCTGTATCTAAAATCTCACTACTGTTAGAGATTTGAAAAAAGCTTCATTCTCAATATTTGCAATGGCAAGATTAATAGACCCAATGAATTCATATAATAGGCGCGTTTTTTTGCTCCTCTATCCAGCGGAGAGTAGAGTAGACGCATTGAAAACAACAACACTCCTACACCAGTGAATTCACTAGTACAGAAATTCTATGCCTCATTTGTAGTTCACGTGTTGAAGTGTAGAATGTGCTGACAGAAAAAAGAAAAGCTCATGAGAAGTTGTATTTTTTTCTGTGAGGTGGCTTTCGGGTTTTCAGGGTTATGTTGAATGTTTTGGTAGTTAGGAAATTAGAAAAAGCCCTCATAATGTGTAGAAAGTTAAAAGAATGAATTTTCTGTTAGTTTTTTTTTCTATTTTCTATCGATTGTGGTAGTGTATACTCGTTATTTTCTCCCTTTTTTTCAGCTGTTTTCTGCTACCACAGCGAATACCGCAACCTATGTCAGTCTTAGCGAAAGCACTGCTGTTTTATACTAGATCGTTGTTTGTTGCGGCATAGTTGTACTCTGCACTGCATCGGAGCAAAAAAACGCACCTAATGATTCACCTCTTTTGGTACGGTCCAAATTACCCCATGGCTCATTGCGAGTGTTTGTGATTACACCTATTGTTAGCGGAATCCACTGCATATTTGTAGCTACTGTCACCTCCTTTATATTCACCTTCACATCAACTACAATATCGGCATTAATCTTGTCACTGAAGTTTGATGCAGACTCTTGGTTTACCTAAAAATTCAGCTAACAGCAGTCTTTAGCTGTTGCTTTCCAACCTGCAGACCCGGTCTTTAACGACTCAGGGTTCTTTGATTAGTACTTACGTCTCCGTGCTTAGATTTATCTGAGCAGGACTCAGGTACAATGGGCGGTCGGTTTATTTCCAAGCGCTTTCTCTTCCAAAGTGACCTGTTTATCGACATCTTCCGTGGGGGCTAAATCCCCTGGCGTGGAGATGATTATGTCACCCAATATATGTTCAAGTCAAAGAAGTCGACCTACAGCCGATGGTGTATTTACGGTGCTTTAAAGAAGGAAGCATAGCGCCGGTAGCTTGATACCTCGCTGACGTTGACCGCCTTCAAAACATTATCTGGTAGACTACTATTGCTAGATCTAATGACCTCCATAATTTCCTGAGATGAAGAGGGATTAGCGGTAATTAAAGCTCTGGATCTTGGTTTGCTTGGAATCAGGTGCCTTAGCACACCCTCCAATTTCAAACCTGGCCACTTTCCTTCCAGATTTCCCCTGCGCGTGCAGAGATCCTGACAGCTGACAGTGTTGATCCTGACAGCTTGTCCGTTTTACTCTGCTTTGATTCTACCTGGTGTGATTATATCATAGAGATGGCCTTTCAGTAAGTCTTTGAAGGTCAATAAATGAGCCTTCTACATCAGCTTCTAGCCCCCCGGTGAGACTATGGCAATACTTTTACTAGTGTTGACGACGAATTTTGCTTGATTTGCAAATACCGGTTTTGTATTAAGTGCATCTATTTGTGTGTATAAGCCAAACTGCCAGATAAAATTGCATATATACACGGAATTCGGATTTAAACCGGTTTGAAACCCAAATTTCGTGTAACCATATATAGATTGGGATTTGATTTCAATATGGCGGCTTTTGACAGTCGCTGTTGTCCTTGCATGCACAAACACTCACAAGAAGTGAAGAGCGATCGCTAGAAGTCGCCATATTGAAAAACTCCTCCTTGGACGAACACAAAACTATCGTGACATGATATTTAGCGCAAGCTCAACAAATTGAGCACACTCCAAATCCCAATTTGAGATCTCGTGTAAAAAGTGTAGTAGTGCGCAGGCATAGCATAAGTACTAATAAATAGAATGCAAAGAACGGTATTGTACAATATTTGCCTGATGGAAGAGAATGGCAGGGAGTGAAGGATTGACCATCACCTGACACCTAAGAAGAACCAAAGCCAAAATAAGTTCCCTTTATCATATGCAACAGTGAGAAGAACATACTCGCAAATGACAGGTGAGAATGTATATATCCTTGTTAGCTGATAATCCCATCAAGAAACAGTAAGCGCAGTGAACATTCGCTGGCAACAAACGAAATTCCATGTAGTGGATTGCATAAAATTGTCGGAGATATTATTTTTACTCGCCAAATGGTATCGAAAGTAGTATTCCGCGTAATCAATATTGCATTAATTGCCATTCGTTAAAATAGTCTCTATGGCAAAGCATATGTACTATATATTGCCTAGTGGGAATGAGAAACATATCTGACCGTAGCAGCGTTGCTTGACGGGATACTTTCTGTCTATTTTCAACTTTGACTTGAATATTGCTATCTACTTCTCGCAACGTACTTTCTGAGCTACATATATTTAAGATATTCGTATTAGTTCTCGAGTTATAGTCAGTTAAAGGCAGCGCGGTGTTCCCCAGGTCGGTGGAGCTTTAAAACTTTAAACGCGTTTTTCTCAAAGTAGTACTTTTTCAACTGCCGTACAAGATATCTAAAAAAATATTGAATCGATCCGGCTCAAATTTATACCACATCTACAAAAGAGTATTATCTCCTCGTTGAACCTAAATGTTATTGTAATTTCAGAAAAATAGTTTGTTTATTAATGTTTAAAGTGTGATTTTTTTGAAAAATAATCGATTTTTATGTTTAACCTAAAATTAATGTAAAAATTTAAAATATTTTTATAAATTTTATTGGTTCACCTATGAATTACATATTTCATTAGCATATTTTTTCTTCTCTGAATGTTGCAAGTTCCCCGGAAAAGGCGTTAAGTTGTACGAGGCAGTTTTTGATGTGTTTTTTTCATTCGCTCGCATCGCCGCCATTTTGTGTTGAAAAATTATTTAAAAAAACATGTATTTTAAGGATTCTCATTAAACATTTTCTGAATGAACAATATATATATTTTAATTCAATCTGAAATTAGCAATTTTTTTTCGATTTTACATGTATTTCCCCCCTTAAGCTATGGCCATAGCGTTGCGAGAAATAGACAGCAATATCCAAGTCCAAGATGAAAAAAGACACTTGATATCACAAACTACAAGTTATATGTTATTGAATTTTGAATTCACATGCATATGTATATCACCACCTATGACATGGAAGTTTAATGACATTTAATGTAATTTCCATGAAGGTGGGCTCTGGAGTTAGAATATATTTACGTATGTTAAAAAATTAACCATTTTCAGGTGCACGTTCTTTAAATTATATTTCGGTCGGAAGTATGCAAGCTTTTGGCGCATGATTAGCTTTTCGAAATTCTGATTCGGACTTATTTGTGTGAGCTTTTTGGAAAATCAATAAAAATTGAAAATGGTAGATAAGCGAAAGCATTTCTAAATAAGCAATATACGGTGCTCGATACTTCACTTTCGCTTTTCTTCGAATGAAAGCTATAATGCTTATTGAAGTGCTTTGTGCTTGTGATGCGACACACTAGCACTTGAGAAATAAGAAACCAACATATACAGTGGCTCGAAGTAAAAGTGGTCCAAACCGAAAACTTTATGCAGAACATGATAGCTGTGACAAAATGATATTTGTAATTGCATTGTCTCTAGTATTGTATTTTTATTTAGCAAAGTTAAAAAGAGCGTTCGAAAAATAATTTGCTGAACACAAAGAATTTTTTTTAGCACATACGAACTACTAGAGAGTCAGATTTTAAAAGAAAAGCAGAAGAAATGTGCTGATTTCTCTTCACAAATCAGTTTCAAAATAAAGCATATGACGTATAGCCTATAAAAATTTCATTTGCAGTGCATAAGTGATCAAATTTATGATGGAGATAACAGCATACGAAGCTTTAGGAGCAGAAACACTTTGAGAGCTATCGCCCACAAATATCTCCCCTCGTTAGAAATTCAAACATTTGCTGCGTGATTTAATTCTAAGGTGTCCATAATATAAAAATCAAAATGTACGGTGTTTTTTTTTCAATCTAATGATAGCGCCATAACTACAAGGTTGCCCCACACATGCAAATGACATCCACCAGACCTGCAAATAGCAAATAGGTAGTGTGACGAAGAGTAACCGACAACCGTTCTTGTGGTAGGCGGAATTTGAAAACTTTGAACTGGCAGAGTGGACAGAGGATTTAGTTAATAGGACTTTTGCCTGTTTCTGAAAGGTAAACTTTTCTAAGGAGACTAAATGATTTGAATGATTTTTTCACGTGCTTGCTATAGTTATAGCTAGGCTCGCACTTTCATCGAAAATCAAACCTAACTACATCCGTTAATTAGTAATACATTCTGTGAATAATGTAGATGTGATATATTTGTCAGAAGTTATCACACCACAAAAATTGAAAAGAAAATAGGGCAAACTGAATCGAATAGTTGTGTTCTTCGAAAAGCTGAAAAGCAGTAAAAATAAAATTCCATGTACATCAAAGTGTTTATCACTGATCATATCAAACTTCTAACTCAATATGGCTTTCACTGTTAGCAACTGTTGACATTCCCTTCATGCATTAGCTCGTATATCACGTGCGGTTCGCGGTGCATGGCTATTTAATCATGCTTTCATTGTCTGGAGTTTACGAGAATATGCGCAAATGCTATCAACGGATCGGCAATGTCAATGTTTTCTGTTATCATTTATTAAATAAACAAATACACAATAACATATGATTTCTCTGCCAAATCGATCGTTATAATAACTAGGAAGCAATAAAAGCTTTCAAGTCTGTTATACTTAATTACTATATGTATAGTGGATTTACTCCAGATTGCTTGGAGATGTACTTTGCCGTGCTTAGCATAAACCTTCTATCTACATTTTAGTAACTTTCGAGATATTCAATGATTTGTGTTTTGATTTGTGCTGGAGATATATGGCAAGTGCATTTTTCAATATTTTTTAACATACTTTCACAAAAAACAGGTTTTTCAAATTTTGTAGAATGATGTAATAATGTACGCTTTCGAGTCCGGTGTTAATTCAAAAATGAAATAAAATGTCAGATAGAGTGTTTATGCTAAGAACGGCAGTATTGTAATCTTTGTTTGGGTTACAGCAAGTATTATCGAATATACTTTCGAAAGTTGGAAACTTTACATCATGTTTTTGAATAAATAATTTGCAGTCGCTAGTCAAAATGAAAGATAACCCAGACAAAAAAGGCAATAACAAATTTGCGAGAAAAATTTTAAGTGAAGGTCTAAAGAAATTTGAAGGTTTAAAGGAATTTAAAGAAATTATTTTTATTTTGGTATCACAAACACAATATGAAAAGTCCGTTACGAAATCGTGTGTGTAAACTATCTGGTTTACTATTGAGTTTACGTACAAAATTTTAACTGAAGGCGGTACTGGGTAGGTAGGTTCCGTGGCGAACAGACTCCGGAAGAACACATCGATCACAACGATATATTGTGACACCGCATTGTTTAGCCACCATCATTACTAAGGAAATAACCACCCGGGGTTTTTTTTTATAAATTTAACGATTCCCTTCAAGGCTGCCGACCTATGAATAAGTATGAGCCAAAGAGTTGCAATGTTCTTCCAGTAAGGACTGGGCATTGACAGAAGAGTGGAAGAACTACTTCTTTTCTTTCTAGCATCTACAGCTTTGCCAGAAGCTATTGTTAGTGGAACCCATTCGTATCCCTCCCCAGTGCAAGTGAATTACTATTGCGGTAAATATTACTTGCTTTCTGATCAGGCGGGTAGGTTCCTCCACCTGCGATTTCATAGCCCGACAGTGCTGACAATCAGCTTCTTCTTATGTTTTTTTTTATGTCTGTGGTCATGCTTATTATTTCTTTACTACTGTAGGGGTTAAAACTGCAAATTTCAGGCATACCTTTTTGATATCTCTGCATATAAAATGCAGTTCGTTAAAAAGAAGTATATTACGCAACTTCGGTATCAGAGCAGAGCATTTAATACTTAATTCAAATACTTGCTAATTTCTATTGGCCTAAACTTAGCATCCTTAATGGAGCGTGGAGAAAAAAGTATAAAGTGGAGCTTATACTTTTTTCTCCTGACATACAATTTACTTAGACTCCAGTCGAACTTCAAATTCACTGAGCTGCAGCAAATATGTCTTTTCTGCGGTAATGCGCAAACTACAGCGGCTCCCATTTCCCACTCACCCCTGGTTAAACCACAAGAAAAACACAGTTAAGTACAAAAAAGAATAGAGATACTGTGGCTAAAAATTGGGTCCTTGTTTATCGAAAAACCTACCAAATTGTCAAACAAGTAGCCTGACTGCATTCGTCAATGATGCCTTTGACGCATAGTTGTACTCAGCAAAAATCAAATTCCACTTCACCACATTGGGCGCTAAAAGTTCAAGAGTATTTATAGCAGACATAAAAGGTATATTTAATGCAGCCGCCTACAATTACGGTTCGAAAACTAATTCGGTATGTAACTTTGGAAATTTTATTTCATTTTTTGGAAAAATTCTGAAATTGTGATATTATTTAGGATAGTAATCCCACGACAATCTTTGTCGGGTGTAGGGGTTGAAACTGGTAGAAAGCTTAATCCACCAATTTACAATCAATGTGAATACGAGTATGGAGTGATTAGTTTCCCGACTCACTTAATCCATGATCAGTTCATGTATGTACCTATTTAACGCTCGGTGAATTCAAAGTTCGGTGCGCAGTCACTCGTCCCAACCTGGATTTGCTCCGGGTTCCTACATACTAGAAACCAGTTCTCTACTCACTAGAGTATACGAACTTCATTTGAATAAGCGTGCAAATAGATTTTTTTAGCTGGTTTTGTTTCTAAATAAAATCAGGACCACCACCGTCCTACAAAGCTACACGTTGTACCTCACGTGCGAACACGCCTTAAGAGTTGAACCATTGGGGCTCTAATAATGCGTGAGTTGAAAAATGATATCAGAGACGAAAGGGTAAAAATTTTGGGAAACACAGTCGGGTTCAATATCTTCCGAGAAGTAAAACTAATTTGCAATGATTTGCATTTCTGAATTATTTATTTATTAACAAAATTAATAGCAGCAGAATACAAATCCCAATCATAAGAATGAAATGAGTACAATAAAAAAGTAAAGATATAAAAAAGAAATATGATTCAAAAAAGTAAAGCCACAGCGATTAGCTCGAGTATAAATGCCTTTCGAAGGCAAAGAACGATTGTGGCAGAGGACCAAGTCCAAAATCTGGCAAAGGGAAAGGACAAACACATATTTGTACACGCGAATGGAATAGTGAAAATTCCTGAGGTCTGTTGACACCTAGCGAGTTTGAATCGAATCGGCGAAGCTGGATATAATTTCTCGCTGAGATTTTAACAGAAAACACTCGCCAAGCAATAGTCGTCGTGACTGCAAGGAAGTAGAAAAGGAAGGCGGGTAAAATATGAAGAGTAAATGATATTAAATTTCACGAATAAAGAGCATGTGAATGGTCTCAAAAAGGTACTGGAAGCGTAGGGGACACAACCAAATTAACATTAGAAAAAAAGAACTCATTGAAGAGCTTAAATGCTGAACGAAGGACCAATCCAGATACTCAGGAGGCTTTAGCGTTGACTTCCGCAACATGGAAATTAAATTATAATTTGGGATCAAAAGTCACAAACAAGTCTCTGATATCATATAGGTAACGTATCTATACATTTTCAAAACCGGCATTGATTAATCTAATAATATTTCGAAAGCCACAAATACGATTCCATATACTTGATAGCTAATTGAAGACGTTTTTCGTTGTCGTGATCAAGGAGAGCATTAAGAGTTCAAGATCTGAGCTCGTTGCGGTTAACGAAATATTTTTTCTATCATTTAAATTTCCTCCATTAAAAGCAGAAGCATTTTTTTTGGATAGCATTGGAAAATGAGTCTTATCGCAGGGAACTCAATTTGAAATTAACGAAAAAGAAATACTCTGGCCATGCATGAAATACTCTGGCCAAGCATTAAAATAGATAGGCCTATGACACTTATTATCTGTACGTGATTTCGCTCATTTCTAAATATTTAAGCTGTAGATAAGAATTAATTCGAGAGTTAATCAATAACGTTAGTTTTGCGGTGAACTACTGGACTGCCAATCCCAGATAATTTAAAATTTGGTCACGAGTAATGTTCGATAATTTTAATAGCTTATGCAGCTATAAATTCATTACAACAGGCAAAATGAATTGTAATCTCTTTTTTTTAAATTGAATTCTCCAGAGAATAATAGCTTAGAATAATTTATGAAAGAATATAGCAAACATAAATCACTTTCATATAAGTAGATACATGTGCACATTCCATCGCCAATATGTATGGTCTGCCCACGAATATTTACATATTTGCGAAGCGCTTTTATTCTAGAGTACATACAAAAGTATGTAAAATATATTTCACTTACCGAATGTCCACTATTTGCGTATTCATTGAATATCGAGTTAGCAAATACCGAATGAGATTTAGACAATGAAGATACAATGCCCAAGATATTAATCGCTCCAGCGTTTTCTAATCCACATAGTCCACATGTTATCACAAACCAAGCGAATAATTTCAGCTGGCCTATCATGATGCAAAAATACACTCAACTTATTACACAAATGGGGGAAAAAGTTGAACTTGACACTGCAATTAAAATACTACGTCCACGAGCGCTGTCAATCCAGAAGCGAAAACGCGCATCGCACGGAGCAACAATGAAATTAACTTTTGAAGCCGGTTACGTATCTATTCCCAAACAAAGAACGCTCGACACTTCATTGTGCTAACTTGAAATTCTAATTCTTACTTTGAGTTAGTCACATATGGAGTCACTCGCATTCCCCGATGATTGCCAAGCTTGCACACTGACTATTGAGATAAAACTAAAAGTTACTTAATACGACCAGTAGAATTGACGGAAGAAGTTGAATGCTTTCAGAATTCATCTTTTTTAGCTTCTCCACCAGTCAGATTGACTTCCCCAATAGTATCCAAACGACGTTATATGTGCATGATATAGTCAAAGCCAGATGCTCTTTTGTTCGCGCGCGCATACGCGTGCAGTACGTAATTCGGGTGAATGAGCGATTTTATAGCTGTTCCCAATTCGGGATTGGGAATATACCGAAATTCGTGAGCTTTCTCTGCATGTTATTGTATTTGTGTGTACACGATAATTCTGTGTACGTACACGTAGATTTTCATTATGGCGGCATCTGACTACTGCTGTTCACTTCGTTCGAGCATGTGCATGGACGCAGCTTTCCGATATGGCGGCTTCTGACCAAGGCTGTTTGCTTCGTGTCAGCACGTCCGTGTAGTCAGATTTCCAATATGGCAGATTCTGACTTATCCTATTCACATCGTGCGAGCATGCTCGTGCAGAAGATTTCCCCTAGCGGCTTCTGCTGATTGGTGCTCATTTCGTAAGGGCGTTTCCATAAAGGGAAATTCTTTACATGGCGACTTCTGAAAAATGCTGTTCATTTCGCAGGAGCGTGCACAAACGGGCACACTTCTAATATTACGAGTGCAGTTCACTTCGTAGAAGCGTATTCATGTAAGGGAATTCCAATGTGGCGGCTTCTGAAATTCACCGTTTACTTCGTTGAAGCGCGTGGAAACAGGGAAATTTGTTTTATTGATGCTTCTGGCGAGTGCTGTTCAATTAGTTGGTGCGTGTCTGGTGAATAGCGACGTCGCCACTTCATGCATCAACGTTACATGAACCATTTGAGATGATGGTTATGTGGTTTAGGCATTTGGCGGCACCGCGGCCGTGAATCGCATTCATGTTCTAAGCACATTTTAGCACTTTCGAGATATTTGGTGATTTGTGTTTTGATTTGTACTGCAAATAAACAAATATTTTCGTTTTTTTTAAGTTAGCTGTATAACCATACAGCACACAATTTTAGCAGGAGATCAAGAACAGAGGTCATTTTTGAATATTGATTTTAGCATACTTCCACAAAAGATAAGTATTTAAAATTTAGCAGAATGATGCAGTAGACCAGGGGTGGGAAAACGGTCGATCGCAATCGACCGGTCGATCGCAAACAGTTCGACAGTCGATCACAAACATTTTTAATAATTTAGTAGGTTAATTTAAAATGTGAACTAAAAATTTAGTTTACGATTTATTCAGTACATTTTGGAACGGGCCTTGGTAGATCCAATCGGACAGTCCACGCAGTTTCAGTTCACACAAAAGCTCGCAGAGCCTTGGTGGCGGAGAGGCCAACGGGAAAATCCGAGATAGCTATGCTCTCGATTTGTGCAATTTATAAATTTATATCATTTGAGTAAAATTGCTTCACTAAATCTCGTATACGGTTGTTTTATTTCCTTAAATCTCTCTTTTCTATACACCTTGCCTGCATTTGCATTCGTCTCCCTGCTACCGAGATAGTAAATTGTCACACACAGCGTAACAAAAGTTAATCTCAATTTTAGATAAAATAAAATAAAAATCTTTTCACGCCAATGTAGTTTGTGTAGTTCATTCTTTCGAGCTAAATAGTGACATTTGGTGTTTGAATTTTTAAAATTGAATTGTGTAAATGTCTTTTCAATAATAAAATCGTTCAAAAATTGAAATTCTTGACATCTTATCCGTCAGAAATGATAAGTGTCCCCGCTTTTCTGCATTTTCAAAATTTTTGCTCGAAAGAATGACCAGATAATGGAGACATGTCAAAATTTAGCTTCACGATTAACTCAGTACTAGCCTAAAAAATGAACTGCACCTACTAAATTAGCGTGAAATGATTGGAGACATGTGCCAAAGCTATTTGCATTTTCAAAGCGAAAGCATGTTCCAAGCAATTTTTCACGCTTAAAAGTGAGTACAACTCTTGTTATTTTGAAGCTAAATTTTCGCCGAAATAAATTTCACGTCAAAATTTGCATGAAAATTTAACGTGAAATCGAAAACAGTACTAAGCTTTAGATGGCTGAGCTCAGGAAGATTTTTGCAAAGATTTCTAAATCTTTTGCCTGAAATTATTGCATTTTTGGACACATTGGGAGAAAAACATGAACAATTGGAAGATCCAGTATGGGTAAAGATATTAGCATTTCTTACGGATTTTATGGGCCGTTGCAACTTGCTAAATTTACAATTACAAGGAAAAATCAAACGTTGAGTTCGGTAAATGTTTTTTAAGTACAATTAAAACCTTTTGCTTCACAACTAAATAGGCAAAATTTTTAAATATTTTCTATATTTTGAAAAAACATAATAAACTTACTGGTGAATCTAGCTGAAAGACATTCTTCAGTTCGCGAAAGAGTCCGGGGCCTTCGATGGCTGCTTGGACTGATTTTTTTTCTCCTGCCGCATTTATCTCGTAGCAATATGTACCAATAGGTCCATGTGTGGCCTTGTGCCAACTGGTACAACCTAACCTAACCTACTGGTGCATGTAATATTGAAATGTTTTGTCCTGAACTGGAAAATTTTAAACAAGAATTCGAGAGACGATTTGCAAATCTCAATAACCTTCAACCGATTTTTGAATTTATTTCATTTCCTTTTAGAGAATTCGATAACGAGGATATTTCATCAAATCTAGCGCATACTTTACAATTGAATTCATCGAATCTAGAGTTAGAAATTTTAACCATTGCCCGCGCAAATGAAAATTATTTTTTTTATTTTATTACCATAAAAAATATCCATTATTGAGATTGGTGGCAATGAGGATATTTGCATTTTTATCGATGTGAAGCAACGTTTTCTCAAATGAAAATAATCGAATCGCAGCTTAGGAGTTCTCTGACTAATGACTACAAGCCTAACTCTACAATACTTTTTGATGAAATGGAGAGTCACTCATATACATCAAAAATTAATCCAAAATATTTAAATATACTCGCTAAAACTGCATGTTTTTTAGCCCATTAATTAATTGTTACAGGCCGCCTCCATTAGCGATTTCCCATGGCATAACATTTCAAATTGCTAATAGAGGCGGCCTATGGTATGCAATATTTGATGGCATGCCATATATGGTAGGCAATATGCTATGCCATTTGCTTGTATGCCATCAGCAGCAGAATTTCTTCACCCTACATTTTAAATAAAATAATCGAATCCAGCATTTAACGCTCAGATACAGCGCACGTGCTTTCCGCTCAGATGCATTATCGGAATGATATTGCATTCCGATACATGCTGTTTGGTGGATGGCCACCAAACTGTTCGACGAAGTGAACAGCGGCCGCTAGAAGCCACGATATTACAAATTTTCCTTTTGGACACGCCCTATTGAAAACAAATCACAATCTATGTGTTTGTAAACCAGATCGCCGCTCAAATTGCTATGGTTACACGAGATCCGGATTTCAAACCGGTTTTAATCCGATCTTCGTGTAGCCATATAATTTGGTCCGGCACACATACATATGAACGCTTCGTACAAAACCGGTATTCGCAAATCAAGCTCCTGAAGAGCTTCCGTGCACGTACACAGTCTGCTCACACATACATGGAAATCGGGCTAAAGCTCACGAATTACGGTATATTCCCAATCCCAAATTGGGAAGTCGTGTAAAAACGCTCAATGAATACTTATTCCACTGGTTTTTCAACAAAAAGCTTTTTATTTATAGACTTTTTCGAAGTCGCATACTGTCTCAGAGTTTCTTAGCACAGCTGGTTATCGGACAAAGATACCGACATTTTGAAATATGGACGCTTGCAGCGCAAAGCACGATTAGAATGATTTGGATTGTTTGTTTCACTCACAGACTGCACTCCGTCTGTTTTGATAAACCCTATCTTAACGGATGGTATCTTTTAACTCCATAGATATACATATATAGGCACGATATTCATACATAATTCAACTATACATATGTTTATGTAAGTATTTTTAATACCATGATGAAATTTACTACTATTTTGTTTATATATATTTATTAAATTATAGAAATTTGCTTTTATTGTTTTTGGAAGAACTTCTAAAATTACTACAAGTCCCAAATTGTGCTACCTTGGAGTAGATATGCATGAATTCTTGAAATTTAATCCTGTACTAAAAGATGGTCGAAGGATTCTGTTCTATATCAGTACAGAGTACTTTTACCACTTAGGGACCGGGCTGTGCAGCTGATGACAAGATTTTACTCACTGGCAGACGGGCCTGAAAACGGAATAATCCGGGAGATTGGACGTACGAGTAACTCTAATGAGTGAGTCCTTTATACGTCTGGCGGGGATAGCAGGACAGCGGTGGCTCATGGACATGCTGTTCAATTATGCTGTGCTCCCGTTAAATCGGAGGGGATAATTAGACCTAGGTTTAATTTAGGTCTAATTAGGCTACGTTAATTCTAGCTCGACATAAGCTAGATGTAGTTAAGTAAATTAAATAAGTATTTAGTATTATATAGCTAAGTCAGCTCCAGGAAATTTGCAGCCTCGGTGATATCTTAAAAGTGTAAGCGAAAAAATATATAAATGACACAAGATTTATTAATCACAATCCAGGAAAAGCCAGCAGACCAAAATGGTAAGCCACTAAATATATAATTTATTATGGTAAATACTCCTTAAGTTAAATAACCTATGAACATTTTAAAACATTAATAAATATATTATTATTATATTACTATAGTAAAATAATTCCTCGACAGCCCTTGTATTGGTCTAGCGGTTAAAGCTGGAAGCTTCACTCAAATTTACCATCAATGTGAATAAGAGTGTGGAGTGATTAGTTCCACGACTCACTTTTCCCATTCTGAATTCAGGTACCTATTCAGAGCTAGGTGAACTCAAAGCTTGGTGCGTGGTCACTCGTCCGAACCTGGATTTGAACCAAGGACCCAACACACAAGAAGCTAATGCTCTACCCACTAGGCTATTTTGTTATTGATGTTTATTATATTATTAATGAGGTTTAAGGAAAATTTAAAAAGTGGATATTATCAATAAGCTTATAAAGAAAAAGCCATGGCAAATTTTGAACGAATTTAGCATTGGAAGATCCACGCGATTCACAACATCAAAATCAATGGTGAAAAATCCTCCAACTAGTTAAGACTGCCTCGGGGGAGTTGAACGAAAGATAGACGATTAAAACAGGTGAGTATCTGGAATGGAACATCCGTTTATGCACTTGGTTTGTGCAAAAGTGGGCCAAATACACAGGAAATATTTCTCGTGAAGAGGGAAAACTTTTTTAAGAAATAAATTTTCATCAATCCATTAAAAATATAGGATATTTAAAAAATTATATTTTTTAAGAAATTGGCTGTGGACCCGTTTCAAAAGAAATCTGAATTAAAAATTCGTTAATTAGGTCCTCCACCTAAACGCGTTTATAACGCGGCTGAAAGTGTTTTGATCCGGGGATGTTACCGCGTAACACTATTCCGCAGAAATTGCCCCAGAAAGAAAAAATTCAAAATATAGACGTGAAAATTGCATTGGCATAAAGAAATTACCGTTATTGACTGTAGGAAAGACCAAGCATCCAAGAGCATTCAAAAAATGTTCTTCTTCGAACATTAGTAAAAAAAAAGAAACATGAAAGAGAAAAAAAATAACAAAAATAACTGAATAGTTTGAAAACTAAAATTAGATATTTAGTAAATAGCAATTCAAGGTAACTTTCTCAATGAATGCTTGAATTTTAAAAAAGATTGCGGGAGAGGGTCAAGCTTAAGAACAATGTGCGTTCTGGGTAGACGCAACAAAGGCGAATGAATATAGCCTTCCGTACGTGCAAACGGTATAGAAAAAACCTCTGATGAACGACTTGGACGACTAAATTCGAAATAAATAAATAAATATATATATTGAGTCATTTAGGGCGACAACCATAACAATTTTCCCAGTTCTAAAACTTCAGATGCAGTCAACTCGCCACTCTGATCTAGATTTTTCAAATTTTTCGATTTTTTTTGCACGCCGTTATAGGTGCCTGCCCTATTGGACCTATTTTCATACGATTGGCCACGACATTGGGTAATATTTTGTTCCATTATCTATTGACAAATGTTCTCTTCTGTCTTTCCAACAACTTCTATGAAACCAATGAAGATTTATTTTATTTCACACACATCAGTTTTTTTACATAGTGAATGACCTGGCTGATTTATTCTGTATTCGACACATCTGAAGTGCAGTCGAACATTATGTTGTAGTGTTTGGCTTCTTTGATGTCGTTCAGAATGCAATTTCTAACTGTTTTTGCCATTATGTCAATAGATTTATTCTGTATTGTCTTTGATATATATGATAATTGACCCTTTTTGAAGAGTTATAATTAATACTTAAGAGTTAAATTATGTTTGGAGAGCAAGAAAATTAAATTCAAGAAGTTCACTTGACCAGGCTGACAGCATTTTGTAATGGAGCCGCTAAAGTTTTCGAGGGAACCACGAAAAGAAAGACAGTTTGATCATACAATACAGCATCCATAACCAAGTTAAGGTAACGCTTTTCAATTGCCAGAGCTTGTACACGGGGAACCTATGAGTCAAAAGGTTGCTGGACATATTGAGCGTTCCATATAATAATATCTTCAGGATGATGATGGGATTGGCCCGCTTCTGTTTGTAGAGTACCGGACTGATGGCTTTGCAGCCGTCATTCGCAAAAACACCATATCCCTGATCCGTAGAACACGGGACAGTCCCAACAGCATCCTAAAGACTATAGCTAATAAGCTCACTTCGGCACTATGAAGGTACCTTGTGCGGGGGGTGATCACGGAAACCAGTTCACTTCCTGAATCGCCTTTTTGTGCTTTTTTTGTGCTATTTTGGTACTTCACTGAAAAATGTTACGTTAATATTGTGAAATTTGCTTCTTTCCCCTTTTTTTTAATATTGTTCTTAAAGTAAACATGCAAAACACAATCATTTATTATTGAAGTCGCATTAAAAATAGGTTTTTTGTTCTCACTAAGTGTTCGTGCCTTCATTTTTTTACCTACTGTATTTTCTACTTTTCTTTGAAAATCAGTTTTTCTAGAGGTTTCTTTGCGCTAGAGTTTTTTCAATTTACTCTAGTCTAGATCTTAAATAAATTCGAGCATCGCTTTTCTGAATGTTTATAAGCAGATTTATAGAAGTTCTTTATTGATGAATTCCGCAATTGTGTTAACTTAGTAGAGATCTGGTTGTTCCCTGGAAACCAAATGTTTCATAAACTCAAGTCTTCTTAAGTGCAATCTCACTCTCTGAAAGCTTTGATCACATGTGTATTTTCATGTGAACGTTTCGTAGCCGCGATCGATTCTTGAATACAGATCTATTCTTCATTGATGATTCAGACCCGAATCAGGCCTAAAAGTTCCGAAACTCTTTCAGTGAAAGTAAGTGAATTTCGGATGAAATTCCTTTATATACCTCGTGTCTATGGATGCGTATTATCTACTACCATATGTTTACAATCTGAATTGAAGCGATGAGTCACCCATGAATTACACACACCATTCAGCGATGATATTTCGAGGGTAGATATTTCGCTTTTCAGTTAAACACTGAACAGCGAAATATCAATGGCTGTGAAGAAATTGAAACATATTTAGCTTAAAAGTGAAAAATTATGTAGCTTAACATTTAAACCTAAAACGTATAAACCTAAAAATAGCATGTATAATGTCAATTTGAAGAGTGTTGCAACACACTCTTCATCTCAACAGCAATGGAGCATCAATGAATCAGAAACACCCGGCACAACTTATCGATCCAAAAAACCAGCCTTTACATCACATATAGCATTCAACACGATTTAACTTTGTTTAGTAATAGTATCATAAGTGTCAATATAAAGTTTATTTTGATGCGTACAATACATAATTATGTACATTATAAAATATATATAATTGTAGTTTTTTTTTCAAGAAAAACTACTGTTTAGATCTATCAGCTCAATGTGAACATATCAACTGATGTACCAGAATTAAGCACTATATCTTCTGGTGTAGTCGGTGATCCTAAATGAAACCAATTTTCGGTAACACCACAATCAGCTCTAGACGAATTTAAAGCGTGCCGTAGAGCAAACAGAACTGATATTGCAAGACAAGAAGCTGGCTCCCCGGTAGCTAGAAAGAAAATTCAGAATAGTAAATCATTTAATTTTGCAAGCACATACCCTTTGAACGTAGAAAGCCAGCTGGATTTGGACTGTTTTGTAAGAGCGTTATTCTAAAATCAATCGGAATATCTTTAGCACCAGGAGGTTTATAGTTCCAAGTTCTGTTGGTAAGCAATTCTCCAGTTTGTCGATTGAAAATTAGTTTTTCCGTTAACCAATAGCCGATTCCCATGATAAATGCACCCTCAATCTGGCCGATATCAATGGAGGGGCTCAAACTTTCTCCGGTATCTTCCAAAATATCAACTCGCGTTATGAGTGAGTTTCCTGTTAATATATCAACTTCCACTTCTGTCAAGCAAAGACCATACACGTCATAAGTAGCTAAGTCTCCGCTTTTGTGCGTATGTGTCTCTTGTAAAGAAACATTGGCCTCAAAGCATTTTCGAACAACATCTGACCATTTTGGATTTTTAAGCGAATCCCGAAAAGGTTTCATTCGTTCCAACAAAGTTTCACAAGCCTTTTTTGCAGCCTGCAAGCAAGATATGTATAAATTCAAATTGTATATGGTAAATTCAGATCATACTTACATAGCAAACTGTCTCACTCGCAGTACCTCCACCCGTTACAACAGCGTTAGGTGCATTGAACGTATTCGAGGGACGAATTTGAATGCTTTCTAATGGGATGCTTAGAGTATAAGCTACGACTTGAGCCACTTTAGTATTTAGTCCTTGGCCCATTTCGATCCCTCCATGCCCGACTGATACACTTCCATCCGCGTGATAGATGCTAACGGTCACAGGCTGTGTACCGAAATAGTGTGCTGGGTATTGCATCAAAGACAGACCCAACCCTTTTTTACGCCATCGATTGGTATTATTAAACTCTGCCAGCTCATTTTTTCGTTTCTTGTACTCACTTGTTTTGAGGAATTCAGGCAAAAGCTGATTCATTTTATTACCGGGCCTCAAATTATTTTGCCTTATTTCGGCTGGGTCTTTTCCCGAAATGCAAGCGATGTGTTCCATGATATTCTCAATCATAGCAATACCCTCTAAGGCACCTGGAGCTCTACACCAAGTGTGACTCGGAGCATCAGTTTTGACGACAGTTCCGTTTATTTTCCAGGATTTGTTGGAGTCGTAGCAGTTTGCAGCAGTAATCATTGCCAAGAAAGTAGGGCTTTCGTTTTGACTTGACCCACCGTCCTCGTAGAAAGTGTTCACGAGCTGCACAATTTTCCCCTGTGGACTGATGTTCACCTCATAATCCGAATGGCAAGCGAATCTTTTCCCGAGCGAGCTCATCATAGATTCAATGCTTTGAACGAATCGAACTGGCCGATTGAGAATTTGGCAGGCTAGTGCACATGCACACGCAACCTGAATATTTCGCGATATTTTTGCACCGTAGCCACCACCCAAGCGTCTCACTTGCAAGAAAATTTTAGACTTGAGAACGCCTAACGATTGCGCGATCGCAGTTTGAGTCATATCCATCCACTGGCTGGATGAATAAACATTCATACCGTCTTCAGAGGGAATGCATACGCAAGTTTGCGGCTCCATTGTGTAGTGGTACTGACTGCCGACATCGAAAGTTCCTTGTACATGCACAGTTCCTTCTGATAAATCTTCACTTTTGCTCTTTGCCATAATCATCGGATAGTCCCGAACGCGATGAAAAGCCTTATTTTCGAAAACTTCTTTCATTGTCGGCATGATATTGCCATCCAATTTCTCGTAAAGAACTTTCACTTTGCTACTTGCCAATTTAGCCAAATCAGACGATTCGGCAACGATAACTCCCAGTGGCTGGGAATGGTACTGAACTCTATCACTGCAAAATATCGGTTCATCTTCTTCGAATCCGGGTATTGCTGAGTAAACGAATGAATTTTTCCCGGGAATATCTTTGGCAGAATAAAATGCAACTACTCCCGGAATGTTCAAGGCTTCCCTTGGATCGATTTCAACTATTTTACTATTGGCTTTAATAGCCGGCACAAAAGCAGCCCATAATTCGCCCGGTAACGGTGGGTGATCATTCATGAAAGAAGCTTCTCCGGAACATTGAACCAATGCCTCGATTTTAGGAATGGGTTTTGTAATTGGATACATATCTTGTCGAGTATCAAAAGTCTGCATGCCACTGGACAAAGATCTGCGGAGAATATCCTTGCCAGATTTATACACGTCTTTAATTATCTTGTCTGGCGCGAAATTTAAAATGAATTTGTAAAACAGCCCACACGCAAGCATTTTGCGGTATTGGGGAGACGCGTCGGGCAGAACCCAATCGGGATTCAGTTCTGATAAAAGTATTTTGAATGCGTCTTTGATGGTTTCGTCGGAAAATAATTTCTTTCCAACTAAGTAATTTTCAGTTTCAACACCATGTGTGAAATGCGAATTAATTCCACCGAAACAAATACGAGCACTTGTCACTAGATCGTCCGATGTCTGAAGAGCAAATCCTGCATTGACATACGCATGCGCGTTTTGTGCACGTGGCATGATCTGTAATTAAAAATTGCAAGTAATTGAATTTCACTCCGCGTAAAAAGATACGACAAATGTAAAATTTTTCCGATTCTCTGAGCTCATGAAACTTGTGGAGAAATTTGTTTGTCTGTTGTAAAAATCCTTTACTAAGAAATCTTTATGTGTGATATTTGTACCAATTAATTAATGTTTCCATGTTTTTCTTTAAGATTTATAGACAAACTCTTGCGACAGAAAGATACGACAGGTTAGGAAATGTAAATTTAAAAGAAGTGATTGTGATTGATCACTCCTATTATAATATTATAATATTTACGTAGACTTTTTATATATTTTCAAGCAAGTAACGCTAAAGCAGGTGTAATTACTTTCTGGAACCTTCCCACTGTTGGATACTGCTGCTTGTCCCCAGACATTTTCAATGATGTGATCTTTATAATCTTTCTACATGCTAATTAATATATATTAAATTATCCTTTATAATCCTTTAATATATTCTATTATAACTGGAAGTGATCTGGTGATCTTGGACGCTTACATTTTTGGCAGTGAAAATGTCCTTTACTGTGCGTGCTGTGTGTACTGCTGGATTATGTTATTGGAAAATATAACTTCTTCCAAAAATATTCGCCACATTGTTCGATATTTCTTCTTGCAATATTTCAATGTACTAATGTACTTTTTAAACTGCATATTCGTTTTTGTTGTTGCAGCCAATGGCAGCCCAAATCACCACTTTTCATTGGCCTTCGTTTATCATGCAGTTCATCTTTTCTTACGTCATTTATATCATAGGTTCTCCAGTAAAAACATGTTTGGTAAAAATTTACTTCTGTGGTGGGAGAAGATATGCCGAAAACCAAAGAAAAGGAACAAATTTCGGGCAAAAACTGGCAAAATGACATCGCCTTTCATATCTTTCTTTCATTCATTCCCACAGAAAAACGTCAAATTAATCAGCTGTGGGACTTCTTGACAGCCGGGACACACATTAGGTCTGTTCGCGTACTTTCAGTCACTGAATTTTCTTGAATTTTCCTGAATCATGTGGTGGGGGAAATTCATAAAAAGTACAAAAACGCTCTCATTGCAATTACAGAAAATTGAATACTAATAGGGTCAGTTGTCAGTTTTTGGGAGAACAATAGTGATTATAAAGTCATTTTAAACGGTGATAAATTATCGCCACAAAAATATTCGTCCTTCATAACAACATTACGCCAAAAATATGTTGCTTGCTCCGCACATTTGAAAATATTTACTCGTGCCACACCGTTTGACAGTTTTCAGTGTTTTTCAGTAGCTCATACCCTACTAAAAGGTCTGTTCCCGTACTACGATTAATTGCGGTTAATCGCGATTAATTGCAATGAAGCTGTTCCCGTACTCCGTTTTACTGAAAACTGAAAACTTCCCCTCTTTCAGTAAATTTCAATAGGGTCTGAGCTACTGAAAAATACTGAAAAGTGTCAGACGGAGTAAATATTTTCAAATGCGCGCAGCAAGCAACATATTTTTGGCGTAATGTTGCTATGAAGGTCCAATATTTTTGTGGCGATAATTTATTACCGCTTAGGATGACTTTATAATCACTATTGTTCTCCCAAAAACTGACACTTTCGGTTGTAAATTTTCAGGAAATACAATGAGAGCGTTCCCGTACTTTTCATGAAATTCCCCACCACATGATTCAGGAAAATTCAGTAAAATTAAGTTACTGAAAGTACGGGAACAGACCTAAAATTTACTAAAAGAGGGGAAATTTTCAGCTTTCAGTAAAACGGAGCACGAAAACGGCTTCATTGCAATTAATTGCAATTAATCGTAGTACGCGAACAGACCTATTGCAAGAAATCGCTAGCAGAAAAAGTTCGAGTAAATTCTTGCAAGAGGCGAACTTTTCCGAGGCGAACTTTTCTATACACGGTGGCACATGTTGTACAGCTTGTCTCCGTCTAGACGAAAACGGTCCAATTGTATCTTCTTGAATTTCCTAATAAGTTTATTGACGGGATTAAATCTTATCTTACAGATCGCAAATAGAAATTTTGATTTCATGGAACTCTATAACAGATAATCTCCACTTCGGGTCCGATTCTTTTCGCTATTTTTAAAACAACTTCCTCAAATCGTTCACTATGATAATGACTTTTTCTTATTCGCTTTTTCTTATTGTTGCAGGTTATTTTAAACGGAAATACAATCAAGAAAGAAAAATTCAACTCATTTGCCTGGTTGTGGAGCTATATGGCTGGTACAGGAGGCCTCCCAGCGAACATAAAATCCTTTTAAATGGCTTTTTTGCCATCAAACATGCTTTTGTTTCAATAGAGCAGCTTTCAGAGGAGGTACAGGAGACAAGGAATAAAGACATGAGGCGATTCAGAGCTCAACATACTATAAAGTCATCATATATAAGAACCTGTGAAAACTTAGTTCATATGCTTTTGGTCTCATCAGATCCTGTTATTACAGGCCTTAGAACTTTCCAGAAAGTCCCGTTGAAGGAGCTGAATTTTGATGCAAGGGAGCTGATAACGGATTCAGTGGAAGAGGATATGGCTGATAGTGAAGCGAACGATTCTCCGAGTGAATCGAAAAATGATTCTAATTTTGAATTTTTATAAAAATAATACTTCATTTTACTAGAAAATAAATGAACATCTATTTCAAAAATATGACAATAAAAAATTATGTTCTGAGAACTAATCACCTACTTTTTCCTTCGTATATTTTTTTGAAATTATTTTGTTAAGCTATTCTAGTCTTTTAGCCTTTGTTAAGTCCATAAAATAATTTTGTTCAGGTAGAATCGAGATTCAGCCCAGTGTGCGACGTGAACTCGTCGTAGTGGGCGCATTTGCCAAAGCAGATCCTGCTAATAGCTCACAAGGTGCTTGGTCGATTCGGAGTCAAGGTAAAGGTCAAGGATAGGACGAGCGACAATCCTGCTGGTGAAGTGGCCGGACATAATCGGAGCAACACAATCACGGTTGATATCACGCCTCACGACTATTGTTTACCAGGTAGTGAGGCATATCAACTGCGATTTTCTTGCCCCTAGTATGTCCGGCTACCTCGACAGCAGGTTCGTCGCTCGTCCTAATTAGCCTATTTTTTTTTTGAAATTTGGAAGCTACACCGCACATGAACCGTCACAAACTTTGCGAGCGAATCAGTGCATTTGTTATTGTTGTTAAAAGGGAAGTGTTTACTTGCCAGCAACAAAAAATACCCTGGTTCGCTTGGCAAGTTGTACAACCTATGTACGACAATGTCTAGAACCCATAACCGAAAAATGATATCATTTTTTAGTTAGGAGTAAGGTAGGAACGCATTTTGGGTAAGCTAAGTTAGGGAACAGACACACAATAAGTCCATCCATCTAGAATCATTATTTCCACGATGTAATTTTTTTCATATGAAAAAATTATTTGTCTCCACCGCCGTCCCCCAAAAAGGTCCTGTTGTAGTTAAGTTTAAGTTGATTCTTTTTGCTATGCATTGCTTGTTAAGCGTCGATTTCCTTTGTAGTTTTTTCCTTTGATGCTGTGCGTGTTGTATGACGCGTTGTACGCTGCCTACATTTGTCTGCACACCTGATTTTTCTGTTCTTTGTCTCGCAGTTCCAGCAGAGTTTGGCGCTACTTTTAAATTTTGTATCTCGATCAATATGCACTCGAAGTCTTCCATGTTTTTTCTTCTGTGCATAATTTTCGGGATCTTGAGTTAAAGTTGCGATAGTGGCGTCTTCTATTTAATATTATTGGTATTTTATCAATACTCATACTTCTTCATTTTTTAGTAGTTTGTATTTCACTGCCAATTACTTTTTACCGCGACTAATTTTCATCAAACATTATATAGCTTTCTTAGTAAAGGATGTTTACAACAGGAAATGATTCTCATTAGTTTAGAGAATCTAAGCTTGTGTTTTTGTGGTTGTGTGTTTGTTTATCATCATCGTGTTGTCTTCTTTTCTAGTTTCTATCTATTTCTGAGCATTTTTCTTCGATTTTCCCCCCTTCTACCACTAGATCAAAATTTGAAAACAATACACTGAAGATAAACAAGCAAGCAAAAAAGGCCCCAAAAACAAACACAAAACCGCAAAAACACAAACATACCAGCGAAACATATATAATCGGCTAAAGGGAACACGTAACGTAGTCGAGTTTTACCAAAATAGTTGCAACAGTGTCGCTAGGAATATGGGACATATTGCACTGTCTCATAGCTTTCTACTTATAAACTCACCTTATAAGAATTGAAAATGTATTCGCCTGATTTTGCGAAAATTATAATTTTAGTAATAACATGTTTCTTCATGTCCATTTCAGCGTATTCTGTTGCAGATTTTTCGACAACTTTCGAATCAGGTCCAATTATCATTATTTTTGCGTCAATTGTCTCCAAAAGAATGAAAATATCTGACGGAAACTCTGCATGCTCGTTTTTTATGGACAAATTTCCTGCTAAGGTGCCCATCTGTAAAAATTAAATATCAAGCTGATAAATGATAGTTTCTACCACAAAAGCAATGTAACTGATTTCAAAATATGTGTACAGTAAACACTATAATCTTTTAAAACATCTTTTTCAGCAATTAGCAATTCTTCGCGAGATCATATTAAGAAAAGTTTACTTACATTTCGAACTGGTACATTTGCAATCAGATCAATATGATGAACAAGTTTACTGCAAAACTCGAATCCTGGCTTCGAAGCTGCGATTTGTAAAATCTCCATAGCCTCTGAGAGGCTAATGCTTCCTCCTAATTCGATTTGTTTTTCATCGATGCTATGAGAATGCAACTCAGGAACGCTATTTATGTCAATGAAAACGTCAATATCTTGCTGGCGCCGGTACACACCATGCGCTGTGTTTCCCGCAACGAGCATGTACGATTTGCTTCCGATTTTCTGAAAAACCCCCAATATTTCCTCCACAGATCGTACCTGGAACCACTCCCGTCCATCTTCATAAATACAATGAACCATTTTCCGTCTGCATTTTGATAAGCATTTTGATCCCGTTTTGGAACAAAATTTTGATAAATCTTCAATATCTTGACAGACATCAACGTAAGTAAACTCTGAATCTGTTGCAAAAGATTTCATTGCATCTAAAATGGGACGATAACCAGTACATCGGCAAATGTTTCCACCAAAGGAGTTTTCGATTTCTTCCATGCTGACTTGACCGTTCTTCGATTCGAGAAGCCCATACATGTTCATGACCATTCCCGGTGTACAGTAGCCGCATTGTGTACCATTCAAGTGAGCCAGACGAGTTTGAATAGGATGGTATCCGTTTTTCTTGTTTCCTATTCCTTCAACTGTTATGATTTCCCATCCATCGCACACGTTTAAAAACGTCAAGCACTGGTCGAAAAAATCGTGTTACTATTTTCATCAATTGGTTGTAAAAAAAACCAATATTTTTGTTAAATTTTTATATATTTATTATAAGTATAAATAAAATTAGTGAAAACCTAACAGGAAAAATTTGAAAGGATTAGTGTTAATCACTGTGCATTCATTTTTTTGTATTTGTTCACAGGTACACATATTTTTCCAAAGTAAATATACTATTTTATTCATAAACAAGTACTCATATATGTTATACTACCTTTTATATGTTATACTACCTATTTCTCCATAGTGAATTATTTCCCCCCAATTATTCTCTGTTATATACTAGTCCAGGGAAATTTAACATGGTACTTCGGAAAAATTTTGGTGTGAACCTTGGTACTGGCGTGCTGAACAAAATGTCAAAAGTCCCCATCGATCCGCGTGCTGCGTTACTTTTTATACTGGGTCAAAGGTCACCAAAAGTGACCTTCCTGAATATCTCAGTAACAGTCACGTCTTCAGAAAAACAATGTATGACGAATTTGTAGCTTAGAAAATTTCCCACAAAAAACTATTACAATTTTTTCTTGTAACCATAACCGTTTTTGAGATATATTGATCTAAACATTCGTAACTCAACGGCATGTTTATACTGTCCGATTTTGATTATGACTTGGAATGTTTGTGAGTTTTATCAACCACACTTCAGGATAGGTGAGGACTCCGAAGAGTGGAATTATTTTCAGAGCTCCCACTTGCATGAAATTTAAAATTTAGGAAAGTCAACAACTTGCTATTTATATTCCCTATCGGATGCTTATCCCACAAAACTTTGAAAGCAGCACATCGTATCACATAAATGATGCAAATGCTCAGCGCTTGCCACACTTTACCAGCACTGTAACTAAAGGTCTGCCACAACAAATCCAGGCCAAAATTAACCTCCCCTCTGAATCTCGTTTTTATCTGATGACTTCATCAACAATTACAGTGATAGAAATATGTTTGAGGCTGTGATCCAAAAAATTCCCAATAATTGGAAAATTTAAACATTGGGTACTTATTTTCAGTGTAAATGTTTGTCTGCTCTACGGATATTTAACGATAGCATCTGCTGGTACGGAAATAAAAAAAATACCTGGTGCTAGTGCTAGGGCTACCGTCCCCAAAACTATTCATATTTTTGAAATCTTCATACTCGTTGCTTATTGCCACTGTAAGATCATTGCAATCTTAAAATTTAATAACAACATAGTTTAGTGGAGAAATGAGAAACATTTCAAAATTCACCATAGCTGGCAGCCCTTAATCATTTTTCAAGCAAATTCCTACCAAATTCGGGCCAAACTAAGGTTCATTTACTGTGCTTACAATTATGGGACCAACGGGTAAAACATTATTAAAATCTCGAATTGAACGGGCTCTTCTAACGCTAAGTGATGAGTAGGGTCTGCGAATACTAGCATCAAATTTCGAGTATATTTCAAAATATTTGCAATTGAATTTTATATATGAGATATACTGGTAACAGCACATTTTATACAAAATTATTCGTTGCCAAACACATATTACAATAAATTTACTAGTTTTTTTTTCTTTTGGAATGTACTAGAAACGAGCTCTAACATATTGATTCTTTGGTAATAATTACATTTTTAAGATGCTGAAGGTTGCAATAAAAAAAACTCTAGTGCATAGAAACCATTAAAAACATTAATTTTCTAAGAAATGTGGAGGAATCGTACAGATTTTGAGAGCATACCACAAGTGTTCCTTATTACAACCAACCAGTTTCGAAGGTCTTACACCATTTTGATCTGAAGACTGCATCGAAAATCATAGTGTAGAATGGTTTTCAGAGCTACCACTCTCATGAATTTTAAAATCAAAATCAACTTACCTTGTGATATTCGTTTTCATCCGATAACTTTATCGAAAGAAATAGAAATATGTTTGGGGTTGTCATACGAACGATTTCCAATAGTTGGAAAATTTAAACATTGTTTACTTGGTTTCATTGCAGATGTTTGCCTTAAGAATATTTAATGGCAGCATCTGCCAGTACGGAAATAGCATAAATATCTGATGCCACCACAGCCATAAGTGTACCAAATCTGTTCAACTTTAAAGCCAACCCAACCTGTGAATTTCGTTTAGTTTTCATGATTGCATTGGAAGTTATTGGGGTGCAAAGAAAGTTAGGGCTACGGCTTGTAACTTATTCAAATTTTCGAACTCAACATATTTATTGTTTATTGCCACCAGAAAATGATTACCATTTAAAAATTTAATAATAACATCGTTTAGTAATGATATGACAAAAAATTACAAAAACTTCCATAGCTGACAGCACTATCATGATATTTGAAGTGAAATCCTACCAAATTTGGTCTACCATATGATTTTCGTTTTGATTTCATAACGACACCTTAAGATATAAAGCAAGAGCAAATTTTCACGATTCAAGAGACAAATATAATCATAGTTGGCAGGTCTAACGTAATTTTTCAAACAGTCACTTCCTCATCAATCAGATGGACAATTTTTAACTTGAATGGTGAAAAGTTGCGAACCGCTGATGCTATCGAATCGAATAGTTTTTGATTATTATCAGCTGGATGTTATGGTGCGAAATAAGATGGTTTTGCTCGTTGGTCTAAAATAAAAAATTCACACGAGATTTCATTCTTATCCCACATTTGCGCGGACTTTCGTTTTTTCGCCATTGTCTTGTGAATCAAGTGAAAGTGCATAATAGAAGTAAGATGCTGCGTACCATTCTACAAGCGATTGTGTTAATGCTTGAACACCTGGTTGTACCAGTTTTTCCAAGAAATTGTGATTCTGTGATAGTGGCAAATTGTTGTGAAAACCAAATAACCAGAAAAATAAAACTTTTATATAGCTTCCGGTGCAGTTACGATAGTACAGTAAATGAACCTTAGTTTGGCCCAAATTTGGTAGGAATTTGCTTGAAAAATGATTAAGGGCTGCCAGCTATGGTGAATTTTGAAATGTTTCTCATTTCTCTACTAAACTATGTTGTTATTAAATTTTAAGATTGCAATGATCTTACAGTGGCAATAAGCAACGAGTATGAAGATTTCAAAAATATGAATAGTTTTGGGGACGGTAGCACTAGCACCAGCACCAGGTATTTTTTTTATTTCCGTACCAGCAGATGCTATCGTTAAATATCCGTAGAGCAAACAAACATTTACACTGAAAATAAGTACCCAATGTTTAAATTTTCCAATTATTGGGAATTTTTTGGATCACAGCCTCAAACATATTTCTATCACTGTAATTGTTGATGAAGTCATCAGATAAAAACGAGATTCAGAGGGGAGGTTAATTTTGGCCTGGATTTGTTGTGGCAGACCTTTAGTTACAGTGCTGGTAAAGTGTGGCAAGCGCTGAGCATTTGCATCATTTATGTGATACGATGTGCTGCTTTCAAAGTTTTGTGGGATAAGCATCCGATAAATTACAATCGAATTGATGTATAATTGCAATGAGAGTGTAGTATGGTTTCACTTTTTTTTACCCTCTCCGTTTTGAGAAATGATGAATCTAAATATTCTGGCATAAATAAGTTGAATTGACCTAAGGTCAACTGACCCTTAGGGAATTTGAACTGGCCTTCTTTTGCTTTTTTTTTTAAAAAAAAAAACTTGAATATAAAACAGAGAACAATTATTTACCGAGTTTGTGGCCCAAGTTTTAATATCATTCGTATAAGGATGCCTTCCTTTCACAACACAAATGCAAACACCGCACCCACCCTCCAGGCACATGAACTTCGTTCCCGTCAAATTGGCATGTTGTCGAATGAAGGTGTTGAGCGTTATATCAACAGGATAACACTTCAAATCCACTGCATAAGTAAATTTTTAAAAGAACTTGAAAACCCACATTTATGTAATACTCCAAACAAGTTTTCACCTTTGTACACTTTATCATTAATTTTGAAATTCACTGACATTCTTTCAGATTTAACGAGCGCTCAATGTTACCGTACGTCCGCACTTGCTGTTTGATACTGCAACTACTTGTTCAGTATTAATCAGCAGCAAATATAATCGAAACCTGTGATGAGCACCGAATATCACTCGCGATCCACCAGCAAAACAGTAATATGAAAGCTATGCATAGCTAGCTACGTATCTGCGCATGAATGTATGTATGGCGGTGCGTAACTAATGGAAATAAAATTGCATTTTGAGCTTAGAAATTATATGTATGCTGTCATGACTGTCTTAATGATATGAGGAATATAGGAATCTGCAATGATTGCTTTTTAACTATAATGTTTAGTTTTAATCCCCATGGCAAATGTTTATACTTCTGCAATTTTACAGCATGCAAATTGTGAATATCGTGAAAATTCTACTGGAATTTATAAATTTACAAAAACATCGTAATACAAGTTATTCGAGCATACTCGTAAACATTATTTTCTGATATTGCACTATTTTGGTAGTTATCGCTCTTTATTGATTGCGTTTAGAAGTCTTTAACTTCGAAGATGAAGTGAGTGAGTGATGGAGGGGCACCTGGCCCCTCTAAGTAATGAAAACTTATTTTACTCGTACCACAAGCCTACTAAAATTTACCGGATCTATTAAAGAAGGGGGATAAAAAGTGTTAATGGATATATTTTTAGATATGTCCGATACCAAAACTCCGAACAACAAAGACCAAGACCACTGGACATACTAATTAGCTGGTTGCCGAAATAGCAGATATCACAGATCTTGAAAAACAGACTGCCTTCAGGCGTGAAGCCTAGGACAAAACACAAGAACGAGTGCCTTACAATGAAATTTAATTGAAATTAACTACGGATGGCAGTTTTTTAAAGGGGCTGCAGACAAGTAATAGAGATTGCTGGTGGAGTGATACCACCTAAGCTGAGTCTGCAGGAGTGAAGTTCAATTGGAAAATGCTAAGTACGTAAAGCACTTAATTATGTTCTACTGAACTTAAATCGATCTCACTACTTATATATCCGTTTAAGGATGTATAGACCGAAGTCTGTAGTTCTAAACTCAAAAATTTTTTGAGCGAACTTTAAGGACTCAAATGCACAAGTTTCGGGACCCACGTTGGGCGCTATTTGTAATGAAACTGGTTAATGGATATATTCAATCAGACGCATTGTGCCTGAGCAAAAATGGTGAGGGTCTACGATGACCATCAAAGGATATCGATTCATTAGTCCGTGCAGAACTGAGCTACGCCGAGTAGCGACAACTCTGACAAAACAGGACGGTGGCACATGCTGGTTGCCATCTAGCTCGATCCGGGAGATGTGGGGGGGGGGGATATGTTCCCTGTTATGTATCCTTACCATCATCACAGTTTTTATTCATGTGCCTAACAAGAAACGAAATGCGATATTGAAAGTCATCTTCTTCAAGATCCACTTTATGAGCCGTAAAGGCTAACCCTGACCATGGACCTTATTTTTTTAATTGTGCTGGAGATCTTTGGATCCTAGCACAATAAAAAGTACTTCGCAGGAGTGGCAATGCGACCCTTCCTTGTGGACATATATTTCTAACAACATTTTCATTCACCTACCGACAATAGTAATTTCTGCTTCGCCATGGCAGGTATCCATTCGAATAAGACACCTCTTCATGCCATGAGCTTTCATAGACCAATCATTCTAGACAAAAAATGACCAATCTGCCAAATAAATCACAGTAAGGATTATGTTGTTATAAAACTAGCAACATAATGTGGAAAGTCCAGTACGAAGTCGTGTGCGCAACAAAAGTTTGTGAAAGTCCAAAAAGACCTCCAATAACTGAAGGGCTCATCCAAAGATAGATACTTAAGGTGCACCAGAAGAAGAAGAAGGGAAAGGGGAAAACGACTAGTCAAAGTGAGAGACAATGCAACAGCGATACACAAAAAACAAAGACTCACAAATACCAAAGACTCACAAAGACCTTTAAATTGATCATATTAGCTCATGTAGCTCCTGATAAACAAAGTCAAAAGCTTTTGCAAAATCAGTATAGATGAAGTTGCCGTCAATGGCAGAAGTAATCACACGTGAAAATTCAATTGGATTTGTCGAGGTGCATTAACTATTTACAGATCTATGTTGTTGAGTTGCGCGGACGCCATAATTTCAAGCTGAGGACGCCATAATTTCTATAAAAAAAGCGACCTTAATCTTGGTATAATATATAGGGTTAAACATGCCACTGGTCTAGGCATTTTCTTTACGACTGCTTCCAAGTGGCCAATTCCTTCTCTAAGCATAGCGGGATGAATGGCATCCATTCCTGGCGGTTTGAAATTCTCAAAGGACCCTTCGCTTGTGAACTCAGCCCTAGCTGTGTGCCAGTATTACCTACAGCTTTGAACACCAAGAGGTTTCTTTAACAGGGCATACAAAAGTTATTCCCAAATAAAATCTGCATATACTCCTTTTTGCATTATCTGGGCGTTTCAGAACACTCAGCTTGGCTGATTGGTCCTTTTATAGTCCCTAGTAGAACGTTTTTAATGAGTTCCACGTAAAAGTCCTCACTAAAATTTTATGAATCCTTCTCTGCGTTACGGCTGAAAGCTCGATTGAGAAGTATTCTAATATCTTTCCCAATCTTCTGTAGCTCCCGATTTCAGCAAAAAACCGTCTTGCTGTATCTGCCCTTGGTGATTAGGAAGACCTTTTCAAAAAACATATCCGCCCAACAAAAACAAGAAACTTGTTAAAATTAGGCACAAATAAACGGTGATATTCCGTTCGCTGCCAAATAATGCACAAACCTGCTTCTGTCAGATTGTTGTGAGTTTCTTTTCAACTAATGAAATATGCGCGAAAAACTTATCAGCAGCCCTTGATTCGAAAAGTCATTAAATATGTCATTATTATTCTATTTATTTATGTGACTGTTTGTTTTTTTTTTTTAATTAATTTTACATTTATATTGTTCTGTTTTATTTGCTATCGCTTGATTTTATCAGTCAGTAAACATGCAAACTTCGCGTTTGTACCGCCCGCGGCGCATTCAGATCAAAATGCCTACTGGTCTAAGGGAGCTAATGAGTGATATGTCCCGTGAGGTATTAAGAAGTCAGCCGGCTAATATTTATCAGTTCCTGACACAATATTTGGAATCGCTCATTGCCATGAGGAACGTTGCTTGGATCGTTGAAAATACTTTCGTTCAAAATCCTAATATACCGGAAGAAGTAACATTGGAACTTGTCAAAAATCATTTACCGATCAACGATGACGAAAAGCGTAGACTTCTAAGGAAAAATGAGTTTCCAATCGATTGAATTGAAAAATATGTATGACTGATAAAGTAACTGTATTGAATGCTAACATTGGTTTCAATCAAAAAAGTAAGGTATCTATTTCTTTGCTAATTTTCGGTCGTCTAGTTTTCGTAATAATAGGCAACGGGGTAATTTTGAGCTAAAAATATCAGCGTTGCGCTTACTTAGCAAGCACTGTCAACAATATTTAGTGCATTTTTGTAAGCGTTCGAACAAAACCATTGCTGACATCATTTTACTTGTAATTCTTTGTCGGTAATAGACATCATCAATTCAAAATGGTCCGACTTTACGTTGCAGGTGTGGCTACTGTTAAGCCATGGACTTTGCCAATTTCAATTCGAAGCTGAAAATCTTACTAGTTTCGAGTTGAAAATGGAATTACATATCTCATAACTACCTTGTTTGATAGCTCGAAACGAGGAAATTTTAGTTCTGTGCCATTCAATGTTCTGAGTAATTGGCTCAAGAGGTTGTTTTTCTTTTGGTTGGTTGTAGTATTTTGTTTATTTTTTGATTGTTAAATATGTATTCTCAGACATTCATTTATTAAGATGCATTCAAATTGCAAATATTCAGTTCTACGTTGAAATGCCGGCAGATTTTATGCAAAGGACGAAAAATAATGGTTGCAGGTGCTGCTTTTTCAAGCAAATACAGCATCCTTCTATTGCCTAGCAGAAATTGCCACACCTCTTTCCAAACACCTACCATCATTCCTCTTACCTATCGCCTCTCCGAAAACTTATCATCCTCTACATGATGCTTGTAGCCTAAGCATGAACTGTGTTGAATACTATTTCTCCATTATCTGCATATTGCATCTAATACTAAATGCGAACCCAGTGTTGAAGCATAATGTCCATGGCCGAATTGCATCGACTACAATTAAATTATGCATTTAAAAGTTGTAAAACTTTTTTCAACTGAAGTTTAATTATCGTATTCAGCCGTGCTTTTTTAACTCACTTTACGACCAGATAACGATGAGTATTAATCGTAAAATGTCACGCACGAATAAGTCAAGTTTTTTTTAAAATATTGTTTACAATTTCTTTGGAAATGGATTTACCATTAAAATGAAGACTTGCTGATCCATTATTTTAGCCTCATCTTCACAGCTCACTTCTCAATAAAATAAAAGTTTTAACAACAGTCTATGCACTAACTAACATCATCGGATTACTATCCATACAAACACTAAGCATTACACAATAAGAAATCACGCACCTGACCCTTTTCTATTCATACAATGCTATTTAACAGACACCAAATCTCTTCAGAAACAGGTTTTCTTAAGCGCAACTTAACAGACTGTTTACACTACTCGGTTTTGGCGGCAATTAGTAACGAAATGAAGTATAGACTGCAGCCAGACTCAGTCAGTTTCTTTTTACTACCTGATTCTCGCTTGCACTTGCTAAGTATGTTTGCAATGGTCTTTACACACCCTGATGGCCACCATTACAAAGTTGGCTCTACACACTGGGCCACTATATGGGCCAGTCCTGACTTTCCGTTGCGCATAATGGCCCTTTTTGATTGAAGGAAAAAAAGCCCCAAAACTCATCTTGTGACTGTGTAATTTCATGCAATATTGCAACAATCGCAGCAATTATGTTTGTAATCACAGCTATGATTCTTAAACGAAAAACCAAATTCTCATCACATTCTTTAACCAATGAGTGAATAATGTTAATTAATGTGTTTTCGTAAATGATATCAAGCGTTCTGGTTCTCATCAAGACAGTTTAAAATCAAACTTTGTGTGACCTGCAGCTAGTACAATCTCTTCAATTGTAGTTGGAGCACCTGAAAGTATTCGAAATTAATGTATCTTTTAGATAGCAATATGCAAAAACAATTTCACCTAAATGATACCATTCTTTTAAGCCGACATCTTCTCGTGCTGAGTCCAGAGCGTGTCTAAGTGCAAACAATGCAGAAACAGACAAGCAAATACCCATTTCACCAGTAGCTAAAAAATATAATTTCTCACTTAAATTTCATACGTTATACTCTTAAGAATTCTCTTCCCACCTTTAGACCGTAAAAAACCTTTGGGATTTGGTTTTTTTTGATCAAGTTTAATGCGAAAGTCAATCGGTATATCTTTGGCTCCTGGAACCTTATAGTGCCACGTGTCCGCTGTTAATAACTCTCCAGTTTGTCTATTATACACCAACCTTTCAGTCAGCCAAAATCCAATACCCATAATAAATGCACCTTCGATTTGACCAACATCGATAAGAGGATTCAAACTTTCACCAGTGTCTTCCAAAATGTCTACCCGGTTTAGTTGAAAGCTTCCGGTCAATATGTCGACTTCGATTTCGAAACATGCTAGGCCCCAAACATTATAGCCCTCCATGTCACCTACTTTGTGGACTTTTCTACTTACCAAGTTAACATTTTCTGCATGAGCCTGTTGCACGACCTGAACCCAGGTGGGATTTTTCAGCTTCTCACGTACAGGTTTCATTCGAGAAAGAAGTTCCTTGCAAGCTTTTTGCACCGCCTAGAATAGATGAAATCTTACTTTTAGACGCTAACAATTAGAGACTGAAATGCAACCTTATCCTCAGATGTAATAATGATAGGTGCGTTTTTTTGCGTCTCGATCAATAGCAGGGTAGGCAGCATTGAAAAAAACAACAATACTGCCTCAGCTGTTGTTGTTTTTAATGCTGGCTACCCTGATCTGGTATTGATCCAGCCGAAAAAAAACACACCTAATGGCTAACGGAAATGGATTAACAGAATTTGCAATTGGTGCTCTAGTTACGATAGTGGTGATAAACGTAGCAAGCCCGCCTGTTGTCAAATGAGCAAATCAAAGATTAAGACCATGCTAATTTGTTTTTCGACAGTAAGGATAACGTGCACAAAGAATTTGTTCCAGCAGGACAAACTGACAACAAAGTGTTTTATAAAAGTGTCCTTGAAAGGCTCAGGAAAAGAGTGATTCGTGTGAGACCAAACATTGCAGACAAGTGGATGCTTCATCATGACAATGCTCCGTGTCACACGGCCATTTCTATCAGTGAATTTTTGACCTCAAAACGCATTTCTGTTGTTCCTCAACCCTCCTATTCACCTGATTTGAGTCCTTGTAACTTTTTCCTTTTACCGAAATTGAAACATTTCTTAAAAGGATGTCATTTTGAAACTCTGGAGATTATTCGAAAGACTGTAACCGACCAGTTAAAAGCCATATCAGTTGAAGAATTCCAGCGCTGCTACCAAGAGTGGGAAAAACGACTTCGCCGGTGTATAGCGCCGGTGGAACGACTTTGAAGGGGAGAACGTTGTTGTTTGAAAAAATTAAAAACTTTAGTAAATGAAAAATTAGTCTCATTACTTTTTTCACACACCTCGTATTACAGAAACAGCAAAGAGAAGAAGTAGGATAATAGTTTAAAACGGTGGATGAATCACTAAATTTAAAAATCGAGAAAATATTAGAAGTTTTCTGCAATGAAAGTGTTGCACCAAAAAAAGGTTCTTCTTAATGATAGGTGCGTTTTTTTTGCTCCGGTACAGCACAGAATAGAGCAATGACGCAAAAGTGAGTTTCTATGGAAGAAAAAAGAAGGATGGTATATTGATCGCAAACAGCCTGTAGTGATGAAGCAATAAAAAAAAATTACACGATTTGGTCGTAAAAAAATTTAACCACTTAAGACGTAAAATATTCTTTTTACGCACTTTTGTAAATTTACATCTTTAATTATAAGGGTAATAAGGGTAATATAAGGGTAAAATTCAAGCAAAATTTTTTTGTTTACATCTAAAACTCTCAATGTGGACCAAGGAGAATCATTTCATTTAAGAATATGGTCGATAGGACTTAAGCGAGAGAAGAGATTAGAGCCCAAGAGCAATGCACAGCAGACTTGGACAATACGAATTTCTAAAATAAATCTAAAATAAATACAAGTCAATAAGTTTAATATGGGTAGATATTTTTTGAAAATAAGCCTTATACAAGTTATATTGAGTGGTAAGAGGACGTTTATTATTTATCTGGCACAGGTTGCACGTAAGAAAAAAGCGCTGGAAAAAAGGAAAGGAAAATTAAAGGCGCACTTATTAGATTGATTTTGTTATTATTGGTATTGTGAAGAATATTAAATGAGGAACACGAACAACTAAAAAAGAAGGAAGGAATTAGAACAAAGACAAAGAAAACAAGAAGTCAAAACCAAGAAGCAGTTATTGGAGACTGTACAAAGGTTTTTAGAATCCCACAAGACAGCACATTAGATTCACCAGAGGTAAAGGAAACAGTTGATGGAAATCTGGTACGAATGAAACTAGAGAATTCCGTGAACAAATACAGGAAATACGTACACAGCCGACAAGTAGTGTTGAGTTCTTCGAAAAAATGTCACGGACAACTATACATTCAATAGCAGGAGTAGGAATGAAATCAGTTTCGAGCATTCCTCGAGGAGTATTTCAAATGACAATTAAGATACCCCCTTGACGAAGCTTGAGTAGCCTAGTGGGTAGAGCTAATGGCTTCTTGTGGGTGGGGTCCCTGGTTCGAATCCAGATTCGGACGAGAAACCGGAAGCCAACCTTTAAGTTCACCTAGCTCTGATTAGGTACATGATTTAAATCAAGAGTAAAGTGAGTCGTGGGAATAATCACTCCACACTCGTATTTGTCCACACTCGTAAATTTGTGATGAGGCTCTCTACCAGCACCAACCCTTAGACCCATACGAGGGTTGTCGTGGGATTGATTTTTTGAGGAAGCTAGGTGATTTCGAAAACACTGGCTTATTCCCTATTATCGCTTAGCTTTGTCAGAAGTTATCATAGGGCGAAATTTTCAAATTATTTGTGCCTACTTTTGGGCTAAAATTTTGGTTATCTTAGCCAAGCTAAAATCGTTATTTAATTTTATTTTATGTTTGATTTTTTCAAAACTCTTCTGTCATTCAAATATGGCACATGAAAGTCAGTAAAATGTTCGCTGTCGGCAAAGAGTGAATAGTATTCAATTTCAATTTGCCAAAGACATACTCCATATATAAATTAATAGTTCCTGAAAACTTAAGGCTCATCAGATGCCACCAATTATTATTCAGAGCAATCTATAAATTTTCAACACCGTCAATAGTTATATTAGAACTAAGTGCACATCAAATTAATTTAGACAAATCACAAGATATATCGAAATTCAATATCATGATTGTGTAAGCAAGCACACAAGCTCAGATTACATTTTCACATTTTTTAAAATTTATTTCATAATTAAATTGATAGAGTACCAATATCTAACCAAAAGTCACTTGCAACAGAACATATAGATTTGTCTATTTTCTACACCTCTTTCATGTCAAAAACGTTCCGGATCGAATGAAAAACGTTGATACGAAAACTAGATACTCACCAAACAAACAGTTTCACTTGCTACAGTAGTTGTGCTACACCAGTTACAGTACTGTTGGCGCCCACAGGTAACTCGGTTGCTTTCACAGTCACAAGTTCCAAGGGTATACCCAGAGTATAAGCTGCTACTTGCGCAGCTTTCGTATTTATTCCTTGGCCCATTTCTACGCCACCATGAGTTACTGCAACCGTGCCATCTTGGTGGAAGATGGCAACTAGAGCAGCCATATTCCCAAAATAAAATATTCCATATCGCATCAACGATAATCCAATTCCTCTCTTTCTCCATCGGTTATTTATATTAAAAGCATTAATTTTCTTCTTTCGTTCCCTATATTCTGTCGAGTCAACAAAGTCCGGCAGCAATTTTTTCATTATTGAGTTTTTGGGAATATTACTCATTCGAACATCAACTGGGTCTTTACCAACTGCCCTCGCAATATGTTCCATTACGTTCTCAATCATAGAAATGCCCTCCATAGTTCCAGGAGCACGGCACCAAGAATGCGAGGGTGCATCCGTTAGCACTTCATTTCCGTTAACATTCCATTGGGTTGGCGTCTCATAACAATTTCTAAGCGATGGGGTTGTGAATAATTCACCAAAGCTTTCATTATTTGAACATCCCATGTCTGCATAAAAGTTCATTGAAAATGACTGCAGCTTGCCTTGCTCGTTTGCGGTCGCAATGTAGTCACATACGCAGCCGCTTCGCTTACCAATAGATTTCATATTTGACTCTATGGTTTGAACAAACCTCACAGGACGATTAGACAGCCAGCTACCGACTGCACAAGCAACAGCGCTATGGTTGCTACGAGAAATTTTGCATCCAAAGCTGCCACCCAATCGCCGAATCTCAATATCAACCTGGTTCTGTTTTAAACTCAGAGCGTTTGCGATGGCTGTTTGAACAAGATCCAAATAGTGGGATGCAGGGTAGACGAGTAGACCATCTTCCCGTGGAATGCAAATCGTTGTATGCGATTCCATTGAAAAGTGGAATTGACCCAACATGTCAAACCGCCCCCAAATCGATTTGTTTTTTGGGGCCTCAGTTCCATCTTCAGCTTCTTCAATACTTTCCACATGTGGTGGTGTTCTTTTGTAGCGCAGTGCTTCTTCTAAAGTTGGTGTCACTTTCGGTACCTCATCTCCGTACTCGTACAAAATTTTCACTTTTTTCGCAGCTTCGTTGGCTAGCTGATTGGATTTAGCCAAAATAATTCCTACAGGCTGTGAATGGTATTTGACGGTGCTCGAACAAAATATTTCCTCAGGTTCCATTATTCCAAAAGCTGATATAGTTACAAAGCTGTTTAGTCCTGGGACATCTTTCGCTGAGTAAAATGCTATGATGCCTGGCATCGTCAGTGCTTCAGACGGATCAATTCGCACCACTGTTGCATGAACTCGAGTTGCTGGCACAAATGCTGTCCACGCCTCGTTATTTTGCGGTGGAAGATCGTTAGCGAATTTCGCTTCACCCGAACACTGCCAGATAGCTTCTAACTTTCGAACTGGTTTATTAACGGGCCACAATTCTTTCTTCGTATCAAAAACTTGTGTGCCACTCGAAAGAGGCCTTTCCAATGTGTATCCTCCACTTTACACACTGACTATTGAGATAAAACTAAAAGTTACTTAATACGACCAGTAGAATTGACGGAAGAAGTTGAATGCTTTCAGATTTCATCTTTTTTAGCTTCTCCACCAGTCAGATTGACTTCCCCAATAGTATCCAAACGACGTTATATGTGCATGATATAGCCAAAGCCAGATGCTCTTTTGTTCGCGCGCGCATACGCGTGCAGTACGTAATTCGGGTGAATGAATACTTATTCCACTGGTTTTTCAACAAAAAGCTTTTTATTTATAGACTTTTTCGAAGTCGCATGCTGTCTCAGAGTTTCTTAGTACGGCTGGTTATCGGACAAAGAGACCGACATTTTGAAATATGGACGCTTGCAGCGCAAAGCACGATTAGAATGATTTGGATTGTTTATTTCACTCACAGACTGCACTCCGTCTGTTTTGATAAACCCTATCTTAACGGATGGTATCTTTTAACTCCATAGATATATGTATATAGACACGATATTCATACATAATTCAACTAGACATATGTTTATGTAAGTATTTTTAATACCATGATGAAATTTACTGTTTTTCTTCTATAACCATTTTTTCAATAATACAAATTTGATTTTGTTTACTTACTGTTTTATTACTAAATTTGCTTTTATTGTTTTTGGAAGAACTTCTAGAGTTACTACAAGTCCTAAATTGTGCTACCTTGGAGTAGATATGCATGAATTCTTGAAATTTAATCCTGTACTAAAAGATGGTCGAAGGATTCTGTTCTATATCAGTAAAGAGGACTTTTACCACTTAGGGACCGGGCTGTGCAGCTGATGACAAGATTTTACTCACTGGCAGACGGGCCTGAAAACGGAATAATCCGGGAGATCGGACGCACGAGTAACTCTAATGAGTCCTTTATACGACTGGCGGGGATAGCAGGACAGCGGTGGCTCATGGGCATGCTGTTCAATTATGTTGTGCTCCCGTTAAATCGGAGGGGATAATAAGCTAGATGTAGTTAAGTAAAGTAAGCTAGATGTAGTTAAGTAAATTAAATAAGTATTTAGTATTATATAGCTAAGTTAGCCCCAGGAAATTTGCAGCCTCGGTGTTACACAAGATTTAATAATCACAATCCCGGAAAAGCAAGCAGACCAAAATGGTAAGCCACTAAATATATAATTTATTATGGAAAATACCCCTTAAATGAAATAACATATGAAAATTTTAAAACATAATTACCATCAATGTGAATAAGAGTGTGGAGTGATTAGTTCCACGACTCACTTTTCCCATGCTCAATTCAGGTACCTATTCAGAGCTAGGTGAACTCAAAGCTTGGTGCGTGGTCACTCGTCTGAACCTGGATTTGAACCAAGGACTCAACACACAAGAAACCAGTGCTCTACCCACTTGGCTGTTTTGTTATCGATGTTTATTATACTATTATTGAGGTTTAAAGAAAGTTTAAAAAGTGGATATCATCAATAAACTTGACAAAGAAAAAGCTATGGTTATTTTTGCACGAATTTAGCGTTGGAAGATCCACGCGATTCACAGCATCAAAATTAACGGCGAAAGACCGTTACGAAACATGTGAGTATGCGGAAATGGAACATCCGTTTATGCAATTTTAATTTTGCATTTCTCAATGGTACTGAAATCTTGAATTTGTCATCTGAAGAATTGCACAAGCTTGGAGCAGATCTAGAGCGGAAATTTAAACACAGTTGTATTCTGCCAGGAATTCTACGTTTTCAAAGAGCAAGCTCCACTTCTATTTGAAGATTAAAAAAATGCTAGCGCTTTCAATCTATTACAGTCTTTTGATTCGCAGGATCTCTTTCCTAAATTTGTATTGCTATGCGAATTTACTCTACGCTTTCTACTACATCCGCAAGCTGCGAGCGAAGTTTTAGCAAATTTAAACTTATTAAAAACTATCTACGATCGTCGATTAGCCAGGAACGTTTATTCGAGTCTCACAATATTAGCAACAGAAAATCGAACTGCTCATGAGATTAACCATGATAAGGCCATAGATTTGTTTGCAGAGCAAAAGATTCGAAGAATGCACAAATTGTAATTTCAATATACTTTTAATTTTACGTTTTATTCATGTATTTTCGGAAAAAATATAAGTCTAACAGAGAAAGAGCCGCACTCGACCGGCGTTCTTTGCGGGAGGCCTATGTCTATCAGCGTCTTTTGGCTGCAATGTTGATGATGATAAAAGTAAAAATATTGGTGGGTGGGGCGGCATTTTTCAGTTTTTGCCCCGCATCAAAAAAAAAGTCAAGATTCGGGACTGTTCAAATATAGCACATTTTTTGTACTTTCCTTTGAAAATCAGTTTTTCTAGAGTTTTCTATGCGCTAGTTTTTTTTCATTTTAATCTAGTCTAGATCTTAAATAAATTCCTTCATCAGTGCATCGACTTGATGAAATAGCACCCCGGTTTGCAGTTTGCCACGTCTTTATTCCTCAATAACCTCTCGCAATCTTCTTATTTGGTCTACGCAATAAAAACCTAATATAGGGGCTCCCTTTTCCAAATATTCCACCATAATAATTCCTTCAGCGTCCCAAAAACTGATGCCATAGCCTTCCTCGCCGAGGGCGACACTTTCAATTCCTTCGGCATCGGTGAAAAGGGTCGCTTTCACGTCATCTATTGTTGTTTGGTTTCTAGATCGGAATAGTTTATCCAGGTCTAGACCATCATCACGAAACGCGTTGAAAAATTCTCCTGATATGCCTGGAACTTTTCGAGATTCACCCTTGAAATATCGACTCGTTTCTTCTTTTGGACATCGGTTAACATTCTCGATCCCCAACGCGCAGAGACCTTCTTCATATGTATTTCGTTGATATAATTTCGATTTTTTGAAAACTGCCATACGAGATCCCTGTGACCTTAGCTGATGGAAACTCTTTGATCTGCCAACACGGCATCTTAGAATTTTTTCACGTTGTCTTCAGTGTGGGATGTGTATGGACGTCTTTTGCGGTGTTCACCTTTAGTAGAAGTTTTTCCCAGCTTAAAATCTTTGGCCCAGTGTGCAACGATGGAATATGAAGGAGCAGAGCCCCTTAATGTTTCCACCAAGTCGCTGTTTAAGTCTTTGGTACACATTTTTTTGAAACAGAGGTACTTAATGGCAGCTCTAATTTCGTGTTTCTCCATTTCAATGTTCTCTCTTCAACTATTCGTATCCAAATTAATGTAACACCCTGGAATCGTGGCCTGTTTTTATGTTTTTTGTTTGTGCAGAACTAGTGGGTATAAGAGGTAGTAAAAAAAATTTTTTTTTTTATTTTATGTGAACTGGAAATAACCGATTATCACTACTTTTGGATCAACCCACGAATAGCATTGAACACGATTTAACTTTGTTCAGTAATAGCATCATAAGTGTGAATATAAAGTTTATTTTGACGTGTACAATACATAGTTATGTATACAATATCATACAAATAATTGTAGTTTTTTCACGAAAAACTATACTGTTTAGATCTATCAGCTCAAAGTGAACATATCAACTGATGTACCAGAGTTAAGCACTATATCTTCTGGTGTAGTCGGTGATCCTAAGTGAAACCACTTTTCAGTAACTCCACAATCAGCTCTAGACGAATTTAAAGCGTGCCTTAGAGCAAACAGAACTGATATTGCAAGACAAGAAGCTGGCTCTCCAGTAGCTAGAAAAGAAAATTCAGAATAGTAAATCATTTAATTTTGCAAGCACATACTCTTTGAACGTAGAAAGCCAGCTGGATTTGGACTGTTTTGTAAGAGCGTTATTCTAAAATCAATCGGTATATCTTTAGCACCAGGAGGTTTATAGTTCCAAGTTCTGTTGGTAAGCAATTCTCCAGTTTGTCGGTTGAAAACTAGTTTTTCCGTTAACCAATAGCCAATTCCCATGATAAATGCACCCTCAATCTGGCCGATATCAATGGAGGGGCTCAAACTTTCTCCGGTATCTTCTAAAATATCAACTCGCGTTATGAGTGAGTTTCCTGTTAATATATCAACTTCCACTTCTGTCAAGCAAAGACCATACACATCATAATTAGCTAAGTCTCCGCTTTTGTGCGTATGTGTCTCTTGTAAAGAAACATTGGCCTCAAAGCATTTTCGAACAACATCTGACCATTTTGGATTTTTAAGTGAATCCCGAAAAGGTTTCATTCGTTCCAACAAAGTTTCACAAGCCTTTTTTGCAGCCTGCAACCAAGAAACGCATAAATTCAAATTGTATATGGTAAATTCAGATCATACTTACATAGCAAACTGTCTCACTCCCAGTGCTTCCACCCGTTACAAAAGCGTTAGGTGCATTGAACGTATTCGAGGGACGAATTTGAATGCTTTCTAATGGGATGCTTAGAGTATAAGCTACGACTTGAGCCACTTTAGTATTTAGTCCTTGGCCCATTTCGATCCCTCCATGCCCGACTGATACACTTCCATCCGCGTGATAGATGCTAACGGTCACAGGCTGTGTACTGTAATAGTGTGTTGGGAATTGCATCAAAGACAGACCCAACCCTTTTTTACGCCATCGATTGGTATTATTAAACTCTGCCAGCTCATTTTTCCGTTTCTTGTATTCACTTGTTTTGAGAAATTCAGGCAAAAGCTGGTTCATTTTATTACCGGGCTTCAAATTACTTTGCCTTATTTCGGCTGGGTCTTTTCCCGAAATGCAAGCGATGTGTTCCATGATATTCTCAATCATAGCAATACCCTCTAAGGAACCTGGAGCTCTAGTGTGTGTGTGACTCGGAGCATCAGTTTTGACGACAGTTCCGTTTATTTTCCAGGATTTGTTGGAGTCGTAGCAGTTTGCAGCAGTAATCATTGCCAAGAAAGTAGGGCTTTCGTTTTGACTTGACCCAACGTCCTCGTAGAAAGTGTTCACGAGCTGCACAATTTTCCCCTGTGGGCTGATGTTCACCTCATAATCCGAATGGCAAGCGAATCTTTTCCCCAGTGAGCTCATCATAGATTCAATGCTTTGGACGAATCGAACTGGCCGATTAAGAACGTGGCAGGCTAGAGCACATGCACACGCAACCTGAATATTTCGGGATATTTTTGCACCGTAGCCACCACCCAAGCGTCTCACTTGCAAGAACATTTTAGAATTGAGAACGCCTAATGATTGCGCGATCGCAGTTTGGGTCATATCCATCCACTGGCTGGACGAATAAACATTCATACCGTCTTCAGTGGGAATACATACGCAAGTTTGCGGCTCCATTGTGAAGTGGTACTGACTGCCGACATCGAAAGTTCCTTGTACATGCACAGTTGCTTCTGATAAATCTTCACTTTTGCTCTTTGCCATAATCATCGGATAGTCCCGAATGCGATGAAAAGCCTTATTTTCGAAAATTTCTTTCATTGTAGGCATGATATTGCCATCCAATTTCTCGTAAAGAATTTTCACTTTGCTGCTTGCCAATTTAGCCAAATCAGACGATTCGGCAACGATAACTCCCAGTGGCTGGGAATGGTACTGAACTCTATCACTGCAAAATATCGGCTCATCTTCTTCGTATCCGGGTATTCCTGAGTAAACGAATGAATTTTTCCCGGGGATGTCTTTGGCAGAATAAAATGCAACTACTCCCGGAATGTTCAAGGCCTCACTTGGATCGATTTCAACTATTTTCGTATTGGCTTTAGTAGCCGGCACAAAAGCAGCCCATAGTTCGCCCGGTAACGGTGGGTGATCATTCATGAAAGAAGCTTCGCCGGAACATTGAACCAATGCCTCGATTTTAGGAATGGGCTTTGTAATTGGATACATATCTTGTCGAGTATCAAAAGTCTGCATGCCACTAGACAGAGATCTTCGGAGAATATCCTTGCCAGATTTATACATGTCTTTAATTAACTGGTCTGGCGCGAAATTTAAAATGAATTTGTAAAACAGCCCACACGCAAGCATTTTGCGGTATTGGGGAGACGTGTCGGGCAGAACCCAATCGGGATTCAGTTCTGTTAAAAGTATTTTGAATGCGTCTTTGATGGTTTCGTCGGAAAAGAATTTCTTTCCAACTAAGTAATTTTCAGTTTCAACAGCATGTGTGAAATGCGGATTTATTCCACCGAAACAAATACGAGCACTTGTCACTAGATCGTCCGATGTCTGAAGAGCAAATCCTGCATTGACATACGCATGAGCGTTTTGTGCACGTGGCATGATCTGTAATTAAAAATTGCAAGTAATTGAATTTCACTCCGCAAAAAAAGATACGACAACCGTAAAATTTTTCCGATTCTCTGAACTCATGAAATTTGTGGAGAAATTTGTTTGCCTGTTGTAAAAATCCTTTACTAAGAAATCTTTATGTGTGATATTTGTACCAATTAATTAATGTTTCCATGTTTTTCTTTAAGATTTATAGACAAACTCTTGCGACAGAAAGATACGACAGGTTAGGAAATGTAAATTTAAAAGAAGTGATTGTGATTGATCACTCCTATTATAATATTATAATATTTACATAGACTTTTTATATATTTTCAAGCAATTAGCGCTAAAGCAGGTGTAATTACTTTCTAGAACCTTCCCACTGTTGGATACCGCTTGTTACCCCGATATACAGCCTGTGCTACTTTTCCCCAGACATTTTCATTGATGTTGAGGTCCGGTGATCTTGGACGCTTACATTTTTGGCAGTGAAAAAGTCCTTTACTGTGCGTGCTGTGTGTACTGCTGGATTATGTTATTGGAAAATATAACTTCTTCCAAAAATACTCGTCACATTGTTCGATATTTCTTCTTGCAATAATTCGATGTACTAATGTACTTTTTAAACTGTATATTCGTTTTTCTGTTGCAGCCAATGGCAGCCCAAATCACCACTTTTCATTGGCCTTCGTTTATCATGCAGTTCATCTTTTCTTACGTCATTTATATCATAGGTTCTCCAGTAAAAACATTTTGGGTAAAAATTTACTTCTGTGGTGGGAGAAGATTTGCCGAAAACCAAAGAAAAGGAACAAATTTCGTTTAAAAACTGGCAAAACAAGAAGAACAGCCAAAAATGACATCGCCTTTCATATCTTTCTTTCATTCATTCTCACAGAAAAACGTCAAATTAATCAGCTGTAGGACTTCTTGACAGCCGGGACACACATTAGGTCTGCTCGAGTACTTTCAGTCACTGAATTTTCTGGAATTTTCCTGAATCATGTGGTGGGGGAAATTCATAAAAAGGACAAAAACGCTCTCATTGCAATTACTTAAAATTGACCGCCAATAGTGTCAGTTGTCGGTTTTTGGGAGAACAATAGTGATTATAAAGCCATTTTAAACGGTGATAAATTATGGCCACAAAAATATGTTGCTTGCCGCGCACATTTGAAAATATTTACTCGTGCCACACCGTTTGACAGTTTTCACTATTTTTCAGTAGCTCAGACCCTACTGAAATTTACTGAAAGAGGGGAAATTTTCAGTTTTCAGTCAAAACGCAGCACAAAAACGGCTTCATTGCAATTAATTGCAATTGATCGTAGTACGCGAACAGACCTATTGCAAGAAATCGCTAGCAGAAAAAGTTCGAGTAAATTCTTGCAAGAGGAGAACTTTTCCCTAATGTTTCTATACACGGTGGCACATGTTGTACCGTCTATACGAAAACGGTTCAATTGTATCTTCTTGAATTTCCTAATAAGTTTATTGACTGGATTAAATCTTATCTTACAGATCGCAAATAGAAATTTCGATTTCATGGAACTCTATAACAGATAATCTCCACTTTGGGTGTACCACAAGGCAGATACCACGGTCCGATTCTTTTCGCTATTTTTAAAACAACTTCCTCAAATTATTCACTATGATAATGACTTTTTCTTATTCGCTTTTTCTTATTGTTGCAGGTTATTTCAAACGGAAATACAATCAATAAAGAAAAATTCAACACATTTGCCTATGATACTGGTTGTGGAGCTATATGGCTGGTACAGGATGCCTCCCAGCGACCATAAAATCCTTTTAAATAGCATTTTTTGCCATCAAACATGCTCTTGTTCCAATAGAGCAGCTTTCAGATGAGGTACCGGAGGCAAGAAATAAAGACATAAGGCGATTCAGAGCCCAATATACTAGAAATTCATCATACATAAGAGCCTGTGAAGACTTAGTTCACATGTTTTTGGTCTCATCGGATCCTGTTATTACAGGCCTTAGAACTTTCCAGAAAGTCCCGTTGAAAGAGCTGAGTTTTGATGCAAGGGAGCTGATAACGGATTCAGTGGAAGAGGATATAGCCCTAGCCAAAGATGAGTCTGCGAACGTAATCGTCTGTCAAAACCGACCGGTTTCAGAGCAAAAAAGGCACTTTTTGACATACGCAAACAGGAGTGAACGTAAGTGCCCCAAGTGCCCATACAGCGCATAAGCGAACGTATGTCAAGTCGTATTTCATCGCCACTTTACGTACGGACAGCTCATAGCAACAATTGAGCAAAACGTTGCTTAAGGAGCATGCCACTTTTCTGGCTGTTCGGAAAGTTATGTTTGGGTGCAACATATGCTTTGTGTGGTTTACCTCGGCGCATATGCGCACGTACGGACACAGAATCATCACTAGTTGGACCTTATGGCTGATAGTGAAGCACTGAAAGAAAAATCTTGGTAAAATCAACAATTTTCCTTAGTTGTTTTTGCGTCAGCTACGGGCTATAGTTAAAACAACCATAAAAAAATAGTTGATTACTTTTATGCACCATGACGCGTGGTTGACAAACAACGTCCGTGGTGCAAAAAAAGTAAGCAACCACAAACAATGGTATTCCAACAATATACATAGTACGAGATAGGAAAAAACTATAGTATGTAATATATATGTAGTTTATGTATATAGTATGTGGTAGCCAACCTAATCCTCGAACAACAGGATTTAGCAATACAAAAGACAAAACAAAATGAATTTGGTTGATGCCTTGGTTGCATTGACAGCGACATTGTCGCTGCATTGTGATTCACCAAATTCAACTGCGGCATTCACGCCTCCCCCTGTGGCGCCGCTGCCGCAATGCCGCTGTTTTGTGTTTGCAGCAAATTTTTTCACAGCACTTTGCCGCAGTCCACTGCGTTTACCACAGTGGAAGAAAGCGTCATACAACGTAATATAAAGGCTTCACTGCATAACATGCATATGAATTATATCGAACAGCAAACCGAACATAATTTTGCCATGTAGTATATGAAACTTCTATGATAGAATAGGAGTATGAGTATGAGGAGTATGAAAAATCAATAGTTTGCCTTAGTTGTTTTTGCATCAACTAGGGCTATAGTTAAAACAACCATAAGAAAATCGTTGATTACTTTTATGCACCATGACGCGTGGTTGATAAACAATTTCATTCGGAGCATGAAAAACGTCCAAATGTTGAAACCATTCTACTTTGCGTAGAATAATTTCAAAGACGTTGCTCACTGAATTACGTTTGCTGAAATCAACTATTGCGAAGTAGTTTAAGTACCATAAAAACTGTTGATAATTCGAAACGTTGAAGTTTTGAGTGAATTGATGAATATTTTTCTATTTATCAACTAATTTTCGTGGTTATGAAACAATTAAAACAGTTGATTTCATGAACTTTGAGATATTTTTTGCATAACTAGAACCAACTACTTTTATATCGTTAAATTAACTATATTAACATAGTAAAAATAACTATTTTCCGTAGTTCGTTTAACTATTTTGAATGAATCGTTGCAATACTATTAAAAATAGTTGAACCAACCAAGAGTTTTTCTTTCAGTGCGAAAAATTCTCCGAGTGAATCGAAAAATGATTCTAGTTTTGAATTTTTATAAAAATAATAACTCATTTTACCAGAAAATAAATGAGCATCTATTTCAAAAATATGACAATAAAAAATTCTGTTGTGCGAACTAATCACCTACTTTTACCTTCGTATATTTTTTTGAAATTATTCTGTTAAGCTATTCTAGTCTTTTAGCCTTTGTTAAGTCCATAAAATAATTTTGTTCCAGGTAGAATCGAGATTCAGCCCAGTGTGCGACGTGAACTCGTCGTAGTGGGTGCATTTGCCAAAGCTGATCCTGACAATGGCTCACAAGGTGCTTGGTCGATTCGGAGTCAAGGCAAAGGTCAAGGATAGGACGAGCGACAATCCTGCTGCTGAAGTGGCCGGACATAATCGGAGCAAACAATCACGGTTGATATCACGCCTCACGACTATTGTTTACCAGGTAGTGAGGCATATCAACTGCGATTTTCTTGTCCCTAGTATGTCCGGCTACCTCGACAGCAGGTTCGTCGCTCGTCCTAATTAGCCTACGACTAAAGTAATAACGTACTACTAAACTTAATTTTAAGTTCAGTACATAAAATTACTTATTTGTTTTTTTTTTGGAAATTTGAAAGGTAGACCGCACCTGAACCGTCACAAACTTTGCGAGCAAATCAGTACATTTGTTGTTGTCGTTAAAAGGGAAGTGTTTACTTGCTAGCAACAAAAAATACCTTGGTTTGCTTGGCAAGTTGTACAACCTATGTACGACAATGTCTAGAACCCATAACCGAAAAATGATATCATTTTTTAGTTAGGAGTAAGGTAGGAACGCATTTTGGGTAAGCTAAGTTAGGGAACAGACACACAATAAGTCCATCCATCTAGAATCATTATTTTCACGCTGTAATTTTTTTCATATGAAAAAATTACTTGTCTCTACCGCTTCCCCCAAAAAGGTCCTGTTGCACAAAGTTAATTCATTTTGCTATGCATTGCTTGGTAAGCGTCGTTTTCCTTTGTAGTTTTTTCCGTTGAAGATGCTGTGCGTGTTGTATGACGCGTTGTACGTTGCATGCATTTGTCTGTACACCTGCTTTTTCTGCTGTTTGTCTCGCAGTTCCTGCAGAGTTTGGCCCTACTTTAAAATTTTGAATCTCGACCAATATTCACTCGAAGTCTTCCATGACTTTTCTTATGTGTATAATTTTCGGGATCTTGAATTGAAGTTGCGACAGTTGCGACTTCTATTTAATATTATTGGTATTTTATCAATACTCATACTTCTTAATTTTTTACTAGTTTGTATTTCACTGCCAATTACTTTTTTACCGCGACTAATTTTCATCAAATATTATATAGCTTTCTTAGTAAAGGATGTTTACAACAGGAAATGATTCTCATTAGTTTAGAAAATCTAACCTTGTGTTTTTGTGGTTGTGTGTTTGTTTATCATCATCGTGTTGTCTTCTTTTCTAGTTTCTATCTATTTCTGAGCATTTGTCTTCGATTTTCCCCCCTGCTACCACTAGATCAAAATTTGAAAACAATACACTGAAGATAAACAAGCAAGCAAAAAAGCCCCCAAAAACAAACACAAAACCGCAAAAACACACACATACCAGCCAAACATACATATATCGGCTAAAGGGAACACGTAACGTAGTCGAGTTTTACCAAAATAGTTGCAACAGTGTCGCTTGGAATATGGGACATATTGCACTGTCTCATAGCTTTCTACTTATAAACTCACCTTATAAGAATTGAAAATGTATTCGCCTGATTTTGCGAAAATTATAATTTTAGTAATAACATGTTTCTTCATATCCATGTCAGCGTATTCTGTTGCAGATTTTTCGACAACTTTCGAATCAGGTCCAATTATCATTATTTTGGCGTCAATTGTCTCCAAAAGAATGAAAATATCTGACGGAAACTCTGCATGCTCGTTTTTTATGGACAAATTTCCTGCTAATGTACCCATCTGTAAAAATTAAATGTCAAGCTGATCAATGATAGTTTGTACTACAAAAGCAATATTATCGATTTCAAAATATGTGTACACTAAAAACTAGAATTTTTTTAAACATCTTTTTTTAGCAATTAGCGATTGTTCGCGAGATCAATTCAAGGAAAGATTACTTACATTTCGAACTGGCACATTTGCAATCAGATCAATATGATGAACAAGTTTACTGCAAAATTCGAATCCTGGCTTCGAAGCTGCGATTTGTAAAATCTCCATAGCCTCTGAGAGGCTAATGCTTCCTCCTAATTCGATTTGTTTTTCATCGATGCTATGAGAATGCAACTCAGGAACGCTATTTATGTCAATGAAAACGTCAATATCTTGCTGGCGCCGGTACACACCATGTGCTGTGTTTCCCGCAACGAGCATGTACGATTTGCTTCCGATTTTCTGAAAAACCCCCAATATTTCCTCCACAGATCGTACCTGGAACCACTCCCGTCCATCTTCATAAATACAATGAACCATTTTCCGTCTGCATTTTGATAAGCATTTTGATCCCGTTTTGGAACAAATTTTTGATAAATCTTCAATATCTTGACAAGCTTCAACGTAAGTAAACTCTGAATCTGTTGCAAAAGATTTCATTGCATCTAAAATGGGACGATAACCAGTACATCGGCAAATGTTTCCACCGAAGGAGTTTTCGATTTCTTCCATGCTGACTTGACCGTTCTTCGATTCGAGAAGTCCATACATGTTCATGACCATTCCCGGTGTACAGTAGCCGCATTGTGTACCATTCAAGTGAGCCAGACGAGTTTGAATAGGATGGTATCCGTTTTTCTTGTTTCCTATTCCTTCAACTGTTATGATTTCCCATCCATCGCACACGTTTAAAAACGTCAAGCACTGGTCGAAAAAATCGTGTTACTATTTTCATCAATTGGTTGTAAAAAAAACCAATATTTTTGTTAAATTTTTATATATTTATTATAAGTATATATAAGATTAGTGAAAACCTAACAGGAAAAATTTGAAAGGATTAGTGTTAATCACTGTGCATTCATTTTTTTGTATTTGTTCACAGGTACACATATTTTTCCAAAGTAAATATACTATTTTATTCATAAACAAGTACTCATATATGTTATACTACCTTTTATATGTTATACTACCTATTTCTCCATAGTGAATTATTTCCCCCCAATTATTCTCTGTTATATACTAGTCCAGGGAAATTTAACATGGTACTTCGGAAAAATTTTGGTGTGAACCTTGGTACTGGCGTGCTGAACAAAATGTCAAAAGTCCCCATCGATCCGCGTGCTGCGTTACTTTTTATACTGGGTCAAAGGTCACCAAAAGTGACCTTCCTGAATATCTCAGTAACAGTCACGTCTTCAGAAAAACAATGTATGACGAATTTGTAGCTTAGAAAATTTCCCACAAAAAACTATTACAATTTTTTCTTGTAACCATAACCGTTTTTGAGATATATTGATCTAAACATTCGTAACTCAACGGCATGTTTATACTGTCCGATTTTGATTATGACTTGGAATGTTTGTGAGTTTTATCAACCACACTTCAGGATAGGTGAGAACTCCGAAGAGTGGAATTATTTTCAGAGCTCCCACTTGCATGAAATTTAAAATTTAGGAAAGTCAACAACTTGCTATTTATATTCCCTATCGGATGCTTATCCCACAAAACTTTGAAAGCAGCACATCGTATCACATAAATGATGAAAATGCTCAGCGCTTGCCACACTTTACCAGCACTGTAACTAAAGGTCTGCCACAACAAATCCAGGCCAAAATTAACCTCCCCTCTGAATCTCGTTTTTATCTGATGACTTCATCAACAATTACAGTGATAGAAATATGTTTGAGGCTGTGATCCAAAAAATTCCCAATAATTGGAAAATTTAAACATTGGGTACTTATTTTCAGTGTAAATGTTTGTTTGCTCTACGGATATTTAACGATAGCATCTGCTGGTACGGAAATAAAAAAAATACCTGGTGCTAGTGCTAGGGCTACCGTCCCCAAAACTATTCATATTTTTGAAATCTTCATACTCGTTGCTTATTGCCACTGTAAGATCATTGCAATCTTAAAATTTAATAACAACATAGTTTAGTGGAGAAATGAGAAACATTTCAAAATTCACCATAGCTGGTAGCCCTTAATCATTTTTCAAGCAAATTCCTACCAAATTTGGGCCAAACTAAGGTTCATTTACTGTGCTTACAATTTTACCAACGTTTTACCAACGGGTAAAACATTATTAAAATCTCGAATTGAACGGGCTCTTCTAAGTTATGCGTAGGGTCTGCGAATATGACCATCAAGTTTCGAGTATATTTCAAAATATTTGCAATTGAATTTTATATATGAGATATACTGGTAACAGCACATTTTATACAAAATTATTCGTTGCCAAACACATATTACAATAAATTTACTAGTTTTTTTTCTTTTGGAATGTACTAGAAGCGAGCTCTAACATATTGATTCTTTGGTAATAATTACATTTTTAAGATGCTGAAGGTTGCAATAAAAAAAACTCTAGTGCATAGAAACCATTAAAAACATTAATTTTCTAAGAAATGTGGAGGAATCGTACAGATTTTGAGAGCATACCACAAGTGTTCCTTATTACAACCAACCAGTTTCGAAGGTCTTACACCATTTTGATCTGAAGACTGCATCGAAAATCATAGTGTTGAATGGTTTTCAGAGTTACCACTCTCATGAATTTGAAAATCAAAATCAACTTACCTTGTGATATTCGTTTTCATCCGATAGCTTTATCCAAATAAATAGAAATATGTTTGGGGTTGTCATACGAACGATTTCCAATAGTTGGAAAATTTAAACATTGTTTACTTGGTTTCATTGCAGATGTTTGCCTTAAGAATATTTAATGGCAGCATCTGCCAGTACGGAAATAGCATAAATATCTGATGCCACCGCAGCCATAAGTGTACCAAATCTGTTTAACTTTAAAGCCAACCCAACCTGTGAATTTCGTTTAGTTTTCATGATTGCATTGGAAGTTATTGGGGTGCAAAGAAAGTTAGGGCTACGGCTTGTAACTTATTCAAATTTTCGAACTCAACATATTTGTTGTTTATTACCACCACAAAATGATTACCATTTAAAAATTTAATAATAACATCGTTTAGTAATGATATGACAAAAAATTACAAAAACTTCCATAGCTGACAGCACTATCATGATATTTGAAGTGAAATCCTACCAAATTTGGTCTACCATATGATTTTCGTTTTGATTTCATAACGACACCTTAAGATATAAAGCAAGAGCAAATTTTCACGATTCAAGAGACAAATATAATCATAGTTGGCAGCTCTAACGTAATTTTTCAAACAGTCACTTCCTCAGCAATCAGATGGACAATTTTTAACTTGAATGGTGAAAAGTTGCGAACCGCTGATGCTATCGAATCGAATAGTTTTTGATTATTATCAGCTGGATGTTATGGTGCGAAATAAGATGGTTTTGCTCGTTGGTCTAAAATAAAAAATTCACACGAGATTTCATTCTTATCCCACATTTGCGCGGACTTTCGTTTGTTCGCCATTGTCTTGTGAATCAAGTGAAAGTGCATAATAGAAGTAAGATGCTGCGTACCATTCTACAAGCGATTGTGTTAATGCTTGAACACCTGGTTGTACCAGTTTTTCCAAGAAATTGTGATTCTGTGATAGTGGCAAATTGTTGTGAAAACCAAATAACCAGAAAAATAAAACTTTTATATAGCTTCCGGTGCAGTTACGATAGTACAGTAAATGAACCTTAGTTTGGCCCAAATTTGGTAGGAATTTGCTTGAAAAATGATTAAGGGCTGCCAGCTATGGTGAATTTTGAAATGTTTCGCATTTCTCTACTAAACTATGTTGTTATTAAATTTACGATTGCAATGATCTTACAGTAGCAATAAGCAACGAGTATGAAGATTTCAAAAATATGAATAGTTTTGGGGACGGTACCCTTAGCACCAGCACCAGGTATTTTTTTTATTTCCGTACCAGCAGATGCTATCGTTAAATATCCGTAGAGCAAACAAACATTTACACTGAAAATAAGTACCCAATGTTTAAATTTTCCAATTATTGGGAATTTTTTGGATCACAGCCTCAAACATATTTCTATCACTGTAATTGTTGATGAAGTCATCAGATAAAAACGAGATTCAGAGGGGAGGTTAATTTTGGCCTGGATTTGTTGTGGCAGACCTTTAGTTACAGTGCTGGTAAAGTGTGGCAAGCGCTGAGCATTTGCATCATTTATGTGATACGATGTGCTGCTTTCAAAGTTTTGTGGGATAAGCATCCGATAAATTACAATCGAATTGATGTATAATTGCAATGAGAGTGTAGTATGGTTTCACTTTTTTTTACCCTCTCCGTTTTGAGAAATGATGAATCTAAATATTCTGGCATAAATAAGTTGAATTGACCTAAGGTCAACTGACCCTTAGGGAATTTGAACTGGCCTTCTTTTGCTTTTTTTTTTAAAAAAAAAAACTTGAATATAAAACAGAGAACAATTATTTACCGAGTTTGTGGCCCAAGTTTTAATATCATTCGTATAAGGATGCCTTCCTTTCACAACACAAATGCAAACACCGCACCCACCCTCCAGGCACATGAACTTCGTTCCCGTCAAATTGGCATGTTGTCGAATGAAGGTGTTGAGCGTTATATCAACAGGATAACACTTCAAATCCACTGCATAAGTAAATTTTTAAAAGAACATGAAAACCCACATTTATGTAATACTCCAAACAAGTTTTCACCTTTGTACACTTTATCATTAATTTTGAAATTCACTGACATTCTTTCAGATTTAACGAGCGCTCAATGTTACCGTACGTCCGCACTTGCTGTTTGATACTGCAACTACTTGTTCAGCATTAATCAGCTGCAAATATAATCGAAACCTGTGGTGAGCACCGAATATCACTCGCGATCTACCAGCAAAACAGTAATAAGAAAGCTATGCATAGCTAGCTACGTATCTGCGCATGAATGTATGTATGGCGGTGCGTAACTAATGGAAATAAAATTGCATTTTGAGCTTAGAAATTATATGTATGCTGTCATGACTGTCTTAATGATATGAGGAATATAGGAATCTGCAATGATTGCTTTTTAACTATAATGTTTAGTTTTAATCTCCATGACATACGTTTATACTTCTGCAATTTTACAGCATGCAAATTGTGAATATCGTGAAAATTCTACTGGAATTTATAAATTTACAAAAACATCGTAATACAAGTTATTCGAGCATACTCGTAAACATTATTTTCTGATATTGCACTATTTTGGTAGTTATCGCTCTTTATTGATTGCGTTTAGAAGTCTTTAACTTCGAAGATGAAGTGAGTGAGTGATGGAGGGGCACCTGGCCCCTCTAAGTAATGAAAACTTATTTTACTCGTACCACAAGCCTACTAAAATTTACCGGATCTATTAAAGAAGGGGGATAAAAAGTGTTAATGGATATATTTTTAGATATGTCCGATACCAAAACTCCGAACAACAAAGACCAAGACCACTGGACATACTAATTGGCTGGTTGCCGAAATAGCAGATATCACAGATCTTGAAAAACAGACTGCCTTCAGGCGTGAAGCCTAGGACAAAACACAAGAACGAGTGCCTTACAATGAAATTTAATTGAAATTAACTACGGATGGCAGTTTTTTAAAGGGGCTGCAGACAAGTAATAGAGATTGCTGGGGGAGTGATACCACCTAAGCTGAGTCTGCAGGAGTGAAGTTCAATTGGAAAATGCTAAGTACGTAAAGCACTTAATTAGGTTCTACTGAACATAAATCGATCTCACTACTTATATATCCGTTTAAGGATGTATAGACCGAAGTCTGTAGTTCTAAACTCAAAAATTTTTTGAGCGAACTTTAAGGACTCAAATGCACAAGTTTCGGGACCCACGTTGGGCGCTATTTGTAATGAAACTGGTTAATGGATATATTCACTCAGACGCATTGTGCCTGAGCAAAAATGGTGAGGGTCTACGATGACCATCAAAGGATATCGATTCATTAGTCCGTGCAGAACTGAGCTACGCCGAGTAGCGACAACTCTGACATAACAGGACGGTGGCACATGCTGGTTGCCATCTAGCTCGATCCGGGAGATGTGGGGGGGGGGGGGGGGTATATTTTTCCTGTTATGTGTCCTTACCATCATCACAGTTTTTATTCATGTGCCTAACAAGAAACGAAATGCGATATTGAAAGTCATCTTCTTCAAGATCCACTTTATGAGCCGTAAAGGCTAACCCTGACCATGGACCTTATTTTTTTAATTGTGCTGGAGATCTTTGGATCCTAGCACAATAAAAAGTACTTCGCAGGAGTGGCAATGCGACCCTTCCTTGTGGACATATATTTCCAACAGCATTTTCATTCACCTACCGACAATAGTAATTTCTGCTTCGCCATGGCAGGTATCCATTCGAATAAGACACCTCTTCATGCCATGAGCTTTCATAGACCAATCATTCTAGACAAAAAAATGACCAATCTGTAAGGATTATGTTGTTATAAAACTAGCAACATAATGTGGAAAGTCCAGTACGAAGTCGTGTGCGCAACAAAAGTTTGTGAATGTCCAAAAAGACCTCCAATAACTGAAGGACTCATCCAAAGATAGATACTTAAGGTTCACCAGAAGAAAAAGAAGGGAAAGGTGAAAACGACTAGTCAAAGTGAGAGACAATGCAACAGCGATACACAAAAAACAAAGACTCACAAATACCAAAGACTCACAAATACCAAAGACTCACAAAGACCTTTAATTTGATCATATTAGCTCATGTAGCTCCTGATAAACAAAGTCAAAAGCTGTCGCAAAATCAGTATAGATAACGTTGTCGTCAATGGCAGTAGTAATCACACGTGAAAATTCAATTGAATTTGTCGAGGTGCATTACCTATTTACAGATCTATGTTGTTGAGTTGCGCGAACGCCATAATTTCAAGCTGAGGACGGCATAATTTCTATCAAAAAAGCGACCTTAATCTTGGTATAATATATAGGGTTAAACATGCCACTGCTCTAGGCATTTTCTTTACGACTGCTTCCAAGTGGCCAATTCCTTCTCTAAGCATAGCGGGATGAATGGCACCCATTCCCGGCGTTTTGAAACTCTCAAAGGACCCTTCGCTTGTGAACTCAGCCCTAGCTGTGTGCCAGTATTACCTACAGCTTTGAACACCAAGAGGTTTCTTTAACAGGGCATACAAAAGCTATTCCCAAATAAAATCTGCAGATACTCCCTTTTGCATTATCTGGGCGTTTCAGAACACTCAGCTTAGCTGATTGGTCCTTTTATAGTCCCTAATAGAACGTTTTTAATGAGTTCCACGTAAAGGTCCTCACTAAATTTTTATGAATCCTTTGTTAGGCTGTATGGGTAATCCAAGTCCGTCTCTGCGTTACGGCTAAGAACTCGATTGAGAAGTATTCTAATATGAGCCGTTTATTTTGAAAGTGGCATAAGTCACTTTGTTTTTAAATCGAGATAATTAAGGTTTTGCGTTTTAGCATGTTTAAAAATATAGGTGCCAACTATATAGAAGATTTACTTGTATTTGTTACCTCTGGATACTTATATTTGTTCTCAGAGTAAATAATTTAGTATAGTCATTGAAAAATCACCATTTTTTATTACGGAAAGTGACTTATGCCACTTTCAAAATAAATAGTTTAGAAAAACAACTGACTTGTATTAATTTTGTTCGATGTATTTTTGACTAAAGTGATGTTTTGAAAAGACAGTGATTGAAGATTATTGATGAATAAATCAAATAAATAATAATAATAAAGTATATTATGTATTTCATATAAAGGTTTATTCAACAACAAACTTATTTTAGTATTCATAAAATACAAAAATAATTAATACATTTCAAAACATAAGTAAAAGTTATTAATAACTATAACGTATTTCATATGAAATTGCATCAGTTCGATTTAACCGTCGTCATTAATATGGGTGATTAAGTCCTTGGAAATCATATTTTGTTTCAGATTTTTAAAATAACTGTGGTATATTGGGGGTACATAATGTAGCAAATCCATCATGTCTTTAGATTTTGCTAAAGTAACAGGATGAGGACCAGCGTATAAAGGTGTCATTTCTATTTGTGAATAACGCCTAAATTTTCCTCTTTTTTGTGACAAATCCAATGTTAGAAATTTATATTTTTCATCTAAAGTTAGTTTACAAAACATTTTATAGGGAATATCATGGTAAAATTTTAATTATATCCACTCGTTAACATGTTGTTGTTTATCATTTTTACACTTTTCAAGATAGAGATTATACATTTTCCTAATATTTAGATCTGGACTTAAATATTTTCTGTGGGGATTATGACACTTTGTGTAATGGCTAGGAAAGGCAGGGAAGCTTTGAATATGCTCTTTGATAGCTTTTTCAAGAGATTCTTCCGTTTTTCACCTGGAATTTTCAGATTTCCCACGCAAATCTTCTCCTGGAACATCTTTTGTAAGAGCTCGAGCTAGTCGTCCTTCTGAGATATAGAAAGTATTCAGAAAGAATTTTTTACAAACCAACTCACTTGCATTTTTACATGTCAAATAATATTTAAATTGGCATTGTCTTGGTTTTGATTTGTAACTCCTAAGTCTTCTCTTTTTGGGTATTTCACGCTTAACTATAGTATTTAGAAACAAATTTTGCTTCCCGAAGTTTTCTAACTTCCAAAATTTATCAAAGATAAGTTGTCGATCAAACGAACTTATTTTATCGCCACAATTTTTCAAACAACAAGACTTAACTGCAATTTTTTTTGGAAAAATAATTTTGGAGTTTGCTGTTACATACTTTTCACCGCTATTTTTTTATGCTTATTAAGGTTTTGAGTATAATTTTTCTCGTTTCTGCATCCTCTTTTTTGTTCACGATGACTTTCTGTTTCCTGTGTTGTGTTGGTTGACTCCATAGAAGTTATTGTGACTCCATAGAAGTTATTTCTCCATCTGATGAAATCACTCTCATATGTCTTTTTCTAACGTTAACGCTTTTTCGCATTACAGGGAATATTTCTATAAAATAATAATGTGCATTGGAATTTTATAACTAAAACAAGTATGTTTTACCTGATTCACTGTCTGATAACATCATATAAAAATAATTTTAATAATGCTAATGATGTGTACTACATTAGATATCACTATAATATAACTGCAAAACTGCACTATCTTTTCTCACTTATGAAAATGTGTCAACTGATCAAAACTTTTTCTTTCTCTTCTCCACTAAGCCCCGCAATTCATTTCTTGAGTACAGTGACTTACGCCACTTTCAAAATAAACATGTTTGTTATACCATTAATTAGCGAAACTTCTCTCGAACAAAATTTTAATAGTTCTGAACAAATTGATTTAATTTTTTTTTTTTAAGAGATACTGTTAAATTGAAATTGATGTTATCATTAACTTGATTTTTTTGAAAAAGTGACTTATGCCACTTTCAAAATAAACGGCTCATATCTTTCCCAATCTTCTGTAGCTCCCGATTTCAGTAAAGAACCGTCTTGCTGTATCTGCCCTTGGTGATTAGGAAGACCCTTTCAAAAAACATTTCCGCACAAACAAAAACAAGAAACTTGTTAAAATTAGGCACAAATAAACGGTGATATTCCGTTCGCTGCCAAATAATGCACAAACCTGCTTCTGTCATTTTGTTCTGAGTTTCTTTTCAACTAATGAAATATGCGCGAAAAACTTATCAGCAGCCCGTGATTCGAAAAGTCATTAAATATGTCATTATTATTCTATTTGTTTGTGTGACTGTTTGTTTTTTTTTTTTAATTAATTTTACATTTATATTGCTCTGTTTTATTTTCTATCGCTTGATTTTATCAGTCAGTAAACATGCAAACTTCGCGTTTGTACCGCCCGCGGCGCATTCAAATCAAAATGCCTACTGGTCTAAGGGAGCTAATGAGTGATATGTCCCGTGAGGTATTAAGAAGTCAGCCGGCTAATATTTATCAGTTCCTGACACAATATTTGGAATCGCTCATTGCCATGAGGAACGTTGCTTGGATCGTTGAAAATACTTTCGTTCAAAATCCTAATATACCGGAAGAAGTAACATTGGAACTTGTCAAAAATCATTTACCGATCAACGATGACGAAAAGCGTAGACTTCTAAGGAAAAATGAGTTTCCGATCGATTGAATTGAAAAATATGTATGACTGATAAAGTAACTGTATTGAATGCTAACATTGGTTTCAATCGAAAAAGTAAGGTATCTATTTCTTTGCTAATTTTCGGTTGTTTATTTTTAGTAATAATAGGCAACGGGGTAATTTTGAGCTCAAAAAATCAGCGTTGCACTTAGTTAGCAAGCACTGTCAACAATATTTAGTGCTTTTTTGTAAGCGTTCGAACAAAACCATTGCTGACATCATTTTACTTGTAATTTTTTGTCGGTAATAGGCATCATCAATTCAAAATGGTCCGACTTTACGTAGTAGGTGTGGCTTCCACTGAGCCATGGACTTTGCCAATTTCAAGTCGAAGCTGAAAATCTTACTAGTTTCGAGTTGAAAATGGAATTACATATCTCATAGCTACCTTGGTTGATAACTCGAAACGAGAAAATTTTAGTTGCCATTCAATGTTCTGGGTAATCGTCTCAAGAGGTTGTTTTTCTTTTGGTTGGTTGTACTATTTTGTTTTTTTTTTATTGTTAAATATGTTTTCTCAGACATTCATTTATTAAGATGCATTCAAATTGCAAATATTCAGTTCTAGGTTGAAAGGCAGGCAGATTGCAGCTGCTGCTTTTTCAAGCAAATATCGCATCCTTCTATTGTCTAGCAGAAATTGCCACAACTCTTTCCCAACACCTACCATCATTCATCTTACCTATCGCCTCTCCGAAAACTTATCATCCTCTCCATGATGCTTGTAGCCTAAGCATGAACTGTGTTGAATACTATTTCTCCATTATCTGCATATTGCATCTAATACTATATGCGAACCCAGTGTTGAACCATAATGTCCATGGCCGAATTGCATTGACTACAATTAAATTATGCATTTAAAAGTTGTAAAACTTTTTTCAACTGAAGTTTAATTATCGTATTCAGCCGTGCTTTCTTAACTCACTTTACAACCAGATAACGATGAGTATTAATCGTAAAATGTCACGCACGAATAAGTCGTTTTTTTTAAAAAATTTTATAATTTCTTTGCAAAAGAATTTACCATTAAAATGATGACTTGCTGATCCGTTATTTCAGCCTTATCTTCACAGCTCACTTCTCAATAAAATAACAGTTTTAAAAAACAGTCTATGCACTAACCAACATCATCGAATTACTATCCATACAAACACTAAGCATCACACAATAAGAAATCACGCCCCTGAACCTTTTCTATTCATACAATGCTATTTAACAGACACCAAATCTCTTCAGAAACAGGTTTTCTTAAGCGCAACTTAACAGACTGTTTACACTACTCGGGTTTGGCGGCTGTCATCAGCTTTTTTGTTTTTTCCCGTCATTGTGCTTGATATGCAATTAGTAACGAAATGAAGTATAGAATGCAGCCAGACTCAGCCAGTTTCTTTATTACTTGATTCTCGCTTGCACTTGCTAAGTATGCTTGCTATGGCCCCTTTCACCACCATGATGGCCACCGTTACAAAGTTGGCTCTACAAACTGGACCACTATATGGGCCACTCCTGACTTTCGGTTGCGCAAAATGGCCCTTTTTGATTGAGCAAAAACAGCCCCAAAACTCATGTTCTGACTGTGTAATTTCATGCAATATAGCAACAATCGCAGCAATTATGTGTGCTATCTCTCTTCTGCAACAGCTCTGATTTTTTAACGAAAAACCATATTCTTATAACATTCTTTAACCAATGAGTGAATAATGTTAATTAATGTATTTTTGTAAATGATAGCAAGCATTATGATTCTCATCAAGACAGTTTAAAATCAAACTTTGTGTGACCTGCAGCTAGTACAATCTCTTCAATCGTAGTTGGAGCACCTGAAAGTATTCGAAATTAATGTATCTTTTAGATAGCAATATGCAAAAACAATTTCACCTAAATGATACCAGTCTTTTAAGCCTACGTCTTCTCGTGCTGAGTCCAGAGCGTGTCTAAGTGCAAACAATGCAGAAACAGACAAGCAAATACCCATTTCACCAGTAGCTAAAAAATATAATTTCTCACTTAAATTTCATACGTTATACTCATAAGAACTCTCTTCCTACCTTTAGACCGTAAAAAACCTTTGGGGTTTGGTCTTTTTTGATCAAGTTTAATGCGGAAGTCAATCGGTATATCCTTGGCTCCTGGAACCTTATAAAGCCACGTGTCCGCTGTTAACAATTCTCCAATTTGTCTATTATACACCAACCTTTCAGTGAGCCAAAATCCAATACCCATAATAAATGCACCTTCGATTTGACCAACATCGATAAGAGGATTCAAACTTTCACCAGTTTCTTCCAAAATGTCTACCCGGTTTAGTTGAAAGCTTCCGGTCAATATGTCGACTTCGATTTCGAAACATGCTAGGCCCCAAACATTATAGCCCTCCATGTCACCTACTTTGTGGACTTTTCTACTTACCAAGTTAACATTTTCTGCATGAGCCTGTTGCACGACCTGAACCCAGGTGGGATTTTTCAGCTTCTCACGTACAGGTTTCATTCGAGAAAGAAGTTCCTTGCAAGCTTTTTGCACCGCCTAGAATAGATGAAATCTTACTTTTAGACGCTAACAATTAGAGACTGAAATGCAACCTTATCCTCAGATGTAATAATGATAGGTGCGTTTTTTTGCGCATCAATAGCAGGGTAGGCAGCATTGAAAAAAACAACAATACTGCCTCAGCTGTTGTTGTTTTTAATGCTGGCTACCCTGATCTGCTATTGATCCAGCCGAAAAAAAACACACCTAATGGCTAACGGAAATGGATTAACAGAATTTGCAATTGGTGCTCTAGTTACGATAGTGATGATAGACGTAGCAAGCCCACCTGTTGTCAAATGAGCATATCAAAGATTAAGACCATGCTAATTTGTTTTTCGATAGTAAGGATAACGTGCACAAAGAATTTGCTCCAGCAGGACAAACTGTCAACAAAGTGTTTTATAAAAGTTTCCTTCAAAGGTTCAGAAAAAGAGTGATTCGTGTGAGACCAAACATTGCAGACAAGTGGATGCTTCATCATGACAATGCTCCGTGTCACACGGCCATTTCTATCAGTGAATTTTTGACCTCAAAACGCATTTCTGTTGTTCCTCAACCCTCCTATTCACCTGATTTGAGTCCTTGTAACTTTTTCCTTTTTCCGAAATTGAAACATTTCTTAAAAGGACGCCATTTTGAAACTCTGGAGAACATTCAAAAGACTGTAACCGACCAGTTAAAAGCCATATCAGTTGAAGAATTCCAGCGCTGCTACCAAGAGTGGGAAAAACGACTTCGCCGGTGTATAGCGCCGGTGGAACGACTTTGAAGGGGAGAACGTTGTTGTTTGAAAAAATTAAAAACTTTAGTAAATGAAAAATTAGTCTCATTACTTTTTTCACACACCTCGTATTACAGAAACAGCAAAGAGAAGAAGTAGGATAATAGTTTAAAACGGTGGATGAATCACTAAATTTAAAAATCGAGAAAATATTAGAAGTTTTCTGCAATGAAAGTGTTGCACCAAAAAAAGGTTCTTCTTAATGATAGGTGCGTTTTTTTTGCTCCGGTACAGCACAGAATAGAGCAATGACGCAAAAGTGAGTTTCTATGGAAGAAAAAAGAAGGATGGTATATTGATCGCAAACAGCCTGTAGTGATGAAGCAATAAAAAAAAAATTACACGATTTGGTCGTAAAAAAATTTAACCACTTAAGACGTAAAATATTCTTTTTACGCACTTTTGTAAATTTACATCTTTAATTATAAGGGTAATAAGGGTAATATAAGGGTAAAATTCAAGCAAAATTTTTTTGAGTGTAGCTTTTTCCTTTTTTTCCGTTTACATCTAAAACTCTCAATGTGGACCAAGGAGAATCATTTCATTTAGGAATATGGTCGGTAGGACTTAAGCGAGAGAAGAGATTAGAGCCCAAGAGCAATGCACAGCAGACTTGGACAATGTACTGTCCGCATAACAAATTTCTAAAATAAATCTAAAATAAATACAAGTCAATAAGTTTAATATGGGTAGATATTTTTTGAAAATAAGCCTTATACGACAAGTTTCAGGAACTATTAATTTATATATGGAGTATGTCTTTGACTCGTACAAGTTATATTGAGTGGTAAGAGGACGTTTATTATTATTATATAATCTGACACAGGTTGCACGTAAGAAAAAAGCACTGGAAAAAAGGAAAGGAAAATTAAAGGCGCACTTGTTAGATTGATTTTGTTATTATTGGTATTGTGAAGAATATTAAATGAGGAACACGAACAACTAAAAAAGAAGGAAGGAATTAGAACAAAGACAAAGAAAATAAGAAGTCAAAACCAAGAAGCAGTTATTGGAGACTGTACAAAGGTTTTTAGAATCCCACAAGACAGCACATTAGATTCACCAGAGGTAAAGGAAACAGTTGATGGAAATCTGGTACGAATGAAACTAGAGAATTCCGTGAACAAATACAAGGTACCTACATATACACAGCCGACAATTAGTGCTGAGTTCTTCGAAAAAATGTCACGGACAACTATACATTCAATAGCAGGAGTAGGAATGGAATCAGTTTCGAGCATTCCTCGAGGAGTATTTCAAATGACAATTAAGATACCCCCTTGACGAAGCTTGAGTAGCCTAGTGGGTAGAGCTAATGGCTTCTTGTGGGTGGGGTCCCTGGTTCGAATCCAGATTCGGACGAGAAACCGGAAGCCAACCTTTAAGTTCACCTAGCTCTGATTAGGTACATGATTTAAATCAAGAGTAAAATGAGTCGTGGAAATAATCACTCCACACTCGTATTTGTCCACACTCGTAAATTTGTGATGAGGCTCTCTACCAGCACCAACCCTTAGACCCATACGAGGGTTGTCGTGGGATTGATTTTTTGAGGAAGCTAGGTGATTTCGAAAACACTGGCTTATTCCCTATTATCGCTTAGCTTTGTCAGAAGTTATCATAGGGCGAAATTTTCACATTATTTGTGCCTACTTTTGGGCTAAAATTTTGGCTAAAATTTAGCCAAGCTAAAATCGTTATTTAATTTTATTTTATGTTTGATTTTTTCAAAACTCTTCTGTCATTCAAATATGGCACATGAAAGTCAGTAAAATGTTCGCTGTCGGCAAAGAGTGAATAGTATTCAATTTCAATTTGCCAAAGACATACTCCATATATAAATTAATAGTTCCTGAAAACTTAAGGCTCATCAGATGCCACCAATTATTATTCAGAGCAGTCTATAAATTTTCAACACCGTCAATAGTTATATTAGAACTAAGTGCACATCAAATTAATTTAGACAAATCACAAGATATATCGAAATTCAATATCATGATTGTGTAATGATTCATAATTAAATTGATAGAGTACCAATATCTAACCAAAAGTCACTTGCAACAGAACATATAGATTTGTCTATTTTCTACACCTCTTTCATGTCAAAAACGTTCCGGATCGAATGAAAAACGTTGATACGAAAACTAGATACTCACCAAACAAACAGTTTCATTTGCTACAGTATTTGTGCTACACCAGTTACAGTACTGTTGGCGCCCACAGGTAACTCGGTTGCTTTCACAGTCACAAGTTCCAAGGGTATACCCAGAGTATAAGCTGCTACTTGCGCAGCTTTCGTATTTATTCCTTGGCCCATTTCTACGCCACCATGAGTTACTGCAACCGTGCCATCTTGGTGGAAGATGGCAACTAGAGCAGCCATATTCCCAAAGTAAAATATTCCATATCGCATCAACGATAATCCAATTCCTCTCTTTCTCCATCGGTTGTTTATATTAAAAGCATTAATTTTCTTCTTTCGTTCCCTATATTCTGTCAAGTCAACAAAGTCCGGCAGCAATTTTTTCATTATTGAGTTTTTGGGAATATTACTCATTCGAACATCGACTGGGTCTTTACGAACTGCCCTCGCAATATGTTCCATTACGTTCTCAATCATGGAAATGCCCTCCATAGTTCCAGGAGCACGGCACCAAGAATGCGAGGGTGCATCCGTTAGCACGTCATTTCCGTTAAGATTCCATTGGGTTAGCGTCTCATAACAATTTCTAAGCGATGGGGTTGTGAATAATTCACCAAAGCTTTCATTATTTGAGCATCCCATGTCTGCATAAAAGTTCATTGAAAATGACTGCAGCTTGCCTTGCTCGTTCGCGGTCGCAATGTAGTCACATACGCAGCCGCTTCGCTTACCAATAGATTTCATATTTGACTCAATGGTTTGAACAAACCTCACAGGACGATTAGACAGCCAGCTACCCACTGCACAAGCAACAGCGCTATGGTTGCTACGAGAAATTTTGCATCCAAAGCTGCCACCCAATCGCCGAATCTCAATATCAACCTGGTTCTGTTTTAAACTCAGAGCGTTTGCGATGGCTGTTTGAACAAGATCCAAATAGTGGGATGCAGGGTAGACGAGTAGACCATCTTCCCGTGGAATGCAAATCGTTGTATGCGATTCCATTGAAAAGTGGAATTGACCCAACATGTCAAACCGCCCCCAAATCGATTTGTTTTTTGGGGCCTCAGTTCCATCTTCAGCTTCTTCAATACTTTCCACATGTGGTGGTTTTCTTTTGTAGCGCAGTGCTTCTTCTAAAGTTGGCGTCACTTTAGTTTCCTCATCTCCATACTCGTACAAAATTTTCACTTTTTTCGCAGCTTCGTTGGCTAGCTGATTGGATTTAGCCAAAATAATTCCTACAGGCTGTGAATGGTATTTGACGGTGCTCGAACAAAATATTTCCTCAGGTTCCATTATTCCAAAAGCTGATATAGTTACAAAGCTGTTTAGTCCTGGGACATCTTTCGCTGAGTAAAATGCTATGATGCCTGGCATCGTCAGTGCTTCAGACGGATCAATTCGCACCACTGTTGCGTGAACTCGAGTTGCTGGCACAAATGCTGTCCACGCCTCGTTATTTTGCGGTGGAAGATCGTTAGCGAATTTCGCTTCACCCGAACACTGCCAGATAGCTTCTAACTTTCGAACTGGTTTATTAACGGGCCACAATTCTTTCTTCGTATCAAAAACTTGTGTGCCACTCGAAAGAGGCCTTTCCAATGTGTATCCTCCACTTTACACACTGACTATTGAGATAAAACTAAAAGTTACTTAATACGACCAGTAGAATTGACGGAAGAAGTTGAATGCTTTCAGATTTCATCTTTTTTAGCTTCTCCACCAGTCAGATTGACTTCCCCAATAGTATCCAAACGACGTTATATGTGCATGATATAGCCAAAGCCAGATGCTCTTTTGTTCGCGCGCGCATACGCGTGCAGTACGTAATTCGGGTGAATGAATACTTACTCCACTGGTTTTTCAACAAAAAGCTTTTTATTTATAGACTTTTTCGAAGTCGCATGCTGTCTCAAAGTTTCTTAGCACAGCTGGTTATCGGACAAAGAGACCGACATTTTGAAATATGGACGCTTGCAGCGCAAAGCACGATTAGAATGATTTGGATTGTTTATTTCACTCACAGACTGCACTCCGTCTGTTTTGATAAACCCTATCTTAACGGATGGTATCTTTTAACTCCATAGATATATGTATATAGGCACGATATTCATACCTAATTCAACTAGACATATGTTTATGTAAGTATTTTTAATATCATGATGAAATTTACTGTTTTTCTTCTATAACCATTTTTTCAATAATAGAAATTTGATTTTGTTTTTGGAAGAACTTCTAGAATTACTACAAGTCCTAAATTCTGCTACCTTGGAGTAGACATGCATGAATTCTTGAAATTTAATCCTGTACTAAAAGATAGTCGAAGGATTCTGTTCTATATCAGTAGAGAGGACTTTTGCCACTTTGGGACCGGGTTGTGCAGCTGATGACAAGATTTTACTCACTGGCAGAAGGGCCTGAAAACGGAATAATCCGGGAGATCGGACGCACGAGTGACTCTTATGAGTCATTTATACGTCCGACGGAGATAGCAGGACAGCGGTGGCTCATGGACATGCTGTTTAATTATGTTGTCCTCCCGTTAAATCGGGGGGGACAATAAAGACCTAGGTCCATAGGCGCGCCGTAGGGGGGGCCAGGGGGGGCCGGGACCCCCCCAGACCCTAGGTTGGCCCCTCCCAGAAAAATAAATATTTCCAACAGCAGACACTTAAATTTTCGCCTCTTAGGTTTTTGTGGTTACAGCAAGAGGTGAGTAGTGTAGTACTGTAAGCCTATACCAAAGCATACACACTACTTATAACATAAAGACTGTGTTATTTGCGGTATTAATTACGATGTTATGTGACTTATTTCGAGAAATGGACGGCAATATTTTATTTCGACAAGTTAAACGTTAAGAAAAAAACGAAAAGCACCTTGCCAATCATCCTTTTTTTATTAAGATTATCTGTTCATTCCTACTACAGGTATTTAGGTAAGAACACTTTTATAAACTGGCGTTTTATGCAATTATGTTTTTTCACAAAACATAGTCTAAGTATTAAAATAGTAGGCAACAAGGTATAAAATAGGAATAAAAATGGCATCCCTACCACTTTTATATTATCTATGACCTCCTTGGTTTACAATCAGGTTAAATGTGCGTGAATTTTATTAAAAGTTGATAACTGCATCTGAAGTTAAAAGACATAGCACTTCAATTTCACCGAGCGTTTTTTCATAGTGACACAGCCGCCACATGGCTCTTATCACGTTGATTAAACTTTTGTCAGACCTGTATCTACTCAAAACCAGTATATCCTATGAATTTTATCCGATCGCGAGATACCGTGGATGCAAGTTCCAGGTGCTAAAAATATAAATAATTCGGTGCGATTTTTGTGCGATTGGGAACTTTACAAGTTTAGATCTGACTGTATAAATATAGTATCAAATTCATCAACCATTTGCATTTCTAACAGCCGTATGAAAGATTTGTGTTTACGTACTTATGGTAGCTACAAGGTTGCCCAGACATTATTTAAAAACAACAGAAACTTATTTTTTATGCCCATTGATGAGTCTTGTAAATTTTGTGATGATCTGATGACTCGGTGTGAAGTTATCACAATGCGAAATTTTCCATAGAGTTTCCATTGTCGCCAAAAATACACCAAAATTTCAGCTCGACCAAACTTCGCGATCCGGATAAATTATCCGGATAGTAAAATTCATGTACAATGAAAAAACTCTAATAGTACTTGGAAGACAGTAAATGATATGGTGCTTGAACAGTCTTGGAATATTGTCAAGATGAACCGAAATTATTTGGAGAAGGTTATCGACTTTACGACGTGTCTCAGCCGCCAAAGACGTGCTTTCGGAGGACTTGATGAAAGTGGTGCCAGTGATAACCGTGGTTTTTTTTTGGAATTTTGTGCATTATTCGCGAAGCATGATTCAACTTTTGAAAATAATTTTAATAACAAGGTTGCGAACTACTGTAGTGACAAAACACAAAATGAATTGATGAAAATAATTGCTGAATTCGTTCGCGAGGACAATACAGCTGAAATAAAAGATTGCGGATTGATATCCATTTTGGCAGACGCAACAAGGGTCCACAGAAGGAACAACTCTCCGTGGTTGTCGGATTTGCTAAAGAGCTAGCAGTCGAAGAAAGGTTCTCAAGCTTTGTAGACTATTCAGGAGCTAGAAATGCCTCGTATTTAGCAGATATAATTTTGAGCCTGTTAGACAGCTAGGGACTTCCCGAATTGCCTGTTGTTGGACAGTCTTATGATGGTGCTAGTGTCATGTCAGGACAAAAAGGTGGTGTACAAACCTAAATTAAGATGTGTACAAACCTAAATTAAGATGACCCCGCAGCCACATTTGTACACTGTCTAGCTCATAAAATTATCCTGGTTGTGATTGACACATTTTTCACAATCGAAACGTGTACATCCTTTTTCAATGCCATCGAATTCCTTTACCTACACTTTTCAAAGCCATCACAACACGACTTGTTGAAGCAGCTTGAAGAGGCAGTTGGTCTAAACACAAGGCGTGGAATGAGAAGTTTAAGCTCAACTCGATAGTCAATGAGATTTCACAATTGCAAATATGTGATCGAAAGCTATGGGACTATGAAAGATGCTTTAGAGGAAGAAATGAATGTGGGACAATACAACGACTCAGTTTATTCATTGGAGATATTTCATACAATCAGTAATCCTAAATTTGTAGTAAATCTTTTCATGTTTCACTATGTTCTTTCTATAATGAACATGTTAAGCACATGTTTCCAAACTAAAAATGCAACTCTTCGGGATGGGATAAATCTTGTCAATGGAACACTACTAAGTGAGCGAGAAGACTTGTATGTAGTTTGGAGAAAAATTAAATCATTCGCAGAAAACAACTGTCTGAATCTCACATTTACCAGAGGATCGCGAAAACGGAAAACAGCAAAAACACTAGTTTCAAAGGTTTTGCTGTTTCATCTAGCCCCGGACACGCAGTTAGGGCTACAAAGATATTCCTTCAAACCAAATGGCTCGAAAAGAGTTAGTTACAACACTTTTCATCTTGCCAAATTATTTTCGGTTTTTCTAGGTTTTCTAGGTAACAAATGTTTGAAGCAAGAGATCAATTTCTTCCTTCTAAGCTTAATATATTCCAATTTTTTCAAAGATATTTCGAAACTGAGCTATCCTCTTCTTCAAGTATAATTTGCAATATATTTAGCTTCTAAACGAAAAAATATTCTGACATTTCTAATTATTTCCATTCTATTCCTGTATAATTCATACAAGCTTTCTTTCTTAGCGGTCATTGATGATTCATGTGTAGTTCATACCTAGCATTCACATTATATGCATGTGGTAGTAGCTCTTACGTATTCACATACAAGAAGTTTATTTGATAATACATTATGCATAAGCAAATAAAAAAGAATAAATCAACAAATATATAATGTATTAGTAAATTATATAAGTTGTATGAACAGTACGTGTACAAACAAAAACAAAATCATCACATGTCTTGAACCTTTCAGTCCCTGGCCCCTGCCAGATTTTAGGCCACGGCCCGCCTATGCCTAGGTCTCATTTACGTTAATTGTAGTTAGACATAAGCTAGATGTAGTTAAGTAAATTAAATAAGTATTTAGTATTATATAGCTAAGTCAGCCCCAGGAAATTTGCAGCCTCGGTGTTACACAAGATTTAATAATCACAATCCCGGAAAAGCCAGCAGACCAAAATGGTAAGCCACTAAATATATAATTTATTATGGAAAATACCCCTTAAGTGAAATAACATATGAAAATTTTAAAACATAATTACCATCAATGTGAATAAGAGTGTGGAGTGATTAGTTCCACGACTCACTTTTCCCATGCTCAATTCAGGTACCTATTCAGAGCTAGGTGAACTCAAAGCTTGGTGCGTGGTCACTCGTCTGAACCTGGATTTGAACCAAGGACTCAACACACAAGAAACCAGTGCTCTACCCACTAGGCTGTTTTGTTATCGATGTTTATTATACTATTATTGAGGTTTAAAGAAAGTTTAAAAAGTAGATATCATCAATAAACTTGACAAAGAAAAAGCCATGGTTAATTTGGCACGAATTTAGCGTTGAAAGATCCACGCGATTCACAGCATCAAAATTAACGGCGAAAGACCGTTAAAACAGGTGAGTATGCGGAAATGGAACATCCGTTTATGCAATTTTAATTTTGCATTTCTCAATGGTACTGAAATCTTGAATTTGTCATCTGAAGAATTGCACAAGCTTGGAGCAGATCTAGAGCGGAAATTTAAACACAGTTGTATTCTGCCAGGAATTCTACGTTTTCAAAGAGCAAGCTCCACTTCTATTTGAAGATTTAAAAAATGCTAGCGCTTTCAATCTATTACAGTCTTTTGATTCGCAGGATCTCTTTCCTAATATTTGTATTGCTATGCGAATTTACTCTACGCTTTCTACTACATCCGTAAGCTGCGAGCGAAGTTTTAGCAAATTTAAACTTATTAAAAACTATCTCAGATCGTCGATTAGCCAGGAACGTTTATTCGAGTCTCACAATATTAGCAACGGAAAATCGAACTGCTCATGAGATTAACCATGATAAGGCCATAGATTTGTTTGCAGAGCAAAAGATTCGCAGAATGCACAAACTGTAATTTCAATATACTTTTAATTTTACGTTTTATTCATGTATTTTCGGAAAAAATATAAGTCTAACAGAGAAAGAGCCGCACTAGACCGGCGTTCTTTGCGGGAGGCCTATGTCTATCAGTGGGCGTCTTTTGGCTGCAATGTTGATGATGATAAAAGTAAAAATATTGGTGGGTGGGGCAGCATTTTTCAGTTTTTGCCCCGCATCAAAAAAAAAGTCAAGATTCGGGACTGTTCAAATTTAGCACATTTTTTCTACTTTCCTTTGAAATTCAGTTTTTCTAGAGTTTTCTATGCGCTAGTTTTTTTTTCATTTTAATCTAGTCTAGATCTTAAATAAATTCCTTCATCAGTGCATCGACTTGATGAAATAGCACCCCGGTTTGCAGTTTGCCACGTCTTTATTCCTCAATAACCTCCCGCAATCTTCTTATTTGGTCTACGCAATAAAAACCTAATATAGGAGCTCCCTTTTCCAAATATTCCACCATAATAATTCCTTCAGCGTCCCAAAAACTGATGCCATAGCCTTCCTCGCCGAGGGCGACACTTTCAATTCCTTCGGCATCGGTGAAAAGGGTCGCTTTCACGTCATCTATTGTTGTTTGGTTTCTAGATCGGAATAGTTTATCCAGGTCTAGACCATCATCACGAAACGCGTTGAAAAATTCTCCTGATATGCCTGGAACTTTTCGAGATTCACCCTTGAAATATCGACTCGTTTCTTCTTTTGGACATCGGTTAACATTCTCGATCCCCAACGCGCAGAGACCTTCTTCATATGTATTTCGTTGGCAACGATTTTTTGAAAACTGCCATACGAGATCCCTGTGACCTTAGCTGATGGTAACTCTTTGATCTGCCAACACGGCATCTTAGAATGTTTTCACGTTGTCTTCAGTGTGGGATGTGTATGGACGTCTTTTGCGGTGTTCACCTTTAGTAGAAGTTTTTCCCAGCTTAAAATCTTTGGCCCAGTGTGCAACGATGGAATATGAAGGAGCAGATCCCCTTAATGTTTCCACCAAGTCACTGTTTAAGTCTTTGGTAGACATTTTTTTGAAACAGAGGTACTTAATGGCAGCTCTAATTTCGTGTTTCTCCATTTCAATGTTCTCTCTTCAACTATTCGTATCCAAATTAATGTAACACCCTGGAATCGTGGCCTGTTTTTATGTTTTTTGTTTGTGCAGAACTAGTGGGTATAAGAGGTAGTAAAAAAAATTTTTTTTTTATTTTATGTGAACTGGAAATAACCGATTATCACTACTTTTGGATCAACCCACGAATAGCATTGAACACGATTTAACTTTGTTCAGTAATAGCATCATAAGTGTGAATATAAAGTTTATTTTGACGTGTACAATACATAGTTATGTATACAATATCATACAAATAATTGTAGTTTTTTCACGAAAAACTATACTGTTTGGATCTATCAGCTCAAAGTGAACATATCAACTGATGTACCAGAGTTAAGCACTATATCTTCTGGTGTAGTCGGTGATCCTAAGTGAAACCACTTTTCGGTAACTCCACAATCAGCTCTAGACGAATTTAAAGCGTGCCTTAGAGCAAACAGAACTGATATTGCAAGACAAGAAGCTGGCTCTCCAGTAGCTAGAAAAGAAAATTCAGAATAGTAAATCATTTAATTTTGCAAGCACATACTCTTTGAACGTAGAAAGCCAGCTGGATTTGGACTGTTTTGTAAGAGCGTTATTCTAAAATCAATCGGTATATCTTTAGCACCAGGAGGTTTATAGTTCCAAGTTCTGTTGGTAAGCAATTCTCCAGTTTGTCGGTTGAAAACTAGTTTTTCCGTTAACCAATAGCCAATTCCCATGATAAATGCACCCTCAATCTGGCCGATATCAATGGAGGGGCTCAAACTTTCTCCGGTATCTTCTAAAATATCAACTCGCGTTATGAGTGAGTTTCCTGTTAATATATCAACTTCCACTTCTGTCAAGCAAAGACCATACACATCATAAGTAGCTAAGTCTCCGCTTTTGTGCGTATGTGTCTCTTGTAAAGAAACATTGGCCTCAAAGCATTTTCGAACAACATCTGACCATTTTGGATTTTTAAGTGAATCCCGAAAAGGTTTCATTCGTTCCAACAAAGTTTCACAAGCCTTTTTTGCAGCCTGCAACCAAGAAACGCATAAATTCAAATTGTATATGGTAAATTCAGATCATACTTACATAGCAAACTGTCTCACTCCCAGTGCTTCCACCCGTTACAAAAGCGTTAGGTGCATTGAACGTATTCGAGGGACGAATTTGAATGCTTTCTAATGGGATGCTTAGAGTATAAGCTACGACTTGAGCCACTTTAGTATTTAGTCCTTGGCCCATTTCGATCCCTCCATGCCCGACTGATACACTTCCATCCGCGTGATAGATGCTAACGGTCACAGGCTGTGTACCGTAATAGTGTGTTGGGAATTGCATCAAAGACAGACCCAACCCTTTTTTACACCATCGATTGGTATTATTAAACTCTGCCAGCTCATTTTTCCGTTTCTTGTATTCACTTGTTTTGAGAAATTCAGGCAAAAGCTGGTTCATTTTATTACCGGGCTTCAAATTACTTTGCCTTATTTCGGCTGGGTCTTTTCCCGAAATGCAAGCGATGTGTTCCATGATATTCTCAATCATAGCAATACCCTCTAAGGAACCTGGAGCTCTAGTGTGTGTGTGACTCGGAGCATCAGTTTTGACGACAGTTCCGTTTATTTTCCAGGATTTGTTGGAGTCGTAGCAGTTTGCAGCAGTAATCATTGCCAAGAAAATAGGGTTTTCGTTTTGACTTGACCCAACGTCCTCGTAGAAAGTGTTCACGAGCTGCACAATTTTCCCCTGTGGGCTGATGTTCACCTCATAATCCGAATGGCAAGCGAATCTTTTCCCCAGCGAGCTCATCATAGATTCAATGCTTTGGACGAATCGAACTGGCCGATTAAGAACGTGGCAGGCTAGAGCACATGCACACGCAACCTGAATATTTCGGGATATTTTTGCACCGTAGCCACCACCCAAGCGTCTCACTTGCAAGAACATTTTAGAATTGAGAACGCCTAATGATTGCGCGATCGCACTTTGGGTCAGATCCATCCACTGGCTGGATGAATAAATATTCATACCGTCTTCAGTGGGAATGCATACGCAAGTTTGCGGCTCCATTGTGAAGTGGTACTGACTGCCGACATCGAAAGTTCCTTGTACATGCACAGTTCCTTCTGATAAATCTTCACTTTTGCTCTTTGCCATAATCATCGGATAGTCCCGAACGCGATGAAAAGCCTTATTTTCGAAAACTTCTTTCATTGTAGGCATGATATTGCCATCCAATTTCTCGTAAAGAACTTTCACTTTGCTGCTTGCCAATTTAGCCAAATCAGACGATTCGGCAACGATAACTCCCAGTGGCTGGGAATGGTACTGAACTCTATCACTGCAAAATATCGGTTCATCTTCTTCGTATCCGGGTATTGCTGAGTAAACGAATGAATTTTTCCCGGGAATATCTTTGGCAGAATAAAATGCAACTACTCCCGGAATGTTCAAGGCTTCCCTTGGATCGATTTCAACTATTTTACTATTGGCTTTAATAGCCGGCACAAAAGCAGCCCATAATTCGCCCGGTAACGGTGGATGATCATTCATGAAAGAAGCTTCGCCGGAACATTGAACCAATGCCTCGATTTTAGGAATGGGCTTTGTAATTGGATACATATCTTGTCGAGTATCAAAAGTCTGCATGCCACTAGACAGAGACCTTCGGAGAATATCCTTGCCAGATTTATACATGTCTTTAATTAACTGGTCTGGCGCGAAATTTAAAATGAATTTGTAAAACAGCCCACACGCAAGCATTTTGCGGTATTGGGGAGACGTGTCGGGCAGAACCCAATCGGGATTCAGTTCTGTTAAGAGTATTTTGAATGCGTCTTTGATGGTTTCGTCGGAAAATAATTTCTTTCCAACTAAGTAATTTTCAGTTTCAACAGCATGTGTGAAATGCGGATTTATTCCACCGAAACAAATACGAGCACTTGTCACTAGATCGTCCGATGTCTGAAGAGCAAATCCTGCATTGACATACGCATGAGCGTTTTGTGCACGTGGCATGATCTGTAATTAAAAATTGCAAGTAATTGAATTTCACTCCGCAAAAAAAGATACGACAACCATAAAATTTTTCCCATTCTCTGAACTCATGAAATTTGTGGAGAAATTTGTTTGCCTGTTGTAAAAATCCTTTACTAAGAAATCTTTATGTGTGATATTTGTACCAATTAATTAATGTTTCCATGTTTTTCTTTAAGATTTATAGACAAACTCTTGCGACAGAAAGATACGACAGGTTAGGAAATGTAAATTTAAAAGAAGTGATTGTGATTGATCACTCCTATTATAATATTATAATATTTACATAGACTTTTTATATATTTTCAAGCAAGTAACGCTAAAGCAGGTGTAATTACTTTCTAGAACCTTCCCACTGTTGGATACCGCTTGTTACCCCGATATACAGCCTGTGCTACTTGTCCCCAGACATTTTCAATGATGTTGAGATCTGGTGATCTTGGACGCTTACATTTTTGGCAGTGAAAAAGTCCTTTACTGTGCGTGCTGTGTGTACTGCTGGATTATGTTATTGGAAAATATAACTTCTTCCAAAAATACTCGCCACATTGTTCGATATTTCTTCTTGCAATATTTCAATGTACTAATGTAAATACTTTTTAAACTGCATTTTCGTTTTTCTGTTGCAGCCAATGGCAGCCCAAATCACCACTTTTCATTGGCCTTCGTTTATCATGCAGTTCATCTTTTCTTACGTCATTTATATCATAGGTTCTTCAGTAAAAACATTTTGGGCAAAAATTTACTTCTGTGGTGGGAGAAAGTTTGCCGAAAACCAATGAAAAGGAACAAATTTCGGGTAAAATCTGGCAAAACAAGAAGAATAGCCAAAAATGACATCGCCTTTCATATCTTTCTTTCATTCATTCTCACAGAAAAACGTCAAATTAATCAGCTGTAGGACTTCTTGACAGCCGGGACACACATTAGGTCTGTTGGGGTACTTGCAGCAATGCCTCCTAGAAGTACGGGCCGTAATACAGAATGATGACGTCACAGCAATAGGCCAAAATGTCGTGAAAAACACACGCTGTCTTATGGGACGTCCGCGGGAAATCGTAAATTGTACAGGTTGTGTTGAAGTGAGTGAAATGAAAACAAAGTGAGATCCGCGGAACATTGCTAGTGAACAGCTAAAACACAAATTAATGCGGTGCGTGCGGTATAATGTGAAAAATTCGCTACGAAATGTTTATCAGTTGGTGTTAGGTTATGTGACGTTTTGTGTCGATTCACTGTCGATACAATTGATTGACACAAAATTCAAGCTATGACTAAATATTATTACTACAACGCGTCCACGCACAAAAAACTAACGTTTTAATCATATTTTAGCTTAAAAACCGCAAATGAAATCTCCGTGTGTGTCGGCACTGCCTCGTGGAAATGTAAAAATTGCTTATTGCCATGACGTCACAGCGACAACGATTACGTAGCCTAACGGCCCGTACTTCTAGAGGGCATTGCTTGCAGTCACTGAATTTTCTTGAATTTTCCTGAATCATGTGGTGGGGGAAATTCATAAAAAGTATAAAAACGCTCTCATTGCAATTACTGAAAATTGAATACCAATAGTGTCAGTTGTCGGTTTTTGGGAGAACAATAGTGATTATAAAGTCATTTTAAACAGTGGTAAATTATCGCCACAAAAATATTCGTCCTTCATAACAACATTACGCCAATAATATGTTGCTTGCCGCGCACATTTGAAAATATTTACTCGTGCCACACCGTTTGACAGTTTTCAGTATTTTTCAGTAGCTCAGACCCTACTAAAATTTACTAAAAGAGGGGAAATTTTCAGTTTTCAGTAAAACGGAGCACAAAAACGGCTTCATTGCACTTAATTGCAATTAGTCGTAGTACGCGAACAGACCTATTGCAAGAAATCGCTAGCAGAAAAAGTTCGAGTAAATTATTGCAAGAGGAGAACTTTCCCCTAATGGTTCTAAACACGGTGGCACATGTTGTACAGCTTGTCGCCGTCTAGACGAAAACGGTTCAATTGCATCTTCTTGAATTTCCTAATAAGTTTATTGACTGGATTAAATCTTATCTTACAGATCGCAAATAGAAATTTCGATTTCATGGAACTCTATAACAGATAATCTCCACTTCGGGTGCACCACAAGGCAGATACCACGGTCCGATTCTTTTCGCTATTTTTAAAACAACTTCCTCAAATCGTTCACTATGATAATGACTTTTTCTTATTCGCTTTTTCTTATTGTTGCAGGTTATTTCAAACGGAAATACAATCAAGAAAGAAAAATTCAACACATTTGCCTATGATACTGTTTGTGGAGCTATATGGCTGGTACAGGATGCCTCCCAGCGAACATAAAATCCTTTTATATGGCCGGTCCAGACGCTAGGTTTTGCACAACGTTTTATTTGCGCAGGCAAAACGTTGCGGATAACTATGCCCTATCAACTCAATTATCGCTGCAACTGTACCGTTCTCAAAATTGCACAGTTTTCCTATCCACACGCAACTTTTTGTCTGCAACGTTTTAGACTGCGCAGATAAAACGTTGTACAAAACCTAGCGTCTGGACCGGGCATTAATGGCTTTTTTGCTATCAAAAATGCTCTTGTTCCAATAGAGCAGTTTCAGAGGAGGTACGGGAGGCAAGAAATAAAGACATGAGGCGATTCAGAGCCCAACATACTAGAAAGTCATAAGAACCTGTGAAGATTTAGTTCACATGCTTTTGGTGTCATCGGATCCTGTTATTACAGGCCTTAGAACTTTCCAGAAAGTCCCGTTGAAGGAGCTGAGTTTTGATGCAAGGGAGCTAATAACGGATTCAGTGGAAGAGGATATGGCTGATAGTGAAGCGAAAGATTCTCCGAGTGAATCGAAAAATGATTCTAGTTTTGAATTTTTATAAAAATAATACTTCATTTTACTAGAAAACAAATGTGCATCTATTTCAAAAATATGACAATAAAAAATTATGTTCTGAGAACTAATCACCTACTTTTTCCTTCGTATATTTTTTTTAAATTATTCTGTTAAGCTATTCTAGTCTTTTAGCCTTTGTTAAGTCCATAAAATAATTTTGTTCAGGTAGAATCGAGATTCAGCCCACTGTGCGACGTGAACTCGTCGTAGTGGGCGCATTTGCCAAAGCCGATCCTGCTAATAGCTCACAAGGTGCTTGGTCGATTCGGAGTCAAGGTAAAGGTTAAGGATAGGACGAGCGACAATCCTGCTGCTGAAGTGGCCGGACATAATCGGGGCAACACAATCACGGTTGATATCACGCCTCACGACTATTGCTTACCAGGTAGTGAGGCATATCAACTGCGATTTTCTTGTCCCTAGTATGTACGGCTACCTCGACAGCAGGTTCGTCGCTCGTCCTAATTAGCCTACGACTAAAGTAATAACGTACTACTAAACTTAATTTTAAGTTCAGTACATAAAATTACTTATTTGTTTTTTTTTGGAAATTTGAAAGGTACACCGCACATGAATCGTCACAAAATTTGCGAGCGAACCAGTGCATTTGTTGTTGTCGTTAAAAGGGAAGTGTTTACTTGCTAGCAACAAAAAAACCCTGGTTCGCTTGGCAAGTTGTACAACCTATGTACGCTAATGTCTAGAACCCATAACCGAAAAATGATATCATTTTTTAGTTAGGAGTAAGGTAGGAACGCATTTTGGGTAAGCTAAGTTAGGGAACAGACACACAATAAGTCCATCCATCTAGAATCATTATTTTCACGATATAATTTTTTTCATATGAAAAAATTACTTGTCTCTACCGCTTCCCCCAAAAAGGTCCTGTTGCACAAAGTTAATTCTTTTTGCTATGCATTGCTTGGTAAGCGTCGATTTCCTTTGTAGTTTTTTCCGTTGAAGATGCTGTGCGTGTTGTATGACGCGTTGTACGTTGCATACATTTGTCTGTACACCTGCTTCTTCCGCTGTTTGTCTCGCAGTTCCTGCAGAGTTTGGCGCTACTTTAAAATTTTGAATCTCGATCAATATTCACTCGAAGTCTTCCATGACTTTTCTTCTGTGTATAATTTTCGGGATCTTGAAGTGAAGTTGCGACAGTTGCGACTTCTATTTAATATTATTGGTATTTTATCAATACTCATACTTTTTAATTTTTTAGTAGTTTGTATTTTACTGTCAATTACTTTTTTACCGCGACTAATTTTCATCAAATATTATATGGATTGCATATAGATTTCTTAGTAAAGGATGTTTACAACAGGAAATTATTCTCATTAGTTTAGAGAATCTAAACTTGTGTTTTTGTGATTGTGTGTTTGTTTTTATGGGTTTTTTGTTGTTTGTCTGATTGTTTTTTATCATCGTGTTGGCTATTTTTCTAGTTTCTATCTATTTCTGAGTTTTTTTCTTCGATTTTCCCCCCCCTGCTACCACTAGAGGACGAGCATGGATCAAAAATTGAAAACAATACACTGAAGATAAACAAACAAACAAAAAAGCCCCCAAAAAACAAACACACAACCGCAAAAACAATAAACAAACTAGCCAAACATCTATCGGTAAAATTGTCTATCGGCTATGTAGAACATGTAGTCGAGTTTTATCAAAAATACATAGTTGCAACAGTGTCGGTTGGAATATGGGACATATTGCACTGTCTCATAGCTTTCTACTTATAAACTCACCTTATAAGAATTGAAAATGTATTCGCCTGATTTTGCGAAAATTATAATTTTAGTAATAACATGTTTCTTCATATCCATATCAGCGTATTCTGTTGCAGATTTTTCGACAACTTTCGAATCAGGTCCAATTATCATTATTTTGGCGTCAATTGTCTCCAAAAGAATGAAAATATCTGACGGAAACTCTGCATGCTCGTTTTTTATGGACAAATTTCCTGCTAATGTACCCATCTGTAAAAATTAAATGTCAAGCTGATCAATGATAGTTTGTACTACAAAAGCAATATTATCGATTTCAAAATATGTGTACACTAAAAACTAGAATTTTTTTAAACATCTTTTTTAGCAATTAGCGATTGTTCGCGAGATCAATTCAAGGAAAGATTACTTACATTTCGAACTGGTACATTTGCAATCAGATCAATATGATGAACAAGTTTACTGCAAAATTCGAATCCTGGCTTCGAAGCTGCGATTTGTAAAATCTCCATAGCCTCTGAGAGGCTAATGCTTCCTCCTAATTCGATTTGTTTTTCATCGATGCTATGAGAATGCAACTCAGGAACGCTATTTATGTCAATGAAAACGTCAATATCTTGCTGGCGCCGGTACACACCATGTGCTGTATTTCCCGCAACGAGCATGTACGATTTGCTTCCGATTTTCTGAAAAACCCCCAATATTTCCTCCACAGATCGTACCTGGAACCACTCCCGTCCATCTTCATAAATACAATGAACCATTTTCCGTCTGCATTTTGATAAGCATTTTGATCCCGTTTTGGAACAAATTTTTGATAAATCTTCAATATCTTGACAGACATCAACGTAAGTAAACTCTGAATCTGTTGCAAAAGATTTCATTGCATCTAAAATGGGACGATAACCAGTACATCGGCAAATGTTTCCACCGAAGGAATTTTCGATTTCTTCCGTACTGACTTGACCGTTCTTCGATTCGAGAAGGCCATACATGTTCATGACCATTCCAGGTGTACAGTAGCCGCATTGTGTGCCATTCAAGTGAGCCAGACGAGTTTGAATAGGATGGTATCCGTTTTTCTTGTTTCCTATTCCTTCAACTGTTATGATTTCCCATCCATCGCACATGTTTAAAAACGTCAAGCACTGGTCAAAAAAATCGTGTTACATTTTCATCAGTTGGTTGTAAAGAAAAAACAATATTTTTGTTCAATTTTGATATATTTATTATAAGTATAAATAAGATCAGTGAAACGTAAGAGGAACAATTTGAAGGGATTAGTGTCAATCACTGTGCATTCAAATACAAAAGTATTTGTTCACAGGTATACAAATTTTTCACAAGTATCATAAATATACTATTTCATTCATAAACAAGTACTCATGTATTACTTTATTTGTTACACTAACTTTTTCTTCATTGTGAATCATTTTTTAAAGTAGTCCCACTGAGACCCTTATCGGGTCTGGAGTTGAAGTTGTCGAAGATTTCAATCGGAATCAGTGTTTACGAGTGCGGAATGATCAGTTCCACGATTCATATGACGCCTAATTTAACTTACGCACCTACTTAAAACTTGTGCATAAAATGTTGGAGACTTTCAAAACCCAGTGTGTGATCATGGCTGATGTGAACTATAGAACCACGCACTAGTGGTAGGAGCTCTATTCACCCCTTAGTTTTAAATATCAGCAACGTTATTCAGCCAGATTCAGCATGTTTTAGTTGAAGAATCTCTGTCGAAAATCTACCATCTTTAGTTAAAAAAGGCTGAGCTTTGCCCTGTTGTTGGCATCACCAAGAGGTAATGTTCTTTTTTTAAAATTCTTTGGTCGAAAGTGGGAATAGACATTCCAAGAATAACATCGCTTCAGACTGTTCCTCTAATGATCCATAAAAATAGACATTACTAGATACTGAAGGAGTTATATCTAGCATAGGGTAATCATTAGTTTGTTAATTTTCCTGTTGATAAGAAAAGAAGCCCAAATTGAAGTTATTCCAACGTGACTTGCAAGATTAGCTATTTGTTTCTGCATTGCCATCCTACATGCATACAGAATTAGGCAAGCTAAATGAATTGATTGAAATACTATGCTCAAAAGTCATAAAACCTTATAAATATATAGTGATTTGCTTTATCGATAGTGTTTCAATGTGAAAATATCAGTGTAATCAGAAGGATTTTAATATGTTTAGACAACAAGAAAAAAGTTGAAAGAACAGTAAGATGCATCTATATCACTTCGCTAGAACCTCCACATTCTTGAAGGGTTTTGTTACCCAGCATTAGATCGGTTTTGTTTTACTAATTTTTTGTTTTAGGGGAGCCTTATTCCTTCCAGTTAAGACCCTAAAAACTGACAAATCTGTGAGCTAGTGATTCAATCCTCAAAAAAAAACCTAAGGTTTGTAAGGAAAGTCGAAAAACCAACTTTGTTGAATTGAATGATATCAATCTAAAAACGAAGAAACTCAATGAAACCAAACAAAATAGTTTAATTATAAGCAGAAAGGAATAAGATTCCCTGTTGAAAATTAGTCCAGTGAAAATTAGTCAACAATCTAGGACTAATTGCAAGTATACCTAAATGATAGTTACTACGATCTATCGAAATCCATCAGACAGAAGCTTAGAAAGATAGCTGTTCCCAATCTTGTTTGGCAATCTACATTTGGATGGAGCATCTGAAAATTTCTTGACTTTCGACTATATCTCATGCATATTGAATATTTTGAAACAGAGCAGGAGCATATTATCACAAAAAAAGATAAATTTCCCTCACTGAAAGTAGGTATTGGTCAATGCGGAGAGGTAAATCCTCACTGCCAACATAACTAGAACCTGCAACCTGCAGCAGCACCCAAGATGACTCGAGGTGCCTATGTGCTGACACAGAAATACATAAAATCAGTTGCTCTAATAGTGATGCAATACATACCAGAAATAATGATCATGTATTAAACATAAAAATACCCTCGTGCATAGGAACCACTAGAAAAACTACTTTTCGAAAAAGCATACAGAAGAAATGTGTAAATTTCAAATTATATGGAAGTGCTTAAAAAGTTTACTAAATCAATTTCTTGTACTCACAATCAGATCATCATGACAGATATACATATATTTTTCCGCCGGAAAAACAACAGCGCGTGTAGTGCTGTCGCGCGTTTTTGGATTTCTGTAGTGCAGACGAGGATAGAGTATTGAGTCGAATCGTTACTCGAGACGAGGCTTAAATTCATCATTATGAGCCTGAACTCAAACAAGACTCTACGCAGTGGCCCAAATAAGAGACACCACCATCCAATATGTTCAAGGTGTCACAATCTGCTAGAAAAGTCAATGCGTCAGTTTTTGGGAAGATTTCAAAAGGAATCTCCGTCTCAATAGCACAAGAATACCTCGCTTCAATTCTATTATGTACTTCAATTATTTATTTATTTATTTAAATCTATTTTAACAGGCTACAACCCAGTTACAAAATAGAAATACTAGAAAGAGCCAAAAAAGATTTTAAAAAAAATATAAAAATTACCAAATAATTGAATATATTAGATGTATACATACTTGAAAGGTTCAATAAATTAAAGAAATACATAAGTTAACATAGAAGAAAGTAAAAAAACGGTAAAATAATAAAGTATTATAAGGAGCTTTAAGAATTAAATGTTTAATCTGAGACTTAAATTAAGAGAACGTTAGCGGAAAAAAGCTGGAGATCCAAGCTGGAGATCGTTGTGTTTTCTGGGGATACGCACAAGTGGCCAGTTAAAAACATTAATTGAGATCTCTCTGGTCGAATGAAGTTATGTAAGCACAGCATATAACCAAGATCAGAGATCTTAGGGCAATGGAAGCTAATGATGAAATTTGGAATAAGGAAAGGCGTTCACTATACCCACTGTAAGGGATGTTGCATTTAAACAACAATGAGCAAGTAAACCTACGCTGAATGTATTCCACTGCCTCATTGTTATATTTATGGCGGGGAGACCACATTTGACAACAATACTCTAAGATGATCCGAACAAGTGAAAAAACAGATAGAATGAGGTGAAGATGCTAGTAAAAGGAGCAGAGCATCTAAGGATGAAACCTATATTCTCGATGGGATTTAAGTCCGGACTCTTGGCTGGCGTATCCATCACTTTTTCGCAGTTGTATAAGGGCCACATTCGCACCATGTTCGCCTTATGTTTGGGATCGTTGTCCTGGTAAAGCTTAAAATTTGGTTTGCTGTTATGCATAAACCCGAATTTCTGCGCACTGCTTGCCAAATATGTTTTAAGGATATGCAAATATGGTTGGGCGTCCATGGTTGACTCGATGAATGCCAAGTCTCCTACTCCTCTGCTTGAGAAGCACCACAAATCATAACGGACAACTTACCAAATTTTACAGCCGGAATGATATTTCGATTTTCCAACGATGTTAAAGGCTTGCGCCACACTCTAGCCGGTCCATCATTATAGTACAACATCATTTTCGTCTCATCGCAGAATATGACGTCGTCCCAGAAGTCAACGGGTTGAAAAAGGTGCATCATAGCGAAAGAAAAACGCTTTTCGATGTTTAGTGCAGAAAACAGTGGTTTCTTTCGTGCAGCTCTTGATGAGAACTTATTTCGTAGGATGGCCTGTCGTACTGTTTCATGGGAAACAGCAGCATCACACTCTTCCTTGAGTTCCCTAGCAAGTGTTCTGGTCGAAATCCAGGGGTTTTTATCAAGCTTCCTTATCATAAGGCGCTCTATACGTTTAGATATTTTTGGTTTTGAGCCACCTCCACACTTTGGCTCCAATCTATTCTCATTTTCAGCACGATTTATAACGTTATAGACTGCCATTCGTGCTACACAAAACATTTCCGACAGTTCCTGTGCACTTTTACCTAATTGGTGATTATAGTATATCATCTGAACTAACTCAAAGAATTGTAATAATTGTTTTCGTTGTTCTTTTCGTTCTTTTTTTGCATTGAAGTTGTACTTTTTTGTATATATCGGTTGGAAATAATGCAAATAACGATAATTAAGAAAAAAAAATTATTTACATAAACAAAAAGTAGTATTTTATAATTAGAAAGATGAAAAATTGAATTTTTTCCCTATGTGTAAACTCATTCTTGACAGACTGTATATATATCTACACATATATACATACATACATACATACACATATACATATATATACAATATATGTAAATATGTATACACAACGTATTAAGTTAACATGTTAACAAGTTAACACGACAAACCTTTTCATTTCCAGAACACGCTATTTATAACGCTATTTATATTACACACCAACACAGCCAATGTTCGTGGAACGCTTTCTGATAACGCTTTTTTATGTCGTTTTTTTATGTCGTTTTTTTATGTCGTTTTTTTCAAACAGGCTCCCGTAAAAGTATGTTCCATACTAAAATTACGTTAGAGATGCCAACTATGATAATATTTGTCTCTTGAATCGTGAAAATTTGCTCAGCAAAATGAAGCCTTTTGCTTTATATCTTCCGGTGTCGTCATGAAATCAAAACGAAAATCATATGGTAGACCAAATTTAGTAGGATTTTACTTCAAATATCATGATAGGGCTGTCAGCTATGGAAGTTTTTGTAATTTTTTGTCATATCATTACTAGACGGTGTTATTATTAAATTTTGAAATGGTAATGATTTTGTGGTGGTAATAAACAACAAATATGTCGATTTCGAAAATTTGAACAAGTTACAAGCCGTAGCCCTCAATTTCTTTGCACCCCAATAACTACCAATGCAATCATTGAAACAAAACGAAATTCACAGTTTGGGTTGGCCTTAATGTTAAGCAGATTTGGTATACTTATGGCTGTGGTGGCACCAGACATTTTTGCTATTTCCGTACCGCCAGGTACTACCATTAAATATTCTTATGGCAAACATTTACAATGAAACCGAGTAAAAATTAAATTAAAATTAAATTTTCCAACTATTGGAAATCGTTCGTATGACAACCCCAAACATATTTCTATTTCTTTCGATAAAGTTATCGGATGAAAACGAATATCACAAGGTAAGTTGATTTTGATTTTAAAATTCATGAGAGTGGTAGCTCTGAAAACCATTCTACACTATGATTTTCGATACAGTCTTCAGATCAAAGTGGTGTAAGACCTTCGAAACTGGTTGGTTGTAATAAGAAGCACTTGTGGTAGAATATACACTCAAAATCTGTACGATTCCTCAACATTTCTACGAAAATTAATGTTTTTAATGGTTTCTATGCGCTAGAGTTTCTTTTATTCCCACCTTCAGCATCTTAAAAATGTAATTATTACTAACGAATCAATATGTTAGAGCTTGCTTCTAGTACATTCCAACAAAAAACTAGTAAATTTATTGTAAAATGTGTTTGGCAATGAATTATTTTGCATAAAATGTGCTGTTGCCAGTATATCTCATGTATAAAATTCAATTGCAAATATTTTGAAATATACTCGAAACCTGATGGTAATATTTGCAGACCCTACTCATGAGTTAGCGTTTCAAGAGCCCATTTATTTCGAGATTTTCATAATGTTTTAGCCAGTGGTCCCACAATTCTAAGCGCATAGAATAAATTACAAACGAACTGATGTATAATTGCAATAAGAGTGTAGTATGGTTTACTTTGTTTTACACTCTCCATTTTGAGGAATGATGTGCATCAAATCTAAATATTCTGGCAAAAATAAGTTGAACTGACCCAAGGTGAACTGACCCAAGGTCAACTGACCCAAGGTCAACTGACCCTTAGGCAATTTGAACTAACCTTCTTTTGCTTTGTTGAAAAAAAAAACTTGCATATAAAACAGAGAACAATTATTTACCGAGTTTGTGGCCCAAGTTTTAATATCATTCGTATAAGGATGCCTTCGTTTTACAACACAAATGCAAACACCACACCCACCCTCCAGGCACATGAACTTCGTTCCCGTCAAATTGGCATGTTGTCGAATGAAGGTGTTGAGCGTTATATCAACAGGATAACACTTCAAATCCACTGCAGAAGCAAATTTTTAAAAGAACATGAAAACCCACATTTCTGTAATATTCCAAACAAGTTTTCACCTTTGTACACTTTATCATTAATTTTGAAATTCACTGACATTCTTTCAGATTTAACGAGCGCTCAATGTAACGTACGTCCGCACTTGCTGTTTGATGCTGCCACAGCGTAAAGAGTTAGTTCCTAACCAGCGTGCGGACTCCGTGTATGTATACGGTCCAAAACTTCCAGTGAACTAGCCTGAGATTGTATTGTTGATCAGCCTGGAAAATTGGAAGAAATCACATGGAACAGAAAGAGGTGCAAGATAAGATTCGACAACTACATACTCAGGCTAGATTTTTCGTTGCTCACATACGACTCACTCTCGCAAAAAATACCAGCGAACTCTCAGGTTGCTTTGACAGATAATGCATTGCGTAAATGAAGGCGCAATTTCAAGGTCGAAGTGTTTTTTTCTGGAAGATGGAAGGAGTTCACCCACTTATCATTCTATACACTTTGATACTGCAACTACTTGTTCAGTATTAATCAGCAGCAAATAGAATCGAAACCTGTGATGAACACCGAGTATAACTCGCGATCCACCAGCAAAACAATAATATGAAAGCTATGCATAGCTAGCTACGTATCTGCGCATGAATGTATGTATGGCGGTGCGTAACTAATGGAAATAAAATTGCATTTTGAGCTTAGAAATTATATATATGCTGTCATGACTGTCTTAATGATATGAGGAATATAGGAATCTGCAATGATTGCTTTTTAACTATAATGTTTAGTTTTAATCCCCATGGCTAATGTTTATACTTCTGCAATTTTACAGCATGCAAATTGTGAATATCGTGAAAATTCTACTGGAATTTATAAATTTACAAAAACATCGTAATACAAGTTATTCGAGCATACTCGTAAACATTATTTTCTGATATTGCACTATTTTGGTAGCTATCGCTCTTTATTGATTGCGTTTAGAAGTCTTTAACTTCGAAGATGAAGTGAGTGAGTGATGGAGGGGCACCTGGCCCCTCTAAGTAATGAAAACTTATTTTACTCGTACCACAAGCCTACTAAAATTTACCGGATCTATTAAAGAAGGGGGATAAAAAGTGTTAATGGATATATTTTTAGATATGTCCGATACCAAAACTCCGAACAACAAAGACCAAGACCACTGGACATACTAATTGGCTGGTTGCCGAAATAGCAGATATCACAGATCTTGAAAAACAGACTGCCTTCAGGCGTGAAGCCTAGGACAAAACACAAGAACGAGTGCCTTACAATGAAATTTAATTGAAATTAACTACGGAAATTAAATAAGTTGAGTCTGCAGGAGTGAAGGTCGATTGGAAAATGCTAAGTACGTAAAGCACTTAATTATGTTCTACTGAACATAAATCGATCTCACTACTTTTATGTGGGACTCCGTTTAAGGATGTATAGACCAAAGTCTGTGGTTCTAAACTCAAAAATTTTTTGAGCGAACTTTAAGGACTCAAACGCACAAGTTTCGGGACCCACGTTGGGCGCCATTTGTAATGAAACCGGTTAATGGATATATTCACTCAGACGCATTGTGCCTGAGCAAAAATGGTGAGGGTCTACGATGACCATCAAAGGATATCGAGTCATTAGTCCGTGCAGAACTGAGCTACGCCGAGTAGCGACAACTCTGACATAACAGGACGGCGGCACATGCTGGTTGCCATCTAGCTCGATCCGGGAGATGTGGGGGGGGGGATATTTTTCCTGTTATGTGTCCTTACCATCATCACATTTTTTATTTATGTGCCTAAAAAGAAACGAAATGCGATATTGAAAGTCATCTTCTTCAAGATCCACTTTATGAGCCGTAAAGGCTAACCCTGACCATGGACCTTATTTTTTTAATTGTGCTGGAGATCTTTGGATCCTAGCACAATAAAAAATACTTCGCAGGAGTGGCAATGCGACCCTTCCTTGTGGACATATATTTCGAACAGCATTTTCATTCACCTACCGACAATAGTAATTTCTGCTTTGCCATGGGAGGTATCCATTCGAATAAGACACCTCTTCATGCCATGAGCTTTCATAGACCAACCATTCTAGACAAAAATATTACCAATCTGCCAAATAAATCACAGTAAGGATTATGTTGTTATAAAACTAGCAACATAATGTGGAAAGTCCAGTACGAAGTCGTGTGCGCAACAAAAGTTTGTGAAGGTCCAAAAAGACCTCCAATAACTGAAGGACTCATCCAAAGATAGATACTTAAGGTGCACCAGAAGAAGAAGAAGGGAAAGGTGAAAACGACTAGTGAAAGTGAGAGACAATGCAACAGCGATACACAAAAAACAAAGACTCACAAATACCAAAGACTCACAAAGACCTTTAATTTGATCATATTAGCTCATGTAGCTTTTGATAAACAAAATCAAAAGCTTTTGCAAAATCAGTATAGATGACGTTGCAGTCAATGGCAGAAGTAATCACACGTGAAAATTCAATTGGATTTGTCGAGGTGCATTAACTATTTACAGATCTATGTTGTTGAGTTGCGCGAACGCCATAATTTCAAGCTGAGGACGCCATAATTTCTATCAAAAAAGCGACCTTAATCTTGGTATAATATATAGGGTTAAACATGCCACTGCTCTAGGCATTTTCTTTACGACTGCTTCCAAGTGGCCAATTCCTTCTCTAAGCATAGCGGGATGAATGGCACCCATTCCCGGCGTTTTGAAACTCTCAAAGGACCCTTCGCTTGTGAACTCAGCCCTAGCTGTGTGCCAGTATTACCTACAGCTTTGAACACCAAGAGGTTTCTTTAACAGGGCATACAAAAGTTATTCCCAAATAAAATCTGCATATACTCCTTTTTGCATTATCTGGGCGTTTCAGAACACTCAGCTTGGCTGATAGGTCCTTTTATAGTCCCTAGTAGAACGTTTTTAATGAGTTCCACGTAAAAGTCCTCACTAAAATTTTATGAATCCTTCTCTGCGTTACGGCTGAAAGCTCAATTGAGAAGTATTCTAATATCTTTTCCAATCTTCTGTAGCTCCCGATTTCAGCAAAGAATCGTCTTGCTGTATCTGCTCTTGCTGATTGAGAAGACCTCTTAAAAAAAACATTTCCGCACAAACAAAACAAGAAACTTGTTCAAATTAAGGACAAATAAATGGTGTTATTCGGTTCAATGCCAAATAATACACAAACCTGCTTCTGTCAGATTGTTCTGAGTTTCTTTTTAGCTATTGAAATATGTGCGAAAAACTTATCAGCAGCCCTTGATCCGAAAAGTCATTAAATATGCCATTATCATTCTATTTGTTTATGTGACTGTTTGTTTTTTTTTTTAATTAATTTTACATTTATATTGTTCTGTTTTATTTTCTATCGCTTGATTTTATCAGTCAGTAAACATGCAAACTTCGCGTTTGTACCGCCCGCGGCGCATTCAAATCAAAATGCCTACTGGTCTAAGGGAGCTAATGAGTGATATGTCCCGTGAGGTATTAAGAAGTCAGCCGGCTAATATTTATCAGTTCCTGACACAATATTTGGAATCGCTCATTGCCATGAGGAACGTTGCTTGGATCGTTGAAAATACTTTCGTTCAAAATCCTAATATACCGGAAGAAGTAACATTGGAACTTGTCAAAAATCATTTACCGATCAACGATGACGAAAAGCGTAGACTTCTAAGGAAAAATGAGTTTCCGATCGATTGAATTGAAAAATATGTATGACTGATAAAGTAACTGTATTGAATGCTAACATTGGTTTCAATCAAAAAAGTAAGGTATCTATTTCTTTGCTAATTTTCGGTCGTCTAGTTTTCGTAATAATAGGCAACGGGGTAATTTTGAGCTAAAAATATCAGCGTTGCGCTTACTTAGCAAGCACTGTCAACAATATTTAGTGCATTTTTGTAAGCGTTCGAACAAAACCATTGCTGACATCATTTTACTTGTAATTCTTTGTCGGTAATAGACATCATCAATTCAAAATGGTCCGACTTTACGTTGCAGGTGTGGCTACCGTTAAGCCATGGACTTTGCCAATTTCGAGTCGAAGCTGAAAATCTTACTAGTTTCGAGTTGAAAATGGAATTACATATCTCATAACTACCTTGTTTGATAGCTCGAAACGAGGAAATTTTAGTTCTGTGCCATTCAATGTTCTGGGTAATTTGCTCAAGAGGTTGTTTTTCTTTTGGTTGGTTGTAGTATTTTGTTTATTTTTTGATTGTTAAATATGTATTCTCAGACATTCATTTATTAAGATGCATTCAAATTGCAAATATTCAGTTCTATGTTGAAATGCAGGCAGATTTTATGCAAAGGACGAAAAATAATGGTTGCAGCTGCTGCTTTTTCAAGCAAATATAGCATCCTTCTATTGCCTAGCAGAAATTGCCACACCTCTTTCCAAACACCTACCATAATTCCTCTTACCTATCGCCTCTCCGAAAACTTATCATCCTCTCCATGATGCTTGTAGCCTAAGCATGAACTGTGTTGAATACTATTTCTCCATTATCTGCATATTGCATCTAATACTATATGCGAACCCAGTGTTGAAGCATAATGTCCAGTGACAGCTCGTAGCATAAAAATTTGGGTCGGCCAAAACGGAACTTATGTTTCATAAGTTTAATTTTTAGTAAAGCAAATAAAATTTGATCTTCGTATAAAAATATGTTCCAATAAAAACCACGAAATGTGCTTGAGCATTGTCGTCAAGACAGAGAGAGGATGTAATTGGGGAAGAGAAAGACAAGTGCACTATAAATTAATGAGTCTTAAAAAAGTACGTCTCTAAAATTAGCAAACAAGCGCAAAAACTAAATCTCAAAAGCGTATACAATAACATTTTTCATATTCATTCTTTCATATTATGCTTCACAAACAGCGAAATAATTGATTATTTCAGCATAAAAATATCATTTTTATTCAACTAATTTTCCTTATTTTGCTTTTAATGACTAAGTATTGGAGCGCCATTGAGCTTCAAGCCAAATGTATTAAAAACTTAAAAAACTTTTTTCAACTGAAAATTTATTTATCTTGCCACGTCGTACCAAATGTATTACTAGTTTTCAAAATTAATAACTGTTCATTATGCATTTCACAAATTAGTTATTTATGACAACCATTAATGTCCAATTAATATCCAAATCATATGTCCAATTTTTAAGTTTTATCCTATAAATTTTATCCCAGAAAAAGATGACTATTTTCAACCAACTTTGTCACTTGTATTATATTAAGTTTTTCCACACCATCTCTACAGCTCACATTTCAATAAAAACACTTTCGAAAAATGACTTTCTATCAGATTAATGCTGTATAATAACTACACTCTCCTACATAAAACATAAAATCGATAAAAAAATATTTTTTATATTTGACCAACATACATCAATATTATCTTACTACCTTTACATACACTTCCTTTACATACATAGCAAGAAAACTCGTACTTGACCTTTTTCTATTCATGTAATGCTATTTAACAGAAAATAAATCTCTTCATGTACAGAAAGCATCCTAAGATCGACTAAAGAGTAACATAACAGAGTCTCTACACTACATACTGTTCTTAACCAGCAAATTGCGGCTGGCCGCAAAAATTTTTACATTGTCTCATCTATATGCGGGGTGTAAAGTTCGTTACAAAACACTCAACTTAATAGCTTGTATAAAAATGTTGTTGCGAATGCAGGCTATCTGCAGAGTTTGGAGTAGCGTAGACTGTAATCAGACTCAGCCAGTTTGGTTCGGGCCGCAATTTTGGCCATGTCTTTGCTTGATTTTTGCTTGTACTTGCTGGGTATGATGCGGCCACCGCTTCGTTGGGTGTATGATGCATCGTACTCGTATGTACATATGTTTGAACGGAATGATGTAGGTCGGGAGGACCGTTGACTGGCCGTCGATGCACTTGCTTGATGTTTTGCTCAATATAGCTGCTTACACAAACCAGGACTGAAGATGGATTGAGATGAAAACGGTCGCATGCAGACGGGTCGTTTATTCGTTTACACTATACTATTTTGATGTAGCTCTCGTTTTGATATGAGATTGTATACGCGGCTTATGAAAAACTTAAGATTGAATAAAGCAGATATGATTAGAAAATTTATTTGAAGTAATAAAGTGATTAACATTAATTATTTATGTTTCTTATTTTGGGTGACATTAGTCAATTCTTTTGGTACGGCCGGGCCGACCCTGCCGCCCCTGACGAGCCGCCACTGATAATGTCCATGGCCGAATTGCATCGACTACAATTAAATTATGCATTTAAAAGTTGTAAAACTTTTTTCAACTGAAGTTTAATTATCGTATTCAGCCGTGCTTTTTTAACTCACTTTACGACCAGATAACGATGAGTATTAATCGTAAAATGTCACGCACGAATAAGTCAAGTTTTTAGTATGGAACATACTTTTACGGGAGCCTGTTCGAAAAAAACGACATACTAAAACGACATACTAAAACGACATAGAAAAACGACATAGAAAAACGACATATGTAAAAAAGCGTTATCAGAAAGCGTTCCACGAACATTGGCTGTGTTGGTGTGTGCTTGGTTGCTATAAATAGAGTGAGGGAGGGGGTCCAGGGGGGCGAAGCCCCCCGGCGAGGCGCGTAGCGCCAAGTTTTTAAGAAAATTTTTAAGAAAATTTTTTGAAAATTTTTAAGAAAATTTTAGGAAAATTTTTTGAGAACATTTTTCGAAATTTTTTTTTTTTTTTAAATTTTTTGAAAATTTTCTTAAAATTTTTCAAAAAATTTTCTTAAAAATTTTCTTAAAAATTTTCTTCAAAATTTCCTAAAATTTTCTTAAAAATTTTCTCAAAATTTTCTAAAAATTTCAAAAAATTTTCTCAAAAAAATTTTCAAAAAATTTTCTTCAAATTTTCTTAAAAATTTTAAAAAAATTTTCAAAAAAATTTTTTCAAAAAATTTTCTTAAAAATTTTCAAAAAATTTTCAAAAAATCTAAAAATGTTTAAAAAAATTTTCTCAAAAATTTTCTTAAAATTTTCTTGAAAATTTTCTAAAAATTTTCAAAAAATTTCAAAAAAAATTCTTAAAAATTTTCTTAAAAATTTTCTAAAAATTTTCTTAAAAATTTTCTTAAAAATTTTCAAAAAATTTTCTCAAAAATATGTTCCATATTTTTCATATTTTAGCCTGGTAAAAATGCGAATCGCGAAGGTCCAGCCGTTTTTTTTTAAATATTGTTTACAATTTCTTTGGAAATGGATTTACCATTAAAATGAAGACTTGCTGATCCATTATTTCAGCCTCATCTTCACAGCTCACTTCTCAATAAAATAAAAGTTTTAAAAACAGTCTATGCACTAACTAACATCATCGGATTACTATCCATACAAACACTAAGCATTACACAATAAGAAAACACGCACCTGACCCTTTTCTATTCATACAATGCTATTTAACAGACACCAAATCTCTTCAGAAACAGGTTTTCTTAAGCGCAACTTAACAGACTGTCATCAGCTTTTTTGTTTTATCCCGTCATTGTGCTTGATATGCAATTAGTAACGAAATGAAGTATAGAATGCAGCCAGACTAAGCTATTTTCTTTGTTATTACTTGATTCTTGCTTGCAGTTGCTAAGTATGTTTGCTATGGCCCCTTTCACCACCCTGATATCCACCATTACAAAGTTGGCTCTACACACTGGACCACTATATGAGCCACTCTTGACTTTCGGTTGCGCATAATGGCCCTTTTTGATTTAGCGAAAACAGCCCCAAAACTCATGTTCTGACTGTGTAATTTCATGCAATGTAGCAACAATCGCAGCAATTATGTATGTTATCTCTCTTCTGCAACAGCTCTGATTTTTTAACGAAATACCAAATTCTTATAACATTCTTTAACCAATGAGTGCATAATGTTAATTAATGTATTTTTGTAAATGGGAGCAAGCATTATGATTCTCATCAAGACAGTTTAAAATCAAACTTTGTGTGACCTGCAGCTAGTACAATCTCTTCAATCGTAGTTGGAGCACCTGAAAGTATTCGAAATTAATGTATCTATTAGATAGCAATAAGCAAAAACAATTTCACCTAAATGATACCATTCTTTTAAGCCGACATCTTCTCGTGCTGAGTCCAGAGCGTGTCTAAGTGCAAACAATGCAGAAACAGACAAACAAATACCCATTTCACCAGTAGCTAAAGAATATAATTTCTCACTTAAATTTCATATGTTATACTCATAAGGATTCTGTTCCTACCTTTAGACCGTAAAAAACCTTTGGGATTTGGTCTTTTTTGATCAAGTTTAATGCGAAAGTCAATCGGTATATCTTTGGCTCCTGGAACCTTATAGTGCCACGTGTCCGCTGTTAATAACTCTCCAGTTTGTCTATTATACACCAACCTTTCAGTCAGCCAAAATCCAATACCCATAATAAATGCACCTTCGATTTGACCAACATCGATAAGAGGATTCAAACTTTCACCAGTGTCTTCCAAAATGTCTACCCGGTTTAGTTGAAAGCTTCCGGTCAATATGTCGACTTCGATTTCGGAACATGCTAGGCCCCAAACATTATAGCCCTCCATGTCACCTACTTTGTGGACTTTTCTACTTACCAAGTTCACATTTTCTAAATGAGCCTGTTGCACAACCTGAACCCAGGTGGGATTTTTCAGCTTCTCACGTACAGGTTTCATTCGAGAAAGAAGTTCCTTGCAAGCTTTTTGAACCGCCTAGAACAGATGAAACGTTACTTTTAGACGCTAACAATTAGAGACTGAAATTCAACCTTATCCTCAGATGTAATAATGATAGGTGCGTTTTTTGCGTCTCGATCAATAGCAGGGTAAGCAGCATTGAAAAAAACAACAATACTGCCTCAGCTGTTGTTGTTTTAAATGCTGGCTACCCTAATCTGCTATTGATCCAGCCGGAAAAAAAACACACCTAATGGTTAACGGAAATGGATTAACAGAATTTGCAATTGGTGCTCTAGTTACGATAGTGGTGATAGACGTATCAAGCCCACCTGTTGTCAAATGAGCAAATCAAAGATTAAGACCATGCTAATTTGGTTTTTGACAGTAAGGATAACGTGCACAAAGAATTTGCTCCAGCAGGACAAACTGTCAACACAGTGTTTTATAAAAGTTTCCTTGAAAGGCTCAGGAAAAGAGTGGTTCGTGTGAGACCAAACATTGCAGACCAGTGGATGCTTCATCATGACAATGCCCCGTGTCACACGGCCATTTCTATCAGTGAATTTTTGACCTCAAAACGCATTTCTGTTGTTCCTCAACCGTCCTATTCACCTGATTTGAGTCCTTGTGCCTTTTGCCTTTTCCCAAAATTGAAAAATGTCTTAAAAGGACGCCATTTTGAAACTCTGGAGAACATTCAAAAGACTGTAACCGACCAGTTAAAAGCCATATCAGTTGAAGACTTCCAGCGCTGCTACCAACACTTTGAAAAATACTTCTATTTTTTTAAGAAAAATGAACCCATTATCAAAGAAAACTGGTAATGACTCCGCGCCAAAGAAATATTTACTCAATCCAAAGAAAGAAATTTATTCATTGCAAAGAACTGATATTGAACTTGCCCTAAGTAAAATTTGATATATAATAGTTTCTAGCATCTGGCATAAATCGGTTCACGTACGATCACCGAAGTTAAACTGTGCTGGGCGCGATTACTACTCAGATGGGGGATCGCTTGAAAGCATGGAATGTTTTGGCACGCAAAAACTCTCCCTCCCTTCATAGCAAAAGAGTGGCTTAATTTTTGAAGGGAGTGAAAAAATAAAAAATAAGTAAAAAAATAGACTCAATATACATTTTTCCTTATTTTAAGTGCCACATTTATTTTCTGAAGCGCTAGTGTTATTTATGCCTAGTCGCCACTTAAAGCTATAATGTAACACTTAATCAATGGAGTTAGGATAACTGAAGACGAATAAAGTCAGCCATGAACCCGGCGGAATTCGAACCCGCGAGCGGTAGATTGCTGCTTTGGACTGACACGTTCGCGAGCTAAGCTATCGACCCCTTATTTGTGTAGAGGAAATGTTGATAGAAGTCATAAAAACTATCAATTTTTCGTCGAATATTGAAGCGTGGTTGTTGTTGAAACATGTAAAAATATGTTCGCTTTGTAGATATAATTTACTGAATTCATAGACATAATTTACAAGATTTGAGGAAAATTACTTACTTGAAATAAGTTAAAGTAAAAATTGTATTCCGTTGAATGTAAGAAATTTTTACATGATATTTATACAAATTACTGATATCAAATAAAAGTTTATTTGATTTCTGGAAGATTTCACATCTCGTAAACAAGTAAATATTTTCTTTCATTTTCGGAAACATATTTTTCTGAGTGTAGATACTCACCAAACAAACAGTTTCACTTGCTACACTTCCACCAGTTACAGTACTGTTGGCGCCCACAAGTAACTCGGTTGCTTTCACAGTCACAAGTTCCAAGGGTATACCCAGAGTATAAGCTGCTACTTGCGCAGCTTTCGTATTTATTCCTTGGCCCATTTCTACGCCACCATGAGTTACTGCAACCGTGCCATCTTGGTGGAAGATGGCAACTAGAGCAGCCATATTCCCAAAGTAAAATATTCCATATCGCATCAACGATAATCCAATTCCTCTCTTTCTCCATCGGTTGTTTATATTAAAAGCATTAATTTTCTTCTTTCGTTCCCTATATTCTGTCGAGTCAACAAAGTCCGGCAGCAATTTTTTCATTATTGAGTTTTTGGGAATATTACTCATTCGAACATCAACTGGGTCTTTACCAACTGCCCTCGCAATATGTTCCATTACGTTCTCAATCATGGAAATGCCCTCCATAGTTCCAGGAGCACGGCACCAAGAATGCGAGGGTGCATCCGTTAGCACGTCATTTCCGTTAACATTCCATTGGGTTGGCGTCTCATAACAATTTCTAAGCGATGGGGTTGTGAATAATTCACCAAAGCTTTCATTATTTGAACATCCCATGTCTGCATAAAAGTTCATGGAAAATGACTGCAGCTTGCCTTGCTCGTTCGCGGACGCAATGTAGTCACATACGCAGCCGCTTCGCTTACCAATAGATTTCATATTTGACTCTATGGTTTGAACAAACCTCACAGGACGATTAGACAGCCAGCTACCCACTGCACAAGCAACAGCGCTATGGTTGCTACGAGAAATTTTGCATCCAAAGCTGCCACCCAATCGCCGAATCTCAATATCAACCTGGTTCTGTTTTAAACTCAGAGCGTTTGCGATGGCTGTTTGAACAAGATCCAAATAGTGGGATGCAGGGTAGACGAGTATACCATCTTCCCGTGGAATGCAAATCGTTGTATGCGATTCCATTGAAAAGTGAAATTGACCCAACATGTCAAACCGCCCCCAAATCGATTTGTTTTTTGGGGCCTCAGTTCCATCTTCAGCTTCTTCAATACTTTCCGCATGTGGTGGTTTTCTTTTGTAGCGCAGTGCTTCTTCTAAAGTTGGCGTCACTTTAGTTTCCTCATCTCCATACTCGTACAAAATTTTCACTTTTTTCGCAGCTTCGTTGGCTAGCTGATTGGATTTAGCCAAAATAATTCCTACAGGCTGTGAATGGTATTTGACGGTACTCGAACAAAATATTTCCTCAGGCTCCATTATTCCAAAGGCTGATAAAGTTACAAAACTGTTTAGTCCTGGGACATCTTTCGCTGAGTAAAATGCTATGATGCCTGGCATCGTGAGTGCTTCAGATGGATCAATTCGCACCACTGTTGCGTGAACTCGAGTTGCTGGCACAAATGCTGCCCACGCCTCGTTATTTTGCGGTGGAAGATCGTTAACGAATTTCGCTTCTCCCGAACACTGCCAGATAGCTTCTAACTTTCGAACTGGTTTATTAACGGGCCACAATTCTTTCTTCGTATCAAAAACTTGTGTGCCACTCGAAAGAGGCCTTTCCAATGTGTATCCTCCACTTAAATATCTTTCTTTGACCAGGCCCTTGGGAGAGTACTTAATGATGTATCTATAGAACAGTCCTAAAGCAACTTTCCGTCGGTATTCGGGAGAAGGAGCAGGTAGATTCCAAGTCGGATCAAGCTCACTATCAAGCACGTTCAATACTCCAGCAAGTGTATCGGATGAAAATGGATCCCGACCATGTAAAAACTCGGCAGCAGCTATTGATTTGCGAAAACCGGGGCTAACACCGCCGAAGCAGATATTGCAGGAATCAACGGCCGAACCGTTGAACTTCAAAAGGAATGCAGCGTTGACGTAGGCGTGTGCGTTCTGAGCTCTTGGTGTAACCTGTGGGTAAAAAAAATTACAAAGAATTCCGTCGATGTTATATTAAAGTGAGACTAAGAAAAGCGAATAATTCTCCAAATTTCGTTAGCTTAGTTAATGCCATATTTCATTAGTTTTACGCTATACAAACCTGAAACCTGGAATTCCAAAATGAAATTGGGGGGTTAAAAACTACTGGTGCTTGTTTTTATACCTTATATGAACCAAAAATTGTCGTGCGTTTATCCAACCGTGGCATACATATTTTTTCTACCACTGTTCCATTCATGTCCGCACACAAGAAGTCCTGAACAGAAAGCTCTTCATCGACTGGAGCTCCATAAATTCTTTTTAATACAACTGCAGCATCAACAGAAGAAAACAATAAGCACAAGTCTGAAGCGAAATCGGGGTGATCATGAATGAGCATCAAGTTCCCAGCAATCGTTGCGACCTGAACAACGAATAAGCAAAAAGAAACTATCGTCTTATTTTCTGAAGCAAATCAAGTCATCAAAGCATTTACATACTTACATTGCGAACATGCTCGTGGGCCACCAGTTTCAGATGTTTCAAAATCAAGGAGCAGTATTCAAATCCTTGAGTTTTCGAAGCTTCACTGAGTATGTCCATCATTTCCGCAATCGTCACACTTCCGCCTAACTCCAGCCTGTCACCAATATGATACGCTCGCAGCTCGGGAACATTGTTGACATCAATGAATATTTCAATATTTGGATCACGAGGATAGATCCCCTGGCCCGTGTTTCCACCAACCAACATATATTTGGAATTTCGAATGCTCTCTAGAATGTACAATAGAACTGACAAGGCGTTAGGATGATACCAAATGCGATGGTCAGCACTTTTGAGTTGCTTGGGAGCTCGACAGCTTTGCTCACATACTTTTCCGATTTTCGGGCAAATTTTCATATCTTCTATGTCACCACATAGATCGAAAAACGTATATTCTGCGTCTGCTGCAAACGATTTCATTGTGTCGAGAATTGGACGATACCCAGTGCAACGACAAAGATTGCCTCCGAACGAGTTTTCAATTTGGGCTGCGGAAAGCTTGCCATCGTTGGCTTCTAAGTTGCTGTACATATTCATGATCATTCCTGGTGAGCAGAAGCCACACTGTGTGCCGTTGAAATGAGCCAGTCGCTCCTGAAGCGGATGATATCCAACTTTACGATCACCCAATCCTTCGATAGTGACAATATCCCATCCATGGCAGAGATTCAACAGTACTAGGCACTAAAGTAATATGTCTTTTCAATTTAGAAGTATGCGCTATAAATAAGTTTCAAAAGAGTATTTTCATTTATTTTTTAGTTATATACCTAACTTTATATCTCTCATCAATGAAAAAAAAAAAGTAATGAAACAGTCGCTCATATAACTGTAATGCTAATTACTCAGGGTCTCATAGATAAAAACCTTAATTGCAAATTATAATATGCAGCAAGAAAGATAATATGAATATGCCATAGATTTATAGTACATTCGCACTGCACTTGTAAATCAGGTAGATTTAGTGCTGACAACTAAATCAGATGAAGTGCTCGCACTGGCCAAGGTAGTTTAGATTTGGAGCGAAAAATGTCATTTAAATTTACATGCACAATTTTTGTGCGTGAAAGATATTGAAAATGTTGAAGGAACATGCAAGAATATTTTCTCTTCACTTTGTATAGCTCATATTATCCTTTTGTGTTCAATTTTCACTATTTTAGAACAAAATTCGAATTATATTTCATTCAAGTCTACTCTTAGAGTAGAATCAATGCATACTTTCGAAACCACTTGGTTAAAATTTTTCAATATTAATCATTCCACAAAAAAAAAACAATTCAATTTGATTCTGCTTTCGGAGGCTTACTCCGCAAAACGATCGAGTTTTCCGTATCAAATATTTCCTGCTTTGATAAGCATTAGAGATGATATAAGTTGTCTATGCTAATTTGCAGACAAGAAGGGAACCGTGATAACAAACTAATAACCTCTAATAGTACCTGATTTATAAGCTGAGACTAATATGGTGTTCACACTACACTCTAAATCAGGGAGATTTAGGACCTGTCAAGTTATCCAGGTGAAGCGTTCACCCTAGCGGAAGTGATTTGGAGCGAGAAGTGTCATCCGAATTTGTGTGCACAATTTTTTTTTGCGTGAAAATTGTTGAAAATGGTTCACGAACATGCGAGAACATTATTTTTTCATTTTGTACAACTCACATTCTCCTTTTTTGTTCAATTTTCACTATTTTAGAACGAAATTCGAATAATCTACTCTCCCTCTCACGGATGGAACTGTCTTACTATTGGACAGGATGATTCTTCAGCCCAGGTCATCCGAGCGTCTTCAAAGTATTTTCGCGTGATTGCTGATTTAATTGACAACAACGATATTTCTATAGAGGAAAGGTATGAGACCCCCGGTAGCAAGGTAAAAAGCATTGCCAGTTCATACAGATGGATAAGATTCTCTTGAGGGTAATGCCATCAGTCTATTCGTCTTTACCAGGAATGCAATTCCATATCTAGTAGAACGTCCAGAGCCAGGTTGGAACAAACATCCTTTCAAAAAAGATTCTAGCGTGATCAGACCCTGTTCAAGCCCATGCAGGAATGCAATAGTCTTATAGTAGCAAGATTACATTGCTGTCAGATTAGTGGATTGGTTGGTAGCGAATGCAGCAGCTTCAAAAACCGCCTTAATAAGAGTGGTCTAGAGTAATCCTATCACCAGGAGTGCAGCTAACCCTTGCTTCTTTCCAAACAAGCATTAGTGAGCAACCAAAAGAGCGTTTCGCCAAAAACCCATCCCATGCAGAAATATAGGCTCAATCAATGCGGTATAAAGCCATGTGACAGTACGAAACTGTAAACCCTAATTCCTTTCTACAGCTCTTTTGCAGCATTAAACTGCACTGAAAACCTCCCACGCTCTTTCTGATATATTGTCACAGGTACACGAGATTTCAAGGTTACGTTTTCAAGGTTACAGTCCCCTATCGTTATGTTTTGTCTTATTGGCGTCCTTTTCTTTGATTGAGTCATAACTTTTGTATTTTGTTCGTTAATTTGAAGATCAACTTCCTTGGCGGTTTCGTCTAAAACTACAAATACTTTCTTGGCGTCGTTGAACGAACATGACATAATGTTGATGTCATAGCTGATGTCCTTAGCTGTGTCGACTTAAATAAAAGAGTTCCTTTCGTGTCAACGGGGATTTTTCTGATGACATACTCAAGCGCTAAGCTAAAGAGTACCGAGATCATATTTTTCTGAATCAGCACTTGTGACGTGGAGTCGGTCATGGTCATTTTTACCAGTCGTACCAACTTTGCTGGGATTTCGAACTGCAGCATGATGTAATATAATGCAGTTCGGTTGATGCTATCGTACGCTTGTTTGAAGTCGATGAATATTTGATGGACATCAACGTTGAATTCCCAGCATTTTTCCAAAATTTGTTTGACCGTAAATATTTCGTCAGTTATCGATCTTCCACGTCTGAAACCACTTTGATATTCACCAAGAATTTTCTCAGCATGATGGGAAATCCTTAACTCTAAAATCTTTGTCAAGAGCGTACAAAGTAGTGATATGCCCCTGTAGCATAGAAAACAACAACAATCCTGCCTCAGTTGTTTTTATTTTCAATGCTGCCTACCCTAATCTGCTATTCATCGAGATGCAAAAAAACGCACCTAAAATAACTGAGTAGGTAAAGCATAATATTTATTAATGGTTGAATAAACATATCATTAATTGTGCTCAATGCTAGAGCTGAAATTTTTATTCACAGTGCACAGAACTAATAAGAATTATACCTCAGATTGATTTTGTTTCATTAAATTTTTCAACCTCGTGGGCAAAACTATTATCGTTGACATGAATTAAAATGTAGTTTTCTATAACTTTTAGCAATTTTTATTGTCTAAGTCATCTCTTCAACATATTAGTTAAGTGTATAACGTAGAAAATACATTCAAGAGGAAGTACTATAATGACTTTTTCGTTTCTAAAAACATTACTGTCTTTGTCTGATGAAAAATTCCCATAACAATCTTTTCAAATCATCAAAATCCTATATTTTGTTATTTCTAGTAAGTCTGTGTTATCTCCACAACTCTGTAGCTTCCTAAATTCAAAGCATAGCAAATATAGACTACCAAGTACATACCGAATTGACACTTCGACTGTAATATCGCCTCGTGACTGGATGATGGCATCTAACAGTCACAGTACAGACTCCACATCCTCCTTGCAGACAGTAAAACTTTGTTCCAAATAAATTAGCCTTTTCGCGAATGAATGTGTTGAGTGTAACATCAGCTTCAAAGTCATCTAGTTTCACTAAAAAGGTAAAAAAAAAAATAAATATATTGTGCTAATTAAAATTGTAAAAATATTATATGTAAATCATATGGAACAGCATATACGTATTTACATCAAAAATCAAAATAAAGCTGTTCCAATGCAGCTTTGTCTGAAGGCTGTAGCTGTCATCCATAAGCTATTCGATTTCTCAGATTTGAATTGATCATTAATCTTGCAAGCCCGTATACATTGACTTTTATAAAGTGCCTACCATTTCAACCCCCAGACCCGAAACGGGACTACCTTGATTTTGCTAGCTTTGATTCGCCTGTGACATTTCAAAGCCAGATACCCTGAAACGGAATAAGTGGGACATGGATAAAATATCAGATGATAATAAAAGTTAGGGATTTTTGTGGACAACGCAAAGTGTTCGGTTACTTGAGCGAATTTTTCAAATTTTCTTAATTTAAAATGCACCGAATAATAATCATACTGATATTGTATTCATGTTCCACTGCAATATGCCACTCTACAGCAAGAAATTTATGAAATGTCTCATATTGTTCTCCGTATCCTCAAGTGACAAGTGAAACCTTACAGCCAGATTTTAATTGTGGTCAAATATATATATTGAACTCAAACATATGGTGTTAAATATAATGATGCATTGTTGTTAGAGATGATATACAGAAATAATTGTATCATATGGTGACAAGGTGCTTATCTCCAAAAGTTAAGCATTCGTTAACTTCAACTATTAAATCATTGTCTGGCTCTAAGAAATATAGGTTAAGCTTCGAGTTTGGACATGCAAGTAACTCTCAATCGCCTACCCTTACTTTCCATCGATTATCATATATTGAAAAATTGGTTAGAAAACAACAACACACTTTCGGTTTTAGCTCCCACCAGACAAATATATTTCGGCAGCAGCAGTATGCATCTGAAAGGCACGTACCTCTAAGCGAAAGACACCCACTCCAAAGAGACCGATTTCCCAAAGATAAACCCGAATTAACACAGGTATGCTTTTTTGACTGCGAACCGCTCAAAAATTAACTCGAAATTATTCATAGAATTTTTAAATAGTTCATACATTTACAATTAAGCATTATAATATTAAGAGAAATACAACAGTTTCAACTAAAAGCCAATGATATGAATGAATAACAGGAGGTCTAGTACAAACAAGTACTTTGGAATTATGGTTTAAAATTATCATTTTATTTACAACTGTTGCGACAATTTGTTGAGCGCAATCTTATAATACCCAATATCTAGGTGTGGCCTTCGATTAGCTTAAAAAATTTGACCTACATGGAAAAGACGCTAGCAAGTATACTCAGTATACTCAGCTACAGTTTTCTAATTCGGATGCCAAAGGCACCGGCAACGTATCAAAAAAAGCTAGAAAAGAAAAAACAAAAAAAAGTCATACGTTCCTGCAGAGGAAATTATTTCAAAACTACTATTTTTAAAAATACCTTTATATAAGGGAATAAACATATCTTTACTCCAGATATATCCGCTTAATCTAGGCGAAAATTATGCGAAAGAATACAGGACCAATCTCAATTTTCCAATTTTTGGGAGGCTTAATGATTTTTTAGCCCACACTTTTTAGCCCACACATTCATCGGAAATCATGCAAATCTGTATTTAATAAGCAACTTCGCAGATCGCAAGTCTTACTTGTGACATGACGGTCTCAAGCCAAGAGAAAGGAGGAGGATTTGAGACAACGAGGTAACTCTATCCTCAGTAACATTTGTTTAGTTGCAGCCTGATGGCTGAATTACACCTAAGCGTCTCAGGTCAGGGAGGATTAGCCACGTTGTCAGCCCTGCGATATAGCTGTGTGAACTTTGGCACGCGGCAAGTCTCCTGAAGCAACTATCACCGAGACCTCCATGGAAATGCCGACAACTCATCCTTGTAAAAACTTCTTTCGTCAAGAAACCTGGAACAAATGCTTCGGGTTGGACGGATGAAGAACGACGAACACGCAAACCCACAACGGATTATTCTCTCGGAACCTGGAATGTATGCTGCTTGAACAAACTGGGGACCAAGAATCAGGTCGAACAGTATAAACTGAGCAGGAAACAAATTGGCTAGGCTTCGAGACCAACGACAAGAAATCGGACACAATTTTTACTAGTGGAAAACCGTCGGGCCACAAGGAGCTTGGTGTTGCATTCATAGTGAATAAGCAGCTCAAGCCGCACTTTACTGACTCCAAACCAATGAACGAAAGGATGTGTGCGATTCGCATAATGGCGAGATTTTTCAACCACTGGCTCATCAATGTGCACGCTCCCGCTGAAGTTAAACAGTATAAATTACCAGTACACAGTTAAAGACGCTAACGAAGGGCGTACACTCAGGTACAGTTTTTTAATTCGGATGTCAAAGGCACCGGTAACGTATCAAGAAAAGCTAGAAAAAAACCAAAAAAAAAGTTTTGTGTTCCTGCAAAGGAAATTATTTCAAAACCACTATTTTTAAAAATGGATTTATGTAAAGGAATAAACATGTCTTCGACTCGCTTCCATCAAACGAAGTAAAAATGCTGCTGGGAGATATCAATCCAAAAGTCGGGAATGAAAGTTGGCATCGGGAGACCACTGGAGAACACAGCCTCCACGAAGAATGTAACGATAACGGCCAACGTCTAATCGACTTCGCCTGCAGCAGGAGCCTTCTTGTAAGCTCAACTTGCTTTTCACACCGTCGCATTCATAAGCGGACCTGGAAATCTCCAGACCCACAAACCGTCAGCCAAATTGACCACGGCCTTATAAACAAGAGATGGGCGTCAAATGTGATGGTTGTTCGGTCGTACCGCGGAGCTAACAGCAACTACAATCATCACCTGGTGAAAACAACATACCGGTACAGAATTGTCTTAGTGCACGAATTGAGATCTAGCCCCCCCAACATTTTCGTGGTTGAGAGTCTGCTGAACGATGATACGTTGCAGGCATATACGACCGCGCTTGAGGAAAGGATATCACCAATGCTACATCAACTACTGCTGCGAATATGGGAGACTGATGTGATGTGACGATTTGCGCAGAAGTATCATCTGTCCCATACATAAAAAGGGAGATAAACTGTGGTGTAAGAATTACAGAGGCACCTCCTTAGTCTGTACGGGCTACAAAATTCTGGCATAAGTCTTTGAGAATAGAAGTAAATCGTTCGCTGAAGAAATCACTGGTGAAGCATCAAGGCGGTTTCAGATTTGGTTCAGCTCTTCACGGTCAAGTTAATTTTGCAAAAGTGCAAGGAATACAACGTCGATGTATACCAAATCTTTGCCAAATTTAAACAAGCATATGACAGCATCGGTCGATGGAGCGCACTATATATCCTCATGCTGCAATTTGGTATACCGGCCAAATTAGTGAGACTCATAAAAATTACGGTGACCAGCTCCGTCTTGCAGGTCCGGATTCAGAACAGATTGACAGATTCTTTCGGAACTCTTGTTGGACTGAAGCAGGGTGATGGATTAACGTCGACGTTCTTCAACCTGACACTTGAGTTCGCTATTCAAGGTATTATTTTAAATCATTCGCTACTCAAGGTATTATTTTAAATCATTCTTTCATCTATACTTTTACAAACTTCATCTTACATGTATAAAATCAACTAACGCGAAACCGACTAGACCAAACTCTTCCTTGGTATTATAACGAAACTACCATTTTCTATTTCCTACATTTTACTTCACTTTTGACACTTTATCTAAACATTTTTTTCTTTAAAAGTAAGAAAACAAAACTAAATTCACCTGAATATAATTTTTCGTTGATTGTAAATTCTATGGACATTGTTGTAACAACAAATGAAAACTGTTCAAAAACTTCAATCTGCACAAACGTTATCGAAAGACTGATTTTATTACAAGAACACATACAGCAAACTACTTTTCGTGGCTGATGCGTCAACCCCATTTTATGTATTTATGTTCTTTACTCGTTTTTTTCCATCTGCATTATAGGTATTGCAACATTTTACCAATGCGACTTGTATCTTACTTAATGAACAGGTTCGATTCCATAAACCTGTTGATATTGTTGCGCCGGCTGGTGATAGTCTGCTGGTCATTTACCTTATTTATCAATACTTTACTGCTTTTAATCGCAATCAAAGCCAAACGAACTATTGATGTCATTTGGCTTCGATCTTGGAAAAAAACAGAATTAAATTCAATCATGCCAAAACAAATTTTTATAGGTCTAGTCGACTTCGGTTATAATGCACCGAACAATCGCTTATAACGAAAACAAATTTAAATACCACTAATATTTCATTTCATCCTCATATTGCTGTTATTCTATTATAATGAGCGCAGGCTGTAAAGAGCGCTACATTCTGTTAAAAGTAGCCAGCATGTAAGAAAACGAACGTTGTCCGAATAACAAGGTCTTTATCAAAACTATTTAATCACTTTGAAAGCATTTTGTCTTCATATAAATGTTATGTAGCGTGCGGCACAAACATATAATCCGCGTAAAATCCAATAAAGCATAGGATATCGATGGGATCCCATTTATTTCAAATATTTTCTTACCACAGAAATATAGAGATACCTATAAGATCATCAGAGAAAAACCCTCTGAAATTTGTGTCCTTTTTTCAGACAAATTTGAGACACAATTATGATTACTTAGTATGGGTATCTTTCTTCGCGCACAGTTTCAGTGATAATTTTTAAAAACTTTTAGAAATTTCTTGAACAAATGAGAGAATAACGATCAGTATTAAATGTTTCTAATTGAGCACAAGTATAATAATTTCCATTAAGATAGTTTATAATCAAATTTTGTGTGGCCTGCAGCTAGAACAATCTCCTCAACCGTTGTTGGTGCACCTAAAAGTATTCGAAATGAATTTATGCGAGGTATGTACATATGAAACAAAATATGCACCTAAATGATACCAGTCCTTCAGACCGACTTCTCTTCTTGCTGAATCCAGAGCGTGTCTAAGCGCAAATAATGCAGATATAGACAAGCAAATGCCCATTTCTCCAGTAGCTGAAATACAAATGTTAGAATCCCTTTACTTGTCTGACTTGGACCATTCTTACTCTTTGAACGCAAAAAACCTTTCGAATTCGGTCTTTTCTGATAAAGTTTAATACGGAAGTCAATCGGTATATCCTTGGCTCCTGGAACCTTATATTCCCAAGTGTCAGCAGTTAGCAACTCTCCAGTTTGTCGATTGTACTCCAACTTCTCAGTGAGCCAAAATCCGATTCCCATTATAAATGCACCTTCGATTTGACCAACATCGATCAGAGGACTTAAACTTTCACCAGTGTCTTCCAATATGTCTACTCGGTTTAGTCGAAAACTTCCGGTCAATATGTCCACTTCGATTTCGGAACATGCTAGGCCATAAACGTCATAGCCTTCCAATTCTCCTGCTCTATGAACTTTTCTGCTTACCAAGTTAACATTTTCTAAATGAGCCTGTTGCACGATCTGAACCCAGGTGGGGTTTTTCAGTTTTTCACGTACAGGTTTCAATCGAGAAAGCAATTCCTTGCAGGCTTTTTGCACCGCCTAGAAAAAATGAAAATCAATCAGGAAACAAAAAAATGAGACTTATTTCAAAAACTTTTGGATTCAGCGGGAGATTACAATTTTATTGAAGTAATTGTTGGTTTCTAGATTTGGATGCGTTTGTAATTTACAGATCCCCCCGATTAACTTGGACTATAAGTACATACTAATAAATATCGGCCATTACTTAATTTTTCAAAAGATGCAGGCCTGATCTGCCCATTTTCTCACTGCCTCTTTTGTTTCTCCTGTATAACTCTGTTTTTTTTGTATATTTTATGCTCAAAGTTGCAACCATTGGCAATGACTGATCTGTTATAACTATTATACGAATATAAAGCACAATTGAAACTTCTTCACAGTCTCCAAATAATTTTAAGTTTTTCGAATCTGCATTGCTAGACAAACTATGTTTGCTTTAATTGTTGTAAATTGACGAAAAATAAAATAAATGTATACGCTGAAAATATCTTTGGGGAGTACCAAGGAGGCTTTAGGTCTGGTCAATCAACTATGGATCAGCTCTTCACAGTCAAACAAGTGCTCGAAAAATGCTGGGAATTTAACATCGACGTCCACCAGATTTTCGTGGATTTTAAACAAGCATATGACAGTATTGACCGAAACGTACTGTACAAAATAATGCTATACTTCGGCATCCCGGCAAAAGTAGTCCGGCTGACCAAACTAACGATGACGTCAACAGCATCACAAGTCAGAATCAGCAACAGTCTGACTAAAGCCTTTGACACAAATGTCGGACGAAAGCAAGGCGATGGGTTGGCCCCTCTGCTGTTCAACCTAGCACTTGAGTACGTGATAAGGAAGATTCCTGTCGAAACAGGGGGTACGCTTCTGTGTAAGTCAAACCAATTAGTGGCCTACGTGGATGACACTAACATCTTGTCACGTTCCTTCACATCCGCCAAAGAACTGCTGTTGAAACTTGACCAGGAAGCCAAAGAAGTAGGCCTGAAGATCAATCAGACGAAAACAAAAATGATGACGCAAACAAGAAAGAAGACCTCCATTAGACGAAATATAATTCTGGACGAATATAATTTAGAGAATGTAGACGAATTTGTATACTTAGGCTCGAAATTGACAACGAAAGGCAGTGAAACTGATGAAATTAAACGGAGAATACAGCTCGCTAAAAAAAACTTTCTACTCCGTTCTGGCCCTACTGAAGACCAGCTGCATACACAGGAAGACGAAGCTGCAAGTCTACAAATCAATAATCGGACCTGTGTTGTGCTACGGATGTGAAACTTGGACCCTTACCCAAGCATCTACAAATATGTTAAACGCCTTCGAATGACGGGTCCTCAGGCGTATAGTTGGAGCTAAACAAGAGTGCGGCCAATGGCGGATAAGGTACAACCACCAGTTGTAAGAGGTTTTTGATGAGCCAGAGGTTGCTACAATAGTGAAACTGCGGAAGCTGCAATGGGCTGGTCACGTGCAACAAATGGACGAGCATCGAGTACCTAAGAAGGTATTCGGCGCAAGGGCCGAGGTTCGAAGACCAGTGGGAAAACCCAGAAAACAATGGTCTGACTCTGTCGACGAAGACTGCGCAAAGCAGCTCGGTTTTCGAAATTGGAGGACGCGGTCGTTGGACCGAGACAACTGGAGGCGTCACCTGCGAGAAGCCAAGGCCCGAGAGGGGCTGTAGTGCTACGACGACAACGAAGACATACTATGTTTGCTTTAATTGTTGTAAATTGACGAAAAGTGAAGAAGACTTTAGCGCATCGGAACCGCTAGAAACATTGAATTTCGACCGACACTGAGGGAATTTCGTAAATTTTGTATACATATTCCCCGAAACGTGCTCCTTGTTACAACTAACCTGTATCGAAGATCATCTACCATTTTGATTCTAAGGTTCAAATATTTTTCTAATAGTTCAAAAATTATGAACATGGTCAGTGCTGACAACACTTTATCAGTACTACAACCAAAAGTATATTACAACTGCTTTACGCCAAAATCAACACACCCTGTAAAATTAGTGTTTATCCAATAACTGCATCGGAAGTTACAGGTACTGTCACTTTTTCGGGTTTTGTATTTATTTTCATTGGAAATGTTGATCATCTGAAATAAATATGGTACCGTTGTAGATGCAAAAATAACAAAAACGATAGGTGCTAATAATCCTTTGCTAGCACCGCAGCAAAAAGCATACCAAGTTAAGGACACCCTACCCTGTAAATTTCGTTTCAAAGCGATGACTGCGTTAGGAGTTATAGGAATGAAAAGATTTTTTGAAGTTGCCAACCATGAACAATTGAAAATTTACAGCTTCTAAACATGTGTTGTTATAATCTAGTATCACCGAAATAGTCACATTCGGTAACGCTAACCTAATTTTTCAAACAAACTCTAAAATGTCAAGGCTTAAAATATAAATTTTTTGGCAGTAGTTGAGTATAACTCAGAACTTGGCAGCCTGTATTTGAGTTACTAATTCAAATGCGTTTTACAATTTTTAATGTATGTATTTCCAAACAAAAATGTTTGAAAATTGCGATTTCTTTGTCGCTGAATAGATTTGGGTAACGACAGTAAATTGTTTGAATATGAAATGTGATTTTTTTTTTTTTGGTTTTTTTAAACCCTTAAGTAACAAAACTGAATATCCAGAAAAAAATAGGATAGGAAATAAAGCATGGTTTTTTTCACGCCGGCGTTGAAGCGTCTAGCAGCACCCCTGTGCTCGGTATTTGAATATTTCCCCAGATGGCAAAAAGGAATCTAGTTCGTTATCTTTTACCTTAATTTAATTATGATTGACTTAAATGAGCGGAAACGGGGCCCGGTAGCTCTGCTCGCTAAGGCGTCAGGCTGAAAAGTGGCGTGCTACGGGGCCTACGGGTTCGAATCCCGCCAGTGCCATGGCTGGAAGTGTGAATGCGTGTGATTGTCTATGAGGGTGGCAAATGGGCCCAAACTGGTGGCCTAATGCTAGCCGCATTCCCGGCAGCCCTCTTCACTAACTTAACTTAACTTAACTTAAATGAGCGGAACATACCAACAACTACGTGAGCGTTAAATGTCGTAAAGGATACGATTTTACCTTACAATTTTATGAAAAGTTGACGAAGTTTAACTTACTTTAATATTTAATCAAGAAAATGAATTGAAAGCCCATATACTCACATAACAAACAGTTTCACTTCCTATGCTTCCACCAGTCGCTATACTGTTGGCTCCAGCAAGAGAATCGGTTGCTTTCACTGTCACGAGCTCCAACGGTATATCCAGTGTATAAGCTGCTACTTGTGCAGCTTTCGTATTTATTCCTTGACCCATTTCTACGCCTCCATGACTTATCGCAACTGTGCCGTCTAGATGATAGATCGCGACTAGAGCAGTCATCTTCCCTGCATAAAATATGGCATAGCGCATCAAAGATATTCCAATACCTCTCTTCATCCATCGGTTGTTTCTATTGAAAGCGTTTATTTCCTTCTGTCGTTTCTTATATTCGGTCGAGTCAACAAAGTCCGGGAACAATTTCTTCATTATCGAGCTTTTAGGAATATTACTCATTCGAACATCGACTGGGTCTTTACCAACTGCCCTCGCAATATGTTCCATTACGTTCTCAATCATGGAAATGCCCTCCATAGTTCCAGGGGCACGGCACCAAGAATGCGAGGGCGCGTCAGTTAGCACTTCATTTCCCTTGACATTCCACTGCGTCGGCTTTTCATAACAATTTGAAATCGACGGGGTTGTGAATAATTCACCAAAGCTTTCATTATTTGAACATCCCATGTCTTCATAAAAATTTATTGAAAACGATTGCAGCTTGCCCTGCTCGTTCACGGAAGCAATGTAGTCACATACGCAAGCATTCCGCTTACCAATTGATTTCATATTTGATTCAATCGTTTGAACAAATCTCACAGGACGATTAGACAGCCAGCTACCCACTGCACAAGCGACAGCGCTATGATTGATACGCGAAATTTTGCATCCAAAACTGCCACCCAATCGCCGAATCTCAATATCAACCTGATTCTGTTTTAAACCTAGAGCATTTGCGATGGCTGTTTGAAGGAGATCTAAATAGTGGGATGCAGGATAGACGAGTAAACCATCTTCCCGTGGAATACAAATGGTTGCATACGATTCCAGTGAAAAGTGGAATTGACTCGACATATCAAACCGTCCCCAAATCGATTTACTTTTGGCCGAAGTTTCATCTGCGGCTGCCTCAATATTTTCTAAACTTGGTTTCTTTCTTTTGCAATTAAGTACTTCTTCTAAAGTTGGGGTCACTTTGGGTTCGCCATCACCATATTCATACAAAATTTTCACTTTTTTCGCAGCTTCGTTGGCTAGTTGATTGGATTTAGCCAGAATAATTCCTACAGGCTGTGAATGGTATTTGACGGTACTCGAACAAAAGATTTCTTCTGTCTCCGTTATTTGAAATGCTGGAACAGTCACAAAGCTGTTTAGTCCTGGTATATCTTTTGCTGAGTAAAATGCTAAGACCCCTGGTATCGATAGTGCTTCAGACGGGTCAATTCGCGCAACTTTTGCACGAACTCGAGTCGCCACAACAAATGCTGCCCACACTTCATTATTTTGTGGCGGAAGATCGTTAGCAAATTTCGCTTCACCCGAACACTGCCAGATAGCTTCTAACTTCCGAACGGGTTTGTTAACTGGCCACAATTCTTTCTTCGTATCAAAAACCTGTGTGCCACTCGAAAGAGGTCTTTGCAATGTGTATCCTCCACTTAAGTATCTTTCTTTGACCACGCCCTTTGGAGAGTACTTAATGATGTATCTATAGAACAGTCCCAAAGCGACTTTCCGTCGGTATTCGGGAGAAGGAGCAGGTAGATTCCAAGTCGGATCAAGCTCACTATCAAGCACGTCCAATACTCCAGCAAGTGTATCGGATGAAAATGGATCCCGACCACGTAAAAACTCGGCTGCCGCTATCGATTTACGAAAACGGGGACTAATACCGCCGTAGCAGATGTTGCAGGAATCAACGACCGAACCGTTGAACTTCAAAAGGAACGCCGCGTTGACATAAGCGTATGCATTCTGAGCTCGTGGTGTAACCTGCGAATGAAAAAAAAACTATTAGAGGACCCTCTGGATTTTATATAAGTGTCGAGTCTTTGAAAAGGAATGTACACTCCGAAACAAAATGATACGCAGAATTGAATAATTATCGAATGTATGAGTAATCAGGGTGTACCTACATTAATGTATGTATACTTATTAAAAGAGGCATAGACACCGAGTGGATTTATTTCCTTGCAAGTTCCGTTATTTTTCCGGGAAAGTGTCATTTCTGAATGGAACAGAATGATAAGAAAGGTCAACTAGATTCCGGAAAATAGTTGGTTCATTGGGATCATATCTATGATTGGGATTGTTTTTTAGTTGTATTGGACTGTTGATAGAGTTCTGTGTCATAGAAAAGTTTTGAACACGCAAGAAGTGAAGTTTAAGTGTGATACAGAATGGGACGTGGAAAATTGTTGTCTAAAGCGGAAATTCAAGTGAATTAAAAACTGAATGCAGAAAAGTGGAGTATTACGAAATTATTTAAATGATCCGGAAAAATACGCTTCAAAGAAGTTTCCTGGGTGAACATCGGCGCTATCTCCTAGAGAAAAAAGATAAATATTAAGAGTTGGGTCTAATTCTTCATAAACTGCTTGCCAAATAGCAGAAAGAGCTGAGGTAAACAAAAATTTAAAAAAATAAAACAAGGGTTTATCAAAAGGTAGAACATATCACAATGAAGAAACTAAAGCGCAAGCCACCATTGATTGCGACTCATAAGACAAAACGATTACAAATTACTACGAAACACGTCAAATGGAAGAAATGTGGAGAAGTATTCTGTTTTCCGGCGAAATATTCATTTGATGAGCCTGATCGGTGGAATTACTATTTGCATGACTTGCGTAATGAACAGTTTTTGATGAAAGGATTTTCATTCGCCAGGAACGAGACTGAAGTTCCGTCAAGGTGTGCGCCGGAATGGGATTTTACCGCAAGACAAAAAAAAAATAAATTACAGACCGGACGAAGAGTAATTGATTATAATATTGATTTAACTAGACCAGAGTTAAGAGATCGTGCAGTAAACTATAGTAAAGTATATATTCCAGCAGTATAATGCGGCAGTATACTCATACAGGATAGTGAAAGAGTTTTTCTCATGAGGGGAATCACCTGATCATTACTGAGAATGTATGGGAAACGTTACGTAAAGCTGTTTAAGCATATGGAAAAGAATATGAAAGTACCCACGATCTAAAGACGGCTATTGAGTCGGAGTGGCAGATTAGTAATCAAAATGAAATTAAGAAACTGCATAAATCTTTGCCCAATATAATGGTAGAAGTCATTAAAATTAACGGTGATTCCACCCATTGATAATATAATAAGATGTTTAAATAAATTTTATGGTGTATATTTTCATTTTAATTGAAAGTGCCTCATCATTCTGTTCCACCCAGAAATAACAATTTCCTGGAAAAATAACGGTACTTGCAAGCAATCAAATATACTCGGTGTCTATACCTCTTTTAATATGGATACATACTGTAAGTCTAAACGGATTAATCATAAATTCAATATTTTTATAACTCTACGGATTTTGTAGTGTGTCTTATCATTTTGTCCCGGAAAGTATTTTAAAAAAATTTTGAGTTAATTTGTACAGACTAATCAGCTGCAAATTTTGAATTTTGTATTTGCAATTAAAATTTTGGACCATTATATTCGAAAGAAATGTCATATCAATTTTAGCTAACTCCCTTCATAATACTCCAATTATATATTTATACCTTATATGAACCGAACAATGTCGTCCGTTTATCCAACCGTGGCATACAAATTTTTTCTATCACTGTTCCATTCAGGTTCGCACACAAGAAGTCTGGAAGAAAAAGTTCTTGATCGATTGGAGATCCATAAGCTCTTTTCAATGCAACTACAGCATCAACAGAAGAAAACAGTAAGAATAAATCTGAAGCGAAGTCGGGATTATCATATAGGAGCATCAAATTCCCAGCAATCGTTCCAGCCTGCAAAGTAAATAAATAAAAACAATCACCTTATTTCCTAAAGCAAATCAAAATCAACAAAGCATTCACGTACATTCCGAACATGCTCGTGGGCCACCAGTTTCAGATGCTTCAAAATCTTAGAGCAGTATTCAAATCCTTGAGTTTTCGAAGCTTCACTGAGTATGTCCATCATTTCCGCAATCGTCACACTTCCGCCTAACTCCAACCTGTCACCAATATGATACTCTCGTAGCTCGGGAACATTGTTGACATCAATGAATATCTCGATATTTGGATCGCGAGGATAGATCCCCTGACCCGTGTTGCCACCAACCAACATATACTTGGAATTTCGAATGCTCTCTAGAATGTACAGTAGAACTGACAAGGCATTAGGATGATACCAAATGCGATGGTCAGCACTTTTGAGTTGCTTGGGAGCTCGACAGCTTTGCTCACATACTTTTCCGATTTTCGGGCAAATTTTCATATCTTCCATATCACCACACAGATCAACGAACGCATATTCTGCGTCTGCTGCAAACGATTTCATTGTGTCGAGAATAGGACGATATCCAGTGCAGCGGCAAAGATTGCCTCCGAACGAGTTTTCAATTTGAGCTGCGGAAATCTTGCCATCGTTGGCTTCTAAGATGCTGTACATATTCATGATCATTCCTGGTGAGCAGAAACCGCACTGTGTGCCGTTGAAATGAGCCAGTCGCTCCTGAAGCGGATGATATCCAACTTTGCGATCACCCAGTCCTTCGATAGTGACAATATCCCATCCATGGCAGAGATTCAGCAGTATTAAGCACTGAAATTAGGTTTTTTGGCAAATTCATTTGATGTACATATGAGTCCGATGAGTTAATGCTCATCTTTTTTTTCCAAAAGAGTTATTTATTAGTTTAGCGACTAGTTGGTGTACGACTAGTTATCATTATATTGATGCCTCACTTGCCAAATCGATTAACTCCATTCTCTGAATTTTATTTAATTTTAATATCAAAGAACTTAACTTATCAAAGAACTCCTAACTGTATATATTCAAAACAAATTTCTCTAATAATAAGTATGACAGCATTTGTTTAAATAATTTATTTCAGAAGATAAATAAATTATAAATCAGTTGTATTCGAATTGCCACTGAAGCAAGTACTTATAAATTTCAGTTTTAGTGTGTGTTGTTTTTTAAGAAAAAAATTCATACCGTTATAATAATAAAATGGAAGATGTTAATAAGAATTATTCGAATAAGGAAAATAATGAATCGGATGATTTTTCAATACAAATTATTGGCAGAAAGCAGGGCTCTAGAAAACGATTTCGTACTTATTCGGATTCATCATCTGATCATAGCAACGAAAAAATTCCAACAATTAATTTGGTTGGACGAAAAAGAAATTGTCATCATGCTAAATGAGACAGAAATGTCCAAAAGCATAAAAGAATAAAAGGTTTAAGATACAGAAATAGGAGTGGGCATTTAATACCCGAAAAAAAAAAACATTTGTAAATCTGCCATGTCGATGTCGTCAGAAGTGCGAGGTAAAAACCAATTCGGATGAAAGGAAAGCTGCCATGGAGGCATTTTATCAGTTAAAGACCCAACTTGAGCAAAATATTTTTTACGAGGGTGTATTTAAGTTAAAGAAATAAAAAAAAGGCGTCCGAAGGATAACAGTAAAATTCCAAAATCACGTTCTTTCGCGCATTATTTTCGAAGAAGCGGCAAAAATGATATTTCGTTTTGCAAAAAATATTTGAAGGATACTTATCAGATAAGCGATGGACGACTATACAACTGTTGTTGCAAAGAACAAGTTTCATTGTTGATTGATTGTCGTGGTCGTCATGTATCAGGCAACAAAATCGATTATAAATTTAAAAATCGACATATAAATTTATTTCCCGCGTACATAAGTCACTATACAAGAGCGTATAATCCAAGGAGAAAATACCTAAAACCGGACTTAAATATTAAAAAAATGTACGAACGAAGATTCAATTTAAATTAATAATTTTCTTTCAGTTGCCAAAGCGATTAACTCCCTTAACCATTAAAAAATTATAGCAATAATAATAATTGCTCTAAGGATATTCTATCTAATACTTTCCACATGTTTTTAGATAAAAGATGCAAATGCAGTAATACAGTCTACATGGAATTTTTGAATTTTTAATTTAAGAAGAAATTAAGAAGAAACACAATATACACTATTTTATCATTTTTGTCAACTTCTTGTTTTACGGAATTAATCGATTTGGCATGTGAGGCATTCATATCATAATCATGTGTCTATACTCAACAGAAGCCAATCTTCGAAAAAATTCCAATTGAAGGCCTGTAGCGATTTAAAGAACTGGAGATTTGCTTGCAAGGCACCTCGGCTGAATAGCAGTCCGGTCGAAAGCCTGTCAAGCGGGATAAGGGTGATAGTTATCCATCAAAAAGGCCAGAACAAAAAAAAGAAGTAGGTAGATTCCTTAGTAGGAATCCGAAATCACGATATAAGAGGACTCCTAGGAATCCTCAAAATGATTAATAATGAACAATGATTCTAAGAATTATTTTTTCAACCGCGAGGAAATATCTAATGATTTTGAAAAGTAGTCTGGAAAATAAGTTTTTCAACGAAAAGGAAATATAATAAAGAATTTTCGTAAATGAATGGCCTCCTTATTGGGTTAGTCCCGTACTGACTCTGCCAATCAGGTTCGCTGGCTAGCTGGCTGAAGCAAAAATAAAGACAAAATGAATAAACTACGTTAAAGTTAGTGTGAAATTTTAATAAAAATTGTGTTGGATCGCTTCCTGATGGGAAACGCTCAATCGGAGGTTTGTCTGCCCTCTCAAGCCCACTAAAAAAGGCAAGGAAGCAAATGGGCAAAGCTGTTGAGTATTCAGGGCCCAAAAATTTACCCGAAGATCTGGCTGAGGTGAAGGGACGTGAAGGAAGCAATCCCGCAAACCCCACGTAATCCAACAGTAGCTTGAACCAAACCCCGGAAAAATTGTCTGTTAAAATAATGGAGTATCTTCCACACAAAGAGAGACAGGGGACCTTCGGATGACTTGGACTAGGAATGGCGGTAAACTACCAACCCCAATAATCCAAAGTCAGCCTCCAGGCTGAATCTAGTGCCAAAAGCTCAAAAAGACAACACAATAGAAGATGCCCAGTGGTAAACTAAAAGGAAAGATTTAAAAGGATAGAAGGGGATAGAGTTGCGTCTAGTGGGAGATAGAGCTATTCCCACATGTCCAATCGAAAGCTGATTGTTAAGTTGAACAGGAAAAAATAAGAACCGTAAGGGAGGCGATTCAAGGACATGTAACTGAGAACAGATTGAGGGATTCAGACGTTAATTCGTAGGAGTCATAAGCTAATGCTCACCCAAAACAAATTTCAGATCCCACGTTGGGCGCCATTTGTAGCGATTTAATAGCTGGAGTTTGCTTGCAAGCATCTTAACTGGAACGAAGTCCAGTCGAGAGCCTGACAAGCGGGGTTAAAGAAATGGAGGGGGGGGGGGGGAATCAACAAAAAAAAAGGAGTTCGCTATGGTCATACTCTCTAGTATTATATTTGTGTCACGGACTATTTTCAGCCACAGCTGCCAGATAATTTATGACAGTAACGCCAGTCATGAAACAAAACATTTTCGTAAGTCACCTCACCATCTTCAATTAAATTACCCAATAAATAATCCAATTAAATATGGACGTGAATACCTTCTATTGGACTTCATCTCAGGGATGAAAATTTTCATGAGCATTATTATCATTGAAAGAACTATCAAGTAGCCTCATGATATGGAGGATCAATCTAAAAGAAACCAAATTATAAGGTATTGATGGTAATCTCAGCAGAATCTAACAAGCCTGGCAGCTTTTGCTGTAGGAAATTGAATATATCCAGTAAACGCATTGAAAATCCATTATTTTTTTCGATCAAAAATTAATTTCAAGTTTTCTACTTTTAGAGTGCAATTGTATACACATATATGAATCACTACGTACGAGTACATACCGAATTGACACTTCGACTGTAATACCGACTCGTAACAGGATGATGGCTCCTTACAGTCACAGTACAAACGCCACACCCTCCTTGCAAACAATAAAATTTCGTTCCATATAAGTTAGCTTTTTCCCGAATAAATGTGTTGAGGGTAATATCAGCTACAAAGTCATCTGCTTTCACTAGAAGTATAAAGTATTTTACTAACTTAATTTAATTTTTAAAACATTATCTATTGAAAAATAGAAAATTAGCAAAAAATGTCCTTAATAATTTTACCTGTGAATTAATTCATATAAAACTGTTTTTTTTTTTAAAGTACGCCTAAAATCAAACATTTTGCTTTTATTTCATTTGACCCATTTCTCCCACGATTTTGTTCCAACAGCGGCACTTTCTCCCTTTTACCTTTTTCAAGTTTTAGAAGTCGAAAATTCCCACAAAATGGGAAAATTCCCACAATCTGACAACACTGATATCAACATAGAGCTAGTATTTGTATTATTTTTTGCAGAAAACGTTGAAAGTGAGGAAAATGAATTATCTGATAACGTGGAAGAAAACGAAGCAGAGAAGTCTGAGCGCAAAAAAAACGTCATCATAGACAGCTCTGATGATAGGTGCGATGAAAATTATCGTCTTTGATTTTTATTCCAGTAAATATAAGATTTTCCATACATTGTTTATTAATTAATTGAAAAAAATAAGGTCTTGATCATAATTTTCGTATACTATCTGTAATCAATGAGATCTTAAGTAGTAAAGGTCTTACTCTCGCTATAAATACAGCTCAGATTATCTTTAATGTTTGAAAAGTTGGAAAATTCACCTGCGTAAAGTTTAAAAGGCATAAAACGACTTTATGATTGCATATTTTCAATATTAAAATCTGCAAATTTCAATATCTTTATAGACATGGCTGACGTATAGCCCCCCATCTTTTATACACATTATTATTTTTGGTTCTACATGCTCCCATAAATTTTGATCCGGTTTGCAAACGCCCGTGACATAATTTTTTAAACAACTATCACACATATACTCAAATCTCTTGTGTGTTGAGCCAAAAATTACTATTGGTATGGTTTTCAGTCGGAATGAAATAACTTTATCAAATGCTACCTCCAAGACTATAAGTTAGAGCTTAAGAGTAAAAGATCGTTTTCAAATAAATTGAGATTCGGAAAGACAACAATGCTTTAAGCTTTTTAACCGCTTCAAATGAATACGATTTTAGGAAGCAATACCCTATGGATAAATTAAATTAGTTCATTTATAGTTGAGTGGTTGATTTTGTTCAAGAAACTTTTCAAGCAGTTTGAATACATAATAAGCCAATTTAATTAAATCGCTTTAAATCTACACACAAAAAATATCTAAAATTTATTCATCCAAATGGTATCTTTTCAAGTGTATCAAAAAAGCTGATCGTTTTCGAGTTCATTTGACTTCGGATTTCAGTCAAAAATCTACACTTGACTTTTTTTGAAACTTTTTTAGTTATCGTATACTAATAATTTGCATTGAAATTCATATAAAAATTTCTTCTAATTGAATGACACACGGCTCTTAATTTCTTGCAAATTACCACAGCCATCACCAGCTCTTCTCATACTGATGAAGAAAGAACCAATTTATAGGATATTGAACTAAACATAAATGATATGTACATATTCGTCTGACTGAGAGCGCAAAACTGTGAATTTCACCTCGATTCCTAGTCATTATTAGAATCAAATCAATACATAATGCTGTTAAAAAATAATGCAAGGATGAAAATGTATTGAACTATCTAGAATTTAATTCAAATTCAAATGATCTAGGAAAAAATGTCGCATAAAAAAACTCAATTGAATCAAATTGCTCGAGCATAAAATATGCATCACCCAAATAAGGATTAAATCGAAAACATAAAAGTACACATCGTCAAAAATTAGCTCTAGCTTAGGAGTGTCGTTATCTAAAATGGTCATTGCAACAAAAACTGGATTTTTATCTATTTTAACTTGTATCTGCATTTTCAGTAAGGTAGTTTTTCATAGAAACTTTTGGGTACAAACAAAGACCACTTTTCAATATTTCAATATTATAAAAAAATTATATAAGCGGGTGAAAATCAAGATTAACGCGCCATCTTCTTCACTGCACTTAGATACACTATCGACTTTTTACTAAAAAAAATTAGTTTTTTTTTAGCCTAGATGAGTAGATGCACTAAACGATATTCACCTGAATATTCTTTTCCGTTAATTGTAAACTCTAATGACATCGCTCTAGATATTCAACTTAAGACTAGACTCAATGAACGATATGAAAAGACTGATCTTGTTTCAATAACATTCAAGGAGGCTACTTTGCTGCCGCTGGTGATTGGTACAACGAACCCATTTTAACATCTTGCTAGTCTAGCTTCATGTCTGGGAATTATTTGCAAGTTACTTCTGCTTCATTATAAGAATTTCAGTATCAAGATCTGCGATACATTTTAACTTTGCCAAGCGAACTGGTACGATTGCACAGCTTGTTCCTGTCTGCATAGCGTATTGATAGTGTGTATATTAACAGTGTTTATTGTGCATTTAATTTTGTGTAATTAGTTTTTTCATCCACCTTCTCAAGCTTAAATGATTTCCAGTTTAGTGTACTTAAATTTTTGAAGATGTTTAGTAAGAAATAATATCGTGCTAGCAATTGCATAGTGCGTATTATTATTTTGTATTTTGGCTAATAACAGTTTATAACTTTCTGCGAAATCCATTGTTTCCTCTTTCCGAAATCGAGAAAGCAAAGTAGGAAAAAATTGCAAAGCATCAAGTTTAGTATATTATACCAGTTCGCAAGAAAGACTTAAGATTCATTGAGATAAGGGTAGAGGATAGGCCGGTAGGTTAATTCATCTAGCTGTTTTTTTTCTAGTCAAATATCTAGGAGTCATTTTGGACAAAAAACTCATCTGAAAGAACCATGTGGAAGTGCAGCTAGCACATGGGTTCTGAAGCCTTATGTAGCTATGTGGAGCTACGTAACAATCATAAACCTGATGATTACATACATACATATCCGTGCTGTGGTGGGCTAATGTGATTTATTGTGTGCTCGCAAGCAGTAAGCCACGCTGTAAAGGACTGTGCGCCTGGGTATAAATGGTGCTATGAGTACTACTACTGATGTATCCCTTGGTGCACTTCTCAATATGCGATGAGCTTTGCCCATAGTCTAACTCAACTTGGCCTATTAGTTGGTGACAACTTAAAGTTTCGATGCGAGAAATCTCTCCGATTCTCGCCACGCTTTGGAGCACTCGAATGCCCTTATTCGACTCCCAGGAGATGATACGAAGCAATTTTCTAGAGCAGAAGTAACAGGGAGCATCCAGATATCTGTACGAGGGATACTCCGAGATCTTCTTCACGGACGGCTCGAAGACCAGTGATGCCAAATTAGCTACATTGTGGCTAGATTTAGCTACTACAATTTTAGCTACTAATTTATAGATTGTAAATAATTTAAATTTTTGCTTTGATTGCATTAATTTTCACTAATTTATTAATATTTAAAACACTCAGTGCTTGAAAAAAATTCCTTAAAATTCTAAGGTAATCGCTAATGTTTTGGGTGGTACAATAGTACTACTACTATGTACTATGTATCTCTGGACGACAATAATAATCTTCTGCGAACAGTTTTATTTCAGTTTCAGAACAGTTTTATTGTTCGGTGCGAAGAAAAACCGAGAGTTTTAGGAATCGTCTCAAATAGGTAAGACAACGATATATGTTTAATATTGAATACACATTATCTGCCTAAATTTGAAGACAAGAGCCGAAAAATTCAGGCGTAGACATTAAGTAGCAATAAAACGCAGACAAGGTGTTCGCACAAAGCCCTTGAAGAAATTAAAACCGGTTTAAAATCCCGATTTCGTGTAACTATACAATTTTATCAAGCTCATGAGGAGCTTTCGTGCACGTACACAGTCTGCGCACACATACATGGAAATCGGCCGAAAGTTCACGAATTCCGGTATATTCCAAATCCTGATTTTGAAAGTGCTGTAAATTTGCTCATTGGTTCTAGATTTCGTTAAGAAATCTGAGAAATATGGTAGGCTGGGGGTATGAGTACAATAAGTCTTTTGACCTGTGAGCTTAGAGATGTCAGGTGCTTCTGTTCAACTCACACACAAACACAAACACCAAGTTTGCTTCACGATAAGACCAAACTTCCCTGTAAATTTCGTTTCGATCCGCTGATAGCGTTGGAAGTTATAATGGGGGGAAGCTTTTTATGATTGCCATTCACGAAAATTTAGTATTAAAAAAAATATATCATCCGTTACTTACTTTCACTGCAAGGTTATTTATCATTTGAAAATATAATGGCAGTACCATTTCATAGAAACATGACAAAATTTGCCATAGCTGGCAACCCTTACCTTATTTTTCAATCACCTATCGAAGTTGGCTTGCAATAATGTTCATCAACCATGGGAATTTCGTTTAAATCTGATGATTGCGTCAGAAGTTATATGGCATAGGCATAAAGCATTCATTTTTTTGAGCACATTTGTAACTCGTGCTATATTTGCTTTCGAAAATTAATGTGTTGATAAAATACAGGGTTTGTTTAAAATGTATTGGGAAAAATTTCCAAAAAACTAATTTATTTCAGATATTTCTACAAAACCTTGAAATTTTGTTAAATAAATCTCTTAAGCGTCGACACTCTTTTGCTAGCGGCTTTTCTACGACTCAAAGCCCCCTGGTAATTGCTTTCCGGAAGATCCTTAAGGGCACTCGTGCAACCTTCTTTGATAGCACTTAGGGACCCATGGTGTTGTCCTTTGTTAGAGGATTTCAATTTTAAGAATAGAAGAACGGCTGCAGGGAACAAGTCGGTACTACAGAGTGCTTGAAAAATCGTCGCGATGCCATTTTGTGCAGTTGCTTAGCTCGCCCTTCGAGACAAGTTTGGCGTAGATCTTCCTCACCGATAAATTTTCAGGGATAATGGTGTGCACGATCAACTTATAAATGCCAATTGAATCTGGAATCATGCGCGCACTTAGCCGAATGTTTGAATTCTGCACTTCACGCATACGTTGCACGTTGTTGTCGGGTTTTGACGTCAACGGACGCTCTGTGTGGGGTATGTCCTCCACAAACTCTCGGTTAAAGAGCTTGTGCCACTTAAAAACTTCAATTTTTGAAATACATTCATCTTTGAACAATCATTCATCTTTGTCCAATTTTTCCAGTCCAACAAAGATTTTTTCTCGCACTACTGTTCAATCGTTCCCTGCATTTTGAGCTTGCACCAAGTCATTCGACAAAGGTCCAATAAACATTTTATTTGCCCTGAACAATTGCTCGCAGTCGACTGACACTTAGTGCGGTTTGAAGAAAATGCTCTCGGTTCTTTTTATACAAAACATGTAAAAGTACTTAAAATATCTCTAAAATGGCCGCCGATGATAAATAGTTAAACTTTACTAACATTTGGAGGAACCTAGACCTAATGAACTTATAAACCAATGTGTTCAGAAAATTTCAGCTCAATACAAATTTTTTTCAATCAGTAAAAAAAACAATTTCTAATTCCACTTCACCTTTCTGTTCTAGATTTATGCATTTCTTCTCCTATCCCATATCACTGAAAAATTTACCTAAATAAAGTTCATTTAGCTTCTTTGTTTGTTCATTGTTTGCACCACTCATTTTATCATTTTCGTTAAATTTAAAATGCACAAAATTAAAACATTCCGATAAATTGAAACAAGTGAATTAGAAATTGATAATTTGAAATCTTCATATAATTCTACCAGACTAATTTCAAACTTCTTTCGACTGAAACTCGAGTGCATTGTATCGGCTCCAGGCCATTTGATTTCAAGATAATTTTTTTCATAGCACATTGAAGTTGATTGCAAAACGAACAGAAAGCTAAAAAAAAAAAACAGTAGACCACAAAACACTATTAGACTCACAAACATTCCTAAATTTCAAATATTCGAATGTGAAATGAAACCAGGTTCAAAACGAGCCAAAAAAATCATTTTTCCCAGAAAAGAAAATAATTCCAAACGTTTTTTTTTTGCAAATTTTGAAACAAAAGAATAATTCATCGAAGTTTAAACAAGTTAACGCGAGTTTAAAGCAATTCAAAATTCTGCTTGCATAATGAAATCATTTGAAACACATGAATAATCTGAAACTGCAGCTTCTATTCTCGAGCAAAATGATTTCAATTGGTCTAGAAAATAAATTAAGAAGCAGATTGAATAGAAGATTGTAAAGATAGCAATAATCAAATAGAATTGTTTTTTGATGGCGAGGCGATCAAAAATTGAAATTTAATTAAGTGGTTTCAAAAGTATGCACTGTTTTTCTTCAGACATCAGCTCATTGCGCATACCTGACTGATGTGGCCACTTGCAGTGGGATATTGTTGATTTTTACTAAAAATTTGGTAGAAAAATTAGCTTGGAGCCAGTTATGGTGATTTTGGTGTCTTGAATTTTGTAAAGTGAAATTCGACATATAAGAGGCAAAACTTCAGAGAAATTAGTGGAATGCTGAATTTTTGGTGTGTACCTTGATACTGGCGTGCTGAACTAAATGTCAAAAGTCCTCATCGATCCAAGTGCTGCGTTACTTAGTATACGGAGACAAAGGTCACCAAAAGTGACCTTTTCTATGTATCTCAGTAACGGCCACGTCTTCAGAAAAACAATGTATGACAAATTTGTAGCTTAAAAAATTTGCTACAAAAAACTTATAAAACTTATATATTGATCTAAATATATTGATCTAAACATATATTGATCTAAACAGTTGCACCTAACAGTATCCACTTTCTCAACGGCATATTTATATTATCCGATTTTGATTACGACTTGGAATATTTGTGAGTTTGTTTTTCTATGTTTAAGGGGCCCATAAGAAAAACACGTAAACAAACTTATCTAGACACTCCAGAATAGGTGGACAAGTGTGCTCGCAGTGACAATAAACAACAAATGCTAAGATTTCGAAAATTTGAACACTTTTGAAAGTGGAAACCTTCAATTTCTTTGTACTTCTATTACTTTCAACGCAGTCATCGGATCGAAATGAAATTGGCTTTATAGGTTGACTTCAACGTGAAGCAGATGTGATATATTTTTGGCTTTGAATCTGGCAAAGCTTTGCCACCACAAGGTGGTTTTGATTTTTATATATCAATAAATGCTTAAATTAGGTATTCATATCGCGAACATTTAAAATGAAAATAAGTTGCCAATGTTTAAATTTTTAAGTTGTTGAAATTTTTCGGATGGCAGCCCCAAACACCTTTCTATCCCCGTAACTTTCGATGAAGTCATCGGATGAAAACGATATTCATAGAGTAGTTTGATTTTGACAAGAAGCAGTTGTGGTAGACTTTTATTTGCAGTGCTGGTAAAGTGCTGCAAGCACTGAGTATTTTCTTCATTTGTGTCCCAGAAGATGCTGTTAAATATAAATAACAAGTGTTTGATTTTCCTAAATTTTGAAATTCATAAAAGCGACAAGCCTGGAAACCTTTTCATCCTATTAGTTTAAATGCATTAATGAAATCAAAGCGATACATTGCCCTCGAAATAGATTGAAGCACATGCGGTGACAAATGCACTCAAAGTCTGCGCGATTCCTCTACTGTTCATAAGTATGCCGCTTCAGCCTTCGATTCCCAATTTCAAGTTGATATAATGTATACGACTTAATGTAGGCTTTTAACTTCGTGAAGCACAGTCGCCTTCTCAAAACTCTTGAAAATTTCGAAATTTTTTGCCTTCTTTTCTCCTGGTTTTCTTCCTATAAATTTAGCCGTCCCTGTAGAGTCATCGTTAACAGCTCTTTTTCTTCTCCTTTCTATTTCACTTCCAGAGCTCCTCAAGACTCTATCCTCGATCCTTTACTGTTTGTCAATCATATTTTCTTAAATCAATTCTTCTTGCCTTCTCTATGCGGATGATCTAAAGTTTTGTAGAGCAATTAAACTTGTGGGCGACTGTCACGAGCTTCAAGCTGATTGAACATCAATGCTGCCAATCTAATTATCTTCCTTTAAACATCTCGAAACGCCATCTGAAGTCATTTACATATAAAAATACTCCCTATTTATTATCCTATTCTCTTCCTGGTAATCTGTTGTACAGTAATTGGAGATATTTGTGTGATTTTCGAGACCAAATTGAAATTTAACGTTCATGTCATGCATATCACTACCAAAGCCTCCAAAGTTACTGGTTTTGTTTTGCGTTCGTCTTATACCGTGCCTAGATACTTTCCCAACTTTTTGTCAAGACCTTTGTCAAGACATTTGGCAAAACATTCGAAGAGTATTCAAAGTATTCACTGAAAAACCTTTTATTTAAGCCATAACTCCATTTTTTATTTCAGTACACCGTAAAACTCGTCTTATACACCATAAAACTCGAGAATATTTTAAGGATGTGAAGTTTAAGCGCACAGATATCCATATGGTGTAGGCACTCGTACGTAGCATTTTCTTTGGTCAGAAACTTGTTTACAAATATTTCATCCATTCTCATCCATCTTGTCCAATATGATACATATTGTCTATGATTTCGTATCGAAACCAAATCGATCTGTAAATGCTATCAGAGCCAGCACCAGACCTTTTTTTTCAAATCCCTTTGACTCATACCTAAGCCCGAGGCAAAGTGAGCATAAAAGATACGCTCATAAAATATGCGAGCGACTGCAAGCAAATCATCCACACAATAGGCAGAACAGCCGAACATCGGCGAGTAAACCATCCGTCGTAAATCTGGGTGGTGGGAACTTTTCGGAGCGCACTTTTCCACCTACCCTGAAGTCTGGTAGATAAATTTGTTTACATTTTTTTTTATGCGCCTCTTAAACATAAAAAACAAACTCACAAACATTCCAAGTCGTAATCAAAATCGGATAATATCAACATACCGTTGAGAAAGAGGATGCTGTTAGTAGCAAATGTTTATATCAATGTATCTCAAAAACGGTCATGGTTACAAGAAAAAGTTCTAAAATCTTTTTTGTTGGAAATTTTCTAAGCTACAAGTTCGTAATACGTTATTTTTCTGAAGACGTCACCGTTACTCAGATATTTAGGAAAGGTCAGTTTTAGTAACCTTTGACCCCGTATAAAAAGTAATGCAGCACTTGGATCGATGGGGACTTTTGACATTTTGTTCAACACGCCAGTACCAAGGTTCACACTAAAATTCAGCTTTCCCATTAATTTTTCCCAAGTTTCGCGTTTTTTATGTCAGATTCAGTCTCTATTCTTTTTGTATTTCCATACTTCACATTCTCGCTTTGGATGCACGCTTTTCTCTTTAAACTCTTGCAAGGCTCACATGCTGACTCACAAGTAATCATTATTCGTGATTTAAGTCGCCCAAGCAGACCGTCGAAGATATTCTTGATCCGGTTTGCGCGAACAGAAGTCTAATTTCAGTCTGCTTTACTATGTCTTCACACGAAGCACAATGCCCTTAAACAAGGTCCTCGCATTCATTTCTTGCATTTAACTACGTTTTGAAGCATGTATTGATTTTTTCTTAGAATTAACTTTCAATTACTTTTGACAGAACTATCAAATTTTTATGATACTTTCAGGACAAATTAGAACTATTATTATTTTCTAATTACTTTTTTCTAATTTTCCAGATTTGTTATTTTGTTCTTATTCTTATTCATTAGAATGTTAAATTGTTTCATTTCCTGTCATCTATAGCGGAATGAATAAAAAATGAAAAATTGATAAATAATTTGAAATGTGCTTTGGTCAACGCAGCACATCCTTCGGAATACAGTTTCGAATTCTATTGGAATATATCAAAAATAGACAAGAATTAAGTGATATTTTCAGCCCTTCAGAGAGTGGTGGCTGGAAAGATTATTTATCAGACAGCTGAATTTCTATAAAACACATAAACTGAACCTAAATTTTCCCACACACAGCTAGGATATATGCAAAAATTAGAAAATATTCTACTTTTTACTAACAATTGCACTTGATTGCACGTAATCAATAAATAAATTAATGCCGAATGAGCTGATTAAATATAATTTCTTTTCTGAATAAACACGAATAGATACTTTGGGAAGCAATTGATATTATTTTTTCAAATGAAGAAAATAAGAATTAAATAGAAAATAAAACCAACCATCTTTTTGGTGGAGGGAATTCCATGAATGAATAAACTTTCAAACCCGTTACTTTATTACATTTATGTTTAACCCAATCTATCCAGCACCTAAAGGCTGATTTGAAAACATGTCAAATTTGAAGAAACACTAGTTCAGTTTAAACTGTCCTTTACAATGTCCAGCTGAGAGCACAACCGTTTCGATATTACTCGGAGCCCCTGGAAAACCAAAAATGAGTATTTATTATTCTCTACTTAAATATACAATTGCAAACACAAACCCAAATGATACCAGTCATTAAGTCCAGCATCTTTTCTCGCGGAATCCAAAGCATGCCGTAATGCAAACACAGTGGAAATACCCATTGAAGTCGCCATTTCTCCAGTTGCTGAAAATGTTACACTACAAACAGCGGAATTTTCTCAAACACATTTCGATTCTTACTTTTTGATCGCAAAAACCCAACAGGATTGGGTCTCTTCTGCCACAAGCTCACTCGGAAGTCTATTGGAATGTCCTTAGCTCCAGGGATCTTGTACTCCCAAGTATTTGCAGTTGTCAGCTCGCCTGTTTGACTATCGTAGACCAGTTTTTCCGTCAACCAATAACCTAAGCCCAGGATGAAAGCACCTTCAACTTGCCCGACATCAATCAAAGGACTTAAACTTTCACCAGTGTCCTCCAAAATATCCACACGTGAGATCTGAATTCGCCCGGTCAAAATGTCTACCTCGATTTCCGTGCACGCCAGTCCCCAAACATCATAATCCTGCAGGTCACCAGCTTTGTGGTTTTGATTCGAAATCAAGTTGATATTCTTCTCATGGCATTTCTTAACAAGTTCAGGCCACGTAGGGTCGTTCAATGAATCACGCACAGGTTTCATGCGAGCGAGTATTTCGTTGCAAGCTTTTCGAACCGCCTCAAATAAGGAAATCGTAATTTTCACATTTATTTTACAAACTCTCATTTCTGATTAGTCTTGATATACTTACAAAGCATACAGTCTCACTTGTGATGCTGCCACCAGTGCAAACACTGTTTGCCCCATGGAAATTGTTTGAGGCATGAACTGTTACCATTTCTTCCGATATAGCAAGCGTATATGCAGCGACCTGTGCTGCTTTTGTATTTATTCCCTGTCCCATCTCAATCCCACCATGACTTATTACAACAGTTCCGTCGTGGTGGTATATAGCAACACTGGCTGAAATCTGCCCGAAAAATATTATACCAAAGCGCATAAGTGAAATGGCGATGCCACGTTTCCTCCATCGATTCTCTTCATTGAAAGCATTGATATCCTTCTTCCGTTGCCGATATTCCGTCGAATTGAGGAATTCCGGTATAATCCTCTGCATCGGTGAGTCACTTGGAATGTTGTTTATTCGCACGTCAATCGGGTCCATGTTAACCACCCGCGAAATATGCTCCATGATATTTTCAATCATTGCTATTCCTTCGAGCGTGCCCGGGGCTCGTAAATAAGAATTAGAAGGAGCATCTGTCAGAACAGGTGTACCATTTACATTCCAAGTAGGTGGCTTATTATAGCAGTTTGTCAAGGAAGGAATTACGAAAGATGCTATTGGGTTTTCATTAATCGAGTTTCCCATGTCCTCGTAAAAACTAAGAGACGCCGATTGCATCTTTCCCTGATCATTAACAGATAAGCTGTAGTTGCACTTACAAGGAAATCGTTTGCCATCTACTCTCATATTAGACTCTATACTCTGTACGAACCTCACAGGTCTATGCGAAAGCCAGCATGCTACAGCACATGCCACTGCAACGTGAGAACAACGTGAGATTCTGTTCCCAAAACCTCCACCAGTTCGGCGAACAATAATCTCCACCTTATTGGCGGGAATAATTAAAGCGCGAGCAACACTGGTTTGTACCAGGTCCATATATTGCGTCGAGCAGTACATGCGCAACCCGTCTTCATGAGGAATAGAAACAGTCGTTTGCGGTTCAAGCGAAAAATGAAATTGTCCAGCAAGTTCTAGATGCCCACGTAATGTTCTTGTACTGCTTTCTATACTGTCTGCAGTAACAGAGTCATCAAGAGATGCCTCTATTTCGTTACGACTTAACGCGTCCTGCAATGTTGCCTCCACTTTCCGGATTGTATCATCATGCTCATACAAGATTTTCACCCTCTCAACAGCATTATTTGCCAACTCATTTGTTTTTGCCAAAACCACTCCAACAGGTTGAGAGTGATATCGTACTGTATCCCTTACGAACAACTCTTCATCTTCGTCGATCGTAAATGCCCCGGGAGTCACAAACGAATTGACTCCCGGCACATCCTTCGCAGAGTAAAATGCCACAACTCCTGGCAAAGCTAACGCTTCCGTTGCATCGATTTGTGCTACTTTCGCGAGGACTATCGTTGCTGGAACGAATGCAGCCCAAACCTCATCCCGCATGTGTGGTATATCATTCGAGTACATAGCTTCGCCAGCTGTCTGCCATAGTGCTTCTAGCTTGCGAACAGGTTTATTAACAGGCCACCGTTCCTTGTTTGTATCGAAAAACTGTGTACCGCTAGAGAGAGGTCTTTCCAGCGGCAATCCGCCACTTAGATATTTCTTCCCAACAATCCCGGCTGGTGCATTTTTCAAGATGAATTTGTAAAACAGCCCTAGAGCTACTTTCTTACGATACTCTGGAGATGGAAGAGGTAGAACTGCATTTGGTTGAAGCTCAGTGTCCAAAAGATTCAAAGCTTCCGTGATGGTTTCCGCATCGAAAAGATATCGGCCCTCGAAGAAGGAAACGGATGATGTCGATTGGTTGAAATGGGGACTGATACCTCCATAACATATTCGGGAATATGAAATTTTTGAGCCATTATAGCCAAACCGGAACCCAGCATTCACATATGCATGAGCATTTTGTGCTCTTGGCATAATCTGAAAAATTGAATACTTTTTAATGAAGCTGTTTAGGGTTTATTATTTCGTTTGCTAAAAAAAACTGGTTTTAAATAAGTTTATGTACTTAAATATTTTCTTCTTATCTTTTATTCATAAAATTTATTAGCTGTTGTAACTGCTCTTAGACTGCGAAACTTAATTTCAACAGTCATATTTTTTTCCGAGCTACCGACCTCAACATAAATTTTATATATAATTACCTTATAAGTTCCAAATAAAGTTGAGTTTTTGTCTATTTGTGGCAAAATAATTTTCACGATTACTTGATATCTCATATCGAAGAGGAGAAATTCATCGGGTTGCAACTCTTTAACGGTTCCTGCAGAATTTTGTATAACAATCTTGGCGCCAATGGTTAAAAGTAATAGGAAAATATCCGATGGAAATTCGTTGTGCTTATGTTTGATCATTAAATTACCAGCTATTGTTCCAATCTAGAAATCATGTAAAATGTACACATTAGTTTTCTTGAAATTGTTGTAATATTTATATATTATCATGCATATCATCATATATTATCATACGTGCATTCTGTCAAAAAAGTACCGGGAATTGTTAATTTAAATGGCCCGCGTAAATGACAGATATTTTTTTCCTAGTAGTTTTTACAGATTTTCGAAGAAAATTAGTATTAAACTTGTTTCGCCGAAAATTCATATATCTTTATAGGCATATATATATATATATATATATATATATATATATATATATATATATATATATATATATATATATATATTTTATATATATATATATATATATATATATATATATATATATATATATATATATATATATATATATATATATATATATACGCATTCATATAAAATATAATCTCTGGATTGACCGGACTGATTAAACTGCAATTTTCAAAGGACATAGATGTATATGAGGACTAGAGCAGTGACTAATCAAAGTTACGATATATTTAACCCTTTTGGCGGCGGCGGGCATTTTATATATTTCCATCTTCCCTTATATTTCCATGCAGAATACATTTTTGTTAAAAGCAAGTACTGAAAATGAAAGCTTATTATATTTCATGCTTTTTCATGATAAAAAATCGGAAATTATGAACCCTATGTGGGCGCTGAATGCCTAAAAGTAGGCAAGGATTTTTTTTCAAATTTCGATTAGACATAGCTTTTGACAGAAACATTCGATCATCGTGAAACTTGCAGAGTGTATTGATGTTGACTAGAACAATTAACAAAAAACTGCACGGGCAACCTTTTAGCTATGGCGGGCACGTGAAAAAAATCCTTCAAATCATTGACCCTCCTGATAAACTTTTGCTTTTTAATGAAAAATTCAAATTATTGATAAATTTTAACCTTTGTCCATCATGTCAATTTGAAGTTTTCAAAATTGCGAGTGGAACAAGAACGGCAGCCCAT